>JBANSL010000006.1:38731365-41131365 GCA_037127255.1 Persicaria tinctoria
CTAAAATCAAGTACTGAATTGAAGGGGGATTCTCATGGGGATCAAAAATCTAAGCCAGAAATCATCCCAAAATCGGATTCAACATGAAATTTGGGTTGAGATTTGCGTTAAAAAAAAAAACAAATAAACAAACCTGAAGCCGTATCTGGGGGTGCCTCGCGTCGCCCTCGCCTCGCCTGGCCCTTGAGTCGCCCTCGCTCCGACCGCACTCCGCCTTTGCCTTGCCGATGCGTCGTCGGTGCTCCGCCTGTCGCCGTTCAGCCGCCCAGATCGCTGGTGTTGAACAAAAATGCGCCATAATCGTACAACACATTTTATTTGATTTTTAATATTTGAGTTTGACCCCTTTTGGTTATCCTCTTGATTCGAAGTCGCATCGATACCAAGATTTGAGTGGTTTTGGTGATTTGGGCTGCACCCGAATTTTAGCGGGTTGCCTACGTATCTCTTGGAAGAGAATCAAGCCTCACGTAGTTCAGAGTGGTTGGGTTTTGTGTGTTTTATCAGCTTTAAGGTTTTCATGCATCATTGGATCGTATTAGGACCCACCTTCTCGGAAGGGTAGCCCTAACATAAATCACACTATCATATGCATGAGATTTTCTCGTGTATCTCGGAAGGGTTAGGCGAATGAAGGTCGACAATCCGGAAAGGGCTCGAGGTATCCCAACCGCGGCTTCTCCAACCGGGTATATTCTAGGGGTTTTCTTTTGGTCAATTCCAACCTCAAATCTGTGATATTTGGGTGATTATAAGTCCCAATTTCAGATTTCCCTTTGCATTTATTTTCAATCCAGTCTCCAATTTCTAAATTCAACTGATTTTTTTAGAAATTGTGATCTTTGGAGTTTTTGGATTAGGGACTTTTCTTGGCCTAGGGCAGTGACGAATGAAGCGGCTGAATCCAGCGCTTGGGAAGTTTGAGGAGGTGCCAAAGGAGCTCCGACATTCACCAATTGAAGGAATGAGCGTGGCCGTCAGTTCCGCTTGGGTATGTTAATTTCTCCTCTTTTCTTTGTTTTCACTTAATTGCAGTATTTGCACCAGCAGTTTGTGACAGACTTAGACTGATTTTGGTTTGAATATAAATTGGGAATGATCAGTTTGTCATTTGTAACTTCTCACTGATTTTTTTTTAAATACCCAATTCATGCTTGTTTTGCCTTTGTGGCTTGTTTAGAGTGAACAACATTTTCTTTGTCCAGAACATGATGTTTCTCAATTAAATAGTGAAGCCTTGAACTTGTCTGCATTTGTTGATTGAATTCTGATAGAATTTTGGCAGCATTTCGCCCTGTTTAGGGATAGTTTTGTGGTTCCAAAATCCAAACCATATACTTAAAACAAATATAACTTTATAAAGCTATATCGTTTTGCATAGGGGGATTCTGGAAACCATGAAAAACTACCTTGAATCTCTTCTTTTCTGCAGCAAGGACAAAGGTTTGCTGATGTGTGTTTTTTTTCCTTGCTTGTGTTTGCTGTTGCAGGTTTCTCCAGGAGGCAGAAGAAAACCAGCCGGAGGAGTAACGGGAAAATCAGGAAGGAGAGGAAAACTGATTTTCTTTTCTTTGCAGTTGAATAGGCAAAAAGAAGAAAGAAGCCAGGCCGCAAGAAGAGACAATTACTTTCTTTTATAGGCTGAAATGGGAGAAGTTATTTGATAACTTCCCACTTTTCCACCTTCCATGTACAGTTTTGTTTCTTTTATGTGTAACCTCTCCCACTGTACGTCAGTTTTTTTTTTCTTGCCACAACTGCTCATACTTGGGCTGCTTTGACTTGGGCCTAATTTACTTTCCTATGCTCATCAACAGAGTTTCCCCCAAATTGTTTTTTCACCAAATTTAACAATAGGTAAATAATTAAATTTGGCAATTTGAACATAAAGCCACGAATAATTAAATTCGCGAAATTTTACCCTTCAACAGTTGCCCCCCGAACTTTGTGCGCGTGAAATATTGAACGCGCTCAAAGTTCGACATATGCGCTACTTATGCACAATTCATGATTCAAACGGACTTGGCTTAAGAAAGCTTCTTGTTTGATTTGTAGTCCGAATAAAACTTGAACTTTTATTGTTGTTCTGACAGACATTGATCACAAAAGAAAGCAATCCTAGTTAGAACTTGCTTATAACCAATGAGAGGTAATCTGGTATGGGTATTTGAGATTCGAAAAGATTTTCCTTCTCAAATTTTGATTTCTGCCTTTGTGGCTTTTCTACCAGTTTGGTTTTTGAGCTTTCAAACTGATTGGATTTTTGGCTTTGAGTCGCTTTTGGTTTGACTTTTTGCCGATTTGGATGTTTTTGGCTTTTGGTCGGGGATTTTCGACTTTAAGCTGAATTTGGATTTGAAGGTTTTCTTGCGAGGGACAAGAATTTGGTTTTGACGACTTAGTGTCATAGGTTTGAGCTTTTGTAGCTTTGAATGGCCGTACATATACAGATGATGTAGGCCAATTTTGTTTGAGAGGGTTTGAAGAGTTTTGAGAGGCTTTGGTCTTTTGTGGCTTTGAGAGAGACGAACACATTGACCATTTGATTTCTTATCCTCTAAACCCAAAACAGGGGAGGAATGAAAGGTACCTGCAGAGCGACCCCTTCTCAAGGATGTCATCTTCTTTCCTTTATGTACAACATCAAGTTTTACATCCGAATTGACTCCATAATTCCCAACAACATCATCTAAAGCAGAATCATTTACAACATCATGTTTGTTCACCAAATTGCCAGCGTCATTCCCAACAACAACAACTAAGGCATCATTGCGTATGATCCTGTCATTATACGCATTTGTACGCAATCGATGACTTTCATACAGACAATCAGCCAGCTTGGGGAAAACAGGTTGAGCAATGTCATCAACTCTTTCATCAACAACTTCTTCACTATAAACCATCCCTGGTGTTCTTGCAAATTCACCATAAATAGGGAAAACTGGTGCCTACACAAAAATAGAGGAAATATATGATTAAAAGCACGGATATTTACAAAAAAACAACAACTATGCTAATAACCTTTAATATTTATGCAAAACTTTGGGACTGCTGACATAAAATGACTAAGCCAAATAAACGATATGCACCTACTAGCTTTTAATGATAAAGTGGAATTATATGTTATGCAATAATATTTAAATGACTATGCACATCCAAGCCTTCCTTATGCAATTATATTTAAATGACAATCTATTACTCTGCTGACATGTGATCTAAATCAAAATATATTGACACTTATGCAATAATTTGGTTCCTACTTGTTAAGATATATATAAAAAACAAAAAACAAACAAGATCAGTGTCAAACAAAAATCATTACTAATACAAAAAATTAAAAATCTTGCAAACAATGTAGTTCTGCTGACAAGTCTGGTGTTTTTGTAAATTTCTGCTGACGTCTCTGGTATTTTTGCAAATTTACCAAAAGTAGTGGACAATGGTGCCTAAAACAGATATTAAATTAATTCACTAACAACTACAAAACATAATAAACTTACCAGCTCATCATCAAAAAGTGCAGAAACACTATCATATACGTGTTTAATCTTACATTCCCAGTGTAAAGAGTATGGATCTCCAGCAACCATTTTGAAATTATAGTCAAATTTTGCAGCTATTGATGGGAAGGCTTCTATAATCCATGACTGTTGCAAAAAAACATAAAGTATTTGAAATATTCAACCAGAAGAGTAAGATATGATAACAAGCAATAAATATGCTGACAGACTTCAAAAAGGATAACAAGCAATAAATATGCGACATTAAAGACTACCTGGAAAGCAAGATTATACCCATGTATATCATAACAACGTCTACCATGGTTACGTTAAGCCAGATCTATATTCTTTAATGTCGTAACCAACTTCGTGTACGAAGCTATCCCCCAGGGATAAATTTCAAACTCATTCTCAGCGCAAGCAATGGATAAGTTTTCTTCACTGACAAACTCTGATCTCCTGAATAATAGGACCTTTTCAATAATAAGCAGCTTAGCCATAATCAACTTCTTCTCTGAAGATTTACTCTCAGATTTAAAACATTATACTAACTCTTTATAAGAGCATTTCTTCTGCCCAAAAAAATCAATGGAAGACACATGTTTGGGTGGTTTGCAATCATTAGCTTCACAAGGAAGACCAGTAATAACATGGAATTCAGAAAGAGAAAACCGAGCCAAAAATCCATCAACCTTAAACCACAACTCCATCTTCTTTTTGGTGGAAACTCGACGCAACATAATCTGATGCATGAGCTGAAAGTTAGAAACCATACTGGTTCCTTGTGTCAGCACCCACCCAACACAACTATTGCACAATATCTTATAGTGTTTATCCGACAGATGACTTTTGATGAGTTGACAAACATCAGGATACGAATATCTGTTTGATCTAGAATGGAACCACTCATCCTCAGGAATACAATAAGGAATGTTCTGTTTAAAAACAAGCAAAAATGTCAAAAATAAATGCATATCAACATAATTAAACAGCACTATATAAACAGACAGGATAAAAAGATCAATATCAAAAAAAAAAAAAACTCACATCAAATTGCCTTCTGTATCGGACTAAATCAGTAAGTGAACCTGACAAACACGAAAACATAGAAATCAGAAGAGGAAAAACGATAGGAGCATGTAGAAATCTTCAGTAGAAATCGCATATGTGATAATAAAAACACGAACAACACTCCAGCATTTGCTACAACGACACCAACCACCACTAGACCAACAAAAATCCCCCAAAAAGTGGAACAAAAAGCTACATAAACCGCAGAAAAACAAACCCTAACCAACAGGAAAACCGTTCAAGCAAAATCAGCACATCAACTACCAGAGATTTCCACCATATGAGCAATTATGATAAGAAAAAGCAATAATCGACCGCAAAAATCACTCCTTTTAAGGTGATTCACTCGAAATTTGACAGGAATAGCACATAGAACATCGACGGAGAAGTTGCCGCTGGGTTGAAGTCGAACAACGGTAAAAGAGGATGGAGGGGCAAAATCGTAAAATGGCCAGCGGAAATTATAAACGCGGACACTTTTCTAAATTTTACAAAAGGTTGGACGAAACTCTAATTAGGTTGAAAATTTGTCCCTGCGGCACAAATTTTCTCCTTAAGAAAAGACTAAACTAAGGGGAATCATTTCTAATTAGGCTTCTTATCCTATACCCCAAGAGCATATGATAGAAAATTTGTATATATATATTATTCCGTCTCACAAAACTTGTTGTTGATTTTTTGATACTTTTTTTAAAAAGCCAAAAAAAAAACTCTATAAAATATTGATTTTTAAATAATTTTATTAAGTATGAAATTATTTTATAAATTAATAAAATCATTGATATTTTATATAGCTTTTATCGTTCTTAAAAAAATGTGTCAAAAACAAAATAACAACTATTTTGAGATGGATGTGATTTTTTTTATTATGTAAGAATTCGAATTCAGACATATCTGAGACTCGAAGGCCGGCCAAATCGGCAAACGGAAGAACTGTCTACAACCCACAACATACAAAATACATAGCAACTCAGGCAAGAAGAATCTACAAAAAAAAAAATGAAACCAAGCAGAACTAAACAAAAAAGGTTGAGGGCGACGACGGACGAAGTCAAGCCCCAAACTGAGGTTGAACAATAGGTCAACGATACATCAGGACCCGATCATCATGTAGACAGTGAGGACGAAACTCTAGAAAAGCAGTCAACCTAGTAATGGAGACGTCACGATACACACTACCACGATCGGATAGGATATATATTTATATGTTGCAAAGTCAATAACGGAAATTTCTACCCCAAAAAAAAGTCAATAACGGAAACACAAAATGAAGGCAAAATTAATTAAAGGAAATAGGGATGCTTGAGGGAAGGAAAGCATAGCAATGCATGTCTTAAGGGACAGGCCACGTACAACTGCACATGGGCCACTGTTCTCGCCCACCCCTTTCCATGTACATTTGATTACAACTTAAAACTTAAGGTGTGTATTCTACGCAAATCTGTTATACTTATAGGTGATGTAATATATGCACACACATATATATAACACAATAGGGGATTCGGAACAAAATCTTTTAAATATGTGTGCATGTTTGGATTCCACGTATTTTAAATTTTATAATATAATTATAAACTTTAATGCATGAATAGTGGTTAATTATCATAATTTATTACAAATAAATTATCTTGTTATTATTTAGGGCCCGTTTAGTACTGATATACGCATATTAGATATGAGTATGCCGTATGAGTATCACTCATACCCATACCTAGTGTTTGGTAAATTGGTATAGAGATATCAAAATGATATACTCATATTTTCTTTCTTTATATTTTTCCCCAATTTCATATACTCTTTTAAGTAGGGGTGTCAAAACACACGCTTCTCTTCTTTCCTTTGCATCCCTCCTTTTGCTCCTCGAATATGGTGCATAAAGAACGGTCATCCGAGGTTCAAACCGAAGACCTTTAATTTGGACACTATTCGCAAGTCATTTCCGATTGACTCATTCCAGAATGGTTCCCTCATTTTGCTCCTCTTTCAATATTGCCACACGTACCACCAATCCCAACTCAGTACTGACTTCCATTTCGCTGCTTCCCTCCACTCCCAACCTGACCAAGAACGGCTTATGCACACCTTCGATTACTGTGTTGTCACAACAAGAACGTGCCCCGCTGATGGGGGTTAGTGGTTGCCCGCCTATAACAAAACACACCCCGTCCCCGACGTTAGGGAAACAGGGGCGAGGCTAGGGTTGAGGTAGATTGCGTTTAGTCTTCTGGGTAGGCAATCGCAGGTGTTGTGGGGGTGGGGTGGAGGCGGTGGTAGGTGGTGGATGTTGGGGGAGGGATAGGACGTCGAAAACAAAGGGAGTAGGTGGTGGGGTGGGGGTGGGCTTGGGGTAGCAGATCGAGCGGCGTACTTGAGAGTTTGATCGAGCGGGGGTCAAGCGACATAGGTGGGGGCTCGGCGTAGATGGACTAGCAGATTGAGCGGTGTGGGTGTCTCTGGAGGTTCGAGCAGGGGTCGAGCTGGGTGGGTGTCTAAGAGTGAGCGACATTAGAGAGACCTTTTAATTGATATCTGAAACTCATATTCTCGTATACTTAAACATACCAAACATGATATAAGATATCAGATTTCAAATTTGATACCTATACGCATGGTAGCGATATCTCATACCCATATTTGATATGTGATATACGTATATCAGTACCAAACAGGTCCTTATTACTTTATTAGGCATATAAGAGTGGAAAAATGATACAACTTTTAACCGATTAGGATCTTTGTTACCCTCCAAGTCTCCATGTTATTTTTAATAGATACACTTAATTATTTCGGGTATAAATTAATATTGATTTTAAAAAACTCTATTCAAAATTTTATGCACTTATATTGACACATATATAAACTTTTATCATAAAATTAATGTTTTAAAAAATATAGATGACTAAAAGATTGATACTTTTAGAAAATAATGATATGCTAAACTTATATCACAAAAATTCCCGAGTCCTAACAGAACATAGTATGATCTCAAATTGGTAAAGTCAAATGACCTGAATTTTTATCGATCAGTCGATCATGTACTAGGTAAAAAGAAAGAATAATATGTTAGGCGTACTCGTTGTCCAAATGTCATATAAGAGGAAACAATCTTACTTGCACTTGCAAGAGTGTGAGTACTAACAAACTTTAATTTAGTATAGACTGCATAGTACAGTATCAAGTGGTAAAACTAAATGATTCGACTCTCTATCTTGATCTAGTGAAAAGAAAATGAAATGCTAGATTTGTTGTTGAAGTGTCAAGTAGAGAAACATTCTTAGTTGCATTCGTGGGGCGTGGTGAGATGTGAAGAGAAAAAAAATTGTATTAGTAAGAGCATCCCTAACAGAAACTCCAAAATAAGAAAAAATGGAAAATTTAGGGAAAAAGATGGATTTTATGGTCCAACGGTTCCTCTGTATTGTTTTGTAAAATAGATAATTGAGGAGAGAGATTAAAAATATTATATAATATCTATTAATATTACTAATTCTGCTAGCATTTTACCGATGTGTTACGCCCACAATTAAAGTTTAATTTTTTATTCAAATGAGATTTTTTTATTGGTCAATATTATTATGGAAACTTTAAAATATTTGTTTCCTATTTTAAATATGTTAAATATGATTTGAATCCATTCCTTTTTTTTAATTTTCGGTTATATTGCCGTAAATATTGAGACATGTTTCCATTTTTTTTTCCGATTGCAATATATCTATTAATCTATTATCTATTATCTATTATCTATCTATTAATATTACTAATTCTGCTAGCATTTTGCTGACGTGTCACGCCCACAATTAAAGTTGAATTTTTTATTCAAATGAGATTTTCTTATTGGTCAATATTATTATGGAAACTTTAAAATATTTGTTTCCTATTTTAAATATGATTTGAATCCATTCCTTTTTTTTATTTTCGGTTATATTGCCGTAAATATTGAGACATGTTTCCATTTTTTTTTCCGATTGCAATATATCTATTAATCTATCTATCTATTAATATTACTAATTATGCTTGCATTTTGTTGACGTGTCACGCCCACAATTAAAGTTGAATTTTTTATTCAAATGAGATTTTCTTATTGGTCAATATTATTATGGAAACCTTAAAATATTTTTTTCCTATTTTAAATATGATTTGAATCCATTCTTTTTTTTTTTCGGTTATATTGCCGTAAATATTGAGACATGGTTCCATTTTTTTTTTCCGATTGCAATAAATCTATAATCTATTAATCTATCTATCTATTAATCTATCTATCTATTAATATTACTAATTATGCTTGCATTTTGTTGACGTGTCACGCCCACAATTAAAGTTGAATTTTTTTATTCAAAAGAGATTTTCTTATTGGTCAATCTTATTATGAAAACTTTAAAATATTTGTTTCCTATTTTAAATATGATTTGAATCCATTCCTTTTTTTTATTTTCGGTTATATTGCCGTAAATATTGAGACATGATTCCATTTTTTTTTTCCGATTGCAATATATCTATAATCTATCTATCTATGTATCTATCTATTAATATTACTAATTCTGCTAGCATTTTGCTGACGTGTCACGCCCACAATTAAAGTTGAATCAATATAGTATTATATAGATATATAAAATGATGTTCAAATTAAAATGGATCGAGCTCCCGTGCCTTCAAGGCACGGGTATTACACTAGTATGAAACTAAAATGGGTTTCAAAATATAAAGCTTTGTTGGATTCATAATTTTCTTTATATAATTTAATATATATTATAAAATTTTTATAGTATGAATTTTTTTAATTTTTTTTTAAAAAAGGTTAATATTTTATAAAGTTTTTATCATCTCTAAAAACCATACATGATTAGTAAATGAAAAATAATAAAATGAAGACATTGATATTTTCAAAAAAAAAGTATAAAAATAAATAAATCGAATTTGTTTATTTTATGGGATAAATATCGTACAAGGTACGAAAACTATACTAGTTACCTAAAGTTTAAAAAAAATTATTTATTATATTATGAAATTCCGTATTTATTATAATGTATAATAAATGAAAAAATCTGTATAATAGAGAAACTGTTGAAGTTGAAGGGTAAATTTTTTAGACATTTGGTTATTTGGTTCTCTATTTTAGAGATTTTTAAAGGAGTTGTTGTAGATGCTCTAAATTAAAATTTGAGGGAATGACACATACTAACCCGAAAACCCGAAAGTGTTGCAAGGTTAACTCGATCCAGAAAAAAATTGCAGATCCGGTTACCTGTGTACCCGGTAGCCCGTTGCAAAGGAGAGAAAGGGAAGAGAGAATGAAGGGGATCGGAGATGGTGGAGGCATCTCTCTCGAGGTGAGGCGCAGACGACTAGAAGGGGATCAGAGGCGGGCGAGAAAGGAGGGAGAAGGACCTCTCGGCCGTCAGTGCCAACCCTAATGCCCTTCCTCCCTCATGCAGCTCATTCCTCTCTCTTTCTTCAGGCGATTTCGAGCCTCATCGGGGAGAATCTCCACAAACTGGCTTCGATTCCGCGATTCCAGGTACAATCCTTCACCCTTCTTCTTCTCTGCTCTATCTTCCAAGCCTGTATTCACTAGCTTGGTTTTCAAATGACCGTTAGAGCCAAGATTTGGACTTTTTACGGTTAGGGTTTCAGGTTGGGGCCGAAATTCATATTGGATTTGCTTGTTATGCTTGCAAATTGTTTGAATCCTCAATTTATAGGACAAGATTAGTGATTAGCAGTGTGTTAATGTTGTTTATTTGGTTCTGTAGAAGTGGAGTAAGGGAAAGCAAAAGAAGAGAAATTCTTGGATCTTAGGGACAAACGTGTCCAGTAGACAACCGAATGGTGTCCAGTAGGAAACCATAGGGTGGACAGTTAATATTTACTATTGGCATGGGCGTAACAAACAGGGTAAATGTTTCTTTGTGATCTATTGAATGGATTGCAATGGAACATGTAGATGAGCCATAATGACTTGGATATTGAATTTTTCTCTCTTGGCTGAGTTAATTTTGGGAAAGATCACCTTGCACGGGTGGACAACAATTGACTTTTTGATGTGGAATATTGCAAGGGAATAGGTGGACAATTTAAACCTGGCGCCGAAGGAAAACACTCCCTCCGTCCTAAAATACATGGTCTTTTAGGCCTTGAACTTTTGTTAAAAATACATGGGCTTTTAGGTTAGTAGGGTAATTATTACCCCTAAAAAAGTATAATAGTGAGTAAAATTTAATAGTTCTCCCTCTATAATAATAATGAGATTTAAATATAAATAGGTTTCCTTAATTAATGTGAAAAGGTCTAAAAGACCATGTATTTTAGGATGGATGGAGTAGCATTTAAAAATAAAAACGTGTTTTCAAACCGCGTTTTAGCCATAATTTCGGGTAAAATGCGGTTTAAAACCGCGTTTATTTCCTAAAAAAACAAACAAAAAACCCAAAAATAAAAATAAAAAATAAATTGTAAAATGCGGTACTAAACCGCGTTTTACTTGCAGCCGTTGCAGGCCATCGGAGCACCAGCACCTCCACGTACGATCTCCGGCACCTCCACGATCTTCGGCCTTCTTCCCAGCCTCCCCGCGATCTCCGGCGCCTCCGTCTCCGCCAACACCTCCACGCCCCTCTCCAACCACCACCCTCTCCGATTCCTTCTTCCCTACAGCCAAAGATCCGCCTCCTCCTCCTACCTCCGACAACCATGGCTGCTCTTCCCTTCGTCCTCGCTCTCCACCTCTCCCTGCCGGATTCTCGACCTCGCTCTCCTCCTTTCGCCCTCGCTCTCCATCCCATCCACCAATTGCAACCCCTCCTCCTCCTCTTACCTCCGACAACCATGGGTGCTCTCCATCCCAGCCACCAATTGCAACCCCTTCGTCGTCCTCGCTATCCGTCCATCCGCCGTCGCTCTCCATCCTAGCCACCAATTGCAACCGATTCCAGGTGTTCGAGGCGCAAACAACGGCGAATCTCGTCCTCAGAGATGTCGAAGCTTGGGCTGCAGGGAAGAAGGAATTGGAGAGGGTGGTGGCTGGAGAGGGGCATGGAGGTGTTGGCGGTGACGGAGGCGCCGAAGATTGTGGGGGAGGCTGGGAAGAAGGGCAGAGATGGAGGCGCCGGAGATCTTTGTGGTGCTCTGATCGGCCTGCAAGTAAAACGCGGTTTTTTACAGTTATTTTTTTGGTTTTTTTTTTTTATGAAATACACACGGTTTTAAACCGCATTTTACCCGAAATTAGGGCTAACACGCGGTTTGAAACTGCGTTTTTATTATAAAATGCTATTTTCCTTCGGCGCCAGGTTTAAATTGATAATTTACCCAAGAAACACGGTATGAGATCGCGTTTCTCCGACACACTTGTAAATTTTGAATATTTATTTTGAAGTTGTGATTTGTTTTTGTAATTTTTTATTTTTTCTTGAATATTTTAAAAAAAAATTCTTCTTATATTGATCAACCGAAATCCAAACCAAATTATGGAGTACTGATTAACCAAAATCTGAAATAATTAACCTAAACTTAGATCGAACTGCCAAATTAAACACTTACTTTAACCAAAAAATCCAATTCAAGTAACGCGATTTAAGAACACGGCAGCAGGTGAGTTTGGAGTGACTTTGGACATCTCTAGACTTCATCTTGTCATAATTACCTAATTAAGTTGGAATATTTATTGTGTACGTTATACATATATAATACTAATTAAATATATATACAATTCAACTAATTACTTTTATTCAACCAAACAAAAATTAATTAATCATTTTCAACTCCACCTGCTCGTATATACTAATATATCATTCGCTTCAAGATGCAAAAGAAGCCAAAGTATTCTTAGAGTATGAAATCATGCTACCTACGTACTAGGGCAGCCTCAATCATGTGGCCCTTCGCATTAATTAATCACGTTCCATTCCTATAAATCCGGTTAATTAAAATTAATATCACAAAAATATAATGCATGCATCATCCCCATTTTTATTTTTTTAATTGGGTTAATTTCTACTATAAATGTATCTATTAATATTTACCCAAAATATCATATACAAAGCCCCAAAACCACAAAGCATATATATTTATATATAAATGGACTATCATGATCATGAGGAACACTATAACGATCCCAAGATGGCTTCCGATTCCGTGCTGAAGCCGGACAGAATGTTTTTGAGCCGGATCACTCTGTCGAGGCAATCCACGATCGGATGCTCGTCGCGGATTTATTATAGGAACACCGAGGGCATCCCATTCCAGTGGGAGGAGGAGCCAGGGAAGCCAATAGAGCCGCAGATAGACAAGGCCTTGCCACCTCTTAGCCCGCCACCTGCAATACTAAGCTTGGGCTTCCCAAAGCCGAGCGTGGAAGACGAAGATGACGGCAAAGCTCCTATGAAGTTGTCCGCGGGCTGGTTGTGGAAGCAGATCAAGCGGAAGGTCAGGAAGGGTAAGGATATCAACAAGGCGATTGTAGAGGCTTTTAAAAGGGGTAAGAGGACGAGTCTTGGTGGCAGTGGTGCTAAGGGGTCGATTTCTGACGACCCTGTCGAAAAGGCTGTGGAAACCGAGGGTGGTGGTGGGGATGGTGATCAAGATAGTTATTTGTGGAGATTCGATGGGGAGATGATGAAGTTGACGCCGAGGAGTTCGGTGTCTTCATCGTTGTCATCATCCAACTCATTGTCATCCTCGTCTTCGTTAACGAGTAACGCCCCGTCTTTGGAGGCCTCTAAGTACCATCACCCTAGTTTCACTTGCAATCCTAGGAACTTTGGTGAACTCATAATTTGTCTTGTTAAACGTTAAACTTGATTAATCCCTTTATATATGTGCAAGATAGATTCCAGTGATGATATATATACTTTCGGCATTTCTGTTCCATAAACACCAAAGCGCGCTACTCCTCTATCCTCTGTATATAATTGAAGGCAAATTAATGTTGAGTTGGTGTCTTTTTCTTTTCTTTTTTTGTGTTGTGGTTGTTTACTAATCCCCACGGGTTCGAGTCCTAGTCTACAAAGTACGCGAAATGGGTAAGTCAGGCGGTAAGCCACTAGGCACGCTCACCCAAGCCAATGAAGGCTTGAGCTTGTGCGAGCACCCATTAATTACACAAAGGTATAAATAATGGGATTTGAACCCTTGACCTTTTGTAAAGGTTACCTCTCCCTTCCCACTAGGGCAAGTAGACTTGAGCATGGGCCGGGTCGGTGGGCTTGGCCCGGGCCTTGCCCAAAATTTCAGTCCATTACTCCGGGCTGGGCCTGGGCTAGGTCCGGTATTTGGGCCTAGTGCCCTTGTCCAAGTCCGCCCTCTCTGTCGGACCGGGCCGCCCACCGGGCCTAGCGTCTTGATCAAACTCATTTTTTTGTCCGAAATCGAACTAAAAAAAGAGGTAAGTCACAACATTGTACAAATACTTTCAAATGTGAGGCAAATCTAGACAATATTAGCTTCTAACAAATGCAAATCAACGTTATAGTGTACCTATACTTTCAAGCGACACTTGAGCTATGCGAGAGAGAGCATTTAAGCTTTTCATTTCTCAATTGGATTTGATTTTGAAGATGAGAGCATTTAGGATTCAGAATAGTTAGTACTTAGCAGTAGTATGACCCCAGCCGATAATATAGGTATAAATTATAGAAATTATGTATATATTTTTACAATACTCTATGTAACTTATATAATTATAATTATATATAATATATATTATTATAAAACTGGACCGGACCCGTCGGCTCGCTTGGGCCAACTACTCTGTCCAAACCCGCATATTTTTTCGGGTGGGTTGGGCGGGTTGGCCCATGTTTGCTCAGGTCTAGGCAATTGGTATGTAATTGGGTTGGGTGTCTTTATTTGCTAATGGATGCCTTGTTTTTGTCATTAATTTTAGCAAGCAATTAACATAAGTTTGTCACCTCAGAGATTAATCTATCTCTGAAGATTAAAATCTAGATAAATTTTTTGATTAATTAAGTTTTAGCCTTTATGGATAAATTAAAAGAGTAAATTCTTGTTTGATATGACAAATTACATAGAGTTTTATAAAACTATTTTTTAAAACTGCACAAAGTTTTACCACAACTCTTTAAAATTAAAGCTTCAATAAACTTCTGGTACGTCTTGAAAGTATATGGATATTACTAATAAAAAAAATTATTATGATAAAAAAAAAAATTAGATTATGTTGTAATACTAATGGATGGATTGTTTGCCTTCCAAACCCTTCACCTCCTAAATTCTCACCATGATGATATAAATTTATATATTTCTTCCTACCTTATATATATATATATATATATATATATTATTTCTCTCGTCTCGTTTCTCTTCATCCTGTCTAATTTTTTATTCTTCCACACAATATAACACACAATATAACAGATTAGATATCATATTTAAATATCAAAAAGTATAAAAATTATGTTTGGATAAAATCAACTTTTAACTCTTGTAATTGCATTGGTCTTCTTCTCTCTTTCCATCAACTTCTTTCAAAATTAAGCAGAAGCATTATACCACTAAAAATTTGGCAGTTTAAGAACAATTTCATATTCGAAAATAAGTCAAAATCCAGGCAATTATTCCAAGCAACCGCTCCAAGTTTCCAAGCAATCGCTCAAAGAAATGAATATGACACTCAATATTACTACATCGCTCGTGTCGGATTTATTTTGTTTTGTTATAATTATATTTTAAAAACCATAAAAAAGTTACAATTATATTTTCAAAATATGATTTTTACACATTTTTTATTAGTATAAATGCACACCTGTAATGAAAAATGGATGGAAGTAGGGGTGGATAAAAATCCCGCAAAATTGTGCATCTCGTCCTGATCCATCTCGCAAAATTATACGAGACGGGATGTGGGACGACCTCGTCCCGTCCCGCGCTCCTCACTAGATGGAAGGACCGAAGGAATACTCTCACTGTTGCATATAATTCCAAAGTTTAGGGTCTTATTTGAAATAAACAAAAAGTTGGGAGCTAACTTGGAAAAATAAGCAAAAGTTGGGGAGCAGTCCTGCAATTTTACCCCCAAAAATATTGATTTAGTTTGACATCGATGATATCGATGCGGCGTGTATAGTTTGTGAAGAGTAGAGCTGCGGTTTTGTACGATAAATGTATGAAACAGCACTTGTAAGTTGTAACCAGTAGCTTGTGGCCCGCCTAAATCTCCGAATCCCTCAAAACCCTCCATCCCAAACTCCAAACCTCCCAAATTCCAATTCAACCAATGTGAATTTGTTCAAATTTGGATAAGACTCGAATCCAAGCCCTTCTACATCCAATCGGTTCCCATGAGCCTCCGTCTGATTCATCAGCCCAGCCTTAGGCGGCCGCAGTGCCACCCGTCCTTGCCGCGCCGTCTTCGTCCGCTTCGAGCTGCTCTTCAGTTCAGTATACGAATCTTTTCCCCCACTTTTGTTGAAAAGTTATTATCATTATCATCATTATTATGACTGAATGCAGATGGCGTTTGAAGATTGTTCTTCAGATCTGTATTGGTTTCAATCGATTCCTAGATCCCTTGTGCTTGTTAAAGAATCTTATCTTAGCTTGTTTGACTACTGATTGAATTGGTTGTACTTGGATTACCTGATTGTGTGCATGCATTCATAATTCGAGCTATGAAACATTACAATAAGCACTCCCTTATTTGAGCCTCTGTTTCGTATTTGTGAAAATTCTTGCTACCAACAACCCTATCTTTATCGATAACAGCCTCAATCATACCAGCAACAATCCCTTGCACATGAGCTTTGCCAGTTGAAAAGAGAATTGGACACATTTGGTGCCATTGTCTTTTTTGAGGTTACAGACTGCTTCTAGAGCCAGCATATAAACTGGACTATAAAATCTATTTATTTCTGCTGCCTACATTTTTTTTATATCAATTTGATAGATTGTATCATATCACTCCTCTTAAAATTTATGGAAGGTAAGAAGAAAATGCATGAAAGTGACTCCCTTGATTTTCATTATATTTAAGCTGTGGAGCTATAATAATAGAAACTGGCTACAAGGAAAGGAAGATAGGAAGGAATCCAAATAAAAATATATAAGCGTTATCTCTTAAGATATCAATAGTATATTTACTAGCCTAGATATCTACTTAGAATAATTGGATGGAATATTTCCATTTTTTTGTTAGCTAACAGATAATGACAGTTTTTTTTTTTGGTACCTACATATCTGCCTTTGCTTCTTTCAGCCCCTTATGTTTCTCTTTGTGATTCAGTTGGAGGTAGGGTTATGAACTTATGGAATGTACATCCATTGGAAAATGAGAGTATTTTGCCTTTAATTTTGCAGGTTTGGGGATAGAGGTTGTAAGCTAGTTGGTTGTGGATCAGCTGTGCCTAAGCTACAAATTTCTAACGATGAACTCTCAAAGATTGTTGAGACTTCTGATGAGTGGATAGCAACCCGAACGGGTATTCGAAGCAGACATGTATTTACAGGTGAGTTATGCCAACAATTTAAGGTCATGCCAGGTAGCATTTCCCTTGACGTCCCTTGGTATGGCTAAAATTTTGGATATCAGGCAAGTCTTAGTGATTAACATTATTATTCCATCATTTTTAGTAGACTTTATCGGACATGGTAGTAAAAAATAGAGAAAAGGAGAACCTAGACTTTTGTGCTAATAATGAAGTTATTAATTTAACTTATTTATTTGACTTTTGACACACATGCATCATGGTATTGTGAGTTTATATTGAATTTAGACCTTGGTAATTCACTACCAAGATATATGACTTCCACTGTTGTGAATGTTGTGATGCATATTTTTGGTACTAGATCATACCTCCTTTGATGCACTTGGTGATTTGGTGCTAAAAGGACTCGGAATACTAGAGTTTAGATTTTGTTTGATTAATGTGAGAGTTAATTTATACTAAGGTCTTGGCATCACATATATGAGGAAAGGAAACTTCAGATAACTTACGCTGCATCTGATGGCAAACCAGGCATATGTCCTTGTATACATATTTTTTTTTTAAATAATCATGTTTTGAAGGACAATGATGATTTATTGATTTTTTTGCCTCAAAAAAATTTGTACTCGTACAATTTTTTTAAGATGCAACTCTTTTCCATATCCAAGCACTTGCCAAGTTTTGGGAAGAAGAAAATTCCATTTCTTTGGACTGTTGTCATGGTTGTCATTGCTACATGTAACAAGGTTTTTCTAATGTAATTTGACTACTGATGCCTATTTCTGTCATCTTTGTAACTCAACCGATTTACAGACTGTTAAAATATTACTGTCTCACAACACCTGTTATTTGAATTGTAATTGACTTACTGTCTTCTCCTCTCATTGCCCTCAAATTACAGAAAAAGAAAGCTTGACAGCTTTGGCTGTGGAGGCTGCAAAAAATGCTCTTCAGATGGCACAAGTTGATCCTGATGATGTTGACATGATTTTATTGTGCACTTCAACTGCAGAGGATCTATTCGGAAGTGCACCTCAGGTACTAGCTCAAGCTGCACAAGTGATGGCATATGTATAGGCATAACAACTGCATAAGTCCTTAATTTAAGAAGTTGCGATGTGAATCTGTTTGAACTACTGATGTCAATAAAATGTGAAGTTCACTGTCCACACAACTGGCATTCACAAAGTGTTTGAACTATCTGTATTATACTATCTGTATTATATATTAGTTTTTACACAAAAATGACCGTTTTAGTTGAGTGTTATTATGCTGCCAGTGTCACCAAAAAATATATAAATTGATATATTTTCTTATTCTTTTGTTTTAAAGATAAACTGCTATCTCTTTAATATGATGTGAGTGGTAAACCCACTGATACATTTGCTTGTAACTCCACAACTGGCATTCACAAAGTGTTTGAACTATCTGTATTATACTATCGGTATTATATATTAGTTTTTACACAAAAATGACCGTTTTAGTTGAGTGTTATTATGCTGCCAGTGTCACCAAAAAATATATAAATTGATATATTTTCTTATTCTTTTGTTTTAAAGATAAACTGCTATCTCTTTAATATGATGTGAGTGGTAAACCCACTGATACATTTGCTTGTAAGTCTTATTTATTTGATGTTTTTGAATGAATCTTAATATATTCTTTGCACTTTCATATCAAAATCCAGATCCAGAGAGGACTAGGTTGCCGCAATAATCCATTGTCATATGATATTACAGCAGCATGTAGTGGGTTTGTTCTGGGGCTGTTGTCAGCGGGTTGTCATATAAGGGGTAATGACTGATTTATTTTGCTCTGATTCAGTTGCAACTGTCTATTCCATTCCATCTTTTAAACAATTGATATTTTTTATATCAATCATAGGAGGTGGGTTCCGCAATGTTCTAGTAATTGCTGCTGATGCTCTATCTCGCTACGTTGATTGGACTGATAGAGGAACCTGCATTCTCTTTGGAGATGCTGCTGGTGCCGTGTTAGTGCAGGTGTGGCTTTGGCTTTTTCTACTGTCAATGCTATCAGTTGCATTTTCCCTAAATTGTTCTTTCATGTTTCTTCATTTCTGTTATATTCGCCTTCACTATGCAAGGAAAGCAGTCATGTTTCACAAATGAATGTATGCCTGATAGCTTTCATACTTGGTCACGATCTCTTTCATTTTGGATATGTGAATATATCATGCATTTCAGTTTGTCTGCCGGTATTAGCTTGTACACTATTTCATACTCAAATCATCTCGGAAGAAACAATCTTATGTTTGATATGAACTTGGATGGATTGATGGACAAAGTTGCTAGGTTCCTATCTTTGAGGTTGTCATCGTTGCATGCCCATTACACTTCCTTTTTCTGTGTTTAATATAACACTATACTCCGTATTCAATTTAATTTGCTGAGAACACTTATGTGCATGCACAATTTGAGAGTACCTCTGATTGGCTAGGAAGGATGATAGAGCTTCATTCACGCTCTTTTCAGCACAAATGGAGTTTGATTATGTTTTAGTCCCTAACCTTTGAAACAACTAATGAAGGGCTGAGTTTTGAAACAAAACCAAAGAGTCAAGGGACATTAATAGGAAAGAATTAAGGTTAGGGCCCATTAAGGAAAATTTTCAGAAATTTAGGATCCTCAATGCAACTTAACTTTTAATAGTATGGAGTGCTTTGTTGTTCTTTCTAAAATTTTGCTTGGCCACCTAGTGCAACTTGTAATTTAACCTCTTGATCTACCCTGTCAGTTCCGTCGGCTATTTTTGTACTTTACTATTGAAGATGGAATTGGCAATAGCATCCTCTAAATCCTATGTATTAATTGATGTGTGCTCATTGGTTATGAACTCAAAGTGGGATTTGTCTGGTTGTTTCTGAAGCGTAAAAAAATTGGGTATGGATTTCATGTTCATGATCTCATTTGCAGGCGTGCGACATTGAGCAGGATGGTTTATTTGCTTTTGACATGCACAGTGATGGTGAAGGGTTAAGGTATGCTATGAGCGTAGAGCAAGTGCTCTACAAGTCTGCATACAAAAGTGAAGCGACTTTCAGTTCGATTTGCAATTGAACTGCCTTCGGTTTTTATTTATTTATGAATATATGCAGGCACTTAAATGCATCGATAAAAAAAGATGAAACACATGGTGCAGGGGATGCTGTCAATAGCTTTTCCCCGGGTTTCCCCCCTACACACCCAACTTTTTCTAATATCTATATGAATGGGAAGGAGGTATTTCGCTTTGCTGTAAAATGTGTGCCCCAGTCTCTTGAGATTGCGCTTCAAAAGGCTGGCATAAGTGGATCCAGCATTGATTGGTTACTACTACACCAGGTAACTCTTCTTAAACAGCGATATAACCATGATGCAACGAGCCTAACTGTTAAATTATTTTAGCAGTTATATATGAAACCTAGGGGTTCGTTGCTCCCAAATCACAGCAATATACTCACACAACTGTACATATTAATTGGGTTGCATAGTGTGCTCGGCCCCATTCCTATGTTTGCTGTCCATTACTCTTCCTTTGACTATGATTGGACTCTGCAGTGGTAAACAGAAAGCGTGGGTGCAACCCGAATTTAACAATGAGTTTATGTAGCTTTGTGTTGTCTAGCCTTGAGTCCCTGACCGGCTGACTCAAACTATCGGGTCAAGTCGTGTGTTGACCCATGTAGACATAACCCTCATGCTCAAGGTTTTGTACTTTGTTTTTTTGCAGGCAAACCAGAGGATCATAGATGCAGTGGCCACGCGCTTAGAAGTGCCTCCTGAACGTGTAATATCAAATATAGCTAATTATGGGAATACAAGTGCAGCATCCATTCCGCTCGCGCTGGATGAAGCTGTGCGAAGCGGGAAAATCCAGCCAGGACATGTAATTGCAACTGCAGGATTCGGTGCTGGCCTCACTTGGGGTTCTGCCATAGTAAAGTGGTGTTAAAAACATCAGCAAACTTTTATACTCTGCTCTTCATGGATTAACTTGAGCATCAACCACTCTGAACGGAGCTGGAGCGCTTGAAGGAAGCCTCGGTATTGCCCAACACTCACATAGGCTCAATCTAGCGACCTCAGTGAAAACCTTTGGCTCTTTCCTTGTACTTTTACCAGATAATAAGCCATCTCCAGATTGCTACTTTTTATCCTCTTTGATTATACCGAACCTTTTGCTTTTCCCCAATTGTTAACTGCATTTTTGTAATGTGTTGAAATTGGTCGGGGGAGTTTGGCAACTAGACATTGTATCATTGTTAGTTCAATTGAACACTTTATCGTTGTCTATAGCCGAACCATTACATTTCAATCTAATGTCTGTTTTCTTCACATGATCACACCTATTTACCCCGTGATGGGGATCCTCTAGTACACTTCGGTTGCTTGAAGCCGACTTTCAACTGTCTGTAATGACTCCTAAACCAAAATGACGAAATCTGTAGAGAACTTGGAACCAAAACACTTACCCAGGCTGCATTTGACACCACCTGATTGGCAGGTCTATAATATAGAGAGCAATGATATCAAACCGAATATATGTATGCTACAAGATCATTGGGGCATCATCACGCCACCTTCTTTGCAAAGTGTATATTTGTCTTTTCATCGTTCAGTTCAGATTCAGCTAAATCAGACAGGTTTACCATTCACGATGAAGCCACTTCTATTGAGCTGTATCCTGGTACTGTTTGATCTCTGTAAGGCTGCAAACTCCTCCTCACCTCAGTAGCATCTTCCCATCTTTGAACCTCTGCATAGATATTCGAAAGAAGCATCCCAACACTTGGATGATCCCTTGAATCCATTTCCATGAGCCATTGAGCTATTCGTTCCCCCATCTCAATGGCCCCATGGGTTCTGCAAGATCTTAACAGGGAGCTATATAATGGAACAACCAAATCAGTGTTACTTTCATTTGGAATTTCCCTGATCAAGTTCGCTGCTTCATCTAAATGTCCAGCGCGTCCAAGGAGATCAACCATACAGGTGTAATGTTCTACAGTTGGTTCAATCTGATACACATCTCTAATGGAATTAAAATGTTTGCGGCCTTCTTCAACCAGTCCTCCATGACAGCAAGCACTCAACACACCTACGAAAGTAACATGATCGGGTCTTGGCCCAGCTCGCTCCATCTCTGCAAACACCTCAAGGGCATGGTTCGTCCTCCCATTCATCGCAAGCCCACATATGACTGAAGTCCATGATGCTTTGTCCTTGTCTTCTAACTTACTAAAAATTTCCAGTGACTTGTCTATGCATCCACATTTTGCATACATTTCTATTAGAGCAGTACCTAGAACAGTGTTTATCACAATTCCGTTTTCTTCAATGTACTTGTGAAGCTGTTTCCCTATATCATGAGCACCCATCTTTATACACCCTGTAACAAGCGTGACCAGTGTAAAATTGTCGGGCTTGACCCTTCTGAGCTGCATTTCCTGGAACAATTTCAGCGCCTGATCGTAACGTTTGAATTGAAGACACCCTTTGATTATTGCAGTCCAAAGAACAACATCCTTTTCAGGACTCCTCTCAAACAATACCATAGCCTCATCGAACTCCCCACAATTTACATATCCAGATATCATACTAGTCCATGAAACCATGCTTTTAGTTGGCATCATCTCGAAAACCTCACGAGCTGTACCAAAACAGCCACACTTGCAATACATATCCACCAAGGCATTGCTAATATTAGGAGTGTAATCAATTTCCTCCTTAACATAAAAATGAATCTCTCTTCCAAGTTCAAGCAATTTCAATCCTGCACAGGCCGAAAGAGCACTAACTATTGTTGCTTCATCAGGCCTCAAATTGCTTTCACAGCGCATCCTCCGGAAAACAACAACAGCATCGTCAAACATCTTGCACCTAACAAATCCAGAAATCAGGACATTCCAAGATACCGTGTCTCTCTCAGGCATTTCATCGAACAGCTTCCCTGCATGGTGAACACATCCCACCAAACCATACGCATCAATGAAGGAGTTGCTCACGTAATTATCAAACACCATCCCAGTTTTCATAGCCAATCCGTGAAACATCAAAGCCCCCATCGAATCTCCGGAACGCCCAACTGATTTCAAAACGTACGGATAGGTGAAACTATCAGGCAACAAGCAATGTTCGTCTCTCAATTGTCTGAACAAAAACAGAGCTCTGCTAAAACTCTCGCTCCTAGTATAAGCTTTGATCATCAAATTGTAGACAAACAAAGACGGGGCTGAGATAAAATCAAATCCCCTTTCTGCATATGTAATGCATCCCAGAGAAGGGTCAGTGCAAAAGGCCATTAGCTTGTTAAGGGTTTGTTGATCTTGATGAAGACCAGCTCTAAAGATGCGAGAATGTATCTGTTTGAGCTCTTCCATGGATCTGCAGTTTTGAAGGGAGAGTAAGATTAACTTCTTCATTGATCACAATAGTTGGAGCTCTTCCGAGAACTTTAAGCTCTCAAGTTGACAACCATTGGGCGAGAGAGGCAGGTGGAGCTGTTTGGTGAAGAATTTTTTTTTTTTTAAAGAATTGACATTGAATAAACATTTAGTGAGGGAATTAAACTATATGACCCTTGCCCCGAAATGGTTTGCTAGCCTAACTCCCCATCCACAACATTTGCAAAGGTTACACCCCCACCAAAAAAAGGCATAATTGCCGGTTGGATTTAACCGGGACAGAGGAGATTTAACCGGGACAGAGAGAGAAGGTAAAAGGAGGAGAGAGAGAGGAAGCGGGGTGGAGAGAGAGAGAGGAAATGGGAAGTTATTGTGGACAGAGAGTGGAAGTGGGGGAAGTTATTGTGGGAGAGAGAGTGGATGAGTGAGAGTGGAAGCGGTTTCAATTGAAAACTGTCGACCCCAACTGCTCTCACGGCTTACAAAAGAGGAAGAGAGAGAGAGGGCAACAGTTCCACATGCAAGGCTGAAGAAAAGAAGAAGAGAAGGAAGAAGAAGAGGAAGGAGACGACAGAGCGAGAGAGGAAAAGAAGAAGCAAAGGCGAGGAAGAGGACGACAGTGCAGAAGAGGAGACGAGACTTCGAAGTAAGTAAACCCTCACAATGCCGATTAAATACGTTTTGCTTCGATTGGTAGGGGAGGAACAGATTTGAAGAAACAAAACTGGTTTGGATTGTGTGAAAATGGGAAGAAGGGGTCGAATGGGTTGACAGTACGCAATATCGCCCTGTCATGTAGGAAGTAACCGGCGTCAAGTTAAAAACAATTGGTGGAAAGTTTGGGTACTGGGGTTTGCACGTCTGGGAGAGAAGGGGATTTTTGGGAACGGGGAAATTGGGCAACTATGTTGTTGAATCCAACTTATCAGGAGAAGGGGAGTGTAGATCCGTTCAGTTTAGGTGGGAATTGGGCGAAATGGGGCTTATGACTGTAGATGCGGCGCATTAGGGGGGAATTTGGGGGAAATTGGTTGAAATGCGGCGCATTAGGGTTAGAGAAAATTGTAGAAAGGGTGAAAAGTTTATGTGGAATCGAAATTATCTGGAATAGGATTACTTGTGTGCAAATGGAGATGGACAGATTGAATACGTATGCTGTCATGTTTTCACAACCATGTGTCATGTGTATATGTGTATGTGTCATGTGTAATTGTGTTTGTGTCATGGTACATTTGATATTGATATGAAGGGAACCGTGGGTTGGGGGAGAAGAATTGATGTGTAGAATACTGAATTTGGGTCTTCCACTGTGCAGGATATCTGGTGAATATTAAAAATGTCGCAGCAAAGTATGAAGAAGATTGTAGACCGTACAGCTCAAACATCCGGTGCGGTAATATGGCTTTCGTTCGAGTAATGTAAGTTGTGATTGTTGTGCTGCAGTGTGGCTGACATGTTGAAGTCTGTGCAGGCTGTGTACGCCGTAGAGGAAGAAAGACACTTCAAAGCAAAAATTAACCAACACTCCCGGATGGCGCTCCTGGTTAACATTGACAACCGGTTGAGCGAGTCCCATTGGAAGCGCCTGACCGACAGCCCATTGGGGGGCATTGCAAGACTGGGCACAAGGGTCCAGTTCTCGGGACAGCTTGTACACTATGTTCTCCAACGACAATTGAAGTCGAAGAAGGAGAATGAAACATGGTACAAGATCCATGAAGCGGTCGTCAGGTTCTCAATAGCTGAGTTTGCCATTGTCACCGGTCTCAACTGTGGCTATGGCGAAGAGCCCGAGGACGACGACGGGTTCGAGAAGGCAGTGTATGATTTCTTTGGAGTTTCAAAGATGAGGATGTCTGAGTTCGAGGTAGAGTTCCGTGTGGCGATGGCATCTGAGAAATCGTCCACCAGAAAGTTGAAATTTGTCCTGCTGATGCTGGTGGATGGAGTATTGTTCGGGAAGGAACCCAAAAACTACATTCATGGGTGGGTGGTCGACCTTGTCGACGACGTTGACAGGTTCCTGGCGTTTCCGTGGGGTCGGCTTTGCTACGAGCGAACGAACGAGTTCCTACACCGTGCAATCGAGAGGAAGCTCCAACGGGATGAGGGCAGCTCCAATGCACGCCCGGCCTATTGCCTGATGGGTTTCCCTCTCGCCTTCCAGGTTCATACACAGATATGACTGGACGCCCTATACTGGTTTACTAGGCGTCTAACATTTATTGACTGGACATGAACTGATTATTTACTGGACAATATGTAATTGCAGCTATGGGTGTACGAAGCCCTCACTCCAATGGCCGACCAATTCGCGAATGTCATAGACGAGAAGCTGTACCCCAGGTGTCTGCGATACGAGTTTAGAGACCTGAACCTTGAGTATGCCTCAATCGAAACCCGACTGCAGGAGGCGAAGGAGCTGGGGCACTTCAATGACCCTGCAGCCGTGAGGCCTCTTCTGCTCCCCGATGATGTGGAGAGAGCAACCGGTTTATACCGCGATGCCCGAAACACTCACGACAAGCGGGACAACTTCTTCGACGACATAGCCCGGGCGTTCTTATCAGCAAATGTCAAACCCTCAGCAAAGAAACAACCAAAGGGAGCAAGTGGGTCAACACAAGAATCAGGGGAGGGCACGCAGACACAAGCTACCCTATTAGAGATAGAGTCACGGTTAGTGGCAAAGATGGACGAGTTGCTGAGGAGTATATCCGCGGAGGTAAATTCGAAGATGGCGACGCTTGAGGAGTCGATTGAAAACATGAGGAGGGAACTGCGGTGGAAGGGGACTAGGGAGTCGGAGGAGCGAGAGAAAGTTCTGGGAAAGGAGGTAAGGTTCTCCTGGTATTAGATCACAATCGTCATGTCATCTCTTGTAAATGTCATGTTGTTAGTAATGTATGTCATGTTAGTATCAATACATGTCATGCCAATTCCATTATATGGCATGTTAATAAGAGGTTATGTGGTTAGGTTCAGGGATCAGTGAAGGACAAGGATAACGGCAAGGAGGAAGAGGACAAGGACAAGGAAGTTCTGGGAAAGGATGTAAGGTTCTCCCGGTATCAGATCATAATCGTCATGTCAATTCATATAGATGTCATGTTTATCATTATATATGTCATGTTAATTTACGCAGAGGTCATGTGCTGAGGTTCATGGATCAGGGAAGGACAAGGATAAGAGCAAGGACAAGAGAAAGGAGGACAAGTCGAAGGCCAAGGCCAAGTTGAAGGACAAGGACAAGGTTTGCGCATGAGACTGTCATGTGAATATATAAATGATGTCATGTTATTTGTGTTTACTGTCATGTCATGCGCAATGGGCTTCAAGTTGCAGGAGGAGTTGGTGGCACCCGGTTTTGATGTTGAGGCTGAGGCTAAGGTGCCCCTCATACGGCCGAGAAGAAGCAGCCGTCAACATCCTGATACATTGTCCCAGGCGGAGGAAACGCAGCCAGCAAAGAAGCCGCGTGTGGGCAAGAAGCCAATGGATGCCGTCGAGCTAGGCATGGCGACCAGGGCAGATGCTGATGCGTTCGCTGCGTGGATGAAGGACGGAAGTGACCCCGTCTGGTCGGTGGAAGGCACCCTACTGGCGAAGCAGTTCTTTGGGACACTTCAATCACCGACCAACTGGGTGTCATCCGAGGTTAGTTACGTTCCCACATTGTGGTTCGAGTCATCACCTTCTTCCTCATATGGTCTTCCAAAATAAAGATTTTTCCTTGCGTCCAGCATATTGAGCAAGCTTGCGCCCTACTGCGGAAGGACATCAACGCCGGTGACAAGTACGAAGGGGTCGCCGTTCTGGATTTCTTGTGGGGGTATCTCCTGCAGAAGAAACTGGCGGACGCGAAGGGGGACCTTGAGGTGGTGAAGGGGGACGATACGATGACCCAGTACTTCGACAGCAAGTTGCCGGAGAAGTTTCCGACGGGTTGGGCCGATGTCGACCGCGTGTTGGCACCTTGGAATCTGAAGAACGAGCACTGGGTGGCCCTTGGCATCAACTTCGCGGAGTGGACATTAGACGTGTACGATTGCGACACAAGCCACGTCGCTGGCCGTCATATGTCGGGCCTCCTGAAGGCGGTTACCCACCTCCTCCCCATTTTGATGAACGGCCACCCTGAACTTCGAGTCAAATGGGTCGGCAAAGTCCCGGAACCTTTGGCGTACAAAAGGGTGAAGGGGATTCCCTAAAACAAACAATCGTAAGTCATTATCGGCTCTTCATTTAGAAAACATTGGCACAGGTTGTGTGAGCAATTTTCGTTATTTTGATGTAGGGGCGACTGCGGTCCATATGCCATCCGTTTCCTGCAGCTCCTCGCGACCGGTGACACCAAGTTCCGTGGCCTGGACGATTCATTCATTGCGGCGTACCGCCATGCCCTTTGTGTTGCCATGTTTCACGGACGTCTTACAACCCCATCCGATCCTTAAAAAAACTCCCCCATTGGTTTTATAAACATTGTTGGTTTGTGTAGACTTGTTAGTTGGTTTAGACATTTGGTTATGCACTTATGTTTGTTGGTTTTAGACATTTGGATATGTACTTATTGCTGGATTGTTGTATTCGTTGGTTTTTTAATTATGACATGTCATGTCAATATGAAGCAACTGTCATGTCAATATGAAACTATTGTCATGCCAAAATCCGATAGTGTCATGTCAAAAGGGGGTAATGTCATATGGCATCCCGTTAACATAATAGAACAAACTAGAACTAGAACAAACTAGAACAAAACCCCCCATACGAAGTTGCAGATAGCCAACATAATTCTTTGCGAAAGGCGTCTAACCAAAATGGGCGTACTATCTACTTCATTCCGAAAGGCCCCGCAGATGGAAGTTCCTATGCCCCCGCTACGTGCGGCGGCGCTTCTGCAATTTAAATTTCC
Organism: Persicaria tinctoria; assembly: GCA_037127255.1. NCBI lineage: Eukaryota > Viridiplantae > Streptophyta > Magnoliopsida > Caryophyllales > Polygonaceae > Persicaria > Persicaria tinctoria. Next base: position 38,759,692 of record JBANSL010000006.1, read on the forward strand.
CATTAGCGGGACGCGCCCACTCTATTGGTTCAAGTTTCACAGTCGTCGGAAACGCTCCGGTCTTCCCTTTTCCGCGTTGGTATGCTTCCTCTACTTCCCTTACCGCTCGCTCGGCGTCGTGATCCCACGGGCTGACTACATCCTCGATGTCACTGCTCACAGAAATGACCTGCTTCCCACGGTCATAAGCAACTGCGTTGTACAACGCATCACTTTGTTCTAACTGGACACGTGGATTATCTAACTGGACAAGTGAGCTCTCTAACTGGACACTCTGAGTTTCTAACTGGACAACTCTTCTTGCTCGATCGACACCTTGTGCTACCACAACTTCCAATTCCTCATCCCCTGCCAAGAGGGTTTTAGTTTGTAACTGTGGGTGATCTTCTAGGGTCAAGTGTGGCCCACCCCCGAGTGGATGGGCCGTTGTGGATCCTTCCGTAGTGGTGAAATCGCCGCCAACCTTGCGTATCAGGGAGACATGGAGGTCGATAGGCCAGAATCGTTCACCGGAAAGACCATTTACGAACTTGTAGGCCTGCAAGTCTTCATCATCCCCAATGGAAAAAGGTCTGCACCCTTCCTTCTTCGGCTTTACATATGTGAGCTCAACGTCATGCCTCCTCCCATCGACATTAAACTTGGCCATCAGTTGTTTCTTCAGCGAGACGTAGTCAATACTTTCGTCTACCGGTACGGCCTTTTGACTCCTCGACGACTTCACGACCCAAATGCCCTCTTCACAATCCCACCATCCGCCAAACAATACAGTGATACACACGGACGAGTTCTCCCCTGTTCCATTAGTTAGTGGGGGGGGGGGGGGGGACATTCAGTTTTACAGGGAGAAGAACACATTGTGAGGAGAGATGTATCGCATAACCTAAATGGAAGGATGATTTACTCATTTCCGCCAAGAAGTCGCTGTCTGTCCAGTTAACCCCAGTAGGTGTCAAGCGCGTGAATGGGTTTATGGACTCCCCCTCCTCCCTCCTCTCCCTCTTATTCTCTTAAGGGGTAAATGACAGGCCGGGAGATCCGTAAAATAAACCCCATACCCTTCCTTCTTTAATTGGTTTTATCTTAAACAATATGTCATTTAGTTGAAAGAATATTTCCCCCCCTCACTGACACTCTCACTGATCTATCTGTCCTCTCAGCCTGCTGATAATGCATATTTTAGATAGACATTATAGATATTTTTAGTTTAATTAGGTTGCATTTCTTGCTCGCTTTATCATTAAATTGCATCTTGTGTTTATTTTAGAAAAGTTCGGATTCTGCGCAATTTTGTGTTTATCTCGCAGATGGAATCGGAACACATTTGGGAGATGCAATGTCTCGAAGAGGAACACAAGATACATGGGAAGGAACAAGGAAGAAAGAAGCAAGACAAGACGAGAGAAGCCGCAAAGGAAGCCAAGACCACGGCAAAACTGAGAGCCGCAGGCGCCGCAGCTATTGCCGCGGCCGTAGCAGTGCCCGCCGCAGCGGGTAGCGAAGAGAGTATCTGCGGCGGGCGCCGCACCACTTGCGGCGGCCGCCGCACGTACGGACAGCGCGTATGCGCCGTTTTAGAAACCCTAGTTTTAAACTATGTTTGTTTGGAGGCCGAATGGGATGGTTTAATTAGGCCTTTTATGTTATTTTTCATCACCATTCATTCTATTCATTCAACCATTAGACTTTTTAGAGATTTTGAGCTATGTCTTCCATGAGGAACTAAACTCATCTATTCTGCCTGCAATTTGAAGCTTTATTCGGATTGATTGTGAGTTTCTAATTCTCGCTCCTAGTTTCCTATTTGTGAATGCTTCGACTTCTTTGTGCTTAATTAATTATTGATTTGTTCTATCTTGTCTGGCCAACTCGTTAGACCAATTCAATCGCTAAGGTGTTGTAGATTCCTGGTTGTGAACCTTAACCTAAGTGGCAAACTTATTCCTTTAGGGCTGGTTGAACTAATTGAATAAGTAGGAAGTTGAATTTGTTGTTAAATCCTTTTTTAGGGACTGCAAATACCTTGGCTAATCTCTGAACTTAAAGCTATCAATTGGGTTAAATCCTTCTTTAGGGACTGTTCGATTGATAAGGGTTGCTAGGACTGGTTGGACTAGTAACTATATTAGGTCGGGACAAGGGCATTCATAGGAAACATAATAGGACGAGAAGAAGTTACAAGGATCGCTTCAATCCAATAAAGTGGAAAATTGTAGGTGGAATTGCTTCTCTAAATTGTTTAAACCAAAATCACTTATTCTGCTTTCGTTAATTTGCTTTAAAAACTTTCACACAAAAAAACCCCCAATCTGGTTACTTAATCAACGTTAAAATCACATTTGAGTTATAAATTTCCCTGTGGGATCGACCTCTTACTTATTACTATACTAGTTATAGGTTTGAGTTTCTTTGGCGGAATCAACGACAGGTTTCCCCTCCGTCAAATTTGGCGCCGTTGTCGGGGAACTTTTATTAAATTCTTGTGTGTTTTTAGTGTTGATCTTGGTGTGGACCGTTTCATAGGGTCCATACCTTTTGCTACTAATTCGTCTCTGTAGAAAATATTGCAGAGATGGCGAACCGCACTCTTAAGGAGCTTTCTGCTCCTGATCTGGCACAGCAACCCCTGGCAATCCAATACCCTGCGCTAGCAGAAGGAGTAAACTTTGAGCTAAAGTCAGGGGTGGTTCATCTTCTACCAAAATTCCATGGGCTGAGTGGGGAGGACCCCCACAAGCATCTTTCTGAATTCCATAGGGTGGTGGTTGGGATGAAACCAGCGAATGTAACTGAAGAGCAAATCAAGCTGAGAGCCTTTCCCTTCACTTTGAAGGACGATGCAAATGAATGGTTCTTCTATCTACCACCTGACTCTATTGCTACTTGGGCTGAGATGAAAAGAGTCTTCCTAGAGATGTACTTCCCTGCAACAAAGCTAAATGCTTTGAAAAGGTCTATCAGCAGCATTGAGCAGTACGCGACAGAGTCTATACATGAGTACTTTGAGCGCTTCAAGAAACTCTGCGCCAGCTGCCCATGCCATGGGTACTCCCAAAAGGATCTGGTTCTCTTTTTATTCAATGGGTTGACTGATATAGAGCGCAAGACGGTGAATTCTGCTTGTGGAGGAAACATGCTGAATAAGACACCTACCGCAGCTTGGGAGGTGTTTAGGGAGTTATCTGAGGGCTCTAGACAGTTCAACAAAAGCACTCGGGCTAGGGGTGTACTCGCTGTTGATGCTCCTGTGGCTGCACTTCAGACGGATATGGCAAAGGTGAAGGAGATGATGAAACAATTGATCCTTGATAGAAATCCTCAACAATTGAAGGCATGTGGTCTTTGCAACCAATTCACCCATCCTATGGACATGTGCCCGCTCATACAAGATTCTAATGTTGAATTGAATGCCATTGGGAACTTCGCTCAACAAAGGCCTATGCAAGGAAACTATGGAAATCCTGGGTATTTCAATAACAACAATTACAATAGGGGCTATCAGCAAGGCTATGGGAACTATCAAGCCTCTTTCAATCAGCAAGGGGGGCAACAGGAAAGACCTCAACAACAATATGAACCTCGACAGGGAGGTCAGCAGCAATCAAATGGGGATAATGAGGATCCACTACAGAAACTGTCACGATTAGTCATGAGGAATGATAAACAACAGTCAGAGCAGATGGCGAATCTAGAGAAGCAGCAATCCGATCGGATGACAAATCTTGAGAATAAAATGAGTCAGCTCATTCAAATCTTAAGTGCTAAGGAGGCAAACAGTTCAGGAAAGCTTTCGTCGCAAACCATTGAGAATCCTAAGGAGAATGTCAGTGCTATAACGCTTAGGAGTGGCAAGGAACTGGTTGTCACAAATAAAAACGACGATGAGGAGATAATGGATGAGGAATTAGAAATTATTGAAGACGAAAACGGCGCAACAGTGGTGCGGCGCCCGCGGCAACCCTTGCGGCGCCCGCCGCTGTCACCTGCGGTGCCCGCCGCCAGAGAGCCGATTCCAGCTGCGCCCGCCGCAGGAGAAACCTGGCAAGCTGCGGCGCCCGCCGCTCCTGTTGCCGCGCCCGCCGCTGCCTCACCCGCCGCCGATTCGTCTTCTGGTACATTTTCTCCCTCACCTCTTTCCTCTTCTCTCCCTTTTTATTCTTCTTCTTCTTCTCCTCCTTCTTATCCCTTACCTATGGAGACTCCAAAGCCCGTTCCGCCCTTCCCGGAAGCTTTGAAGGATACAAGGAGGTATGAGAACGACAAGGAAATCTTCGAGACATTCGGTAAGTGTCAGGTAAACATTCCTTTACTCAGATTAATTAAGAGCATCCCTAGATATGCTAAATTTTTGAAGGAATTGTGCACCATCAAGAAGAAGCAGAGATTGAAAAAGAAGGAAAAGGTAAGCTTGAATGAAAATGTTTCTGCCATGTTGCAAAGGAAATTGCCTGAAAAATGTGGAGATCCAGGTATGTTTACAATTCCATGTGCAATTGGGAATACTAGATTCAAACAAGCCATGTTAGATCTAGGAGCCTCAATTAATGTTATTTCATATAATATGTACATGTCTTTGGGTTTGGGTCCTCTGACTGAGACAGGGGTTACAGTGCAACTTGCTGATCGATCACAAATCAGGCCAAGAGGCGTTGTTGAAGATGTTTTAGTTATGGTGGATGATTTGTTCTTCCTTGTTGATTTCTTTGTTTTAGATATGGAGCAGGGAACCCCTGAAACACCCATTATACTAGGAAGGCCATTCTTGAAAACGGCGAAAACGAAAATTGATTGTTGTGAGGGTCTATTGACTATGGAGTTTGATGGAAGAAAGATAGAGTTCTCTCTCTTTAATCACGCTAAGCTTTCTCCTGAAAATTCTTTAGATATGCCTATTGCTAACAATACTGAGCACAACAATATTTTTCGTGATTTGTTAGGAACACCTGTGGAACATAGTATATGCAAATTTGAACCCCCTAACAAATTGAACCCGTTTGTGATTCCAGGACAACCCCCAGGCAGTGCTCATGCAGAGGAGCTACGGGTAATGGCTGAATATTGGAACAGAAAGCTACACCTTTCAAGGGTGCCCGCATTGGTCAATGAGATAACCGGTGTTGGTGACCCTGGTGGAGGAACATAGGCCAATCAAGGGCCCTCACGTCGAGCCAACGACTTGAAACAAAGGCGCTTCTCGGGAGGCAACCCGAGGTAAGTTTTTCTTTCCTTTTCCTTTTTCTTTTCCTTCACCCTGATTATATGTGATTTACTTTTGTTGTCTTTAATGTTTCATTGAGGACAATGAAAACTTCAAGTGTGGGGGAGAGGAATTTTATCTATAGAGTGCATTTAGTTAGATCATATTTAATTTTCTGCACCATGTTTAAGTTTAAATAAGTTGTTGGTTAGATTTATGGTTGTTTAGTTTTCATTTATTTCAATTTTCGTCAATAAAAAAAAAAAAAAAACACTTGATTTCGAAAATATTAAAAATAGAGCATGCATTGCATATATATGTGTTATTCAAATACCCATCTTGCTTAGTTTGTCCTCTATTTTAAATTTCAAGCATGAATCATTCAAATCCCATGGAGTTCTGGATGTTTTGATTATTATTTCTATTTGATTTTTGTGGAGCATGAGCTAGCAAATATAATTGAGCATGTATGATTGAGCTAAAGTATGATTGAAGTCCTAAAAACATAACCCTGTGAGGATGTTTGGCCTTATTTGAATTCTTTTGCTCAATTGTGTGAATTACTCGCCTAGTATTGCTACCTCTTGGCATTGACTGCAGTATCTATTTTTAAAGGCCGATGCACATGTTTTATTGCTTGCGGAGTTTATGTTTATATTTTGAGTCTTTTTGTTCAATTTTATGCATATCTAGTGAATAAGGTGGCAATGGTTGATGCACTGAGTAACCGGGTCTACGCATGACACCCATGGGTATGATTCGCGCAAAAAGGTGTTGAAAACTATCCACTAGGAAAGAAGCTTGATCATTGAGTAACCAGGTTCATTCATGACACCCATGTTTGCAACTTGCGTCAAAAAGGTGTTCGAGTGGACTTCATATTCATAGTTGAGGTGTTGATAGACCGGGGCCATTCATGACACCCATGTTTGCGCTTCGCGTAAGGAAAGCACCAAGACAAGAAAAAAGAAAAAAAAAAGAGAAAAGAAAACCAAGACAAGAAAAAAGAAAAAAAAAAGAGTGTTGCATTTTGATTTTTTTATTTTATCCCGCAAGTAATGACATTTCGGTAGAAAATTGGTGATATGGTGGTCAATGTCTATGAGCCTAGTGCATTTTTGGTTTGAGTTGAGAGTTGTACTTAAAAGCCTAAACACATGAGTGAAACACATAATTCTGGTGAGGTTGGATGATGTCTACTTCTAAGCTTTGATCACCTGAATACATGCTATGACATTTGTTTGCTTGGCTTATGTTTTCACCTGCTATGATGTTGTTTTTGGTAATGTCGAAACTTGAAGGGATGTCCTGTGGGATACATTGATTCATGTTCATTCTATCATTGCTTGAGGACAAACAAAGGTTAAGTGTGGGGGAATTTGATAATGCATATTTTAGATAGGCATTATAGATATTTTTAGTTTAATTAGGTTGCATTTCTTGCTCGCTTTATCATTAAATTGCATCTTGTGTTTATTTTAGAAAAGTTCGGATTCTGCGCAATTTTGTGTTTATCTCGCAGATGGAATCGGAACACATTTGGGAGATGCAATGTCTCGAAGAGGAACACAAGATACATGGGAAGGAACAAGGAAGAAAGAAGCAAGACAAGACGAGAGAAGCCGCAAAGGAAGCCAAGACCACGGCAAAACTGAGAGCCGCGGGCGCCGCAGCTATTGCCGCGGCCGTAGCAGTGCCCGCCGCAGCGGGTAGCGAAGAGAGTATCTGCGGCGGGCGCCGCACCACTTGCGGCGGCCGCCGCACGTACGGACAGCGCGTATGCGCCGTTTTAGAAACCCTAGTTTTAAACTATGTTTGTTTGGAGGCCGAATGGGATGGTTTAATTAGGCCTTTTATGTTATTTTTCATCACCATTCATTCTATTCATTCAACCATTAGACTTTTTAGAGATTTTGAGCTATGTCTTCCATGAGGAACTAAACTCATCTATTCTGCCTGCAATTTGAAGCTTTATTCGGATTGATTGTGAGTTTCTAATTCTCGCTCCTAGTTTCCTATTTGTGAATGCTTCGACTTCTTTGTGCTTAATTAATTATTGATTTGTTCTATCTTGTCTGGCCAACTCGTTAGACCAATTCAATCGCTAAGGTTTTGTAGATTCCTGGTTGTGAACCTTAACCTAAGTGGCAAACTTATTCCTTTAGGGCTGGTTGAACTAATTGAATAAGTAGGAAGTTGAATGTGTTGTTAAATCCTTTTTTAGGGACTGCAAATACCTTGGCTAATCTCTGAACTTAAAGCTATCAATTGGGTTAAATCCTTCTTTAGGGACTGTTCGATTGATAAGGGTTGCTAGGACTGGTTGGACTAGTAACTATATTAGGTCGGGACAAGGGCATTCATAGGAAACATAATAGGACGAGAAGAAGTTACAAGGATCGCTTCAATCCAATAAAGTGGAAAATTGTAGGTGGAATTGCTTCTCTAAATTGTTTAAACCAAAATCACTTATTCTGCTTTCGTTAATTTGCTTTAAAAACTTTCACACAAAAAAACCCCCAATCTGGTTACTTAATCAACGTTAAGATCACATTTGAGTTATAAATTTCCCTGTGGGATCGACCTCTTACTTATTACTATACTAGTTATAGGTTTGAGTTTCTTTGGCGGAATCAACGACAGGTTTCCCCTCCGTCACCTGCACTTTTATCTTTAACCCCCCCCCCCCCTCTCTCTCTCTCCCTCTCTCTCCGTCTCCCTATCTCTCTCTTCTGTCCTCTGCCACTGCAGAAGCTACTTCTCCCCTCCTCTCTCATTGGTCCTTGCTTTTGCAGGAGTAAAGATGCCCCCCTCCCACCGAGAGTGGAGTCCAGCTGTACCCCACAGGGCGACCGGCCACCGACTCCCCTTGTCATGCGGTTATCCGCTTTTATGCAAATTTTTTCTGGATTGGGTTACTCTTGCAAACCTTCCGGATATGGAGGTCATTTTAGCAAATTTGCCTTTAGCATTTCACTAGTATAGTAATTTTTTTTACAGTAGGTAAAATGTGGGGATGTCTTAGACAGAACATAAGGCATGACCCTGATCATTATGAAGGATGATGGAATACAGTTCCCTATTAAAAGGGATTGTTGAACTATTACAAATTACACCTTTTGTGGCAATATAATTTGCAACTCTGTTTGCATCTCTACGACAATGAGCGAATTCTAACGAATCAAAGGATGCTGTAAGGATTCTGATTTGCTCCACTTGATGGATGATTTTCCACTTGACATCAATTTCCTTTCTAAGGACTTTGATGAGGTCGTGATTGTCTCCTTCCACTATGATCTTTCTGAGCCCTCTTGATCTTGCTTTTTGCATTCCAAGTATTACTGCAGCAGCTTCAGTTTGAAGAACATAACCTGTATTGGCTTGCTTATAAAAGATATCAGTCACATTACCCGTGGAGTCTCTGATGACTCCCCCCACCTGGCAAATACCTGTGGGTTTAACCGAGCCGTCTACATTAATTTTGTAGACAGCTCCTTCCGGTTTGTTCCATTTCACATGTTGCTTACACTTTTTGGTTTTGGTTTGTTGTGAGCTGTCTTTAGAGTTATTCCATTCCTTCATATCATCGATCACAAGTCGGACAATAGTACTAGCAGGGGGAGGGGTTTTATTTTTAAAGATAGATTCATTTCTGGTGCTCCAAATTGTTTGCCAGATGAAGGCAAGGGCTTCAAGAGTTGAGAGGTTATTATTGAGGTTAATCAAGGTTGGGATATCCATACCGGATCTAGAGCAGGGGCTGAGGTTTTTGGCAACTTTTGTTTGATAAGAGGCAATGATATTCTTGGTATAATTGCAATTAAGAAAAAGATGTGTTAGATCTTCCTCACAGGAGTCGCAGAAGATGCAGGCGTTAGGGACTCTATTGATGTATTTATTAAGTCTACTCTTCGTAGGAAGGCCATCAATAGCCATTTTCCATAAAAGGTTCTTGATTCTAGAGGGAATGTTTAGATTCCAGATTTTCTTGTAGTCATTATTTTGAGGCTGATTATAATTATTTAGACGTTTAGAAGATTCGGTAGTAAAGAGACCCGTAGATTCCCATTTCCAAACCAGCTTGTCAGATGTATCCCAACTTGGGATGTTGATTTGAATAACTTTTAGAACGATGTTACTTGGGAAGAGATCATTCAGGATATTTGTGTCCCATTGTTTGTGTTGGTTTAATCAGTTGTCGATTTTCATTTCTGGATCCCTGTTCAATTGGAAGGCCGAGAGATCATGACCCTCCAACCAAGGATCATTCCAGACATTTATGGTTTTACCATCTCCAATGATCCATTTGATGCCTTTGTTGAATTTTTCTCTAAGGGAGAGAAGCCTTCCGAATTGCCAAGAGGTGTTAATGTTTGATCTTTGGTTGATATGCATATTTTAAAGATATTTTTCCTTGATGATTTTGACCCGTATGCTATTTTGTTCCGTGTGGATTTTCCATAAGAGCTTAAGCTGTAGGCTTATATTTAAATCTTCAGCTTTTCTGATCCCTAGGCCTCCAAAACTTTTGGGTTGACAGATTTTATCCCAGCTAATCAGAGGGGTATATCTTTTAGAGTTTAATTTATTCCAAAAGAAATTTTTATTGATTTGATCCATCTGAAGAAGGATACCTTTAGGTAGGAGAAAGTTTTGCATGAGATAATTTGTTTTGGAGCTTAAGTTAGCTTGGATCAGGACAGCTCTACCAGCTTGGGATAGGGAAGAGGCTTTCCACTTGGAAAGTTGGTTTTTTAGATTGTTAATGGCTTCCTCAAAAACACAGTTTTTAATTCTTCCATTTACTAAAGGTATGCCTAAATATTTTTCAATGGTTTTAGATATAGGATTTCTCATATGTTGGGAGATGTCTCTGGCTAGATTAGGATTGGTGTTGGTTGAGAATTGGATAGAGCTTTTAGCGTAGTTTATAGTTAGGCCAAAAATGTTGGAGAAGTTGTTCATAATATTCTGGATGGTAATAAGGATATTGTGGGCTGCATCTGCAAAGATAATGGTGTCATCTGCAAAGGTTAAAAAAGGGATAGTAGTGCCATTTTTTGTTAGACGGATGCCTATCAAGGCGTCCTCTTTGAGAGCTTCATAATGCAATTCTATAGCTAAGTTTTCCATAACAAGAACAAAAAGGTAGGGTGCTAAGGGATCTCCTTGCCGAATTCCTCTGTTAGGGTTGAATTTTTTCCCCGGGGAGTTGTTAACCAGGATTGAGAAGGTAGGAGTGGATAGGCATTTCATAACCCAGTTAATCCAAGTCGGGTGAAAACCAAATTTTACTAGGGTAGCCTTGATATAGGACCAATTGATTTTGTCATAGGCTTTTTCCATGTCAAGCTTTAGAGCCATCCATCCTTTTTTCCCTTTTCGTTTGTGGAAGCTATGAAATATTTCATGGGCTATAAGGGTGTTGTCTTTGATGGACCTTCCTTCCACAAAAGCACCTTGAAAAGGGCTAATGAGTTTAGGGAGGATGGGTTTGAGTCTATTAGCTAAGATTTTAGTGATGATTTTATAAATAGTATTGCAAAGACTAATTGGTCTATAGTGGTTAATATTGGTAGGATTATTAGTTTTAGGGATTAAAGCAATGAAAGTTTGATTGATTTCAGTTAGGAGGTTACCAGAATGGAAGAAAGATTTAATGGCTTTACAGAGGGAGACACCCATTATAGGCCAGTATTTACTGTAGAATTCTGGGGGTAGCCATCAGGGCCAGGCGTTTTATCTTCAGCCATGCTGTCAATGGTATCTTTAATTTCCTTTGAGGAAGGAATCCTGATGAGATTTTCATTTTCAAGATTGGTAATTTGAGGTTGTACAAAATGGATATCTTCAGGTTTGATAGCTTTTTTATTATCACTAATGAAACGATCCGACATCTCCTCAGTGATAGTTTCAGAGATTTTGATAGGATTAGTTATAATTTCTCCATTTTTGGAAGTAAAGTTTAGAGTCTTCCTCTTGAAATTTCGAATTTTGGCAGTGGTTTGAAAATATTTAGTATTTTTGTCAGTAAGAAGAGTATGTTTTGTTCTAGCTCTTTGTTTCCAGAATTTGTGGTTGTACTCTAGGAGAGAAATTTGTTTGTTTTCAAGTCTTCTGAGGCGGAGAGCCTCCCGCTCAGAGAGGGTACCTCAAGGTAGTTGGTTTTGAAGATTAAGGATAGTTTGGTTTATCTCATTGAGTTGTTTTTGAATGTTGTTGACACGACTCTAGCTTACACCAATTTTTTTGTGTTTTTCTTGAGAAGTTTTTGCTTCTGGACAAGGTTATAGCTAAACGAGCCATGAAATTTGTTATTCCAAACTTTCTTAACTATACTTTCATAATGGGGATCAGAGGTCCATGCAATTTCAAACCTGAATGGGGAACCTTTCTTACTGTTGGTAGAGCCTATTTAGAGGGTAATTGGGCAATGATCCGAGGAGGAGAAAGGGTGATGCTGGAGTCTAAGGTTGGAGAATTTGGTTATGATGTTTTGGTGGGCTAACATTCTGTCATTTTTTCAAGGATAGTTTGATCATCACTGATCAGATTATGATTATACAGTAGTGATGAGCGGTTTTTAGTCGCATAAACCGTATCAAAATAAAACTCAAACCTACAAACTAGTATAGCAAGCAAGTAAGAGGTCGATCCCACATAGAATCAAGTATTTCTCAACAATGTGTATTTACCAATTAGTAGAAAGGGGGGTTTTGGTTGATTGAGATTGAAAAGAAAGCAAAATAAAATAAAAAAAGATTGATGCAAAACAATTTAGAGAAGATCGCTCTACCTACAACTATCCACCTTATTTGGTTGAATTGATATTGTAACTTCCTCTTGTCCTTTAGTTTTCCTATGAATGCCCTTATCCCGACCTAATATAGTTACTAGTCCAATCAGTCCTAGAAACCTTTATCAATCGAACAGTCCCTAAAGAAGGATTTAACCCAATTGATAGCTTTAAGTCCAGAGATTAGCCAAGGTATTTGCAGTCCCTAAAGAGGGATTTAACAACACATCCAACTTCCTACCCATCCAATTAGTTCAATCAACCCTAAAGGGATAAGTTTGCCACTTGGGTTAAGGTTCACAATCAGGAATCTACAAAACCCTAACAATTGAATTGATCTAACAAGTTGGCCAGACGAGAAAGAACAAAACAATAAACAATCAAGCACAAAGAAGTTGAAGCATTCAATATAGGAAATAAGGAACAAGATTCAGAAACTCACAATCAATCCAAATAAAGCTTCAAATTACAAGTAGAACGAAGAGAGTTTAGTCGCCCATGGCGAACATCGCTCTCCCTCTAATTGTCTGATGGTTCAAAGAATAGAATGAAAGTAATGAAAAATAACATAAAAGTCGGCCTAAAAGACATCCAAGTCGGCCCTCAAAACAAATTAGAACATCTAGGGTTTTTTCCAAAAACGCTGCGCGACGGCATCTGCGGCGGGCGCAGCATATAAGCGGCGGGCGCAGCATCAGTCTTCCTCTTGCATCGGCCCTGGCGGCGGGCGCCGCAAACCATGCGGCGGCCGCTGCATTGGTTTTTCCCGAAAATTCCGTCTCGAACTAGCTCTCGACGTCAACATGAAAGTTGTAGCTCTCTGAAAGAGCTTTCCAACGCATGGTCATAATAGTCGATCGGACAACCGAGGCCTCCAGAAAGTGAAAAACAAGTTCAGCATGTCTGGCGACAACTTTTGCAGACTTGTTCTTCGTTTAGGTTCGCTTCTTCTTCTCAGGACCTCTTGAGATCTTCATGTAAGCTTCTTCGATCAACTAGACATTCTCATCAAATGCGTTATCAACTCATGTCTTCTCCTCGGATCTACCATTACCTGAAATAATCAATAAAAGCGTGTAGATTCCGACTCCGACAACATAGAGAACTAATATGCAAATCATGCTTAATCCATCCATGAAATGCATCTTAACTAAGCTAAATGCAACCTATTATGCCTACCTAAATGCATGCTATCAAGTAGCCAAAGGCCACCCTTATGCCCAGAAGCTTTGATAACATGAGCATAACGGAAGCCAGTGCTACTTATGTGGATATCAGATGGAGCATTCTCAGTTTTGGTTTCAGGCAGAGTGAGGATATCCAGTTTGTTAGCTATTCTTAGTTGGTTGATTTCCTGGGACAAAAGAGGCCTTCTAGAGCCTCTAACATTCCAATAACCTATATTAATCATAGGAATCATAGTTTTTGCTATTGTTATAGCAGATCAAAAATGAGGAATAGGAATGTAGTTCTAAGATGTAGCCTTTTTTGGTCTTGGGAGTTTTAGGATAAGATTCAATGTAATAGATGCAATATATGTAAGTACATGTACATACTGGAGTATTGCAAAATTTAGAGTGGAGATAAAGTATACCTTCATTAGTCAGTCTAGAAGATTTGCAATTACAGCTGTGAGGGTCTGTGCTCGTCAATATGTGATGGAGTAAAAGTTTGTAGTAAAGTTTTTGTTGGGTAGGTTTGGGTTGGCTTGCCACCTCTTCATCCTTGTGGGGATTAAAGGGGCGCAACCTATGTTTTTTTGGAGATGAGGAAAGAGAGGATCTTACCACATATCCTAATGGAAACAATGCAACCCTGTTGATTGGTGCTCAGAGGAGTAAGGCAGATACCATTCTTAACACTGTAAGCAGGATTAGTATAGAATAACAAGCAGCAAAAGTAGAGATTAATATAATTTCTAGGGAAATACACTAGTATAGTAAATTAGTAACCCACTAACCCGCACAAAATGTCTTTAAATAAAAATATTTTTTAATTCTCTGTCACAGTTATAGTAGGTTAAATATTAATTGTCATATTTTAGTTTTTTACTTATCTATTGATCAACAAAATAAATTACATTATAGAGTTATGAATACAATTTAAGAAATACTATATGCGACTTGCCAACAAATCTCACATTGAGAATGTTTTAAAATTAAAAAGAAAAAAAAAGCGAGAAATCAAATTGAGTCTCACCAATAATTTCCACAATTATTGATCACTCAATATGATTGTACAAATTTTATCATTCAATGGATACAACAAACATGAGGTAGAGATAAGAAGAAGAAAAATGGAAAGGAAGTGAGATGAAGGGTGATTATATAGTAAATGATGATGTACACATTACATACACACAATTAAAATATAAACAGATAAAGAAGAAAATCATATTTAATTAATTTGTTAAAATAGAAATGATTTTATTTTAATCTTATCCGTTTAATATCTAAACTAATTAACAAACCAAAATATCATGACTATCTATTAATATTACTAATTCTGCTAGCATTTTGCTGACGTGTCACGCCCACAATTAAAGTTGAATTTTTTATTCAAATGAGATTTTCTTATTGGTTAATATTATTATGGAAACTTTAAAATATTTGTTTCCTATTTTAAATATGATTTGAATCCATTCATTTTTTTTTATTTTCGGTTATATTGCCGTAAATACTGAGACATGTTTCCATTTTTTTTTTTCCGATTGCAATATATCTATCTATCTATCTATTAATCTATTATCTATCTATCTATTAATATTACTAATTCTGCTAGCATTTTGCTGACGTGTCACGCCCACAATTAAAGTTGATTTTTTTATTCAAATGAGATTTTCTTATTGGTCAATATTATTATGGAAACTTTAAAATATTTGTTTCGTATTTTAAATATGATTTGAATGCATTCCTTTTTTTTAATTTCGGTTATATTGCCGTAAATATTGAGACATGTTTCCATTTTTTTTTTCCGATTGCAATATATCTATTATATATCTATCTATTATCTATTATCTATCCATCTATTATCTATCTATCTATTATCTATTAATATTACTAATTCTGCTAGCATTTTGCTGACGTGTCACGCCCACAATTAAAGTTGAATTTTTTATTCAAATGCGATTTTCTTATTGGTCAATATTATTATGGAAACTTTAAAATATTTGTTTTCTATTTTAAATATGATTTGAATCCATTCCCGTTTTTTTATTTTCGGTTATATTGTCGTAAATATTGAGACATGTTTCCATTTTTTTCCCGATTGCAATCTCTTTTCGGTTATATTGCTGATGTGTCACGCTCACAATTAAACTTGAATTTTTTATTCAAATGGTATTTTCTTATTGGTCAATATTATTGCTGAAATTTTAAAATATCTGTTTCCTATTTTAAACATATTTGTTTCCTATTTTTATACTAAAATATTATTTAATTTGATATGTTGTATGTCAATTTGTGATCTATTTTAATCATCTACGTACATTGAACATTCGTCAATTCTTGGCTGATTTTATTCTTGGATATTGAAATTGTTGATTTATCATTTTTAATCGATTGCAATATTTCCCACAATGTCTACATCCAACGAACATGTAATAATCAATTTGTAAATATTCGATTTCAAAAATTAATTATAAAAATCAATTAGAGTCAAATAAGTGTTATTTTATAATTTAATTATTTTAGACATCTTAAATGATTATCGAAAAATAAATAATATTTTAAGACTCACAAGCATTACTAATGCTTATTTTACATAGTGGATGAGGCTTCTTAGATCACTTTTCTAAAGGATCTTTTTTTTACCATCTTACCTTTATTTTCACTATTAATTTCTCTATCTTTCTAACCATCTTTCTCATGAAAATAATCAATAAGTTATGTACATCTACATATTTAACTTCAAAATTATTCACACAATCATGTGCTTATGATTTTTTAATATTTGTACGGGAGCTTATATTTTACCTTTTTAGATCTATGCTAATGATAATAATTATATATTTATTTCAAATTATATTAGATGGTGTGTTTGAGTATTATTACTACTTTACCTTATTAAATCATTTTCAAAATTTGTATCGTATCTCTTTCCAACTAATTTATAAATTATAAAAAAATATTTTATACATATTTTTGTTGTAAACACGTATATATATATATATATATATATATATATATATATATATATATATATATAGTATTATATAGATATATAAAATGATGTTCAAATTAAAATGGATCAAGCTCCCGTGCCTTCAAGGCACGGGTATTACACTAGTTTCGACTGATTTCATATTCAAATCTTAACTAAATTGGATTTAATTAATTAATTAATTAATTAATTAGATTTGCATAGTTATCCCAACAATCACATATGCAGTTGTCCTATCTTAACTGATTTCGTATCAAATCTTAACTGAATTAGATTTGTGAAATAGCTTAATTAATAAATAAATTAAAATACCTACATTAAAGGAGAATGCGTCACATGGCTTATTCGACTTCTTCTTTAGTATAATAGGGATCAAAATGTCAAAATCTCTATAAAAAATTCACCCCAACTCCAACAACTTCTCTATTTTACAGATTTTTGCAAATACCAAATTTTATAATATTTAGATAATTGATTGTTAAAAAATGATAGAAGGGATTATTAATGTAGAATAGGGGTGCCAATGTGAGGGAAAACTAATTAAAATACCTCCACCTTTGGGGGTATAGTAAAAATATATCCTCAACTTTCAAATGTAATAAAAATATCCCGACCTTTGAGAGTAGTGGTAATATATTACCACAAGTTTTTTCACGAGTCAAAAATATTGATAAGGCAGCCTACATGGATTTTTTTACAAGAGTTTTCTTAAAAAGTGTCTTTAGGAAAAAAAAAAATAAAGAGCTAGACCGGGTTCATATCCAACGAATTGCCCCCATCATATCTTCTTCCATGGTCGCCCCTTTGGTACAACACAAAATTATTTATGATATTTTTTAAATATAAAAAAATTATAAAAATTATATTTATATTGTACATGTCAAATAACATATATTTGAATAACTTTTTTTATATAAAATAATGTTTTAAAAAATATTAAAATTAGAAGAGTCATTATGTTAGAATATTAATTATATTAATTATTAAAATATCATTTTATAAGAAAAAATATGCAAATATATGTTATTAAACATGTACAATATAAATATAATTTTTTCAATTTTTTTTATAATTTAAAAATACCACAAATAATTTTGTGTTGTACTCAAGGGTACACCAAGTGTTGTAGGAGATCTCTTCTCCATTGCACAGTGCACACTTATAGCTCAAGGGTTGTGTGTCATCTTTATATTCGTTGATCTTCTTAGTTTCCACTTTAGACTTTTCCTCATTTACATGACTATAGAAATGAGAGTATAGTCGTTGTGTGTGTGGTCTTCAAAGATCCCTCATCTAGGTGGGGGCAACGTCGGTGATCCACACTTCCGCATGTTTCGTCTTTTCCGAAGATGGGTTGATGTTCTCTGCCTTCTCGGCGTCGAGGCGCCGTGTGAGTTGTCGCGCTCTCCCGTGTCCTTGGCATTCGTGGCTCACCTTAGATCTTTCTCGTCCCCTCCGCTCGCTGATGGGTTTTATGGGTTATTTGGGGGGTTTCTTTCATTTTGGTTGTTTTGTGTTATTTAGTTTGTCGTATGTTGACGGTTTATCCGTCTGCCGATTCGTCGACCTATTGAGTTATCAGACAGCCTGTTGTCTAGTTCTCAAATTTTTACCAAATAAAAAAGAAATCAACCAAACACTTCTAAGCCAAGGTTTGAGTAAGCAATCTTAATTATTTTTAAAACAAATTACTACGTGTTAAATTACTTAGGAAAATAAAATGTCCCTAGTTGTGCATAAATAGTCAAAAGAGAAGAGCAATGAACCTTGCATGTGCATAGCTAATAGAGAATACATTTACCCATACTTATCAAACATCAAATGCCTCTCTTTTAGGTCTTTCGGGTTAGCTAGTAACCTCACCAATAATATAAGTATATGGTAAGTTACAAACATGATGTTATGACAACAAATCACAATAACATTTGAAATACCCAGATGCACCATTCTGCACTAAGTAGGATTGCATGTCACTTTACTACAATAGTAAAGTAAATTGAACACGTGAGAAAATTGAATTCCTCAACTTTCATAGCTTTGATCTCCTTATCTACATAGTCATTATTGCAGATCCGGACGTTGTGTGGTTGTTTTGCAAGATCTCGATTTATCCTTGGTTGACTCCTCTACTTCGTAGGTCATCAACTCTCTGTCTTTTGAACCCACCTTGCCGAGCTTAACGCCCTGTGGACTTTTTTACGAATCAATCATTACATTATGGGTGTCACTAAAAAAGGAAAACAAAAAGGGTGGTCGTCGATCAGCAGATGAATCAGCTTTATGGAATGTCCATCACCCACAACTTGACAAAAACTTATGTTTTTTTTACTAAATCTATATGGTTGTTAGGATCCGAAGGTGTGATAGGGAGGGTGAGCTATGGAGCTCGGTAATGGAAGAATTAGAATAAGGAGGAAGAGAATGAGAGTTCAAAGAGAAGAGAGGAAGAAGATAGGAGTGTTTTGTAATTCATTCATAATCATTATCGGTGCAACCGAGAGGCTCTTATAAGCCTTGTATAGGCTTAGCCCCATATACAATGGATTTTAGCTCACTTATCTCTGACCCAACCCATACACATATCCTAAAAAAACTCCCTCCCTTATAAAGCTTTGTCCACAAAGCTTTGTTTACAATTTTTTTTTAAAAATACTACAAACTCAAAATGAAATCAGTTTGACAATGTCTTCCATCCTTACTTAACTGTTGAAAGAAGGCAAGTTGACCCTTACTTAAGTCTTCATGTCCTGCTTCATCAATTCACCCTTACTTAATTGTTGAAAGAAGGCAGGTTGACCCAATTTCCATAATTGTTTGCTAGCCTTTCTCGTCATCCATTCTCCTAAAAAAGTTAGCCTGACAATGTCCCTAGTTGTACAAGCTTGCAGTATCACGTCCAATCGTATGAGAGTCATTTAATTAACTTGAGCAAAATCAGCAACAATTATCCAATATCACAAGCCAATTAACGGTGATGAATTGGTAATCCCTTGAGTCTTTTTCCCCAAGTTATCCTATCTTATATGAAAATGCTCAATATCACAAACAAAATCCATTAATACTTCTCAATACCAACATCTATTCAATAACTGCTCTTCTAAACTTGCCCCAATCTCTTGAAGTATCACTTCCTGTCACTTTCTTTTTGATAATGAAAATCCACGACAACAACTATAGAAAGCATTTCCCATGACACTTAGATAGGAAACTATAATAATAAAAAAAAATTAAACCATCTTCATGACAACATCAAGCATTTTAGTCAATAAAAATCAGTACGAAGACCTGAGGTTGCTTCCCTCAGTAAAGGCTCGGGTTTTCAAATAATAAATTTCGATAAATAATATAAAATGGATTTAAGTCGGAAAAATTCACATATTTTGAAAATTCTCGTCCTCAATAAAAAAAATTCGTATTTTAAAATTCTTAAAGCAGATTCCGGCCCAATTTGAAATTTTAAAGATCAGTTCCGTCTATTTACCTCGGGATTTGAAATGAACTTAGGATGTCGATATCCTCAAAATTTTATAACATTATTTTAATCGCATCGAAATAGCATCGAATGAACGGGTTTCGGGATTCAATTCCGGATATTCGAATTTTACTTTTGGAACCACCACCCTTGTCTTTTCTCCCATTCCCACTTCCGAATTTCAGCAAAACAACCAACCCATTCCAACTTGCTTCATCCCAATTTTGTGTAACATCTGCCTTTTACTTTTACCTCTCTTACATGTTGACCCCCATCTTTGACAAAATGCCAAGCACAACTCCCCACAATTTCAGAAAACCCATCCCCCTAATTCTTATCTTTAATTTGGGGTACAAACAACACAAACTCACCCATTTCCCCCTGTTTCCCACCGAACCACCACACCTGCAGCCACCAGGCCCTCCCTCACTGGTCTCTAGCAGCCGCCGGACCACCACTCCGCTCTTTGGCTTCGCCAGCGACGACAGCAGCCACCACGACCCCATCGCCTTCTTCTTCCTCCCTCTGTTTCGCAAGCCAGATCGAGCAACAGCAGCTTCTCCTTCCCTCCTCCGTCGAGAAGTAGCGGCACCTTCCGAGCATACCCGAGCGCAGAGCTCGCCCCTGAGCGCAACCCGAGCTCGCCCCTGAGCGCAATCCGACGAAGCCGAATTGATTTCCGACGAATATTCCGACGAACCTCCGGCGAAGCAACGAACCCCCCCCCCCCCTCCCCCCCTTCGGTGAGATTTCTTTCTTCCTTCCTCCTTGGTTGTCTTTGAACGATTCGTGTGGTCAAGGTCGGGGTCGAGTCTGTGAGCCTAGGTGGTTACCTCCGGCGAGCCCCTCTCCTTTTTCTTCTTTCCCCGTTCGAATTTAGCCAGGAAAGAGGAGATGAACACCTCTCTATCCCTTTCTTCAGCCGCGGGTCCCACCTGCAATGTCATTGCCACATCACCGGGGTCCACTCTCTTTTAAAAACAAAACCTCCGGATTTGAAATGTAAGAGATTGAGATTGGTTTGGGCCTTATTTTGTGGGCCTAAATTTGGGTTATTTTACAATAAAAATGAACTTGACTTCCTTATAAATGGGTCTCCATTTTTGGGTGCTTTTATGAAAGAAATGGGTTCGGTTTTGTGTTTAAGGAAAAGAGTGGCTCGGTTTGGGATTTTGTAAATATAAGGGTTGATTTCTATAAAATAAAAATAGTTGGGATTTTTAAGGGATTTGGAAATATTTTATGAAAGAGTTTATAAAATGGTATTTAAAATATTATATAATATTAATTGAGATTTAGAATATAAAATATTATTATTGAGATTTAAAGATATAATACTATGGTGATTAAAAGAAAAATAATATTAGGAGACTTGGATTTCAAAAAAAGGAAATTGATGAACATTTTCCAATGACGGAATTTCTAACTAGTCAACTCGGCTTTCAAAACGGATTTCGGGACTCACTCGGGAATTATGTGCTCAATGACTAACTAGCATGATTGGTGTGATGGTTGTCTAATATCATGATTTGTGCGGACTAATAGCATGATGAAATGTTAAGATTATTTATCGTTAACTTATGCGTTGAGATATGATGAATATGATGCACTTGAGCTATGTGATACGCGAATATATGGTTATGAATATATATGAATGTGGGTGAATGGAATGATGGGAACGATATGGTATTGGGGAATGTGATGATGTGATGAATGGTTGAACTTGAAGAAATGACGATTGTGATATGGTTGTTATTCTCGTTGAATGATGTATGCCTTGAGTGTTTGAATGATTAGACATAGACTTATATATGTGTTCTGACATGTATCTAGGCGATACCTTGTGCTATGATTGATGTGTGCCAGACTTCCTATTATGTTGTTCCGCATAGCCAGGTAAGTCTCTTCGGAGCTTACTCAGATTGAATAGAGCTATTCCCTGCTTTAGGTGCATGATATACTAGGTTTTGCATTCATGATCAGCATGCCATGTAGTACCATGCTAGGTTGCATCTACGTTGAGCATCCCATTTCTTTATGCGTATGTAAACAGAACGGTCGTTATCTGTGAAGTAACTAGAGTCATTGCTAGGGTCATAGGGTAGCCCAGGCTCATCGGGTACCCTGAGTCAATCGAGTCATGCACTTCCTTATATTATGAGATGCCTGGGGGCTTTATTATGGAGCGGGTTAGGCATGCGTGCCGCCCTATTATGAATGAATGCATTCACGAGCTGGCCAGTCTCCACCTATCGGAAGGGGTGGAGGTAGGAGAGGGATATACCACTTGGTATTCTGTGCTAAGGCCTTATTATTATTATGTACTTGATCTTAGGAGCATGTTAGTGTGTTAATATTCCGCCATGCATCTAGAAGCATCTTTATTAGGTATAGCGTATATGTGTGCTTATGGTTGGGATGCAGAGTTAAGTGGGCATCGATCTGATCCCGCCCCATATCAATTTTTTTAGGTATTATTTATGTTCATCCTATCGGTGCTGTTTGCTTATTGCGCGGGTCATTTTGTCGGCGGAGAGTGAGCGCTGGGGTATAGACTTCACCAGGCTCTGATTATATTTTTGGATTTACACTTTAGACTCCGTTTTAACCCGACTCTGCCGTGGCACACTCTTGTATTACACTTGTTTTCGCTAGTCGCATGATTTCTGATTTCCACGCTTAGACTTACGACAGGTACAGGGGACTTCCCCGGGGATTCCAACGATCCCTTCGAATTTTGGGTATGAAATCCCACTTTAAAATGTTAGGATAGAATTTCAAACCTTCAACCTGTACTCGGAGCGCAAGATCCTAACGAGGGGTTTCATCCCTCGAAACGTAACCTGGGAATCATAATCCCGGACCGTTACAAAGATGGTATTAGAGCTGAGGTTGTGCAAACCGAGTATGATAGGTTGAAGTGGTTTTGAAAATGGCCAATGTTTTCAGATGGTTTTTCAAAATGTTTTGGAAAGGGCAAAATGAATTTACTATGAATAACTCAATCGGACTAAATATGAACTTGAACTAAGAAATAGATTGGAACCAACTAAGGGAAACGAAGGGCTAGTAAAGGCGCTAGACCATCCCTATTGGATGTAGTGGGGAATGGGTAGGCAAAATATAGCTTGTTCTTTTACAGGTGGATTTGAAGACTCCAAGGAACCTGAAGGTTGGAGGAACATGGGTTAGGAGGCTGTGAGGTATTTGCCCCTCCGGTCGGCCGTCCCTCGAAGGACGGCATAGATCGTCTCTGTGATTGTGAGCGTTATATCCAATTGGGCCCGAGGGCGATCCTCCTCGAAGAGGATCATATTAATCTTGCTAATTGTTTCCGTGTTGAGTGCTACTGTGTGTAGGATAGCGAACTAATCGGTGTGCCTTAACTTGAATCATGTGTTGAATGTGTAAACGGGATAGCGGGAGGAAACCTTGTCCTTATGTTATCGGAATTCCCTTCTTGTCAGGATAGCCCTTCCCTTATTCAAGCCCCTTGATGATTATGACTCCGTCAATCGTCCCACCAAGACATTTAGGCATGTTAGCAAGGGTTGAGGAGCGTCCGATCTCCCTGTTTCGAGTCTTGTACTTTGATGCCCCACCATTTATGCTTCTATCGAGTCTCGTACCCAAGGTTGGTGCATTCCACGGGAAATTTGGGTTGGTCAATTAAATATCTTCGGAAATCGTGTCGGATGGGAGGATTACTTGAGTATGTTAGTAGGGGTGATGATCGTAGTAGCTCGAGTTAGAAGTGAGTTACCCCATGGGTTCATCCCTTTTGATCCTTGTATTGGTCATCGTGTCTTCTTACCGCGAGAGTCTAAACACAAATTATACCCTCTCATCTCGAAAACAGTGTGAATGTCCTTGTGTCATACCGAGCGAGTCATATTAGCGTCCCACGGGGAAACAGGGTGATGAGTCGGTGATTGTATGACATGGTGTGTTGGTATATTTCAGCATGACTTGTCTGATAACTTGCATGATCGCACTTATGAACGAATATATATATCGAATCTATGAATTCCCATCATTGTTACTCTCCTTTGAATTAGGTCCATGATAGTGTGGTCAACCCTCTTTGTATGAGTGCCATGAGAAATGAATTTTTGAGCATGTTAAGTTGATCAAATTGAACCTCATTGACTATGTATTTTCTTAATGAGTGTTGGTAGTATCATGTAGGATATACATCTCCTAATTATTGACCATCATGCATCTATGTGCCATACTTGTCATACTACATGTATATGGTTGTGTTGGATGTGATAGTTGTTATGCCCAAATGACTTAACCATACCCCTCGACACGATTATTAGAGTGCATCTTAACATGTTTACCTCGAACCCACATTGTTTTGACCTACTTATGTGTACACTAAGTGAGTAATGGATCATACATGTGATATCCTATAATGCTCGCTATGTCATATATAACTTATTCTGCATATGTCTATTGTCGGTTTGTGCATACATGATATTAATATGTCAAGCATGATTAGTGCATGAGATGATAAGTTTTAGCATGTCCCGTGTGCATGTAAAGTTGATTATGTGAAATGTTATGGATGCATAGGACGCTATTCCTTAATAGGTACATGATAGTGTGGAATGATATGATTGAAATATTTTGTGATTGCTATGTGCACCTGTAACCTTATAGAATACCTTAAGGGGGTTGTTGTAACTCTCGAGTCTATGTCTTGTCTTGAGTCTCGTCATCTCTAGTCCTGGTTTGTGTCTGAATTCTTAAGAAAGTCATTTTGTCCTCTCTTGCCCTCCCCTATCTCTGTGACTTCTAACCCCTCGTGATCCCCTTGATGGACGTCGACATAAAAGAGAAACGAGCGATCAAGTGGCACCGGAGTGGCGCAACAGAAGTGGGGTGGGCCCATGGCCCATGGACCCTAGGATCGACGTCGCCAAAGGAAGGACGCCTTTCGAAGATGGCGGTTGCAGACGTAATCCTCCTAGATGACTCAAGGAATGACGTTCTTCGTCCGAATTGTGATCTCTCCTATGCGATCTGGAATCGGTGTCGTGCGATAGGCTTGGAACTAACTAAATTGAGGTGTGATGACTGATAAGCTGAACTGGTAGTGAATGATTGCCTGACAAGCTTGTGTTTGTGATGATGTGCCTATATGCTTAAGTGTACTCACCTGCTAGTAAATCGGTTATGGGTTATGTATGTGGTGGTGTATTCTTCTTGGGAATGAGTCGAGTGTTTTCCTTGGTGAGACGGATCGGGAAATCGCAGGTAGATTGAGGTCTTCGAGCTGGTCATTGGTTATGCGAGACGGAATGCATGAAGGATGTGTTAGCTTGGGTAGAGTCGAGTGAGTTATGGCTTGTTGGAGATAGTGCTCAGTGAGTATATTTGAGCTTCCAGGTAGGTCTTAGGTGAAGAGTGGAGTTAGCATGGTGAGATTTCGAGGAAGAGGTCCTAGCTAGAAGTGTTGGTAGGTAGTGGGTGCAAGTATAGGTGATTAGTGTAGTTCTAGAGGTGGATGAGTGAGTCAAGAGTGTATCGGAGAGATTCTTGAGGGGATGTGATGATAGACGAGTTAGTGTGCCAAGGAGAGTGTCTAGGTAGTCTAGGAGTGGATCGTGGGCGGAGTTGAGGATGATCGGCTAAAGGATGTTTGAGAATTCATAGAGTTGTGACTAGGTTGTATGTGCGGTAATTGGGAGTGGTCTTGGTATAGAGGGAAGTTGAGGAATTGCTAAGGAAGAGTAGTATGAAGTTGCTTGGGAAATCATCGATCTTGGGGATTAGGCTGTTCATATTAGGTTGTACGTGTGATGAGTATTTGGGGATGCTTAGATGGGATTGGTAATGCTTGGAGGATTTATGAGTGAAGGATTTCTAGATGCGTTGTTCGAGGATTTTAGCATAGGGAAGGAATCGAGATTGATGTGTGGAGATTATTTTGGCTATTGAGGTATTTGAGGATGTGAGATGAGTCTTAGAGGAAAGGTTGGTAGCTAGGCAAGGATGTCGTTGAGATTTCTAGTAAGACTGTGTCCTTGAGGTTGAGATAGAGAGATTCTGAGCTTGGAATTTGGAAACTAGGTAAAGCAGAAGTCATTAAGAGCGCTAGAGAATGAAGGATTTTAGAAGGTTGGCGAAAGGGTGGTACTTGGGAAACTCGAATGAGAACGATTTAGGGATTATGCAGAAATGATGATCGGTAAAAGAGGCTTTGGACGGTAAGGTGTCATGGTTAAGAAGTAGGAGCTTGAGGCATTTTAGGGATATGAAGAGATAAGGAACTGGAGTAGGACGACTTAAGGATTTCAAATGGTTAAGGTTTAGTAAGATTTGGAAAAAAAAAAAATTGGGAATATGCTCGGAAGAGGATCTAGGGTAGATCGGCTTGAGGGGTCAAGAGTGGTTCAGGTTTCGTGAGATTCGAAATGGGATGAGTAGGTAAAATCCGTGGTTGGTCTTTGAGGATAGGCGCTGGTGATGGGGCCTTGGTAATTCGGGATTGAGGGTAATGCTAGATTGGATTCTACAATAGAGTTGTGGAGGATTTGGATTGGAGTGTCAGGTGTGAGATGAATGATATGAGTTGGGTTCTTAGAGGTGGATGGTTAGTAAGAGTGGTTAGTGGTGCGGGGAGTGTGATCAGATTAGCAAGGTGATTTGAGATGTCTCTTTGGGATGATGACCAAGCGGAGTCTTGAGAGCCTAGAAAGAGTCAGCGAGATTGTTGAGAAGCGTTTAGATCAATCATGAGAGTAGTTCAGTCGAGGACTTGGGATTTCTCTTAGAAGGTGAAGATGGGACTGGTAGAGGACCCTTAGGGCGAAGATTTGTCTATAGGGAGTCTTGGTAGATGGTCGAAGTGTTGAGCTTGACTAAATAGAGAATTGTGCAATCTTGAGCTCTGAGGTATAGATTTCGATGGTTGAGTGGAAGGTAGGGCTTGAGAACGGGGTATTGAAGCAAATTGACCCTTAGGTGGCTTGATGACGTAAGAGTTGGGATACCTAGTAATTGGTTAGAGATGTAGGCCTTGAATCGTGGATAGTTATGCGACTAGAGAGATGGTATGCTAAGCCTAGTGCAATGGTGTTAGAACTATTATCGGATTTGAGTTGGTAGACCTAGGTGAGGTTAATCTTGATGTGAGAGATGATAAGTAGTGGTCGTGTTCAGTTATGGTTGGTAGTTGTAGACAGGTTTTCTCGAGGATGGGGCTTATGGGTACGCGGTACTTAGGATCGAGTAATGTGCAAATTTTATGCTATGAACAATGCTGATTCTCTGAGATATTGCCATAGACAATAATGAGGTATGAGTTCTAATATAGCTACTTTTTTAGTTTGATAGAATGCTGGTGTGCGACGATACTTGTATGACTCTGACGTGATATTTCTTGGTGGTTAGTGTAAGTATGATGTGCTTATCCGTTTGATATGATGTGCAATTTCTTTGATATGATGAATCCTACTATGTACGATGTTGTGCTAGATCTGTTATTATATGCGACTATCCTTGACATGAATGTGATCTGTTTATGAACGCGTGATACGATTGATATGTTATATGATGCCTTGAATTGGAATTCCTAGTATGATGGAACAGAATTGATGAACCTGATTCAGACTTGGAACCTAGGAAGGAAATTGGGATTAGCCTTAGAGGTGGATGATTCCACCTCCTAAAATTTGAAACTTGCTTGACTAACATCGGGTATAAGGATTTTAAATGATGTCAAAAAGAACCAACTTGGATTTGGGAAATGTAACGCGGTTGAGAATTTCAATGATTTTGAAACCAACCCTTTTCGAACTAAGACCCCCCTTGAAATTTTCTGACCGAGCTTGCATTGTGACGCCCCACAAAGTGGATACAAGCATTTTATACGGGCCCTTATAGACTGCTTGCTAAGACCTAGTGGAGATGTCGTAATGCTTTTTGAGTTATGATATAACCGAGAAGTCGGGGTAATGATGTGATAAGGGCCCATATCACATACTTGCTACGACCAATTGGGGATATTGTGATCATAACAACGATACTGTGAGAATCTCATAGGGGCACTTATGAGACACTTACAGATCAATGAAATGATCCTTGGACTCACCAATTTCAAACTTCATCCCCTTCCTTTCAAATGATTTTAGTCTCGAGGACGAGACTTGTTTTTAGAGGTGGATGATGTAAAGGCTCGGGTTTTCAAATAATAAATTTCGATAAATAATATAAAATGGATTTAAGTCGGAAAAATTCACATATTTTGAAAATTCTCGTCCTCAATAAAAAAAAATTCGTATTTTAAAATTCTTAAAGCAGATTCCGGCCCAATTTGAAATTTTAAAGATCAGTTCCGTCTATTTACCTCGGGATTTGAAATGAACTTAGGATGTCGATATCCTCAAAATTTTATAACATTATTTTAATCGCATCGAAATAGCATCGAATGAACGGGTTTCGGGATTCAATTCCGGATATTCGAATTTTACTTTTGGAACCACCACCCTTGTCTTTTCTCCCATTCCCACTTCCGAATTTCAGCAAAACAACCAACCCATTCCAGCTTGCTTCATCCCAATTTTGAGTAACATCTGCCTTTTACTTTTACCTCTCTTACATGTTGACCCCCATCTTTGACAAAATGCCAAGCACAGCTCCCCACAATTTCAGAAAACCCATCCCCCTAATTCTTATCTTTAATTTGGGGTACAAACAACACAAACTCACCCATTTCCCCCTGTTTCCCACCGAACCACCACACCTGCAGCCACCAGGCCCTCCCTCACTGGTCTCTCGCAGCCGCCGGACCACCACTCCGCTCTTTGCCTTCGCCAGCGACGACAGCAGCCACCACGACCCCATCGCCTTCTTCTTCCTCCCTCTGTTTCGCAAGCCAGATCGAGCAACAGCAGCTTCTCCTTCCCTCCTCCGTCGAGCAGTAGCGGCACCTTCCGAGCATACCCGAGCGCAGAGCTCGCCCCTGAGCGTTGTCCCGAGCCACCGCCGAGCCCCTCTTTCCCCTGTTTTCCATCCATACATCCCGGTGAGTTCTTCCTCCACCTTTCTTCCTAAAATGGTGTAAAGATTCACCTTTAACCCCATTGCTCCCCTCCCAGGCCGAGAACAACCCGATTCCGCCTCCGACGAAGCCGATTTGATTTCCGACGAATATTCCGACGAATATTCCGACGAACCTCCGGCGAAGCAACGAACCCCCCCCCCCCCCCCCCCCCCCCCCTTCGGTGAGATTTCTTTCTTCCTTCCTCCTTGGTTGTCTTTGAATGATTCGTGTGGTCAAGGTCGGGGTCGAGTCTGTGAGCCTAGGTGGTTACCTCCGGCGAGCCCCTCTCCTTTTTCTTCTTTCCCCGTTCGAATTTAGCCAGGAAAGAGGAGATGAACAGTGCATCTCTCTATCCCTTTCTTCAGCCGCGGGTCCCACCTGCAATGTCATTGCCACATCACCGGGGTGCACTCTATTTTAAAAACAAAACCTCTGGATTTGAAATGTAAGAGATTGAGATTGGTTTGGGCCTTATTTTGTGGGCCTAAATTTGGGTTATTTTACAATAAAAATGAACTTGACTTCCTTATAAATGGGTCTCCATTTTTGGGTGCTTTTATGAAAGAAATGGGTTCGGTTTTGGGTTTAAGGAAAAGAGTGGCTCGGTTTGGGATTTTGTAAATATAAGGGTTGATTTCTATAAAATAAAAATAGTTGGGATTTTTAAGGGATTTGGAAATATTTTATGAAAGAGTTTATAAAATGGTATTTAAAATATTATATAATATTAATTGAGATTTAGAATATAAAATATTATTATTGAGATTTAAAGATATAATACTATGGTGATTAAAACAAAAATAATATTAGGAGACTTGGATTTCAAAAAAAAGAAATTGATGAACATTTTCCAATGACGGAATTTCTAACTAGTCAACTTGGCTTTCAAAACGGATTTCGGAACTCACTCGGGAATTATGTGCTCAATGACTAACTAGCATGATTGGTGTGATGGTTGTCTAATATCATGATTTGTGCGGACTAATAGCATGATGAAATGTTAAGATTATTTATCGTTAACTTATGCGTTGAGATATGATGAATATGATGCACTTGAGCTATGTGATACGCGAATATATGGTTATGAATATATATGAATGTGGGTGAATGGAATGATGGGAACGATATGGTATTGGGGAATGTGATGATGTGATGAATGGTTGAACTTGAAGAAATGACGATTGTGATATGGCTGTTATTCTCGTTGAATGATGTATGCCTTGAGTGTTTGAATGATTAGACATAGACTTATATATGTGTTCTGACATGTATCTAGGCGATACCTTGTGCTATGATTGATGTGTGCCAGACTTCCTATTATGTTGTTCCGCATAGCCAGGTAAGTCTCTTCGGAGCTTACTCAGATTGAATAGAGTTATTCCCTGCTTTAGGTGCATGATATACTAGGTGTTGCATTCATGATCAGCATGCCATGTAGTACCATGCTAGGTTGCATCTACGTTGAGCATCCCATTTCTTTATGCGTATGTAAACAGAACGGCCGTTATCTGTGAAGTAACTAGAGTCATTGCTAGGGTCATAGGGTAGGCCAGGCTCATCGGGTACCCTAAGTCAATCGAGTCATGCACTTCCTTATATTATGAGATGCCTGGGGGCTTTATTATGGAGCAGGTTAGGCATGCGTGCCGCCCTATTATGAATGAATGCATTCACGAGCTGGCCAGTCTCCACCTATCGGAAGGGGTGGAGGTAGGAGAGGGATATACCACTTGGTATTCTGTGCTAAGGCCTTATTATTATTATGTACTTGATCTTAGGAGCATGTTAGTGTGTTAATATTCCGCCATGCATCTAGAAGCATCTTTATTAGGTATAGCGTATATGTGTGCTTATGGTTGGGATGCAGAGTTAAGTGGGCATCGATCTGATCCCGCCCCATATCAATTTTTTTAGGTATTATTTATGTTCATCCTATCAGTGTTGTTTGCTTATTGCGCGGGTCATTTTGTCGGCGGAGAGTGAGCACTGGGGTATAGACTTCACCAGCCTCTGATTATATTTTTGGATTTACACTTTAGACTCCGTTTTGACCCGGCTCTGCCGTGGCACACTCTTGTATTACACTTGTTTTCGCTAGTCGCATGATTTCTGATTTCCACGCTTAGACTTACGACAGGTACAGGGGACTTCCCTGGGGATTCCAACTATCCCTTCGAATTTTGGGTATGAAATCCCACTTTAAAATGTTAGGATAGAATTTCAAACCTTCAACCTGTACTCGGAGCGCAAGATCCTAACGAGGGGTTTCATCCCTCGAAACGTAACCTGGGAATCATAATCCCGGGCCGTTACACCCTCATCTTTCCACGTGTAGACGAAATTTAACATCGAGATTCATCTTTTCATGCATAAGTATTAAATATTCAACATGTAGCAGTCGACGAAATTCCTTACAAGTTCCAAATCTTTTAGCAAAAAAACATAATTAAGGAATAACCAATCACCACGGTTAAATCAATTTCCCCCAAAGTTTTTTTTATTTCATTGAATTCAATAACCAACTCTTAATTCCTATTCATAGTTCTTACACTTATCAATGTTCGAATTAAAGTGAAGCAGAAACAAAATCCATGAATAGGAATATGAATTAAATCCTATTCCTTACCAATTGTTGCGGACGAAGTCCTGTGCACTGAATTTATAATTGTCATGACGCCCTCCACTGTAACGGCCCAGAATTATGATTTCCGGGTTACGTTTCAAGGGATAAAACCCCTTGTTCGGATCTTGCAATCCAGGTACGGGTCGAGGTTTCAAACTCATTTTAAGGTTATTAGAAAGAGGGATTTCAAACCCTAAAACATCGAAGGGCCGTTGGGTACCCTTAACCTGTCCTAAGACTATGTCGCGGAAACCATTTCGAACGGAAGTAAAGCGGAGGTAAAATACAGATACAAGTGCCACGGCGGGGCCGGGTCAAAACGGAGTCAAAAGTATAAATCCCCAAAACAATATAATCAGAGTCTGGTGAAGTCTATAACTCCAGCGCTCACTCTCCGCCGACAAAATGACCCGCGCAATAAGCAAACAACACCGATAGGAGGAACATAAATAATTCCTAAAAAAAATTGATTTGGGGCGGGATCAGATCGATGCCCACTTTCTCTGCATCCCAACCATAAGCACACATATACGCTATACCTAATAAAGATGCTCTAATGCAGTACGAAATTCAAACACACTAGCATGCTCCTAGTTCATAATAATGTGCAGAAATACTGTAAAGGGCCCAAGACAATGCCAAGTGGCATATCCCTCTCCTACCTCCACCCCTTCCGACAGGCGGAGACTGGCCAGCTCGTGAATGCATTCATTCATAATAGGGCGGCACGCATGCCTAACCCGCTCCACCATAAAGCCCGCAGGCATATCATAATAATAATATAAGGAAGTACTCGATTGACTCAGGGTACCCGATGAGGCTGGGCTACCCTATGACCCTAGCAAAGACTTCTAGGACTATCACAGATAACGGCCGTTCTGTTTACATACGCACAAAGAAATAGAATGCTCAACGATCGATGCAACCTAGCATGGTACTACATGGCATGCTGATCATGAATGCAACACCTAGTATATCATGCACCTATAGCAGGGAATCACTCTATTCAATCTGAGTAAGCTCCGAAGAGACTTACCTGAAGATGCAGAACAGCAATATAACACAAGCAAGGGCCCAAATGCAAGTCCAAAGCGATCCAAAGGCAATACACACCTATCATCAAGTCATTTCCATAAGCTACCGGACTAACGTTTATACACACAGAACCCAAGTTCTCAACATCCTCAAAACAAATCGACGGTAAAACCATTTTTCAAAACCTTTCCGATACGATCAACATCAACTAAAATCATCATTCAAATGAAACCCATCGATAAATCTTATCAACAATATTTTCAAACTCATTTCCCGAAGTTTTCGCAATTCTTAAACATCAAGCTAAGTCAACTCATACTCAAAACATTTTCTCAAATCATAATTATAGAAATAATTCCGGCATTTTATTTCCAAAACCTTGACTTTAATACTTCAAGTAATTTAAGACAATGATAAACGATTCCAAAATGAATCCATCTTCACAACCCTTATTCATAGGTCAAAATCAACAAATCATTTTACAAATTCCAAAATCGCATAAAATACATCACATAATATTACTTTTAAATAATTTATAATATATAATAATTTCAGAATTTTATTTCTATATATCAGAATTATCATAATAATAATAATAAGTAAATACCCTCTATATATATATATATATATATATATATATATATAGAAACCACACATAACAACAACATCCCAAAAGAGAGAAATCAGGCCCAAACCCCAACTCACCAACCCGAAATGGAAGGCCCAACCCGAAACCCAATTTGAAAGGAGCCCGGATTCTTGCCCAACCCACACATGGAAAGAAGAGGAGACCCAACCCGGATTGAAAATGATATAACCCGGTAGTGATTCGGATCCGGAAGAAAAATAGGCCCAAGCCCAACACAAGACTTCTCATCCCCAAATGAACAGCTCTCTCTCTCTCTTAAACCTAACGGAATGGGACGGGAGAAGGAAGAAGACTCCCAGGCCGGCCGGCGGAACGAAGGAGAAGAGAGAGGGAGAAGGAGGGCTTCCTCGCCGGCGACCTTCACCCCGACCTCCCTCACGGACTTAGCCCGACCTCAGACAACCCAAAACAGCTCTAGACGAACCAAAACAGAGGAAGTAGAAGCTCACCGGAATCCTTGGCTCGGGAGGCTCGAAATCGGCCGATTCGCCTCACCGGAGGAGCGATTTGGCTTCGTCGGGGGCGTGGGTGCTCTTGCTCGGCCTAGGAAGGAAATAGAAGGTTCAAAGGCAGCACCTTTACATCGATTTTAGACCAAGAGGAGGAGGAAGGGGGGTTTACCGAACGGAAACGGAGGGAACAGGGGCCGTCGAAGGGAAAGGTGGCTCGGCTGCTGCTCCTGGTCTGGTCCGGGCTGCTCGGTCTCGCCTGGGACGCCGGGGATGGCAGCTGCTGCTGCTCGACGAAGAGAGGAGGGGACAGGGGGTTGCTCAAAGAAGCAGGGATGAGGCGCTCGGAAGCTGCTCAGGGAGACAGTTCCAGTAAGGTGACTGATGGTGATGGTGTTGCTGCCGGCTCGGAGGACTCGAAGAAGCGGAGCTGTCCACTGGGCTCGTTGGATTTTCGAAAACAGAGGGAGGACTGCGTTTGGGTTTGGTGAGAACAGGAAGAGAAGTTGAAGGAGATAGGTCTTGGGGTTTGAATGGTGAATGAATAATGGGAATTTTTGGGTTTGAAACAAAATGAAATCTGAGCTGAGGAGAGAGGAGCTGCAGACCTTGCCAGTGGTACCAAAGAAGGTGGAGACAGTGGGGAAAGTGGGGAGCTGCGTTTTTGATCCTTGAAGAGGGAAGGTAAGCTGGTCTTTGTGAGTTTGTCTTATTCCTAAAGCTGATTAGGAAGAAAAAATGCAGCAGGAGAGTGTTGTTTGTTTGCCAAAAATGAGTGGAATCAACAAGAGAGGGAGAGAGATTTATGGTAGAATTTTACCCAACACAAGAGGGATGAGTTGTTTATGTGTATAGCTTGGTCAAATAGCATAGAGAAGAGAGTCTCTTCCTACCAATTTCAGTTTAAGGAGAGAAGACAAGATGTTCCCAAAAATCAAAATACTCAATATTAAAATCTGAACCGCACTCTCCCTTATCCCGACTTGAAATTTCCAAATTGTATTTATAAATCATTACCGGAATTAAATTAATCTATCAAGACTCGCAACTCGAAAGCGGAGTCAAATTCCGTCAATATCAAAATTTTAAAACGATGCCGGAAGAATTTTAAAATACGATTTTTAAGGCGAATATGAGGATTTTCAGATATCCGAATTTTGACATAAACCCCTTTTATTCTATTAATTATTAAAATTTATCATTTAAAAATCCGAGCCTTTACATCATCCACCTCTAAAAATAAGTCTCGTCCCCGAGACTAAAACCAAAATAAAGTAGGGGATGAAGTTTGAAATTGATGAGTCCAATGACCATGTCCAAGAATCTTGTAATCATCTCGGTTGCGTCTTCCGGGATTCTCACAGCATTCTAGTCACGGTCGTGACATCTCCAATTGGCCTTGACAAGTATGCGATAAGCGCCCCTATCACATCCCTGCTTCGACTTTTCGGAAGTACCACAACTCAATCTCTACAATATCATCACTAGGTCTTAGCAAACACCCCATAGGCGCCCCCATAAAGTGCATGTATCCACTTCGTGAAGTATCATAGAGTTGCCCGGGTTTGAAAAGTTTCTAAAGGAATTCCGCAATTGAAAATAAAGATTAGCCTCAAAATTCTCGATATCGTTCATTCTTTACAGTCAAAGTTGGTCATTTTTCAAAATCGTTCAAAATACTTAAATCCAACATCTAATCAAGCAATCTTACACAACACAAGTCAAATCCCTTCAAATCAAGATTTCGTCAAAATCTTCCAACCACTTAGATCAATTTCTCGCATAACCATCAATCAATTCTAGAAGCACGGAGGTGGAATCATCCACCTCTAAGGGCTAATCCCATATTCCCTTCCTAGTTTCCAGATCATGCAATATCATTCACAACTCAACAAGTACCATAACCAAAAGTCACATCAACTCTTATATAAGCATAATATCATAAGTCATCCCACACATGACAAAACTCAACATCAACCATGATAATCTCAACCAATTGACATCTTAATAACATAACATGTTTTCTCATAACATAAATCATACCATCCTTTCAAGACACGCCAAAACCAACAACAAAACCTCAACATCACATCACAAGTAGTAGAGTATATCTATATCATACTGAAGGCATCACGAGTGCATAATCGAAGTCTCGTAACTTATCACGCAAGCACACATGTCCAGAAATCAACGGGTTAGATGTTATGGGGTTAGTACGTCAATACACATCAAATCTCACAATCGCATATCGATATCACAACACGAGTAGAACATATTCATCACGTTAATATTTCAACACAACCAGGTCATGCTATTAAGGTTCTGAAAAAGGAAGATCAAGCAGTATATAAATCATCAAAATGTCAATATACTCTGAAAGACATCACCTTAACTCATCACAATATTTAATGACAATCATTTAGAAATCATGCACCATTATCTCATATATACTAATCGTGATCATACTCCAAGTCATATTCACGCTCTAAATCATATTCATCATTTAATATATCAATAATCATGCTTGCCAACCATATAAGAACACATCATTATCTCATGGATCATATCACAACACATCATTATCTCATGGATCATATCACAACACATCCTATCATGCTTCTAAAACAACATAGCAGAGTAGCAATATGTCATGATAACATTTGTCACTACCAACTAGATTTCAGTATTGCATAACAACATGTAATATCATTCCAGATCAGATGCATCATGGTTATTATCTAACATCATGCCAGCAAATATAAATAAATCACATCATCAAGGAAATCCTCACATCATACCAGTCAAAGTAAAACAGAATCCCCACTCGCCCGTCTCCAATCTCAATCCAAGATTAATCCTCTTCTAAACTCAACAACACTAACTCCGACAAAATCCTCTGAAGGAATCCCAATTCATTTCGACACTCCAATCTCACCCCTCATTCCATCAAGCACTCTCACACACCATCCACCTCTAAGAATCCAACTCCTATCTCTAACTCCACACCCGAGTACCCTCTAATATCATGTCCTCAATATTCACGAGTCATTCCTTACACTTCTCACACTTCCCAAGGTTTCACACGCATCCTGCCCTGCTAATCGCACAACTCCGCTAGAAATTCCTCGATCATCGCCTAGCCGACCTATTCATAGCCATACCCTCACCCAAGATTCACCCCTAAGCTCATCGGAACCACCCAAGCATTGCCTCTCATAAATCCCAAACTCGCTCGGTCTTACCTAAGCCAACATCGTTTCCTGCAACTCGACCTTATATCACCCTCGATCATCCTAACGGCTCCAATCCCTTCACCATTTTCTGACCGCTCCACAAAAGTATCTCACCCACAAGTTCAAAAAGAAAGAATCATGGACATTATCACACATAAGGACTACATCATATCAACTAGCATTTATAAACATAACATCATGGATTCAACAAGTCTCAGTTTACCATCATGCTCTATAGTCAATGCAAACATCATATACGAACATAATGAAATCAAGCTAACATGTTGCATTATAACCTTATCCGATACAATTCATGCTTCTTAACATATATAGTTCACATTTTACAGGCAAAGGAATTGAAATCATGCTTATCAACTTAGAGTAGCAACACGTCAAGGCATCATGGTACATGAGATCTATAAGTCATCACATCATATCATCATAGACAACAGACAATCAGGCAATAGTCATCATCAAGTCAGCACATCAACACGGAAATCTCATCGTTAGGTCAGTGCAATATCGGCGTCAACAATTTCAAAAGGGTTAGCAATTCGAATGAAGAACACTCCCGCTTGCAAGTCATATCATACTTAGTAACTGTAATTCTCGATGCGCTTGCCCCGTCGACATCATTGATCCTGAGGCCCGTGGGTTATGGGCCCACGCTTCCGCCACACAGCTCTATCGTTATCCAACTTCTTGTTTCCTTTTTCACGCGGTCGTTCGTCCAAGTATCGCAGAGGAGTCTAAGTTAGCAGAGATAGGGGAGTGACAGGGACAGGAAACCCAATGTTCACTTCGGAGATACAGGCCAAGGCTAAAAGGGTGACAAGACTGGAGACAAGACTCTGACCCGAGAATAGCAACGATGCCCTTATGGAAGTCTATTAGGTTATAATCGCGACAAGTAACACGAATTCATCATGGAGCATATCAATTTCACTAACCCACACTAACATGTACCTATCTCAAGGGAAAAGAACATGCGTATTCATTCCAAAAGACACAATCAAGTCCTACACGGATGCATGCGAGATAAACTAGTAGTATGTGATTCCATGGGAACAGATATGCTCAGCAACTTTAAACAGGATACGCGGGATTTATTGAGCATCACAATTATCACACATATATGAACAATGCACGAGCTTGGTGTATGC
Organism: Persicaria tinctoria; assembly: GCA_037127255.1. Classification (NCBI taxonomy): domain Eukaryota; kingdom Viridiplantae; phylum Streptophyta; class Magnoliopsida; order Caryophyllales; family Polygonaceae; genus Persicaria; species Persicaria tinctoria. Next base: position 38,797,522 of record JBANSL010000006.1, read on the forward strand.
ATCATACGAGAACATATAACAGCAACATAGTAACTACCTCACCTAACACAATGATCATATAACAGGTCAATCATGGCACGTAATCATGTGACGAGATACATTTAGAAATCATAGGTCCCACACGATACTAGCGATACATGATGTAATACAAGCATAGTCAAGAGTCATTAAGAGGAGTTCAGCATAATATTTACGAAACATGAGACATCGTCATAAGTAACAAGAAATACACCATGGGCGATACATTATAATCATACTAAGAACGAACCATCATAGAGCACATTCACGATACAATAATCATCACATCATAGAACAAGTACAACACGTGATCATTTGGCGAGTCATATTGGGAATCATAAGCCCTACAGGATACTACTAGCACATATCGAATCATGACCACAATCAAGGTAACTCGACTAAATTCATTCTAACACTCATGCGTCATGCATATACGAAATGATATAACGTGGTGTGTGATCATGCGAGGTGTCAAGTCATACATCTATGCGAGTACAAGAGGATATCATAGAGTAATGGAGAAACACTACTTAGCGGCAACATGTGAGCACGTTATGATTAACCATCACGGAAAGCAAATCGACCATCGAATTCAATCACTTAACTTGCATGAGTAAGATATGTTATTGTAGTAGAAAGAGGGAAGAACCACACTATTAAGAACCTAGCTCGAGAGAGAATCAACAATAATGCATGTAAGATATAATTCACACGAGTCACAACCAAGAATCCTACATGATGCTAAAGACTCAACTTAACATATGATACATGCATCATGCATGCAACTAATCATGACGATACTTAGGAAATAAATTCAATCACGTTCTGACGATATAGAAGAATGAGGAAGGTGTAACGATGTATAACACAAGTCCAAGTAATGGGCAGTATGACTAGAATACGAGGACCTGAGTTCAATTAAGCACATACTATGATGAAACATGCATTCACCAAAACTCAATTAGACCTCATATTTTCCATTCCACGTAAGTAACACACAATAATATTAACTTGCAAAATCATCAACACTATTCAATTTGACGAATACAAAATGGATGGGCATGCGATAGATTCTTGTCACAAAAAGGAATAAGGAGCATCGACGTGTCATCATCTAGCACGCTAAGAAAATCATTCACAGGCATTCGTACTGAGAAGAGTTGATCACACTATCATGGACCTAATCTAGGCGAAAACAACAAGCATATAGGTTCATGCCATATGGTTCATGCTTCCAATCGATCATTAGCGCAATTAATACAACAGGTCAAGTAGGCAAGCTATAACAACATACAATCATGATAGAGGGCAATACATAACACGAACTTAAGCAATGTAACTAGTCACACATGTAATAACACAACAACTTGGTACCAATAGTCATTCACATGGTACATGCCAAAGATTACAAATCTATATCATGCAAGTTCAGGGAGAGTCACAATTACAACCGGACAGAGATCCCTAAGGGCAACCATTGACTTTTCCCAACCGACTCATCACTCCTCTTTCCCGTGGGACTTTGGTACGACTCTTGTGGTAGGAAAACACTGATTAATCATCATAAAAATCAAGAAAGACAGCCTCATAAACACCTTACTCTCGACTCAAAATGACATCAAGAACTACCTTCCAACACTCACTCAAACCACCTTCATATCCAGTCATAATTCCCGAGGACAATGTGTTTACTAACCTGATTTCCCATGGAGAAGACCGAAATTCAGGAGAAAGACTCAATAAGACTATCAAGGGGTTAACATAGTAAAAAGGGTCGTTCAACACAAGCTGGGCTTGACTATATAAGAACAAGGATACTCCCACTATCTCGTTTGCACAAGTAAGTCAATGCACATTTAATAGTCAGGCATACCAATCAGATACCTAGCACAGCAAACACTCAACATCGAATCAGTCAGTGACACTCATAATCATCTCATTGGAATCTTCCAGACCCATCTTTAAAGAGCAAGCTAGTATTTCGCCTAACGTTCCCAACTACACCCAAAAGGGGTGGTCTAGCGCCTTTACTATCCACTCGTGTCCCCGTTTGGTTGGTTTTCCTCTTTTATTACAAGTCAAGTTCATTACTTAGTCCAATTTAGGTTAGGCATCTTAAGTTCATTTTGCCCCTTTAAAACACTTTCAAATCCTTTGAAATTCATGGGCGGTTTTCCAAACATACACTCGACCCGTACCTGGATTGCAAGATCCGAACAAGGGGTTTTATCCCTTGAAACGTAACCCGGAAATCATAATTCTGGGCCGTTACATCCACCTTCTCCTCACGTCCAACAATTCTATTCCATAGGTCAAATATTGTCAAGCCATCATCATTAACGATGAGGTTCTCGTTTGATAAGTCGACCTCCCCTGGTCATTCAATCTCTGCTCTTACAGCTGAAGAAGAAGGATGTGTAGCAACCGTAATTAGAAGAGGCATCTAAACCCTAAATTTCTCAAAAGTTTAACTTCAATTCAAAATCTGTAATTTCAACCCACCAAATCCTAAATAAAAACAAAATCACAATGGAATTGAATATTCAAAAGCCCCAATTTCAACCCACCAAACCCTAAATAAAAAAAAATCAAAATGAAAACGATTACATACCAATTCCCCATCAGCCATCGGTGGCATTGATGTCGATCACTCCGAATCCCCTTCTCAAGCCTCTCGTGTAGCCTTTGTCAATGCCTCTCTCACCATTCGCTGGCAACTCTCCTACAATATCATTTAATTAATCGTGCCCATTCTAATGACTCACAATTCACATATTACTCTCCCACCCTTGTGAGTCTCTTTAGCGGAGGTTATCTCCAACCTCATATTCATGGAGATCTTCCACCTGTAGAAAGAAACTGTAAGAGAACGTGGGAAAATGAGTTGAAAGTTTGATGAAAAATAAATGCTTAAATTTTTTAAAAAAAAAGTTGGGCACATGGCTCAATTTTTGACAAAGGCTTTGCTTCAAGTATTTTAAGTATTAGGGTGGGATGGATAGGGTGGGATTACCATTCAATTCACATAGAAGATTTATATAAAACATCTCATACAACAAATAAAATCAAGTCATAGTACACCAATGTTATGTTCAAATGTGACATTATTAAGCACAGCGTATTAACATGTCTCAAAAACATGCTCAAACGCTTTGACAAATTTCATCAAACACCTTGTGTGCATTCAAGGAAATAATAAACTTCATGCTCATATTACAAATACATAAATTCAACCATAGAGTCATTTCATCAAACGCCTTACGTCCAACACATAAGCTCGAAATACCCCAACTTAATACCCACCAATTTTACTTATAAACATACGAAGATAATATCATCATACATAAATGCACATCCGACTATTTTATAAAATACAACTACCAAATAGGAGGAACAACAACATTCATCAACATAAACCCCATCTAAATACAACATTCAACAACATTTCACAAATAAATATGACGAACATGACAAATACACGCATACCCGAATGATGGTTTTACCTTCACAAAGTGGAGATAATTTGCAAAGGTGGTCGCCGACTCAAGGTGTTGAGGACTCGTGGATCTCTCACCGGCGATTGTCTTTTCTGAAGAGATTGTTCAATGGAGAAGGGGTGCTTCTAAGGTATGACTTTGAAAACCTTGTCACGCACTCACACTTCTTTCATCCCTTTAAATATATGATGGGGGTTCAATAAAGTACTTTGGATTTTTTTTTTAATTCCCATTGTAGTTAATTTTTTTAAAAAAATGGATTTTAATAACCATAAAAGATATCACACCCTGGTTGTAAAACAGGCTGCGAAAAATCTCATCGGTTCAGATCAAGTTCGATTGCAATCTAATTATTCCACTTTGACCTTTAGTATAACTATTTATTTCTAGATATTATTAATCATTGGTATTTGTTATTTATATGGTATGTAATATTAAAACCTGATTTTCATGGCCATAATATATTTCACAACATGGCGAAGAATAGGGCTGAATAAAATGAACAATGGGAATTCAGCAAACCAATCAATAAAACCTGAAGATTGAAGATTAAAGCACGAACATGGCACCACGCCAACGGCCGATCCTCCACGCACCACCCTCGCGTTGCCTCTCCGATCACCGAATTGCCACCACCTTTTTCAATCTTCTTCACAACTTTGAGGGGGAAACAAATTCAACATTTAAGAAGGAAACTATGTACTCAAATCAACTAATTAACAATGCAAAGAATGAATTTTATACCTCTATATCACACATCCCGCAACCAATTGCCACCTCCAGCCACCAATTTAGCCATCGCCAAAGACTTGTCTATTTTAACGGCCAACACACTGACTTGGTAACTACGGTTGCAATTACTTATGCAGTTGCAAATCTCAGGTAAATGTAGGTAGAAATTATGCAATGAAAATTCAACATACGTAACCAATTGTAAAAAAAAATTCGAATTGAGTTTTAGAGTTGTAAATTAAACATTACCAAAAACTACAATGTAACCATCCATGCGACCTGCAAAGGATAGTGCAAAAAACCAATTATTGGTGTCATCATTGTCCTGTCAAAACCACACCAGATTTATAAATGAACTTGAGTTTATGCCTTTATGGGGCAACTCGAAAGCTTAATTTGGATAAATATAAGCTTTAATTCCCATTGGGCCAGTTGGATCGATGAAACATTTTGTGCAGTGACAGCATGGAGTCTGAGAGCCTGAGTTGTGTTAGATAGCAATACATCTCAATCTTGATCTTTTTATGATTTTCAATCCCTATTCGCCTTTGACAAAGGAAGAGTCTTTAGGTCGAAAATGTCAAAATCACAAAAATCCCTTTCTTTGAGATCAAAAAAATGCACCTGGACACAAGAGCTGACATTTTCAAGCTCTACTACGAATTAAGGAATCAAAAAATTACAATTCCTAAAGTAAATTTGACAATGAGATAAATCAGTAGTCGCATTATTAAATAAATGAAATTAATGGAACTCGAAAGGAAATTTCAATGCACTCTAAGAAAAGTATAAATGCAAAAGGCAATATTGAAGTTGTTAAAGTACAAGTGTAAAAATTACCTGAATTCATTGTTTTTATGAACAATTATTACTTCAGTGATAAAGTCAAGTTTCTCTACATTTGGAAAGTATCTCGTTGCCATAGAGAAACTCATAAAAAAGCACACCTAAAGTCCAATTATCAACCACATAATCATGAATTTTCTTTTCCACCATTTATGGAGCAGGTAATCCCTAGGTTAGAACATCCCTTACACCTAAAGTCTCTTATTTTTGGACTGGATATACCACCCAAAATCTGCAATCGGAAGACATCCCTTACAACATAAAGCACGTGCAAATTGTCTATAATTAGATGAGGAATAGAAATAACAAAAAACATAATAAATTATACTTATGCGCTTATCCCAACCTATTCTAAATGATAAATATCAGTTCATATTGCATAACAATAATAACTCAAATACAAACACCCCTAAGTTTTACTTATATTCTCACTCAAAGTATAATACAAATCTCAGGGAACCAATTTCATTTACGCTATGATCTATCCACTGTGACTGAGACAAGAGATACATCACACCATGGAGGCTGTTCACAATTGCTTTATTAGCTACTTCAACCTCTATGCCTATATAAAATTAGCCTAACAACACCTCCAATTAATTGAATATCTAAAACCCCTAAAAATTAAGAATCAAAATTTGCATTCAATTGGAAAGAAATCAAACACCCATATAAGAAAAATTAAAAGGGTTTTTGACACAAGCCTCAATTGAATCTAAAATAATCAACAACCAAACAAAATAAATTTAAAAAAACACAACAATTCAAAAAGAAAGAGTTTTTAGGTATGGGATTAGGTCACAGAACACAGTCAACATTCAACACCACCAATGTACCTCTCTTTCACAAACAATCTCGGTGGGAGACACCACCAATGTACTTCATTTGTAAGCTTGTAACCATCCAAATGATCCACCATCTCCCCCATATTTCAGTCTTTCTTCTCTCTTCACCCTTTAGGAAAAGATAGTGTAGAGAACTCAAATAAATCAACCATAGAAAGATTATATTCTAATGATAATTGATCCAAAAGCACTAAATAGACAGGTCATAGACAAATGAGCACTAACATGTAACCAATTTGATGAAATTTGCATCATCAAATTAGCCCTAATTTTCTAGGGTTCTTCGGTGGTAGCGATAGAGAGCCACGGTGACTGATAGAAGTTTCAGGCAGAGACCATGAGAGCAGAACGTGGCTCCTCCAAAGTCGTCGTCGGTGTCTGGGCTTCGCTTGGTTCCTCCAAAGTCATCGTCGGGAGCAAGAGAAATGATTTAATTCATCATGAAGGCGTGAACTGCGGATTTGAGAGTCCGCTCCATGAAAACCCGCTCTCTATCCAACCTCTTGGCGGAGATGTCTCTCTCCATCCTGAGAAACTTGCACTCCGCTTGGAACCTCCACTTCTCCTCCCAAATGCCATTGTCGACCCCGTCGGAGGCGGCAGCGGCGTTGTCTCTCGCCTCTTTGGAATTCAGCAGCGAGTGACCTTCTCACATTCGCCATTTGGGGTGGTGTGCTGGTCGTGTATTGGGTGTTGGGATTTCAGAGATAGGTGAGAACCGAGAGAAATAGAGCGTTTGTTAAGAGACTCAAGAAATTACCTTTGAGGAACGATTTGAGGAAGAACGAGAGAAATTTCATAAAGGGGTTTGAGCAGTTGAGGAGAACGTGGGCGAAGAAAGGGATGGGGACACGTGGCTCAATTTTTTCTGAAGAGTTTGCTTCTAGTTTTATAAGTATAAGGTGTGGATTTAAATGGGGTCAGTGGCGGCCGCAGGATCCTCCGAAAGGTGGGGCGAAATTTCTAGTGTGTACTGCGATATTAGCCTTAAATAAACTCCTTTACCTAAGCTACGACTTTCAGCTTAGCAGTGGATTGTAGAAAAGTAGACTTACATTTGCTTGGTTGCTATAGTAGTGGTTTCTCGTCATTCATTGGAAATTAAGGCATTTATCATCTTTAGGAGTATAAACTTATCAAAATTCAATCATGCTAAATTCAAGGCTTTTGCATATTAGCTAGTATTGTAAACTCATCAACTTTATAATATCTTTTGGTTCCCAAACACATGATAGAATTTGTGATTTGAATATGTAGGGTACAAAAATACAAATATTGCATAAATCTTCACAAATTCAATTCACAAACTCCAAATTCAATTCATAAATTTCATTCTCAAAATCACATACACAATAATTAAAACACAAAATTTATTCTCAAAATCACAAGTTCTAATGAAAATTTCACAAAATTTATTTTCATAATCAAATCCTAATTTCACCAATTTTATGAGGTTTAATTAGTTTATAGCTAGATAATTTGTATATAATAGGGAGCTCGGGAAGTGAGAATATAATTAGATAAGGGGTAGGAAGATAGAGAGTGGGTGCAAGTTGAAAAATGAATAAAAAAAAGCTTTTTTGAGGGAGGCGAATTTTTTTCAAAAACAAAAGGAGGCTAATTTCACCAATTTTATGAGGTTTAATTAGTTATATGCTAGATAATTTGTATATAGGGAAATTCCGTTTGGTACCCCCGAGTTTTTGACAATTCCGGATGGTGTCCCACACTTCTTTTTTGTCCGGATGGTACCCCTGAGTTTTGTCAAAAGTCCGGCTCATGCCCAAAACTCATAGTTTCTTCTTTTTAATGAATAAAACCACCCATTATTTTTATTTTTTTCATAAATATGCCCATTTACTTTTAACATTGAACAAAACTACATATTAATTAACAAAATTCAACACAAAAGTGACAAAACCAACTTTATTTTTTAAAATTTTACAAAATCACATATTATTTCCAAAAATTTTATTGCAATATTTGTAAATGTGATTGATCAATTTTTCCAAAATTTTTATTGCAATATTTCCAAAAACTTTTATTGCAATATTTTTAACACATATTATTTTTCAAAACAATATTTAACTTATATCTCATTAACTTTAAACATTTGTAAATGTGATTGATCAATTTAACCAAATGCTTGATTATAATTTTTTTGAAAAAGAAAAGTAAATTTTATTTATTTATTTTTCTTCTTGTAAAAGAAAAATATAATAAGAGATTAATAATTCTTATTTTATTAGGTTTTATGTATTCCAAACAAAAGAAATGAATAACACCTTCTTTTATTACACAAGAAATGATTTTGTGCATTTTTTAAAGCATAAAGGGTGGTTTTACACAAAGTATGGTTTTACAAAGTATTTTTTTATAATGTATAGGTTAACTATTTTTGTTCACATAATAAGATAGTGGATTTGTGCAAAATTTTGTAAATAATGGGTGATTATGTACCTGCAATATTTGACAAATAATGAGATTTATTTTTTATAAAATATGAAAAATATGTAACGGATCTTTTGTGTAATGTCAAAAATAATAGTTGATTTTCTTCAAAAAAAGTTTTGGAAAGAATGGGTATTTTTTGCTACAACTTTGGCAATAATGTGTGATCTTATTAATTTTAAAAAATAAAGGTGATTTTGTCAATTTTGTTTTGAATTTAGTTAAATGGTAAGTAGTTTTGTTTAATGTTAACAGTAAATGGGTATATTTATGAAAAAAATAAAAATAATGGGTGGTTTTATTCATTAAAAAGAAGAAACTATGAGTTTTGGGCATGAGCCGGACTTTTGACAAAACTCAGGGGTACCATCCGGACAAAAAAAAAGTGTGGGACACCATCCGGAATTGTCAAAAACTCGGGGGTACCAAACAGAATTTCCCTTGTATATAATAGGGAAGTCGAAATATAATTAAATAAGGGGTAGAAAGTGGGGTGTAAGTTGAACAAATAATAAAAAAGCATTATTGGGGAGGTGAAATCTTTTAAAAAACACAGAAGAAACGGGAATTGAACCCATAACCTCTAGTCTCATTTTACTTTCCTTCCTTTCCACTAACCAACTAAGCAAAGTGGACCTATTGATTCAATAGTAATCCTAGTTTTACTTATTACAACACTGTCATATATATAAATAATTTATTTAATTTTTTTTTTCCAAACCCCGGAGCGTGTGGGTCGAAAGGTCTGGGGCCGCCCTGAATGGGGTAGTTTTCGCAAATTACTCATTCTATCTCCATCCTCCCCTTCTCTCCTCGTAAAAGTCTGAACTCGGAAGATAGGTTACAGTCACCGTGCAGTGCCAGTCACCAGAGCTCCAGTATGGAGTTTTTCCGTAATCTCATCCACAATCATAAACAAGCCCAACGTTGCATTCTTTTTCCTATTATAAGAGAGATTAATCCCCAAAAATGAGATCCCTTTTGCGTAAATGCTCTCCAATTTTATTCCGAACCCCCACGAATCCGCCTTATCTCCGCATCCATCGCCTTACACACACAATTCCAGATCGCAAAGTCGCAGCGTCGTTGTGCGAATCCTTACGGCAAGGCCTCAATTGGAGTGCTTTGAGTAGAAAATTCGATTCCGTTTGCTTGAACGATGCAATCGTCGAGCAAGTCCTCCTCGAATTCAAGCAACCGGCTGAGGCAAATAGGGCTCTCAGTTTCTTCCACTGGGCCGCCCACTGCAAGAGTATCGATCATAAGATCAAACCCTATTCAATTGCCATCCACATCACGGCCAGCGGTCGCCTTATCAATGATGCGCGCGCTCTAATTGAATCCGTTTTGCGGAGGAATGGAGGCGCCGATGGTTGCGATTCGCAGCTTTTCGTTGTTGATTGCTTGATTAATACTTACAAGGCGACGAATTCGTGCCCGTTTGTGTTTGATTTGTTGGTGCAGTGTTACAGCAAGCTGCGAATGTTTGATTCCGCCTTTGAGGTATGCCGATACTTGGATAAACATGGCTTCTGCCCTAATTTGATCAGCTTCAACACATTGCTTCATGTGATTCAGAAGTCAGAGTCTTGTGAGAAAGGCTTGATTTGGAGGGTTTATGGGTTTATGATTGAGAGGAGAGTTTATGGGAATGAGGCTACAGTGAAGGTGATGATTGATGCATTGTGCAAAGCGGGGGAGTTGCAGAAGTTTGTCGATGTTGCAAGTCAGATTCATGGCAAGAAATGCCCTCCAATGGTGGTTGTCAATGCTAGTTTGGTACTTAGGATGTTAGGTGAAGGAAGGATTGAAGAGGGTATATTGGTGTTGAAGAGGTTGATGCAGAAGAACATGATGCTTGACACTATTTGTTACTCTTTGACGGTATACGCTAAGATTCGAATAGGGGATTTGGATGCTGCACGAGAGGTGTACGAGGAAATGCTTAAAAGAGGGTTTAGTCCGAACCCTTTCGTGTACACTGCATTCATTGGAGCCTATTCTGAGAAGGGAATGGTTGAGGAGGCAATGGACCTATTTCAAGAAATGAAAAACACGGGTTTGAGCCCGTACGACGAGACATACAATTTTGTCATTGCAGGTTGTGCGATGACAGGAATAGCGGATGATGGATTGAGGGTTTGTGAAGAAATGGTGCAGAAGGGGATGCTGCCGAATACCTCTCTTTTCAATGAGTTGGTGAGAGGGCTTTGTGGATGCGGGAAGGTAGAGCAGGCTAACAAGATCCTGACTCTTATGTTGGATAAAGGGTTTTTGCCCAACGAGATTACGTATTCTCATCTTATTGAAGGTTATAGGGCTGAAGGGAGTGTTGAGGAGGTTTTGAAACTTCACTATGAAATGGAGTTCAGGTCACTGCCTGCAGGCTTGCGAGTGTTTACGTCTTTGGTATCGGTCTTATGTGAGCATGGGAGAGTAAATGATGCTGAGAAGTACCTAACTGTCATGAGAGATCGGTCCATACAGCCAACTGCAGCCATGTACAAGTTGCTGATAACGCAGCACTTGGAGAGGGGCGATAAGGAAGAGGCTTCACGCCTTCACAATGAAATGGCTGAGAAGATGCCTCATCCGGCAATGCCTGAAACTTAATTGACCCTATACAAGTTGCCAGTGCTTCATCCTGGAAAGACTCGTCCGGGCATATACAAGTTGCCAATGCCTCATTCGGGCAAGACTTGTGCACCCGGATTTTTTTTCTAATGGGTCCTGATTGGACCAGGCTGTTTGGAGCCAACTGGGAAGATTTCGATGCCTCACCTAGATATACTCTATCAATTAGTGCTTGGCTTTGAGCCTGATTCCATGCTCCAGTTTGCGTTCTGGTCTAGGATTAAGGCCTAGGTAGTATGCCATGTCGTACTCATGTCCGTTTCACTATAAAATTGATCTTTGGTGCTCTTCCATGCAAGAGTTCATCAAATACAGGAGATTTATCAAGAACATTTATATCATTGCATATACTTAGCGACCCAAATTGCGTGACATTAAAGTGAGTCAAAATGGATTGGACTTAGATTTGAGCTGTGCGTGACATTAAATTTTTGGTTTTCGGGTGGGTCGTGTTCTCGGATCGGATCAAATTTTGCTAACTTTAGTAGATGGCATCCCGGGCTGGCGCACATCCCAGCCCATGCCTTCCCTCTGCACCAGCTGCAGCAGTTGGACTGAAATATTCAAACTGCGTCGTTTCACGTGGGTTCCAGGGTCGGGCATGCCTTCCCTCCCTGTGCCTCTGCTGTCATCTGGGGAAGGGCACCAAGCTCTCTCTCGACGCAGACGCACTGCAAGTATCACGATTCACATCTAAGGCCTTACACTTACAAGCTTACAATACAGATTTATTGTTACAGATTTTTCGTATCTGGCACAGTAAGTTTTTTATTCAACTTTTTTGCAGCACTGTAAACGCTCATGCGATTAGTTCAATTGAAATAAGACTCCCGTTCACACAAATATAAAGAGGTGAACACTGAACAGGGTAAAAATGAACGGAACACACGGAGTAAGAGTTATTGAAAATATTGCACAAAAAATAAGACTCCTTTTTAGCATTTGGATTTTTAGCATTCGGATGGCCCTGCATCAAAATATCTCAAAACTGGATTTCCAACCCAACAATGGCATCAGAGTGGTTTAGATCAGTACAACAAACTACTTTCTAGTTTCCTTTGTGGGTATTCATCCACCCACATTTGATGGTATAGCGGAAAAAAATGGCAGTGCAAATGGGATCAATCGAAACGTAGATGATGGCAGACTTGTTGATTTCATGGCCTCAGAGCAACGGCAAGGCCCAGTTTGTGATTGGGAGAGTTGGATACTTTGGTGTCATACTCACATGAAAGTGTTACATGTGACTTGGGCCTCCATTCACGTTGGCAGAGCATTGCAACCTTTCCATCGTTTGAGAGGCGTGTTTTTACCAGAGTGTGAGGATCAACTAGATGAGAGCTTCCAATGCTGAAACTGTTTTGATAGCCGGAAAACCTGTGTGTCATCTCAGCAGCCACAGCAGTTCCATTGGACGGATCCACAATGTGGAAGTATGAAGCTTTCATTGTCTGTCCCTTGTCCATACTGCTCAGTAAAAACAAATATAAAAAAATTAAATTAAATAAATAAATCTTTGTGAGTAGAGGAGATCTAGTAATTTATGTGCAGTTGAAAACAAGAAAGTTCATAAATCTATAGTTGAAAACAAGAAAGTTCATAAATCTATCTATTCATACGTACAAGAAGAGTGATGCAGAAAAGTCTGGTTTGTTGAAGGTAACCCCCATATTGCATTTGGTAAATGCACCGGTGGCAGCATCAAACCCTACTTCACCACCCAAACCGAGATCTTGGGTACCCACTGCAGAATTAAACTCAAAAAGTGGTGCAGGATTCAAGCCAATACTGGAGTTTAAGGCCATATGAGGATGAACATAATTTACATCCAGCTGAAAGAAGATGCCAGTATAATATCAGAACTCTGTAAAATTAGGACCTTCCATGAGCAATTGAACACAAGAGTGAAACAAAGGGAAAAAAAAAACAGACTTTCCTTTCAGAATAAAGAAGAAATACATCAGATATCACACAACGTATTTGCACCATTCCAGTTACTGCTAGAAAAATGTCCAACTAAAGGGGACTGTACATGGAATCATGAAATAAATAACTACTTCAGGGGATATCAAGCAAATTCTGTATTCAAGGTTGATATCAAAATCTAGTAATTCATTATAGATATCACACCTACTATGCATACAATTACATTTTACTTCTTATTGTTTAAGACAATAGGAGAAATTATACAGGCTGGACATTGTATTGTTCTATCCCAACCTCCTATGTCACCGTAAACCTTTAGAATAAGGCAATAGTTAGCAAAATGTAGTTGCTTTCAACATCCTACTAAAGCTGAGATAAAATTAGGAGAAGTTAAATTAGAAGATTACAAACAGACATGCGGGACTCGTGATCTAAAATAATAAACTCAACAACAATTATGCCAAAGGGCTCCAGAAGATGTATAATGAGATAACTACCAACCTTGCCAGACTTGTGATCTGGTATCTTGAAGCTGAGAGCAGTTTTGATTCCCTTTAAGGTTTCATCAACAGTGATCTTAGTAGAAACCTGTTGCAATAGGATAAGGTTAACATTCATGTGAGCATAACGTAGATGACAAAAAAATGAAGAAACGATAATTTCTAGATTATATATAGTCTTCAAATATCATCAAAGAAAAACAAGGATTAATGGCATAAAAATGACAGTTTACTTACATTTGAATACATATCTACTTTTACATCGACTGCAACCTTCCCACTCTTGTAGACTGTATTTATGTCACCAACAAATACTTCGCCCTTCTTGATACCTGTGGCTGTCAGTCCCTGCTCATAGAATTACATTAGTAAAATGTTCAAACTTCTAAGCAATCGCAAACAATGATGCAACTGCCTAACCATAGAAGCTTTACCAAAGAGTAATAGGATAGGATCTCATTTTGTAAAGAAAACTTCACTCGACAATGGTGGTACAGAGTACAGAGTACAGACTATAGTGAAAAAAAAATTAATTAAAAAAGAAAAGAAAAGAAAACCAAAATATATAGATATTTCTTACACGATATTCTTGACAAATCTACAACATATTTGGCCACAGCCTGAGAGAGAGGAAAGTAGTTTCCAAACAAAATCCTCCTAATATGATGCATAAGTTTTAACTTTAAGCTGGGAATTTCATATTGTGGTAGCCTTAATAAAGAGTTGGTAAGAGATTAGAAAAAGTGACCTCATTTTCAAGCGGTGTTCAGGGTGCATCCTAATAACCCCAACCACTTCTGCTAGTCAAGTGGTGACTATAATCATCATTCTCATAATGGTCCATTTTTAGGAATGAGAATGGCTTTCAAGGAAGAACCTAAATTGCTTGTCCATCAGAAATTTTACTGACGTTTATTCAATGGCATTAAGAAAACAACTAAACAACATACTCTAGATAAATATGACAGAAAAAGGTGTAATTTGCTAAAGCTGCACACCTAATCAAAGATCATAATAGTAAACTTCCTCAATTATGAAAGCTTTTAGGCACTTATCTTGTGAAAAGATCTATCAACAGAACACTGAGACTTAAGATAACAGCCAAATTAGCATATTAAAGGTTGACATATAACGCAATGCAATATATGATCAAGGAAATATTTTACTATCACCGAACTTGTATGTTACATAAACACACATTTAACCCCTAATAAAGGCAAATCAAAGAAAGAAATAATCATAGATTCCCAAATACATATTAAACAAAACAATCTAGTCAATATGGCAGGTCATACACAAATAAAAAAACGTTAAAACAAATTTTTTCCAATGTGCACATGCCTATGGTCTATAACACGCTAAACATAGAGGTGAAATGTTTCATACCATCCCAGCAGAACTTGGCACTTGAAGGGTGAATTTCTGATCAAAATTGTAATCTTTTGACAAGAGATCTGCAAATAATATGAAACAACGAATGAAGCTTACTAATCTATAAGGGGCCAACATAGCATACATACATGATATAGGATCATATTTTCTGTCAATTACGAATCTACATGAAACTGTTCAATAATACAATTCCCAAAACGCATTACTGGCTAATTATATGAACCTTTATAACCTGATAGAACATATTACTCATTCAGGCCTATTTGAGTAATCCATTTTTAGATTTCTATTAAGATACTACAAACTCCGCTCCTATTTCAGGTATATGGTCATTTTCAGAGAGAAGTTCTGTTAAAGGAAGAAAGAATCACCTCTAGCTCTCCGGCCGAAATCAGGAAACTGAGATGGAGCCATTGCTTGATCAAGATACCTGCAAAAACATTTCTCCTTAGCGTCACCAATAAAGGGAACAAATCAAGAAATCGAGCAAAATTCAGTGCTGAGAACAAAGGAACCGAAAATTACAGGTCAATAAAACCCTAGCTTCAAAGACCAACCCCTGAGAAACCCTAAAGAGAACCACACGAGATTTTATGCACCCCCGACAATTTACAAAGACGAAACAGGAAAAAACTAAAGCCGCTCTGAAACGCAAATGGCATTGAAGGAGGAAGCTATTAGGGAGGTCGAATCTCACCTGAAATCGATAGAAAGGGGGCGAATCAGGAGCCGCCGAGAGAGCGGCGAAGACGGGGTAGCTGCGGAGGGTACAAGGGAAAGATCGGCGTCGTGGCTTCTGATTCTTCAGCGCCTCTAATTCCAAGTGGGAAGAAAGATCCAAAGCCACTTGCAATTTAAAGCTCCTACTTGTCTTGGGCCGCAAGATTCTATTGGGCCTCAAACAGCCCAATAAATGAGAGCCCACTTTGGTTTGTTCAATTTCCATTTACCAATTTCGGCTTTTTCTTCAAGCAAACTAAGGTAGTAAGGTTGATTAGCTAATATTGATGGATTTAATTGGAGTTTTTTTATATCGGTTTTTCTATCATGTACTCTTAATATTTTCTCTTAATATTTTCGTTATAGAAAAAAAAAATATCTTTAATTAAAATGTATTAGTCAAATTTTAAATTCGATTCCTAGTGTCGTTTATTTTATTTTATTTTATTTTTTGTAGAATATCTTACCCAATTTAGGATTTTATCCAATGTCATTATGTATATGATAGAAATACCGTTTTTGTATAATGAGAAATAGATCAATCAAAACACGTTAGATTCTAAACCAAATTAATAAACCGTGCTCTTCAATGAGTCTAAAGTAGTCACTGGATCAATATACTTTGATCATCATCACATTATTGATTGTCAAACCAGTTGTAGAAATAGCAATTGTCCGCCTATTATCATTTTAATTTATAAACTGGGTTCTAGTTCTAGTTCGAATACACATTGCAAATGCTCATACATTTCATAAGATTTGCACTTGCCTTATATAGCAAGCATCTATCTATGGAATCGTTTTTCACAATTTAAAAATTTTGTTTTTGATAAATAGAGAGCGATTATTTAGAAGTCGAATCGGGGACAAAAACTCATTTAATTAGTAGCATCAAATCACCGGCATTCCCTACATAAAATCAAACACAAGGTGAACTTTAAATTTTTTACTCATGAGAAGGGACAGTGTCGAAAATTAAACCGAGACCTCCCATTAACCTCTCATTTCTTACAACCGAACCATTCCAACCAGGAATTATTTATTGGTATATTACTATATTTAGTATTACCAACTACCAAGTGGTGTAGATGATGTTTATTACTCCCTCCGTCCTAAAATACACTCTTTTAGCATTTTGCACAAGTTTTAATAAAACAATTTATTTTAAAAAAAACATCATCATTACACTAACTTTTTCATAAATTTTATTATTTTTGAACACTCACTGTACATTTTAACCAATCAAATTATTTTAAAAAGTCAACATCACACAAACCAATACAAATCATTACAACCTCCTACCTAGAAAACATAAAAGGTCATCTATTGTTGGACAAAATTTTACCTCTAAAAACACATGTATTGTTGGACGGAGGGAGTATATCGTTAAAGGATGCTACAATATAATAATATAGCTAAAACATGAAAAATGGCAGTTAACTAATAGATCGACTTGTAACCAAAACAATATTTACGAGGGAGTCAAGTATAAAATGAATTCATAAAATAACGGGAAAAAAAATCCCATCATCCAGCATGATCAAATTAAACACACACATAAGTCTAAAAACAAGATAGAAATTAATGGAAGAAAATAGATAAGAATGAAGTGTAACTGAGCTCTCCAAAGATGAAAAATCGATGTGTATACTCCCTCTGATCTCTTCTAAGTTGGAGAGGTAACGGAGAGATTAATAGAAAGAGGGGAAACTATAGAATTAGAGGAAGAACTGGAGCTGAAACCTCTCATGTACTTGATCTCCAACGACACCTGTTTCTCATATCTCAACTGCCTGTAGAAATTCATTATAAATGCCTCCGCTTTTGCATCAATTTCCGGATCTCCCTCCTCCGGCGACGACTCCGGCGAGCTCGCCGTCCGGTGGAGGACGCGCCCGGGGCTAGGTCCCGGCGAGGGGGAGCTACTGTGATCGTCTTGGACGGCGTCGATCAGGCTGCCGGAGAGGAGGCGGTCGTTGAAGCTGTGTCGAGGTGGCAGATGGAGCTCCCGGCGGCGGAGGATGGGGGTGGTGGAGCGGAGGAGGGAGGCGAGGCTGAGGTTGCGGAGGAGGAAGCGGACCTTGTTGACGGCGGACCTCAGGCGGCTCAGCAAACTGGATCTGTTCATGGTGAAGTGTGGATCGATCGGATTTGGAGGGTTTGGTTATCTTGATCGGTGTTCTGATTTTGGAAGGGAGATGATGATTGATTGAGATAGAGGATGAGTTGACCAATTCAAGTATTTATGTTTGATTTTGTGCGCTCATCTGTCACATGTTTGGAATAACATTTTCCATGACTCCCCAAGTATAAACTAATGTAATTCATTTTTCTGACCAAATTTTTTTTTGATTAATTATTGCCCATAAATATACCATAAGAATGAATGGATAATTATAGAGGAAAGGGGAGTGATTAAATCAAAAAATGGGTCTTTTTGCTAAATTAGACATGTACCTAAAAATTGGCTAGGGTAGAAAGTGGTGTATTTTTGCAAATACATTCATTTGAAAAAATACCACCGACAGTGGAGGTAGCAGGTCAAAGGGAGTTGAGCAGTGTAGCTCCATCATTTGAAAAAAGAGAAATCAGGAGGGGGAGGTGCTGGACATGGGGTGTGGCTCCAATAAAGTAGGAAAATGGGGGGCATTTATGAGGTGAAATTTCAATGATTGAATTAAGGGTGTCAATCAACCCTTAGAAAATCTTGATTGATGGGTGTAATTCCTTATTAAATGCTCTCTGCAAAAAAAGGAGCCAACATAGGAGACGAGTGGAAAGGTGAGGACAAAACATCACCTTCATTTCTGGGAACTGGACACAGTTGGCTTAACAATAGAGGACAGCTATCTTACCAATATAATACATCTGTCTTACCAATAGGACAAACTTGTCCTACCACACATGGAAATTTTGGAGATAATATGGAGGGGAATGTCTGTAGCGATTTTGGCGGGATGTCCGTGTAATTTTGGCGCCAAAACAGGGTTATTCGTTGGGGGAAGAGGGAGAGCATCTGTCTGACCAATATGGTACAGTTATCTAACCAATAGCGCATATAGTTATCTTACTAATAGGCTTAAAATGTCTTACCATACCTGAAAATTTGGAGAAATTTGGAACGGATTGACCGTAGCTGTTTTGGCGGGTTGTCAGTGTAATTTTGGCGTCAAAACGGGGTTCTTCATTGGGGGGAAGGGGGGAGCATTTATGAGGGGAAAATGCAATCATTGCATTGATGGGTGTTCCCCAAGCACATATATAAGCTTGATAGGAGGATCTCAAACACCCCAACATGCCCTGCAAAAAGTGAAGCAGAGCAGGAGAGAGGTGGAAAGGACGGGGGAAAAGCCACACGTGCATCCGAGGAAACGATACAGTTGTCATCCTACCAATAGTACAGGTTTGGCCTACCAACAGTGTTCAACTGTCTTTCCATTCCAAGAAAAGTGCAACAAGCTTGTGAGTGGCAGTGGCAGCGATGGGTAAGTCATCTTGTACCTTTCATTTGTAGTTGTTCCTCTTTCCTATATCAAAACTACCCCCTAGGTTGATCCTCTATTCCCGTGGCGTACCCCAGGTGATAGGGTATGTATAAACGTCGTGTGCGGCGGTTGGTGGGCTCCCGGGAGTGGGAGCTTGGTGTTCAAGGGAGAGGCACGTACTGCAGCTATGGTGGTGGCACCGAATATTGGCTACGGCCAATTGAAGGAGAAAATTGTTTCCAAATTCGAGGTGGACATGGTATTGTACGACATTGAGCTCACCTACCTCCCTCCTTCGATGGGGCGGGCCACTCCGATTCAGGTCAGGAACGACGATGACTTAGAAGCCTACAAGTTCTACAACACTGAATCCGGTGCACGAGCCTGGCCAATCGCACTGCACGCCACCTTACGGATGAAAACGACAACCCCTTCCACAACCTCCAAAGAACATGAGTTGGTGAGTTGGAGAACTCCGACTCATGGGCTGAGGACCTGTCGTCTCCCACCCCAGGGGAAATACTCCTAACCGGGCCTCCCACCACACAGGAAGACTTCGATGATGGTCTTGATGGAGGCGGAGGGGCGGATGAGAAGGTTCGAGGCTCCATCGAGGAGAAATGGAAGTTGGACGACCTTAGCAGCGAAACTGGAGGGACCTGCCTGTGTGATGAGTGTGTAGCGGGGGAGGGAGAGTGTTGTCTCACTGCAAAGGACAGCGTTAGTGGGATGCAGGATGAGCTTGTTGGGAGCGGTATACATTCATGTATTGGTAGGATGGACCACAACATAATGGTCGGACAGTCGGACATAGTTGGTAGGATGGATGACAAAATAATGGTAGGACAGGGCGATGATGTGGAACAACTTCACAAAATGGATGAACCAGATAAGGGTGGCGACGTGAGCAGGTCCGATGCCATTCGACGCGGAAAGCAAGTGGTGATTGTTGATACCGATGACGATGTGGACGACCTACCCCCCCCCCCCCCCCCCACACACACACACGGAATGGAGGACATAATAGACGTAGGAAGCTCCGACGATGAAATGATCGGGTGTGGTTTCCCCGTGAAAGTGGAGGGTGGGAGGTCGAACGAGACATCTGAATCATGGGATGAGGAGGCTGAGGCAGCGGTGAGAGAGATATAGCGAGCGTACAAAGGACACAAACAGCCTTTGCCGACGTTGGAGCAAGTGGAAGAAGACGTGGCTCGGTTCATTCCTCTAGTCGGAGACCCTCGGGAGAGTGTGAAGGTGTTACGTGAGGGGGAGATGTTCGATACGAAGGCTGTCATTCAGTCCATAGTGAAGTGGGAAGCTTTGCGCGGGTGCTTCGCGGTCCAAGTGAAGCGATCGACAACAAAGGCGTACGTGGTTGTATGTCCCGAACCGAACCGCTCATGGTAATGTCGGGCGTCAACGTATCGGGAAACTAAGAAGTGGGTGGTTCGTAAGTTCGTTGACACACACAGTTGCAAGGTTAGTGTCGCCAGCAACTACCAGCGCAACGCCAATTACAAGCTGACGGGGCAGAGTTTGGTGTCCGAGTAAGTTTCTAAACCGGCGTCTTGTTCCCCGTCTATGTACTATGTGTTGGTGGAATTTTTTTGGTTTAACTCGTATCTTGGCGTCTTTGTAGTTTTGTTGGGTCAGGAAAGGAGCTGCTTCCCCGTCAGATCAGGACGATGATGAAGTCTCGGTTGGGCGTGAACTGCAGCTACTGGAAGGCACGCAGGGCGAAGGGAGCCGCACGGGACGGCTTGTACGGGACCTACGAAGCGAGCTACGATCGGATGGCCTCATACCTTTACATGCTTGAGCGAGCAAACCCCGGGACCATAACTACATTAGTCAATGATGATAACCAGCAATTCAAGTATGCGTTCGTTAGCTTGGGTGTTTGGCGGACAACCATCCCACCCCTCAGGCAGGTACGCCCTCGCAACTTTATTATCTTACCAAATGGCAGATGTCATCTTACCATCTGTATAGAGTTGTCATTCCAAGTCATGTATTACCAATAGGCACAGAACATCCCACCGTTTATGATCATACCAACTGTGTCCATTTATCCTACCAACTGTCTCCCTCTGTCATACCAATAGCAAAATTTCATCCGATTGTTTGAACTGTGACATTGGCAGGTATTCTCGGTGGATGGAAGTTTCTTGAAGGGGAAGTATCGGGGTTGTTTGATGTTTGCGACTGCCCAAGACCCAAACCACAACATATACCCCATTGCATTTGCCATTGTCGACGGGGAGAATGACGCATCCCGGGGTTTCTTTTTCCGTCAAATGAAACGCGTGGTCCCGGATGAGACCCATGTGGTGTGGGTAAGCGACAGGCACATGAGCATCACCAAGGGGATTCGAGCGAGTTACGACTTCGCAAAGCATGGCCGCTGCACTTACCATCTATTTTAGAATGTGAAGGCATATCACAAGGCGGGTGGGCTACAAAAACTGTTCTTCCTAATGGAAAACGCGTACACCGTTGCGGAGTTCAATGGACACTTCACAACTTTAAGAGAGAAGTCGCCCACTGGTGCTGAGTACATTAAGATGGCCGACGCTCAACGCGTCTGACCCGGACTGGCCGGTGCCCTGACTGGGTCCAGCAGTGGCATCCTCCTGTGGCCACTTCTCTTTGCGGGCCCTCATGTGCTCGCCCACAATCTCATCAAAGAAGACGTCTGGAGCGTCTCTCTTGTACGACGAGTTCGATCGGGTACGCATCTTTCTCCTTGTGGGTAGGGTGTAAGATCGGCTTTGGCTTCGCAAGCAGAACGTGTTCATCTATGGGGTCGTCGGCGGGGGCGTCCAGGCTCAAGAACGACTTTACATTCTCGTATCCCATGTGGGAGTTTGGCGTTTCCCATCTCAAACACCTAGGGATGATGGTATCGTCGATGTTGCGCCTGAAATGATTACCAATCTCAGGGAAGGTCTCGTACACCCACAACTGCAAATACAATATGATAAGATATTAGACCACAACTGCACACACATTTAGGTAAGCTATTATTGCACAGTTTGCATGACAACTTCATAGATTTGGTAAGATAGATATACGCAATTTGCATGTAAACTTGATATCTCTTGTAATATAGAAATATAATATTGGCATGATATAATTGCCTTATTGACATTCCACACAGAAACACATAATCTGAAATGGCAAGAGGTTGACCCTTTTTTCAGAACTTGACTAACTTGGAATGCCATGGGGAACCCGTAGAGCGCGTATGTTGGCCTATCTTTCAGGTGAGCTTTTGCAGCCACCAAGTTCTTCAACGTCCCGGCCAGGCTCTCGTGTAGCCTCTCGTACACCAGGCGTCCCCAAGGAAATTCCAGAAACCGCGTCGTGTCCTCCAACAGCAGCTTAACCACCCACCCTCTAATTTGTGTCTTCTTCTCCAATCCAAAAAGAATGCCCTCCACAATGACTAGGAGGGCAAGCTTGTACTTTTTCATTAGGGAGCTCGAGTCCGTCTGTTTTTCGTGCTCCCAAGCTCTCTCCACATCCTTCAGACTTACCTTCTCTTTCTTGAATAGCTGGTATATGGCGTCTTTGTGATCCCCCTCCATCACATCCCTAGGGGTGGTGCGCAGTTTAGCCCCGTTATCAACGCGAACTCGTGAAGCGAGAATCGCACGTGATGCCCCTGGATGGAGTACCACGTCTCGTGTTGCTTCCGGGTCTTCAGCTGCCACAGGAGGCAAAAGTGCACCAGCTGTGCGGCGAACTTGTTCCTCGACCCCACCCTCACTATGCCTCTGACTTGACTCTTCGTGAGGGCCTTCACATCATCACGGTCGATGACTAAGTCAAGACCGTCCAGGAGGTCAAAATTGCCATGTGATAGCGCCCTGCCGCTGAAGTGGTCCTTCTCCGCCATAGCTAAGACAGCCTGCAACACATGTAACACTCTTAGGCTCCAAATTTTTTTCCCAACCATTACTACCAAAACAAGGGAACTATCTTAGTGTCCTTACCCCCTGGCTGCTTGGTCCTGCCTTTACTTTCCTCTTGCCGGCCTTTGTCATTTTTTATGGTTGTTGCACAAAGGTTACCTGCAACATAATCACCACACACATGCATTCAGACATTCAGATCACCTAATCATTCATACCAACAGTGTATTTGTATCCTACCAATAGATTATTATTTTCCTACCAACTCTGCTATCCTTTTCTGTCCTACCATTTTCGAATTTCATACAAGTTTGGTTCATTTTACCTCTTTCTCAACCCAAGAGATAGCTAAAGTAATTCACCAACACCAACACCAATTGATTAACAATTCATCATACATATATGCATTTAACCAACAAGTAATTCACACATCAAGTTTCAAACATATAGCCAAACACCTACTCTGTCATACCAACATGTCTTACTTGTTTTCTTCATTTTACCTCTTTAACAACACATCATATAGGCAATGAGATTAACCAAAACCAAATCACCATTTATTCATCATATTTTTAGGCATTTCATCAAACACTTGGTGGGCACTTACGGTTTCAACATTAAAAACCAATCAACCAAAAATTCCTTCACCCCACTCGGCATACCAGATGTTCAATGTTATCCTGCCAATTTCGTTACCCGGTCCTACGAAATTTGCTACCACAAATTCAGACACAACCTTCGATAATCTATCCTACCACATGTGCACATATACCCTACCGATTACCCCCAATCTTGTGGATTCCCTACCCATCCGACCCCCTCATTGCCCTTTTGTCCCCAATTTCTTACCCAACATCACCTAACCCTTACCCATCCTTTTCCCGACACCCACAAACCCTAATCGCACCCACCTCCCTAAAATCGACTCACAATGGCACCCCTAACCCCTCCTACTTCATTCCTCCTCTGCTGCTAGGCATCTACCCCAAATTCGTCTCAAATCCTTCACAAAACCGCACCACCATTACCCCAATTTCGTAACTCAAACAAATAACTCCATAGTTGCTTGCCTTTTGTTGGAGAAGAAACTTGCTAATTCCCTCTCGCAGAAGCGTTAAACTCAAAAATAAAGAGGAAGAGAAGATGAATATTTCTTATGGATTCTGAATCGTTTCTCTCTCATTTGATTTGAATATAATTACACAATATTTATAGTTACTCGTACACACATTTTGTGATTGATTGAAATTTGCTAAACAAAACTAATCACAAACTAAAAATAAATGTGGTGAGAATTTGTTTTCTAAAATAGAAAATGTTTAATTTATTCAAGGTTGATATATTTCTTCACGCCCCCTCAAACTTGAATATATTCTTTAATAAAGTTTCTAGCTTCAGCGATGCTGAGTGACACCAAGCATAGTTCTGAACTTCTCGAATTTTTCTGAGCAAAGTGGTTTTGTCATGATGTCAGCCACTTGTTCTTCAGATCTGCAGAATTCGAGTTGAATTTCTTCATGCTTAACAAGATCTCGAATAAAATGATATCGTATATCAATGTGCTTTGATCTTCCATGAAAAACTGGATTTTTAGCCAATGCGATTGCTGACTTATTATCACACATGATCGGTGTTGGATACTTCTGCGCATGTTGCAACTTCTCTAAATTTCTGCGAAGCCAAACTGCCTGACATGCTGCAGATGTCGCAGCCATGTATTTAGCTTCCGCTGTTGATAAGGCCACCACTTGTTGCTTCTTAGAAGACCAAGAAAAAAATACCATCTCCCATGTAGAAAACATATCCCGATGTGCTTTTCCGTGTCTCAACATCTCCTGCCCAGTCACTATCTGTGTACCCTTCTAATTTGTAATCAGCCGACCGTGTATAGAAAATTCCATGATTTCGAGTACCACTAACATATCGTAGAATTCTCTTAGCTGCTTGCAAGTGTGACTGATACGGTTTCTCCATGAAACGACTGATTAACCCAACTCCATAAGCAATGTCAGGTCTAGTGGAAGTCAAATGGCGTAGACTACCAACTATACTCTTGAAATAAGTAGCATTTATTAGTTCTCCGCTACGTACCTTCTTTCTTCATTTCAAGACGTTCTTGAACAGGTGTTCAAATCGGAGAAGAAGATTCCATTTTGAACTTCTTCAGAATATCACCTGCATATTTCTTCTGAGAAACAAATATCCCATCATCTGATTGCACCA
The DNA here is from genome assembly GCA_037127255.1 of Persicaria tinctoria. Classification (NCBI taxonomy): domain Eukaryota; kingdom Viridiplantae; phylum Streptophyta; class Magnoliopsida; order Caryophyllales; family Polygonaceae; genus Persicaria; species Persicaria tinctoria. The sequence continues at coordinate 38,822,711 of JBANSL010000006.1, forward strand.
CTTCAATGCCGAGAAAGTACGACATCATCCCTAAATCAGACATCTCAAATTGAAGAGTCATAGCCTGTTTGAACTCCTGGATCATGGTCTCGTTGTTTCCAGTGTATATCAAATCATCAACGTACAAACACAAAATCAACAAGTCTCCCTTGTCATTTGACTTTGTGTACAATGTATGCTCGTAAGGGCATTTTTGGAAACCATCTTGCAGTAAGTATGTATCCATCCATGAATACCAGGCACGAGGTGCTTGTTTCAATCCATACAAAGCCTTTTTAAGACGATAGACTCCGTTTTCCTTCCCTTTCTTCAAAAAACCCGGTGGTTGCTCAACATATACTTCTTCTTCAAGAACACCATTCAAAAATGCTGATTTCACATCCATCTGTTGAATCTTCCATCTATTCTGAGCTGCAATAGATAGAATCAAACGAACGGTATCCATTCTGGAGACTGGAGCAAATACTTCAAAATAGTCAATTCCTGGCTTTTTCTTGTAGCCTTTGACCACTAATCTCACCTTGTATCGATCAACTTTCCCGTCTGGTCTGTACTTTGTCTTGTACACCCATTTGACTCCAATAGGCTTCTTTCCTGTCGGCAAAGAAGTTAGCTCCCATGTGTCATTCTTTTGAATCGAATGAATTTCCTCATTCATAGCATTAACCCATTTTCCCTCAGCTGCAGCTTCTTCATAGGAAATTGGATCACAATCAGCAAATAAGCAGAAGTTGACAAGAGATTCATCATTGAATATGTTTTCATCATCCTCGTCTCCAGTTACAACATAATCATTCAAATAAGTTGGTCGAACTCTTGTTCTTTGAGGATATCTGGATGTTCTTGGCTCTTCTGTCACAATAGAAGCTTCAACATCTGGGGCCGAATTGCTATTTGAGGAATGAGTTGGGGAATCTTCTACCGCCAATTCCGATATGACAACAGTTCTAGTCAACTCGTTCTCTCCATTACTGCACCATGTCTCATCTTCAATAAAGTGGACATCTCTACTTATTATCATCTCATTTATATCCGGCTTATATAATCTATAACCCTTCGTTGTTTCACTATAGCACACAAAAATGCACTTTTGGCTTTTGTCATCAAGCTTCTTCCTTCGTTGATCAGGTATATGGGCATATGCAACACACACAAATACACGTAAAGCAGATACATCTGGCTTTCTTCCACTCCAAGCTTCTTCTGGAGTCTTATCACAGACGCTTTTTGTTGGACATCTATTCAATACATAAACCGAACAAAAAACGACCTCTGCCCATAAAGGCTTTGGCAATGATTTGGCTTTCAAGATGCTTCTAGCCATCTCAAATATTGTTCTATTTTTCCTTTCAGCTATACCGTTTTGATGAGGTGTATAACTGGTTGTTAGCTGACGATGAATCCCTTCCTTCTTGCAATATTCATTGAATTCATTTGATGTGAATTCTCCGCCTCGATTAGATCTCAAAGTCTTCAAAGAGAATCCACATTGCTTTTCAACAAGTTTCTTGAATTCTTGAAACATCTTAAATGCTTCAGATTTCTCCTTTAGGAAATAAACCCAATTTTTTCGGGCAAAATCATCCACAAAAAGTAAAAAATGCCTTTTGTGTCCGAGTGATTCCACCTCCACAGGTCCACAAATATCTGTATGCACTAGCTCCAATGGTTGCTTTGCTCTGGTTAATTTCCCAACCGGAAATGGGTCACGATGATGCTTCCCGAGAATACAACCCTCACAAGGACTATTAGGGGCATTGATTAGAGGGAGACCAATCACCATTTCTTTTTGTGCCAATAATTTCAACCCTCTAAAATTCAAATGACTGAATCGCATATGCCATAGCCAATTAATATCCTTCGCCATTGCTTGCAAGTTCATGGCAACACTTGTCTGAAGAGACAAAGGAAACATCCGATTCTTTGTCATTTTCACCTTTGCAATGTGTTTTTCACTTTTACTCATAATGTTGCATACTCCATCTTCGATGTGAACTTTGTGCCCTTTTTCTGAAAGTTGACCTAAGCTCAATAAATTCAAAAATAGGCCGGGTACATAGAACACGTCTGCAATCGTAACATTAGTCCCATTCTTTGATAGAATACTAATGTTACCTTTTCCTTTCACCGAAATTTTAGATTTGTTCCCAAAATTGACTTCTCCTTGCACGGATTCGTCTAAAATTGAGAACATTTCTCGTTTTCCTATCATGTGATTGCTACAACCTGTATCAAGATACCAAACATTATAACATTCGGTATATAGTTCTTCTTTACAAGTAAGAAGCAAATTTTCTTCCGCTTCAGCTACATTGGCATGATCTCCTTGTTCTGCTTCGACCTTGTTCGGCATTCAGATGCATAATGCCCAAACCGGTCACATTTGTAACATTGGATCATTGATTTGTCACGTGTAGAATTTACTCTTCTACCACCTCTTGTAGAACTGCCTTCTCCATTTCCATCTCTAGTAGAGGAATGAACATTTCCTCCTCTTCCTCGTCCATGACCACGTCCACGGCCTCGACCACCGTGATGACTCCCATGATTGGTCATGTTTGCTCTGCTTTGCAAAGCTTGCTCTGAGGCAGAGGTATTAGTTCGTTTGTTCATTCGTTGTTCATGTGAGGAAAACGAACCCAACAATCTCTCAAAGGTCAACTTTGAAAGATCATGCTCTTCTTCAATAGCAACTACCACATAATCGAATTTTGCGGTGAAGGATCGCATAATTTTTTCTATGACCCTTTTATCATCGATCGTTTCACCATTAATACGTAATTGGTTAACGATCGCTTGAACTCGATCAAGATATGGTGAAACTGATTCTGAGTCATTCATGCATAAAGACTCAAAATCCGCTCGAAGGGTTTGTAATCGTACTTGCTTCACACGATCATCGCCTTTGTAGGATTTCTACAGGATCACCCACACTTCTTTTGATGTTTCTGCCATTGATATTTTTTGAAATAGTGCTTCCTCCACTGCTTGAAAGATTGCATATAGGGCCTTTTGATCCTTCTTCCTCTTTTCGTTTAACAATTTTTTCTCTTCCTGACTAAGTGACTCATATGCAACCGAGTCGGTAACATCATCAAAGCCAGATTCAACAAAACTCCATAGTTCTTGTGAACGAAAATATACTTTTAGTTGGATGGACCAACTATCATAATTCTTCCCATTTAACATCGGGAGTTGTAGATGCATTGTGTTGTTCAATGCCATATTTCCGCTCAATGTGTTTTTTTTTTAATATTAGCTCTGATACCATATGTTGGAGAAGAAATTTGCTAATTCCCTCTCGTAGAAGCGTTAAACTCAAAAATAAAGAGGAAGAGAAGATGAATATTTCTTATGGATTCTGAATCGTTTCTCTCTCATTTGATTTGAATATAATTACACAATATTTATAGTTACTCGTACACACATTTTGTGATTGATTGAAATTTGCTAAACAAAACTAATCACAAACTAAAAATAAATGTGGTGAGAATTTATTTTCTAAAATAGAAAATGTTTAATTTATTCAAGGTTGATATATTTCTTCACCTTTGTCTTCGTCTTCAACCTTCTCCTTCCTCCCTGGGGGTGACTGGTGGCCTTCTTCTTCAACCGGTTCTCCGTCTCTCTGTCTGTCGCCTCCTCCTTTCGGTTTTTCATCTCTCTATCTGTCGCTTTCAGAAAATGTAACCGTCTCTCTCCCTCCCTCCTCGTTTTATTTTCACAAATCCTCACCCTCTACAGCCGGTTGTGTACAGTTACAAAAAACCGGCAGTTAAATTGGCATGGGGGTAGAGAGGTTAGTTTGGGCCAATTTTTGGGCTAGTGGTCTAGTTTAGCAATTATGCCCTTTTTTGGTCTAGTTTAGCAAATGGGCTATAATTATATGTGTTTTGTACTTCATTTTTTTTACGTCCTATGTGGTAAGCTAGTTTCAGCTTAGTTTTTTTATTTTTTTTATTTTTTTGTAATGAAGCAATTCTACGTGTTAAATCATCATTAATCTTGACCAACAACAACAACAACAACAAGCCCAGTATATCGCGCTCAAAGAGTAGGGTCTGGGGGGTCGAATTGTAAGCACCCTTTCCACGACTAGGCCGAGAGGGTGTTTCCTAGTGACCCAAAGACAAGACATCAAGGGAAGATGGTAGCACACACCCTACAAAAACTGTAATTCAAAAGTTTTATAAAGGAAAAACGATGTAAAGGATGCGGTTAAGAAAGTTGTGATAGAAGGGGAGGAAGGCATGATGCGGTAATCGTTGCACCCGACTAATGTCCAATCAACCCGGATAGCACTCCTCCATTGTGTCATATCGTGCGTCATCTCCTCTTAGAGTCCTAGAGCGGTCAAGTCATGTCTAATCACTTCACCCAAACTCTTATTTTGACGCCCTCTGCCACGACGAACGCCTTCGATAGCCAAATTGTCACATCTGCGCATCGGCGCACTTGGATTTTTCCTCTACACATGTCCATACCATCGTAGTCTCGATTCCCGTAACTTGGCCTGAATACTAGTCACTTCCACCCCTTCGCATATAGTCTCATTTCTGATTCTATCTCGCAAGGTAAACCCACACATCCACCTCAACATCCTCATCTCTGACGAGAGGGTTTCTCGACTAAATAAATTTGTAGTCAAGACCCCCACTATAGTATAGAGGAGTCAGGTTCGTCCTCAGGAGAGAAGTCAACGGTTCTAGGTTTAGTGTGTTTTGGCATTTGGGATAGCGGGAAAATGTGATGAGGGCGGCTGTCGACAAAGAACATAGGGGTCGATGTCGAAGGATGGAGATGGAATGGTGGTTGGTGTCGAGTAGAATCTGTGTCAAATAAAAATAATAAAATATACTGTAACAAATAAAAATGCAAACTTCCAAGGTTAGGGATCACTCATCACTATAACAATAAATATATGTGTAGATCATAAATCACATAAAGATGCATGCTTTATATCAAAGAATCGATTTTCGCAAATTCCAACAATTTAGGTGATAGAGGCTCTCGCATAAAAACCTAATTTGTTTCTACCTTTTCTTAATTAGGATTAACCAACTTTCGCAAGAAAAACCTAATTACTATCCAAATTCATAATTAATTAACTTTCGCTTCATAATTGCAAATAAGGAATTGTCCTTGACTGTCGCAAAGGATTAAGCACATTGGTAGATGATGATAAAGGCATACAGATTCATAAATTCATAAATAAAACACACATATCTATTTTGGGATCACCCCAACCCTAGAAGAGGGAAATTAGAAACAAAACATATTAAAAGAAACTAACTTTAACATTAAAAATAAAACTAAAACTTACAAAACCTTACAAACGTTCATCCTCCTTCTCTCTCTCCCCTCATTGAATTGGTAAATAAAGAGTGGTCATTCCGGGGTTCGAACCGGAGACCTATTGGTACTGCCCACAAGTCCTTTCCGGTGAGCCATTCCGAAATGTTTCTCTCTCTCCCCTCCTCCCTGCGTCCTAAGACGGCTTTTCTTGAAGGTATGAAAATCAGCCCCCTAGGGCTTTATTTATAGGCTCAAATCCTAGCTATTCTAGGAAGGAACAATCTATCTCTATCTAAAACTATCTATATAAAAGCTTAAGATAAAACTTGCAAATAAAACAAATTAATCTTTAAAGGAAATATATCTAAAGTAGATAAATCTTCCTTGAACTTGATAGATCTTCACTTGATTGGATAGAATATAATGTGCCTTCACTTGCAAGTAACCCACAATGCTCGAACTCCACTCGATCTCGACTCGGAATGATTCTGGATAGTACTCGACGTCGATCAAAGTACTCGACATCGAGTACGGTCTTCTTCTCCTCGGATTCAATCGATCTCGGGTACCTTCTAGACTCGACATGGGTACACGACGTCGACCAAACTTCTCGACATCGAGTAGAGTCGTGCTCTCGAGGGACTGGCTGCTCGATCTCATGTGATTTTGTCGTCCAAAGTACTCGACTTCGACCAAAGTAGTCGACGTCGAGTAGTTCTGTCAGCTTTTAGCATTCTGCTCCATTCTTGAAATGCACTTTCTCGAGTCCTCGTTCATCCGATTGACGCATATGAGTATGCGTTGAAAAGCTATTTTTGAGGACTACAACTTTCATGAAGAGATCAGAACTTGATTCAGAATGATGAATGGCGAAAATTGGGCTTTTCTCCATCTACACCATCCTTAATTAGCTTCTTCGTGACTTTCCTTTAAGCTCCAAAGTGCGTCCGATTTCTGCGAAATTAAACAGAAACTAGTGTAGACTTCATAATTTGGTAAGTTAGCATAAAATACATAGATTTTGTACTATTCTAACCCAAATGCATGAAATGTATACAAAAATCGATACAAAACATGACAAATTAGGCTCACAACAATTTCAGCCATGAGTTTCTGTTCTTGTGCCTTCGTTGTCGCCCAACACTTTGCCCCATATAATAAAGCTGGTCTCACCACCACTCTGTAGAACTTACCCTTAAGTTTGAGAGGGACTTTCCTGTCACATAAGACTCCTAACGCAACCCTTTATTTCTGCCAGCCTATTTGAATCCGATGATTGACATCCATGTCTACACCTCCATCGCTCTGCATCACAGATCCCATATACTTAAAACTGTCTTTCTTTGGAACAAGACCCCCACCCATGCTGACACCCCGTCTCCATCTTGACCCTACCTTTAATTTATTTATTTATTATATATAATTATGGTAATCCTATGAATCATATGTTGAATTAATCTAGCATAATCTTCCATCAAATTTGAATTAATTTAACAATATTCCTTCTCATTTCCATCATCACATTAAAATTTAATTAATTTTTCTGACCATACCTATTGTTTTTCAAAAACCATAAAAACTAGACTTGATTTGAATCACTAAATACAATGAAATAATAATTTAAAAAATAAAAACCAAAAAAATCAATGCGTATATTCTACTTCTAAATATATCACTTATAACTTATGTATCAAATTTATAGGTTAAGAAAATCATTTTTCATTTGGCTTCCATCTATATTTTGGTACTACCTCTGTATCCAAATAAGGCGCATTTGCATAACTAGCCATATATAAAAAAACTTTGCACAAATAGCCAATGGCCTTGATTATTTGCATGGGGTAGAAAGTGGCCTATTTTTGCAAATAAAAAAGGTAACCGGGAGAGGAAGTTGCAGGTGAATGGGGGGACACTGTAGCTACACTGTAGCTACACTGTAGCTGTCAGTGACATGTGGCACCAAAATGCATCCTCTGTTCATTTCAGAAAACGGTAGACTGCCCATCTTACCAATAGAATTAATTGGTCCTACCAATAGGCTAAACCTGTCTTTCCATACCTGTAGATATTTTGGAGAGAATCTGGAGGGGATTCACTGTAGCTGATTTGGCGGGCTGTCAGTGCACTTTTGGCGCCAAAACAGGGTTCCTCCTTTGGGGAAAAAGGGGAGCATTTATGAGGGGAAAATGCAATGATTGCATTGATGGGTGTCCCCCAAGAATATATATAAGCTTGAGAGGAGAATCTGAAACACCATAACATTCTCTGCAAAAAGTGAGACAAAATAGGAGAGAAGCGGAAAGGACGGGAAAAAAGTTACCCGTTCATCCCAGGAAACGCTACAGTCCCCATCCTACCAATAGAATATCTCTGTCCTACCAATAGTGTACAACTGTCCTTTCATAGCTGAAAAAGTGCAAAAACTTTGTCCGATGGCAGTGACAGTGATGGGTAAGTGATCTTGTACATATCCTTTGTAGTTGTTCCTTTTTCTTATAACAGAACTACCCCAAGGTGACGGTTTCACGAGACCAGTTGCAGAGAGTTCGTAATTTATACTCTCTCTTTTTGATCAATTGCATAACTTGCAAATTAAGATTACAAATTTATAAACTATCTTTTTGATTAATTGCAGAACTTGCAAATTAAGATTACAAATTCAAGCGCTATTTTTGCTTCTTGCGAAATTATCACTTCTTGATGCCTAGACGATCATAAGGACCCAATATCGTTGTTTTACGCTTCCTGCGAAATTATGATCCTACCAATATCGTTGTTTTCTCCTACCATTAGTTTCCATCAATCCTACCATTCTGATCCTACCGATATCGTTGTTTTCTCCCACCATTAGTTTCCATCAATCCTACCATTCTGATCCTACCGATATCGTTGTTTTCTCCTACCATTAGTGTCCATCAATCCTACCATTCTGATCCTACCGATATCGTTGTTTTCTCCTACCATTGGTTTTCATCTATTCTACCATTTTTGTGCATCTATCATACCAATTTAAATAGCTTTCAAGGAAAATCAAGCTAGAAACCGTAGCAAATTATGTTCCACATTTTTCATAAAAACAACCAAGGGTAGAGGGTTTCCAGTCTACAACAAAAGATGAAGGAAACCTAAGTAACATTATATCCAAGGGTAGATGCTCTAATTCAGTCGTTCTAGCATTGATTTAGATTGGATTCATGAATTTTGATTGATAGAAATTGGATTGAGATTGGGATTTATGGATTGGCAATTGAGATTGAGATTAGGGTCAATTCACGCCTCAATGATTACTAGTCTGGGATTTGTGGATTGGTCAATATTAAATCTACTTCTTTGCCAATAGTACAAATATATCTTACCATTCGTGTACATCTATCCTACCATTAGTGTCAAGTTATACACTTCGGAATTTCGGTGATTACATTTTTATCATACCAATATCGTATATTTATCCTACCAGGTTCACAAATTTGTCCTACCACTAGTCTATATATTTCCTACCAAATTCATAATTTTATATGTTTAGAGATATTCATAATTCATAAATTTGTCGCACCAGATTCATAAATTTGTCATGTCATTAGTGTATATATTTCCTACCATGTTCAATCGTATAAGTCCATAGAGATATGAACGCATACTCCGTATTAGCCTATGTGAGAGTCGAACTCACATCTTTGTGTGCAAACACAACGCTCTACCAATTGAGCTAATAGGTAATTTTACTTCGAACTCAGTAAAAAGAAGTTCACTGAACACTCTTATAATGATATCTCAAGAAACCCAACAGAATAAAAAGTGGTTCTCTACCCCAACCAGCAAAATCAAATGCATGAGTATCCAACCAGAAAGCTAATTTTCCAAGTAAGGTAGAAAACAAGTCAAAAGACGGATAACTAGAATTATGAAAAGTAGAAAACATGCTTTCACATGTCATTTGAATTATGAAAAGTAGAAAACAAGTCAAAAGACGGATAACTTGCTTCATTCAATATAAATTATTGCAGGAAAATTAGTAAGCACACCACTCACAAGCTACATTGTGAAATATAAGTTATATGATGGGAGAGCACAACCCTTATTTGAAGTCAAAATCTAGAGTCGAAGCTAAAATTAGATGGAAAGGTCATACCAGAGACTTGATTCGCTCAATACCTTTTACGAAGTTCTCCACTGAAGATTCGGTATGTAATGGGCCATTATGAGGAGAAACCATTCATCTAGTTACCGGTGGAGTTGTGGGAGCGCCTTTCCTGATTTTATGAGACAAGGTAAAGGTTCAAAATGATGTCAGAAGCCACTTTTTCAAAGCTGAGTCAGAAAGATAAACAACATAGATATCTTGGCAGCTGATATAGCCAAGGGTTGGTAGCATTCAACATGTTTTGACGTTTTAAATATGTTGAGAGATTAGATTTACAAAAACAAAATATCAGGGAAGGGCAATTATGAGGAGAAACCATTCATCCAGATAAGCAAGTCATACTGTATTATACTATATATATAAATACTTTCTGTCAGCAGGAGAACTTGAACATTATCAAGTTTACTCACAAGTGAACTGTTTACGTAATAGACTGATTCAGAATTCTTAGACAATGCAATTAGATGAATTCATTCTAATTTTCTATTCAATGTTTCTTATAATTTCATATTTTCCCCCTTCCTACTCTGTTCTCTTTGTTTTGGGAACCTAAATAGAAGGGATTTCTTTTTGGCAAGCACATTAAAGTTCATCAAAAAGAAGCTGATTCCAGAAAATTACTATGCTAAGATGCTCTGAAACAAGAAATCCCATTCGGATAGTTGAACATGAAAATTTACTTTGCTAACACAACTTTCACATCAGATTTTTCCGAGTTCAATCAGACAGTAAACAATCAAACTCGGCAGGTCTTGAAATTGATGTCAGCCTAAAGCACAAATCATAATGGTATGATCCTACAAATATTGTTGTTTTATCCTACCATCGGTTTCCATCTATCCTACAATTTTTGTGCCGCATCTATCCTACCAATTTAAATAGCTTTCAAGGAAAATCAAGTCAGAAACAGTTGCAAATTACTTTTTGTCTTCTCTGACGATTGGGTTGTTCATGCTAATGTTGTGTGCGGTAATGTGAAGAACAAACTCATGGGAGCTACAAAGCAGTTCCAGGACGTCTTGACCAGCAGAACCGAGGTTGCAGGCTTCCTCGGAAAGAGTATTTGATCCCCTCCGAGGAGCTCTGTTATATTCTTGATAGTATATATATGAAATCTCTTATTTTGACAAACAAATAGTTGAATGCTTGGGAAAAAAAATAGTACCTTGGGTTGGAAAAGATCAAAGTTCCAATAAGAGCATTTTCCCCCCGTCTGTTCAAGCTCATCTTTCATCAGAGAACTGAAGGCATTAGCTCCACAACATAAATCAACTACCTGTCAAATGCAATAAACCATAAACCATCACAATTACAGCAAACAACAATCACAACCAATAGGGAAATCAATTATGTAGCAACGCATCATACAAGATAGGCGGAAATTAGCCTTGAACAAGGAAACTAACCATCCCCAAGGGGTTTCATGAGACTGGAAAGTAGAGAAGCATTTAATTACAAGGGAACCTGCTGGTTGTGTCGGCTCATCTTTGCATTGCCTTTCCTGAAAAACTTGGAGAGGAGGTTAAAGGTGGTGATGTTTGCCGGCCTGCTGGTTCATTAAGATACATGGTTGGAATCTATCGTCGAACAAATTTCAAGTGTAGAATGAAAACAATTAAAGCTGCACAATGCACTCCTCAAAAGTACTAAAGTAGGCTAGACTGTTCAAGTAAAAGATGGCTAAAGTCTTCGTACGGCTGACTTCATGGATGCATAAAATATAGGAGAGGCGTATTTCGAGCTGCACTTGCACCTATTAGTGTATAGAGAGAACGTCAAGCCTGAATAGTGCCTGCAATATCACCCATGAGCTCCACTGACACAAGATTCCTTTCTTTTGCGGAGCTTTACACAAAGGATCAAAATCCAGCAAAGTGTCAAGGTTTTTGTTGTGCTTTATAGCTTGTTGGAAACAATTGATTAACTTTTATTCTTTCAATCTTCTTTTTAAAATCTGTGTTCTTGTAATCAACACATTCCTCATATTATTTAGATGCCATGACATTAGAATTTTGCATAATTCAAATGTTAACCTATCAGAGAAAATGAGAAATGTATCTTAATATGCCTATTGAAGAGGCCATTTGTTAACCGGTCTATAAAGAGACCTTTAATTTGTAGGGGGGAAAAAAGAAAGAAAGGATTGGAATTATTTTGAATTTCATAAGGTAGATAACATATATACCTAGCTGCGACATATATACCTAGCTGAGACATGGAAGCACCAGAAGCTGTCATTGCTCTAAGAAGAGGTTAGACTTGAATAGTCTGATCATTTCGTGATCCAATCTTCAATTTTCCTCCAAATCTCGCTCAATCGAACTTTGGTTATGTGTTTATCTTCTAACAATGCAGGAAACACAGGGTGAAGAGATCAATTAAGGTTCCTGCTATAAGTAACAAGGCCGCATATATCCCACCAGATGAATTCATGGAGAAAGTATGGACAAAAGCCGATGAAGGAGGAAAGCGGAGCCATATCACCTCATTCCCTGGGACTATGTTGGGGATCTGAAGCCGCTCCAACCCTAATATCTGCAAATTCCGCCCCCAATTTGCAATCAGCGAGAAGGCATGAAATTGAATCGAACAAGGAAGGGGAAGAGACCTCCTGGTAGAAACTGGCGAGGCGTTTAACGTCGGTGGACTCCTTGGCTATGTGGCTGAGGCAAACTCCCTCCGCTGCCTCCATTTTTGCTCTCCTTCCACCTTCGATCTGTTGCCGGTGTGTACAGAAGATGTGGGGAGAGAGAGTGGCGATGATGTCGGAGGGAACGACGGTGGACGCTGGTGTCGAGAGGGCAATGGACAGCAACGTTGAATCGCTCCTCCTTTCTCTCCTCGGGTTTTTCGTCTCTCTCGCTTCAACGGTGGTGTACCGTCTCTCTCCCTCGTCCTTTCACCTCCTACATCCGGTCATGAACAGTGCCAAAAAACCGGTTGTTATATTTGTAAGATATGGCCAGGCTATTTTGAGCCAATTTTTGACCCCTTGGCTATTTCAGCAAATATGCCCGTTTTTTAGGCTATTTAGTGTCATTTCCTCTCCAAATAATTGGCCTTTTGGTCGATTTCACACTTTTGAAAAAAAGTTAAAAATGGAAAAAAAAAATAGATAAAATTTAGCAAATAAATAATATGAAAAAATGAACCAATGAAAAAAAAAAATACTCCATAATATGAAAAGTTGGAGTATTAATAGATTATTTTGGAAATCAAATTAATGAGATAACTTAACAAAATTAGAAAATTTTATCATTAATGTATTCAAATAGACAAATATTTTGTTCCATGAAAAATTGGTCGAAAGGCCAATATACAAATACAGAGAGTATTTGGTTTGATTTGTATGTGCAATCATTTTTTTTATAAAATAGATAGAACGTACAATTGGTTATTTAATATCTTTCATTTTATAAGACTTTAAAACAAATAAAACAGAAAAATATCAAAGTGGATTTCTTGATATAGTTAATTATTTTAAAATTGAATGTCTAAATTGTATTGAATTAAATTTCCCTTATACGCATGTACAATCATGGTAAATTTAGATATCTTAATGTAGTAACTAGATAAGTCCTGAGTAGGTTGGGTTTCAAAATTTAGATTTTTTTTTTTTTACCAATAAGTTTTCTTTGTTCTTCAAGCCATATTTGATAGTATGTGTTCACAAAGTTATCTTCATTTTTACTTAAATATTGTAGGGATATATCACAAAGATAGAGGGATATGTCACAAAGATAGAACCATATATGTAAAATCGATCGGTACATTCTACTAGTAATAGATTTGAGATTTCTAATATTATTCCATTTTATCTGAATTTTTAGTAATTTAAGAGTTGAAGGTAAAACTTTTGACTTTCTTCCACTTCTATAATTTTTCTTCATGAATTCTCTTTCCATTACAAATAAATGAAAAGGAGGATAAAATACAAATTAAGATCTGAACCCTAATTGATTAGAACAAATGAAACAACACGGCACACGAATAAGTCAAGAAAGTCTCTAGGCCGAACTGGGAAAAGCGAGAACACGGGAAAGTGAATATACTTCTACAACGTCTCGCCGCTGGGAAGACGGGAGCAAAAACAAGAGGGAGTGACGTCTCATGGGATAGAGTGGACAAACACATTCTAGGGAGAACGTTCAAATCTGATAGGATTTGGGAGCAAAAACACGAGGAAGATTCGAGGGAGAAAGTTCAAATCTGATGGATTTCGGGTCACAACAGCGAAGGGCGTGGGTAGTCGGCCATCACACTTCTTTGTAAAAGCTTCCATGAAAAGCCAACAACCTTCTCATCAGAGAGGTTTCCAACCGATGGCTATGAGCACATATCTAGTAGTAGTGATGATTTCGATTCCCTGTGCTTGTGGTTTTCGATCTCATCTAATAATGGTTTTGAATATTTGATTTAATTAGATCTAATTTTAGATCTACTCTCTCCCTCTCTCTAAAAGGCTAGAGAGAAGGCAACTTTTTATGAAGGGTAATAAGTAATAACAAGCGAACTCATTCCTAAACGAAATGCAACTCATTTCTCATTGAAAAGCAAGCATAGTTTTGGTTTTTTTTTTTTTTTTTTGATTCGGTAAACATTCGGATGCGACAAAGTCGTCATCCGATAGCATCCAATTGGATGAGATCATAAAGATCAGAATCGATGTGAAGGTTGGGATTATTAGTTGCGTGAGCAAGGTGTGCAACCCGATCCGCCACGCAATTACCTGTACGAAGAACATGTGTAAACACGACTTCGTTAATCCCCGAAAGTAAGGAACTAATGTCAGATAGCACTAGTTCGATTTCCCATGGACATTTTGTACCCTTTTTGAAGTAATCAATGATGATCAAGGAATCACCTTCAACAATGAGTTTGCTAATTTTTAATTGTTTTGCGCACACAATTCCTTTCCTCAAGGCGAGTGCTTCAGCCATAAGGGGTGATTGTTTTCCAATTTTCTCTCCTCCTATTGCTAAAACCGTACCATTCTCATTTCGTATGACAAATCCAATGGTACTTTGTTGATTGTGGGTTGAGGAGCCGTCGAAGTTAAGTTTCGTCCAGCTTTGAGGCGGCTTTCTCCACCTTATTCTATTCTTCGTCCTTTCTCTACCCATTGGGCTCTTTCCTTGCCTATTCACAGATTGATTTTCCTGATCTGCCATATTTGCTCTAATCCAATTCTGTCGATTCACCTCCACTTTTTGTTGAAATCCTGTTTGCGTGGGCAGTTTCTCCTGCTGGAAGACTAGGAGGTTCCTGGTTAACCATATCGTCCACCAGTTGAAAGCCCATTTTTGTTTCTCCTCCGTGTTCAAAATTTGCCCAATCTTACCCATTATATTTTTGATATTTCTTGATGATTGGATTTCATTTTCAATAACAGTTCTCCGGGCACTATCTAGACTTTGCATTATAGAAGAGAATTTACATTCAAAAAGTAAGTGGACTGCATCTTCATGATGATGATTACACAGTTCGCAGTATGGTGGGATTGATACTCCTCTATTCGCCAGTTTCCCAGCAGTGGGTAATCCGTCATTGCATACTTTCCATAGGAAATTTTTGACTTTGGGCGGGGCATCTATTTTCCAAATCCATGCATTGTTGTTGCCTATTGGTTCTAGATCATTTGTGACAAGGTTGTAGGCGCTGGCAGTTGTGAACCAGCCTTTCTTGTCCGGCCACCAGTATAATCTGTCCTCGATGGAGCATATCGGTAGAGGGATGTCACAAATCTGTAGTACTAAATCGTCTGGCAGAACCTGTTTGAGTTTCTGTATGCTCCACCTATTATTGGCAATAAATTCATCCACCGTACTGTTTAGGTCCATATTATCTGTGTCAGTGCAGTGTAGTTTTAATGGGTTAGGAGGGCCCCAATTATCCTCCCAAAACTTGATAGATCTTCCGTTGCCTACAGACCAGCGTAGCCCTTTTCGGAATGGGTCAATAAGTTTTCTTAGCTGTGACCATTGCCATGATGCATTTCCTTTATTCTGGTACCTTAGGATATGGGTGTCTTTTAAATATTTTGCAGTGATAATTTTGACCCATATGTTATCCGGTTCCGCCAAAATTTTCCAGAGTAATTTTAGTTGCAAGGCTGTATTCATGTCTTTAGTTTTCCTTAGACCTAAGCCCCTTGCATTTTTGGATTTGCATATTTTATCCCAGCCAATCAGTGGTTTATACTGTAGGTCCTTATTCCAGAAAAACGATATATTTATCTTATCCAGGTTGGAGTGCACTGATGTTGGTAGCATAAAACTTTGCATAGCGTACAATGGTTTTGCTGACAGGTTTGAGTTTATAAGGACCGAGCGTCCCTGTTGTGATAAGGTATTAGCTTTCCACTTGGATAATTGTGAATTTGTCTTGTTGATGATTTCTTCGAAAGTCGTTTTGTTGACACGCCCATTAATTATTGGACAGCCGAGATATTTATCCAATTTTATCTGATTGGTTATATTAAGAGTGCTGACGATGCTTGGGACCCTATTGGATGCTATGCCTGGAGAACATTGAAACGCGGATTTTGTGTAATTGATCTTTTGCCCAGATATTTGACAGTATTCAGTCATAATTGTTTTGACCCTATTGCAAGATTCCAGATTTCCTTTTGAGAATATAATGATGTCATCTGCAAATGAGAGGAGCGGGATCCTCACTGTAGCACGATTAAATTTGAAACCTATACCCGATTTTGGCTGGCGCGCTTCGGCTGACAATTTTCTAGCTAATACTTCCGCTCCTAGGATGAATAGAAATGGGGAGAGGGGATCTCCCTAACGGAGTCCTCTCTTTGCTTTGAAGACTTCAGTTGGGCCATTATTCACAAGGACCGAGAACGAAACCGTAGTTACACATTCCATTATGAGGCCGATAAACTTTGAATGAAAACCAAACTTCTGTAAGACAGCAGATGTAAAATCCCAATCTACTCGATCGTATGCTTTCTCCATATCGAGTTTAATAGCTACCCAACCATCCGCACCCTTTCGATTTTTGAAGGAATGAAAAATTTCATGTGCAATCAATACATTATCCTGAATTGCCCTATCCGACACAAAGGCTCCTTGCAGAGGATGGATTAGTTTTCCAATAACCTTTTTCAGTATTTCTGTGAGGATTTTAGAAATTATTTTATAAAGGGTTGAACAAAGACTTATCGGTCTGTAATCACTTGTTTTTGTTGGGTTATCACATTTAGGTAATAGTGTAATGAAAGTATGGTTTATTTGGCGTAAAAGCTTGCCCGAATGAAAGAATGCCTTAACCGCACATATGACATCTAACCCAACTATGTCCCAATATTCTTTGAAAAATTCAGCTGTCATTCCGTCTGGACCTGGTGATTTGTTCTTCCCTAACAATAATACCGTATTCTTTATTTCACTATTAGATGGTTGGGCAATAAGAAAATTATTCTCATCCTCAGTAACAGAAGAGGGAATTAAGTCTAGATAATCTTGTAACATTCTTTTATTTATTTGTTCTTTAGAAAACCTTGTCATAAAGTCTTGTCTTATCTCATTGCGTATATTGTCCTCTCCAAACACTAATGTTCCTTCTACTGTTGTGATTTGCCTGATGATTTTCCTATTTCTCCTTCCTGTAGCTATCCTATGGAAATATGCTGAATTAGAGTCCGTCATTTTGATGTGTTTGGATTTTGCCCTTTGTCCCCAGTATTCTTTTTGATATCGAAGTAACGCTTCTTTTTTCTTAATCAGCATTGCTTCTTTGTTTTTGCTGCCCCTCAGTGTGTTAGCAACTTCTGCGGATTGTAATAATACCAGATCCTTTTCCACGATATCGATTTGTCTAAAAACATTCCCGAATGTAAGCTTATTCCATACCTTGGCATTCTGCTTAACTATTCTTAGTTTTGAAACTACACGGAACATGGCTGACCCATTATATCTTGTTCTCCATGCTTGTTTGACTACATTACGGAAATCTCTTCTTTTTAACCACATATTCTCAAATTTAAAAGGTGGTGGTTTGAATTGGGCTTGATTGTTCAGTGTGATAGTAATAGGACAGTGATCGGATGTGGAGAAGGCTCCATTTGTGGCTACAATATCAGGATAAGTTTCTAAGAATTGATGTTGCACAAGCACGCGATCAAGTTTCTCTTTAATACTAACCTCTCCATCTACCATTTTTCTCCATGTGAAGGGGTTTCCGACTGCAGGGATCTCTAACAGTCCAGTCTGGTTTTTGAAATCGTTCAATCTTTGAAATCTAGCAAGATTATTTATGGTGCCTCCCATCTTCTCATTGTTGTTCCCAATCTCGTTTAGATCACCTATAACTATGGACGGTAGGGTTTGTTGGGTGATAATGTTAGTTAATTCATTCCAGAATTCCGCCTTTTCTGCCGTGTTAGGGGGGCCATAGACAAAGAAGATCATTCCGCTAAAATTATTACTAACATTTGAATATTTTACACCAATGATTCTTGGCAGGTGAATTTCTACTATTATTGTTTCATTTATCAGATAATTCTCATTCCACATTACTCCTATTCCACCCGCTCTTCCATTACCTGGTGACCAGATTGCTTTGTTAAACCCACTTACCATCCATGTTTTCTCCATCGGAATCCTTTCTGTCTTAGTTTCTGCTACTGCCATTACAGCTATGTGCTCATTTAGTCTCATAGATTTGATTTCTGTCCATAGGTTTGGTCTACCTATCCCCCTAATATTCCAAAAACAGATCTTCATGAATGACCTTGGAGTTGCATGAAGAAACAAGGTAATTTCTTCATACAAAGCTTTTGTGTACACCTTGCCTTTATGTCATAGTGGTTCCGACTTTTCCTAGGATTATTGGTTCCTAAATTATCATTATATGATAGCTTATAGTTTTTATCCAGAACATTTATATCTGTGATTGTCACCTTAAATTTATAGATAGTAAGAGTAAATACGGGAATGTCAATTAATTGATTTAAAGAGACAAGCATACCATTAGTCATGATACTACTAAACAACATTACATGATAGAATGTTTCCCATACCAAAGTTCTTCCATACTTAGACAATAGACATTCATAGATGGACTCAACTGCACAAAATGAGTCCATGCAGCATTTATAGTCTTCCATACGAACCCAGCTTAAAGCAGAAAGATACCCCTTCATACACCAACCAGAAGCATACAACCCAACATCACCTTGGTCATTTAGGTCTAAACACACAATCATATATATAAATTCTCTTAGTTTCCCATTAGTAGCACTCCTTACATCATAGATATAAATTCCACACAATACATTACATGCATCCTTAGCAACATAAGATTTTATCCTACTGACCTTGACGATAATGACAACTTTGGGCATACAACCCAAGCTAGGAGATACTAGACAAACCAAATCACACCACTGAGTGCAATCAGTGGATTTCCTACAAAAGAAACAACACCATGCTGTTTTGCTAGACTTACAAACCATAGTAGCAATTACCAAAAGAAACACACATGAGATAATAAGCGACATTATTGTGATCTTGGCAGGGAGGAGCTTAGAGCCGCCATCAAAGCCTCCCATGAGCCACTCCATTGACGAGCTACACATGTTTCCCTTTCTTAACGCTACCACCCATCAGAGTTATGGTGGAGCAAGCGGAATCGCCTTCCTCGATCTTCATCTTTCGCTTTCCCGATTCAGATTTGGATGTGCTACTAAGCAGCTGATGCTCGACCCCAGCAGGAGAGGCTGCAGGGGATATGAACTGCTCATGGAGAGATTCAGCCAGACGCTCAGGGTTACTCAGATCAGGTAGCCTGAACTCCACAGATGGAGGGATGTCTCCAAATATAACATCATAATCAGCCTGTGTAAGCTCAGGGACAACCAACCCCTCTGAGACCAGGCACTCCTCCATGAAATCGTCTTCATCAAGTTCCAAATACTCCTCATCATCGGCAGCAAAAGCCTGAAAATCGGGTTGCAATTCCGCTTTAAATTTAGGAATCTCATCACTTGGGGGTACAACATTCAAGGGAGACACAGTAGGCTCCATCACAGAAATAGGGATAGGGGCAGCGCCGCTTCCAGCAACCACATTCAGAGCAGCAGAAGAGGAATGACCAGCAGAACTACCCGGGGATTTGGAAGAGGAAGAATCGGAAGAGATAGTTACATTCTTCCCAAAGCACTTCAGAAGCTCCTCTTTGGAATGACCAAACACAGGGGGTGGTCTCACATATGGTTTCCTGACAGCAACTTGCACCCATTCACCATCAACATTTCCATCCTCCTTAGCAACATGAGGAGCCATCACAGGAGGTTGCATGCCATGGATGGTAGTCGAGTTACACATATTCCTACTCGGACAAACTTCAAACAAATGATCAATAGCTCCACAACTTCCACAACCAGCAGGGAAGTCCTCAAACCACATAGGGTAGGACTCAACCTCACCCAATTCATTAATCACAAAGATTTCTCTACCCGCAATTTTGGTAACATCAACAGAAACACAGACCCTTGGGTATCTAAACCGAGCCCCCTTTGAATTAAATGCAGCCACCTTAATAACATCCCCTAGACAGTTAGCCTTCACTATATCCCTAAGGATGCTATCATGCACATATTTGGCAGGTAACCCAGGGAACCTTATCCAGAGATCTAACACAGTAACAGATTCCACAAGCGGATCGAAATCCAGCCTCCATGGGCGGAGGAGAATAAGTTGCCCAGAGACATGGAAGGGGCGGTTGTCCCACACCCATGCCCGATCCTCAGGCTTATCAAACCTCAATTCAAACCAGTTATGAGCAATAGGCACAAGTTGAAAACCACCAGACAGAGACTTCCATACATACCTCATCTTTTTTTGGACATCATTCGCCTCCATTTGCTCGCCAATGATTGTAGCAAATAGAGACGACTGATTCAGCAGGGAAATATTCTCTTGAACCTTTCCTTGCAAAGCCAGAAGCTTTTCTCTGTTCATGGACCTCCTCTTGAATTTCTTTTCCGCTCTAGCCTTTTGCACAGCCTCACAGCCATCATCGGAGATACGCACCTCCTCAGCAAGGTTATAGCCCTTCGGCTTCGAGTTCCCCTTGGGATTTTTAGACATGTTCGGAGCAGGATCATCTGCAACCATGGGCTTTTTGCCCTTGTCCACAGCAGTGGGAGCCATCACAACCAAAAAACCAAAGAACTTGTTAGAAAGATCAGCACTAGAGAGATTGTTCTGAGAAAAGAGAGAGATGGAAATGTGCAAATACCACACATCCCATCCACGGTTTATATAGGGGAAAATCAGAGGGTGGGAGAAGGAGAGGGGATTAAGGAGATCACAAACCCAGAGGATAGCGTGCAACAGGCTTGAGCAGTCTATCCTAAAGCAAAGCCCCAATTCGATTTCGGAGAAGCCATCAAGCGAGGAGCCAATCGGATTCGCCCAGATCAACATCCGATTGAGGATCGTACACCCAAAGAGTGGCCATGGGGGAGGTCGATTAGACCGCACAAGGATAATCATCGCCCCCCTAATCTCAGAACACCGACTAGAGGCACTTCGAACAAGCAGATAGGGATTAAGCTTAATCCCACACGAAAACTCCTGATTTGAAGGAGTACTTTGCTCCAATAGGAACTCGCCATCACAGATCCATGACTGGTACCCGGTTGCGAGTGAGCAGAGGATAATAGGGCCATCATTGGTAACCCAAGAGAGGAGACTCCGATTGAAAGAGACGATGAATAGGATATAGCTTAGGTTTTCCGTCTTTTGGTTTTCCTTTGGGGATGGCTTCTCCGAAAAGAGACTCATAGTGGAGTTTTTCCTAGGCGCGTGGCGCGCGTACTTCACAGCAGAATTGGGACTTTTTTGAGATATAGTTTTGGTTATTTGTTGATTAGGCGACATCTAGATTTGAACTAGATTTGAACCGAAGAAAAAAGGATTTACAATTCTTTATAATATCTCTTTTTAAATGAACTCATTTCTAAATGGCTTGTAATCGGAATAGAAATATGAAAAAAATGAAGTTTTCCAATGCAAATTGCTTATCTTAAATATATATATATTTATTTATTTATATACTTATTTGGAGAGAACATAATATAAAAGTAATTATTATTACCAAATAGGGAAAAATGTGGATATTTCTAGACAGGGAGTCGCGAAATCAAATATGAAACCAATTTTTTTTTTATACCCAAACCTATTTCCTCAAATTGTTATTACCAAATAGGGGAAAATGTGGATATTTTTAGACGGGGAGTCACGAAATGAAACCAGTTTTTTTTTTTATACACAAACCTATTTCTTCAAATTGTTTTTAGATCAACTAGTCACAGTTACTTGTGCCATTGCGTATTTTATTAATAAATTATATTTTATTATATTAATATATTTGAATTACTTTTTTTAATTAAAATTTATGCAAAGATTAAAATAGTTTGTTTGAAATACTATAATAAAACAATTTCACTGAATTGACCAGTCTAATTTTTTTTGGGGGAAAATGGAAATGCTATCATTTTAAAAATAAAACAATTTTTTGAAAATAATTATGTACAATAGCATAATATAATATTCTGAAATATCAAATCAATACATAACATTCTACGTGCCATTTTGTAGTAATTCTCGTTAAAAAAAAGATCTCTATCTAAACTAGTTATCTTACGGAAAAAGAAAAGGTAATATTATCAAATATCAAACCGATCATGTTTACTCTTAAAATAATGGTTGAAAATATGTTAAAGAAAAAAGAGAATAACAAATTAACCTAAATAAAAATCTCTAAATCCTGCCAAATTATTTTACAATTGTTAAATTAATGTATTTAACCTATATATTTATGGCATAAATTAGAAAATGGTGATCGATGATTTAAAATAAGTTATTATGATATAGATCAGAATTGAAGCACAATATAATTTATAACAACCAGAACATTACAGAGGCACTTATCTGTGGTAAACTTACTCCTACCTAATTCCTTTTACTGCGTATAAATCTTGACAAGAAGACAAATCAAAACCAAATAAATCTTGATTGATTCTTGACCAGAACAGAAATCAAAACTAAATAGCGAATTTGGGTCTGCTCTAAATCTTTGCGAAGAAATTAAAGGGTGAATACGAATACGAAAGTAGAAATGTAGATAGAATCCCCTCCACACACCACACACCACACACCACACACCACACACCACACACCACACCCGGTGTGCTTTACGCTTAATTAGCCTCTGCAGTAATTCAGCTCCAACGACACCTGTTTCTGGTATCTCAGCTGCCTGCAGAAATTCTCTATAAACGCCTCCGGTGTGCTCGCCGTCCGGTGGAGAACTCTGCTCCCCGAGGACGAGGATGCGTCACGGACGGCGTCGATCAGGCCGGCGGAGGGGAGGCTGCAGCTGTGGCGAGGCAGCCGGAACCCCTTGTTGACGGCGGATCTGAGGCGGCCCATCAAGCTGGATTTGGATGGCGGGGAGTTGTTCATGATCGATCGATGAGTGCTTTCTTGATGTTTTTTATTTTCTTGTTTTTGTGAGATTTTTGTAGGGAGATGAATACACTCCCAGCATCCGTAGTCCGTATATATAAATGCAATTATATAATAATTATAATTAGAATGGGATTGGATTATTATTTATTTCCCCAAAAGAAAGCATTTGTTTATAGCCCTAATCAGTTTAAATAAGAAGGAATGGATAAATTACTCGATCGATCATAATTTAAATGGGTGCTCTCCTATGTATGTAATGTGGACTAGTATATATGTTGAACGTATAATTTCCCCTCCCTAAATGTCATGTTTATTTGAGGTTTCCAATTCACATACTCCTTAATTGTTGTATGATTATTAATCTAATGTCTAATGAGAAATAAAAGAGATGAGTATTGCTAAGGTGGCTTTTCTTGGGGATAGGTGGCCCTTGGAGGACCACTTAACTTGTGCCTAGGGTCATCAGACTTTTTTTTTTTGGGTGAGGAAACAGGGAGACTAAACTCCCCAAGTTAGATAGCAGAACAAACAGAAACAACAAAAACGGAACAACACAACTAGTCAGATGACCTGATGGCTACCCGGAGCACAACCTAAGCTCCGTCACACCCCGAGCATCATCGGACAAGAGCGAAACTATACAAGCTGGTTGATTGTGAATAGAGGAAGATGGATATTATTAATCATACATGGTTAATTTGCCACTTTTTAGCTCAAGTTGTTTTTCATTAGATTGATTTTTTTTTTTTTACACAAAAAAATTATTTGATTTAGCCAAAATAGAAATAAGAAGAAATACTAAATTAGTTTTGAAAATTTTGTTCTGGTCGATTTAACGGTTATTTACTTTACGTAGAGGATACATAATGATAAACCGTTTATCGTTGTTAGTTAATTGATCACCTTTCAGATATGCCACATTTACTATCACAGTGTAAAACACTAAAACACGCGCACATGCTAAATCTTAAATTTCCATAAATCTTTCTTAATTGTCTTTAAATTTGTATGTTGAGGTTGAGACCTACAAAGTTAAACTCGTTTTAACCTAATTTTGTTTAAATAAGATCCGCAGGATGAGAATCAAA
Organism: Persicaria tinctoria; assembly: GCA_037127255.1. Taxonomy (NCBI): domain Eukaryota; kingdom Viridiplantae; phylum Streptophyta; class Magnoliopsida; order Caryophyllales; family Polygonaceae; genus Persicaria; species Persicaria tinctoria. The sequence goes on from JBANSL010000006.1 coordinate 38,846,731, forward strand.
CTATGCACTAAGAGCTGAATTTATTCCGATAAACTATATATATTATACCTTATAATATACAATATAATATTGCATTACAATATATATTATAATATCGCATTATAAGTCATAATATAAGATTATGCAACCCATCCGGACACTCTATCAGGTGATACATGAGGGGCCGGGATAGGACTGGACCTCTGAAGAAAGCGGCGGATACACTAATTTGTCGACACGTGAGGACACCTTTCTAACCTTCCTCGCACGTGCCTCACGCCACCGCACCGCGATTACATTATTTCACCCCCCTCTGAACTTCCGTTTATACCCTTGCCCGCTTTAAAATCTAGGGTTCGATCCGATCCGATCCGACCGAGATCAAGCAGATCTCTCTGATTCCGATCTTCCGGCCCTTTGGAACTCGCAAGGCTGTTTCCATTTTTGCTTTCCCGATCGTCTGCTGGTCGGGAAGACCATTGATTTTGTGGTTGATTCCATGATGCACTCGGCGAGTTCCGGGCGTGTTCGCCGGCGTTCTCCGGCCGATGCGCTGGCGCCGCCGCCGCCGGCTGCTGCTGCTGCTGGAAGTAGGGATCCGGTGAAATTGGAGATCGTGTCGGAGGATGAATTGGAGGATGAGCATGGCCCCTTCAATAAGAGGTTGAAGCAGTCTCCGTTTTCTGATCAGGTTAGATCCATTTACGCTTCGTTCGGCTTTGATTTTACCAGGTATTTGCGTGGTTAGGTAATTGAAGCATAGCTGAAGCTTTCATTGAATAGGTTTTTCCGTTTCCCTGGTAGTAACAATCAGGGTTTAGCTGCTCAGTTGAGTTCTTTTCTTGTCTGCATTTTTAGGGGATACCTAAATACCTTTGTGTTGGAACTTCTCCGATGGTGGAAATGAGATGTAATGGAATTTGTGGACCATTTAGATTGACAAGAATTTTATGAATGTGCCTTGAATGGTGGAAATGAGAGGTTTATGAATTTGCGGACCATTTTAGAAGCCTGTTATATTTTCATCTTCAGAGTTTCCGCTGGTATAGAAAATATCAGGATAAGATGGGGGAGATTGAGCAGATGTTGGTTCTAGTAGTTGTTTGTTGGCATTTGCTTGTTTTGAAGAAGGTGATAAATCACATTGATTCCGTTTTGACTGATTTCACAGTTGATTTCCGGAAGTAACTTGCTTCCAGTAGCACCTTCTCAATACAATCCACTTGATGAGCCAAGCCCATTGGGTTTGCGGTTAAAGAAAAGCCCATCACTCCTTGAACTGATTCAGATGAGGCTCTCTCAAGGAAATAGTTCTACTTCTAGTCTGGGATCAGCTTCAACTGAGGACACATATCCAGGAGAACAAGCAGTTAGGGGCATTGGTATCGCTGCTGCTCCAGTCATCAATGATAAATTGAAGGCAGCAAACTTTCCCGCTTTGTTGCTAAGGATAGGCCATTGGGAGGTAAATGTTTTATCATTTTCCTTTTCTTGCTTGATAGCATTGTTAAGGTTTCGCTTATTACATGTTTCATGGACTTGGTTTTCTTCTATGGCAGTATGTTTCTAGATATGAAGGGGATTTAGTGGCAAAGTGCTATTTTGCTAAGCATAAGCTTGTCTGGGAGGTTCTGGATGGGGGTCTGAAAAGTAAAATTGAAATCCAGTGGTCAGATATCATGGGTTTGAATGCAAAGTTTCCTGAAGATGGACCTGCAACCATGACTGTAGTGGTAGTTACATTGAATCTCCATACTTAATTATTTGTGATTCCTTTGTTATCAATGTACAGTACTTACATACTGATGATGGGGACATGAATCATTCTTTTATTTAGCTGGCGCGACAACCTCTTTTCTTTAGGGAGACGAATCCACAGCCGAGGAAGCACACCTTGTGGCAAGCTGCTGCAGATTTTACTGATGGCCAGGCTAGCATGCATAGGTGAACCCATGTACTTGCATTTTTTTCTTTCTAGTATTTTTATTGGAAAAAAACATACTGGCTTCGTGAGTTGTTACTGGTGAGGGGTTTTCCATTTTACAGTCCTATTTGACCTTGCATTGTCATAAGTTTATTGATTGTGCGGTTTTCTTGTCATAGTAATACTATGTATTCTCTTGCTATGTTTTCATTACTCATGAGAATATTCTTGTGAAATTGATTTTGAGAGGCTTTCATTTGCAGGCAACACTTTCTACAGATCCCCCTTGGGGTTTTAAACAAGCATTTTGAGAAATTAATTCAATGCGATACGCGTCTGAATTTCCTCAGCCGTCAACCTGAGATGGTTTTGGATTCTCCATATTTTGAGTCACTTTCTCCAGCCTTGGAAGATTCCAAAGATCCACTTATCCGCACTTTGGATCAAAATAAAGCAGCGAACTTCTCAACTTTCTCAGACGAACGAGAAGATCTTGCTAGAAGTAAAAACTTGTTACACGAAGCTTCTTCTCCCAGTTCAGGTACTGCTTTCCTTTTTGTCATCATAAACTGTATAAACTCGTTAGTTGTTGGTCTACTGCTGCTATTCATTAATAAACAGGGATATAAAATTATCACTGTTTAATTAGCAGACTGCTTGATTAGTAAACGCCTTTTGTGGTTTGTCACAAACTACCTTCTTTCCATGTATCAGTGACGGACACACAGGCAACTGAAGGGTCTGCAAGCAGCGATGCAGAATCTCTAGCAGGACACAAGAAATGGGAGCAGTTAATAATGCAAGGCCTTCGGCCATCTATGTCAGTGACTGATCTTGTGAATCATATTGGGAGCTGCATTTCAGGACAAGGAAGCGCTGAAAATCCATCCTTCTCAGAGGAAGGATCAGAGCCTCGCAAAATCCTGGAGGATATTGCCCAGCACCTCCTTGGTGATTCTCAGGTCACATGTTCTGATGAGAAATCACTCATGATAAGGGTGAATTCCCTCTGCTCCCTTCTGCAGAAGGATGGAACACCTATGCAGCTCAATGTTGAGACGGGGTCTGGAGGTTCAGAGGACCAGAAAGATGGTCATGTTTATAGCTATGTTACTGAGTCATCCGCCACAGCAAACATTGCTGGCTCTGAAGGGGACTCCAAGGAGTTATGCAGTCGCAAGCCGGCCATGTCGAGAAAGGATTCCTATGGGGACCTACTCCTGAGTCTGCCCCGGATTGCTTCTCTTCCAAAGTTCCTGTTTGACATCTCTGAAGACTGAGAATCAGGCATATTGAAGTGTTTATAAAAAAGAAAAGGGTTTATGGGGCTATGAAATCTCAGGTGACTGGAAGACGAGTCCTAGTAGTGGTTGTTTGACCTCCATTTAGGTGACGACTCCTATGTGCATTGGCATATACTCAAAACTTGAGAACTTACATTGGGAAATCAATGGGATTCAGAAATTGGGGTTGATGATGAATCATGGTAAAAAACATTATGTAAAGCATTTTTTCTTAAAGCGTGCCATCCCCATTATATTCATTTAGGCTGTAAGTGTCTTATCTCTCTTTTGTTTCTCTTGCCATCTTGCTTGCTGACCTCCATTTTACTGCCTGTTACATTGAATGCTTATAGCCAGCAAGCTGCGTTAGGCAACCAGATTGATTGAATGCTTTACGATGGAATTTATCAGGATTTCAATGCCTTGCAGTGTCAGCCTTTCTATGTGCTTTGTCGCCCTTTTAGTCGCACAGGAGAAGGCTGAAGTCCTTGTTACAAGTAAGTTCTTTGTTTGAACATCTGCTAGTAAATCAGGCAAGTTGCTCTTTTTCTTTTTGGCTGACATGAAGCATAGTTTAGTGGATAATCAGATATCCTTAAGTAAAGGTCCAGGGGAAAATATGGAACTGCCAAAATTTGACCTATCATTTGTTTTTCTGGCTGAAATCTTTCATCGTGCAAGGAACTATGTCGGGTATGTTTGAAACCTAACACCATCCGTCCAATCGCAATCTCAATAGATTTTGTTTAATGATGCAGAGAATCACAGGGCTGAAACCTTTCATATTTGTTTTTAACACATTGGATTTATCATCTGCTAGATGTTTTAGATGAGGTAAAGGTAAAGCCTCCAGAAGAGTACCATGTGTTCGGAGGTGCTTTGTGCACAGGATTGGAGATGCTTCTGCTGCTCTTGCTAGTTGCTACTAAGTTAAGCTGTAGAAAACACAGCTTCAGATGCCCTTTATCATAGCTCGAATGCTAGCTATGTAAAAAGTTGAGTTATTACTGGAGAGGATTTCCAAACAATGGGCAATGGAAACTGAGCTTGAGATGGATCACATTAACATGCAGCGATGCCTTGACCGTTCTAATGATGATTTTGCGGTGTAGGGTTTCAGAAAGTGTAGGCCTTTCATCTTCATCAAATGCTGAATCAACAGAGCTGTTTCAGGCGTTCACGTTTCAAACCTAATTTTAGGGTTCTTTTCTTTTTTTGTGCTTATGACAAGTACAAAACATCTACCCACAATACATCGACAAACCCTCTTTTGAGCCAATTCATATAGTTGGAAGTTGGAACTCTCTACCTTAAAATGTTGTCTGACGAAAGATTAGTAGTTTTCGGCTTAGGAAGATGACGAATGAGACATCTTTTAGGACTGAGGATTTGGGTTGGAAGCACTGGATTTTAATGACTACTCCGTAAAGAAACTAGTGTGAAAGGGAAGTTTAATCCTTAGTGTATTGAGGGACAGCTAAAGCTAAGCGTATTTGAATCAAACACAAAAACTCACGTAAATGTCAATTTTGCTACAAGGATTATACCTCAGCTAATTAACGGTTATCATTATGTCGGAACGCCATTGACAAGCCTGATACATTTCAACGAGTTTATCATGTATTTGAGTTTAAGTTTCAATGACTTCAATATTTAGATGACTTCAATATTTAGATGATTTGTCGATTGGTTTTCCCTTCTCCGTATATTCAAAAATATTTTATAAAATAGAAAAGGAGTTATCATGCAATTTTATGAAAATAATCTTATCAATAATCATTTCAGTATCTCGCTATATTATCTTTATTCAAATGGTTTATCTAATCCTTCCTTAGGGTTTATATATATTTTTTAGTAGAAAATATTTCATAATCAAGATCATTAAATTATACTTGTGGTGCTACACCCGAATTTGAATTCGATCTAACTAAACTATTTTAAGAGAAAAAAAAACCGTTACACAACATATCATTTTCATTGAGAAGCTAATGGGAATGGAAAACCCTAACTTTTTGCCACATAATGCTGATCTAAGATTTGCCCACAATCTTAATGCACAAATAGTCGCTTTGTATCAATCTATCTATAGCTACTAGCTAGGCATGATTAATTAACAATTCATCCTCTCCACTACATCAAATTAGGCAATCCCACAACAAAAAATCCATAAAGTATACATAGTTAGGCCAGGTGACATGTAAACCACTAGCATCTAATTTCCGTATCTTAGCAGTTCTTATCTTTTCTGCAGCTTCTAATCACTTGCAATCTCACCCTGTTAAAACCCACAGAAATTGTTGTTGTTTTTTTCAAAAAAAAAAAAAAACTATTTTCCAAGGCGCCAAATCAACGTTTTCTGTGCTTCAACGGCAGTTAGGTACAGAAACTCCATGCTTCAATTGCACTATTTTATTCATTCATTCATTCAGATTGGTCTCCCCAATCCCACTGTTCCCCTTATAACTAGTGATGTTCATCTCCTGTTTCTGCATCAACCTTCTTTACTCTCTCCTTTACCCTTGTCTTAGCTCCGGAATCTTGTCCCTTTCGACGATTAGTACTTGTGATTGTTAGGTCTTAGCATGGGGTCTTGTAGGTTTGCCAAGTTCTATTCATTTTGCCTAGCTATAGTCTTGCTTTCCCTATTCCCTGATCACATTGATGCTCGGATACTCGAGGAACGGGCTTCGTTGCTCATGTTCCTCTCCGGTGTGAAGTCAGACCCGAATGGTGTGCTTAGAAGCTGGGGCTCTCCCCATCTCCATGTTTGCAACTGGACAGGAGTCACCTGTGATAGCATGAGAACCCATGTAGTGCAGCTTGATGTCAGTAGCAACTCTCTACAAGGCGCAATCTCGCCTGCTCTCGGTAACCTCTCATTTCTACAAGTCCTTGACCTGTCAAGCAACCTGTTTCATGGTCCAATTCCAGCTGAGTTAGGCTCTCTTTTGAAGCTTAAACAGCTCAGTTTGTCCTCCAATCTCTTAGAGGGACAAATTCCTTATGAGTTTGGCCGTCTTAGCCAGTTGCAGTATCTGAATTTAGGAAGTAACCTATTAGTAGGCGAGATCCCATCTCCGCTTCTCTGCAACGACTCATCCTCCTTGCAGTATGTCGACCTCTCAAACAACTCATTGGTCGGGAAGATTCCCTTTGAGGGTCAATGTGAGCTCAAGAGTCTAAGGTTCCTCCTCCTATGGTCTAATAACCTTACTGGCCGATTTCCCATGGGGCTCCGGAACTCACCAAGGCTTGAATGGCTTGACTTGGAATCGAATTCTCTAAGCGGTGAATTGCCTTCTAATATCATTCGGAACATGCCCTTGTTGCAGTTCCTCTACTTGTCCTACAATGACTTTGTAAGTCATGATGGTAACACCAATCTTGAGCCATTTTTCACCGCCTTAGCCAATGCGTCTAACCTCCAAGAGCTTGAGCTGGCAGGAAACAACCTTGGTGGAGAGTTACCTTCTACCATTGGTGATCTCTCAATGAAACTTAAGCAACTTCATCTAGATGACAACCTTATCTACGGTTTGATCCCTCCCAAAATCTCTAACCTTGTCAATCTGACCCTTTTGAACCTATCTTGCAACCTGTTGAATGGATCAATCACACCAGCATTCGGAAGAATGGGGAAGCTAGAGAGGCTTTACTTATCCAACAACTCCCTCTCTGGGGAAATCCCGTCAGCCTTTAGCGACATTCCCCATCTTGGTCTGCTAGACTTGTCGTGGAACAAGCTCTCGGGTCCCATTCCGGATAGTTTTGAGAATCTCCCACAGCTAAGAAGGCTATTGCTCAACGGAAACCAGCTCTCCGGAAACATACCCCCTAGTCTTGGCAAATGTGTTAACATGGAGATCCTAGACCTCTCTTACAATCAAATCTCCGGTGTGATTCCAAGCGAGGTTGTAGGACTCAGAAGCATCAAACTGTACATGAACTTGTCCAACAACCACTTAACCGGTCCAATACCGTTTGAGCTCAGCAAGATGGACATGGTTCTAGCTATTGATCTGTCAAGGAACAATCTCTCTGGCGGTATACCATCACAGCTTGGGAGTTGCATAGCGTTGGAGTATCTGAACCTGTCATTCAATCACTTGGAGGGGCCTCTGCCTAACACCATAGGCCAGCTGCCTTATCTCCAAGAGATAGATGTCGCAGCGAACCAATTGTCAGGAGGAATACCGGAGTCTTTCCAGGTATCTTCAACTCTAAAGCAGCTCAACTTTTCGTTCAATAACTTCTCCGGCTATGTATCAAGCAAGGGCGCGTTTTCTGCACTGACTTACGATTCCTTCGTTGGGAACCATGGTCTTTGTGGGAGCATTGAAGGCATGCCAAAATGCCAGAAGAAAAAATCACACCATTTGTTACTTATATCAGTCCTCTTGACGACTTCTATTGCTCCGGTCCTATGTATCATTTGGGTAAGAAAGATGGATACATTTAGGGGTGAAGAAGCTATAGAGAAAGGGCATAAACAGGAGATGCAAGAGGCTAAGTATCCGAGAATCTCTCAGCGTCAGCTCATTGAAGCAACAGATGGATTCAACTCTTCAGGCTTGATAGGTGCAGGTCATTTTGGAGAGGTGTACAAAGGAACTCTACGAGACAGCAATATGAGGATAGCAGTGAAGGTGTTGGATGCAAGGATGGCGAGAGAAGGAGGCGGTAGCTTCAAAAGAGAATGTGAGATTCTGAAGCGAACAAGGCACCGGAATCTGATAAGGATCATAACAGTGTGCAGCAAGCCAAATTTCAGGGCCATTGTTTTCCCACTCATGTCCAATGGAAGCTTGGAGAGGCACCTCTATCCCACCCACGGATCGTGTGATGGCTTGGATTTAGCCCAACTGGTCAGTATCTGCACTGACGTCGCTCAAGGAGTGGCCTATCTTCACCATCATTCGCCTGTTAAAGTAGTCCATTGTGACCTTAAGCCAAGCAATATCCTTCTTGATGATGACATGAATGCCCTGGTCACTGATTTTGGCATCTCAAGGCTTATAAAGGGCGATCCTGACGACACTTCAGCCTATGACTCAACTTCTTGCACCTCAACTGATGGCTTGCTTTGTGGCTCAGTTGGCTACATAGCTCCTGGTATGGTCTCCTCATCTTTTTCTTTCTTCCATTTATAGTTTTCAAGTGTTTTCATTTCCCTATAATAACATTATGTTGTTGAATTGGTGACATAATCTTGACCAGAATATGGGCTAGGAAAGAGAGCCTCAACAGAAGGAGATGTGTACAGTTTCGGAGTTCTCCTATTGGAGATAGTCACAGGGAAGCGGCCAACAGATGTCCTATTCGAGGGCTCAAGCCTTCATGATTGGGTCAAGAGCCACTATCCAAGCAACCTTGAAGCAATCATAGAGGACGCGGTAGCAAAGCTCACTTCAGAGTTGATCCACTCTAATTACCATGACGACAAGACATGGCGAGAGGTCATCTTGGAGCTCATAGAGCTAGGCCTAATGTGCACACAGTACTCTCCTTCAACTAGGCCAAGTATGCAGGATATCGCCCATGAGATGGGCCGCCTCAAGGAGTATATCTCAATGCCTCCTAATTCCATAACCAAAGAAGTTCCTAATGAATTTTGATCTTGTTACAGTTTTACCTTTCTACTATATTGTTCATGTCTTGATCTTGTATTCTTGTGCATTATACCATAGAAATTTTTTCGGGTTTATTTTTTACCCGAACTGGCTGTGTTTAGTTTCTATTCATCCATTGTTAAAAGAATGTAACAATTTGATTTGAATTGATTTGATTGATAGCACTAATTTGCAAATCATGAAACACTTTTCAGCCTTCTGTAATCTTGTATTGATGAGATGCAAAGAATGGGAGAAACATATATGGATTTGTGGTCCTGCACATAACAAAGTCTTCCTTATCTTAGTTTTGTTACAAAGATGACTAAACCTCATCTAAAAATCGACAAGTACCCGTTTCACCTGATGCAAAAACCCGATGAATGTGTGGTGTGTACCACGCCGAATATAAAGAAAGAAACTGAACAACATATAAGGTTAGCGAGCTAACCCAATTGGGCGATCAAGTTAGGCGAAGTGCAGCATCAGGTGTCCAAAAGGTGATTATCATTATTATAATACACAATTGGATTGGATTGGATTGTAAAGGGCAAATCAGCACAGTTGACAAAACCAATGTTGTATCTTAAGCTTGTTTAGGCCCTTCATATAATAGATACTAATGAATATGGTAATTAAATAATGAAGAAATGGAAAGGGAGTGTTATTCCACCAGAGAAGCCACTAAAAAGGCTTCCTTTTACACCTACCAGATTGGATAGATGAACCAGTGTCTGTGTGTGCAACTAAGGTCCGCAGCTAGTGGCCGGACATGGCCGCCCAACCCTCACTACTACCAAGTCTTCATCAACAATGACATTGACATGGAAGGAAACTCACTAACAATCATTTCATTAGGTAGTTGCCCCTCCATGCTCAATTACAACATGCTCATCTTTTCTTTTCTCATTTTTCTTAATTTTTTTTTTTATATTTCCGTCATTTTGAAAATATAAATTCACTCGATGACCCATAGGTGACCATCAGAGAATTTATTTGGGTATATAAATATTGGACTTTCTATACCCATAGCCTATATCTATATATCCATCCCAAACAAGCCCTTAAATTCCTCGAGCAATAACAACTTATGGATTCATCTAGAATTAACCTCTTACTTCGGTGGGAAAAGACGGTCTACATTTTGATCCTTCAAACTTGGCCCTCCCCAAGTCGGGTTAACAATCCGGATAGTAGCTGTTGTTTGAAAGTTCATATGGCCTACAATTTGTAGGTTTTCATCCATTCTTTTGTATTGTAGGTTACAAAAGAATGGATAAAAACCAAAAATTTTGTTTGGTATTATTAGTTTTGTGACCATGTTTTATTAGTTTAAACTCTAAAAAATGATGTTGAAGTCCATTGGGTAGTAACACAAGGTCGGTACGTATCCTTAAGCATCACATTAATTTGGAATTTATCTTAGTTTGAAAGCATCCTTACTTTATTGCTGAGTTTTTTCATTTTTCCAATTGATAAAATATAACAATTTCCAACAAATTTTTGTTAGATGATCCAGATCATCCTAAAAAAACAAAAACAAACTTCCTTATTTCTACTTGTTAATTAATTTGGTAACTTTCAATTTGATTAAGAGCTCTTGACCTCTCTGTTGGATTATCTAATTAAGTTGCAATAAATGTATTTTGTGTGTTTAAGTTGTCCTAACTAGTTTTAGCTTTATTACCATGTTATGATTTAGTTTATTATTCTATAGATTATTAGACAACTTTTATAGCTTTACTTTTCATACTTGTAGTTTCTTTTGCAAGCTATTAATGTCATCGATCTCTTGTCTTTATATAGTTTTTCACTTTGAATAATAAGATAAGACCATACGAACAACATGTTAAACTTCTATTTGCTCTTATCCTCCTAAGATTTGTTATTTCCGCTGCTACGATTTGAGTTCAAATCCCACTCTATAGTATACCCACCCAGTTGATCAATTTATTTGTTTTCATATCTAAATCTCAAGTCATCACAATAATTAATAGAGAGTTTTATCGATTAAGCTAGCTTGACACCCGTTGACGTTTACTGTAATGTTATTTATTAAGCACTGCCTGTACCCACCTTCTTCCCTTCTTCTCCACCACCCATGGCCACCAAAGAGCAAAAATGCCAAAAAAAACTGATTTATTAATGGAAAGGCATTGATCAATTGGGTTCAATCCTACAAGGGTTTGGCACCATCCCAACTCAACTCTGCTTTCTTTTTCTTATAAAAATATTTGAGGATGTTTTTGCTCAGTGTTTCGAGCACAACCCGGTTTATAATCTGTTTGGAGGAGTTCATACAGGTATGTATCTATGAGGATTCGTTCTTAAAGCGGTTTTAATCATCAAGGGTTCACTAAAAAAAAAAGTGCAATATAACTCAACTTCCATAACCAAATGTTTCAAGAATTGTACAAGCAAACAGTGCTTGACAGAAAATTTGGTACTGGTAATATGTATAAGAGACGATGCAAATAATATACAAACAATGTTTTCTTTTGAACTGGCTATACATAAATTTCAGTCAGGATATATGAGGTTTTTCAGAACAATGTACACTTGAGAATCTCACAGCATCAATTAGTACTTAATGACTGTGCTGTAGAGAGATTCAACAATTAAACACCTATCTATCTTCCATCTGGAATGAACAAAATTAGATGGTACCCTGATCAAATGTACCTCTGCAATGGATATGTTATATACACACACCCACACCTGGAAAGTGTACATCAGAAGTCCAAAAATTATGTGCCAGTTTCTTCATCTACATTTGAGCTCTAACCAGTTGATGAATGAATGCATGGACATTGTATTTACATAGACGACGATCACTACCAAAAGTGCATGAATTCCTGTTGGATCAAATTAGAAATGTCAGAAGCATTCATTTGTCTTTGGAAAGAAAAGATCAAATTTATCAGAAATTGATACCAAGGGTGATACTTTAGCACATTTCAGCAATGCCGGGTAGTTGAACTCAAAGAATTGAAGCATACCTCGGCTAGGAAAGTCAGATCTAGTTCCTCCTCTGGAGTGGATTTCTTGTGTCTCCAGCTCATTATCTCTTCTTCAATTGAGTTGAGTTGATTCTGAATTGCTTTCAATATATTCATATGTTCATCCTCCTTTTCAATAGAAATTTCTGGCCTAGGTGTTTCTGGCCTAAACATAATTCGCTCATCCTCAAGTCTTTTGAGTCTTCTGTTCATCTGTTGAAACTCAAGGTCATGAACGTCAGGGCGCTTAAAGTACAACTGCTCGACACCAAGCCCATCTCGTGGCTTGGGGATCATGTTATGATTGTTATCAAGACTGGGAGACATCGGTGTTTTCCTGTCCCAATTGCTCTTATCCATGAAACCTGGAATGGCGAGTTTTGCAGCATCTGGCTTCCAGGGATTTATTTCAGCTTCTAGACTTAACTTTCCCGCCTCTTTAATCAGAGGCGAATTAGGATATGCCCCAACAAGTGGTGTTTTCGGCACTTCAAAGATATCTTGAACCTTGGATGCAGGGATTGCAATACCCTTGCTTGGTTCTGTATCCATCAAACGCTCATGGGATTCAGTTTGAATCACTTTCGGTGTCATTTCCCCTCTTACTGCATCATAAAACGAGCTCGAGCTTGTTTGTGACTGCATCTCATTTGGGGTATGGGCACTATCAGGCAAATCCTCGGATAAGGACAACTCTTTAACCTGCTCATCTAACTTCTTTATCTGCTCCCAATAGCAAGTGAAATCTCCACCACTCTTCGCGTGATGGAGATCAAGAGCCTTCGTCCCTGGCACCATCTGTACACAAACCTCTGATTCTTCACCATCTGTTGGCGGATCCTCCTCGCCATCTGTTGGTGGATCCTCACCATCTGTTGGTGGATCCTCCCCATCTTTGGAAAAAGTTGGAGGAAGAGAACACCCCCTTCTCAATCTAGCTCGCATAGTCGCGTCCCCAACAGATTGTCCACTCTTTCTCAAGAACATGTTCTCCGGGAAATTCGGATCACACTCACCAACATCAGTGCATCCCAAGCTTATTAGCTTGAATTTGTAGGCTTGCACTTGAAACTCAAGAGATGCTATTTGCATCTCCTTTTGGTAAATGAGGTCCCTAAAGGTTGCAAGGGTTTCTTCGGCATGCCCAATCTTTTCCTCGGCAATCCTCTTGTACTGGCTAGCCTCCATCTCCACAGCTGCCTTCTCGCCCTGGAGGCGAAGCATCATGGAGAGGGATTCGTCTGTGGCGGTTGCAGCCGCCTCCCTCTCCACATCAAGCTCTGTGTAGAGCTGCTGGAGGAGATCTTGCTGAGCATGGAGAGTGTCTTTTAGACCCTTCACACTTGCATCTGGCGTCCCCGGGATTATACTGTCGGCCATTGACCTTCGCTGACCTCCACTTCTCTTTTATTATTTCAAACGAACGATTTTCCTGAAACTGAACACACAAATTACATATCAATGAATTCAATTTCTCCCAGGAATACACAAATTGCGGAATCCGATTTTCTGATGAATGTTCATACAAATTACACAATCAAATTAACTAAACTCGATTTCCGGATGTTTCTTAACCTTTTTTTATTTAAAGGTTTTGAATCCATCAATAACGATTATCAGGTGGAATATAAAGATGCGAAAAATAATTCAATCTGAGACGGCGGGAGAAGTCGAGAGATGGATGATACCTGAATTCGGAAGGTTTGGCGAATTACAACGAGGAAGTGGATTTGTGCGCGATCGAGGACACATTATCAAAAAGCAGATCGGCTGTTTCGTTTCGTAAAATTCAAAATTGTAGATGAGAAATCCGGAAAAATGTGTAGAGCACGGCGAAACGATTTCGCGAAGAAATTATTTCGGCCGCACTGATTGAAAAAGGAAGATCAAACGAGGAGGATGGACAAACTGCAAACGGTTTCAGAGAGAGCAAATGAAATAAGTTGGAATCGAGAAGAGATTCGGAGGAAATCGTGGGGGAGAAATGAGGATCCTAATTTCGTTTTTGATCTTTAACCTTTTCCAACGGCTTCTGTGAATACGTTTTTCTTTTTTCTTTTCCTTTTTTTCGTTTTTTTTTACTAATTTGATTTGAATTTACAGGGTGTCTTTTAGCTTGATAATTTAAGATCAAATCATTTTGTATTATTATTGTCTTTATAATTTCCCAAAATTTATTCTTATCTATCAAATTTAAATAAACTGAAGTTATCAAAATGTATGATTTTTATCTTATTCTCGTTTGATCGGTTCGTTTTTTAGGTGAAAATGCATAAAATTACCCTTTATTTAAAATTGTTTGCAAATAACTAACTTTTATTTAAAAAATTTCAAATAACCACCCTTTAGAAGCATCCAAGTAAAAATTTCAGGAACATCCCTGATCAACATCAAAACTTCAAGTAAAATCTTGATTCAAGATCTCTTTGTATAAATTACTCATATTCTTCAAATAATAATTGATAATTAAGGGAATTAATAATTTAAGGGAAAACTAATTAAAATACCCCACCTTTGGGGGTATGGTAAAAATATATCCTCAACTTTCAAATGTAATTAAAATATCCCAACCTTTGAGGGTAGTGGTAATATATTACCCTGTGTTTTCTCACGGGTCAAAAATGCAAGCAAGACAACCTACATGGATTTTTTTTAACAAGACAACATACATGAAAGCCTTTTTTTTTTTTTTTTACAAATTAGCACTAAAATTGGGTTTTCTTGAATGGTTTCCTTAAGAAAAAAAAATAAAACGATGACAAATTAAACCCGAAAAACGAAATTGATTCAACCACGCAACTAATCCAGTCAAAATTGCCTCAAATTAACACAACACGATTATTCCTAACACCAAACTGACAACAAAACTAAACTGACAACAACAATAAAGAGGGGAAACAATAAAACTAATTACCCAGCCAAGTCCGTGAACGAATCAAAGAGGAAGAAGATGTGAGAGAGACAGCTCAAGATAGACCACGGGGGAGGAAGACTGACATTGAAGAGAAACCATAAGCTATCTAGAAGACCTGGAAGACAATTCAAGAGGCAGCCACGGAAGAAGATATGAGGGAGGAAAAGACGTTGGGTATGAACCCGATCCAACTCTTTATTTTTTCCCTAAGGACACTGTTAAATAAAACTCTTGTAAAAAAATCCATGTAGGCTACTTTGTCATCAGTTTTTACTCGTGAAAAAACCCTACTCTCACAGATCGGGATATTTTTATTACATTTGAAAGTTGAGGATATATTTTTACCATACCCCAAAGGTGGGGGTATTTTAATTAGTTTTCCCATAATTTAATGGTGAAGTCAAATCAACAACAAACATTGAAATTACCCTTTGGATCCCATAGAGTTAAAAAAAAAAAAACTCAATAGGTAAAGTTGAGAGAATCTCAACCGTTGATTATAAAATCAATGTTTAAAAATCCTCCCCGACCCATCCTTTTCCTCAACCCCATCAACCCTAATTTGTTTTCTTTTTCCTTTTTCTGTAGGGAAGCTCATCCACTCGCTCCAGGGAGCTTTTGTATAGGATAGAGCTATCTAGGATAATGTCCAGATAACATGTGTGATCTTTAATTCATTCCTTCATTATAGCAGAAAAGGGACTGAAGAAGGGATGACACAATCAAACTCGACTTGGACAATGTCATCAGATTTCTCTTTCGAATTCCTTAGCAGATTCGGATTTCACCCCAAATTTGTTCGATGGATCCGAGAATGCATCACGACAATCTCATTCTCAATGCTGGTCAACAATGTACTTACAAACCTGTTCCTACCATCTAGAGAGATTTGCCAAAGCAATCCATTGTCGTCATTCATCTTCATACTAGGTGTTGAACTATTGGCGAGGAAATTGCAGAAGAAATCTCTTCTGGGAAAATTGGATTCAAGTTTGGAATCAGGTTTCCAAGAGTTCTCTTTCTTGCCTTTGCAGATCATATAATAATCTCTGTAAACGCCACTGTAGGAGCAAGTCAAAGAATGAATGAAATCATTGATGAATACGGCTCTTTATCAGGGCAAAAAGTTAATTTCCGTAAATTCATCTTTCAAACAACAAATGGAGTACCAAATACTAGAATACATACATTGACTGAAACACTTCAAATTCCACACACTAGATCTATAGAGAATTATCTAGACTGTCCTATCATAAATAGAAGAGTCAACAAAGATACTTTCGAAAATGTCATACGTAAATCATAAGAACAACTCTCGAAATGGAGGGTCAACGGCTCAACGCCCTCTGACAACAAGGACGCTCCATCTTGATCAATTCAAACTTATGTTCCAAACCATTGTACACCATGCAATATTTTATTCTTCCAACCAAGATTCATAAGGAATTGGATCATATAAACAAAACTTTCTTTTAGAACAAAGACCTTCAACATAAACCATTGATAAATTAGGATAAAATTTGTAAACCTAAAAATAAGGGTGGGTTGGGTATAAGAAAACCAACAGATATGAATAAAGCTCTCCAAATGAAGCTATTGTGGAAAATCCTAGCCGAACCAAAGAACCATTGGCCATTGGGTTAAAATCATTAAGTACAAATATTTGAAGGAAACCGATATCCTACAATACTACAGAAAGGCGCGTCATGGCAATAGAGAAATATTAGTTCTCTAATTGAAAAAATCTAAATGGGTCTAGTGTGGTATAGTTTCAGGTATATGATCTTGTTTATTGCTTGCTTCCATGATGAGGGTTTCCTTTTGGGCTAATGATCCGAGAAACTGACATGACACCAGACTTATATACTTTGGATATGTCGTGACAAGTTGTACTACTTTACTCGTTTTCCCTCGTTTTTTGTTTTGACCCGGCTCTGTCGTGACAAGTTGTACTTTAGGTTGTTTTTCGTTGTGCGTTTTTTAACTTGAAGTAGGACATATTTAGGGTACCCAACGACCATAGCTATCTCGTACTTTGGGGTTTGAAATCTCTCATTTAAAAGCTTAACACTTTGGTTTTGAAATCTCACCCCGTACTTGAATTGCAAGATTCGAATGAAGATATCCAACATTCGAAACGTAACCCGAATTTTATAATATTTGGGCCGGTACAAATTCGATCAAAGTTCGACACATATGATTTCACACCTTTGTTTTAGTACTACTATAATTGATGATTGATTGGTTGGTTGTTTGATCAATAAATTGATGTTTGGTTGTTATAATAATTAGAAGATTGTTATTTATAGTTTTTGAGAAATTAAAAAAGAAAAGGTAATGACAAAATTACATGATTAATTGATAGAAAGGGAGGAGGTAACTGCGCGCCATAGCCATACAAAATTGAATTCTACAGTTGGAAAGATCTTAGCTATATACTGTATATATATATATGTTATCTTGTTTCTTCAGATCACCAACAGATTTATTTATTTATTCATTTAAAACGTACAGAAGTTGTTAGTACAAATTAAGTAAGGGTAGGAAGCAGTGTAGTCGTGGGGTCCGATCCGGATGGAGCCAAGCACCGGGCAGACATTCACATTTCACAGTAGTCCTCTTCTTCGACGAAAAGTCGAGCTTGTGATGGACAACAGGACCATCCAAAACGCAGCTGCTCCAAGAACCACCACCACTCGAACCCACAAGAAAGACCGAAATGCATCGGCCACAACGAGCCTCCATGTCCTTAGCCAAGCATCGCAAAACAAAGTCCCCAAGAGAGCACCTACCACAACCTGGCTACTCGTATGGTAGTTTTGTGACACTCGTAGCCATGACTGTGCATATATACATACATATTTAGTGAGGTTTATATATACGGTGCGTGTGCATATATATATATGTTCAATTCGATCATTATATATACTTACAAGATAAGAAGAGAAGTAAATCGCGAGGCCTCCAAGGATGAGGGCGATGTTATTCATCCCTACGAATTCAGAGACTGCATATACGTACGTATATTGTATTAATTAAAGATCGAATTGAAGAATAAATATGTGAAGGAAAATGATGGAAATGAAATGAAGATATATACTTGAGAGGAAGAGAAAGGTGAAGCCGTAGAAGAGAGTTTGGGAGTGGGAGGAAGGCATCCCTGAATCCGATTTCTTGGCGGGAAAAGGGCGAGGTTGGTTGATAACAGACTTCAATGCCACAGAGAAACCCCAGTTAGCAAGAGCACCCATGGCCGCCCATAATCCTCTGCTATCGCGAGTACATACCATAAGTGCGCCTACCACCGCCGCTGCTATCCACTTGCTCTATACATATATTAACATACATGTATATAGGTTGTTAGAATCAATGTTAAGTTCGAGGAGATCGATCGATGTATGTAGTAGAGAGAGACGGAGGATCCGAAAAAGTTACCAAGTGATCAAGAGTGAGATTCATAGTGGTGAACATGGAACTAAGAGATGAGGATTTGGTTTTGGAAGCCATCACATCCAGGATAGGGTTGCAGTACCGTACGTTCATGGCCACCCTCCATATTTATACATAATATTTGAAGTCGGTCAACCGACTCAAGCTAGGTGATAGTTGCTATTTACACGAATATTGAACGGCAGTGTTTTTTTGAAAAATATCACTTTTGTTGATGGAGGGAGAGAAAACAGAATAATGGTGATGCAGACGTAAGGGTAGATTAGATGGCGGGTAGCGCGCTTACCATTCTTGACTGCTCAATATTATATCAGTTTTTATGTTTTCTAGGTAGGAAGGTGTAATTATTTGTATTGATTCGTGTGTTGTTGATTTTTTAAAATAATTTAATTGGTTAAAATGTGTAATTGGTGTTAAAAAAATACAGTAATAAAATTTATGAAAAAGTTGGTGCAATAATATCAAATCAAAGTGTAAAACTCATCTGAAAACACAAATTGTTGTGGCGTGGTATATATCCGAACCCACGGCCTTAGAAGCGATTTCGCCCCGACCACGGTGCAAGTCGGCTTCAGGCATCGCCCCTCAAGGTTACACAGCACCTCCGATCGCGTGCACTCGCCAAAGGAGGTTTGGAATCATTCCAGGAACTCAGAACTTTTTCTCAGAGAGGATTATTTTGATGGGAAACGCACGCTCGCTCTTAAAACCCTGAAAGATCTGTTATAAGGTGAGGCAACGCGTGTTTTTTCCTCCCACTCTCCCACCCACCTTCTTAGTTGAGAGAAACCCTCAAAAACAGTTAAAAACATTTTTCCCTTTTATTTTAATATGGATAAGATTGTGGAAATTAAAACCCTTTATAAAACCTTTATTTAAGCATTATTCCAACAATCCCCCACAAATGCGAGAAAAATGGGTTTTCTAAAACAACTTTGAAAACAACGTTCTGAGCTGGTTTTATGGAGAAGATACTTAAATGTTGGTGAACAAGTCTTGAACCAACACATAGTGAAGCTGAGTGCCTCGCTTGTCATAGGAGTGAACGAATCTTGAACTTCCAGACTCGCGAGTTGACCTCAACAGCACATACCTTCACCACGATCCTGGTGATTCTGCGATAAGATCCTCAAATATGTATGTGGTCATCTCATACCTTGGGTGCTGAAGAGTGCTCTAGAAAGACCACCCTAGTCTTCCATAGAAGGTGACCAACCCCTTCACACTCTCGTAGGTGGTTCCATCAAGTCTACCTCACATAGACCACCCTTATTAGGGCTATGGAACCATTAAGAGCCTTGCGCTCATCCTCTTCTATATTCGGTGAATCCATCAAGTCCTTCTCAATAGGACCACCCAACTCTGGGCTATGGATTCATTAAGAGTACATGACTCAACCTTTCTCAATACACCTGTCATGGGAATGAGAAGTGGTGTATCTCTCCTCGTATGGGTTTGAGTCTCATTCCCTTAGACAAACCAAGGACTAGTCTCATGTTTAGCCCTTTGTCAATATATCATCAGGTCCCTCTCGGACCTCACATCCTCCAAATAGACGGACACCATTCGCAATCAGCTGTCTCACAACTTCATGTCAAATCTGCGTGTGTCTCTTCTTGCCATTCTATGTATTGGTACTAGCTACACAAATAGCAAATGTGAGTCATAGTGTAGAGAATTAGATAGAGCTTCATGCCCCCACAAAGGTAAGTAAGCCAGTAACATTCTCAACCAATCAATCTCTTGTCCAGCTATATCTAGAACTATGATCTCATATTTCATAGTCGATCTAGCAAACATGACAATTTTCATGATTTTCACAATATAGCACCACCACATAATTTCAAAACAAAACCACTAGTGGAGCTATAACATCATCATAATAAGAATGCTCGATCATACTGGCACAACGATAAAGTTATCAAACCTTCTCAACATTTCTCTACATAATGGAATGAAGCAATTTTTTTTTTCTAGTTTCTTTAACACTTAGAAACACATCAACTTCACCCATATCTTTCATCTCAAACGAAGAGGAAACAGATCATTTATCACATGCATGCTAGTGCCAAACATCAACATCTCATATACATATAAAGGCACATAACCAATGTAATACATCTTGGTATAAAAACATGCATTATATACACAAAACCAAAACTTCAACACAGTTTGGTAAAATCCTCATAACATTTCAAATATGCTTGGTTAAAGCCATATATTGATTTCTTAAGTGAACACAAAAATCTCTTTTCTTGGAACCACATGCCCGTAGGCTGTTCCACATATCTCTTTCTCTAGATCGTCATTTAAACCACATTTCAACATCCATTGATGCACTGTTGATTTATAATTAAATGCTAAAGCAAATAATAAATGTAAATGACAATCATAATCATTTGAGAATATGCATTAACGAAATCAAATTCCATATTTGTATGAATCCTTTAACCACTAGTCTTGCCTTAAATCTTATAATAGAATTATAGAACCACCCGTTCTAAAATTCCTTTTAGAGATCCATTTACACTTAATGGTTTTGAAACCTCTAGGCAAGTCAACTAGTTCTCAAGAAGGGATACACATAATAGATTCCAATTCAATGTCTATAGCATCTTTTAGAAGAAACTAGCATAAGATGGACTCATAACCTCTTTATGTGTTCTAAGTTCATCTTCTAACTTAAGAACATAAATAAGAGGTACTTCACTTTAATTCACACATACGAGTTCATCCAACAGAGTTGTCTCAAACTTAAACTCACATCTAGTTTCAATTATATGTCTATTACTCATCTAAGCTCATTAGATTCATTCTCATCATTTGAATCAAGTAAAGACAAATATATAGACATAAGCACACATACAAGAATACTATTATGATTATGATTTTACTTAAAAGTAAACATCGCTAAAAAAAACTCAGCATCATGATATTCACACGTATTTATATCATCTAAGCACATAAGCAATGCAATTGTTCTCATCATAACCAACAAATATATATATAATCAACCATATTAGATCCAACATCATCTCACTTAAAGGAAGGTACAACCACTTTAGTCAAATACCCCCACATTTCTCATTTCCACACCTTATATGGGGGTTTGTCTAACTTCTCTTGTAGCATCTTACTTCCTACCTCTATCGGATCTAAATCATTTTGGTTCTATGCAAGTTGGTTTTATATCTTATATGTATATATCAAGAACAATTTTTTCTACTACATCTTTGATCTTAGCCAATGCATGCAACTTGGTATGTCTAAAGATCATCTAATGTGATATAACACCTTTACCACACATGCTTTTAGAGTTTAACATCAAATTAACTCAAACAATCTAGTGGTCCTCTCAATTACGGGTTTAAAAGGTATTTAGCACGTTTAACAATTATGCACACATCACCATATTTTGATCATCAACAACCAAGTTAGAGGTTAGGAGCATTTATGGAGTTCTCTCAAAGAAACATCTTCCTATATATATATATGTCCTAATATCATGTCATCGATCAACATTCACATATATGCATGCATAATGATATATCCAAGCTCAAACGGAAAGAGGCATATCATAACTTCATGATCATAGTTTAATAAAGCATATGCACATGAACCTGACCAACATATATGCATTTTTGTATAGTTAAAATTAATAAGTAAAGCAAGAATTGCTTGCCAGATTAATTTCAAACTTATCTCACAAAATAGGCCGACACGAGTGTTCTCGATCGGTAGAAGAAGATTCTTCGTATGACCAAAGTGAAGACTCGACTGGTTCATTACCATCCTGAGCTTCTTTAACTCCTGCCTCTAGCAACCATAGCAAATGATTTTGCTACCAACATCCCAGTGCCACTCCGCATACGTCGCATCATGAAATTAACCACACAAGTTAAACTTGGGTTATACAAAATCATCATGATAACACATTTTAATCAATTTGCAATCACCCAGTTCATAAATCAAGTGATTCGAAATTGAAACTAGGATGTATTTATGAACTTATTTTTCTTTCTCATAAACCTTAGCTAGTTGCCATATATTCGGTCATGCTATCAATGAACTAATACCACATATATTAGTTTTTATTCCACTAATTAGTATCATCACAATTTGATTTACTTCCAATTCAAATTTCTACCGAAAGACCAAAGAAATGGCCTAGTTTGAAGAAATCAAAACACTGCCATATCAATTAAGTCAAGATATGTCTTAATTAATTAAGGCAAAGTATAAATATACCTTCCATGTCCATGGTGATGCTGGAGTACACAATCACCGAGCCGCCTCTGCTACTATCCTCAAAAACCGAAGGAGCCCAACCTAGATGTGACCCGAAAGCCCAAACTCTTAGGTCTCCAGTAGCCCGACTCAGCCTGAAAGGAAGCCCGAAAAGCCCCGAGTACGCCCAAGCCACCATTGCAGCGAGCTCGGCCTCCTTCCTCCTCAGCCTACCACTGGAACTCACATCGACGACTCAGGCGGTGGTGCCGCCGCCACCAACTACACCTTCGAGGAGCATGGTACCAAATTAACCATCACCGCCATCTCCAGCATAGCTTCTTTCTCTTCTCAACCACAGAATTCAGCGATCTATGGCCGAAGACGGTGGCACCGGCGTCTTCGATCAAGCCCCATCAATCGCTCGACATTGATGGCACCCTAGGACGATTGTTCTCAGACTTCCTCGATCGTCTGCTGTAAACTCAACCCTCAACCATCAACGCTCTGTGGAATGGGAACCCTTGAAACAAGCCCCGCACGATCGAGAGAGATGATCGAAGCCTCTATTGCTTCTGGCTCCTACGTTCACCGAAGTCGGCGAAGAGATCTCGGCATAGGAAGCAGTGCCCTCTCGTCGATCTTGTGAGGCCGGCTGCGCATCTCTTGAACCAGAACGAATTGGCTGGGAAGAGGGAAGAAATCTCCCAGAATTTCGGCCTCTCCGGCTCGATGAAGAGCTCGTCGCTTGATCTTCGCGTGGAAACAACGACGTCGATCTCCTTGGGCGGAGATTCTCCTGCCTCTGCGCACCATCGCCGTTCGTCCAGGTTCTAATCGACCGCATCCTGATCTCCTCAGGCTCAATTAAGTTGTTGGATCTCACGTTTTGCAACCATCTCGGCGTCTCAGCCTCCGCAATACGTCGGAGTAGAACTTCTGCTCAGATTTCCTACCTTGCGTTAATTCGGCGGAGAGGAGACGAGTCCCGACTATCGCTTCCGCCTAACAAAATTGCGCCATTGGAGACCTCGGCGATATCACCTTGGAGGAAATCCCGGATCTCTGTAATCCCGCCATTGGAGACCTCGGCGATATCACCTTCCTTCAACGCCGAACAAAACTGCGCCTCCATGTCTGATTTGCCCAACTGTCTGAATCAATGCTTGAAGGTCGGAAGCAGAGATTGAAGCGGAGCCTCGGAGTGGCGGATGAGGGAGCTCCTCCAGGCGGCGTCCGTGAAACCCGAAAATCAGATTCCTCCTGCGTCTCTCTCCTAGGTCTGATTGATGAGTTAAAATCAATCTTCCATTCCTTGAATCTCTTCAACCGGTATCTACTATCAAACATCAAATAGCTTCTAAATTGTTAGTAAAAACCATTAACAATTTCAATTTAGATCAAAGAATATCAAATCAAAGTGTAAAACTCATCTGAAAACACAAATTGTTGTGGCGTGGTATATATCCGAACCCACGGCCTTAGAAGCGATTTCGCCCCGACCACGGTGCAAGTCGGCTTCAGGCATCGCCCCCCAAGGTTACACAGCACCTCCAATCGCGTGCACTCGCCAAAGGAGGTTTGGAATCATTCCAGGAACTCAGAACTTTTTCTCAGAGAGGATTATTTTTATGGGAAACGCACGCTCGCTCGCTCTTAAAACCCTGAAAGATCTGTTATAAGGTGAGGCAACGCGTGTTTTTTCCTCCCACTCTCCCACCCACCTTCTTAGTTGAGAGAAACCCTCAAAAACAGTTAAAAACATTTTTCCCTTTTATTTTAATATGGATAAGATTGTGGAAATTAAAACCCTTTATAAAACCTTTATTTAAGCATTATTCCAACAGCCGACAATCTCAGTTGCTCCGGCGAGGGCGCGGATTTCATATTTATGATCCGAGTGTTTTCGAGGTGTTGTTGGATACTTGGATGTGCCTCATGGTTTTCTGAATGGATTGAATTTCGATCGATTGAATCTGAATAGTACTTGGGACTGAGATTGCAGCAGAATCTGAATTTGGATCCGAGTGCTTGGATCGATTGAATCTGAAATTGGATGTGTGATTGGAGATTGCAGCAGAATACACTCCCTTCCTTGCGACCGAGAAATAAGTTGTGCTTCAGGAAGCTCAATTTTTTTTATTAGTTAAATGTTTCTATGCATAGTAAACTGTTAGACCTTGGAGAGGAGCAATGACAGTAGGTGACGATTGAAACAGGGAGAAAGTGTAACAAAGGCCTTTTTTATTAGTCAAACTTTACAAGGGTAGGCATGGTGTCATTTACCTTTATACTAGTTTAGTACCCTCACTTTTGTGCGGACTTTTTTAAAAAATTCATATATTTAATATTAGAAAATGTATAAATAATTTTTCCAAATAAACTCTAAACTCTAAGTACCACTATTCACATCTAAACATTGTTAATTATTACATTGTTGATTAATATTTGTACTCAATTGCATGCATGTAAAAATAATCATAAATTATATATGAAATGTACTGTTATTTAGAGTTGAAATTGTTTTTTCTTTATTTTATTCTTCTTTTTTTCGAATGCATTTGTCATATTTGAATGCATCTGTCATCTTTCAATTATACCGTGGAACAATATAAATGAATGTATTATTTATATTTGAAAATTGTTTAGTAAATTTATTTATTTATTGTGGTTTGTTAGGTATACTTGAGATTTGTTTTTATCTCTTAGTATACATAGTTGAGATTTGTTTTTGTCGTACATATATATTAAAAGAGATTTCATTAACAATTGCATATATTTCAAATCAAACATAATAAAGGGAGAGATGGGAATTCACAACGTTAAGATTTGGTTAAGATTTGGCTAGGATCTCCTCTAAATTAGATTAGATTAGTTTAGATTTTAACAATAAAATAACAAATAATTAAAATAAATCAATTAAAAATTAACAAACCATTAAAATAAATCAATTAAATAAATTAATCTTAAAAAAACGCTACATTAAAGGAGAAGTCGCCACATGTCGTAGGCGACTTCTCCTTTAGTATTATAACTAGCGTAGTACCCGTGCGTAACGCACGGGATTTGTAAAATGTATTATATTTTATAGAAGATATTACCATAATTTATTTACATTATATATTAGATATATTATACTATTATAATAATATGAAAACAATATAGCAAAATAATATAAATTTGGATTAAAAAAAATGCTTATATTATATCAATATATAATATATGTGGCAAAACGTCAATGTCTCACCTTCCTCGCTGGGTCGGGTTTGAGAAGAAGAAGAAGTGGAGGAACAATCATTAAACAAAATGGGGATTGGGAATTGAGCTCATAACTTATTGATAATGAAAATGTTGAACATGTATTCAAATTTTATATTTCAAAAAAGTATTTTATTTGTGCCTAACATCAACAATAACCGTACAATATTTCATTTAAATATGAAAATTTAAAATATTTTATGTTAAAGGAAACATACATGCTCTAATCATACTAATAATATTCAATTTTCATTTTTGAAGCATACATACTCTAATCTTGTAGAGTATATATGTTAATTTTCTTTTTAGATCATTGTGGTTATGGAAATTAACCATTCATCTTCATCACCATCTTGCATTAAAAAAACATGAAATCAATTTTATAATATAAATGGTAATATATGAGAAGAAAATATATACACGGATGAATCAAAACAAAGTCCATAACCATCAATTGAATTCAAATATATACACAATTTACAACAAACATAAAGTAGGAGTTTGAAATGTTATTGTGGATAATTGAAATTTTTATTAGTATGATGTGAATGAAAACTCAAGCCCTTATATATAGAAAGAGAGAATAAAAATAAAAAGATTCTTCCCTTGCAAGATTGATAGAGATTAGATAAATAAATTGGTTTTATTTTACTCCATTAAAAAATTTAATATTTTGAAAATTGATTAAAAACTTTATAAGATGACTAATAAAAAAATTGCAATATTATCTAAAAATTCAAAGAATCAGATTTTCTATTTGATTATTATTATTATTATTATTATTATTATTATTATTATTATTATTATTATTATTATTATTATTATTATTATTATTATTATTATTTTTATTAGTATACATGATTGTTGATTAAAAATAATAATTAATTAATTGAAACTTTCATTGGTAGATTATATATTTTTTCATGGAATTAGTTTTGTAATTAAAAAGAGATTGAAATTGAAATTGGAAAGGTTAAAAAGTGCGGCTATAGTTTGAATTAGAGGAAATATCTAATAAAATCAAATATGAAATAAAGGTAATACAAATTAAAAGATTTTCTATTTTGTTAAGATTTTATGACAAAAAAGAAATGAAAATTTATGTCAAATCATTAAATTCAGATAAAGTTTAAACAATTCATTATTTAATTAAAAACAACTTAAGATAATTTTTAGGGAAAATTAATCGATTTCGTAAAGAAATTCTAAACAATTGAGTCAATATTTTCCCAATTACGTGTGTGAGAGTGCTTGGTAGTTAGCTTGTAAATAAATTATTCTAAAAAATATTATAAATAAATTAATTAGATTGTTTTACATGTATTACTTGGTAGTTAGCTTATAAATAAATTATTCTAAAAAATTAATTAGATGTATTAATTTAAAAATACATAAGATACAATTACTTTAATTTAATAAATAATTAAGGTGAAATAATTATTCAAAGTAGAGAATCTATAAAAATAAGAAAAAGAAAATCAAAGCATCTTAATTTTAGTAGTAATTAATTGTAACTAAATCAACTATTTTTAATAAAAGATTACATAGAAATTAATAAATAAAAAAGCTATCAAAATGAGATAAGTATATAATTTATTGATTGATTTAAACTAATTTTAAACACTCCCTAACAATAAAATATTTTTTGAGAATGTTTTAAAAATTAGTTAAATATCGAATCAGTTGAAGATCGATATGGACTTTGTAATACGTCCAAAAATTATTTAGTTAAATTTTTTAAAAATGTGATGTATAAAATTAAGATTGAAGTAAAGTATTATGTGATTAAGTTACACAAAATGTATAAATAAAGAGTTTATATTGAATAAAGATTTGTATTAAACATATTTAGTTAAATTAATAAAATAGAAGATTTGGTTAATTAATACATATTTGAATTACTTGATTACTTTTAAATTAGTTTGATTATTTAGTTAAATTAATAAATTAGTTTGATTATTAAAAGTTTAAATTGAGATAATTTTTTTAAATGAAAGGTGGGCCCATATTTAAGTAAAAAACGACACGTAGGATGATTAAAGGAGAATCCGCCATGTGGCATCCTCCAACATGTGTTTTAGTATTATATTAGATATAGATTTTCCCTTTAGAATAATGTTTTTTTTCATATAGAAAAATGTTAGATTAAATAGTAGAAAATCACCTTTAAATTTGGATTTATTTCAAAGTACATGTGGTAACTAGAGCTGGCAATTCGGGTTGTCCGATCGGGTTCGGGTCGATCACATTCGGGTCGGGTCACTGATGAGTCGGGTCAACTCGGTCAAAATTTTTGTGGCGGGCTTGGTCGGGTCGGGTCGAGTCGAATTCGGTCAAAATGAAATTCAGATTGGTCGGGTTTCGGTTATAATCGGGTTGGATCCATTCGGGTTTTCGATCAGAATCGGGTTGGACCCATTCGGGTTTTCGGTTAGAATCGGGTCGGTCTCGTTTGGGTTTCGGGTCGGTATTTAGGTCGGTTTCATTCATGTTTCAAGTAGAAGCGGTTCTACATTTGTTTCAAACTTTTAATTGTTTGGGTTGAATTTGTTGAATCATGTTTGTTCGCGACTTTCGAGTAATCAATTTTATTAAATTGAATATGTAATCCATGTTATTTGTGTGTTTCAAAAAGTATTTTTAGTAAAATTAAATATGATTCAATATATAATCTACTCATTGACTCATAAGCTATTAAACAGTTAAGCTCGTTCTATTCATCATTAATTTCAATGAAATTTGGCAATATATTGTTATCAAAATCATACTTGATTCTCTATCTAAAAGATAATTCACATTATTTGTGTGATTGTTATTTGTGTATTTCAAAAGGTAGTTTATAAAAAATATACTATGTATATGATTCAAGTTATAGTATCCTCATTGAATTGTACTCATCTTTTATTAGTGAGAAGTGAGAATTTTGAATTCAAATCGATCATTCATAATTCATTATTTGATCAATCACTTTTTTTTTTATAATTTTACTTGATTAATATACTTTTGTTTTGTTTAGAAATAGCATTAACTATTAGATAATAGTAATTGTTTAGTAATTGTTGAGAGAATTTGTTGAAATGGACCTTTTAGCACTTTTAATTAGGTTGTTAGGCCTATTAATTATTTTTTTAACTGGCTTAGACTCTATTAATTGTGTATTAGGTATCCAGACCTTCCACTCTTCTCCTGACCAAATTGAGAAACTCAACCTAATCGAGTTCGGTTCTCTTCGGTGATGGAACCTTGAAATTTATCCTTGATCAGGCTCGTTGGAGCGCCGGAGTGGTGTGCGATGAGGAAATCGCCAGAAATCAGAGAAATCGGTAGGGATGTAGAGCGGCTGGATGCGATGACGAGTGAGGGAAGGAAGGCGATGGCGAGATCCGCTTCTATGTTGCGGAGCGGCGAGATCCAATGTCGACGTTGACGGCAATCGATATGCTCCTTCCTCCTTGCTCTTCTCAAACGACGACGATGACAACAATCGAGGTTGGGGGAGCAGAGCTTGGCGATTGCGAGGCCTCCGGCGGCTTCGTAATGAAGGCGGACGATTTGATGCTATTCCTCCTCTGCCTAATCTCCGACTAGGTAGGCGATTGCGGGACCTCCTTCCTCCTCTGACTGATCTCCGGCTTCGTAATTTTGGCTTCGTCTTACGTTTTTAACGCGGTTCCTCATTCCTTAGTTCCGACCAATATTTCTGGCGATTCTGATTGAAACTAAAGATGTAATGTTGCTGTGAATCGAAACTCGTCAATTTGAAATCCAGAACTTGCTTAGATCATGGATCCTTTTATCTGGTGATGTTAATTTCCAAAGTGGATCAAGTTTCATGGATTAATTTTGTTCTGTGTTCACCGGCACTTAGGGTTTATTGCTGCCATGGTAGATCTGAGATTTTTAATACACTTGCTTTTTTTATGAAGAAGCATATGCTTGAAACCTAATTAGTCTGTTACTGATTTGCTCTTAAAACTTCCATGTCTGCATAAATTCCGTTAATCTTTGCTTCACTTTTGGTTAATCGACGCGCTAAATTGAGCTTGATTGCGAGAGTTTCTGAACCGAAATTCTTTGAAACTACATGATTTTGATTTCAAGGTTTTCTGAATCAGAAGGTATTGATGCTGACTTGCTGCTACTAAGTGCTATTACTACTGTGTTCTGACTCGAGGACTGATGTTTGTGGCAAGGCCAAGGAAGTATTTGAGATTTGGCTTCATCGCTGCTGCTGCAATGGCTTTTTTCTGTTAATCAATCTTGAGGTAAAATAGTCCTGCTGAATAGAATAATTCTGCTGGTGTTTATTTGAGTCAGCATTTGCTGGTGTTTATTTGCTGGTGCTCACTTTGGGATGATTTGCTGGTAGGCGTGTTCCCTTTGCCATTGATCTATATAACATCATTGCTTGGAATCCAAAGATAGTGTCATTGGTCTACTGTAATCTAGTTCATCAAATTGCAATCATCACTTTAACATATATGGATTAGTATACACTTGCAATCACACTATACTTTTTAATGAATTAATTAATATTATTTTTTTCATTTAATGGAAATCTGATTTCTTGATTTCCTATTAGCTCAAATTGGTAGAGCGTTGTGCTCAAGTACATAAATGCGGGTTCAAATCCCGCATGGGCTATTTTTTAATCCTTCACCTATTTTCACGATAAAATCTATGTCTTTTTGCGATGAAAATTATAGGTGGCCAATAAAATAGAAACAATTTGTTGTCATCATTAACTCCCGAGCTTTTGATTTTAAAAGACCGTATTGCCCTATTCGGTGACACTATTTTGATTCCACATTTCATACTTCAATGTCACCAATTTTATAAAAATATCATCACAAATGATTGAGATCAATTAATTTGCACTTACAAATGTGTCATCAATAAAATTGTCATCAATAAAAAGATATCATCAATGAAGTGTAACTACGTATTAAGCTCATATGTCATCAATTGTATAAAAATATCATCAACAAAGAATGTCATCACAAGTGTGTCATCACTCATCAGTGAACAAAAGTAGAATCAATGAAAATATATCGATATATAATTTACTGACTTACAAAAGTGACATCAAACGATTTGATTAAAAAAGTGGCATCGAATAATTACATTAGAAAATAGCATCAAAACACTACTTTAAAAAAGTGGCATCACATTAAAGAAAAAAATATCATCAAAATACTACTTTGAAAAAAATATCATCAAAATACTACTTTGCAAAAATTTCATCAAAAAAATGGCATCACGGTAAAAAAATATCATCAAAAAATTGACATAAAAAAAGTGGCATCGGTCGTTAACAGTAAAAAAAATGGCATCAATGGTCAACATGACATTACAGTATAAAAAAATGTCATCAAAGTTTTAAAAAAGTGGCATAAAAAAAGTGTCATCCAATCATTTTATTAGAGAAGTGGCATCAGAGTGAAAATAAAATATAATAAAATTTTGGCATCAAAACGGTAAAAGATGACATCACAAAAATGACATCATTAAAAAAAAAATCAAATGGGTTGGTCAACGTTGACCGGTCAACGGTCAACGTTGACCGGTCAATGGTCAAACGGTTGATCATTGACCATTCCACTCTATTTGAATAGGGTCTAGGGCAAAACTAATTACATTAGTTTGGGGTCTAAGTGCCTCATAAAACATTCAAAAGAGCCTATCTAGCAAAATCACCCTTGTTTTTTTTTTGTATAGTATATATGCATAATAGATGTAGTATATATGTATAATAGACAATTAATTTGTAATTAGAAATGGTTATTGTTTTTTTTTAAATATAAAAAATACTTTTTTTTAAGGTAAATAAACTAATTAATTAATGTAACAATGAAGGTAAATATGGTAATGTACATTGAAATTATATGGAGTTATTTCAACATATATCTTTTAACTAAAAAATAGTTATTCAAGGATATTTGGGTCGGGGTTGGGAGTCGGGTCGGGTTGGGAGTCGGGTTGGTTTGGAATTCAAGTCGGGTTCGGGTTGAGTCGGGTTTGTCTATATTCGGGTCACTTTGGATTTCGGGTCAACATCGGTCGGGCTCGGTTTTTGGTTTCGGTTATGCATAACGCCAAATTTTCAGGTTCGGTCGGGTTTCGGTTCAGGTGAGTCGGTCGGGTTTCTCGGGTCGGATAAGGAATTGCCAGCTTTAGTGGTAACAACTGTTTTTTTTACGGTCATCGCCCTATAAGTGGTGACAACTTTTTTTACCATTTTTTTGGGAATCTTTTCATCAACATATTCAAATTCAATCACTTTCAAAAGTGTTATTAGTGGTGTCATCACCATAAAAACAGTGAAACAACTGCTGTCGTCAGAGGAAGCCCCTAGGACAAACGGAGAAAAAACCTTATAGAGGCTAATTCTAACCAAAAGAAAATTTGGTGGTGTTACCACCATAAAACAGTGTAATCACTAATGTACAAAGTGGTGTCACCGCCAGTGTAGCAAGGGAAATAATAGTCAAGTGTTATTAGTGGTGTAACCAAGGAAAAATAGTGTCACCACCGCTATCACTAAAGGATAACACATTGACAAGTGATAAGACACATTTAGGCAGTGTTAACATGTGCATTTAGATAGGTTTAGATATAATAAAGTGCATGAATTAGAGTAGTTTTCGTATTTTAGTTAATTATATAGAGAGTCGGAATCTACATATGTTTGCACATACTTTCAGGCATTGGTGGAGCCAATTGATGACATGGGAATGACCTAGCATCGAACAAGAGGGTAAAAAGCAAGAAGAAATCGGAATATTGAGGAGCTAAACCTACAAAGGATTGGAGCTGTCCAAGCTGGCGACACTTCACTAAAATGAGTCGTTCGAAGGCTGTAGTCATCGGATCGGGGCGTACTTATACTTGTTGGAAAGAGGATTCGAAGACCTACAACTTTTGTGTTTACCACATTTCCAAATTCGGCCTTGAAAACAGCGAAATCTGGACGTCAAGATTGCTGCAGACAAATAACTCGGGTGGGTCACGAAGGAACTCGGCCGAGTTGTTTGATTTCAGCCCGAGTTTCTGCCGAGTGCAAGTCCGGAGCTGTTACTTTCCTTCATTAATGAAATGTGTTATTTTTATTTTATTATTAATTTCAATTAGGGGAGAGGAAACGTTGTTTTTGGGCCTAGAACAAAAGGAACGTGTGTTTTAGTTTAGGGGGGAGTTCCAATGGGAAGAGTTTGGGTACGTAGCTTTTTTTTCTTAGTTTTCTAATTTCTTGATTATGAACAACTAATCCTCCTTGCTTGGGAAAATTAATCGAAGCTTCAGGTTTGCAATTTCATTATAAGATTTCTCTATCTTAATACTCCTCTTTGAATATTATCAATTCTTTGCGCCGATTGTTTAGGGTTTTCGTGAATTTCCGTTAGTCTGATCAACTGATGCCTTTTCATGATAATCTATAGCTAGATATAGGTGATTACTAGTTGAGTTATCTATATTCTTGAGTAGCAAAGTATAAATCTCTGAAACTGGTTGATTTAGGGATTTATATAAAGAATTGATTTGCAATTGATGCAATAACTGGTTGTGCGTGTCGATTGTCTTTGTTGATTTCCTTTAAGCTTAATCGATTATTGAATTGAATCTTGATAGTTTCAAGGTTGTTTGATAATTAGGGTTTTCAGGGTCTGGTTGTCCTGTTAACTAGATTCGATAAGGAATTGGATTCAAAAGACATAGTCTTTCCACAACAAAGTATTCGAGAGGAAGTTATCTATTTGATTTCGATGATCAATGAACAAACCTGATTGCTGAGATTGATTGACCTGAGCTATTCTCTCATATTCATTCACTTAATCTGTTTTACTTATTGTTTTGCTTAGTTAGTTCAAACCATCAAACCCCCCCCCCCCCCTTTTATTTCTTGTTCTTGTTGACGCACTCTGATTTGCATACGAATCATAGACTCTCTGTGGGATCGACCCGTGCTTGCCAAACTACATTAGTTAGGCCAGTCGGTTATATTTGATATGATTTAAGGAGACTAAAAATCTTCTATCAACAAGGGAAGCACAAACCTTAGAGGGACTAATGCTAAACAAAATCATTATTGTCATCAAAAGAAAACACTAGAAAAAGGGAAAAAATGGTCAAATGTTAATAGTGGTGTCACCAACACAAAAGTAGTGTCACCATAAGTGTAACAAGTAGTGTCACCACTAGTGTACCAAGTAAAAGAATGGTCAAGGGTTCTTAGTGGTGTCACCAAAGGTAAAAATTTGGTAACATTTAGTTTTTTTTTTTACGAGATTAGTGTCACCACTTATAAACCACATTTATAAGTGGTGACATCGGTCAATGACTTTGGTGACATATGTATGATGATAAACAAATTTTTTGGTGACAATTTTTTTTACGAGATTAGTGTCACCGTCTCTATCACTGTCATCACCCCTATCACTTCACAACCCCTATCGATGTCACCACCCCTATCAATGTCACCACCCCTATCGATTTCACCACTCTTATTATCGCTGTCACCACCCCTATCGCTGTCACCACCCATATCGTTGTCATCACCCATATCGTTGTCACCACCTCTATCGTTGTCACCGCCCTATCGCTATCACAACCACCCCTATCACTGTCACCACCACCCCTATCATTGTCACCACCACCCATATCGCTATCACCACCCGTATCGTTGTCACCACACTTATTGCCAGTGTTCTAAAAATCGCGCCTAGGCGCCGCCTAGGCACCGCCTGAGCGCTAGACGGGAGGCCACCTAGGAATTTTTACGCCTAGGCGGGCCTTTAGGCGGATTTCCGCCTAGACACTGTCTTGTCCCGCCTAGGCGCCGCCTAGACCCCGCCTAATCCCGCCTAGCCCGACGATTATTCAATTTTAGCTTCTAGACATGTGAATAGCCGACTTAGGGTTTTTTTTTATCCCATAAGTCGGGATGTATTTGCTTTTGAGTCGAATCTATGGTTTTGGATTTTAGGAGGCTTAGAGTCGCTAGTGATGCGGGACCATCATCTACAACTCCAGACACACCCATCATTCTTGGAGAAGGACCAATGACTCGAGCTCGTGCTAAGAAGCTTCAGAGAGACTCATTCAACTTTATGAGTCATGCTTTGTTCTCGAGCAAGGTTCAACTCCCCGAGCCTACATTGAAGACCTATATGTGCATAGGGATTCAAGATGAAGAGCCACCTTAGTCTACATGGCTGCCGAATTAGACTAAGTGTTGGGACTCCCACTTATTTCCATTCTAAGTAACTTTTATACTTAAGTTATTTTAGGAAACTTTAGGGTTATTTTATTTAATTCTTTTAAATCAGTTTTTAATCTCTTTTACTTAGAGATTTCGGCCCAGCAGCCCTAGGAACTCTATATATGCGTTTCTCTTCATGTAGAACAATTCAGAATTCATTAATTAAGAAACACGTTCAGAAACTTGTGTGAAAACACTTGAGAGTTGTCGATCAATTAGAGCAGCGCTCATTGATTGTCGAATTGATATTATCTCAGCTTGGTTTGCTTTGCCGTTCATCAACTTCGCAAGACTTGGTGAATCTAGTATCCACAAGCCCCCTCCTTGTGCTTCAAGTTGTCCGCTTGATTGTGTAGGGTTGTAGAGGCGGGTTGTGTAGTCATTGGTATTGGTTCCTACCCTCTGAGGAGGCCTGGAGTCTTTATCTTGTTCTGCATAGATCGTTTCAGTCCTTATCGGCCGTGTCTTTGCATCAATTTCGTGTCTTTCATCTTTCTTTATCGAGTCTTGTTGAGTCTTGGAGTCGACATTGAGATCAGCCCCTGTTCTTGGTGTTTCTTGGTCGATCTTGTCCTATCTTGATCGATTCTTGAGAGTCTTGTTGCGTTTCTTTGCTTTCTTGTTGAGTCTTGCATAAATCTTGCATCTTTCTTGTTATTTCTTGCTGCGTTCTTTAAGTTCTTGATCGTTCTTGATTAAGTTCTTGAGTTTCTTTATTAGTTCTTGATTATTCTCGCTTGTTGTCGAAGATCGGACCAACCTACGGCTAACCCCGTATCAAATTGGTACCAGAGCTTTGGTTTCCGACATCAAGATTGAGTCTTTTCTTTCCATAAACACAAAAACCATAAAAATACAGTCAGTTTTTTATTTGGTCTTTTACTTCTTGTTCTTGAATTGATTATTGCACTAACTTTGTTTGTTGGTGATTGTTGTGGTTGCATAAGCCTAAACACAAGCCTAGCCGAGACCAGTGGAGTCGACCAAGCCGTGAAGCACCCTTGTGCATTGATGAAGGGTTTTATTTCAAACAAATAAATTTATAAGATCGAAACCCCGCTATAGTATAGTAGGGTCAAGTTCGTCCGCAGGGAGAAAGTCAGTGACTCAATTCTAGTTACCAAAGAGCGAGAAATAGCAAGAAGAGATGGAAAATATAGAGATTTTTTGGGTTTTAAAGTTGCTGAATTTTTGGAATAAAATCAATATTATGAAAGATCTAGGGCATAGGGATCACCACAACGATAATCATACAAGCATTGCAATGGATCATATAAAAAAATCATGTTTTTATCTATTAAATAGGTCAACTTGCATCAACCCAAGCAAAGCTATCAATTTATTTTCACAAATTAATGAACCTTACTAACAATCTTAATTAGGTTATCAAACTTTCGTTTCAAAATCCTAATTACTATCCAATTCACAATTCAATCTTTCAA
The DNA here is from genome assembly GCA_037127255.1 of Persicaria tinctoria. Taxonomy (NCBI): domain Eukaryota; kingdom Viridiplantae; phylum Streptophyta; class Magnoliopsida; order Caryophyllales; family Polygonaceae; genus Persicaria; species Persicaria tinctoria. The sequence continues at coordinate 38,883,075 of JBANSL010000006.1, forward strand.
TTCAATTGCAAAAGGAATTTCTCCCAATTTTCATTGAGATCTTAAGCACATAAAATAGATAAAATCAATCAATTCATCAATTCATAGCACAATTGCAAGCATAACTATCGTTGGGATCACCCCAACCCTAGAAAAGGCGACTACTCACGCATAAACATGGTAGACATTGCGAAATTGATGAAAGAAATAAAAATCAGAAATTTAAATTGCATAAAAACCTGAGAATAATGTCAACAAAGCGTCACAAAAGCCTCACAAAACGTTCTCCAATTTTCGCCGAAGAAATCGCTTCAAAAAGCTCTCAAATCCGCTCACAAACGCTCTATAAACGTGTGTTCCAAATTCTAAAAGTGCTGAAAAAGTGGTGGGAGGAAGAAGAAGCTCTTACAAACCCTAAAAATCCTATTTATACTTAATATCCCATAAACTAAATTAGGAAATAACAAATATATCAATTTTATCTCAAATCTATCTAAGGAAAAGGGGTAAAAATAATTAAATCCGGGTAAATAAGCTCCGTTGGGACCCATACCGAGGCGGATGACCTCGGTACCGACACCCCTTAGCCTCGGTATGAGCCACTGTTGCTTCCTCTCGCTTCGCTCTTCCAGATCAGGCCTCGGTACCGACCCAGGTGGGGTCGGTATCGGGTCGGTATGACGGTGTTCCATCTCGGAAATCTCTGACGGAAGGTATCGACTCGGTATCATGATGTACCGACTCGGTATGTTTTGTTTCAGCTCGGTTTGGCTCACTAAAATGCCCGTATCTCCTTCGTTATAACTCCGATTGCTTCCGTTCTTTTTCCTATGCGCTCTAAATTCTCTCCGCATCTTTTCTCTCTTGAAAATTTCTTCAAAAACAGCTTCCAAAAATCTGTAAAACACACAAAAACTAGTGAAGACATCTATTTCTAATGAAATATGAAAACTTATACAAAAGACAATAAACCCAATGCAAAACCTATGAAAATGACTCAAATTGACATCAAAATATATGGGAAAATATAACTAAAAACATGTACATCATGCATCACCCTAGCCGACCGCAGAAATTCTGTCCCCATAAGTTACAGCTTGGCCGAATCCATTCCACCACACAAACCCTAGTTTGTTGCTTGTTCTATCTTTGGAACTTTATTTATCTTTTATCTATTCTACTTGCCTTGATAAAATCTGATTTTATTTGATAGATTATTCCATATTATCTATCATTTATCTTTAAGAGGCTTAGATAGATCTTGTTACCTTATATATCCAAAGGCTGTTTATAAATATATCTTTAGGGCTACAAATTTCATCCATTCACCTTATTTTATCTGATTTTCGAGTCCTACTCTTTTGCTGTTAGTTTTCTTGCATTAGGAAAAAAAAAGAAAAAAAAGAGTCAATTTCGAAATTCATTAAAAAAAAAAAAAAAAGGAGACATACATACTTGGACCTAAGAGGATAAAATTCACTAGGGGCAAAAGTAAGTCAAAAAAAAAAAAAAAGAAAGAGTTATTGATATCTAGTGCAAGAAAACCCCAAGGACACACTTTTTGGTGAATTCTACAGCTCTATATCGACAGCCCTTATATCAAACACAATACCTCCACAAAAACACAAAATTGAAACCCTACCCTGCAACTACAACGTCCTAACTTAAAGGTTTTCAATCAAAAAGAGGTAAATTTCCATTCTTTCGTGAGTTTTTCTATTCTTTCTCTTTGTTTACAGCATTGTCGAGTTGCTTGCTAGCTGTGACGAGCAATTTCTCTTCTATTGAGTTGCTGTGTTTGTTGTGTCGAGTAGAGCTCAACCCCTGCCGAGTTCTTCTTTTGTGCTATCGAGTTGCTTTGCTTGTTCCTTCATTATATCGAGTACTCTCCTGTCCATATCGAGTTCTCTCTTGTTGAAACAGGTCCTGAAAAGTTTGTGTCGAGCACTGATTTGTGGTGTTGAGTACTGATCTCCCTTGATCAAAGTGCTCTCTTTGCTTGTCGAGTTCTCTACAGCCTTTGTTGAGTTCTCTTGTGTGTTGTTTCATTCATTCACTCTATTGCATACTTTGATTGTTAAGTTTTTGCTTGGTAGTTGATTTGCCCAAAGCGGATTGCCCTAGCAAGCGTGATATATCAATCGGAGAGAGGAGTGTGAGCGAAACCCAATTGTGAGCTGTTTATAAGTTTTACTAACCATTAACATAGTTCTGTGTTTCTTTTGTCTTTGTTATAATGTCTAACAATCAGGGAAACAATGGTGGTAACAACTCCACCAACTCGAGTGCAACAGTAACTCCCGAGCAGTTTGCCACCTTGATGAATAATGTGAACAACATGATGAACACCTTGGCGGGCATGGCTACTGTCCCTGAAACCTTGGCTGCACTACAAGCCAAGATGACGGTTTTGGAGAATTCTAGGCCGAGTGGTTCAAATACCGTGGGAGGCCAGCAAGAGCAAAGGCGTGACGAGGCGCCTAACGATGAAAGAGAGGTCATAAATCCTAACCCTATTCCTAATCCCAATTTGAATCTCAATAATCCTATTTTTGAAGGAAACAATTCTCCACGAGGTGGGAGAAATAATAGGAATAATGAGTATGTTAATGTGCAAGGTCAAGGACAGGGAAGGGGAAGAGGACGTGGCTATCAAGAGCGTTTCTATTACTCGGAGCAAGATGATGACTTCCAAGAAGAGGAGTATTGGGAGCAACGCCCGAGACGGAATCAAAGGGGAAATCAGAACCGACCGCCTAGATACAATGATGACGATGGTATGGGTAAGGTTAAGGTAAAGATTCCTCCTTTTGATGGTAAAACTGATCCAGATGCTTATATTGATTGGGAAATTAAAATGGAGCAAATCTGGAATTGTCATAATTTCTCAGAACCAAAGAAAGTGCAATCAGCTTCCCTAAAGTTTCAAGGTTTTGCATTAATCTGGTGGGATAATCTTGTTAAGGAGAGAAGAAGATCCCTTGATGCACCTATTGCTTCTTGGGAACAATTAAAAGTGGTAATGAGAAATAGATTTGTACCTCGACATTATGATAGAGAGCTATTAAACAGATTAGAAAACCTTAAACAAGGTAGTAAAACTGTTGAGGAAACATTTAATGTTATGCAAGAAGCTATGGCTCGAGCTAATGTGGTAGAAACTCACGATAAAACTAATGTTAGATACCTTAGGATCTTGCATCCCGCTTTAGCTCATGAAATTGATTACTTTCCCTATGTTACTCCTACTGATTTGTTACATCTAGCTATGAAAGTAGAAAAGGGACAACGCTACAAGAGCCAAGCTAATAGGATGTCGAGTGGCCAGCAACAAGGATGGCGCCAATCTCGGCCACAACAGCCCCAAGGGCGCTCGGAAATGGGTTCTAGAGAGTGAGCTCAGCAGCCCCAAGGGAAGAGTGATAGCCGACAGCCCCAACAGCCCCTCGACAAAGGAAAAGGTCCATGGAATGGACGAGATTCGTCTGGGACATCTACTGGTCCCAAAGGGAATAATCCTAACCCTTCTACCCTTAGATCTAGAGATATAGTATGCTTTAAATGCCAAGGTAGAGGACATTATATGAAGGATTGCCCTAATAAGAAAACTCTCATGGTTAATCACTTAGGAGAATATGAATCTGAAAATTCTTGTGATGAACATGACGAGCATGCTAATGACAATGATCAGAACTTAAACCTTGTTTGTTATGAAAATGATGGTGATGAGGTTGAATATGAGCATGGAGAATCTTTGATTGTTAGGAGAGTTTTAAGTGTTGTTCCTACACCATGTGATGATAATCAAAGAGAAAACTTGTTTCATACTCGTTGTCTAGTTAAAGGAAAGGTTGTAAATGTGATCATTGATGGAGGTAGTTGCTGTAATTTAGCTAGTCAAGAAATGGTTGACAAATTGCATTTACCTACTGTCCAACACCCTAGACCTTACAAATTGCATTGGATGAATGATTGTGGCTTATTGAAAGTAAATAGGCAAGTTAAAGTGCATATTAAACTAGGACATTATGAAGATGATGTTTTATGTGATATAGTGCCTATGCAAGCTTGTCATATTCTATTAGGCCGTCCTTGGCAATCTGATCGTAAGGTTATGCATGATGGATTTACTAATCGCTATACCTTTGCTTTTCAGGGAAAGAATGTCATTCTCAAACCCATGACGCCTACGCAAGTAGCTGATGAGATTGAGAAGCGGAAGGTAAGTAAAGGTGAGTTAGATCAGGAGGCTCAGTCGAGCCAAGTGGATCCTCAAACTCGAGCTAAGAGTGTGTTCTTGGTTTCCAAAAGCACATTCCTGGACGAATTTGCGGATGGTGGAACTATACTTATGCGCCTTTGCAAGAGCTTGAACATGTTGAGTGAAGAGCTTAAAGCTTCTCTTCCATCGAACATTCTCGCTCTTCTTGAGGAGTTTAAGGATGTGTTTCCCGATGACATACCACCAGGTCTACCCCCTATTCGTGGAATTGAGCATCAAATTGATCTTATTCCAGGGGCTGCATTGCCTAATCGACCTGCGTATCGTATGAATCCCACTGAGACCCAAGAGGTCCAAACCCAAGTCCAGGAACTGTTGGATAAGGGTTACATTCGAGAAAGCTTAAGTCCTAGTGTTGTACCTGTGTTATTAGTCCCTAAGAAAGATGGATCATGGAGAATGTGTGTAGATTGTAGGGCTATTAACAACATCACTATTAAATATCGTCACCCTATTCCTAGATTAGATGATATGCTAGATGAGTTACATGGAGCTTCTATATTTTCTAAAATTGATCTTAGAAGTGGTTATCATCAGATTAGAATGAAAAAGGGTGATGAATGGAAAACAGCCTTTAAGACTAAGCTTGGGTTATATGAGTGGTTGGTTATGCCTTTTGGTTTAACTAATGCTCCTAGCACTTTTATGCGTTTAATGAATCATGTGCTTCGAGATTTCATTGGAAGATTTGTTGTTGTCTATTTTGATGATATTCTGATTTATAGCAAATCTCTTAATGAACATGAATCACATCTTAGAGAAGTGCTTAAAACGCTGAGAATTGAACGCTTGTATGCTAATTTAAAGAAATGTGAATTATGTAATGAACAAGTGTCTTTTCTTGGATTTGTAGTGAGCGCTAATGGACTGCGTGTTGATGAATCAAAGATCAAGGCTATTCAAGAGTGGCCGACCCCCACTAACATAGGACATGTACGCAGCTTCCAAGGACTTGCGAGCTTCTACCGACGCTTTGTGCGAGATTTCAGCACCATCTCAGCCCCACTGACCGAGCTTACTAAGAAGAGAAGTGAGTTCACATGGGGAGCAGCTCAGGAGGAAGCATTCAACACACTTAAGGACAAGCTGACCCACGCACCCCTATTAGCTTTACCGGACTTTACTCAGCCCTTTGAAGTAGAGTGTGATGCTAGCGGAGTTGGAATTGGTGGCGTCCTTATGCAGGGAGGTAAGCCTATTGCTTTCTTTTCTGAGAAGTTGAAGGGTGCTTGTCTTAATTACTCTACATATGATAAGGAATTGTATGCATTGTTTAGAGTACTTAAGACATGGTCTCACTATCTATGGCCTAGCGAGTTTATTCTTAGGACTGATCATGAATCATTGAAACACTTTAAGAGCCAAGATAAACTTGATAGGAGGCATGGTAGATGGATGGAATTCATTGAAACATTTCCTTATGTAATTAAGTATAAGAAAGGCAAAGACAATGTGGTTGCTGATGCTTTATCTAGAAGACATGTTCTTTTAACCACTTTGGATTCTAGAGTCTTAGGCTTTGTTTACATAAAGGAATTATATGAATCTGATTTGGATTTTGGAGATCATTTTCGAAAATGCTTAGAAAAGGGTCCTAATGACAGCTTTTATATACATGAAGGATTCTTATTTCGAAAAGATCAAGTGTGCATTCCTAGATGTTCTCTACGATTATTACTTGTTAGTGAAGCCCATAGTGGTGGATTAATGGGACATTTTGGTAGAGATAAGACATATAACACACTGAAATCACACTTTTATTGGCCACATAGACTTAGGGATGTAGAACATTGCCTTAAGAGATGCATAGATTGCATTAAAGCCAAAGCTAAGCTTATGCCCCATGGCCTTTATACCCCACTACCGACCCCATCAGCCCCTTGGGAAGACATATCTATGGATTTCATAGTTGGGTTGCCTAGAACTAAGAAGGGGAGAGATTCTATATTTGTGGTAGTGGATAAGTTCTCTAAAATGGCTCATTTCATCGCATGCCACAAAACTGATGATGCTACTAATGTTGCTAATCTATTCTTTAGAGAAGTAGTTAGGTTGCATGGTGTGCCTAAAACTATTTTTAGTGATAGGGATGTGAAATTCTTAAGTCATTTTTGGCGAACTTTATGGAATAAATTGGGAACTAGATTGCTATTCTCTACTTTTAGTCACCCCCAAACTGATGGCCAAACTGAGGTGACTAATAAAACCCTTGTTACTGTCCTAAGAGCCATTATTAGGAAGAATTTGAAACTTTGGGAAGAAGCCTTACCTCATGTGGAATTTGCTTATAATAGAACCATGCATTCGGCTACTAAAATCAGTCCATTTGAATGTGTGTATGGTGTTAATCCACTAACCCCTTTTGATCTTACTCCATATCCTATGAGAGACAAAGAATCATTTGAGGCAGGTAAGCATGTCGAGTTCATTAAGGAGCTGCATGAACGAACTCGAGAGAAGTTGAAGCTAAAGGCTGAATACAATGCTAACAAGGCCAACAAGGGACGTCGCTTGGTCACATTTCAGCCTGGAGATCTTGTATGGGTGCACTTGAGGAAGGAGCGGTTTCCAGAAGCCCGGAAGAACAAGCTGTCGCCTCGCGGTGATGGACCATTTCGGATCAAGAAGAGAGTGGGCGACAATGCCTACCAATTGGAGCTTCCTGGAGACATGGGCGTGAGCGCTACATTCAACGTCGCGGATCTAATCCCTTACTTTGCTGTGGATGAAGACTTGGATTCGTGGTCGAATCCTTTTCAAGAAGGGGAGGTTGATGCGGGACCATCTTCTACAACTCCAGACACACCCATCATTCTTGGAGAAGGACCAATGACTCGAGCTCGTGCTAAGAAGCTTCAGAGAGACTCATTCAACTTTATGAGTCATGCTTTGTTCTCGAGCAAGGTTCAACTCCCCGAGCCTACATTGAAGACCTATATGTGCATAGGGATTCATGATGAAGAGCCACCTTAGTCTACATGGCTGCCGAATTAGACTAAGTGTTGGGACTCCCACTTATTTCCATTCTAAGTAACTTTTATACTTAAGTTATTTTAGGAAACTTTAGGGTTATTTTATTTAATTCTTTTAAATCAGTTTTTAATCTCTTTTACTTAGAGATTTCGGCCCAGCAGCCCTAGGAACTCTATATATGCGTTTCTCTTCATGTAGAACAATTCAGAATTCATTAATTACGAAACACGTTCAGAAACTTGTGTGAAAACACTTGAGAGTTGTCGATCAATTAGAGCAGCGCTCATTGATTGTCGAATTGATATTATCTCAGCTTGGTTTGCTTTGCCGTTCATCAACTTCGCAAGACTTGGTGAATCTAGTATCCACAAGCCCCCTCCTTGTGCTTCAAGTTGTCCGCTTGATTGTGTAGGGTTGTAGAGGCGGGTTGTGTAGTCATTGGTATTGGTTCCTACCCTCTGAGGAGGCCTGGGGTCTTTATCTTGTTCTGCATAGATCGTTTCAGTCCTTATCGGTCGTGTCTTTGCATCAATTTCGTGTCTTTCATCTTTCTTTATCGAGTCTTGTTGAGTCTTGGAGTCGACATTGAGATCAGCCCCTGTTCTTGGTGTTTCTTGGTCGATCTTGCCCTATCTTGATCGATTCTTGAGAGTCTTGTTGCGTTTCTTTGCTTTCTTGTTGAGTCTTGCATAAATCTTGCATCTTTCTTGTTATTTCTTGCTGCGTTCTTTAAGTTCTTGATCGTTCTTGATTAAGTTCTTGAGTTTCTTTATTAGTTCTTGATTATTCTCGCTTGTTGTCGAAGATCGGACCAACCTACGGCTAACCCCGTATCAGCTTGTCGGACACGTATTTTTGCGTTTATTCACTTTAGTGTTAGTTAAGGACCACAAATTTGGGTTTATAAGTGATATTATAGATTATTATTGCATTATATGAATTATTGATATGTGTTATGTGTTAAAATATAAAGAAACAATCATGTTTGTTCTAAGTCCGCCAGGCGCTAGGCGGCTACCCACCGCCTAGCGACCGCCTAGCGCCTTTTAGAACATTGCTTATTGCTGTCACCACCTCTATCGTTGTCACCGACCTATCGTTGTCACCATCACTCCTATCGTTGTCACCACTCCTATCGTTGTCACCACCACCCCTATCATTGTCACCACAACTCCTATCGTTGTCACCACCCTTATTGCTGTCACCACCACCCTTATCGTTGTCACCACCACCCTTATCGCTATCACCACCTCTATCGCTGTCATCACCAACCTTATCGTTGTCATCACCCTATCACTGTCACCACCCCTATCGTTGTCACCACTCTATCGTTGTCACCACTCTATCGCTGTCACCACCGCTATCGTTGACAACTTCTTTTGGTGACAACTTTGTTTTTAGATTTTTTTTATATTTTTTACGGGATCACTGTCACCACCGTTATTAAAAAGAACATATAATATCACTTGAAATCAATGACGATGTAGTGACAAGTTTTCGTTGAGTGACACATGCGGGAATAACTTTTTTTTTTTGTGACAGAGTTATTTTTAGAGTTTTTTTTATGAGATCACTGTCACCACGCTTATCGATCAATGATGACACTATTGGTTACACATGTAGTGACAACTTTTCTTTGAGTGACGATGACATCTTTATTTTTAGAGTTTTTTTTTTACGAGAACAGTGTCACCACCCTTATTAATACAATGGTGACAGAATATCTAAAATCGTATTTGCAATGACACGTTCCCAATCAATGTCATTATGACACCAATGCCAAGAGAGGCTAATACTAAGCAAAACTATTGTTGTCATCAAAGGAAACCCCTAGGATAAGTGTTATTAGTTATGTCACCACTCTTAGTGACAACTTTTTTTTTAACGATGATAGTGTCACTACTCTTATTGATGTTACCAACAGTGGTGCATGACAACTAAAACTCTAAGATAAAGAGATTATAAATTCGATATGTGTTTTTATACATATAATTCATCATCATCAACAAATTCAACAATTGGGAGTTTCAAACCCTACGACACGGAAAACTACAGCAACATGCAAAATACTTGTGACAATAGTGTGCATGCAATAATACTTATAAACGAAAACATTTTCATCCAAACTATCAAGGAATTACAATGAAAACAGGATACAAAACTGGGGTTAACTGGTTATCTAATGCAAAATCAAAGCCACTGATAGTAAAACATTTCAGAAATTATTATAACATCACAAACAAATCGGAAACTGAATCATTTAATTGTTTTAAGACTATTGTTTCACAAAGAAGCCAAAACACAAAATCAAACAAAAAATTTCAAATTCAAATCAAGCAAAATTATGCAGATATTCCCAAAATTCATCAAAATCAAATACAAAATTCAAACAGAGGAGTAATTCAGTAGGATGAGATAAAAATCCGATCTCCCTGAAATCGACGCGGCCGTTTCTGTACGAGGCGGCCACCGTAATCATTGCACCGATCTGTTCCTAGTCGTTGTAGGCGGAAGAGAAGAACGATCGGAGATCCTCGCGGCTTATCAGACCGTCGTGATCCGCGTCGATGACGTCGAACGCTCGCCGAAGAAGAGGAAGGCCGACTGGAGAGGAGAGGAAGACACTTCGCCGACTACCTCCTGCTGCGCAATCGCGGAGACGAAGAAGATTGAAGCGCTTTAGAATTCAGATCCATGGAGGAGGCACGAGGATCGGTCATCTTTTCCCAAATCAGATTAAGCGGGTTGGGTTTAATTAAAATAGGAGTATAACGGGGTTTCCAAATTTTTTTAGGACACTTAGCAAAAACTGATTTTAAGTGGACATTTTACAAAAAGAGGTTGGCAAAATGGACATTTAACCAAATATCTTCTAGTTTTTAACACCTCAAAAAACGTCCGTGAATAGTAAAACGTCCGGGCTAGGGCTAAGGGTTAAGGTAGGCCTGACCCGCCTATATATATATATTACTTATATTTTTTTTATATATTTGTATTAAAATACTACGGAGTATATAATATATATATATTGATTATATAATATCTAAACTTTTATATCTATTACTTTATAAATACTAATAGAATTTACATTACATATAAATTAAGGAATACAATAATACGGAGTACTAAATAAAATATTTTCAACATTTTTTCATTGAAATGAACCTACATAAAGATTGTAGTGTGTAATTTCACATTTGTGTAACTTGTATACCTTTGTTTTGTATAAAATTTCAATCTTTTGCGACACTTAGCACATTTGTGTAGTTTGAGATTAAAGGCATAAATAATAAAATAAAAATATTATTTTATGAAATTATAATGGGCGGCCAGGTGGGCTACCTGGCCCGCGGGCTTGGGAAAGAGAGTTGGCCCAGAAACCGGGCCTAGGCCAAGCCCGACCCGCTAAAATGAGCCAATATATTCCCATAAGTCCGACCCAAGCCCGCTCAAGCCCGCCCATGCTCAGGTCTAGTTATATTACTTATTTTGATAATTTGGTAAGAAGTTACGCAAGTTTAAATTTTTATATCTATTTATACACTATTACATGTTAAGAATACAACAAGTTAAATATTGACTCAATGTTTATTTATTGCGTTTTATATCCTTATTTTGTTAGTTTTCTTTTCTTCGACTATTTAATTTATTTATATTTTTAACGGAGAAAAAATAATAGATTTTTATCATAAATCGAAGTTATGCTATCTTAAAACAACATCATTTAATTTATAATTATTATATTATATAGAGATCGCTAAAACGACATTACACTCACTCACTCACTCACTCTGGTGTCCCTCGCTGAAAAACTTCTGGCTCCGTTCCCGCAGACAATGGCGATTAACCTCCAAGCAGGGATAGTAAATTCATGGTTGGGGGGCCACTTGGTATCTGATTGATTGACGGAGTACGTATGCTCTTAAATACGGAGTATAAATAACTACCAATCAATCAGATAATCGTCATTGATGAAAACTATCCATATTTTAATTTATTACTCCCTTCGTTTTTTTATGGACAATGATACACTTATCCTCTGGTAAGCTTACCTTGATGGTAAAGATGTAAAATCCAACTTATTGAAAAACTAAGGGTGTCCCTATATACACCGCAAATCCGCGGATTAGAGCTGCTAATCAACGTCGGATTCGACGTTGTAACATTAATTACATTACAACGTCGGATTCGACGTTGTAATATGTGAAGTGAAGGATCGGATCGGGCCGAACCGGGCTAACAACGTCGGATCCGACGTTGTTAGGGTAAAAAATAAAAAATCCCACCCACCCACCCACACTCACAAAAAAAAAAAAAAAAAAAGAGCAACGTTCAAAAGGACGTTGTAAACCAAATTTTTTTTGTTTTTTTTTTTAATATCTTATACTTGGTTCGGTCTGACCCGTATTAGCACGTTCAATTTGACGTTGTAACAACGTCTAATTCAACGTTGTTATAACATCCGATAAGTGAAATTAGCACACAATTAACAACGTCAGATTGGACGTTGTAGCAACGTCTAATCCAACGTTGCTACAATGTTGGATCCAACGAAGTATTTGCGGTGTATATAGAGAACGCGAAAAATAAAAATAAAAAAAACAGCTTTTTCTATTACTCTTTATTACTCTTATTCCCTAGACTTTCGTATATCCTAAAGCCTATAATTTTAACTTTTTTTTTATGTGTAAATAAAGAAGGGTGGGAAAATTATTTCAAGCTCCCTTATTAAAGATGATTGTGTTAACATATAAATATGGATTCACACAAATAAAATTAGTTTGAGCTCTCTTTAACCAAGATCGAGTTAACAAAATCACGAATTCGGACTAATAAAATAGTTTAATCTCTAGTTAATCGGTTCGGTTTAATATAAAATCACATAACCGGGCAAATAAAATTATCCGTAATTTATGATATCTTTTAAAAAACTATTCTTGAATTGCAAAATTATAATCATAAGAATTTTTCAATCAACTATCCATCATCCACTCTTGATCATATCCATTCGATTCCAACTGCCTTGCAATGACCATCGAAGTCAAGTAAACACAACAAAAATAGTATTCGGTCGAATTTTGATGCCTAAAAATAACTCATAAATAAGAACACCCAAATGAGCCAAATACATCTCTATTCTCTAGTTAGCCAATTAAATTTATACTCAATTACCCTATTCGTTATAAACAAATTATTATCTTTTATGTCTAAATAAATTTATAAATTTATATTCGTTATAAACAAATTATTATCTTTTATGTCTAAATAAATTTATAATTTTATATTTTATTCATTACAAATGATTTGATAGATCATTTTATGCAGGGTTGTCAAAAAAACCCGGTTGCATTCCGCGTTTTATTCACAATGCCTGTGGAAAAGTTGAACTTAGATGAAAATGCGGGGAAAAAAACGCAGTTTCATTTTGTTAATTTTTAATTTCGGGTTGAATTATGTAATTAGGTAATTTTTTTCCCAAAAAAAATACTATTCTTTTTTTACGGAAAATTTATTCACAAAAATATATATATTTTTTTTTACGAAAAATTGAAAAAGGGAACCCATCTTCCTCTTCCTCCAAAATCGCCTGCTGGGAAGGAGAGAGGGAGGCCGGAGAGCACTGGAAGACAGAGGTTGAGGGTCGGAGGATAAGGAGGTCGGCGGCCGGAGAGCTCAGGGAGGTGCTGTCGGGGTCGAAAGTCGACGGCCGGTGGTACCCGATCGAGAGGGGACTCCGCCACAGCGCCACCTGCTGCTCGAGAGTTGCAACAGGCCGTGAGATGGAGGACTGAGGGCAACCATGGATGAGGAGCTCGAGCTCTGGATTTCCGATGGTGGGTGGTAGGGAGGAAGCCAGGTCAAGAGGGAGAAGCGGGGGAGATCGACGAAGAAGCAACAAGGACTGAAACATGCATACATACACCATCAGAAATTGATAACCAACCCATAACTTCTACCCACTACTTTGCCCACTACAAGACTTCTAAAAACTATAATGAAACTGTCATCACAGCACTTCTTACAACTTGAAATCTTAACTAACTTTAACTAACTTTACTTGACTACAAGCTAACTATCTTAGCTTTGATAAAACTTAGGAATTCTAGATTACAAATTCAACACCACCTCTTAATTTAGAATTCCTTCATTCCAATTTTCTCCATAAAGAAGAAATGCTTTGCACTGCTAAGAGCCTTAGTGCAAAGATCTGCATCTTGACTGTTTGTTCCACAAAACATCAATGTCACCTTCTCCTCTGCTACAAGTCTTCTTACGAAGTGGTGCTGCACATCTATGTGCTTAGTTCTAGCATGGAAATCTGGATTCTTTGTCATTGCTATAGCAGATTTGTTGTCACACCACAACTCAATTGCCTTTGAATGATCACATCCTAGATCAAGTAGCAATTTCTTCAACCACATTGCTTGCTTAGCAGCTGAGCGAGCTGCAACATATTCAGCTTCAGACGATGAGAGTGCCACTGTCTCTTGTTTCTTTGAACTCCAAGTGTCTGCACCTGAGCCTAAGCTGAACACAGAGCCTGATGCACTTCTTCTGTCGTCAAGACAGCCTGCCCAGTCACTATCTGTGTATCCTCTGAGCTTGAAGTCATCCACACACTCATACCAGATCCCATATCTTAAGGTCCCTGCAATGTACTTCAAAATTCTTCCAGCTGCTCCAAGATGCTGCTTTGTTGGACCATGTAAATACCTTGAAATCACACTCACACTATAGGCAATGTCAGGCCTTGTGTGTGTGAGGTAATTCAGGCCACCAACCATGCTTTTGTAAAGCCTTTCATCTGCAGCTGGAGTTCCATCCTCCTTTCTCAGTTTCTCATTGGTATTCATTGGTGTTCTGGCAGCATCACTTAGCTCCATGTTGAATTTCTTCAACATGTCTCTGCTGTACTTCTCTTGACATACAAAAATCCCTTCTTTGCACTGCTTAACCTCCAATCCAAGAAAGTACTTCAATAAGTGCAGATCTGTCATTTCAAACTTACTCATCATGGACTGCTTGAACTTCTTTAGCATTTGTGATGAGGAGCTGAAGTAGATTATATCATCTACATACAAGCACACCACAATAAACTCACCATCTGTCTTCTTCACATATAGTGTGGGCTCATTCATGCTCCTCTCAAATTCATTCCTTAGAAAGAATGAATCAATTTTGCTATACCAAGCCCTTGGGGCTTGCTTCAATCCATATAAAGCCTTGTGTAATCTATACACCTTGTGCTCTTCACCTTTCTTCTCAAATGCCAGGGGCTGCTCAACATACACTTCCTCATGCAACTCTCCATTTAGAAAAGCTGATTTCACATCCAATTGAAACACCTGCAACTTCCACTGAGTTGCCAATGCTAACACCACTCTCACTGTTTCCATTCTTGCTACAGGTGAGAATGTTTCTTCATAGTCAATTCCTTCCTGTTGAGCATACCCTTTCACAACTAGCCTGGCCTTATGCTTGTGCACTTCTCCATCTGTGTTGAACTTTGTTCTATACACCCATTTCAGGCCTATTGCTTTCTTTCCCTGAGGTAGCTCTATCAACTCCCAGGTTTCATTCTTCTTAATACATCTCATCTCCTCTTCCATAGCTGATTGCCACTTCTTCTCATCCTTTGCCTCATCAAAATTCTCAGGATCAGCTGTAATCAGTGCAAATCCACATCTCACACTCCTGTCATATACATCTGCAAGAGATCTGATTTTCCTAGGAGGTGATTCATCTGATGAGCTAGAGGATGGAGATTCCTCACTGCTTGATGGGCTTCCTGGAGTTGAGGGAGTTGAAGAAGAGTTAGAGTTCAGTTCATTAATATCAGCTTCATCTTCTGTATTAATTTCCTCTGAAGAACTCTCCACAATGATGACCTCCTTTGTCACTTTGCCACATCTTTCCTTCATCCAATCCCACTCTACTTCCTCATCAAACACCACATTTCTACTTATGATTGTTCTTCCTCTCGCTGGATCAAATAGCTTGTATGCCTTGGACTGAGATGCATAACCAATGAACACACACTTTTCTGTCTTCTCATCTAGCTTTGATCTTAAATTGATCATAGCATAGGCAACACACCCAAACACTCTCAAGTGCTGCACTGAGGGCTTCTTTCCTCTCCACACCTCAAAAGGTGTTTTGTCTTGCACAACTCTTGTAGGTGATCTATTCAGAACATATACAGCAGTAGCAACAGCCTCACACCAAAATTTCTTTGGCACATTCCTAGCCTTAAGCATACTCCTTGCCATTTCAACTATTGTCCTATTTTTCCTCTCTGCTACCCCATTCTGCTCTGGGGTGTAAGGTGCAATGAGCTCCCTCCTGATTCCATTTTCATCACAAAAGTTTGCAAATTCATTTGATATGAATTCTCCTCCTCTGTCTGTCCTTAGAGCTTTCACCATTTTCCCTGATTGCTTCTCAACTAGAGCTTTGAATTTTCTGAAATTCTCAAATGCTTCAGACTTGTACCTTAGAAAGTACACCCAGCTCATTCTACTGAAGTCATCTGTGATGAGGAAAAAATACTTGCTTCCTCCTAATGAGTCTGTCTGCATTGGCCCACACAAGTCTGCATGAAGCAGCTCCAAGCAATCACCAGCTCTCCAGGCTTCTCTGACTGCAAATGACCCCCTACTTTGCTTGCCATATAGACATCCTTCACACAGATCAAGCTCTCCTATCTTTGGCAATCCCAACACCATAGTTCTGGACTCTAACATCTTTAAGCTTTGCAGATTTAGATGTCCAAATCTCATGTGCCATAACCTTGTACTGTCTACCTCTTTTACAGTCATAGCTCTCCCAACATTCTTTAACAAATCTAAAGGAAACATCCTATTCTTTGTCATGGTTACTTTAACAACAATCTGGTTTGTTGCTTTCTCTCTTATTGTGCACATATCATCATCAAACAAAAGAGAGTAACCAGTGCCTTGCAGCTGTCCAACACTCAGCAAATTATGTGCAAGGTCAGGCACAAACTGAACATCATGAAGAAGTTTCTCACCACCTTGCACACTTCTAATTCCAATTGTGCCTCTCCCTTCTACTTGCAACAGCTTGTTGTCACCAAGTCTGACCTTCCCTTTCTTAGACTCATCAAGGTTCCTGAACAAGCTCCTTGAACTGGACATATGGTTTGAACAACCACTATCCAGAAACCACACTTCATTTGCTGATTCTGTGACAGACATGAGAGCCATGAACAACCTATCCTCCTTCTCTGGATTTTCTGAGTAGTGTGCATTCTTTTGTTCATTCTCCTGCTTCTCCCAACAAAAAGCTTATTTGTGACCAAACTTTTTGCAATAATAACATTTGATTCCACTCTTGTGCTGCCTGGAATCACCACTTTGATTCCTATTGGAATCCTTCCATTAATCATCACCATTTCCTCTTCCTTGCCCACCAGACTAACCTCTTCCTTGGCCTCTCCCTCAGCCTCTGTAGCTACCTCTAGAGCCACCTCTACCCCTGTGACTCCCCCTATAGCCACCCCTGCTTGAAGAGCCTTCTGGCTTGGACCTTGAGGAATCATCTTTAACTTGAAACACCTTCTGTTCTTTCACCTCTGTTGTCCTGCTCAGCCTCTCCTCATGGCCTTGCAAGGAACTTGTCAGTTCCTCAAATCTGTAGGTTGACAAATCCTTTGACTCCTCTATTGCAGCAACAACATGGTCGAACTTCTTGGGAAGACTTCTCAAAACTTTGCTCACCACAGTCTCAGCATTCACCACCTCTCCATAGGATCTCATGTGATTCACAATCCCTGACACTCTTGATAGAAAGGTCTGTACAGACTCTTTCTCTTGCATCACCAAGGTATCAAACTCCCTTCTAAGTGACTGCAATTTCACTGTGATCACTCTTCTATCTCCTATGTACTCCTGCCTCAGGATGTCCCAGGCTCCATGAGAGGTTGTTGCAGCAGCAATCCTTGGGAAAATTTCATCATCCAAAGCAGATTGAATCATGAAGAGAGCCTTTGAATCTTTCTTCCTTTTCTCCCTTACCTGCTGGTCTGGCTCCCCAACTGCATTGTCCTCGAATCCTTGATCCACCAAACTCCAGATCTCTTGAGACTTGAAGAGTGTAGACATCTTCAAGCTCCAAAAATGGTAATTAATTCCATTGAATATAGGCAACTGAGGGTTGCTGGAATTTCCATTACCCGAGTTCTGCATTTTGAGCAAGAACTTTCACTCTTGTGTTTCCCTTGTGTTTTAAATCTCACTTCACTCAAACCCGAATCTAACCCAGCAACACACACTGGTGTTTGCTCTGATACCAAATGTTGCAATTTAAGGTGGATCAACACTCAAATTCCTACAAAATTTGATCACTCACGAAGACAGAACACACAAGTTCTTTTGTGGAACAGAAGAGAACTTGAACACAGAAATTTTAATAACTGCCTTACCCCTTGATTGAATTGAAACATGCATACATACACCATCAGAAATTGATAACCAACCCATAACTTCTACCCACTACTTTGCCCACTACAAGACTTCTAAAAACTGTAATGAAACTGTCATCACAACACTTCTTACAACTTGAAATCTTAACTAACTTTAACTAACTTTACTTAACTACAAGCTAACTGTCTTCGCTTTGATAAAACTTAGGAATTCTAGATTACAAATTCAACATCGGAATCGCAACTGTTGGTGGCGGAGAGAGGGAGGAAGGTGCGCCGGGAAGTGAGGAGGAAGGTGGCCATCGATGATGTAGGCGGCTCTAGGGTTTTTTTGGGATCTAATAATAACATTGGACTTTATTGGGCTATATTGGTACGGGCCTTAAGTATACAACATTTTGTTTTTACAATCTAATACTTAAACTTTCTATAACTTAAAAAAAAAACACCCTATTTCTTACGTAATTGTCTAAAACTTTTTCTCTCTCTCAAATGAACACCCTAGTTGTTATACATTCACCCAAAATTTTCAATTTTTTTTTTCAAATGAGCACCCTAAGTTCAACCCCAAAAGACAATTATTAAATTATAGTACTAACAAGTAGATGAGCACCCTAAATTATAGTACTAACAAGTAGATGAGCACCTAAAAGACAATGAGCACCCTAAGTTATACATATTTTTTATTCAAAAAATAATGTTAGTATAGATCATAAAGTCGTAATAATGATATATATATATATATATATATATATATATATATATATATATATATATATATATATTGGTTGTTAGATATCATAATTAGACATGGATTGAAAAAAGTTTTTTTTTTTAATTTATCCTATTGGTTAAACAAGAAGTTTGTTTTTTAATTTATCCTATTGAAAAAAGTTGTTATACATTCACCCAAACCTAATTGATGTTTGATCAATTAGGTTTTTGTGGTAAGTTTAATTCTTGATAAATCGTATTTTATTTTTCTTGATCAACAGTATTTATTTATCTAAATGAAACGTTATCATATATATACTTATGAAAGTTTGATCAAAGTCTTGAAATGATAGTTTTAAAAAACACCTTACTATAATTATTTTGATTTTCTTTGAAATATTAAGTCAATTAATGTAAAATAATATAGAGAAAAACTTTATAAAATGTATAATTGATAGGATTTGAACTCAAAACCTTACATATAGATGAGGAGTAATGATAGGACTCGAACTCAAGACCTTACATAGAAAGATCTCATTTAACCATTTTGATTGAGCTATATAGAAGTTTTTTGATATTGTATATATGGAATAGAATTTTTTTCGTGTGTGTGTGTGTGTGTGTGTGTGTGTGTGTGTGTGTGTGTGTGTGTGTGTGTGTGTGTGTGTGTGTGTGTGTGTGTGTTATTATCTTTGAAATTCGACAAATATATTAACTTGGCTCTATATATTGATCCTCTTACTCATTTTTACATTGATTTAGAAGTGCATGTGTTTAGGTTTAAACACATAACACTATACTATAAACTTGAAAAATGATGTAGTTATAGATATTTACCTATAACCAATAAGCTACAACAACGTTTTGAATTCTTAAGCGCGTATATATATATATATATATAGAGAGAGAGAGAGAGAGAGAGAGAGATAGAGAGAGAGAGAGAGAGAGAGGACGGATCAAATGTTTACAACTCTTAATGTGTTTTGTGTTAACAAATAATAGCCGTTGATTGAATGAAGATGGAAGGCTGTGATTAATCAAAGATTTTAATATTTTATTTTTATTCAAAAAGTGGGACCCATCCATATAACTGCTCCACTCTCACAATTGTAGAGCGTGTGATGCAAGCAGACAATTATATGCTTAAAACTGGGTGTGAGAAAATTAGGGAAAGCGTTGATTTTTTTTTTTGCCAATTTGCACCAATTAATCTGCTATTTGAAATCTTTGAAAATCATATCGACGATTTTCATCAGAGGACGGTGAAGAAGAGGAAGAAGAAAATCGGATTGAAACTCAGTGATGGATGCAGGTAATGGGTTGGAAAACGTAATTTGCAATTGAACTATTCGATGTTGGGAAGCAAGTATTCGTTGTAACTATGAAATTTTTGCTGCCGAAGGCGGTTGTCGGATGCAAAAACACATGGATGTAACTATTTTTTGGATTAATTGGCATCAACAACAATTGTGAAATGTGCACCACAGTCACTCAATTATTCATCAATAATTGTGAAATATGCACAACAGTCACTCAATTAATTGTGAAATTTTGGATTAATTGGCATCAACAACTATTCATCAATATTCCGCAAAATTTATGAAATATGCACCTCAGTTACTCAATTATTCATCAAAACCATGAATAATTATTCATCAACCTTAGCAATATTCATCATAGAGTAATCATGGTATTCAAAGTATTCATCAGTATTCGGTAAAATTCAAGGAGTATTCGTCAAAATCTCACAATTATTCATCAAATTTTTTTATCTTCACCATTTTCTGAGTTGTTGTCATCAATATTCGGCAAAATTTAGTATATATTCATCACTTTCAATCAATTATTCATCAATGTTGCAAAGAGTATTTAGCAAAGATTCATCAAAATAATTGAAATCGCACAGCCCTCAATTACAATTAATTTCGATCGATATTAATTAATCTAGGCTAGATCAAACACCAATTGGGTGAGCAATTCGAAATCAAACTCAAACAGTTGACTTTTATAAAAATAATAATTGAATTGCGAGAAGCAAAATTCAATTGAAATTCCACAAAAACACCAACACCAATCACAAAGTGGTTCGTGAGGATACCAATCTTAAATTTTAAAGGCAAATCATGAGGATTTGCTATGATTGATGATGAATTACGCAAGAGTAAGGCAAAAATCGCAAGCACCCTAGAAGAGAGAACACGCGCTTATGGAACTCGGTTAGTGAGGATTTTTTTATTTTAATAATATATTTAATTAAAAAGGGGAATAATCTCATCCATCTATTTTCCCTCAATCTATGGCTGTGATTTGTTAACACAAAACACATTAAGGGTTGTTTACACTAGACCTAACCTCTCTCTCTCTCTCTCTCTCTATATATATATATATATATATATATATATATGTATATATATATATATATATATATATATATATATATAGAGAGAGAGAGAGAGAGAGAGAGAGAGAGAGAGAGA
This sequence comes from Persicaria tinctoria, assembly GCA_037127255.1. NCBI lineage: Eukaryota > Viridiplantae > Streptophyta > Magnoliopsida > Caryophyllales > Polygonaceae > Persicaria > Persicaria tinctoria. The sequence goes on from JBANSL010000006.1 coordinate 38,903,944, forward strand.
GAGAGAGAGAGAGAGAGAGAGAGAGAGAGAGAGAGAGAGAGAGAGAGAGAGAGAGAGAGAGAGAGAGAGAGAGAGAGAGAAAGAGAGAGAGAGAGAGAGAGAGAGTAGGTATATTGTGCACACCCCTTAGGGTGTACTTTGTGCACGATTTTCGACTATTGATCGGGTGTGAATGGATGGTTGTGATTAAAAGTTTTTTTTCCAGTTTTTTTAATTTAAAAATGGTGGGACCCGCGCACTATGAACCAAAATTGGACTTACTCTCTCAAGATTGGCGCGTGTGAAAGAGACTCATTGGAGTTGTTGTGATTTTTTTTTTATTATGGTGGGGCCCATCCATTAAGTTGATAAAATTTTCCTATTTAGTTCAAATAAAATCCTGCTTTTTTTTTTTAAACTGTGAATGGAGTTTATCTATATGACTAGTGAGGCCCACACCACAATTAAAAAATAAAAAAATGGTGTCAAGTAAATCAATGGTTTCTGATAAAAAAATACGAAGAAGAGAAAGAGATCTAATGTGAGAAGCATAGGTGATTTTGTTTTTGATTTTTTTAAATATTTGTAAGTGTGTAGTATTTTTTTTTAAAGGTTAGTGGATCAAAAAAATAATAATTGTACATATCATTGAATAATTGTAAATATTTTTTTTTGATCAACTGTAAATAAATTTTTCTGTTTAAAAGATTTGGAAATTCCAAATAATGTTATAAAGATTTGACAATTTTTTTTAAAAAAAATAAAGAATTCCACATAATAATGTTTTGCATTCTAACGAATAATATTTTATTCGGTGGACTAGAGCTGACCCTGTCAAAACACAACCCGACCCGGTGACCCGACCCGACCGACCCGAACCCGAAAATTTTGACCCGGATTTTTTTTTCGACCCGAACCCGAAAAACCCGAAATTTTTCGGGTAATCTGGATTTCGACCCGGTGACCCGATTGACCCGGTAATTTTGACCCGATTTACCCGGTGACCCGGTTGACTTATAATTATATATAATTAATTTTTTTATATATATAATTAAAATTTATCACAAAATTATCAAATAATGACTTTTTTAATTTAAAAAAGAAAAAATTGACAAACCCGAAATCGACCCGAACCCGACCCGAAACCCGATCAAACCCGAGTTCGAGTCAACCCGAAAAACCCGAAACCCGTTTTACCCGAAACCCGAATTGACCCGACCCGAATGACCCGTTTGACAGGTCTAACTAGAGCGGTAAAAATATATATTTCACCGAATAAAGACACACCACAATGATCACGCTACTATTGAATACCAACCATTCCACCGAATAATATTTTATGACTGAGAGATTATTAAGTGAAATTCTTATTTTTACGAGGTACACAAAAACGATAAATAATTGCGTAACCGTAGTGAATCAGTAAATTTTTAGAACTATTCGATTGAAACGGTCGATTTAACGCGTACATTGAACGATAGTTGGGAGATTATTCAGTGGAATTCTTATTTTTACGAGGTACACAGATGTGATGAATAATTGCATAACCATTGTGAATAGTAAATTGTCGAATTATTCGGTCAAATCGGTTGATTTAACGCGTTTATTGAACGATAATAGATGAATTATTCGTTGAAATTATTATTTTTAAGAGGTACAAAAAAAATCCAAAATAAAAGATCTATAAATTCCCTAACTAATCAAACACACAATTTTTAAGAGGTACACTAATAATGTGGAAAACATTAGAACTCAATCACACTTTGATATCGTAGAACAAGGTAGCCGCCAGCAACCATCCATCAACTTGCCACCATCCAGCCATCAACTTGCTAATTATTCGGAAATACCCTTGTATTCCCGAATAATCTACCCAAAAGCAATGAATAATCTACCAAATTGCTAATCAATTCAACACAAATTGGGCAAATCGATCAGAACCCCAAACGCACACACTCAACTTCAAATCGATCAAAAGACGCTTGATCACAGCCGCCTGGAGTCGGATTGGAGGGCCGGAGATCTGGTGGCGAGAGGGCTTTGGCTGGAGTCGCTTGCGCGATGGTCGGATTGGAGCCGGAGATGGTAGATTATTCATAAATACAAACCGGAGATGGTCGGATTGGAGCGATGGTCGCCTGGAGTTGGATTGGACCAGATCTGGTGGCGAGAGGGCTTTGGCTGGAGTTGCCTGGAGTCGGATTGGAGCAGCAGAGCGAGGGTCGGATTGGAGCCGCCTGGAGTCGCCTGCGCGATGGAGATCAGGTCTTTGGCTGTGAGGAGGGGACGTCGGAGATCTGGTGGCGAGAGGAAGCGGTCGGAGGCCGTTCGGGGAAGCGGTCGACCATGGCTGAATCCCATCTCCCTCGTCCTCAGCCTAATCGATCGCAACATCGGGATCAATCGCAAGCGGAATCGCCGGGGATGGGGCCGAAGGATGTGGTTGGGGTTGGTGGCGATGTTGACGGGGGATGTGGGGTTGGAAGCTTTCAATATTGGAAAGGCCGGACTTTTGGTTTCTTAGGGTTTTATGGGAGAAATGGTGCACGCGCCTACTTGCAATATTGGAAAGGCCGGACTCCCCCCCCCCCCCCCTTTTTTTTTAAACAATTCCACATGCCGTGATATAGGCCATCCAATCTTGACAGATCTACGACTCGGATTCGTGCACTAGATATACTCTAAGGGGTGTGCACAAGGGAACCACTCCATACATATATGTATGTATGTATGTATAATTATCTTTGAAATTCGACAAATATATTAACTTGGCTCTATATATTTCCTCTTACTCATTTTTACATTGATTTAGAAGTGCATGTGTTTATGTTTAAACACATAACACTATACTATAAACTTGAAAAATGATGTAGTTATAGATATTTACCTATAACCAATAAGCTACAACAACTTTTTGAATTGCAAGTTTTAATTAACAGAGGGAGTACGGAGTATTGAGTAGAGATAGCAATATCTTAACCAATCCAAGAATATCGAACCAAACCGATATTGACCTGATACCCGAATTGACCTGAATACCAACCGTTGATCAAGAATCAAACTTATCATAAGAACCTAATTGATCAAATATCAAACAGTATTTTTTAAATGAAAAATATGTATAACTTGATGTTAGTACTATAATAAAATAATCGTGTCTTTTGATGGGTGAACTTAGGGTGCTCATTTGAAAAAATTGAAAAGTTTGGGTGGGTGTACAAGAACTAGGGTGTTCATTTGAGAGAGAAATTTTTTTTTAGCCAATTACGTAAGAAATAGGGTGCTATTTATTTAAGAATATAGAAAATTTAAGTATTATATTATAGGGTAAACTGCAGTAAACCACCCTTTAAATATGCCACATTGACCTAAACCACCCCTTATACATAGAATTGCATAAAACCACCCCTTAACTAATACATAAATAAATAAAAATTATTAATTTTTTTTACGGAAATTTTGCGGGGTGCCCTTGAGGTATTGCAATTTTCACCGGATATACAAATCTTGTACATATTTCGTCTGGTGCCCCTGAGGTTTTGTTAAATTTTGCCTCGTGCCCTTTGGTGTTAACGTTAACGGAACCCTTCATCTCTGTTAGATTTGAATTAAAAAAGAAAGAAAAAGAAAAGAAAGACAGACAGAAAGAAAGAAAGCGAGAGAGAAGACGATGAAAGTCGACCAAAGAAGTGCGAAGGAAAGAAAGCTCGATAGAAAGGAAGACGACGATCGAAGATCGAGAGGACAAAGGTCGAAGAATGAAGCAGTTCGTGCGCGCGCGAGAGAGAGGACGAAGGTCGAAGAACGAAGAACGAAGCTCCTTCTAGAGGCGTCAGGAGTTGTGAAGATGGATGCGACAGTGGGAGGAGAAGCCAACCACCGAACTCCCATGGTTGAGCACGAAGGTAGTGGTGGCCTCTTGCCTCGGCCAGTGACCGGAGGTGGAGAAGAAGTTGCAGAAAGGTTAGAAAAATTTGCCCCTTTACTGAAATTTAGGGTTTAGGTTGAAATTGATACATTTAGGGTTTTCTTGTGATGTGAAATTGGCGAAATCGATTCGAAATTGGGGGTTTCTTGTAAATATCAGATTGAAATTGATGTATTTAGGTTGAAATTGCAATGCCATTTTTTTCGGTAAATTTCGTTTCTAAACTGTCAGCTTGTTTCCGCTGGCGTGATTTTACCTCATGTAATCTTGATCAGTGAATTTATTGACAATTGACACTCTGCAATACCTAAAAATTGCCAATGGTGAATGAACCCCTAAGTTGGCTAGTTCTATCGCGAATGAGCTATTTATTAATGAGCACTAGCTTGTGTGAGAAAAATGAAGGATCTGAAATGAGCATGGTCCAATCTGCTAATATCTAGTCTTCATTGACTTATACTTAACCAACTGGAAATGGAATTCCTCATGCATTAGATTGCATTGATATTCATTCAGTTGAATCTTGCTTGTGTCAATTTTGCAGTGTATTCTGCCTTATTAAAGTTTGCTTGATGGTTTAGTTAATTTACATCTTTTCATTTAGGTGATTCTTCTTGTATTATGCCTAGTAGGAAGTTTCTAATGTACAAATTCTGATGCATTTTTGTCTTGTCTTGTTCCGAAGGGTTACTGATGAATGGTTTAAGGAGGCAAAAGAGTTGTTTAAGTGTATTCGTGATTAAGACTACCCTCTCCAAGACCAAGCACCTGATGTTTTCAAGCTCACCGGTGTAAGTGGGCAGTTGTTCTCGACTCAGGCCTGACTGAATGCACAACGTGTGGCCATTCGGACATTGATCAAAAGACCACCTATGTCAACTTTTTCTTTTAAAGCTTTTATGTACCAAACAAGCGTAGAAGTACCTATAGATAGGAGGGCACATGAGGTGTGCATCGCATTATATTGCTGCACCTTATATACATATTAAGCAAACCCATCACGGGCATCTTGTAATTACTAACATTGTAGCAAAATTTCAATGGAAACATCACTTTCTATTCTAAATTCTAGGTGTATACCTACTTAATTAATGTGCATTACCCTTTTTAACTCTTGAAAACATCGTTTAATGCTCCCTATACTCTACAAGTTTTGTGCTACATTCCTACAATTGACAATATTACAATCTGAAATGCAATATAGCCATTTGGACAAACTCCTACTTCTGTAAATCAAAGTATAGAACACCAAAGAAACCAAAGTTACAATCTTTGAAACATAATAATATACTAGTAGAGAGTGGCGACGATTAACGTTCGCGAAGCATTAATATATAGGGAAATTCAATGCTCTTGTTGAGAGTCGAACTCAAGACCTCCCGCTTAATAAGCGGGTGCTCTACCCAACCGAGCTACAAGAGCTTGTTCTAGATCAAATTGGAAAGTTGTAGATTGCATACTATGAAATAAAAAATTGAATTGCAATCTGGAGAATAAACAATTGAATTACATTTTCTATAATGAATTGCAGACGAGAGAACTCACAGGTATTCAAGTATATACTGTATCAAATTATCAATTGAATTACAGTTTCTATAATGAATTTCAATGAAGATGAAAACTCATTCAATCGACATCCATCCAAATGAATTAGATTGGGGATGATTTGTGGAAGATGAAACTCATTCTGCAATTTTTTTTATTGGCTCTTTTTCTCAATTGCCCGAGAAATATAGCTTGAACAAATTAGCATTGTTTAACTGTGCAGTTAGATGTTCCAGTATACCATAAACTGCTTGCGCTATAATTAATTATGAATGACAAGAACATTTGAGCCTTGCTAAATTGGAAGTTTGATTATCACAGTTGAAAAAAAAAGAGTCACTAGACTAGCAGGAGTGACCATGATAAAATTCATATGGCAGGACTTGCAAGCTATGACCTACCCAACAAGTTCTATCACATATACAAATATAAACATTGAAAACGATAAACATACTTATCAACCATCCTATGAAGAATCAAATTGAACCCTAGATTAGTGGAAAATGAAATCAACTATTCACAATTCGAATCATCCTACCAATGACATTGAAAACGAAATCAGCATGTTTTGCTGGAATCAAATTCGAACTCTACAATAGGCAAACATTCACAATTCGAATAATCACCCCTAACCCCAAAATCTCCAAACCCTAGATTAAATTGAGAGATACTCACCTTCACCTTCGACACCAACTGAGCTCGATCCACCGGCGACAATCTGGTCGGCGTTCATTCTTCGACCTTCGTATTCTCTCTCTAGCTGTCTCGCCCTTTGTTCTTCGACTTCGTCTTCTCTTTCCCTTCGCCCTTCGTCTTCTCTCCCTCGCTTTCTTTCTTTCGTTCTATTTTTTTTCGGTTTTTTTTAATTCAAAACTAACGGAGATGGGCAACTCTGTTAATGTTAACACCAAAGGGCACGAGGCAAAATTTAACAAAACCTCAGGGGCACCAGGCGAAATATGTAAAAAAGTTTTATACCCGGTGAAAATTGCAATACCTGAAGGGCACTCCGCGAAATTTCCGTTTTTTTTATTAATGGAAAGTCTAGGGGTGAAATGGTAACTTCAAGCATTTTAACAGAAAATAAACAGAGTTGGGGTAGTGGGTGGCTTTTTGTTAACAATTTGTATTTAATGGGTGGTTTTATGCAATTTCATATATAAGGGGTGATTTAGAGCAATGTGACATATTTAAGGGTTGGTTTTTCCGCAGTTTACCCTATATTATAACATAAGGGATATAGACAAGAGGTCCAAATAGCTATTAAGAAGACAAATTTTATTAAATTGCACAACCAATCCCTTTATCGAATTCGCCCAGTTCCGAACTTCCGATGCGGCAAAACAGAACGCTAAAGAGCAGTCGGTTCGGGTGCACAAAATTATTGCATGCTATGGGTATAATTCAAATTAGAGATGAACCTAATTAATTAGTTTTGTGGTGTTAATCAATTAATGAATTTGTTTTTTGAGTTGATTTTAATTCATTGAATCAAGTATACTGGATCGAGGAAACCAGGGCAGACAACAACATATTGGGATCTTACGAAGGCAGGACTAGCCGACGGTGGATTGGTGGGTGGAAGGGGAGGGAGGGGTACGTTGGCAGCGATGATAGAGGATAGCAGGAAGACCAACGGATAAAGAATACAAATTAGGGTTTGTAGGGCTTACTTGTACCGTAATAGACTTTAATCTCCTCAAAATTCTCCAATTCAAGCCATTTTGATATGAATAAATCATTCAACAATTTGGAAATTGCAATTTGTAGTGATTGTAAATAATTAAATTGACAAGAAACTACAATTGCGTTTTAATCTGTTTGGACCTCTTGTCTAGACAAATTTAGTGTTTAGCTTATTAAGTTAATTCAATGAACACTAGGTTTAATTAAAGAGGATAAGTTAATCTTGGTTTAGAATTAAATTAATTTTAAAGTGCTCTAGAACGATGGTGATCGACCTGGTGCCAGCCGGCCATATATCTAATTATTTTAGAGCTTCACTTTTTTCACCATTGAAAACTAGGTTTAATTAAAGAAGATTGAAAACTAGGTCTATTAAATTAAAATGAAGAACGGGCAACTTAGTTAACTTAGTTTAGGTTGGGTTTGAAGATTTTGTTTGTTTGTTTAGAAGTAGTGATCAAATGAGTTGATTGATTGATTGCCCCTATTTTATCTTTAGTATTTGGGTTTATCTTCAATTAATGGGATCAATATGAGTAGTGAAACCAATCTGAAATCTCAAAGTGCTAATTGCACAAAATCGATCAAGAACAACTATTGGATTTGGGATAATTAACCAATAACAGTATGCCTACGACAATTTACATATATATTATATCAAGAATCCGTTGGGACTCGGGATCGGGGGTCGTGTGTACACGTGCGCCCAAGCGCTAATAGCCTAGCACATAAGCCGAGCGGGGTTCCATCCTAAAACCAATTGGCATTAGGTGGGGTAGCCCACTAGGTTATATGCTAAGGCTTTATGTTTCTCATATTCAATGTGGGACATTTTGTCTCTTCACATTGTTTCATTCTCAACAAAGAATGATGCCTATATATTATATCATAATTAATTCTATGTTATATGCGATAACAAGTTTGTGTGTGTGTGTGTGTTTATTGCTCTTTCTAAATTTTGAAATTACAATAGATGGAGCATATCACCAATATTTTTCGGGCAGATGCAAAAATGATTATGGATTATGGCTTATTTGGAGATGTGGTAAGTTTTGATACTACATACAAACTGAATGAAGCAAATCGACCATTTGCAGTGTTTGTTGGACTAAATCATCACAATGAGACTGTTATATTTGGAGCTGCTCTAATGTATGATGAGACCGCTGCATCTTTTATATGGTTGTTTGAGACCTTTTTGAAGGCAATGAGTCAGAAGCCTCCACAAACTATTTTTACTTATCAAGATGCTGCAATAGCAAAAGCTGTGTTGCAGGTGATGCCCGATACATACCATTGTCTTTGTATATGGCATTTGATGCAAAATGCTCTAAAGAAAGCAGGTTATTTATTTCGAGACCACCGTGAACATGATGCTAATGTGTTCAACAAATTTGTTTATGAGATTGAAGAAGAGGATGAGTTCATGAGTGCTTAGCAGTCCATGCTTGATGAGTATGATGTACGTGATGATCCTTGGTTGGATGCAACATATGCAATAAGGAAAAAATGGGGGCATGCATATGTCAAGTGGACATGGTCAACAGGAATGCAAACTACACAACTTAGTGAAAGCTTTAATGCTACTTTGAAGGGGTATTTGAAATCAGATCTGCAGTTGCACGAGTTTTTCACTCACTTTGAAAGAGTCTTGCAGAATAAGCGGTATAAGGAATTGGAAGCTGAATATGATCTAGTTTTCGTACGGTTTATTGTAAAATGGAGGTAAGTTTGTTGATACATGCACGAGAAATTTACACCAAAGCGATATTTAAAGTATTTCAGGCTTAGTTTGAAGATTCTTTGAAGTCATCCATTACGAAATACGTGTCCAGCGGTGAAAAATTTGTCTTCACTGTTATGAGGGATGGATTCACTAAAGGAAAGTAACAAAAGAAGGTGAGTTTGTCGTATCTTGAAGTTGTAGGATGTTTGAGACTGTAGCATGTAGGTGTCTTGTGTAGGCACTGTATCAAAGTCATGTCAGAAGGAAGAGAGACTACACTAATAAAAAAGATACCTGAGCGATATGTCTTGAAGAGGTAGACGAAAAATGCAAGGGTTGATAGTGTCGTGGAAGATATGCGTGGAAATGAGATTGTCACAAATCCAAGAATGAAGCAGACTTGTCGATATAGAAGTTTATGTTCTAAACTTGTTCGGGTAGTATCTAGAGCATCCGAGAGTGAAAAGGCATATGAGCTAGCTACCATTGAGGTTGATAAGTTATCAAAGATGGTTGAAGATTAATTCGTTACGTGTAGAAATAAATGGTGATAAAGTCGTGGAAGAACTAGATCAAAATACATTGGTTGATTCCTCTATTGATCCTCAAACTTTGAATACAAAAGGATTTAAGAAGAAAGAAGCTACTCATCATGGAAATTAGTGCAGACCAAAGGGAGAGTTTGAAGCAAAGTTAAACAAAAACAAGAAGAAGTTTGCACAGGTAATGACTGAAACACTATTTACTTTTGGTTGGACAATTATTATTTACTACACCAAATCCCCTAATTCTATAAAATGATAGGTAAATGTAGCTCTCAAAGATAAGGGTGCAGTGGACTAGTCTCCTATATCTTATTCACTTCAATCTCAAGTTGCTCATGGTGGATATATGTCAATGCTCTCTCATCCTTATAACGTGAGTGTGGTTTTCTATTTAATTTTTATGTTTTGTTGTTCGCTATTTGTTTATATTGTTAGTATTTTGACAGATGCATTTAAACGAGTTGAGCATATCAAACCGAATTTCTTGGATGCCTCATCAAGAATTCTTTGAACCAAGTTCATAAGCATCTGCTCAATCAAATAAGACAAGACCTCCTTTTGCAAGTCAAGACCAGAGAGCTTCAAATTGCGAGGAAAACTAGTCTATCAGTATGTGCAACCTTTTCAATTTGTTAATGTCGTTTTTCTTTAACATTGGCGCACTTAGGGGGTGTTTGGTATTTAGATTTGAGCATCAGGTCATTGAAATATTGAAAAATCGGGTGAGGGTGTAGTGGTATGGGTAAACCTCATCAAACTTTTAAGGATACATGTTACAAGGTTGATGGATGTGAAAGAACGTTTATTACTTGCATATGTGTTCAATCTTAACTTATACTCATATAGTCTACAATTTCTTGGCTTAACAGGCCTACTGCTAGCTGGCATGGGGTTATCGACAACTCCGGTGGCACATGGGGCGTTGGCTATGGTCTACGATTGACTTTTGATAGATGAGCTCCAAGACAACGTGACGAATCTCCATCTTCTATACAGACATCATGTACAAACATAGACAAGCATAGTGCTTACTTCCAACTGTTTCAATGAATACAAACTTAGATGAGAGTACCAATTTTGTAAGAATTTACTCTATTTTTGAAATTGAATATGGATTAAATTAATGTTTTTCTATAATGTATCTTGAGTGATTTTCCTTTCAACTGGTCTAAAATAAACAAATTAACGAAAGTCTAGATCAAGTTAGTCTATATGGGACTCGAACCAATGTCTTTGTGCGCAAGCACATTGCTCTACTAATTGAGCTAATAGACTATTTGTCAACATACAAATTGGAAAACAAGTTCAATGTGTCAATCATAATTGAGATAATAGACTCGTTTGCAGAGATATCGAACAATTAAGTTATGAAAGATTCATGAGGAAATGGTAGCAACTAGACCAAAAAATGGGCATATTTGCACAATTAGACCACAAGGCCAAAAAAATGGGCCAAAAAATGGGCCAAATTCAGCATAAGAGGTGTCAATTGGTTTGTGCTCTTATTGGCTCAAGTGATGCATAAAGATTTATGATAGATTTTATAAACAGCCTATTAGCTCAATTGGTAGAGCGTTGTGTTTGCACACAATGATGTGAGTTCGACTCTGACTTAGGCTAATACGGAGTATGCGTTCATATCTCTCTGGATTTATACGATTGAACATGGTAGGAAATATATACACCAATGGCAGGACACATTTATAAATCTGGTACGACAAATTTATGAATTATGAATATCTTTGAACTTCTAAAATTATGAACTTGGTAGGAAATATATAGACTAGTGGTAGGACAAATTTGTGAACCTAGTAGGATAAATATACGATAATGGTATGATAAAAATGTAATCACCGAAATTCATGTGTATAACTTGACACTTTTTTGTGATTCATTGTATAACTTGACACTAATGGTAGGATAGATGTACACGAATGGTAGAATTGATATTGACCAATCCACAAATCTCAGACTAGTAATCACTGAGGCGTGAATTTTCCATAATCTCAATCTCAATTACCAATCCATAAGTCCCAATCTCAATCCAATTTCTATAAATTAAAATTCATGAATCCAATCTAATTCAATGCTAGAACGACTGAATTAGAGCCTCTACCCTTGGATATAATGTTACTTAGGTTTTCTTCATCTTCTGCTGTAGAATGGAAACCCTCTACCCTTGGTTGTTTTTCTGAAAAATGTGGAACATAATTTGCTACGGTTTCTAGCTTGATTTTCCTTGAAAACTATTTAAATTGGTATGATAGATGCACAAAAATGGTAGGATAGATGAAAACTAATGGTAGGAGAAAACAACGATATCGGTAGGATCAAAATGGTAGGATTGATGGAAACTAATGGTAGGAGAAAACAACGATATTGGTAGGATCATAATGGAAACTAGAGCTGACAATAACCGACCCGACCCGAGAAAACTGATCCGATTAATTGAAAAAAAAGTTTGGATCCGGGACCGACCGACTCGATCCGAGTTAAGCCCGAACCCGAAAGAATTCCGAACCCAATAACAACCCGAACCCGATTATATCCGAATGGACAGACCCGAAATCAACCCGAAACCCGAAATTGCCTGACTCGAACATATCTGAAACCCGAAATTACCCGAACCCGATTACACCCGAAACCTGTAACGGCCCGGGATTATGATTCCCGAGTTACGTTTCGAGGGATGAGACCCCTCGTTAGGACCTTGCGCCCCGAGTACAGGTTGAAGGTTTCAAAACCTACTTTAATGTTTTCAAAGGGGGATTTCATACCCAAAATCGAAGGGATCATTGGAATCCCCGGGGAAGTCCCCTGTACCTGTCGTAAGTCTAAGCGTGGAAATCAGAAATCATGCGACTAGCGAAAACAAGTGTAATACAAGAGGGTGCCACGGCAGAGCCGGGTCAAAACGGAGTCTAAAGTGTAAATCCAAAAATATAATCAGAGTCTGGTGAAGTCGATAACTCCAGCCCTCACTCTCCGCCGACAAAATGACCCGCACAATAAGCAAACAGCACCGATAGGATGAACATAAATAATACCTAAGAAAATTGATATGGGGCGGGATCAGATCGATGCCCACTTTAGCTCTACATCCCAACCATAAGCACACATATACGCTATACCTAATAAAGATGCTTCTAGATGGATGGCGGAATATTAACACACTAACATGCTCCTAAGATCAAGTACATAATAATAATAAGGCCTTAGCACAGAATACCAAGTGGTATATCCCTCTCCTACCTCCACCCCCTTCCGATAGGGCGGAGACTGGCCAGCTCGTGAATGCATTCCATCATAATTGGGCGGCACACATGCCTAACCCGCTCCACAATAAAGCCCGCATGCTTCTCATAATATAAGGAAGTGCATGACTCGATTGACTCAGGACGGGACCCGATGAGACTAGGTCGTCCTATAACCCTAGCAATGACTCTAATTACTTCACAGATAACGACCGTTCTGTTTACATACGCATAAAGAAATAGAATGCTCAACGGTCGATGCAACCTAGCATGGTACTACATGGCATGCTGATCATGAATGCAAGCACCTAGTATATCATGCACGTACCTAAAGCAGGGAATAGCTCTATTCAATCTGAGTAAGCTCCGAAGAGACTTACCTGGTATAGCAGAAGAGCAAAAGGCAATCAACCAGGCAATATGAAATCCGATACGTCACAGATGGTCACCTAACAAGTATAAGCACATCAATGAGTCTATCTCTAAGGCACACAAATCATAGGATTATCACACACACAACTTCACAACTTAACATAATAACCGTCACATCATCATTTTCATAATATCAACCTTATCTCGTAATCTATCATCTCAATATCTCACAACCATACTCAATATAATTCTCCAATTCATCAACTTAAGATAATTCCAATTCATACTTAACCAATTTGCATGCTATCATCTCACAATCTTACTTAGCATATAATTGCACATCTTCAACATAATCATATAACATTTAACCGCAAATAATAAATCACCACAATATTATATCTTAAATCTCAAAACAACATTTTATATTTTAATCCCAATAATTTTACATACTACTTCTAACATCATTTTATTTTAACATCTTTATAAAATATCTATAAAATCCCAACAACATTCATTTAATCAAAACATCCCTTTTTAATTTACTAACCCAACCTTACTTTATTTTAAATTACCAAGACCCACCCTCTTATTTTATAAAAATCCAAACCGGCCCTCTTGTTTACAAAACCCAAACCGAGCCCTTTGTTTTAAATCCCCTAAAACCGGACCCAAAACCAGTTGGCTCAAAAAAAAGGCCCAACACTTGTTTCATTAAAATGCCCAATCCGGCCCATCTGAAATCAGGCCCAAAGACATGCTTTGTTCTAGATAGAAGAAAAAAAAGGCCCAAAATGATCATTCCATTTTATTACATCTGAGACAAATTGTGGGAAAAAAAGAGTGGGCCAGGGCTGATGTGTAAAAAAAAATGTGGGCCTAGGAGGAGGATGTGGCGGCTGACGTGGCGTGGCCCACATCCCTTCTTCTCCCTCCCATTGCCGAAAGAAAGAAAAGAACAGAGGAGGGGTGCTGGTTTGGCCGGAGAAGGAGGGAAGGGCGGGGAGGCTCGCCGGCGGCGGCCTCGCTCCGGCTGCTCAGCCCACCTCCCACACACGCACTCGGACAGGAAGGAAAGGAAAGAGGAGGAGGAAAAGGGGCTCACCGAGGTGTTCGACGTCGGAAAACTCGGAGCTCCGGGGAGGCTGTCCGGGGGTGGCCAGCGGTGGAGCAGAGGAGGGAGGGAGGTGGTGGCGGCGGCGGAGGGAGGGAGGGAGGTGGTGGCGGCGGCGGTGCTCAGGGGGTGGCCAGCGACATCGACGGAGAGGCTAGTGGGGAGGAGGCGGTGGTGCAGTGGTGGAGAGGCCTAGCTCCCGGCGGTGGCGTGGTGGCGGCGAGCTCAAGGCAGCGGGGTGGTTGGGTTTGTCGAAAGGGGGTGTATCGAGAGAGGGGAGAGAGGGGTAGTGAGTGTGTAGATAGGTTTTTAAAAAAAGATTCCAATGGTCAACTATCAAATGGGGGTCTGATTTTTTTTTGAAGAGAAGTATGTTGTTTGTTTTCCAAAATTTTGGAGTCAAAAAGTGGAGGGAGGGAAGGAGAGGATAGGATTTTTCCCAAACTAGAATAGGGTGAGTTGGATGGATATGAATAGGCGAAATTGACGGAATTGAGGTCTCGAGTCGGGAATTTAAATTTCTGCCGATTGGTCGTTCAAAAACCCGAAATGAAAGACGGATTCGATCTTTAAATTAAAAATTTGGGCCGGAATTTATTTTAAATTCATTTTGATTTTTTTTTTCGATAATTAATATTTTAAAAAATCCGAGCCTTTACGTCATCCACCTCGAAAAACAAGTCTCGTCCCCGAGACTAAAATCATTCTCAAGTAGGGGATGAAGTTGAAATTGGTGAGTCCAAGGATCACGTCATCGATCCCGTAAGTACCTCATAAGTGCCCCCATGAGATCTCACAGTACCGTCGTCATGATCATAATACTCCCAATCGGTCGTAGTAAGGATGCGGTAGGGGCCCTACCACATCCTCACTCCGACTCCTCAGGCATACCATAACTCAAAAACCATAATGACATCTCCGCTAGGTCTTAGCAAGCGATCTACAGGTGCCCCCATACATGCTTGTATCCACTTCGTGGGGCGTCATAATGAAAACTCGGGTTGGAATAGTTTCCTCAAAATCTATGTTCCTTCTCAAATCACCGTTTGAAATTCTTTAAAATCGACATTAAACAAGGCATTCCCAACTTCCCAATCATTCTAACATCCACCTCTAAAGGCTAATCCTGTATTCTCTTCCTAAGTTCCGAGTCAAATCATAATTTCATAATTCAATCCCTACCATTTCTAATATTTGGCATCATGGATATAGAAGAATGATCATAATGTTAAGATAAACAGAAGACCATAGCACATCAAAGACAGTCACATACCATAATATCTAGCACATCATCATATCATCGAGGCTCATCACATCATATCACCAAGGATCTGCACACAACTACCAAGCATAAGCACACAAATCAAAGAGACACCATTAACCAATCCCAACCAACTAACTAGGCATACTCACCGCACTCGAGAGGTCAAGGTAATGTCTACGCTCGGCTCGACATAGGACGCAAGTAGCTCATCTAGGACATCTCCATAGCTAGCCCGAATGCTCTCCTCGGTCTCCCAGGTGGCCTCCTCAGGGCTCCTCCTAGACCACTGAACCAGAAGCAAAGGAACCTCCCTATTCCTAAGCTTCTTGACACGACGATCAAGGACCCTCACCGGACGCTCTACAAAGGTATGGTCAGGCTCAATGTGAAGGTCTGAGTGGTCAAGGACATGGCTAGGGTCGGGAATATACTGACGGAGCTGGGAGACATGGAAGACGTCATGGACGCCGGCTAAGGATGGAGGTAAGGCTAAACGGTAGGCTACCACACCGACTCTCTATAGGATCTCAAATGGGCCAATGAACCTCGGACTCAACTTCCCTTTGATACCGAACCGTCGAACTCCCCTGGTGGGCGAAACTCGGAGCCATACATGCGAGCCTACCTCGAACTCAAGCTCGGTCCTCCGTCTGTCCGCATACTTCTTCTTTCGATCCTGGGCTACCCTCATATGTTCTCGGATGCGACCAACCTTATCAACTGTCTCTCTGACCATCTCGGGCAACGACAGAACTGTATCTGCAGGTTCGTCCCAGCAAACCGGCGACTTGCATCGCCGCCCATACAAATCCTCATATGGGGCCATCTCGATCGACACATGGTAGCTGTTGTTGTAGGAAAACTCCACTAGCGGTAGGTGCTTGACCCAATGATCACCCCAGTCCAAGACGCACGATCGCAACATGTCCTCCAACGTCTGAATCGTCCTCTCGCTCTGGCCATCTGTCTGCGGGTGATAAGCCATACTAAAATGCAATTTGGAGCCCAAACTCTCCTGAACCTGCTGCCAAAACCTCGAGGTGAAGCGTCCATCTCGATCGGATACGATCCTCTCTGGTACTCCATGAAGCCTCACAATCTGGCGAATGAACTCGTCCGCTAACTTCGAAGCTGGCCATGTCTCCTGAATAGTTATGAAATGGGCCGACTTGGTCAACCTGTCGACCACGACCCAAATAGCGTCAAATCCTCTGACGTCTCGCCTCAGCCCAGTGACGAAATCCATGGAGATATCCGTCCACTTCCACTCGGGAACTGGAAGTGACTGGACGGGTCCTCCCGGCCTCTGGTGATCAATCCGAACCTGCTGACAAACCTGACATCTGGCCACGAGCTCTGTGATGTCTGCTCTCATCCTCTGCCGCCAATAACTTCTCCTCAGATCCTGATACATCTTATTCGTCCCTGGATGGACAGAATAAGGGGTGGAGTGAGCCTCCTGCATGATCCTCTACCTCAAGTCTGACGTCGATGGAACAACAACTCTGTCCTGAAAGGCCAGCATCCCGTCTGCTCTCTCTGCAAGCTCTCTAAATCTGCCCTGAGCCATCCGCTCTCTCAGAACTGCAATCTCTGGAAAATCTGCCTGAACCTGCCGAATCTCTGCTGACAACTCTGCCTGCACCTCTAAGAACGACAACTGCCCGCGATCTCGTTGAATCTACACCTCAAAGCAGCATCTCATCAGATCTCTCTGCAATTCCCGCTGAGCTGTAAGCCTCTCAATTGCCACCTCCTGGTGAGTCTTCCTACTCAACGCATCTGCCACCACATTGGCCTTCCCTGGATGGTAGACTATGTCCAAGTCATAGTCCTTCAGAAGCTCTAGCCATCGTCTCTGACGCATGTTGAGCTCCTTCTGCGTGAAAATGTACTTCAAGCTCTTATGATCCGTCATCACCTTGCAAGAAGTACCATACAGATAATGCCTCCAGATCTTCAGAGCGTGAACCACAGCTGCCAACTCCAAATCATGAATGGGGTAAGACACCTCTGCAAGCTTCAACTGACGCGAAGCATAAGCGATGACCCGATCTCTCTGATGCAGAACACAACCCAAGCCGGAATGCGAAGCATCTGTGTAGATAACAAAGTCCTCTGTCCCATCTGGCAGAGCTAACACCGGAGCAGTCGTCAACTTCTGCTTCAGAAGCTCAAAGCTGGCTTGACAATCTGAACTCCACTCGAAGGGGACGTCCTTCTTCAGCAGCTGCGTCATTGGCCTAGCAATACTCGAGAAACCCTGGACGAACCTCCTGTGATAACTAGCCAATCCCAGGAATGAGCGGATATCTCTGACGTTCTTAGGCACCTCCCAAGCAACGATGGCATCAATCTTTGCCGGATCCACGGCAACTCCCTCAGCTGAAATAACGTGGCCTAAGAAAGCCACCTCTGTGAGCCAGAACTCACACTTGCTGTACTTCCCATACAGCTGATGCTTCCTCAGCGTCTCTAGCAAAATCCTCAAATGCTCCTCGTGCTCCTCTCTACTCCTCGAGTAGACTAAGATGTCATCGATGAAGACGACGACGAATTTGTCCAAGAAGTCGATGAACACTCGGTTCATGAGCTCCATGAACGCGGCTGGTGCATTGGTCAGCCCAAACGGCATGACCACAAACTCGTAGTGACCATAGAGGGTCCGAAAAGCGGTCTTCGGAACATCCTATGGCTTCACCCTCAGCTGATGATAGCCCGACCTCAAATCGATCTTCGAGAAAACCACGGTGCCCTGCAGCTGATCCATCAGATCGTCAATCCGGGGAAGAGGATAACGGTTCTTCACCGTCGCCCGGTTCAGCTCCCGATAATCGATGCACAGTCTCAGCGACCCATCCTTCTTCTTGACGAATAGCACTGGCGCTCCCCAAGGCGATGCACTAGGCCGAATGTAGCCCTTCTCAGCTAGCTCCTCTAGCTGAGCCTTCAACTCGGCTATCTCCGCCGGTGCCATGCGATAAGGAACTCGCGAGATGGGCCTGGTACCTGGCTCTAACTCAATCGCGAAGTCGACCTCCCTCGGCGGGGGAAGTCCTGGCAGCTCCTCCGGAAACACATCTGCGAAGTCTCTGACAACGGGAACATCTGATATATTGGGGTGCGTGCGATCCACCTCTAAAGCATAACACCAATACCCGACGCAACCCTGGTCTAAAAGTCTGGCGGCTATGACTACGCTGATGAGTGATCCGTTCCTCTTGGGGTCGCTCCCCCAAACCTGGTGCTCGGTCCCGTCAGATGCCAAAATCGACACTGTCCTCGTCCGCAAGTTGATGATAGCCCCGTAGTGGTCCATGAAGTCCATACCCAAGATGAGATCATCCATCCTCAGTGGCATAACTATAAGGTCGGTAGGCCACTCTCGCTCACCTATCCGAATAGGGCACCCTAAAATCTCACGACTCGTCCTAACCTTGGCCCCATCCGCCAGACCAATAGTAAGGGGTGAACCACTCGTGCAGCTCAGGCTCAGCCTGGCCACGCACGCCTCTGCTATGAAGCAGTGAGTCGCACCAGTGTCAAACAAGATAGATAGGCACTCATCATGGAAGAATATCGTACCTGCGGAAGTCGGGGCTGAGCGGTCATCATCATGCATCTGAAATACGCGGGGCGGTGGGGGTAATCTTGATCCTCGACCTCCCGAGCTCTGGCCACGATCATACCCTGACCCTGACAGTCCTACAGAAGATGATCCACGACCCTGACCGGACCCAGATGGTCCTCTACCTCCACGTCCAGAACCTCTACCTCCGCCTCGGCCTCTGCCGGAAGGGTCACCTCGTCCCTGGCCCTGACCCTGGCCCTGGGGATAGGTCAGCAGTGGTGGCTGAGGAGCCGCAGGAAGTCTGGGTGGTTGTGCAGTAGCTGGAGCTCCACGACTCTGAGGGCATGTGGCAGCTTGGTGCCCCATAGTACGATAGGTGTAACAGACAATCGAACGGTCAGGGCAAGAAGCAATGTAGTGGCCCCTCCCGAAACATCCATGGCAGGTCCTCACTCTAGCATCTCCTCCATAAGCAGTCTGAACTGGGGGTGCTCTCTGTGCAGCTCCGTGATATCCTCCTCTAAACCCTCCTCTCCTAGATCTGTCATCTCCGCGGGTGTCAGCTGGACGCGCCCTCTTCGCATCAGGGCGAACAGTAGAATAGGAAGTCTCACACAGAATCCTTTGCTGATCGTACATAAGGATGACCTCCACAAATCGGTCAAAGCTGACAGCTCCCAAGTTGGACGCATGCAGAAGTACAGGAGGCGGCAATCTCATAGACAGCAAACGGATCCGACTCTCGTCTGATGGACATATGTGATCGCAGTATATCAGCTCACTCTTGAACTGGCGAACGATGGTAGCTACAGAAGCCGACCGATCATAGGTTCCGCGCATAAAAGATACCTCCCTAGCCATCTGTATCCCTGGTGGACAGTACTCTCTCATCATCAGGGATCTGAAGTCATCATAGGTCCACTCGCTCCGCTCCTTCTTGCAAACAAACCACCTAGCATTCGCGTCCTCCCGTAGAAGTCCAGCAGCGAGTCTCTGCCTCTCGGAGGCAGGTACAACAATATGGTCAAATAACCCCTCCATATCACGCAGCCATCTCTCCACGTCATCTCTAACGCCTCCCGCGAAGGTCGGCGGACTACACTGAGCAAACATCTTGACCCAATCGATGCGCTTCTCAGGGCACGCATCGGCCACAGGCTCGGCTGGCTGCTGAACTGGAACCTCTGGCGTCGGCGAAGTAGATCGAGCCCCTCCACGTAACTCGCTCAGAATATCATGAAGCGCTGCCTCTAGCTGCCCAATCCTAGTCTCTGGGGAAGCTGGCACCCGGTCATCAACTCGCGGTGGCGAAACTCGCTCCTCAGCACCCTCAGGGGCAACTCGACGAGGGCGTCCCCTGCCGCGACGCGCCCTACCCCCACGCCCATCTAAGCCACGTCTCGTTTCGACCATACTTGCTACATAACAATAATTATATCACTCAGCGATTCAATATGACCCTCTTCAAGGAGGATCGCCCTCAGACCCAATTGAATTTAGGACGTAAAAGCACAGAGACGATCTATGCCGCCCTTCGGGGGACGGCTAACCGGAGGGGCAAATACCTCACGGTCTCCTGACCTATTTTACTCCAACCCTCGAGTTCCTTGGAGTCTTCACAACCCATATGTAAAAGAAGCTAGTATTTTGCCTACCTTCCCCGAATTCTACATCCATAAGGGATGCCTATCGCATAGTCTCTACCCCACGAGATTGCCATTCATAATTGATTAATCTATGCTTATGTCCAATTAAATTCATTTTGCCCCGTGAAAACGATTTGAAAACCACTTGAAAGCAATTTGAAAACCTTGGGCCATTTTCAAAACCACTTCAACCTATCATACTCGGATTGCAAAACCTCAGCTCTGATACCCCTTTGTAACGGCCCGGGATTATGATTCCCGAGTTACGTTTCGAGGGATGAGACCCCTCGTTAGGACCTTGCGCCCCGAGTACAGGTTGAAGGTTTCAAAACCTACTTTAATGTTTTCAAAGGGGGATTTCATACCCAAAATCGAAGGGATCGTTGGAATCCCCGGGGAAGTCCCCTGTACCTGTCGTAAGTCTAAGCGTGGAAATCAGAAATCATGCGACTAGCGAAAACAAGTGTAATACAAAAGGGTGCCACGGCAGAGCCGGGTCAAAACGGAGTCTAAAGTGTAAATCCAAAAATATAATCAGAGTCTGGTGAAGTCGATAACTCCAGCGCTTAGTCTCCGCCGACAAAATGACCCGCACAATAAGCAAACAGCACCGATAGGATGAACATAAATAATACCTAAAAAAATTGATATGGTGCGGGATCAGATCGATGCCTACTTTAGCTCTGCATCCCAACCATAAGCACACATATACGCTATACCTAATAAAGATGCTTCTAGATGCATGGCAGAATATTAACACACTAACATGCTTCTAAGATCAAGTACATAATAATAATAAGGCCTTAGCATAGAATACCAAGTGGTATATCCCTCTCCTACCTCCACCCCCTTCCGATAGGGCGGAGACTGGCCAGCTCGTTAATGCATTCCATCATAATCGGGCGGCACGCATGCCTAACCCGCTCCACAATAAAGCCCGCATGCATCTCATAATATAAGGAAGTGCATGACTCGATTGACTCAGGACGGGACTCGATGAGACTAGGTCGTCCTATAACCCTAGCAATGACTCTAGTTACTTCATAGATAACGGTCGTTCTGTTTACATACGCATAAAGAAATAGAATGCTCAACGGTCGATGCAACTTAGCATGGTACTACATGGCATGCTGATCATGAATGCAAGCACCTAGTATATCGTGCACCTAAAGCAGGGAATAGCTCTATTCAATCTAAGTAAGCTCCGAAGAGACTTACCTGGTATAGCAGAACAGCAAAAGGCAATCAACCAGGCAATACGAAATCCTACACGTCACAGATGGTCACCTAACAAGTATAAGCACATCAATGAGTCTATCTCTAAGGCACACAAAGCATAGGATTATCACACGCACAACTTCACAACTTAACATAATAACCGTCACATCATCATTTTCATAATATCAACCTTATCTCGTAATCTATCATCTCAATATCTCACAACCATACTCAATATAATTCTCCAATTCATCAACTTAAGATAATTCCAATTCATATTTAACAAATTTGCATGCTATCATCTCACAATCTTACTTAGCATATAATTGCACATCTTCAACATAATCATATAACATTTAACCGCAAATAATAAATCACCACAATATTATATCTTAAATCTCAAAACAACATTTTATATTTTAATCCCAATAATTTTACATACTACTTCTAACATCATTTTATTTTAACATCTTTATAAAATATCTATAAAATCCCAACAACATTCATTTAATCAAAACATCCCTTTTTAATTTACTAACCCAACCTTACTTTATTTTAAATTACCAAGACCCACCCTCTTATTTTATAAAAATCCAAACCAGCCCTCTTGTTTACAAAACCCAAACCGAGCCCTTTGTTTTAAATCCCCCAAAACCGGACCCAAAACCGGTTGGCTAAAAAAAAGGCCCAACACTTGTTTCATTAAAATGCCCAATTCGGCCCATCTGAAATCAGGCCCAAAGACATGCTTTGTTCTAGATAGAAGAAAAAAAAGGCCCAAAATGACCATTCCATTTGATTACATCTGAGACAAATTGTGGGAAAAAAAGAGTGGGTCAGGGCTGATGTGCAAAAAAAACGTGGGCCTAGGAGGAGGATGTGGCGGCTGACGTGGCGTGGCCCACATCCCTTCTTCTCCCTCCCATTTGCCGAAAGAAAGAAAAGAACAGGGGAGGGGTGCTGGTTCGGCCGGAGAAGGAGGGAAGGGCGGGGAGGCTCGCCGGCGGCGGCCTCGCTCCGGCTGCTCAGCCCACCACCCACACACACACTCGGACAGGAAGGAAAGGAAAGAGAAGGAGGAAAAGGGGCTCACCGAGGTGTTCGACGTCGGAAAACTCGGAGCTCCGGGGAGGCTGTCCGGGCTGCGTTGGGGCTGTCGGTGTCGGTTCTTCGAGCGAGAACTCCTGGGAGAGATGAGGGAGGTTAAAGGAGGAACCTTTACACAGCTCAAAGTCGAATGGAAAGAGAAACGAGCCTTACCGCTCGGAAACGGGGGAGCAGAGGAGGGAGGGAGGTGGTGGCGGCGGCGGTGCTCCGGGGGTGGCCAGCGACATCGACGGAGAGGCTAGTGGGGAGGAGGCGGTGGTGCAGTTGTGACGGAGGTGTGGTGGTGGAGAGGCCTAGCTCCCGGCGGTGGCGTGGTGGCGGCGAGCTCAAGGCAGCGGGGTGGTTGGGTTTGTCGACAGGGGGTGTACCGAGAGAGGGGAGAGAGGGGTAGTGAGTGTGTAGATTGGTTTTAAAAAAAAGATTCCAATGGTCAACTATCAAATGGGGGTCTGATTTTTTTTTTGAAGAGAAGTGTGTTGTTTGTTTTCCAAAATTAGGGAGTCAAAAAGTGGAGGGAGGGAAGGAGAGGATAGGATTTTTCCCAAACTAGAATAGGGTGAGTTGGATGGATAAGAATAGGTGAAATTGACGGAATTGAGGTCTCGAGTCGGGAATTTAAATTTCTGCCGATTGGTCGTTCAAAAACCCGAAATGAAAGAC
Organism: Persicaria tinctoria; assembly: GCA_037127255.1. Classification (NCBI taxonomy): domain Eukaryota; kingdom Viridiplantae; phylum Streptophyta; class Magnoliopsida; order Caryophyllales; family Polygonaceae; genus Persicaria; species Persicaria tinctoria. The sequence continues at coordinate 38,927,556 of JBANSL010000006.1, forward strand.
GGATTCGATCTTTAAATTAAAATTTTGGGCCGGAATTTATTTTAAATTCATTTTGATTTTCTTTTTTTTTCGATAATTAATATTTTAAAAAATCCGAGCCTTTACAAAACCCGAAATAACCCAAACCCGATTATATCCGAAACCAACAACAATCTTATCTTTTTCCCAAAAATATTCAAAACAACCTAAGTATTTGATTACTTAATAATGGATTGTAATATTATCATGCATATAGTATAATTAAATTTAATTTTGTACACCCTCCATTAAAAAAGTCACTTTTTAGCATTTTTTTTAAAGACACTAAAACCACATAAATATCAATTTTTTGGTCATTTTTAAAATTTCGTAGGTATGAGAAATAAATATTGAAAAATAATATTTTATATAATTTTGGGGTTTTTAAAAAAAAAAGTTGGAAAAACTTATATTTTTTTAACGAATGTAGTAGTATTGATTAAGAATTAATAAACATTAGCTTAATATATATAGAATGATAAATAACTCATAGGTAAAAAAATTGATTTGTTTTATCCAATATAATTCTTGCGGGTTTGATTTCACTGAACCCAATTCGACCAAAACTGTTGTGACTGAAACCCGATTAACCCGAACCCGTTTAGACAGAAATCCGATTCACCCGAATCCGTTTATACCGAAACCCGGTTCACCCGAACCCGTTTAGACCGAAACCCGATTCGCCCGAACAGAATAGAACCTGAAAACCCAATTGTATCCGATAAAATAAGGCCCGAATAAACCCGACCCAAACCCGATTAGACCCGAATTGTCATCGCACTCGATATCAACCCGAGTCCGATATGACCTGAAACCGAATAACGCAATCCAACCCGACCCGACTCGCCCGATTGCCACCTCTAATGGAAACCCAGTAATTCCTGTATAACTTGACACTAATTGTAGGATAGATGCACACTAATGATACGATATATTTATACTATTGGAAATATGTAAATGCATAATTGACTTTACCACAGCACAAAATATCGGAGACTTATGAACACACACTCCATATTAGCCTATGTGAGAGTTGAACTCACATTTTTGTGTGCAAGCACAACGCTCTACCAATTCAGCTAATATGCTATTTATCATCGTAATAGTAAAGACCAAGTATTTGATGAGTTACGAGGTAGTCGACAGTGAGCATAGACTTGTAGCATCAATTTCATTTCCATATAACATTTTTTGAAAATTTTGGAATCAACATAGGTTGATGATTGGTTGTGCCAAGCTCCCACTCCCGGGAGCCCACCAACCGCCGAACACGACCTTCAAACAAACCCTATCACCTGGAGTGCAACACGGGAACAGATGAACGGCCTGAGGGTAGTTATGTTATAAGAAAGAGGAACAACTACAAAGTATAGGTACAAGATCACTTACCCATCGTTGCCACTGCCACCGGACAAACTTCTTGCACTTTTTCAAATATGAAAGGACAGTTGTACACTATTGGTAGGCTGGAAATATACTATTGGTAGGATAGGGACTGTATCGTTTCCTGGGATGAACGGACAAATTTTTCCCCGTCCTTTCCGCTTCTCTCCTACTCAGCCTCAGTTTTTGCAGAGCATGTTATGGTGTTTCAGATCCTCCTCTCAAGCTTATATATGTTCTTGGGGGACACCCATTAATGTAATCATTGCATTTTTTCCCTCATAAATGTTCCCTCTTTCTCCAAAGGAGGGACCCTGTTTTGGCGTCAAAACTGCACCGTTAGCCAAAAAACAAAGTACATGTCTACCCCTAGCCAAAAATTAGAGTACTTTCTACCCCTAGTCAAAAAACAAAGTACATGTCTAGTTATGCAAACTTTTTTTTTTGGTCTAGTTATGCAAATCGGCCCAGATCCATCCTTTATTGTCCACGTATAAGTTGATCGGATAGCTTATCTGTATTTGACATGTCAATTGCGGGTGAGGTAGGTATATGAGCTATCAAATAATCACATACATTTTCAATCTAGCATTTTAAATATGCACGGTCGGTTTCTTCTTAACCCTTTGATCATTCAAGCTATCCATTTCCAAGAAGTAATCCAAGCTTTCAGAAATTATAAATAATGAAAAATGCAAAGAAGATGTCCAAACTTTAGTCAGTAGGCACTGCTCTTTGATCAATCACTCTCTATTAATGTTCTTCAAGTTTCAAAACGTACCTTTTTTAGAGAATCAATTTAAGTATCCAAATAGATAGCACTAAAAGGTGTCCCGGTTTCTTGAGCCTAGTCATTGGCAGCTTCCAGAAAAGCATTTCCAGAATGTTTTTTGAACACCATAGTTAACAAACCATCAATTACACATATCTTAGCCCAATGATCAACCGGAGAGTTTAAACAAAAGGTTCTGAAACAATATAAAGCTTATAACATATATGTTGGATACTAACAAATTGCAGTTGACTTGTTATATATAAGGAGACAGTTAGCTACTAAAAAATATAAGTAGGGAATGTAAACCGGCAAAAAACCAGCAGACAGTTACAAGAAAACTTGAAAGAAACAAAGATGTGCATAAAAACATACTCCCTCCGTTCGGCAAAACTTGTCATTTTAGCTTATTTCACAAGTTTTAAGACAATTAACAAATGTACTAATTTACCCTCAATTATTACCCTCCCTTTTTACTTTATCGAAAACTACAACTAACAACCCATCAATCATATCAAGGGCATTTTTGTAAAGTGAAGGACAAAATACCTACAATGACAAGTTTTTTTGAACAAAAATAACACGCTAAAATGACAAGTTTTGCCGAACGGAGGGAGTATTTGAGAAGATTTATTGCATCATGGACATGCACAATATATTAATTTGTAGCCCTTGTTATGTTAGCAAATCTCTATAGGTTGTGCATAAACTCCTTGGAAGGTAGGGTGAGCAATAAAGGAAAGCTACTTGTCAATGGGAAACATCCCTATGAGGCATTTCCTCGAACACTTGATATGCGATATGAACTTCAGGGCCATAAATTGAAAGATTCTCAACCAATACCTCATTAATCGCCAAAGTACTAAAATTGAAAGGGATTTACTTTAGTGAATTCAGGAGGATTGAATGAAATTAAACAAAGAGAAGAACACAGTACCTGTGCACGAGACTATGGCGGAAGCCGGAAGGCGATTGCTTCCAAAAACTGTGTGCTTGCCCACGGCAACAACATCATGGTCTACAAGGTCGAGCACCACGGCACCGGCGCCGTCTACGCCCTCAAGGTTGTGAATTGCAGTTCCGATTCGAACGTCCGCCGCCGCACCCTCCACGAACACGGCAACCTCTGTCGCATCGAATCCCCCGAGTCGTCCGCTGCCATGAGATCTTCGACCTCCCCGACGATAGACAATCAGTGACAAGAAAACAAAAATAGTTGTGCCGAGAAGATAAGAGGCAGTGGAAGATGAGAGCGGGAATCTGAGACTAAACGCTTCCACAGAATAGGTGTTTTTGGATTGTGAGGGGAGAGCAGTGAGGATTTTCTACACCACCCCCTACTCTCTTCCCTACAACACCAAATTAATTTAACATTTATTTAATTTAAAAAAAAAAATAATAAATGTATTTATATTCCTAACATCCATTTTTATATATTTATAAAATTTTATTTTGAAAAATCATGTTTTAAAATTTTTAATAATTATATTTTGTAAAATATTGCCTTTTTAATTTTTAAAAATTTTAAAATATGATTTTTCAAAATAAAATTTTATAAACATATAGAAATAGATGTTAGAAATATAAATATAATTTTTTAAAAAAAATTAAGATTAAATAAATGTTAAAATAAATTAAGGTTGTAGGGAGAGGAGTAGGGAGAGTGGAGTAGAAGATCTCCCCTCAGGGGAGAGGGATGGTTAGGGAATTGACGTGGTAAATTATTTTTACTAATAATTAATTATTAATTATTGAGATCTAATATCATCCATTCATTTATTTAGATGGTCAAGATTTGTTTATTAGGAGATATTAGTAAAAAAATTATACAGAGAGGATCTAATCCCGTTGTAATTGTGCATCATTCAAATATTTAATTTATTTTTAATTCCATTTCTTTACTTAATTTATATGGAATTAAATTTGGGCCATCAAGGTTTGAGCTTGCAATGAAATTTTATCATGCCCAACGTAAATTTGTAAGCCTGTGTTTAATTTGATAACAATTTATTATATTTTTTTGTTATGAAATGAATGTGATAAATTTATCATACCATGAATAATAAAATTTACGGAATTTTACCCTCCAACAAGTATATCCCTCTCCTACCTCCACCCCTAAGATCATCTTGGCTGAAAGTTTGCTAAGCGTTTCCACCACAGCTCTCCCATAGAAGCGTTCGATAAAATTTGAGGAGTGTTGGGAATCGAAAACGACTGAATTAATAAAATAAGATTTTCCCCTTCCTCTTTTCCCCTGTTATCATTCAGTGATAAGTTCTTAACAATGAAATTTCTAAGTTACACACCTTAAAGAAGGCAAGTCACTAGCTCTCAAGAAAATGCCTGGATCTGAAAGCGCAAGCATCATTGGTAACATTACCTTCTCCTATATGACAGGTTGAAGTAATTTGAATTTCTATGTCTTATCGACTCCTAAACAGCTTTGGAGAAAAATACATGATGCATAAGTCTGTTTTCGATTTTTAGCACCATGTAATGTATGCCACTGTCATATCTTATCATATTTACCATCTTGCTGGCATTTTAATTATTTCTCTTTTAAGGCTTGGAAAAATCATTATTGCCTTGAACACATCCAGACCAAGTGACTGATGATTTTAGATGCCGTTGTTAGCCCTTTAATGCCGCACTACTCTTTTGATATTTATATCAATTCATGGGTTACCATTGCCACTTATATGACATGGCTTAGTTTTCAGCAGTAAGTAACTAGTTGAACTTAGATTATCTTTATCTTTTTAGCTAGATTTTCCGAGTAGCAAAACCAAGTGGTACCCATAAATGGTAACGACTTTCAACTCTTGATCCGCGGTAAAATCTTATGGGGTTCTTAATAAGCTCAAATTCGAGCTCGAGCTTGTCTAATTACTCGCGAGCTGAATATGATCACAAAAACAAGCTCGGTAAAAAAAAAATGTATCACCCCTATTGACAGTGTATGATTTGACTTCATAGCACGACCTTGTTGCTAGGATATAAATTTATGTATTTTTTCTCTTATAAAGGAACTTTATAGCCCAGATCAAATATGACCGGACTATAAAGTCACGCATCAAATAAAATAGACCCATTTTGATAATTTTACCATTTAATCTCCAAAAAGCTTAGATAATCAATAGTCATGCCAAAAAAGATACTCAATGTTAAGCTAGATTAAAAAATGTGCATGTCAAACATGTTGAATATCCCTCCTATATGTGGGAAGAGTCCAATGGACTATTTACCATATGATTTTTACCATGTGAAGTTTTACCCTACCTCCTTTATAAAAGGGGCTGACTTTCCATTTGGGAAAGCAAGACAGAGAAAACAAAGAGAGAGAGAAATGGAGAAAAGAGAAAGGTTGGAGAGGAATCTCGTATGCCCTTGTTCAGCCTATTTTGAAGTGCCCCGATCGACGACCAAACGATCTCCGATTGGGACGATTTTCTGGTATGTTGTTCAAATCATCATATACTTCATTTTGTACGGTTGGATCATCGTTTTGAGCCTCCAATCTCATATCCCTATTGCTAGTGTCCTCTCTTGGGTTTTGTTGATTTCCACCAATTGGGTGATGAAAATTGGAGATTTGGTCAAGCTTGTTGATGCTTGATGATGTTGTATGCCTCTAGCTTTGTCTAGGGAAGATTGTACCCACTTGTTATTGTTGATAGTGGAAGTTTCTGGCTCCCGTGGTTTTTTCCCCGTTTTGGGGTTTCCACGTAAATTTGGTGTTCTTTGTGCTTGGTTTTTTTTATCTTCTGTTTGTGTCTGATTGTTGGTTTGGGTTGCTTGAGTTTGGCTCTCTGGTTTACAGTTCTTGTCCATCCCGATTCTTGTGTGTTAAAGGGGTTTGTCTGACGTCCCCTTCTTCCCCCCGGCACAACAGACTGGTATCAGAGCATTTGGTTTAGGATGGAGGAAAAGAACAGTTTTCAGGGAATGATTGTGTTGAATTCAGGCAACTACTCAGATTGGAAGATAAATATGGAAGATCTTTTGTATGTGAAAGATTTGTATGAGCCGATTGTGCACAAAGAGATTCCAACGGGTGTCGTTGATGTTGAATGGAAGATTCTGAATCGAAAAGCGGTAGGTACGATCAGACAATTTGTTGATGTGAGTGTGCTCCAGCATATTGCCAATGACACGAATGCTTATGAGTTATGGTATAAACTTGAGGGGATGTATGAGAGGAAGAACGCTCTCAACAAGGCGTCATTGATGAGAAAGCTTGTGAAATTGGAGTACAAAGATGGTGAGAGCATTGTTGTGCATTTGAGCACATTTCAGGGCTTTGTGAATCAGTTGGCTTCTGCGAAGATATCTTTAGATGATGAGTTGCAGGATCTACTACTACTCTCCTCATTGCAGGATAGTTGGGATACACTTGTCGTGTCACTTAGTAACTCCGCTCCGGAAGGCAAGCTGACTATGGAATGTGTGAAGGCTAGTCTTTTGAACGAAGAGACTAGAAGGAAGGAGATGGGTGTCTTCTCACAGTCAGAGGCTAATGTGACGCAGGGTTCTGGTAACAACAGAGGAAGGAGTAAGCGACGACAGCAGCAGAACAGAGACAAGTCCAAAGGGAGATCGAAGTCTAGAAGCAAGTACATTTTCTATTATTGTGAGAAGCCGGGCCACATTCAAAATTATTGCCGAAAGTTCAGGAGGGACAAAGGCAAAGAACCTGAGAAGTCAGAGACGCCGAGAAATCAAGAAGATAAAGACATTGCTGCTCTTACAATCAGTGATGAAATAGTGGAGTTGTTTGTGGTGGCTGATGAAGGTTTCTTGAATCTTGCAAGTGATAAGTGCACTTGGATTATTGATTCAGCTGCTTCATATCACATTACTCCACACAAGGAGTACTTCTCATCTTACACTTGTGGAGATTTTGGCCGTGTAAGGATGGGAAATGATGGCGTGTCCAATGTTGTTGGTATGGGCACAATTTGTTTGTTGACATCCACTGGTTGTAGTTTGGTTTTGAGAAATGTTCGTCATGTTCGTGATATCAGATTGAATTTGATATCTTCTGGGATACTTGATGATGATGGTTATGCTCAAAATGCACAAGGCGGTGTTTGGAAGTGCTCCAAGGGAAACTTGATTGTAGCCCGGGGAAAGAAGCAGAATACCATGTATGTGATGCAAGCCAAGATTTACCGAGAAGAAGCAAATGTGATTGATGATGTTACCGGCGAGCTATGGCACAAGCGGCTTGGACACATGAGCGAGAGGGGTTTGCAAATGCTTGCCAAGAAGGACATTCTCCCGGATATGCAGGGTATTTCTCTCAAACCTTGTGTTGATTGCCTAGCTGGAAAGCAACATCGAGTAGCATTTCATACTCGACCTCCATCTAGAAGAAATCATGCATTAGATCTTGTTCATACTGATGTGTGCTCTATGGATTGCAAGTCACATGGTGGTGCACAATATTTTGTCAGTTTTATTGATGACTATTCTAGAAAATTATGGGGTTTTGTGTTGAAAAGCAAAGATCAGGTTCTGACAGTTTTCAAGGAGTTCCAAGCCAGAGTTGAACGAGAGACTGGTTTGAAGTTGAAGTGTGTCAGATCAGATAATGGTGGAGAGTACAGGGGTCCGTTTGAGCAGTATTGCAAGAGTCAGTGCATCAGGCTTGAGAAAACAGTTCCGAAGACACCACAACGGAATGGGCTCGCAGAGAGGATGAACAGAACCATAGCAGAAAGAGTCAGAAGTATGTTGTCGACAGCAAAGCTGCCAAAGTCCTATTGGGTGGAGGCAATGTTGACTGTTGTGTATCTCATCAACCGCTCGCCTTCAGTTCCTCTTGATGGTGATGTTCCAAAGAGGGTTTGGACTGGGAGAGATGTTTCCTTCCAGCATTTGAGAGTCTTTGGATGCCTAGCGTATGTTCATGTTGCTAGAGATCAGAGATCCAAGCTTGATAGCAGGACAAAGCCATGCGTCTTCTTAGGGTACTCAGAGGATGAATTTGGGTACAGATTGTTGGATCTTACAGACAAGAAAGTGGTCAGAAGCAGAGATGTTGTATTCATGGAAGACAAGACTATTGATGACTGGAAGCTCCAGCGACCGTCGTCTTCCTCTCCTGCTCCAGTCACCTTTGATCCCGTTTTCCCTTAAGTTGTTCAAAGAAGTTCAGTTTAGAATCAGCAGGAAGATGAGCATGATGATGTTGATCCACCAGAAGTTCCACAACCTCAACAAGAAGAGCCCCCTATCCAACCTGAAGTTGTGTTGAGAAGATCCACCAGAGAGAGGCAGACTTCCTCATGATACTCAACCAGGGATTATGTGTTGTTGACTGACTCGGGAGAGCCTGAATGCTATGAGGAAGTGATATGTGATATATTCCATAGCGCATTTAGTAGTTTTTGTCATCATTTACATGTCATTGTGAGAGGTATTTGTATGAACTTGGTGATTCGGAACCTGTTGAAGAAGTTGAAGAAATCATGCAAGTTACAGAAGAATTGAAGTGAAGAAGTTCGGAAGCAGCTGGAAGCTGATGACCTTGGCGCGGCCGCGCTGCACTTGGCGCGCCCGCACTGCTACCCGACGCAACCACGCTGCTAGGAGGAAGTGCCTGCGTTGTTATAGCAGGTAGAAGTAGCAAGACGAGGTATGGCGCGCCCGCGCTGCTACATGGCGCGCCCGCGTCGGTCCCTGAAGACGGATTCTTATCCGATTTTCCCTATCTTATTAGTTTTAATATTATATTTTTACGGGATGTTAAACCCGACTTAATTAGTTTATATAGGCCGAGAAGGCAGAAGAGAGATTATTAGGTTATTTTCCAGAGACGTATTTTCCCTTTTGTTCATCTCACAAACCCTATGGAGAACTAACTCTCCTTTGTTACACTTGGTTCTTTGAAGCCTTCGATTGATTTGGTTGTGAGTGTTCTACTCTTGTTCGTCCTTTGTTAATTGTTTCGATCTCCTGAGCTTATTGCTTGATTGCTTATTATTGATTTATCTGGATTGATCACCTAGGTTTATTGATACTAGTCATATTGCTAGGGTTTCCAATTCCAGGTTTGGGGTTGTAGATTCATTGTAGCAAACACAATCTCCATACGCGGGTTGCTTGTGGTAGATTGTGAAGGAGATTCGATTACAGGCTATTTTAACGGGTTGTTAGAATCGCTTGTATCTCATTATAATTCATGTTTGAATGCTATTGCTTTATTATTTGGTGAAGGTTTTCCCTTGTAATTTGGTGATAAGTGCTTTTAGGACTGGTAGGACTAAAAGCTATTACAGGATCTGAATTGAGAACAATTACTGGACATTAGAACTTGAAATTCATAGAATGCGATGATGAACCATCTCAATTGTTGTGCGGATAATTACCTGGTGTGATACTTTTCCATCATATATTCACAACCTCTTATTGCAACTTGTTCTGTCATTACCGCTTACAAACAAAACTCCCCCTTGAATCGGTTACTTTTGGGTAATAATACTTGCTCTTACAATTGATTCTGTTTCCCTGTGGGTTCGACCCTAACTTACCTACTATACTTGTTATAGTTTGCATCTTAGGAATTTACTTTGATTTGGCATAACGACTTTAGGCCTGTCAAATTTGGCGTCGTTGCCGGGGAAACGGTTTATCTTTGTTCTTGTTTGTCTTATTACCTGTTTGGGTGCGAACCTCTTGCATGGTTCGCACTCGTGCTACTGTTGTTTGTCTTGTGTGTTAATTTAGCTACTAACTTTTGTTGTGAACCTATCTTACGGTTCACAACACATATGCTACTAACAGTTTAACATGTTGAGATTATCGCAGTTCGAAAGTGAAAATTTTCACCTATATCTCACTAGGTTGCAGAGGTGTGTGGACATCCGCAATGTGCGGGGTTTCCATGATAGTTTGCGAGATATGGTTGTCTGCGTTGTAGATGGAATTACTGCTGAGACAAAGGCACGTGCTATATATATGAGCGGAGGAAGTCTAGCAAGGTTAGGTTTGATGGGAATTTGGGATCTTATCTGCTACATGGGTCACCAGGCCTTGCAGGAAGTGTCCTTTGAGCTGGAACCTCAACCAATAGATTACTTCGACGCACCTTTGGAGGATCTATCCATGGCCTCTTATGAGGAGAATGAGCAATTGTGTCAACAGATCGCGGAACTAGGTGAACGAGTGCACCAAATGGTCCAAGTGGGGAATGAGATTCTAGCATGTGAAGCGAGTGAACTACCGTCTCAACCGGTGGTTAACCCGATAGAGAGCCTCACCACAAACACCCTATGGAGTGGCAAGGACCTGTTTGTCACACCCGAAGGAAGCTTAGAAAGTCATGACGATGAAGGTGAGTGCCTGATTCCCATTCCTTCTTCGTTGAGTTCATCCAAGTCCACCCCACCGCCTCTCCTGCCCTTGAGCTATGAGCATGATAATGTTTTGGGGGAGGAGGACATGTTCGCAGATGATGACAGTTTCTTTAGCGATGAAGAGGAGAGTACACTACTTCCTGACATGGAGTGTCATGAGTCGACGCATGATATCCCATGTGATTTATTGTCTCCTTCGTTCGATGAGATTGTCTCGAGCTCGCCTATCAAGGAACAAAGTCCGGAGCTGATTCATGTGGCTCCTGAGCAAAGAACTGATATCCTCTGCAATGATGAGAAGGTTGGTGATTATGTCGACCCTTGGGCTCATTACTTCGATATACCACCAATGGAACTGAATTGGTGGTTCTACATACCCGCGACGGAGATTCACACTCGGACATATGAGGAGTTGAGGACATACTTTGACTTCAACTTATTCGTATGTAGTGCCCGCTTACCTAGATGGTGTGCACAAGAGTTTGATTTGCTGCTGAGGGCACTGACGATGTCTGAATGAGTCTTAAATGGACAACTAAAATGTCTAGCCAAAGACTTGAAACAAAGGCGCTGTTTGGGAGGCAACCCAAGGTATTGCATTCTTTCCCTTAACTCGATTTTTTTTCTAACTTGTAGGTAATAAAGACGGAGTTTCTGGTGACGAATTGCACCCGCATTTCGGACCCACTGCACCCGCAGTGTTAATTTTCGTCAAAAAAAAAAACAAAAAAAAACGACCACGGGCTGGAAAACCCACTTCGGGCCAGCCCGCCAGCTTCAAGCCCATCATCAAACTCCCCCATCACCATCATCAAAACCCTACCCTTTCCCCACACTCTCTTACCTCACACCACACATCCCTCTCAATCTCTCTCACACATCCCTCACACCCACAAACACCCCCCCCACCTGGACCACCACACCCCGTCCCCGTCCGTTCCTGTCGCACTCAGCCACCGGTGAGCCCCCACCAGGACCCCCACAAACCGGCACCGGAGGGACATCAGCGGGCTTCACATCGACAAGCTGCTTTCGACGATTTCCGGATCGACAGAAATCGCCGACGCGGCCGCGCCACCCCTAACGCGCCCGCGCCTGTCAGAGAAAACCACCAGACAGCTGACACACCCGACGCGGCCGCGCTGCCACCCGACGCGCCCGCGCTACCCCTCGACGCGCCCGCGTTGTGCTTCAACTTGCCCGCGTCTGCTCCCTGCGCCGAGACTCCGCTGTCCTTCGTGAGTTACTTCCGCTGTTCTTCTTTCGATTCCGATTTAGTCTTATTATCGATCAAGTATGAGTTCATCGGATGAAGAGGCGAGTCGATCTGATAATGGGTTAGAATTGTCTGACGAGGAGTGGGCTATTTACAATAAGGTTAGATGTGTCAGTTCTACGAAGTATTTGCATAGAGAGACACTTCAGAGACTTCAGATGCTAGATTGTATGCAGAAGTGTCTAGCTCACGCTGGTATTAGTGAGTTTTTGGATTTGAGAGCGGTAGGATACCCGGAACTGTGCAAGCAGTTCCTGGCGACATATCAGCTGTACCTTGGGGAGAACAGAATTAGAGGGGTTGCTTTCAGATACAATGGCACTACCTACAGGGCTTCTGCAGCAAGGTTGCGAAAAGCTTTGGGAGTCACTAAAGCCCCAACTGATGGATGGGTAACAGCCGCGTCCGACCCAGACCTTGTTGCATTCTTTAGAGCGGTGTCTGGAGAGGACTTCTTAACCAGTAACGAGTACAATAGCAGGATTACTCATCCTGTCTTCCGTATGCTGTGCAAGATCGTTTCTGGGACATATTATGGGCTGGTCACAGATACAAAGCTTTCCATGACGCATCTGAGGTTTGCCTACAGCGCTGTGCCTACTGCAGATTATACGCCTGACTGGGTTAGGCTCTTCTTCGATGGCCTCGACAGGGTCAGAAAGGATCGCAGTGCCGCGGGACCAGAAATGGTCCAGAGCGGACTTATTACTCGGGTCGCCATTGCTGCAGGCGTTGGGCAAAATGGTTTGCAAGATTTGGAGGAACAGGTCATAGCAAGGACCTATACAGAGGAGTATTTGCGGCGGTGTTTGATGCTTGATGTTTTTATTGTTGGGATCTATGATTGTGTGATGTTTTTATTGTCTTCTACCTATGTGGTTAACCTTCGATGAAAGTCTAAAGGAATTCATAGTTGCAATTGAACTTGACAAAGGAAATTGTTAACTTGATAGTAATTAGGGTTTTCTAATGAAAGTTAAAGGATGCTAGTTAAGAGAAGGTAGAAACAAGTAGGTCTTTTATGTGAAAGTGAATTGATTTGCTTGTTGATTAAAGAAAGTCGACTCTTTTGATGATAAAAGCATGATCTTTTATGCGATTCATTGATTTGCCCATGTGTTTATTGTTGTGGTGATTCCTTGCCTTGGAAGTTTTCCCTTTTATTAATTGAATTTCAGATTTTATGCTCTTATCACCACTCATCTCTCTTCTATCTCTTTTGTTAGTTTCAACCCTACAAAGCAACTAAATAAGAAGCGATGACTCTCTCCTGTGGACGATCCTGACTCCCTATACTATAGCGGGGTCTTGACTATAAATTTATTTGGTCGAGAAACCCTCTCATCAAATTGGCGTCGTTGCCGGGGAGAGATCAACCGTGCCTTGTTTAGTTGTTTTTAGGGTTTGGGAATAGCCCATCCATTTTCTTTTGTATATATTATTTTCTTTTATTTTCTCTTTTTATTTTAATTAGTTTTTATTCTTCTCTTATTTTATTTTAGTAGTCTTTATTTTCTTGAACGTCACACCTCCCATCCACTCGCCTCATCGGTGTCGACTTGGTGCCGAGCATTTGTTATTTGATTTGTGCGCCTGTTTGAGTTTTCAGGATTTGATACAATATGGAGGATGCACGAGATTATTATGAGTATCTAGAATCAAGGGCCGAAAGGGCTAGAGCGGATGAAAGACGAAAAGCAAGGATGAAGGAGTGTGCTAAATTTTTTGCCGAGGTTGATGAGGATGATGAACATTATTTTGACTTTGATAGTTGGAAAGCAAAACAGTCATCCAAGGATTCAACTAAAGCCCAAGAGTCATATGGGCCCTATCAACCAAAGAAGATGTACTATGCTCAACACGACTATAGGGACCCATATGAGCCCTATCATCCATGGAGTGTCTCACAACGAAAGCTTGCTCGGGAGGAAGAACTATCAAGGGAAAGAGACAAGCTAAGGAAACAAATACGGATGCTTGAGATAGAACGAGAAAATGCCAAGCTAAGGGAAGAGATACGTTTTCTTGAGGCAACCCCGCCTTGTCATCTATGTGGAACAAGGTCCCATCTTGACCGTGCTTGCCCTAGCTTTTATCAAGAACCATATCCTCCCTATGAGCAATGGGGGCCAACTCCATACGAGTCGGTCTATCCACGAGAGCCTGCAACAAAGCCTCCGTCAATAGAGGAAGAAGTTCAACAAGAGCTGCAAGGCATTAGTGAAGAGATTGTCATCTCTGTTCGAATGCAGTAGCTTCTGTTTTTCTCCAGCTTTTTGACTCTGTCTTCAATCGCACTTTACCGAGTCCTCGTCCATCCGATTGACGCATACAAATATGCGTTGGAAAGCTCTTTTCAAGGACTACAAATTTCATGAAGGCTCTAGAACTTGAATCAAAGTGATGGATGGCGAAAATAAGGTTTTTCTCCAGCTACACCACTTTTTGCTTTTGCTTGGCTTCTCCATTGCCTTCATAATTTTTCCTTAAGCTCTAAAGTGCGTCGAAACTCTTTCAAATCAGCTCCAAAACCTACAAAAATACCACCAAAGCTTGTGTAGACTCCATATCTTGCAATATTAAGAATAACTACACATTTTCCTTACTTTCCCAACAAAAAAGCTAATAAAATGTCTTCGATGGAATAAAAACATGATGTAAAATAAGACTAAATATGCGGACATCACCTAACTACAGTCATCAAAAGAAAAAGAAAACCAGGCTAAAACGCTAGTTCATTGCCCATTGCAAGCTACTGTTAGTGGTCTTTGCAAGCTAAAACGCTAGTTTTGTTGTGCTCATATAGTTCCCGTCTATGATTCCATCGACTGCAACTAGGGGATATAATGTAGCTTCTGTTTGAAGATAGATAACGCAGCTTCTGTATCACCACATTTGCAATAGAAATTGACAATCGAATTGCCCACTATTATAGAATCCTTGAAAATATTACTCGATTGAGCACATGAGTGTATCCATTTTCTAATATCTGAAGCACCCAAAAGTGCACACAGAGGGAGCATTGTAACCACAGTTGATTGAAACTGATCCTCTGATTTCAAAAGGGATGCTACCGTTCAACCTGTTATTCCTCAAGTCCACAATCAGTATCCTCTTCAATGCTCCAACGGTTGGTGGAATTGCACCTAACATCAAGTTGCTAGACAGGTTCAAGACCAGCAGATTGGAAAAGGCCTCAATATCGGAAAGAATCATACGTGAGAGCTCGTTTGATGACAAATCAAGAACCTCGAGTGTCGGGGTGTGAATTTGGCATTGATTCAGATGAAGTAAACTGGTTGCTTCCACTAAATTTGTTCCCAGATTGTGAGACATTGTGAAAACCCATTTGAAAAATCCAGTTGGGAAGGGCGCCCTCGTGCGAGATCAAAGGGTACGTGCAATAAGAGCTCGACAAATCAGTCCCTGGATTTGTGTTCAAGAGAGGATTTCATCAGATGAAAACGAGGAGCCAATTAAACACATCATATCAAATGTTTTGCAATCAAGCAACGGTCGTAGAATCGACCAAAAAGCAAAAGATCGACTTGAGAATCGAGCGACTACAATGAAATTGATTCAGATGACATGGGATGGCTCCGACGAGGCTAGGCCGGATGGAGGCGGAGGAGGCGTCGAAGTTAAGACGTTCAAGCGTGGCCTCCAATGGCTAGGTCGGAGGGAGACGGATGAGGCGAGAGGCTCAAGCATGGCCTGCAGAAGAAGAAACAACGAGAGGGTTTTTGATTAATTAAAGCAGGGGTAAAGGGGTATTATGAAAAAATTTGGACATTTAGCAACATGTGAGATTAAGGTGGACATTTAGCAAAATGGTGATATGAAAATGGACATTTTACCAAAATATTTCTAAAAAAATTACCTATCTTATGTTAAAAAAAGGAAAAACTAATTAAAATACCCCATCTTTAGGGGTCTGGAAAAAAATATATCCTTAACTTTCAAATGTAATAAAAATATCCCGACCTTTGAGGGTAGTGGTAATATATTATCATTGATTTTCTCACGGGTCAAAAATATTGACAAGGGAACCTGTGTGGCATTTTTTTACAAAGGTTTTCTTAAACGATTTCTTTAGGAAAAAAATAAAGAGTTAGACTAGGTTCATACCAAACATCTTTTCCTCCCTCCTATCTTCTTATGTGGTTACCTCTTGAACTATCTTCCAAGCCTTCCAAGCAACTCATGGTTCCTCTTCAATGGTAGTCTTCCTCCCTCGTGGTCGTCTATCTTGAAATGTCTCTCTCACATCTTCTTCCTCTTTGATTTGTTCACGGACTTGGTTGAGTAAGTTTTGTTTTTTCCCCTAAAACACCCAACGCATCCCTAACATTTTTTTTTGAACCGCAATCATCACTGCAACATCACCGTGTCTAAGCCACCAGAACCGAAATCAAGAAGCAAGGGCTCCTCTTTTAGATGTTTTAATTATAATTTTTATATCCAGTTGTAATCTTAGTTTTAAGCTAGTGTTTTTTTACTGGCGACCCTCTGCGTAGGGTTATCAAGCCATCTTTTGATGGCTTCAAGATCGCTTCGTCGATCTACTTATTGCATACTGTAAAAAAAACGATGATAAAAGCTATTTGGCCCAAACGTCAATCCATCATCCCATTTAGTATTTGTCCTAGGTTTTGGATTTGTTAGCAATTGTCCAATTTATTTCTATAATCCACCCTCTACAACGTAGGGTGCACCACAAAATTATTTCGGGTATAATTTTACATTGAAAAAAATTAAAATATATATATATATATTTACATTCAACATTCTTATATTTATATGTTTATAAACTTGTTTTGGGAAAAATCATGTTTTAAAAAACATAAAATTTATTTCTAATATAATTGATCTTTTAATTTTATATTTTTTTAAATGAATTGTTTTATAATAAAAGTTTGTAAAACATAAAAATATAAGTATGTAGAATGTACATATATTTTTTTTAAAAAAGATTAATAAAAAATTATACCCGAAATAACTTCGTGGTGCACCGTAGGGTGCACCGGGTGTTGTAGAAGATCCACACTCATCCCCTTTACCCTTCCTTTTAAATTGGGTAAAATCCACTTATAGTCTTGAACTTTGATTAAATGTTCAAACGGGTCCCTAGACTTTATTTTTGTTTATTAAAGTCCCTAAACTTTGATACTTTGTATACATTTGGTCCTTCTTTTAGTAAATTTTTGAAATATGTGTTAAATAATGACATAGAAATATAGAATCAATGTATTTTGGTATATTAATGGAATAAGTTAGGTGATACACATGTAATTGCTTGGTATTT
The DNA here is from genome assembly GCA_037127255.1 of Persicaria tinctoria. Lineage (NCBI taxonomy): Eukaryota > Viridiplantae > Streptophyta > Magnoliopsida > Caryophyllales > Polygonaceae > Persicaria > Persicaria tinctoria. Next base: position 38,944,673 of record JBANSL010000006.1, read on the forward strand.
GTTTTACTAAAGTAAAAAAATATATATTAAAAATATATGTTTTTATAAAATATTTTTTATAATAAAAAACTTTCTATTTTCCAACTAAATGGTATAACTTTTCGTTGATATTTTATTTTAAAGTAATTGAATGACCGAAAATTTCTTATTTAATTAAAAAAAAAGTGTTTTGTTAAAAAAAAACTATACATCTTCCATAAAAAATAAATTATATTTGTGTTAACAAAATAAACTCTGTTTTTAATTAAATAAGGAAATTTTAGTCATTAAAATACTTCAAAATAAATTGTTATTCGAAAATTATAACATTTGGTAAAAAAATAGAAAGTGTTTTTGATAAAAATATATTTTAAAATATGCTTTGTTTTAAGAAAACTCTATTATATATAATCACTTTTGAGAAGAAAAAAGCTTAATTTTTTAGTTTAGTAAAACAAATAACGGGCAATTACAATTGTATAACCTAACTCATGTAATTAATACAAAAATACATTGATTCCATATCATTACTTCACACATATTTACCAAATTTACTAACAAAGACACCAAATGTGTACAAAGTATCAAAGTTCAGGAACTTCAATGAACAAAAATAAAGTTCAGGGACCCGTTTGAAAACTTGATCAAAGTTCAGGGATCATAGGTGGATTTTACCCCCTTTAAATTGTTTCGGCTATATAAACCGCAAATCCACACATCCTTGAAGACATGCTTGCACGTTCTTAAGGATGTGCAAGTGGGTTTACAGCCACCCAAGCCCTGACATGCAAGCCCATCTACTAAAGACGAAGCGGACGTGCCTCTTCGTCTTCCATCCATTCCTCTTCATCTTCGTCTTCGCCAGAGAGAGAGAAATAGAGAGAGAGAGAGATCGCCGGAGTGAGAGAGAGAGGCTGCTGGAGAGCGAGAGAGAGAGAGAGAGAGAGAGAGAGAGAGAGAGAGAGAGATCGCCGGAGTGAGAGAGAGAGAGAGAGAGAGAGAGAGAGAGAGACGCAGCGAGAGAGATGGAGACCGAAAGAGAGAGAGAGAGAGATCGAGGCGGCGATGGCGGCGATGGAGGTGGAGTTGCTGGCGGCCAGGGAGGCGGGTGGTGGTGCGACGCCGATAGAGGCGGAGGGTGTTGGTAGGGGTGGAGCATCGGGGGAGATGGTGGCGGTGGATCCGGTGGTGGAAGAGGGTGGTGGTGGGGCGGTGCCGGTGGAGGCGGTGGCTGAGGAGGGAGGTGGTGGGGCGGTGCCGGTGGATGCGGTGGCTGAGAAGGGTGGTGGTGGTGGTGGATCAGCACCGGCGGCTGCGGCATCTGGTAGTGGTGGTGGTGGAGCAGTGTCGGAGGTGGAGGATGCCATATTACCGCCGCGGAAGCAGCGGACGATTGATGTGTCTCCGGTCCCGACCCCACCGGTATGTTATTTGAATTACTTATTTTGTTTGATTTATTTTTATAGTTTTAAAATATAATTTGATAGATTGTAATATAGTTGATAGGATATAATTGATAATATATAGTGTTTATGATTTTTTTTGTTTATAGTATATAGTTTGATAGAAAAGAATATAGTTTTAATTTGATAGAATATAATAGATAGTATATATTAAAATACATAGAAAAAAATTACAATTGAAAGACAATAAAAAAACTTTAAAATATATTACAATACATTAAAAGATATTAGAATAAATTAAAATAAAAACATTAAAACATATTAAAATATATTAAAATACATAAAAATAAATTAATATTGAAAGACAATAAAAAACATTGAAGGCCATGAAAAGACATTAAAACATATTTAATTAACATTAAAATATAATAAAAGACATTAAAACATATTAAAATATATTAAAATACATCAAAAGACATTAGAATAACATTAAAATATATTGAAAAGACATTAATAGCTAACTGGATCATAATAACATGCAAGGAGGCTCATGAGGGGGGATGGTACCCTCCGGCCTGTTAGGTTTGGCGACCGGGCAGCGGTCAGCCAAATACAGGAGGAGACGGTACCCCGCAATCAGACAGCCACAGTCGATGATATGCTTGCGTCTGTACAGGGTTTCCAGTAGTCGATGGTGACCCCCCCCCCCCCCCCCCCGGCCGACGAGCACGACAACTTCTGAAAGGGTCTGCCATCTTGGGATCCTTCAAGCGATGCGACGGAGGGGCGGCAACCTTCCTTGGAGACTGGTGATGTGATGAGCAACTGCATTACTGATGTAGTCGTGGGTCGACGGGCGGACATGGGTAGACCGTTACTCGTGTACCACCCACCATCCTCGAGGCATCTACTTCAGTCGTTCCAGAGGCTTCTACATCCGGCACCCACGACGCCGAGCCTTCGACCTCCCCCACACCAGCAGCGATCTCCTTGGCATCTGCGGATGGCGTGATCCCTGACGTTGTTGAGGAGGCTAACGACGGGCAGAAGGGGCAGGCTGAGGGCCAGGGGGCCCACAGGTGGAGCCCGCCCCCATCCCTGCGCAGGTTGCCGCACCGGCTGTGCAGGTCGACCCTTTCTTACCGCCGGGAGAGCTGCTTGTGTCTTACAGGCATCACCGCGCGTATCAGGTGTGAAGGGAGCCTACTGAGCAGCTACCGCTGTTGAAGTTCCACCACCGGGCGACTCATCTGCTGCCTTTCGACCGCTACATATTTGAGGGCCCGGGGACCCTCCACTGGGAGTGTGTGGACGAGTTTACTTGCACAGCCTTCCTGGAGCATTGGTGAAATACCCTAAAGTATTTTTGGGTATTTCTGTAAATAAAAATAGGGTGAATTTTTTTTTAATAAAAGAATTTGTAGATTTTGTTGCGAAGTATATACCTTATCATTCAGTTCTTAGTAATTTGAACATAAAATTTAGTTGACATATATTATTGTTGTAACAACAAAATAAAGCATCATTATTATCATTATTAGAATTAGTATTATTTTCAAATAATTAATTTTATAAAGATAAAGTTTGAAGTGAATTCAGTATTTTATTTGAATTGTGTGTTACTAAAGTTATATCAATATATATCCAATATGATATTATTTTTCATAAATAAGTATGATTTATGATCCGACTTATGATATTTAAATTATTTGATAATGAAAAGGTTAAACTTAATTTATAACTGTAATGATATGTATTATAAACTTTGAAAGTTAATTTTAATAAATATTTATGTTATAAAATATAATTGGAAATAATCATTTTCAAGACACTTATCATAAGTTATTTATTTATTTGATTATTTATTTATCTATTTTTTTTAAAGGTATATATGTGTGTGTGGGTGATATTTTATATCTATTTGTATTTATCTATTATTCAAATTAAATAGATAGTCTTATATTACATACAAAAGAAAAAAAACCAACTATTTTAATAAACCTGTTCGACCGAACCGAAAAAAAAAAGCCGGTTCAGTTGAATCGCTTCTTCCTCCTCTAGTCCTCTTTCACATTAAACATGGGAGATGAGAGCTCCAATGGTGGTTTGTAGTTTTTAGACGTTTGATCTTCGTAACGTCTGTAGTAAGTGCTAGTCAATTCGACTTTATCAAGGACGTGGACAGATCTTGGATTAATCGATGAATACACCCCCAATTTCATCCAAATTCATAAACCCTAAATCTTCAATTCAACCCAATCCGATGACTATGTGACGGTTTCATCCAAATTGATTAAGGACAATGAATGGAAACATCAATGGGATGTTAATTGCACATTCAATTTGATCTAATCCAGTGTTTTAGAGCTTCCCCTATAAATAGGAGCGTTTCCCTTTTGGCGAAATTGCACCAATACATTCAAATTCCGAGCTCCTCTTCTATACCGTTGAATTCCTTTCGTCACTAGGATTAATCCTATACAATAAATTGGCTGAATAACATACAAACAAGAAAACCCCCAAATCCACCTTAAACCTCCCCGTCGCCGGAGCCGCCTGGAGAACCCGTCGCCACTGCCGGAACCTCCACCCTTCACTGCCGGAGCCACCGCCACCATCTCTCGTAGCCACAGTGCTGTCGCCGAGCTGCACCGCCGCGCCACCAGTAGCCATAGGTGAGGAGCTTGTAGTCGACTGTGCAAGTGACGGGAGGAAGAAGACGATGTGGGAATTACATAAAACCTCCCTATATTTTCTATTCCTACAAATTATGTCCTATTTCAGTTTCGAAAATTAGAAAAATTATTCCGTAGTCTTAGAACATATTTTAACTTGTGTCAATTCTTAAAAATGCGCAGCGGTAATCTCAAGTTCCAACACACCCATTGCGTGAAGGTCTCGAAGAAGATCAAATTGGTATAATCCCCAACTTGATAATTAATTCGATTTTTATTCCGAATTAATAAGTCAAAATATACCAATTAGTAAATTCATTTTCGTCCTCGTAATTTATGCGTGTAGGTCCGCTACTAATTTATTCAATTCCATCACCAAGTCTTTGAAGTCCATAGTTGGTATCGAAATCCAACAAGGCGAAAAAGGCAAGTGACATTCCGAGCCCTTTATGCTCATCTGTGTGCCTTCGTGTCTTGTTGTTTTCTTGCCTTGACATGCATGCCAAATCGATTAAAAATAAATTACAAATCACTTGCTTTGTGTAATTTATTCACCCGTTATTTTGGACTTGGCATGTAATTGGGTAATGTTATTATTTGACCTTGTTGAAAAATAATAGCGTGGATACACACTTTATAAAATGTATGATTTATCCTTCATCCTTTCATGCAAAATAAGTAGGTATGGAGCATATTATCCTTTTGATGCATGAATGCATATTATATGGAATTGACATCCATTTTACTTCTATTAAGATGGATTATTTTATTTTATGTGATCTCCTAGTTTGATATTAATCACTAGTTAATATGTGGTGATGTGCGTGAGATTTGAAACTCAATTGAATCATGATAAAATAAAAGATAGTGTGCGTATCAATGAAGATACGGGGTCCAACCCAATAGGGATTGGGCAGTGTCTCAACTTTGGGTTAACTACTGAGTTGAGTTTGGATTGAATGGGTTAAGACCATGTTGCGTCTTAAACCGAAACAATTTCATGAAACTAACATTCTCGATATACAATATTCGAGATGAAATCTGACTACGGAATCGTAGGTAGGTCGGACGTCCTATCCAGACTCGGCAGGTATAATATAGTTAATGTTAAAATAAAAGTGAGCAAGTCATATATTATATTCATGTGATGTGTTAAAATATATCTATATATAAGCTATGCAATGTGAGATAGTGAGTGAATAATATTCAAAGTTTTGTTTAGATCGATTGGATATCGGGGGACACGAAGTCAACCTGCTTCCCACTCCTAATAGTAGGCTCTCCCTAACGTCTGGATAACTAATAGCGGGAAGGATTTGGGCCACACGGAGTACCTCATAATCCGATATCGAGTCCGAACTTAATAAGAAAAATGTTTTCGGGGTGATCACAAACGCATTTCTGCCCGCGGGCGCGTTGATCCCCACTGTCGCTTAGTACTACCAGCTCACCCAGCAGGCCCTGAAGTCATACAGACATATTGAGACAGTGAGGGACACTTTTGGATATGGTCATTGTGGCTACCGTGCTTTGGCGTTATTGACATCTCCGATCGGCGAGTCTGCTTTCCCGGAACACAAAACGTTATTATGCAATCACTTGGAGGATCACGCCGATCTCTACGCCGATTGTTATACGGGAGAGTACCCATTCCAGCAGTTCGTCGACTACCAGAGATGGGCGGGAGCTGTGCATGGTGATAGGAGACGGTGGATAGAGCTACCCATTATGGGTTTAGTATTTGCAACGGTATAACAGATTCCTCTCGTCGTCCTAGCTTGGCATCATCCGTTCACATGTCTCCCCATGACCTCGCCGACACCTGCTAACAGCCCTCAATCAGCAACCCTTGGTGTAGCATGCATCGGAAACCAAGACTATTTTGCCGCGGTACGACTTCAAACGTCTTTTTTTATTACCTATTCTTGCTTTTCATATATATGTCAACACTCTAACTCTAATTTTCCGTTCTCATAGACCTGGTTGCGTCCTAACGCTCCTATTCTGTCGCCTCCGCCAGAATGGGTCGCACATCATCAACCGAGCGTCGAAGGATGGGATGCTCCGTTTAAAGCTCAGTTTGAGAGATTTCGAGCCTTACGTGTCGAGTCTGGTCTCCTTAAATGCGTCCTAACGTTCCTACTATTTTCCTAGATTTTATTCCACCAGTTTATTAAAATTATGTATGTAATTTTTTTTTTTCGTTCCTTGTAACATTATTCGCATATTATCCGAATGAAAAACCTTAACAAATATTGCTTTCCATTTAATTAGACCCTAAATCATTCAACTCCACTAGCTAAACACTTCAATTTTTTCAATTAACAATACAAAATCCTCGAAAACCCTAAACCCTAAACGCGAAACCCTAACTAGGGTTTGCACATTCTTAATAACGTGGATACATTGCACGTCCTTAAGGATGTGCATGATATGCACGTTGTTAAGGATGTGCAAAGAGTCTGTTAGTGGGCGTGCACAGTCCCACCCTCAAATCCTTAATCTTGACTTACGGTGTATATATCAACATCCCTTTTAAATTTGCCCTTTTCTTTGTCTTCGACTTTTAATTTTGCCCGTCGTTATGCATACCTGAGACTCCACCTCCTCTTCTCTCTCTTTCAGATGCCGATGGGAGCCCTCCTCTGCCTCCCTGACCTCCATGGCGCCGGTTCTCCTCCTCGACCTCCACGGCGTCGGAGACGCCGAATTCGTCCGATCTGATGCGCCAGCGGGAGGAGGGAGAGATCTGCTTCAAATTTCACAGGAGTTGTGCTGTGCCTAAGCGCCGGTTCTCCTCATCGGTCTCCATGGCGCGGGCTCTCATTCTCGACCTCCACGGTGACGAGAGGTAGAGGATGGTGAAGTAGATCGCGAGGGACACCTGGATGAAGATGAGGAGCTTCTGGAGGGAGAAGAAGGCCTTGATTCGGTCGAAGAGGAGGGAGACGAGCAGGAAGGGGATGATGATGAACGCGCAGGAGATGGCGGTGGCCACCAGGGAGGCGTACTTGTTGCCGACATAGGGCTTGAAGTTGTTCGTGATCTGCTTGTTCGCTTTGGAGAAGTAGATCTAGGAGGAGGTTGAGTTTCTCTGGAGGTCCGGGATGGGCGTTTTCTGGAATTTCGTCGGGAGATCCCGGAATTCCGAGACCAGATCGTCGTCTTTATTGGAATTGTAGAGCCAATTCGGCGGCGAGTGTGTTTTCGAATTGGATGGATGCGGTTTCTTCATCGGCCATGGATTTGGAGGTTTTAATCTCAGTGCTGAAGCTGGATTTGAGCAGATATGATGCTTTTTTTTTTTTTGCGGAAATAGAACTGGATTTTGCGAAATCAGAAGCTGACAGTGCCTTGGAAGTGGAATTCAGCTTCTTAAGCTTGATCTTCCCCAAGCTTAAACCATCACCACTCTCTGATTTGCTACTGCTTCTAGACGAAATATCTGCAAATTGGAAGTGGAATTCAGATTTGATTCGCTTTTGATTAACTTTATATAAGAAACGAAACATTTGCATATATATTGGAAGTGGAATTCAGATTGTCATTGTGATCTTAGGTAGTTGCCCTGGTCTTCAGTCTACATCTTCATTTCTCTCTTATTTATTCCTTTTCCTTTTCTTACTAAGAAATAGATATTTATATGGCAATTGATCTTATTCATTATCAACTAGATCTAAAGAGATGTTTTTATTTATTTTTATGTTCAACTGCTTATTGAAGTGAACTAAGAAGTTGTATTGGAAAATCCCTTTTGTTTTCAGGTTCTTGCTGATAAATATGGTAATGTGGTTCACTTTGGGGAGCGTGACTGCAATATCAGGTATCATTCCTCATATTATTCTGTTATGATTGCTCAACATTAGCACAATATTACTAGGTGTATAAGAGAACTTCCAGGCCTGTACTCGATTGATGCTCATAGCCTTAATGGACATGCTGGTCATCCATCCATTTGACAAGAGCCAACATATTGTATAAAAAACAGGTTTTTCTTAGATGTTCAACCAAAAAAAAAATGTAAAACCCAACGTAATTATGCACTAGCAATGTTTAGGTAGATGCATGTGATTACTGAAACTATTGGCAAGCAAGATTCGGCAAACCGTGTATTTCAACTTGTTTTTCTTTGGTTACAGTCTCTATATATGACTCTGTTTTTATTTTGGTTATAGTGCTTATGACCCTGTTTTTTATAGTGTTGACAATGTCTATAATACTGTATGTTTTGATTTTGGTTACAGCGAGTCACCACTGATAATCGTGGTACAATGACCCCTAAAAAAACTAAAAACGAAGTTGTCACCAAAAAAAATTCATGTCACCACACATGTGTCACCAACGATAACGGTGGTGACAGTGCCCCCGTAAAAAAAACTCTGGAAATAAAGTTGTCACAAAAAAATTTCCATGTCATCACACATGTGTCACCACTGATAAGAGTGGTGACAGTGACCCCGTAAAAAAAAACTCTTGAAACGAAGCTGTCATCAAAAAATTTTCATGTCACCACTAATAAGAGGGATGACAGTGACCCCGTAAAAAAAAGTCTTGAAACGAAGCTGACATCAAAAAATTTTCATGTCACCACTGATAAGAGTGGTAACAGTGACCCTGTAAAAAAACCCTCTAAAAATGAAACTATCACCAAAAAAATTTACATATCACCACATGTGTCACCAAAAGTCAATGCCATTGACCGGTCAATGGTCAAATTAAAATATGGGAAGGAGGAAAATGGGAAGGAAGTACAGATTTATCAATTTGGGACAATCACCTAATTTCTTCATGGAAATAGACTAGGAGTAAAAAAATGGGATATTAAGTGGATATTTACCAAATTTTGGCTTAAAAGATACTCTTTTGTTAATTAAAACTTGTCGTTTACTATTCATACACATTTTTTTAGAATGCAAAAAAACTATATAAAATATTAATATTTTTTCACATTTCTTTTTATAAATTCATACTTAACGGAAATAAGTATGAAATTATTAAAGAAATTAATATTTTATATAGTTTTTTACACCTGTTAAATAGATGTGATCCGAATCTGTTATCAGGTATCCAATGCAATAGCTTGGGGAATAAGTTTGTCTTTTACATTACAATAGCTAAGTAGTATAAATAGCTTTACATTACACTGTGATAGATCAGTTTTTAATACAGAAATTACATTTGCAAAACACTCTCAAATCTCTTCAATTGAACAGTAGCTTCTAGCTGCTTTTGAGCTCAGCTCATCTTCCCATCTCAATCTCTCTCGATCTCTTTCCTCTTCACTCAATTCCTGCATATCTTCATTTGAAATCATCAACATGGTATCAGAGCAGGCTCTCACGCTCTAGATATGTGCTGTATCTACTCACCTTCTCCTTGGAATGATGGCCGATCGCTCTCCTCCTCACTCACCAGGATCTGGATCTGTTGCTTCTGATCGTCGGCGAGGAACGCAGATCACCATGACAGATCTTCAGAACCCGCTATTCATACATCCATCTGATAATTCATGTATGAATCTATGTGCAATTCAGCTTGTTGGTGAGAATTATCGACGCTGGAGTCGATCATTCACCAAAGCTCTCTCAGTGAAGAACAAATTGTGGCTCATTGATGGCTCAATTGCTCGATCTGCTGAGAATGCTCTTCAGTGGGATATATGTAATGACATGGTGTGTTCATGGCTGTTGAACACTGTGTCAAAGGACATTTGTAACACAATTGATGAATATGATATTGCTAGAGATATGTGGCTAGATCTAGAGGAGAGTTATGGTCAGAAAAATGGACCTCTGATCTTTGAGATCAAACGAGAAATCCATGAGTGTAGACAGGATGACTCTGAGCTTACTGAGTACTTTACTAAACTCAAGGGGTTGTGGCGTAGACAATTTGTGATTGTGCCATCTATAAAGTGCAAATGTGGAAAGTGCGAGTGTGATTTGCAGAAACAAGCTGAAGATGCTGATCTGGAGAATAAGCTCATGGCATTTCTCATGGGACTTCATGAGAGATATGATGGAGCTCGGAGACAGATCCTCATGACCACTCCATTTCCATCACCTAGCACTGCTCACTCACTCCTTCAAGGAGATCAGGGAAAGAAATTCTCAGATAAGAGAATTGTCAAGCCTGACACTGCTGCTACCACTGCTCTGGTGGCCAAGCAGGAAGAAGACAAGCAAAAACGTCAGGCTCTCTCAGTCAGGCAAGATGAGAACAGATACAGAAGAGAGAAGTGTGGTCACTGCTCTGGGAATCACACGATGGAGAGGTGTTGGGAGTTGGTTGGCTATCCTAGTTGGCACTCAAAGTTTAAGATCAAGCCTCAAATCACTCGGCCATGAAACTATGAGCAAGGAAAGAGGTTTGGCTACTCTCAGTCTCCCAAGGCAAATGCAGCTGTGAACACTACACAGGAGTTTACACAAGCCAGCACAAACTCCTTGAACTCAGATCACCAGAAGCTCCTTGGATTACTTATCTCACTTCTCAGACAGGCAGATATCTCCACTCATGAATCTCACCTTGCAGGTAAACTTTGTTTCAATGCTTCTAAAAATAGTAAGTGGTGGATAATGGATAGTGCTGTTACTGACCACATGACCTCTGATTTGGAGTATCCTTGAGAATCCCATACCTATATCTAATCCATCTGTTATCAATTTTGCTGATGGCAGATCTTTTCCTATCACACATATTGGCACAGTTCAGTTGCCCAATCTAACCTTCACTCATGTTCTATATGTCCCCTCATTTCACTTTAATCTCTTGTCATGACCTAAACTAGCCAGAGATCTCAAATTCCATATTGAACTCACTTATGACTTCTGTGTTGTTTAGGACCAAGCAAGGACGAGGATGATTGCATTTGGTAGGTACTTCCAAGGCATGTACTACATGGATCCAGCAACCTGTGGAGTAGCCCCAAGAGATCTACCTCAGTCCAGGCCTTTCAACTTTACCTCTATGTCCGCTTTACCTTTATTTTTACCTAAAGACAAAACTTCTTTGTCAAACAACACTGCCTTGTGGCATTTGCGTCTTGGACATGCTCCAATTGTGAAGTTAAAACATGTTTCAGCTATTTCAAAAGATATAAATCTCAGTTTTGATCATGATTGTCTTGTGTGTCCTTTATCTAAGCATACTAAATGCTCTTTTCCCTCAAGTACATCCACTGCTGATCATATCTTTGAGTTACTTCACTGTGATGTGTGGGGACCTTATGATGCTCCTACAAGGGAGGGATACAGATTTTTTCTAACCATTGTGGATGACAAAAGCAGGAGTGTACGGGCCTTCTTAATGAGGCATAAAAGTGAAGTTATATCCCATCTCCAATCCTTCATCCCTCTCATACAAAACCAGTTCAATGCTAAGGTCAAAACCCTGAGACCTGACCAAGGCACTGAGTTTCTAAAGTCAGTTGTTTTCCAATTTCTTCAATCTCATGGAATTGTCCATCAAACTACCCGTACCTACACACCACACCAGAATGGAAGGGTTGAGAGACGTCACAGGTACATTCTTGAGGTTGCCAGATCATTTATGATCCAATCTGGATTGCCTATCCAGTTCTGGGGAGAAAGCATCCTAACTGCAACCTACATTATCAACAGGCTACCCAACCCTCTTATTCACAACAAAACCCCTTATGATATCCTCTACAATTCAGCTCCTTCCTATGAACATCTCAAAGTTTTTGGTTGTCTGCGCTTTGCCTCCACAACACATGATCCTCACAGGAAAAAGTTCCATGCCAGATCAGATCATTGTGTATTTGTGGGGTACCCATATGGGATCAAAGGTTACAAACTCTTTAACTTAAAAACTCATAAGTCCATGATCAACAGGGATGTCAAATTTCTTGAACACATTTTTCCATACAAACTCTACACTGATCACAAGACTGAGACATCCTACCCAGCCACATTTATTGAGTTTATTGATCACAACTTTCCCATAGATTATGTATCCTTTGATCACTCCTCTGTGTTCTTGGATTCCCCTAACATTATTGATCAACAACCTACATCTCATGGAGACTACATACCCACACCTGTGTCACCATCTTTTGATGACATTATACACCCTCCCATTCCACCAAGACAGTCATCCAGAGTCCACAAACCTCCATCTTGGTTAAAGGACTATGTATACATGGCTTCAAAGGACTCTCCAAATGTATTATCCTCCTCTACAGCTAAGCACCTCTATCCCATTTCATCTTATTGCTCTTACTCTACTTGCTCTCCTTCTTATCAAGCTTTTGTAGCCGATGCTACTAATATCTCTGAACCTCCTTCTGTTGAGGAAGCATTGACAAATCCTGCTTGGTGTGAGGCTATGCTGTTGGAGCTCGATGCTCTGGAGAGAAATGTCACTTGGTCAGTTCAAGTGTTGCCTGCAGATCAGTCTCTAGTCACTTGTAAGTGGCTATTCAAGCTCAAGTATAACAGTGATGGGTCTCTGGAAAGGCACAAAGCCAGACTGGTGGCTCGAGGCTTCACTCGGGTGGAGGGGATTGATTACTCTGAGACTTTTGCTCATGTGGCTAGAATGATCACAGTAAGAACTTTACTTGCTGTAGCTTCAACACAGAACTGGCCACTTCTTCAGTTGGATGTGACAAATGCCTTTCTTCATGGAGATTTGGAGGAGGATGTGTACATGACTCTCCCTCCTGCCTATTCCTATCTGAAGCATCTACATGCATCCAAACTGGGGGAGAATGGTGGTGCCCCCTGTCCTCAGGGGGAGATATATGATGAGGCCAATGGTTCTCCACTTGTATGCAAACTCAGGAAGTCTCTCTATGGGCTAAAGCAAGCCTCAAGACAATGGTTTGCCAAATTTTCAGGAGCTGTGCAAGAAGCAGGATACATACAATCCAAAGCTGACTACTCATTGTTCACTAGGAAGAAAGGGGACTCATTCACTGCATTACTTGTGTATGTTGATGACATGGTTACCACTGGGAATGACCAAGCTGAAATCAACAATCTCAAGAGACACTTGCAAAGCAAGTTTCAATTGAAAGATCTTGGTGAAATGAGATACTTCTTGGGAATTGAAGTTGACAGAACTCATGAAGGGGTAATTCTCAATCAAAGGAAGTATACAATGGAAATGCTAGAGGAAGCTGGGATGAGCATATTGTGATGCTGACTTGCAGTCATGCCCCATGACTAGGAAATCTCTCACTGGCTTCTGTATCTTTTTGGGCTCATCTCTCATCTCATGGAGGACAAAGAAACAGTCATCTGTAGCCATGTCAACTGCAGAATCAGAGTACAAGGCTATGGCAGTCACATGTTGTGAGATCACATGGTTGGTGGCTCTCTTGAAGGATCTAAATGTGATACATAATGATCATGTAAGTCTTTTTTGTGATAACCAGTCAGCTTTGCACATTGCAAAGAACCCAGTGTTCCACGAGAGAACAAAACACATTGACGCCGATTGCCATTTGGTTAGAGACAAAGTAATGTGCAAAGAAATTGAAGCCCAGTATGTGAACACAAAAGAGCAGCCAGCTGATCTATTCACTAAAGTCATCTCTATTGATCAACACAGGAAGTTCTTGATCAAGCTTGGAGTTGTAAATCAATTTATCAACTCTAAGCTTGAGGGGGAGTGTTAAATAGATGTGATCTGAATCTGTTATCGGGTATCCAATGCAATAGCTTGGGGAATAAGTTTGTCTTTTACATTACAATAGCTAAGTAGTATAAATAGCTTTACATTACATTGTAATAGATCAGTTTTTAATACAAAAATTACATTTGCAAAACACTCTCAAATCCCTTCAATGGAACAGTAGCTTCTAGCTGCTTCCAGCTACTCTTGAGCTCAGCTCATCTTCCCATCTCAATCTCTCTCGATCTCTTTCCTCTTCACTCAATTCCTACAGATCTTCATCTGAAATCATCAACAACACCTAACAAAATGTGCATGAATAGTAAAACGCCAAGTTGTAACTAACGGCACGCGGCTAAAATAAGAGGGACTAAATTGAGCCAAAATATGAAACATAAGTATATAGAATTACAGCAGAAGCAAGTGATGTTTATTGAAGAGAATCAAAGATATATATATATACTAGGGGGCATGCCCGTGCATACGCACGGGACATAATTTAATCAGATCGAATCATATGGTATTAAAGTTTATCAAATCATATGGTATTAAAGTTTTATATGATTGGTTCTTATTAGTGGAAATTATATCAAAGAAATAATTATATATAGTTAAACTACGTGGAATTGAATTTATTATGAATATATTTGGTTTATATAGATTCGAGAAGAAAGCTCAATATTATTTATAGTCATCCATAATATATTTATAAATAAGCTTAACATTTTGAGCTCTTCTCTTCCAATCATGAAGTGAAAGATTTTGCAAGTATGCATATCTATGCAAGTATATAGGAGGAAAAATGTAAATAAATAAGGTACATAACTACTCCATGTATTTTTTCTTATTTTTTTTTACTTTATATATACATCTGTGCTTATACATATATTTCAACGCACTACAACTACAACCACACTCATTAAACTAAAGGTGACATATTAATATAAATTGAATAGAGAGAGAGAGAGAGAGAGAGAGAGAGATCGGTCCATTAATATATTTATTTCTCGTTAAGATCCCGCCATGGTGAATATGATTCTTCTTTCAACAATGGTGCATGGTTGTCAGTTTTTCCATATATCAACAAAAAAAAATCAAAATAGAGAAAAATAATAATTAAAGATTATTTAAACAAATAAGAAATAATATATGATATAAAATAACAAAAAAGGAAAATAAAATCATATATAATCTACTATATAAATAAGAAAGTGCAATAAAAAAATAAATTAATTATAGAAAAAAAAAAAAAAATAGGGGAAAACAAATAAATGATGAATAAAACCTCCAAATATGAGTCTTCTTGCAACAATGGTTCATAAAAACTTAATAGCAATTAAAGAAAACTAAAAACCCTATATTATTATAAAAAATTTAAGAAATGCAAAATAAAATATGATAGTTTAAAGTAACAACATAAAAACTGAAAAATAAAAGCATGCATAATATCATAATAGAAATAAGAAAGTACAATAAAACAATATATTAAAGCAATAAATAATAAAAAATTGTAAGAAAAAAAAGGAATAGAAAATGACACCTAACAATATATGATTCATCTCTTATTTGTTTGCAAAAAAATTGAGTTTTAGAAGATAACATTGAAACAATTGACTATTTATAAGAAAAATCCAACATTTAACCAAAGAAAAACTCTCAACCTTTGGACTAACCCATTTTAATTTCCTATTTATCATCTCTAAAAAGTAAAATTAATGCGATGTATGTTTCATTTAACAAAAAAAAACTTCCACCCCTTTGACTACCCTATTTAAAGCATTGATTGGCAATTATAGTAAATTTTTATTTGAAATAAAAAAATTTGGGTAAACATTAATATAAAAATATGAGAGAAATATAATAAAAAATTTATCATTATTATATTGTATTTTTGTTCGAAGAGAAAATAATTATTACAGAAAAATAATAATTAAAGAATATTTAATCAAATAAGAAATATGATATAAAGTAACAACAAAAACAGTTGAAAAATAAAATCATATATAATCTACTATATAAATAAGAAAGTGAAATAAATAATAAATTAATTAAAGAAAAAAAAGTCAAAATAGGGAAAAAATAAATAAATGATGAATAAAACCTCCAAATATGAGTCTTCTTGCAACAATGGTTCATCAAAACCTAATAGGAATGCAAAATAAAAAATGATATAAAGTAACATCATAAAAAATGAAAAATATAACCATGCCCAATATCATAATAGAAATAAGAAAGTGCATTGAACAATATGATATAAAGTAACATCATAAAATTGTCATTATTATATTTTATTTTCGGTCAAAAAGATAACAATTATTAGGGAAAATAATAATTAAATAATAATTAAAAATTAAGAAATAATAAAATGATATAAAGTAACGACAAAAACAATTGAAAAATATAATCATATATAAATAATTAAGAAATTACAATAAATAAATAAATAAATAAAACCAAACAAATAAACAAAAATGGGGGAAAGTTTAAGTGATAGGGAAAACATAGACAATATAGAATTTTTTTATATATAAAAATAGGAGTCTAAAACACCTTAACCACAACTCAAAACTAAAAAGAAGAGATTCCACAAAAAAAAAATTAAAATAAAATAAATTCCAACAAAACTAAAAATAAAGAAAATAAAAGTTCAAGTAAAGGATTGTATTACAACCACTCACCTTAGATTTTATTTATCAATATGAGCTTCTTCTTTTTCACCAATGAAACTTCTCAATATGTACTTCTTCTTTTTCACCAATAACACTATAAAAAATACAATAAACAAAAAGAAAATATTAGTATGAAAGTTGAAAACAATATCAATCAACAAACGATAGATTAGGATAATAGAAATTCAATATTATATCAAAAAATCTATTTTGACATAATATGAGAATGAAAGAAAAAGAAAGAGTTGATTTGATTGTAAAAAGATGAGGTGTGTCTTTATATAGCATAAGCATGCTTTAATTGAATTACGAGGAAAATAAATTTCAAATTAAATAGGCTAAAGGTGTTACATTTTTTGTATTCAATGTTTGTTGGAGTTACTTTTTTATGTTATTGGTTGTTTATTTTTTATAAACTATACATGTTACATATGAAAAATTATACTATTAATATATGAGAGAAAAGAAATTTAATCAAATTAAAATATAATATTTTGTATGATTAAGATCATAATATATTCTATAAAGAATGGGCACAAAGATAATATTTTGAAATTAGTTGAAAATAAATAGTAACAAAAAGATTATGATGATGGTATAATAAATTATCTCATCCACACATTCGTATAGTATAAACTATATATGATAAATTTTTATTAAAAAAACTCAAAGTTTTTTTTTTAAAACATTACATATAAACAAAAAACATATAATGTTCTCCACATTTTGAATGTAAGACAAAAATATTATAGCAAGGTAGCTAGTGATTACACAATATTTTATAGCAAGGTTGTGAGATTAAATTCAACATTTAATCCCACCGTGCGGATAACCGGTTAAGCGGATAACCGAGAATACAATTATAGCATTTATGGTGGGCTGAACACAACTTTTACTAGATATATATTATAGATACACCAGTAGCTACCTAATTAGCTAAACTCACGGAAGTGATAGGCTTAAGCAAACTAACTCCTATTCTAAAGGAGCAGTAACAAGTTGAAACTAATTCAAATACAATAATCAATATTGGTTTGTTAATTATAATAAGCAAATTCGTGCCAAAAGGTCGAAACTGACAGTGCAAATTCCTACAACAAGGTGACGGGAGTGGACAGCTCTATTCATGCCAATGGACAGCTTATTCTCCAATGTCAGCAGCTACTCAAGGAGGTTCGAGGAGAGGTAATTGTAAGCCTAATTCGGAGATGCTCTAGCTGCGATGGCGATCACCATGATGGAAGATTTCGTTACTTTTGATGTAAGCCCGGATTGCATCCGTGGGCATGCAGTTACTTTCATTCCCGGGGAGCGGGATATCAAACTAAGCTATTTCCTATTAATAATAAGGGCCTTTGCCCGCCTTTAAAACCAAAAAAAAAAAAAAAGCAAATTCGTGAGAACATATGATTGCATCTCGGCCTCTATTTATTTATTATTCATTTAAAACAGAAGTTGTTAGTACAAATTAAATTAACGGTAGGAAGCAGTAGTTGCGGGCCGGCTCCGGATGGAGCCAAGCACCGGGCAGACATTCACATTTCACAGTAGTCCTCTTCTTCGACGAAAAGTCGAGCTTGTGATGGACAACAGGACCATCCAAAACGCAGCTGCTCCAAGAACCACCACCACTCGAACCCACAAGAAAGACCGAAATGCATCGGCCACAACGAGCCTCCATGTCCTTAGCCAAGCATCGCAAAACAAAGTCCCCAAGAGAGCACCTACCACAACCTGGCTACTCGTATGGTAGTTTTGTGACACTCGTAGCCATGACTGTGCATATATACATACATATTTAGTGAGGTTTATATATACGGTGCGTGTGCATATATATATATGTTCAATTCGATCATTATATATACTTACAAGATAAGAAGAGAAGTAAATCGCGAGGCCTCCAAGGATGAGGGCGATGTTATTCATCCCTACGAATTCAGAGACTGCATATACGTACGTATATTGTATTAATTAAAGATCGAATTGAAGAATAAATATGTGAAGGAAAATGATGGAAATGAAATGAAGATATATACTTGAGAGGAAGAGAAAGGTGAAGCCGTAGAAGAGAGTTTGGGAGTGGGAGGAAGGCATCCCTGAATCCGATTTCTTGGCGGGAAAAGGGCGAGGTTGGTTGATAACAGACTTCAATGCCACAGAGAAACCCCAGTTAGCAAGAGCACCCATGGCCGCCCATAATCCTCTGCTATCGCGAGTACATACCATAAGTGCGCCTACCACCGCCGCTGCTATCCACTTGCTCTATACATATATTAACATACATGTATATAGGTTGTTAGAATCAATGTTAAGTTCGAGGAGATCGATCGATGTATGTAGTAGAGAGAGACGGAGGATCCGAAAAAGTTACCAAGTGATCAAGAGTGAGATTCATAGTGGTGAACATGGAACTAAGAGATGAGGATTTGGTTTTGGAAGCCATCACATCCAGGATAGGGTTGCAGTACCGTACGTTCATGGCCACCCTCCATATTTATACATAATATTTGAAGTCGGTCAACCGACTCAAGCTAGGTGATAGTTGCTATTTACACGAATATTGAACGGCAGTGTTTTTTTGAAAAATATCACTTTTGTTGATGGAGGGAGAGAAAACAGAATAATGGTGATGCAGACGTAAGGGTAGATTAGATGGCGGGTAGCGCGCTTACCATTCTTGACTGCTCAATATTATATCAGTTTTTATGTTTTCTAGGTAGGAAGGTGTAATTATTTGTATTGATTCGTGTGTTGTTGATTTTTTAAAATAATTTAATTGGTTAAAATGTGTAATTGGTGTTAAAAAAATACAGTAATAAAATTTATGAAAAAGTTGGTGCAATAATTATTTTTTTTAAAAGTAGAATATTTTATTAAAATTTGTGCAAAATCCTAAAAACCCATATGTGTTTTAGGACAGAGTGAGTAGTAACTTACTTAAGTGCTTACCTATAAGTTTGATCCCACTCCCTTAATTCTCTTGTTCCATGGTTGGTCTAGTAATCATGCAGGTGTTATTGTGTTTTGTATTAACACCAATGGTTGATCGAATGGAAATGGAAGGTTTAATTCCGGATTTTAATGGAAAAAAATTGAGAAAATTTGCGCCGAAGGCGCAAATTTTGGGTCAAATTAAAAAACCGTCCACGGATTTATTTTTTTTGTTAAAAGGCCACGACCTAAATCCTTGGCCCCCCCTTCCCTAAACCTAGTTCTCTGGAGAAAATAATCGGGCCTTACTCTTTTCCTCACCGTCTCAAAAACACAACCCTGTCTCCCATGGTTTCGCTAGGTTTATCCTCCTTTGCAGTCGGATTTCTCGCCCCAATCCGCCAGATTCCATGGCCGCCAGATCCGCTTCCTCCATGGCCGCCAGATCCGCTTCCGGTGAGGTGCCGACGGACAGTGGATCTCCCCCGTTTTCGATTGGATCTCCAGGGCGATTGGATCGCTGCCGATGACTGAAGGCGATGAAGGCGAAGACGATGGCGATCCGGGCCGAAGAGGATGCCGCCGCCATCTTCCTTCTGGTGAAGCTCGCTGGTGGACTTGCTGAAATCGACGGTACTGGACTAGTTCATCAGATAAACTCATCTCCCTCCACCATTCAATCTTCTTTTCTTCCTACGAGAGCTTTGCTGTCATAGACTCATAGGTGTGGTGCTGGTTGCTGCGTTTGCCAATCTTGGAGCAATAGCTTTGTTTGTACTGTACTATTGTGTTGGGATTTTTAATTAGCATTTGCATTGATTCATACTTGTGTTGGGATTTTTAATCTAGATTACATTTACATTGATTTCAGCATTTTTGAGAATTTGAATTTGTTAATAATTAGCATTTTTAATCTATACATGAAGGCCTTGTGTGGGGAGAAATGTTAGTTGTTGATAAAGATGAAGTGTTAATTAGATATAGTTCCAAGGTAACGAGTCTTTTGCCGATGATCTGTTTTGTGTGGGGAGAAATGTTAGTAGCTGATCTGTTATTTGTGAATTTGTGGTTAGTTTGGTATTGCGATTGAGTTTGCTTTGTTGAAAGTTTAAATATTGGCAATTTCAGCATATTTTTTTGCCTTGCTGAAACTTTTAGATAGCTTATTAGCTTCTTGATTTTTTGTGTGATCTGAAATGCTGAAATCGGGGTTTCAGCAACAATTTCAGCATCAACAACGTTGCTGAAATCAGGGTTTCAGCATCAACAACGTTGCTGAAATCAGGGTTTCAGCATCAACAACGTTGCTGAAATCGGGGTTTTGCAAATATGGAGAGGGTGGGAGCTTTTTTCCTTATAAGGTCCAAAAATTAGGACATTCTAGTAATCACCCCGGAAAAAAATTGAAACTGGATTGCTGAAACCGTATGTGTTGAAACAAGAGTTTCAGCAATTCCGTTTTAGCAACGCAAAAAAAATAAACTGGAAAAAAAACTAAAAACAGGGGTTGCTGAAACAGAAGTTTCAGCAATTCCGTTTCAGCAACATTGGAAACGCGATATTAAAAAAAAAAAAAACAAGGATTGCTGAAACCGTATGTGTTGAAAAAGAAGTTTCAGCAATTCCGTTTCAGCAACTTTGGAAACGCGACACAAAAAAAAAAAAAAAAAAAAAAAAAAAAAAACTGGAAAAAAAAAAAAAAAAAAAACTTGCTGAAACTTGATGAGGCGGGAGGGGGGGCACAGGGGGCACGGGAGGGGGGGCACAGGGGCCAAGGGGGGCGGTGGACATTTTCCAAATTTGGAGGAGGTGGGAGCCTTTTTCCTAATAAGACCCAAATTTTAGGACATTCTAGTAATCACCCCAAAAAAATTTATAGAAACGTGGGACCCACGTGAAGTATCAGTCAACTCCCACAAGAGCAGTCGTGTGAACCACAAACGTGCCTAAAGTTGTTTTTTTTTTGTGCAAATTTTACAAATGAGTAATTACTATCAACTTAGCGAATAATTACTATCACTCTAGAGAATAGTTGCAAAATTGACCAAAAATTTTGCTATTTAAACGATTACTCCTCTTTACACACGAATAATAACTACTCCCTCCGTTCGGCAAAACTTGTCATTTTAGGGTGTTAGTTTTGTTCAAAAAAACTTGTCATTTTAGGTATTTTGCCTTTCACTTTACAAAAACGCCCTTGATGTGATTGATGGTTTGTTAGTTGTAGTTTTCGATAGAGTAAAAAAAGAGGGTAATAATTGAGGGTAAATTAGTACATTTGTTAATTGCCTTAAAACTTGTGAAATAAGCTAAAATGACAAGTTTTGCCGAACGGAGGGAGTATTAAGTTAGCGAATAATTACTACTATATATTAGCCCTAACGAATAGTTACAAAATTGATCAAAACTTTTGCTATTATCTAAACGATGACTCATCTTTACACACGATAAACCCCAAATTTTCTTGGGTTTATTAACTTCTTAAATTTCTGAAAAATTGATATTTTGTTTCTTCATCTTTGATTTGCCATTGAGATTGGATGATTTTGTTGGTCTTAGTCGGGGATTGATATCAAATCTAATTTTATTTGGGGATAATTTGGCTATTCAACAAGTTCATAGTTTCTATGCGTTGAGAATAAAGAATTGTTTAAATATATGTGGGAAAACAGATGTGGGAAATCAAGAAGTACCTTTACATACTCTTTCAGCCTAGTGAATAATTACTATCAACTTAGAGGATAATTACTATCAACCTAGCGAATAGTTGAAAATTGACCAACCCTTTTGCTAATTATCTAAATGATAAATCCTATTCATAGACAAATAATAACAATCTATTTAGCGAATAATTACTATTAACCGAGCGAATATTTGTAAAATTGACCAACCTTTTTGCTATTATCTAAACGATAGCTACTCTTTACACACGAATTATAACTATAAGCTAACGAATAATTAATATCACCTTATCGAATAGTTCAAACAATGCACCACACACAAAACAACGCTACCCAAAAAAAAAACGTTACGCCACAAAGTTCAAGCCAAATCTGGAAGTTCAGAGTTGTTATTCGTTGATAATATATAATTATTCAGTAATTTGTTCATCACTATTCATCGAACACACAATGCAAACAAAATGTCCCCCTCCCCACAAAAAAAACGTCACCTCACAAAAAAACCAACACACGCGCTTCCGCTTAAACAATTTGGCTATAAAAATGGTGGGGCATACTCTTTTTTATTTAAATTAGGAAAAATGGACAAAAATAATACCAAGTATAAACTTTTGGCCAAAAATAATACGAACTTTGAAATTGACAGTTTCATATACGAACTATCGCCTTATTAACCAAAAATAATACATATGTGTATTCCGGTGAACTTTCCGACCAAATACGCCACGTGGATGCCGGAAAACACACATGGCATAAATTTTTGCCATGTCACCAAACTTGTAAGTTTTGCCATGTCATAAATTTATTTTTCAATTTTTTTAAAAAAAGAAAAATTAAACAAATAGGTAAATTTTTGCCACCTCACCAAACTTGTAAGTTTTTCCATGTCATAAATTTAATTTTCATTTTTTTTTTAAAAAAAGAAAGATTAAAGAAATAGGTAAATTTATTTTTCATTCTTGTATTCAATTACCTTCTGTCTAACCATGCATACTAAATTTATTTTTCATTTGTTTAATTTTCCTTTTTTTTTTAAA
Organism: Persicaria tinctoria; assembly: GCA_037127255.1. Classification (NCBI taxonomy): domain Eukaryota; kingdom Viridiplantae; phylum Streptophyta; class Magnoliopsida; order Caryophyllales; family Polygonaceae; genus Persicaria; species Persicaria tinctoria. Next base: position 38,967,690 of record JBANSL010000006.1, read on the forward strand.
AAAAATGAAAAATAAATTTTTGACATGACAAAGCTTACAAGTTTGGTGAGGTGGAAAAAATTTATGCCATGTGTGTTTTCCGGCGTCCACGTGGCGTATTTGGTCGTAAAGTTCACCGGAATACACATATGTATTATTTTCGGTTAATAGGGCGATAGTTCGTATTTGAAACTGTCAATTTTAAAGTTCGTATTATTTTTGGCCAAAAGTTGATACTTGATATTGTTTTTGTCCACTTTTCCTTTAAATTAAAAGGGAAAGTCTCAATGAATCTCACCCGTCCATTTCTAATCAATCAATGACCTATATTTATTAACACAAAACACAATAAGAGATATTGTTTACCTATGACCCATCCTCTATATACAGTCGAATTAAAAAATGACAATTTGAAGATAGAACTCGGTAAAACCAGATGTCATTTTGGAGTGTTAAATTTGTTCACAAAAGCAAGTCATTATAGGTATTTTTTTGGTATTTACTTTAAAGAAATGCTCTTGTAATACAATTAATTAGTGAGTTGTAATTTAGTTGTAGTTATTGAGAAAATAAAACAATAGTGCAAAATATATAATGCTAAAAAGGAGACGTGAAATCAATATTCAATATATATATACTACACGGAGACGTGAGAATTCTACGTGCTGGGCTCTGGTCGAATTCGCTTACGTGTCATTCTCTGGTACAATATGGTCGAGTTTTTTGACACGTCAATTAATGATTATTCAATATATTTAAGAGGGAATGTGGTGATTTAGACCTTTTAGCATGTTTACTTAAGTAGTTAGACCCATTAATTTTTTTTAGCCGGCATAAACCCTATTAGTTGTTTATACGGTTTCTAGACCCTTCCTCGGTTCTCTCGTATCTCTCTCTCTTTCTTAGGTGCGTCCTCCATCCTCCTCGTTCTCCCTGGCGATTCTTCGATTCTTCGGAGCTTATTTCAATCTACCATGGCGGTTCTGTCTTTCAATCCTCCTTTTACCGTCGGCGGTGGCTTGGTCACTCTCCTCCGGCGGTTGTTTGGTGTTTTCCCCCAGATTTCCGTCCAATGACTTCGTCTCCATGTATGTGGTTTTTGTTCGCAACTCGTTCTCATCTGTTTTTCTTGTTCTATTTGTTGATTCCATCTTATTGTGCATCCTAATCCTTGTTTAATTTTGTGTATTTTGAACATTTGGTCCGTTTTACTGTATCTAGGGTTTATATGAACTTAGTTACTCTTGTGTTTTATTTGTGCGATTGGTCCTTTTAGTGTGATTCCACTTGTTTGTTTACGGTCATGGAGTTTCTCCCTCTGCTGATGAATCGCCGTTTGAAAGGTGAGTTCGGATTTTTTTCGTTTCATTGATTTGCAAGCAAGGTGTTTGATGAAATGCTTCTGAGAGAGATAGTTTATGGTTCTAACTTCCTTTTCGATTTGCAGATAAAGCGACAATGGAAGATCTACATGCTTTTTCTATGGAGAAAGGTGAGCGCTTGGAGCCCTTGAGAAGACGAATCATACATGTGAAGAGGACAAAGGTACAAATTTACTCCTTGTTATTAGGAATTGTTCTGCCATTGATTTCAGTTGCTTTGAAGTATTGTACTTTGGTTGTTTACCTTTGTTTAGATGGTTTCTCGTTCCAAGTTCTGCTGCTACGCAACTACATGGTCTCTTTCTCATTGATCTTTAGCCATATATCTCAGAACTTATTGGCTTTACAAGAGCAGCTGACTTCACTTCTATAATTTTTTAAACAGTTGCTCATTAGTTCTGCAATAGGCCATCTAGTGTAAATGTTGTTGCAATAGGAAATCTATTGAATTGCAGTACTTCTTAGATCTTCATGTCATTAATTTCTCAAAAGCCATCAATCGTTGGGCTTCTGAGTAACTGAGATTTCCACTGTCGTGTTTTGCATTCCCTTTGGCCTTTGTCTGGCAATTAAAAGGTGGAATTCCCGTTGACTTGTAATCAAAAGGTGGAAGTGTTTATTTGTAACAATGCTTAATGAATCCAAATTATCCAAGTATATGCCAATTTCTTTCCTTTTTTTTGCTTGTTTCATTTGATGGTGCTAACCTGGATTTTCTATAAAATTTCTTTTAATAGTGTTTTATATTTTGGCTCAATCATGGTATGTTTTCATTTACTAATATCTTGTGAACAAATATCTTTTGAAGCATTATTACTGTATTCAATTTTTTTATAGTGTTTTATATTTCTTAAATCATAGTATTTAATTGTGTTTTGGTCACGTTAAAATGACTGGCTTTATTACTAATTTTAAGTCTATTAGCTCAAATGGTAGAGTGATGTGCTTAAGCACGAAGATGCGGGTTCAAATCCCGTATAGAATATTTTCATAAATTTATTTCATATTTTGAAATTTGCTTTTAAATAAATTTGCGATCAATGAAGTGTAATCACAAATGTCATCAACAAGCAATGTCATCACAAATGATTATGATCAATGAAATGTAATCACAAATGTCATCAATGAATAATAGTGTAATGAACATGTCACCACAAGTGATTGTATCAATGAAGTGTAATCACAAACGTGTCATCAGTGAATAAAAGTATAATCGATGAAACTATATCGATATACAATTGATTAAATTAAAAACATGTGGCATCAATCGATTTGATTAAAAAAGTGGCATCAAATAATTACATTATAAAAATAACATCAAAACACCATTTTTGAAAAAGTTGTATCACATTAAAGGAAAAAATGTCATCAAAATACTACTTTGAAAAAGTATCATAAAAAATATGGCATCACGGTAAAAAAATATCATCAAAAAATTGACATAAAAAAGTGGCATCAGTCGTTCACAGTAAAAAAAAATGGCATCAATGGTCAACGTGGCATTACAGTAAACAAAAAATGTCATCAATGTTTTAAAAAAGTGGCATTAAAAAAGTATCATCCACTCATCCAATCATTTCATTAGAAAAGTAGAATCAAAGTGAAAATAAAATATAATAAAATTTTGGCAGCAAAGCGGTAAAATACGTCATCACTAAAAAATAAAAAAATAAAAAAATCCAAATGGGTTGGTCAACGGTCAATGTTGACCGGTCAACGGTCAACCAGTTGACCATTGACCACTATTTGGGTGAGCTCTACCCAAACTAATTAAATTACCTTGGGGGCTAGCTACCTAATTGAACATTCAAAATGGGCTATCTACCAAAATCACCCTATATTTAAACCACATCAATTAATGATTTCACATCTTTAGCCACATTATTTAAGTTATTAACTATTACAATTGATTTAAATAACAAAATTTTATCATATCTTGATTAGTTATACTTTGACCAATTTTTTTTTACTTATTTAAATAAATCGAATGATAAACCAAAAAACCTTATAATTATACCATATATAGCAAAGAACTAAAATTCTGTTTAACTTAAATTTTAAAACAAATGAAAACTTCCGTACTAAGTAATAACTCTTTTCAAACTTCCGAACTAACTATTATAAAATTATAATTAGGTAAAATAGAATTTTTGTATAGGTTTTAAAATGAACCCTTTTAAAAAAAAGACTCATCTCAATATATTAAATTCACATATCGATAGTATATTGATATGGGGATTCAAATCAATCATGAAGTTGGAATTTTTATTTGGTAGCCTAATTTTACAAATATTTAAAATATTATAAAATATATATATGATAAAGTTTGACTATATTTTATTATTAAATTAAACAATGGATAGCGTACTCTAAAATTTATGAGTTTCACTACTAGAAAAGGTAGCCATTTTCGACACTTTTTTTAACCATTTACGACGCTTTAAAGTGCTGAAATTTCCATTCTCGACGCTTTTTCATGGCGTCGGTAATTTCAGCGTCATAAATGGCATTGCCATTTTCGACACTCTAAAGCGTCGAAAATGGCTCTCCATTTTCGACGCTTTAAAGTGTCAAAAATGGCAGTGCCATTTGTGACACCCTAAAGCGTCCAAAATGGCAGATCTGTTTTGTGACACACTATGGTGTCGAGATTGACAAGGTAAGTTATGGACTGTTGGGCCATTTGTGACACCTCTTGGTGTCGAGAAATGCCTTTACTCTTGGCATGGAAATACAACCATTCACAAAATCAACACAGCTGCCTTTTCAATTCCTTCTATGAATCAATAAACTTTCATTTTTCCACAAATTTGGTAAATATAACACTGACTCAATTAATAAAAATATATGAATTAATATATGAATAATTGATCAGGTGCTCATATACACTGATACACATCTAGTTTCCATCAACCAACATGAATTCAAAACTAAATCAATAATAAACTCTTTATGACTATACAAAATCTTGTATTTCGATACACATCTACTTGATCTGACAATCTTTTCTCTATTTCCTTTTGATTTCAAGTCCTCGTCTTTGCAGTAACTGGATGAAAATCTTGTAAAATCCAGCCAAAACTTGCATTTTGATGATGACCTACACTTGACAAAAGTACAACTGGATGAAAATCATATCAAGATGACACAAATATGAGCATGACCAGTACTTAACAAAAGTACAAAGAATCTTAAAATGTTATTACATTACCAACTAATTCTTGTAATATAGCACCGGAAAAAAATGGGTAGAGAGAACATTTAAAGCACAATATAAAAAAAATAGAACTGGAAAAAATGAATATCCATATTAGAGTGAAAGGGATATCATGATGAATGATAGACAGAAAACAGTATGGTGACATGTATTACCTTAAGTTCATTTATAAAATGATATGAAGCCTTGTGTGGAGATTCCAAATTCATTTCATCTCCTTTCAAATCAATATGATATTAGAGAATATTGTGAGACATCATCTTACATGATGAAGGAAAGAGAGAAAACAGTATGGTAACATGTATTACCTCAAGTATTTCCCGACCTTGCTACTGCTGCTCATTTAATCTTGGATTTTCAACTTTCCCGGAATAAACAAAAGAGGCACAACAGAATAAGGTGAGCACAAAAATAATGATAAATAGACATCCAATGCATCTCCTAAATCTTGAAGCCAAAGGTAAAAGCTATTAGATTATAATAAATGTAAATTTAAACCTTGGTGGAAAATCTAAAATTTTGCATAAAGGTGAAAGCTATTAGATTATAATAAATCTAATATGGTTCAAGCAGAAACAATGTTGGGATTAGATAAGCTTTTGAATAGGGCTTCTTTAAAAACAATCTTGCAATATTATTTCTCTGCACCTCTGCTGCCTCTACAACATAAAGGCCTAAGGAGAAGGAACTTGATCCATCGATAATCATGGATAGGAAAGTAGGAGGATTGGTATTTCAATTTACAAAAAACTAATAACAGCATCCATGACTATTTACAAGGAATATACTGACCAAACATACAGTAAGATGGTTGTATGTTCATGATATTTACCAAGAATAACTTATTATAAATATTACCAAGAACCAATAGATCAGAAAACTGGTGTCCAGGCTTCAAAACTGACTTAATCCTAGCATCATGCCCTGCAAAATCACAAGTATCAATCACCATTGTATCAAACCGAGATTAATGTCACAAAGTAAGCTAAAGAAGATATATATACCTTGATGATCTGCTAAATGCTCATTGTACCCCTCATGTTGCCTTTTGTGTTGACATAGAGAAGCACAGATCGAGGGGTTACATGTTTAACAACACCAGAAACCAGACTACCCAACTTGACCATCTCATCCCCTGAAGCCCTGTACATGAAAAATCCAGAACAACTCAAAAACAAAAACATTTGTAGAGAACATCAAATGAACCAAGAAACATTCAGAAACCAAGTTCTGGTAATTCTGCCCCTAATCACCTCCCATAGTTCAAGATATCCTTTATTCTTCTTCCATTCAAGATAAGAAATGATCATGCATGAAGAATAGCTAAGGATTCACAACTATGATTGTTTCTAAAGATAGAACATGTTTAAGTTAAACAAAATTAAAACAAAAACAAAGTAAGCATGTTGATAGCACTAACACTGACAACATTGTCTCATTCTAGCGGTATGTAACCCCTACTGAATATAATTAATGATAACCAATTACTAAGAAAAGTTAAAAGAAAAGAAAACAATCCACCCAGCTCAAATTACTAAGATAAAACACACATAAAAACACCATATGAAACTAAAAACTAAAAGATATAACTTGTGAGCAACCTTGTTGGTGATGTTATGAAACTAAGATTGATATGATGATGAGCAGGAAGAGCACTTGTTACCCTGCACTTTACTACTTGCCCCACATGGTACATTGAACTTGGGTCACAACCTCTCTCTAAACCCAGCTCAGCTCTGCAGTAAGGAAAATAAAAAGATCATTTGTTAGAAAAACACTTTGATGCAATAAGCAAATGAGAAAATAATAAGAATCTGTACAGATCATAGAAGACAAGCAATTTGTAAATTTTTTAGAAAAAAGCTTCACGAATCTGCAACAACATTCTACTGAGAATGGAAATGCCCAAAACCTCTCCTGATACCCAATAGGTCCCTAATTTATGCATAGTTTTGGGGAAATGCTCTCATTTAAGTGTAGTTTTGTCAAATATGTGTAATTTTAGGCTTTTTCTTTCCATTTTTGTCTGCCGCTGAATTTACGAAGTCAATTAATAAGGGGAAATATTAGTAGACTAAACATAGTAGTTGGAGAAACAACAACAACAAAGTGTTGAATAGCTATTCATTTAAATAAAAAGATTGGAGAAGCTCAAAAACTGGGACTTCTATAGATCAATCTAACACTACGAAAATTCACTTGTCGGAAAAAACAAAAAGGAGAAATTACATATCAAAAGTGAGATATTCGTTCAAACCAAGATTTCAAATCATGGGAGGTATAAACCAGTCAAAAGTAAGCCAGATATCAGTTTCTAACTTCAAATAAAACCAAAATAGTAGGCTCCTAAGTCACAATCTAGCAATGACTAATGAACTACAACTCTTAAGGGTCTGTTTCTTGTTAACGTTTTGGGAGGTTTTGAAGGTGCCTCTTTTTATAAACCTGCAGAATGGGTGTTCTAGGTGCAAGGCTGGGAGGAAGGTGTATCTTTCATAATAGGTTTTTGGAGGCTTAAAGATGTTAATTTGAGAACCTTAACCCCCAAACTTTTGAGAGGTCTCACTCGAGATTCACTAAATTTATAACAAGAATATACTCTTTACCTATTTATAACTCATAACCACTAAACACCCATCGAGGTTTTATATTATTTATTTATTTCCTAAGTCACCAAATACTCAGACCAATATTCCACCTCCCACTCCAGCTACCTCTGGCATATACATCTACCAATAGACCTCATTTTAAGAAACAGGCCATAATGCAACTAAGAGAATTTAGTTGGCCAAAGAAAATCCTAAACAACAGTTCAAATGAACAAAAGTGAGAACTATGATAACAAAGATGTGCTACTAACCTGGGGGCAAAACCTTGGACTCCATTGTAAAATTTTACAAAGCATCCATGTTTTTCGAGCTTTGAAATCCAACCATGAGTTATTAATCCATCAGTTGCATCAGCATAAGAAGCAACAATACTGTGCTTTGATTTCAGCTGGATTAAAAATATATCCCATAAGAAACAAAAATAGACAAATTAAAAGACAGGGGACTTCCATTACTAATAGTACAATATAAGTAAATGCAACTCATTAGTAACAGGTATCAGTGGTAAGCATAAGATGCAAACAACCATGTTCATTAGACATGCCATTTTACACAAATGTAAAATGACTTAAAGTCAGCAGCAGGGATAACCTTGAGCGGTAATAGAATGTGAGAGAGGAAATTGCTATATAGTTCCAACTTCAAACATTGGATAACCTTTGTCGTTCACCAGGATCAAATTAGAATCATACTCACTAAGAGACTTTTGGGGTCTAAATTATAGTTGCCAGCAGAATATATGATACTTACCAGTGTTTTCTTGTGAGTAACAGTAATTCTCTTCCACTTGCAGCCTAAGACACGAAATACCAACTCGACACCCACCTGAATAAAGTAATTAGGTTTAATAATCATAAACACGTCAATTAACACAGTATAAGAACTGATATTTCTGATGTTAACATTTAATCCTGCCTAATAACTAGAAAGGAATATTGCTTAGGACAGAAGGTGCTGGAGAGGAAGCTACACAGTGATTAATGTAATTTATAATATAAAATGTGAACTAACAACCACATCTTTAAGCCACAACATCAAACCACAAACAACCAATCAACCAAATGCAAATTGCTTCCTAAGTCCAGATCTGATGTTAATTGAACGAGGCAACTGAAAATTCCTTCCTAAGAGGCGCTAATGAACAATAACTCAAAATAACCTAGTCTCTATTATCGATGACTTGACGAAAATGCAATGTAGTTAGGAAACTTTAGATTCACCTCGTCGTCATCGATCTGTCTCTAGAAAGCGAAATTAAGATTCTATCACTGTCGGAAGATTTGGATTGAAGCTTTCGAAGAGAGACTGAAGGCGCCGTAGCCGGAACCTGGTCCCCGAAACCCCTAATCCTAGCAACCACACAAACCTTTTCGCACTGAATCGAGGAATCAATCGCTCAATCGAAGATGAAAACTCAAGATTAGTGTTCAATAGTGAGTCGAGGGAAACTGGGAGAAGATTAACGTTCAGTCAGGGATGGAGGGACAGGAATATCTCTTCACCTCCTGATTTCTGATGATGCTTTTAAACCTCGAATCGCCTCCAGATCTGGACGGATGTGGATGGATACCGTATCTGGACGGATGTGGACGGAAACCTCCTCACCTCCTGATTTGGATCCGGAGAGACGAACCTCAGTCAATCTCAAACAGAGAGGGAAGCCGAAGGGAGAGAAGAACAAGAAAGGAGAGACAAACCTGGCCGTCTCCGGTGGGCGGTGAGTGGCCGTCTCCGATGGGCGCAATTAGGGTTTTTCGAAGTGTGAGTAGTGAAGACCGAAGATAGCAGAGAGGAGAGAGAAACACGGCAACCCATATTCTGAATTTGGGGAATTCTAGGCTTTTTTTAGGTCCAACAGCTTCCCCAACCCATTCTCCAAAATAGGGTGGGAATGAGAAAACTAGGGTCTCTTTCCCAAATTTGCAGCAACGCTAAATTTTTTGGAGAACCCTTTTTCCCACGTTCTTCCCCTTTCAACTCTAGAAAACCGACTGTGAATTTGGATTGCTGATCGACCACTCGGACTCCCTCTTCGCACTTCGATTTCGATTCCACTCCACCCCAGATGCTTAATACAAAATCGGTGGCGTCGTTGCCTTCGTCTACTACTCATTCTGCCGCCGCCACGGTGCAGTTGTTGCCTTCGTCGACTATGGCCTCGCTCCCTCGCAGTACGAAGACGCCTTCCATGCCTTCCGCTTCCTCGACGACTGTCGGATCAGAACTGATGTCGGATCTGAGAGTTCGCAGCGCCTTCACCGTCCCGCCGTTCTTCGGCGGCGAGGAGCTATCGGAGTCGGAGATCCAGCTTGGTGCAAGAAGTTCTGTAGAAAACAGTTTGATATTAGAGACGATCGTCATAGGAGAGTTACAGAGGAGGGATGGAGGAAGAAGGAGACGTTTATTTAGTTCATCTAGGTAATTGTATACTCCCTTACTCTTTACTTCTCCTGTTTGTGAGAACCCACTGTATACTCCCTTACTCTTTACATCTCGGTAGCCAAAGGCGGAATTCCATGGGCAGTATACCTTACTCTTTACATCTCGGTAGCCAAAGGCGGAATTCCATGGGCAAAAGATGAATGATCAATTGGAAAGAATATTGTCTCAAGACTTATCTAGATGAACTAAATAGATGTAAATAGGAGAAGTAAAGAGTAAGGGAGTATACAATTACCCTTGCCTATATATATATATATACATACATATATATGCTCTATTTAATACAGTATAACCTACACATTATATGACATACTCAGTAGCATATCTATATACATTCATATTGGGTATATATACATTCAGTAGCATCTTTATATATATACACTCGGTAGCAGATTTACTTAATAAATTTCATTTCTATCAATTTCGTTCCGTCACATACCCATTCCTAGTTCTAACTAGCTAATCAATTACATCAAATTTCAATAAAAAAATTAGCAAAAAAAATCAATAAAAATATAATTTACAATTAAAATTAATTTACCATTCTCCAAAATGGAGAAATTGTTGGAGTTGGCACAAATTTTTTTTAGAGAATATGGAAGTTGATTCTCCATTTTGAAGAAATTTTGGGGAATCCGTTGGGCATGCTCTTAGTCCGTTTGTTTTAATTTTTTAGTCAAGCCATTCTCGACGCTTTACAGTGTCGAGATTTGTGTCAATTTCGACACTTTCAGTTGTCAAAAAATTTCGACATCTCATAGCGTCGAAAATTATCGACGCTTTTAAAAAGCGTTGAAACTAAAGCGTCGAAAATAAACCACTTTTCCTGTAGTGTTTGTGTATTAGTGAATGATTTTTGGTATTTCAAATCAAATTTTATAATAATATAAATAGTTATCCATTTCCTTATAAAAACATTTGTTTTAATGTAAATTTTTTAGTGGAGTTATAGACGAAACTTGAATTTTTAAATAATATTATATTAGGATAGATTATTTTATTTTATTAAATTTTATACATTTTTATTAGTTGCAAAACAATTTTATTTATTTTTAGCTTTAAATTTGTTAAAGATGTTATTTATTTAATTAATATATTTTAATGGATTGTATATTGATTTCCTAAAAAGTTAACAATCAAATTATTTTTTATTTTCATAATTTAATTATAAAAAATCAAGGATAATATATAATAAAATAATATTTATTAAAATGTCGCGTAACACGCGAGTGATAAGACTAGTGTAATGACTCGAGTTATAGAACCTGGGTTACATTCCGAAGGGTTGGATACATTCGTTCGTATCTTGCAATTCAAATACGGGTTGAGTTTCAAAACGAAGAGATCGGTTTGAAATGAGGAATTTCAAACCCTAAAATCGCGATATGTCCATTGGGGACTCGGTGTTCACACACTGGAACCTGTCCTAAGGTCAAATTTGCGTAAAACAGATTCAGTCCAAAACCAAGCAAATAGTCATAAAAACTAAATACAACGTCCCCACGGTAGGGTCAGATCAAAACAGAAATACGGAAATAAGTAAGGTACTAAAAACATCATAAGAGTGCATAAAGTATAATGTCAGCCTCTCAATAGCTGCAAAAGGAAAACCATCGCCAAATCAGCATAGATCAAGCAAAATCAAGCACATGAATACCTAAAAATAAGAACCAGGAAATGAGTCAAGTCGAGCCACGCATACAGGACCGGAAGTCCACACTGAGGGCAAATAGTATGCGTTAATCCTAATAAAGATGATTATAATGCAATACGAGAATAACAAACACGCAAGCATGCTAGCAGTTTATATATGCAATAAGTACTGTAAAAGGTCTGCCTCAAAGAATGTCAAGTGACATATGCCTCTCCTACCCCTGCACCCATTCTCGTTAGTGTCGGCGCTGACTGAGCTCGATGCTATATAGCACATATCATATCGTGTCATGTATCATATCTCATGTCTCATATGTCATATCTCATGGTGTAATGTAAGACTCGATTATGAACGAACTCGATGGGACTGGGTCATCCTATGACCCTAGCAAACGACACTAAGACTCACAATTAACGGTCGTTCTACCAAACACACAGAGTAAACATATGCTCCTTCAATTGTTCAAAACCTAAGCAAGATACTACATAATCATGCGATATGCAAATACTACACCTAGCATAAGATGCAACAAGACATGAGAGTCCAACTTGAGTAATCTCCTTAGGAAACTCACTTGGAGAAGCAGATCAACAAAAGTAAAGCAGATAAACAGATAAGCCAACAACTCACAGATCACCTAACAGATACAAATAAACAGATATAAGTCAAAGTCTAAATTAAACTAAGCATAAATCAGCGGACACACAAAAGCTTTACCAAAATCGAATAATTTAAAAACTTATCGTTTTCAAATCCCAACATATCTCAATATCATTCTCATCATCTCAGTCTAATATCTCATCTCAGTTCAGTCTGCCAACATTCCGACTTTCCAAATTACTAGTCAAATCTCAGTTCAAGCTATGGTCATAGTTCAATGTCATAAATCAAGGTCCAAGTTCAAGTTTTCGACAATTAAGGTCTAAATAGTCTAGTTAAATAAGTCCAAATGTCCAATGGTCCAATAGGTCAGTCTGTTAGATAATTTTCGTTAAAATATTCGTTGTACACAAAGTTGTCATCGAACATATAAATTCCCCCTTTTAAAGAAATTAGCCAAATATACACGTTTGTGTAAAAATTGCAAAACTATACATTTTATATCTTTTAACCCTAATCTCTCTTCATCTCTCTCCACTCCCGTTCCTTCCAGATCTGAGATCACGATCTCTCTCTCCCATGGTCGCTCGTCCATGGCTACCTCTAGATCTGATGCCCCTCCTTCCCTCCCCCCTCTCTCTCGCCCTCGCCCTCTCGCTCATCGCCTTCTCTTTCCCGCACACATCTATGGAATCTCTCTTTCTCCAGCGGCGGGAGCGAGATCCGAGTGTGGTCGGAGGCACGAGGCGTCGAGTATGGCCGGAGGCCCGAGTGTGTCTGTGTGTCTGGATGTGTTGGCGAGGCGGCGAAGCGGCGACGGAGGAAGGAACCTGATCTGTGTGCGATTGCGAGTCCACTCGTCATTCGCAGTCCTCCATGTATCAGATCGATGAGCACAAATCCGCGCGTCGCCGGAGGCACGAGGCATCGAGTGCGCAACAGTTGACGGCGACTGTGTGCAGATGATTGATGAGCAGGATTCGCACCGTTGCGAGAGTAGTTGAGAGATCTCACCGTCTCTAACCCGCTCTTCTCCTTTGGCGTTCCAGCGGCGGCGCCACCACCACCGCCGCATCTACAACCGCCTGATTTGCCAGCATCTACAACCACCGTCTCTGTCCCAATCCTTCTCCTTCTCCGACCGCCGCCGCATCACTGTAGGTTTCTTCTGTCAGCATCACTGGCGGTGCGATCTAGCCTTTCACAATTCGTTTGGCGCTTTCAATTGACAAATCCACTGGCGTGTCGACGGCTTGCGGAGGATGAGCACTGTGACAATGCCAAGGTAGGCTTTCTTCTGATTTGTGTGGTATCGACGGCTTGCGGAGGATGAGCACTGTGACAATGCCAAGGTAGGCTTTCTTCTGATTTGTGTGGTATCGACGGCTTGCGGAGGATGAGCACTGTGACAATGACAAGGTAGGTTTTCTTCTGATTTGTGTGGTAATATTCAAATATAAGTATATGTGTTTGCTAGATTTCCTTATGGATTAAGAATTTTCGGTGCTTGGTGCTCGTACAGTGCCTCAAAACGTATGGATGAATGATGAATTGATGATGACGAATTTGAGATGTTGAATAATGCATTTCTAATTATTTGCATTTCTAATTATTTGTATGAAAGCCTAAGTTATGGTTTTAAGTTAATGACTTTTAGCTACTGATTTTTTTATGTTGTTGATTTTTTGTGTGAGTAATGTAATTTGTCTCCAATTTATTCTAGTGCCGACATCGTTTTTAGGTGTATATTATATATATAGGTATATATGTAGGTAGGTAGATGTACTGATTTTGGCTACTGATTTATTTTTTCTTGGGCTTTGTTTTGGTCTAATTTGTTTAAGGGGTTGTTATGATACATGTAAGTATAATTGAGTTATATTTTATTTAGTACTATATGTTAATCACAAGATGAAGCACCACATGAGTATTTTTATATGCTACTTGTGTCATTGAGGTTGATTTGGTCTTCAGTAACCCTACTGTTGGAATTGAAGATATGATGGTGGTAATAGGATTGAGTTATTTTTTAGTGTTGACATCGTTTTTAGTTGGATATTATATATTTAGGTATATATGTATGCTTAGGTACTTAAAAATTGGTTTGTTTTTTAGTGCTGACACCGTTTTTATACGTATTTTTTAGTGCTGAAATCGTTTTTATGCGTATTTTTTAGTGTTGACATCATTTTTAGTTGGATATTATATATGTAGGTATATTTATATACTTGAGTTCTTAAAAACAAGTTTGTTTCTTAATACTGACATCGTTTTTATGCGTATTTTTTAATGCTGACATCGTTTTTAATTTGATATTATATATGTAAGTATATATGTATGCTTAAGTCCTTAAAATTTGGTTTATTTTTTAATGCTGACACCGTTTTTATGCGTATTTTTTAGTGCTGACATCGTTTTTATTTGTATTTCTATGTTTAGGTTGCTCTTTAGGCCATGTTTATCAATGGATACTAGAGATACTAGAAATACTAATATTTTATTTTTCTCTTTCCGCCACATCATCCTAGCATCTCATTCTCATTTTTCCCATTTTATCAATAACATCCCTAGTATCCCAAAACCCATCTTTTCATACACACTCAATTTACAAATATACTCCTCTTCAACAATTATTTCCATTCTCGATTATATTATTATATTCATTTATTATTATTAAAATATTAATATTAAATTAATATTATTTATAATTATGTATATCATTTCTTGCATTATTTATTATTTCAAATTATTCCATATTTATAATTCAATTTTTCGGATTATATTATGCATATTTATAACCAAAGAGAAATTATTTTTAAAAAAATATAGTCAAACATATTCAAAATTGGTGTCTACATGTAGATAAAAATGAATCTAGTATTGTGGTAATTTTTTTTTTTTTTTAACATTGTCTCCCCGAAATTATGATTTAATTGTGTAAAATATATCCCCCCTAGGAACAAATCCAGCCGTCCATCAAGAGGCCACGTGTCAAGCTCTGCCGCGCCACCTCTGCTCACCACTCCCACGCCGCCATGTGTCGCACTCTGCCACACCCCTACTGCTCTCCAATCAAACGGCGATCCTTTGCTCACATCCCTCAAGTATCCCATATACCACTATTCCCATTTTTTTATATTAAAATCCCAAGCATCCCTACTCTTTTTTTGACCGATAAAAGTGCCCTTAGGTATATATATATATGCTTGAGTCATTAAAAAATGATTTGTTTTTTTAATGCTGACATGGTTTGTTTCTTCCACACTATATGCACGTCATAGATAATTATTGACTTATTACATTCTAATTTCTAAGTATCAAATTTACTCAATATGACAATACATTTTTACACGTTTTAGGGTGTATGAAAGCATAAGTTATGTTGTTAAGTTAATGATTTTTAGGTTGTTGATTTTTTTTTTGTGAGTAATACAATTTGTCTTCAATTTATTTTACTGCTAACATCATTTTTAGTTATATATTATATATGTAGGTATTTATGCTTGAGTCCTTGAAAATTGGTTTATATTTTTTGATGTTGACATCGTTTTTATGTGTATTTTTACGTGCTGACATCGTTTTTATTCGTATTTTTTAGTCCTGACATCGTTTTTAGTTGGATTATATATATGCGGATATATATGTTAGGGGTGGGCGCGGGACGGGACGGGACGGAGGTCGTCCCGCGTCCCGTCCCGCGTAATTTTTGCGGGACGGGACCGGGACGGGATTTACTCTTTTTTTCTTCGTCCCGCACGGGCCTTGTCCCTCACGGGACGGGACGGGACCGGGACGGGACGGGCCTTGTCCCTCGAATAAAAAAGAATATAAAAAGTTAAATTTTTCATGTATATTTTGCGATTTTTAAAGACGTAACACATAAATCTAAAAAAAAAAACATTATATTTTACAAGATTTTCTATATATGTACATAAACATAATATGCGTGTGCATATGAGCATATCACACACGGTAGCATTAGTTTTTTTTTTTTTTTTGGTTGAATGCGCAGTAGCATTAGTATGTAATCTATATATAGCTAGATTACTTATGTGTATACACACTGTATATATAAGTGTATGTAATCTATATATATAGCTAGATTATATATATTACAGTATGTGTAACATAATGCATCATTGTTGTTGTTGTTGTACCCCAACCTTTCAAAGTGTAAGATAAATATCCCGACCTTTAAAGGTGTGTTAAAAATATATCTCAACCTTCCAAATGTAATATAAATATCTCGACCTTTATAAGTAATGTTAAAATAATATCTCAAAAAAATTTGTACAAAAAAAAAGCTAACAAGACATGCATATATGACAAAAAAAATTAATAAAAAAAACTTTAAAAAATCTATATAAAAAAATTATAGATTTACATATCTTTCATCTTTTATATTTTATACACATTATTTTCTTATAACTCTATATTAAAAACCTTGTTTTATTAAACCACTTTTCTTTTCTTTTTTATCAAGGGAAAGAAATAAATAAATAAAATATAAATATATAAAAAAAAATGATATATTTACAAGTGTTTAATATTTTATTTAGATTATTTTTATATTTGAGGGATAACACCCATATTCGTATAATGGACCATTTAACTAATTTCGCATTTTTTATGAAAATTTAAAATAGAAAGAAGACTAGTTAGAATTTTAGTAAATAAATTATGTAAAAAAAATGGAACAATTGAACAAAGAATATGGCCTGGAAAATTGAAATATAAATAAAGTGTCTTGAATTTTTTTTTTAAAAATAATAAATGAAAAAACTTGTTTTCTTAAACCCTTCTATTAATTTTTTATATATTTTTTTAAAATTTTAATTTTTTATTAATTTAGTTTGCCACATATGTATGTCATGTTAGTTTTTTTTGGTAGAGAATTATTTTATATATTATTTGAACATCACTTATAAAGGTTGATATATTTATCTTACATTTGAAAGGTAAGGATATATTTTTAACATATCCTTAAAGGTCGGGATATTTATCTTACATTTGAAAGGTTGAGATATATTTTTAACACACCCTTAAAGGTCGGGTTATTTTAATTAGTTTTGCCTTATTATTATTATTATTATTATTATTATTATTATTATTATTATTATTATTATTATTATTATTATTATTATTATTATATATGCGGGACGGGACGGGATTTGCGGGATTGAGAAGGGTCGTCTCGCGTCCCGTCCCGCATAATTTTTGCGGGACGGGACCGGGACGGGATTCACTATATTTTTTTGAAATCCCACCGGGATCGGGACGGGACCGAGACGGGCCCGGGACGGGACCGAGATGGGCCCGGGACGGGACCGGGATTTACGGGATTTGTGCCCACCCCTAATATATGTATGTTAGAGTCCTTAAAAAATGATTTTTTTTATGTTTTTTTTTTAAGTGCTGACATCATTTTTATGCGTATTTTTTAGTGTTGACATCGTTTTAATGCGTATTTTTAGTGCTGACGTCATTTTATGCGTATTTTTATGTAGGTATATATGTGCTGATATCTTTTTGCAAAATAAGAGATGGAGGAGGTAGGATGTACAATGATTTTGAGCTATTCGGTGGCATCAGCGGGTGTCAGCGGAGAAGCCTTCAATGTCATGGTCGGTGGAACTAGGAGGAGGTAGCAAACTACTTTTGAGTAGATTGAGAAGGGGATTGGGACTTCAATAGCTTCCAAACTGCTTTTGAGTAGATTGAGAAGGGGATTGGGACTTCAATAGCTTCAATGCTTTCTATACTAAATTTGTTTTAATTGCTCACCGATATTCTTTGTTTCTCACTACCGAAAATAAAATAAAATATTCTTTTGTTTCTTTTATATTTTATATAAAATTTCTAATGTTATTTGATTTGTGAAATCCAAATTTCTAGTGCTGACGTCCCCCGCGTCAGCATCTATGTAAACGGTGTCAGCACTGCTGACGTCAGCATTGGTGGCGAAGAAAAACAAACAAAAAAACCTTCCTTGTAAACGGTGTCAGCATTGCTGACGTCAACATTCCCGACGTCGGCGTCAGCAATGACGCGAAAAAAAAACATCCTTATAAATGGTGTCAGCATTGCTAACGTCAGCATTTCCGACGATGATGTCAGCACTGACGTGCGAAAAAAAAAAAAACTGGTGCGGAGGGGGGCACAGAGGGGGGGCACACGGGGGAAGGGGGGGCAAATTGGGATGTATAGTTTTGCAAATTTCCCAAAATCTTGTATATTTGACTAATTTGGCCTTCGTATTTGTATAGTCGGCAAATCATCCCCTTTTAAACCCATTTTATCATGTCCGTTTTAGTAAAACAATTTCGACGGTTAAAATACTTTAATAACTTAATAATTCAAAATCACCAAATAAATGCAACAATTTAACGAATAGAATATGCACATTATGATTCCCAACAAAATAAGGGATATATCAAAATGAACTGTGATGCAGCAGTGACGAAGGGTGGAGCTATACGTGCATTGGCTTCATTGGGAGAGATGCCAATGGCAACTTCCTTCTTGCTGGGCAGAGGCGAGTACCGGAGACCGCTGATGTAGATGTTGCGGAGGCGGAGACGATCAGATGGACAGTTGATATTGCAAGAGAGAGGGGGATGCAACGGGTGCATTTTGAATCTGATAGCCTTTCAATCATCTCCAAGATTAAGGATGGATACACAGGCCTAGGGGTGAATGGGAGGCTCGTTGAAAGGATTCGAGAAAGGGCGAGAGGCTTGGGGGATACCCGATGGACTCATGTACGACGAAGCGGAAACAAGGCTGCTCATGCGCTAGCTACCTGTAGGCCAATTCTGGACTCGTTTTTTTCAGTTTCTTTTCTACCTTCAGACGTTTTTGTATCTTTGATTGATGATGGTAATTGAATGAAGTTTGGCTGTTCCTCAAAAAAAAGAAGATAAATAAATAATTCATAAAATTAATATAATTAAACAACTAAGTCAATAATTTGAAGGAATCATTTAATAAGACTCATAATATTAAAATAATATAAATAAACAATTAGATAAACACTTAAAATCATATTTTTAAATATCTTATAATAATAATTAAATACTCAGAATATTTCAAAATAATATTTAATATAATAATTCAGAAAAAAATGAATAATAAATAAAACAAGTCATCTATATCTAATATCTAATATAATACTAAAACAACTGCGAATGATACACGTGGTAGCCTCACGTTGAAAGTGACACGTGGCAACCATTCGCTTAACATGCCCCCATATATATTTAAAATAAATATACTTAAATTTATTTTTTATTAATTAAAATATTGAAATTGTTGACCAAATCATAACAACTTCTCCAAATTTGCATATTATTTTTTATCCAAGATTTCTTGAAGCAAGAAAATAATAAATCAATATATTATTAATAAATTTAAATTAATTTATCCAAGATTTTTTAACTAATGATTTGAAAAAACATAACAACGAGATTTGTTTCATTTAATAAATTAATACTAATATTTAAACAATTTGTTTATTGAAGTAACGAGCCTCCTGCTTTGCATCGACAACATCACGAAATTGCATACATAATCATTAGTATTCATTAAATCTCGAGTAGAATAAAAACTAAAAGCAACCGAAATTAAGAATTGTTATAGGTACACAATTTCTCAACATATCAAGTATGCATCCAGGGGGTCTTTTTCCCTGAATTGCTTCCTTGAATGCCGAGAGGAAGTCATCTCTGGTGATCTAGAACAACCAAATTAACTTGAAATTCAGATCTCATAAACTCAATCAAACAGAAAAAGCAAAAAATCAATAGTAAAATTAGCAATAAACGTACATTGAATTAAATCTCATCCCTTATAAAAAAAGGTATAGTCAGGCAGTGCCTCATATTTTTTAACTCTTAAAATTTGCTTTATATTTGAAGGTTTGTAAGAAAATATTATATGTGATCATCGTACCTCAAGGGTGAATTTAGTGGGTGATTATCAACCATGGTGAAGGCTAGCTGTTAAATGCTTAGCGATGGAGCCGTAGAGAAGTTATTTCTATTTCTCGAATCCCTCTGTGGGATGTTTATCTCATTACCAACTAAAAGATTTCAATATCTAATACAAAAATAATTATTTAATATTTAAGAAATAAAACTTAATGGCACACTTGATAATTCATATGGTAGGAAGATCACACCAACTATGAATGCTTATCCCTTTTTATTCGAAAATTGCATATTTATCATAAAATCAATATATTTTAACACTATGTTTCAGCATGTGCAACCCACTCGAATTTAAAATAATCCTCTATAAATTGAAAATGAAAGTTACAACCGACTCACATTTTTTCATCCCACTTCCTTCGGGTTTTAATCCCTCTCATATGCTCCATCTTTATTCCTTTAATGTAGGAAACAAACATTTTTTAGTTATTTAATATTTTTAAAAATTGTGCCTACAAAACAAAAATCTTATTATTGATTATAACTAACCCAGGTTTTAAATTTGATGTTTTTTTTTACTTTTTAAACAAATTTTCATTAATTTTTTGATATTGATTTTACCCAAAAATTTAATTATTAATTCACTTAATTATCACCAATTATTTCAATAATAAATTATAACAAAATCTACCAAAACTAAGATAAGTATCACTTCAATATTTTATTTAAATAAGATAATCATCACTTAGATATTTTTAACCATATTTTATAGAATTAATACCTAATTTTTAATTTAGAAACTCAAATATATAAATTTTTTAATTAAGGATCCATGCTTATATAATTTATTTTATAAGTTACTACCTCAGTCTCAAAACATAACGCATTTACTATTCTGATCACTTTTTAACATTAATCAAAATTATAAAAAATATTAATTTCTTTATTGATATTTTTTATACAATTTGAATGCTTATTAGTTATTACCGTTAACTATGAAATTAAAATAAATAAGAAATTGATATTTTATAGTGATTTTAGCTACTTAAAAAGTGTGCCAAAAAATAAAAAAAATAAATAAATTATGAGAAGACGGAGGTAATTAAATTTTTATCAATTCTTTTTCAAATCATATCTAAGATAAATTAATAAAATAATATTTGGGTATAATACCCAATTCGGTTCATAATTACCATGTTTGAACAATTGTAGGGTACATATTTAATTCAATTATTTTTTATAATTGTTATGTGGTATATTTAATTTACACAATTTTGTTTTAATTTGAATTTTTTAGGACTCTTTTTATAACTTAGATTGCAAATTTAAAAATAAAAATTCCTTAATTTTTTAAAATAAAAGCTACTCCCTCCGTTCGGCAAAACTTGTCGTTTACTATTCACGCACGCTTTTTTAGAATGATAAAAACTATATAACATATTCATTTTTTTATAAATTTTTTTAAACAAGTTTGTACTTATTAATAATAACTACGAAATTGTTAAAAAATTTATTAAAAAAACTAGATATTTTATATAGTTTTTATCTCCTAAAAAAGCGTGCATGAATAGTAAAGTGACAAGTTTTTCCGAACGGAGGTAGTATATGTTTTTACAATTTGGTTAGAAAACATGATTTTATCATTATATACTCAACACTACTTTTTTTTGGTGAAACAAGAGACAAGGCTCTCGGGCGATTTATTCTGGAACGACGCTACAAGTTACAAGCCTCGAGATAGCCCTCCCTCGAACATTGTTCAATTAACACTACATTATGAATTAATTAATAGTCTTTTTTAGTCAATGATAATTAATAATCTAAATAAGCATGACATACATATACATACATACACGTAGAGATATATGTATACAAATAGTGTGTTACATACACACAATGTTCTAAAAAACGATTGGCGGGTGCTTGACGGTAAGTTCGGGTAAAGGGTCTAGGCGAGGTCTAGGTGGATTTCATGGCGGATCTTTGCAGTCTAGGCGGGTTTTGACAGCCTTGGCGGAGGCTAGGGGTGAGGTCGAGGGTTTAGGCGGGGGTCTAGGTGGGTCTCGAAGGGTTTTTTAGAACAGTGCATACACATATAACTATTTCAACTAAAAAAAGCCCGCACAAGGTGCGGGTACTATGCTAGTAACTACTTAAAAGCAAAAAGTTTTTTCCACGTGGCGCTCTCTCCTTCGATTTTGCATTTTTGACCAATTACATTTTTTCCTTTTTAATTCCTCTTTTACCTTCTTTTTTTTCTTGATCTTAGCCCACGCTACGTACTCTAGGGTTCTCCTGATTCACTGACTCCCCCACCTCTGGATATTCGATTCACGGGAGACTGCCGCCGATTTGAGATCGCCTTGCCTTACCGATTTGAGGTTCTATCCCCTCCACTCCTCCATCTTTCTCCGCTTTTTAACCTAAATTTGACGGATTTTCGCCTATTTGTTTCAGGTGTATCGTGGATGAAGTTCTGCCATTTGCTTGGCCTTGTGGCGGTGGTTTGTTGTGCTTCGGCGGCGCATCCTTTATTGTTGCATTGTTGCGGTGGTTGTGCTCCGGCCTGGCGGCGGTAGTTTTCTCCTCCATACTCTTCTTTCTTCTCCCGTTCTTTCTCCCTCTTGTCTCTAATTACTCTTTTGTGTGACTTCAACCCATCAATTCTCTTCCCCGGAGGACCTTGCGCCTTTATCATCCCACAGCGGACCTGCAACTCCCACTCGGGCTTCAAGATCGTCACCCTCGATGGTCACGCCGACGATTGGAGGCCGGTTGACGGCGTCGAATGCCCTATCCTTCCTGATCTTGACCCTCGACGATTGTTATCCACAAATCCATCGCTTTTGAGTTTCATCATTTCTCGTGCAAGACTCCTAGGTATTTTTCCTATTTTTCATTTCAATTTTATGAAATTTAGGATTTGGATTTGAGGATTTCGTGAGTTTCTTTGGGGATTTGATATTTATGATTTAATGCCCTATTTTTGTTGATTACGATTTCGGATTTAAGGTTACAGATTAGAAATTTATAATTTTAGGAGTTGTGATGCTGTCCTTGAATCATGTGTACTGATTTGGTGAATGACGAATCATATGCTTTAGTCCCAAGATGTAATTTCTTCTTAGTTGAAACATTAAGTTGAAACATTAAGTTTTACCATGCTATTAATATGTTTGATTGGTGACTTAGCTTTGCTTTCTGGTGAAAGTGAGGAATTATGGGAGAGATTGTCACTACTATTCCAACCATTGGCAAGTTTATCTCATTTAGTAACCTCAAGTTTCTCTTATAGGATAACATAATGCTAGAAGAGAGTTTTTTCTGTTTGACGTTTAGGATTTAGCTGTGCTATATTTTAGCCTCATATTTTTTAACATCTAAATTGCACATTAGGATTTAGCTAGAGGCATTTGCCTGTTACAGAAAATCCACGGTTACTGCTACAATTTACTTGTGATTTTTTTTTTTCGTTTTGGCTGATTACTCAAGTTTGGGTTTTTTATTAAACCGGTCTGGTGAGTTTGCTTGATTCATTTGGATGGGATCAAATCACCTGCATATTGCATAGTTCTCTGAGTTGTTTACTAAAATTGGGAAATTCTGAAGGTCAAGAAGCTTCTTTAGCATCATTTGTTCATGCTAAATGGTTGGCTGCAAGCCTGAAGTTGCTGAGAAGGCTTTGCAGTTTTGTTATTGATCCTAGGGTTAAATGTAAAGGCTCGGATTTTTAAAATATTAAACTTCGAAAAAGAGAATTAAAAACGAAATTAAAACAAATTCCGGTCCAACTTTTAATTTTAAAGATCGAATCCGTCTTTCATTTCGGGATTTGAAGGACCAATCAGCGAAAATTTAAATTCCCGACTCGAGACCCCAATTCCGTCACCTTTCTCACATCCTTATCCAAATTCAACCTTGGTTCCCACAATTTGAGATAAATTTTAAAATTTTCCATCTCTTTCAATCCTTCCCTAATTAACCCAACACACACATATACTTTTTTTCTTCCCTTGCTTTGACTTACCAAGAATGGAAATGAGGAGAAGCCCTTTACCCTGCTTTGTCCAATGGATGTAGCCAAGGAAACCCAAAAATTTGTTCATAAAATCTGAACAATGGACACACCTTTCCACACCCCACACAAACACAAACCAAACAGCTCGATGCGTTGGTAGTGCTTGGAGAATTCATGAGTGCAGGATTCCTCGATGCGTTGTTGAATAGAGAAATTAGGTTGTTCATATCAGGGTTATACGTGTGATGAGTATTTGGGGATTGTTTTGATAGAATTGGTAGTGCTTGGAGAATTCATGAGTGCAGGATTCCTCGATGCGTTGTTGGAGGATTTTAGCATAGGGGAGAAATTGAAACTGATGCGTGAAAATTGTTATCAAGGTATTTGAGGATGTAGAGTGAATCTTCTAGGAAAGGTTGGTAGCTAGGCATAAGTGTTGTTGAAATTCTAGTAAGACTATGGGCTGAAAGTTGAATAGAGAGATTCTGAGCATGGAATTTGGGAACTAGGCAAATAGGAAGATATTGGGAACGCTGGGAGATGAAGGATTTTAGAAGAGTGGCAAAATGACAATACTTTGGAAAACTCGGATGAGGACGATCTGGGGATTCTACGGAAATGATGATCTGTAAAAGAGGGCTTTGGACGGTAAGGTGTCATGGTTAAGAAGTAGGAGCTTGAGGCAATTTAGAAAATTCAAGAGATGAGGAAATATAGTAGGATGACTTGAGGATTTTGAATGGTTAAGGCTTTTTGTAAGATTTGGAATGGGGAATTTGGGAATATGCTGAGACGATAATCTAGAATAGGTTGGAAGAAATGTCATGGATGTTTAGGTTTTGTGATACTCGAAATGGGACAAGCAGGTAGAATCTGTGATTGGTCTTTGAGGATAGGTGCGGTGATGAGGAGCTTGGTGATTCGCGGTTGAGAGTAGCACTAGACGGTTTTTTGTGTTAGAGTTGTTGAGAGTAGGCGGTTGAGTGGATTCTCGCAAGGTAGGGTTCTTGTGTTGGTGATGCCGAGGATAATGATGGGAGTGTCAGGTGTGAGATAATTAGTATGGGTTGGGTTCTTAGAGGTGGATGACTAGTGGGAGTGATTAGTGGTACGGGAAGTGTGATCAGGTTAGCAAGAGGATTCGAGATGTCTCCTTGGGAGATAATGGTCGGCAGGGTCTTGAGAACCTAGGAGAGTAAGCAAGATTGTTAGGGAGCACCGAGGTCGATCGAGAGAAAAAATCGGTTGAGGATTTGAGATTTCTCTTTAGAGGTGAAATGGGACTGGTAGGGAACCCCTAGGACGGGAGTGTGCTTTATAGGGAGGCTTAGTAGTTGGTCGAGTTTTTAAGCTTGTCGAAATAGGGAATTGTGCGATTGAGAACTCCGAGATATGGGTTTTAGATGGTTGAGTAGAAGGTTAGGACTTGAGCTTGGGACATTGAAGTCAATTGATCCTTAGATGCATGGTTTGGTGGCGTAAAAGTTGGGAGACCTAGTAATTGGTTTGGGATGCAGATCTTGAATTGCGTATAGTTATGAGGCTAGGAATGTTATGTACTAAGCAGAATGCAATGGTATTTAGAAATAGTATCGGATTGGAGTTGGTAGAACTAGGTGAGTTTGATCTTGATGCGAGAGATAAAGAGTAGTGGTTGTGTCTTGTTATGGTTGATAGTTATATGCAGATCCTCTTGAAGATGTGATCTAGTGTATGCTTTACTTGGGGCCGAGTGCTGTGCGAATTCTATGCGATGGACGATGATGAATTCTACTATGTGAGATGATATGCTAGATCTGTTAAGGCATGCGACTACCCTGACATGAGTATGATCTGTTTATGAATGCATGATACGATTGCTATGTTATACGATTGTTATATATTATATGATGTCGTGAGCTTGAATTGATAGGATGCTAGAACTGAATTGATTAAATTTGATTATGACTTAGAACTTAGGAAAAAAATACGGGACTAGCCCTTAGAGGTGGATAATTCCACCTCTTGATTATGACTTAGAACTTTGAACCACTTTTAAAATGGGACTAACTCGGATCTTGAGTAATTGAACGTGATCGAGAATTTCAATGATTTTGAGACCAAACCCTTTCAAACTGAGGACTTCTTTTGAACTTTCCGACCCGAGTTTTCATTGTGACGACCCACAAAGTGGATACAAGCATGTATGGGGGCACCTGTGGATCGCTTGCTAAGACCTAGCGGAGACGTCATGATGCTTTTCGAGTTATGGTATGCCCGAGGATTCGGAGTGGGGATGTGGTAGGGGCCCCTACCACATCCTTACTACGACCGATTGAGAGTATTATGATCATGACGACAGTACTGTGAGATCTCATGGGGGCACTTATGAGGTACTTACGGGATCAATGACGTGATCCTTGGACTTACCAACTTCAACTTCATCCCCTACTTTAGAATGATTTTAGTCTCGGGGACGAGACTTGTTTTCAGAGATGGATGATGTAAAGGCTCAGATTTTTAAAATATTAAACTTCGAAAAAGGAAATTAAAAACGAAATTAAAACAAATTCCGGTCCAACTTTTAATTTTAAAGATCGAATCCGTCTTTCATTTCGGGATTTGAAGGACCAATCAGCGAAAATTTAAATTCCCGACTCGAGACCCCAATTCCGTCACCTTTCTCACATCCTTATCCAAATTCAACCTTGGTTCCCACAATTTGAGATAAATTTTAAAATTTTCCATCTCTTTCAATCCTTCCCTAATTAACCCAACACACACATATACTTTTTTTCTTCCCTTGCTTTGACTTACCAAGAATGGAAATGAGGAGAAGCCCTTTCCCCTGCTTTGTCCAATGGATGTAGCCAAGGAAGGATTCGGCTCCCGTCCCGTCCAAAATTAACTGTACCATCCAGTTTGTCAAATCTCCACCGTAGGATTCCATCAAGGGCTAGGATTAGTTTATAATTTTTTTTCCTTAAAATGTTTCCTCCGTCTCTTTCCAACTCCTTCAGTCCTTCCCCCAACTCCGAAGTTGTCCAGGCAGTCCAGCCAATTCATCTCCTCAAATTCGTTCAGGCCTCCGATCAAGATTGAACACAACGAGAAGGCAACGCCGACGGGCGAAGTTGTTGTGTTACGCCGACGAGGACGACAGGTATGTATAATAATTTGGGGGTTTGAGAAAATTAGGGTTTATATATGGGTTGAATTTGTTGTTGATCAAATTTGTGGAATTGGATGGATTCATATATCAAATTCAAAGATTTTTGGGGTTTGCAAGTTGAATTTGGTGATTTGTGGAGTTGTTGGAAATTTGGAATTGAACTTTTGATTTATTTTATGATTTATTTGATGTTTTGGTATCCTGTAGGTTAATTTAGAATGATTTTGGTTGTGCCCAGGAGAAATAGACTAACTTGTAGCGGAATTATTTTGTTTTTCTTGACTTTAGGATTGATTTTTCTGATTGAGCTGCGATATCATGTGCAACCAAAGTTCCTCCAGTGCAGAGGAAACCTTTGAAGCATAGGGACTACTAGTTTGATCTGGAATCTTGTCTAGGAAAGCCAGGTTGGTTTTACATTTTTTTTTTTAATAATTAAACTTGGCTTTTGGGCTGTGAAAATCATCATTTGATTATTTTACATGGATACTGAATTTATGTAGATAAATGAGGAATGGTGAAGGATTGTGACTTATTTTGTATTATGTTTATGCAAACTTCCTTCAATCCAGTAGGGAGTATAACACTATTCTGCAAAGACCTACGTCATGTATTTAGATTTTGCTAATAAGCAGTAGGTTGTACTTTGTAGGTTCTGTTTGCCTTTTAATATTTGATGTAATTTCCTATGTAATATTCAAGTTTGTTGGACTTAAGATCTTAATCTTTGCAGCAAATTGCTGCTTATGTTGACCAAAATACATATAGAATCCAATCTAGTGCCATTTGGATATTAGCACCATGACCATTTAGCTGTTATTTCCCTTCTTGGCTGGCAACATTCACTTGCACTTGAGAGATGTTTTCACGAGAGAGATTTGAAGTTCTGAAGAAAACAAAAACCATATGCAACTTTACATTTCCATCATATTTTTATGCTCTAATTCTATTGTAATAAAAATAATTTAAGCCTATTAGCTCAAATGGTAGAGCATTGTGCTCATGCACAAAGATGCGGGTTCAAATCCCGCATAGGCTAATGTCATAATAACATACTGAAATATTGAACTGAAATAACCATAAAGCCAAGCTTTATATTTCCTTACCCCATTCAATAGGTAATGAAATAGCCAACAAAATAAAGAACATAGCATCAAAATAACATACTGAGAAGAAAACACATAGCAGAAAACACACAAAACAAAATTCTGTAGTGCTGTGTGCAACAAAATAAAGAACAGAGCAATGTCAATAAATGCCAAGGAGGAAGAAAAACAAACCAAGTTGTTAACTTTTTGTCCTCCAGCTCTTTGATATACTCAACTGGCACAAAGCAATGTCAATGGAGACCTCCCCAAATTTATACTACTTTCATATACCCTCTTTACAGTTTTGATAGCCATAATATAACTACTAGCTGAAAAATATTCAATGTAAAATGCCAGCTGAGAAATTTTTTACTAAAAATATTTTAAACCTTAAACTTGAGATAAATTAAAAGTATTTAGCTTTGCCTTTTGGCTATTTCATTACCTATCGAATGGAGTAAGAAATATAAAGTTTTTCCTTATGGTTATTTCAGTTCTATAGTTGGACACCAACCATATCACATTGCCATAGGACCTTAGGTAGTTTCTATTTATGAAACAATTAACCATTTTTAAGACATTAGCCTATGCGGGATTTGAACCCGCATCTTTGTGCGTGAGCACAATGCTCTACCATTTGAGCCAATAGGCTTAAATTCTTTTTATTACAATAGAATTTGACCATAAAAATAGGACGGAACCTACTGTTTCATGTCAGGGGAGATGCTCAAGTCACCATAGACTACACCAAAGCTTTGATAGGCCAACATCAAAACTGTCCTCCATGACTCTTTCTGCATCACCAATTTCACTTAACACAGATCAATCAAACTCAAACCTTACACAGTAAGGAAAAAAAAATGATCAGAAACAAACCTTGGAATCATTGATAGTGTTCATATTGATATTGATATCAGCAATTCAAGATTAGACCTTGAGAAAAAGCACATAAGACACACAAATTTGAAGCAATTGAATCTCTCTTTATGTTAATGATTTGCATATATGTATAGAACTGAAAAATTGGGGCCCAACTGACCTACTTCCACATGGCCTCTTACCTTAGCTTAAGACCCACAAAACTCAAACTCCTTTAACTGCATTTCTAAAGAGAGCCAAACATTAAAGAAGCTGGTTTTGAAAGATGAGATGATAATATGAAAGGAGAATAGACAAGATAATGTGAAAGAATGATCAAATGACGGCCAAAAAGGAGCCCACACAAGGGGGCCAGATCCACAATCAACAAATTCAAGCTACAATCACCAAACTGAACCAAAAAAACCCCAAAATCCAGACCCACAATCAATTCGTATGCTTTAGGGTTTTAGTTAGCAATTGATATGCTTTAAGGTTTTAGATGGTAGAAGCCAGACCCACAATCAACAAATTGAAGCTACAATCACCAAACTAAAACAAAAAAAAACCCCAAAACCCCAAAAATCCAGACCGACAATCAATTCGTATGCTTTAGGGTTTTAATTAGTTAGCAATTGGTATGCTTTATGGTTTTAGATGGTAGAAGGCAGACCAACAATCAACAAATTCAAGCTACAATCACCAAACTGAAACAAAAAAAACCCCAAAATCCCTAAATTTCGACATATAAATCCATTCAATTCCAAAAATTCAACCACAAATTGATACACATACCTATCGTTCACCATCGCGCAACACACCAACGCCTTCTTGCCATCTTCAATCCCCAGTTATGATATCACTCCTCTCCGCTCTTTGGCACAGTAGACCCATCTCCAAGTTGGGCGATTTGGAGCGATTTTGTGGGAAAGAGGGTATGGGGCGATTTTCTACCGGGAAGGAGACGGACTGGTGGAGCGGGGTGGTTTGCGGCCGCGAGGAGCGAGAGAGAGGGAGACTGATGGAGCGAGAGAGATGGACTGATGCAGCGGCGAGGGGCGAGGAGCGAGAGAGCGGGGTGGGAGTCGGATATATCGGAGGAAGAAGAGCGCTCTCTGGTGGGGGAGGCAGACTTCTTTTTTTTTTAAAAAAAAAAAGAATACAAACTAATCCTAACCCTTCATGTAATCGGATGGTGGAGATTTGACAAACTGTAGGATGCAGTTAATTTGCAACCGGACGGGAGCCGGACCCGCCAAGGAAACCCAAAAATTTGTTCATAAAATCTGAACATTGGACACACCTTTCCACACCCTACACAAACACAAACCAAACAGCTCCTTTCTCTCTTGGAAGGAAGTGCCGAGAGCAGTCTTCGTCGCCGACCACCAGCAGCAGCACCACCTCCCGGAACCGTCGGTGCCGCCACCGTCTCCCCTCGCACCTGTTCTTCCGATTCACCTCCGGTAAGACTCGATTCCTCTCGTACTCTCCTCTTTCACCCTTTAACAACCAAAGGCTCCACCTTTAACCTCCCACACCTCTTCTAGGCCTCCTCGCTCGAAGAATCGCCCTCGACGCGGCCAAACGCACCTCCCCGGAGTTCCGATATTTTCGGCGTCGAAGGCCCTCGGTGAGCTTCTTTCTCCTCCTTCTTCCTTCCCTTTTCGTTTCCGTGTGTGTGGGTGTCGGAGTGGCCGTTCCGGGTGGCCGGAGTTGGAGCACCGCCGCCGGAGATCCCCTTCTTCCTTTCCTCCGTCGTTTTCCGGGCACAAGGGCCTCTGTTCCTTTCTTCATTCCATCGGTAGAATGGGGAAGAAGAAAGAGGAGATGTGGAGCCCTCTTTTGCCACATTACTTGCCATGTCACCTTGGCCCACCTTCTTTTTTTAAAAAAAAGATCCAATCCGGTTTTGATTGAAAGAAAGAAATGGGAGGTTTCTTTGTGGGCCTGATTCTTGGGTTTTAAGAAAGAATTGTTTGGGCCTATCTTTTGGGCCCATTTTTTCAGATTTAAAAAGGGGAATGTTGGGCCTTTTCTTTAAAAAACACACCAAGGTTTGGGCCTATTTTTTCGGTTTAACCTTTAAGCATATAAGGGCTGGTTTGGAACTCTATAATTATAAGAGGGTGGGTTTTGGTAACATAAAATAAAGTAAGGGTGAGTTTTGGTAATTTTAAAAGGGATGTTTTGATTAAATGAATATGGTTGGGATTTTATAAATATTTTATAAAGATGTTAAAAGAAAATAGAGTTAGAAATATTATGTTGTTTTGAGATTTAAGATATAATATTGTGGTGATTTATTATGTGTGGTTAAATGTTATATGATTATGATGAGGATATGCAATTATATGCTAAGTAAGATTGTGAGATGATAACATGCAAATTGGCTAAGTATAAATTGGAATTATCTTAAGTTGAGGAATTGGAGAATTATAATGAATATGTTATGAGATAAAGTTAAGATGATGAAAATGATGATGTGACGGTTATTGTGTTAAGTTGTGAAGTTGTGTGTGTGATAATTCTATGCTTTGTGTGCCTTAGAGATAGACTCATTCATGTGCTTATACTTGTTAGGTGACCATCTGTGACGTGTCGGATTTCATATTTCCTGGTCGATTGCCTTTTGTTGTTCTGCGGTACCAGGTAAGTCTCTTTGGAGCTTACTCATATTGAAATAGAGCTATTCCCTGCTTTAGGTGCATGATATACTAGGTGCTTGCATTCATGATCAGCATGTCATGTAGTACCATGCTAGGTTGCATCGACCGTTGAGCATTCTATTTCTTTATGTGTATGTAAACAGAACGGCCGTTATCTGTGAAGTAACTAGAGTCATTTCTAGGGTTATAGGACGACCTGGTCTCATCGGGTCCCGTCCTGAGTCAATCAAGTCATGAACTTCCTTATATTATGAGATGCATGCAAGCTTTATTGTGGAGCGGGTTAGGCATGCGTGCCGCCCGATTATGATGGAATGCATTCACGAACTGACCAGTCTCCGCCCTATCGGAAGGGGGTGGAGGTAGGAGAGGGATATACCACTTGGTATTCTGTGCTAAGGCCTTAATATTATTATGCACTTGATCTTAGGAGCATGTTAGTGTGTTAATATCCCGCAATGCATCTAGAAGCATCTTTATTAGGTATAGCGTATATGTGTGCTTAGGGTTGGGATGCAGAGCTAAAGTGGGCATCGATCTGATCCCGCCCCCTATCAATTTTTTTAGGTATCCGTTATGCTTACTACTATTGATGCTGATTTGAGTCCATGACCGTTGGGTCTAACATGGCGGAAAGAGAGAGTTGAGATTCCAACTTCACTAATTTAATTACGGCTCGAATTTGAATGGTTGATCATATTTTGACCCGACTCTGCCGTGGCACCCCTTTGTATTATGCTTTACTTCCGCTCTTTCTGTGACCTTTGGTTTTCCACCCTTAAACTTACGACAGGTACATGGGACTTCCCCGGGGATTCCAACGATCCCTTCAAACTTGGGTATGAAATCCCTCTTGAAAACGTCAGTTTAGAATTTCAAACCTTCAACCTGTACTCGGGGCGCAAGATCCTAACGAGGGGTTTCATCCTTCAAAACGTAACTCGGGAATCATAATCACGGGCCGTTACAAAGTTGGTATCAGAGCAAGGTTTTGCAAACCGAGTATGATAGGTTGACAACAGCAAGTCGATAATAGAAGACAGAAACTGGAAATCGATAACAACAGCAGAAAACCCAACTCGACCTAGACAAGACCGTACTCGAGATCGACAACAGTCCTACTCGATCTCGACAAGCTCTCCTCTGTATCGACTAGAAAACTTAGAAAACTTAAATTGCAAATTTCGAACCCAAAACTCAGATTTTCGACGAAATAAATTCAATATATGAAAAACTTCCAAAGCCAGGGTATCAACACCACAACGATAACCATGCAAAGTGACATATAAAGGCATAAAAGATCATGCATTCCATCAAAAATAACTTTCGTTACCAACAAATAGGCATATAGAGGCTTTCGCATAAACCCTAATTGTTACTAACCCTTTTCACATATTTAATCCAAGTTGTATTAAGATCACTTTCGTTTCAATAACACAAACAAGGATCACCTTCAACTCTCGCAAAAGAATCATGCTCATAGGGATAGAAGACGAATTGCATAACAAGATCTGACCTTCACCGCATCACCTCACATGGCCGTCGTCGGGCTCACCCTAGCCCCAGAAGTGGGTGGACTACTCACGCCACATCGCAATCGCAGACATTGATGTATAAAAAGAAACTTGCATTAAACTATATTCAAAGCCTTTACAATCCCGACAATCAACTTTCGCTGAACGCCAAAACCTTAAAAACTTTAGAATTCCTAAAACTTCTCTGTGGAACTACTTGTCTCTGAGTGAAATTTAATTGAGTAAGATCCCTAATGCTTAGTCCCTAGGGCTTTATTTATAGCCTTCTAATCCTTGCTAATCAAGGATAAAATCTCCTATCTATATCTAAAATTATATCTAAAATGCTTAATGATAAATAAATGCGATAAAGGAATTAAATCTAAAAGGAAAAGATAAATCTAAACTAGGTAATATGTCTTCATGTTGATAGATCTTCCTTCCATAGATAGATGATGATAGATTTCGGCCAACTCGACTTCCTTCGTGCCCAAGTAACTCCAAGTCGAGTAGGATTCGTCGAACCGAGTAACGCGTCTCTGGAGGTCTACTCGATCTCGACAAAGGTCTAGTCGATCTCGAGTAGGATTATGGTTGACTGGCTCGACTCGTCGTCTCGGCTAGCTGGTCCTCGACAGGCTCGGATCTGGGCTCCTGGGTGTCGTCGATCTCGACTAGGGTTCCTCGAGATCGACTAGGGGTGTGGTCGAAGATGACTCTCTGGTGATGTCGAGGACTCCCCCTCGGTATGGACTCGGACAAGCGCTGGGTGGCTCGTCGATCTCGACAAGGTCTCATCGAGATCGAGTAGAGATGTGCTCGACGTCTTCGTCCTCGGCTTGTCGACTCCGGGTGTGGTTCTGAGGTGTCGTCGATCTCGACTAGGTCTTGTCGAGATCGAGTTGGCTTCCGGAGTCAGGTTGCCTCGGACTTGGTTTCCTCGATCAGGCTTTGTCGACCAAATCTGCTCGGACTCTCTAATCGAGATCGAGTAAGGTGTACTCGACTTAGAGTAGCTCTGGCTTCAGCTCGGTTTGTCCTGGTTCTGTACTCTCAGATTCCGGACTTCTGTAGTTGTTTTTCGAGCTTTTCTGACCTTCCTTAGAATTGCTGTAATTTGCCTCGAATTCTGCGAATTAAATATAAACTGGTGTAGATTCCATAATTTGGCAAATAAACATAAGCTACATAGATTATGTACTATCTTAGCCCAAATGAATGAAATGTATGCAGAAATCGATATAAAAGTAAGTGTAAAACATGGCAAATTAGGCTCATAACAGGCATGCGTGCCGCCCGATTATGATGGAATGCATTCACGAACTGGCCAGTCTCCGCCCTATCGGAAGGGGGTGGAGGTAGGAGAGGGATATACCACTTGGTATTCTGTGCTAAGGCCTTAATATTATTATGCACTTGATCTTAGGAGCATGTTAGTGTGTTAATATCCCGCAATGCATCTAGAAGCATCTTTATTAGGTATAGCGTATATGTGTGCTTAGGGTTGGGATGCAGAGCTAAAGTGGGCATCGATCTGATCCCACCCCCTATCAATTTTTTTAGGTATCCGTTATGCTTACTACTATTGATGCTAATTTGAGTCCATGACCGCTGGGTCTAACATGGCGGAAAGAGAGAGTTGAGATTCCAGCTTCACTAATTTAATTACGGCTCGAATTTGAATGGCTGATCATATTTTGACCCGACTCTGCCGTGGCACCCCTTTGTATTATGCTTTACTTCCGCTCTTTCTGTGACCTTTGGTTTTCCACGCTTAGACTTACGACAGGTACAGGGGACTTCCCCGGGGATTCCAACGATCCCTTCAAACTTGGGTATGAAATCCCTCTTGAAAACGTCAGTTTAGAATTTCAAACCTCCAACCTGTACTCGGGGCGCAAGATCCTAACGAGGGGTTTCATCCCTCAAAACGTAACCCGAGAATCATAATCACGGGCCGTTACATTAAAGGTGCTTGATTGTTTTGTGTTTATCTTCCCTTCCATGGTCAAGCATATCTAAATATTTCCTTCCTACCATTTCTTGCTTATCTTCAATAATACATCAGACCTTCTTGCCGAGTTTGGCCTCAGTGATGGTCCCACTTTCACCTTCTCATCAAATGAAGAAACATAAGCTACATGCCAATCATCAAATATTGAATTAGTTAATTGCAGGTAAACCTTTTCCTTCTTTTTCTTCTCAGTCCGTATGTCACTTGATTTTTTTTTATCACTCTGCATCTAGCTTCAAATTTTAGCTTTAATCGTACGAGTTTGGTTGCAATTTTTAGCTCTTTCAAAATTTGAAACTATGGGTTGGGAGAGATTGTCACGACTATTCCATACATTGGTGAGTTTCTTTCTTTTGATAACCTCAAGTTTCTCTTATAGGATGACATCACTCTAGAAGAGAGTGTCTTATCGTTGAAATTTAATTTTTTTTTCCGTGCAGGGTTTAATGTTGAAACTGTGGAATACAAAAACATAAGCTTCGTGCAGGGTTCAATATTCATTATTGTCTCTTTCAACTCATCATGTTGTTTCAGTTCTTCGTTACTCTAGAGTTCATACAAACAAGTAAGCAAACTCTACTTTATCCAAACCTCTGGCTTATGTAATGTGATATTTTTTCTGTTGCAAGTTCAAATTCTGGTGGATCCTGATCAATCAGCTGTGTTGAAGGGGCTTCCATTGTTCTCTAATCTTCTTTTCTATTTCATTTTGCTCTCAATTCTGTTTTTCTTGCATTTTATTTTGGTCCATAACCTTTCACCCGTGTTTCATTTGTTATATTGTAAACAAAACTATAAGAAATGAGAAAGGTTATGGATAATTTTTTAAACAATTTAAAGCTTTAGGGATCGACTAAAAAATGAATTTACTCAAATATAGTCTTTAGCTGCGTATTATTATATGACATCACAATTTCTGAGTATTGTGACAGTAATTTCATTTACAATCAAATGTTTGAATTCTCCTTGTAAGGAAGTACAATTTTGTGTCTAATTACACTTTTGAGAAGAACATTGCAGAGTTATTGAATATAATACAATAAGAGCATGCTCATCGACAACGTCCGGAGGAACAAGTTTTTTCACTATGGAAACTCCTGGGTGATCAAAATTCAATTCGGGTATTTGTCTTAACCTTTTTTTTTGTCTTTTATAATTTTATTTGGCCACTTCTTCAGGTAGCCCTCAACAGTGATTATTCACATAACAAGGAAACTAATTTTAACTACCTTATAATTAGCAAATCTGTAGTAAAATACCTTTTTTTTCCAGAGAGAAGAATAAATTGTGATTGCTGAATTGAGGACGCAGTTTAGAGGAAATGCACTTGAAGGAGCAAGCTGAGTTAATCAAATTTCCTCCTATGTGCATTTTTATGGGTTTCTTTTATCAAATTGGTGGCTTTTACAGTAACGATAAAAGGGTGGATTCATATTAAAGCTTGATTAACATATTGGGGCATATGGCCATCTATGTCTTAAACACTATATTCTCTATATACTGCCATTTATATTAGTTCATTCCCTATATTTGTTTGAACTGTTTTTGCCAGAATGTTTGGAAAACCACTGATAAGGCTTCTTTATGTTTGCCAGATTATGTGCTACTTTAGTGTTCAGTGCTACAACTTCCTTTTTTCATGTCATTCTTATAATCATGTGTTGCGTTTTATGTTACGCAGCTTATCAAAATGCAGTTGCCGCTACTTCTGCAAACTGCCTGTACAATTTGCTTGCTTTTCGTTGTTGATAACCCACCTTGGTTTTTGCACATTACAATTGCTGAGTTTAATACATCCAACATTCTGAATAGGATGCTTTATTTTGGGTCTTTCTTCATGTAGGGTATTTCTTCATGATCATCTGTTTCTTTAGTTTAATACGTCTTAAAGTTTTGATCTGATTTGTTTTAGTATGCTTTCGTGTGGAATTACAATATTCACAAGTGCTTGATATCTTCACTGATACTTCCAATATTTTTATTTTTAGCATGCTTAAGTGTTTTGTCTTTGCAATTAAGTGTTTTATCTTTGCAATTTCATCTCATGGGGACATGATTCTTTGCAGGATAGATTGCATTCAATACCAACACATTGAAGTGTCATGCAGTCTCTCATGCATATAACACACGTGTATGGCCCTTCTCTCTATTTATTTATGGACTTATTTTTCAGACATGATTGCCATTTTTTGTTTTTTCTTCATTCCTACATCCATTTTTCTAAGATAAGTCAAATGCTATATAATTGTTATTTGCTTCTTGGATCTTATTATGTGGTAACATATTCTTTCGATATAAAATATGCTTCTCATCCAACACATGACAACTTAATCTGTAATTTCATCAATTAGTATTAAACATATGATTTTGTTTGCTTGATTCTTTCCTGCTTTAAGTAATCCTTATTTCATCAATTATGTGTACCTATACTTACTATGAAATCTATTATTCTTTCCTGATTGACTTTTACATCATTCCAATATACTTGCATATATTCTATTCCGATATTCTTTCCTAATTGACTTTTGCATCATTACCTTATATTACATTGTCATCTCAATTTTATTCTTATATTATTCAGCAAATTTTCCAACTCAGCCCAAATTTTATTCTCTGAATTTTAACTCTACGGTTGTTACCTCTTTTTTTTTTTTTTCAACTCAGTCAATTTTCTTAATTTTACAAGTGTATACTTTGATGTTCTTTCCTAATTGATTTTTATTCTCTCTTATTTTCATTCTTTATTTATTTTCCTTCTTATATCACGATGTACACAATCTTTTGGTGTTTGTTTATGCTTTTTGCTTTTACTTTATTATAAATATCTTTTAGTGTCTTTGATTGGTATAAGAATTTTAGAATGTTAAAATTATCCCTTTCCAAATGCAAAGATACCAACAAAATACAGCCTTAAAAGCCCCAAAGCTGAAGTTTTCGAAGCAATGGCAACAACATGTGCATGACAAACTCAAAGCCTATAGAAATGTTGTGAAGGAAAATCTAAAATCTATAAGCTCTTAAGACAATGGATTGGTCATGTATTTACAAATTTCTGAAAGTGACATTCAGAAATATGTCCTCACATATTTGGTAATTTACCTGTTGATTAATTTACACTTTTTATAATGAATTTACAGATATGATATACAATATTACAGTATGCTGACTTTGTGTAAAATTGATGTTTACAGATTCACTGTTTACAGATTTTAACCAAAAAATATGTTGTTTAGAGATAAGTATCTGAAAAAATCAGCACTTTCCCATTTTGCATAAAAACCATCATAAAACAGCCCTAAACATATTCAAAACTAAATTCTCAAGCAGCACCAAAGTAATAAGTTGAAGCCAAATTAAATTCAGTCCCCAACAATACCTTTACGAGCAGCTACATAGGAAACTGCCTCAAACCAGCCCTCACACCATTAGAAAATCAGCCCCAAGATCTTAAATTTTTTTCCAACTCAACAACTCCCAAGTTTTGATCAAAGTACTAGAATACCAGCAGAAAATAGCCTCAAAAGCTCCAAAGCTGAAGTTTTCGAAGCAACAAATGCATAGGATTTACAAACTCAAATAATGGAAATGTTGTCAAGGGTTGTTCCTGAATTTGCGGATTTTTGAAACTTAAATTCATAAATAGAATTTGCAGATTTCTGAAACATAAATTCATAAATATTTTGTCCCATATTTGCAAATTTACCTTTTGCTGATATACAATATTATAGTATGCTGAATTTGTCTCATATTGCTGTTTACGGATTTTAACCAAAAAAAATGTTGTTTATAGATTTTTAACCTTTGCTCAATTTGAGACAGATTTTTGCCAACAGATTACAAATTCTGCTCAAAATGTGACACAACTTCAAAAATCCACTAAACCTGTCATTTGTTTTCTTAGAGATGGATTCAAATATGCTTAATCTGTCAGTTGCTCAACAACTGAGATTTTATCAGTAACTTAAGTTCTATTTCTTTTATTCTGAATTTCTTTATTGCTCAACAACTTTCAGATTGCTGAATTCAAATTACATTTTAAATCAACCACAATTTTTGCTAACCTGAAATTATATCTTGCTAATTGAAACTTAAACTGATATTTTTAAACTGACACATTGATATGTCAACTTTCCGTAGTTCCTATATTTGCCAAATGCAACTGAATTTAGTTATATATATTTTTTTATGGAAATTTATTATTATCCTCATTTCTTTATTTGATTTGGAATCGTGGATTTGATTTTGTGCTTTTTTGGTATTTTATATCCCCATCTTAAAATATAGAAGTGTCTTGATATTTATGTAATTTGGAGTTGGAACAATTCTGGCTATGTGTTCTTTCCGCTAATTCAA
Organism: Persicaria tinctoria; assembly: GCA_037127255.1. Taxonomy (NCBI): domain Eukaryota; kingdom Viridiplantae; phylum Streptophyta; class Magnoliopsida; order Caryophyllales; family Polygonaceae; genus Persicaria; species Persicaria tinctoria. The sequence continues at coordinate 39,007,166 of JBANSL010000006.1, forward strand.
TAATTAAACAATTTTCTATGAAATACAAAACCTATTTTTTTGTTTTTTTAATTTTTATTCCAGTTTTCATTGATTGTGTTGTGTCACTGTGTGGGTTTCTGACGTGCTCGGTCCTGGGCTCGAGCAAAAGGACCGGCGACGAGAGTTCCGAGAGGTAGGGAAGTTTTGGGCAGTTTTTGGAGCAGCAAATCAAATGGCAAAGATTGCCGATTTCCCGTTGATCAGCCTGGCTTCTGGGGACTTGCGAGTACTAATTTTGTAGATCTTGAAGTCTTGGTCGCGGATTGGGGCTGATCTTGTCAATCGGATGTCAGACAAAGCGAGAAATCGCGTTTTACCGAGATGTCGCTTGTGTAGAGGCGAGTCCAAACGGGGCTTGTTTAAGAGGGATTGAAGGGCTGCTTTGGGGTGACGTTTTGGGGTGAATGGAGGGTGATGATGGGGCCGTGGAAGGCCTTAGAATGGTGGTAAAGTAGGGTATGGGGGTTGAGGGATATGTGATGCAAGATCGCTCTCGATCTTCCGCACTCTCGGCCTCGCACCCTGAGTGTTTCCGACCCTTTGATTCCGTCGTCTCTCACTAGGGAATAGCTCTTAGCATCTTACCAAGAGGTTTTATCCGGCATCTCACCAAGATAGATTTTGTTTCTTAACCCGAAACGAAGGTATCACAAGCTCATATTTTTCTCAAATTCAACTTATCTCTAAAAGAAGTTCTTACATCCCTTTATATAGGAAAATATTGATGGTATGCAAAATAAAAGAAATTAAAATAAATCGATAAACTAATGACGGATAATGTGAAAGGGTTTCCCGAGATTTATGACGGAGAGATCGATGGGCAAACATAATGGAGGAAGATGAATGGTCTTCGTTGCAATCATAGAGATGGAAGTTATGAAATCTCTAAAGCCCCGTCATTTAATCCGACTTTATTGAATGCATTCCGTCTTTATTTATTACATTTCCGATGAGCTGCCAGAATTTCGGACTGCTGCAAAGATCCCATATTTCGTCCATTATTCAAGCTGAATTGATGATTGCATCCTTCAATAAAGTTGTAGCCGCTTAAAATATCTTTCCAACAAGTGTTTATCGGCTTCAATCGGAATTTTATACAACCAGAATGACCCAAAATACTGAGGTGTCGCCAAACAGCCTTCACAAATGAAAGTGATGTTCTGCTCCGAAGACAAACCTTTGTAGGAAAAAAGATGCGAGCTCATGGGCGACTACGATCACATCATCCTCCACCCCTTTAAAAGGATTCGTCTTCGAATCCGTGATGGAAACGAGCGACTTCTTCGAACATGCTTCTTCTTCCTTGAACGGATCTTGAATCCCTTCTTCTTCTTCAATCGTGAAAGGCAAGCAAGACGGAATGAAAGAAGTTGAATCTAACCACTTACTTGACATGGAATTCAGAAAGTTAGGTGTTGTGAGCCTAATCTGCCATGTTTTACAGTAACTTTTATATCGATTTCTGCATGCATTTCATTCATTTGGGCTAAGATAGTACATAATCTATGTAGTTTATGTTTATTTGCCAAATTATGGAATCTACACCAGTTTCTGTTTAATTCGCAGAATTCGAGGCATTTTACAGCAATTCTAAGGAAGATCGGAAAAGCTCAGAAAACAACTACAGAAGTCCAAGGGCAAAGTAGCAACGGAACCAGTCAAATCGAGCCAAGAAACCAGACTACTCGACCTCGAGTAGCTCTTAATCGATCTCGACGAGCATGTCCGAGCAAGCCTTGTCGATCAGGAGCATTGTCAAGAGCCAGACCATCCCAGCTCCGGAAGTTACTCGATCTCGACAAGACCCTAGTCGAGATCGACGAAGACCAGTGCCACACCCGGAGTCGACAAGGAGAGAAGCTGACCGAGAAGCCGAGGACGAGGATGCCGAGCAACCCTAGTCGATCTCGACAAGCTCTAGTCGAGATCGACGAGCCACCCAGTGCCAGTCCGAGTCCATGCCGAGGAGAAGCTGCTCGACAAGAAGTCCACACCCCAACTCGACGAACCCTTGTCGAGATCGACGAGGCCTTGTCGAGATCGACGACGCCCAGAGCCCAGATCCGAGTTTGTCGAGCACACCTACCCGAGAAGACCCAGTCGGTGAACATACCTACTCGATCTCGACAAGGGGTAGTCGAGATCGACGAACACCAGGAGCCAAGTCCGAGCCACATCGAGCAGAGCTAGCCGGGAAGTCCAGTCGACGAAGAATTCTGGTCGAGATCGACAAGCCTTTGTCGATGTCGAGTAGACCCAGTTTCTGCAGTCAAGTCGACGTGAGCAGTTCGAGTAGAATTTGGAATCCTTGGGCACGAAGAAATCCGAGAATGGCCGAAGAGATCTATCCAAAGTTGATCAATTCTATCCATGGAAGGGAATCTATCAACTCATGAAGACTTATCTATTTAGATTTATCTTTTCCCTTTTAGATTTATTTCCTTAAAGCCTTTTATTTATCTTTTTGCAAAGTAGATATAGATTTAGATATAGATAGATGATTATTTCCTTGATTAGCAAGGTTTGATCACTATAAATAAGGCCCATGGGGCTCAGTTTTATTCATTCCATTTCAGAGACAATTAGTTAGTTACATAAAGAGAGGTTGTAAGTTGGAGTTTATTTTATGCAAGTTAATTCTTTTTCATCAATCAATGTCTGCGACTGCGATGAGGCGTGAGTAGTCCACCCACTTCTGGGGCTGGGGTGAGCCCGACGGTGGCCATGTGAGGCGATGCGATAAAGGTCAGATCTTTTTGTGCAATTCATCTTCTATCCCTATGAGCATGATTCTTTTGCGAGAGTTGAAGGTGATCCTTGTTTGTATTGTTGAAGCGAAAGTGATCTTAATGCAACTTGGGTTAATTATGTGAAAAAGGGTTAGTAACAATTAGGGTTTATGCGAAAGCCTCTATATGCCTATTTGTTAATAACGAAAGTTATTTGATGGAAAGCATGATCTTTTATGCCTTTATGTGTTACTTTGCATGGTTATCGTTGTGGTGTTGATACCCTGGCTTTGGAAGTCTTTTATTATATTGATTTATTCTGTCAAAAATCTGAGTTTTGGGTTCGAAAATTTGCAATTTAAATTTCTGTCTTTCTTGTCGATACAGAGGAGAGTCTCATCGATATCGAGTAGGACCTTAGTCGATATCGAGTACGGTTTTGGTCTATGTCTAGTTGATTTTCTGTTTCTGTCATCGATTTTCAGTTTCTGCCTTTGCTGTGTCTTGTCGATCTCGAGTACCCTGTGGTCGAGATCGACTAGCCTTTGCTTTGCTTTTATTTGCTGCTTTGCTTTGTCTTTTCTGTCTTCGTTTAGTTCTTTGCTTTTGTTTGTTCTTTTCTACTTTTATTTCTGTTTCTTTCTGTGTTTCTGTCTTTCTGCTATTCGGTCTGTGAGAATTTACAGCTACATGAGAACTGCTGACGTGCTTCCTCGTGGATTCGATCCTGACTTTCTCTTACTACAACGGGAGGAAGTCTTGTATTTATTTGATGAGACAGGGAAGTCAGTCCGATCTATATTTTATATTTATTTCATACTTGACCATCCTCCTGCAACAACAAATTGGCGCCGTTGCCGGGGAGGCAATCATTCGCGCCTTAGGTAGTCAGTTCTCACTTTTCTCTTGAGTGAATTCGCAGGTGTATGCGCCGTTCTGGTATCCCACCTGAGTTTGACGCTTTAGACGAACCGGAACGCCTCCTACAAATTAGAGCTAGACTGCAAAGAGCCATGACAGTCGCTGAAACACATGAGCAGCTGATACAGAGGCTTACCAGGGAACTAGCCGCAAGGGATACTACTATCGCCAATGAGAGGATGGCGAGGGAGCAAGCAAATGAGTGCGCAAGGCAAGCAGAAGCTGAGCTTGCCCAATATCCAACAACTGCAGAGGATTATATGCATCCAACTCTCGTCGTGCCTGAATCGGCGATTCTAATCCCTGAAAACTCTTTTGAAATTCGCAATCAATTTATTATAGAGCTTAAAAATAATTCCTTCTTTGGTAGATTTAATGAGTGTCCTCTTGAACATATTACAAATTTTTCTGACATGTGCCGTACTCTTGCTGAAGGTACAACTTTGGAATGTGTCAAGATGAAAGCTTTTCGCTGGTCTCTCGCTGGGCCTGCACTGAAATGGCTGGAAGGGCTGAAAGCAAGATCACTCACAACCTGGGCCCAAGTAGAGCAAGAGTTTCTGAACAAATTCTTCCCACCCGCCAAAACAGCACATCTCCGCCAGAAAATCACCGCCTTCAAACAGAAGCAAGGGGAACCGCTGGCAAAGGCATGGGAGCGCTACAAAGAACTTCTGCGATCTTGCCCTACTCATGGACAGCCACCCTACATCATTCAGGAGATCTTCTTCAACTCTTTGATCAAGTCACTAAGGACAGAATCAACAATTATACTCGCTATGAGTATCTGACAATGCCGCCAAGTGACGCATGGGGTGTGCTAGAGAAGCTCACTAACTACGATAACAAGTATGGGTCTACTGTAACCTATGAAGAGAACCCATACGCCAGGCCAGCACCATCCATGCCCCTATATGATCCCCCTAAGGAGATTGATCCAGATGTTAGGGAGCAGTACTACAGAGACCAGAATAAGAAGCTCATCAAGCAAGTAAAGTATCTCTCTGTCAACCAGCCTTGTATTGAATGCGGATCGCAAAGGCACACCACTCCTGAGTGCCCACACGCAGAACAAGTCAGGATGGTAGAGCATCACGAGGAGGCAGCTTACGCAGGGGGTCCCAATCGCTACATGGGGGACCAAAGGTTTCAGCAACCACAATGGAACCAAGGTGTCCCCAGGAACCCCTCGCCCTACAGAGCTCCAGGACATCCGGAAAGAGACCAGAAAAAGGATGATATACAGACAGTCTTGGAGGAAATACGGAGGAACCACTCAGAAACTAGGCAATCCTTCAACTCCGTTTATACTCAGATGCAAGGTGTCAACTCTAGGCTTGGGGAAATTGATATATGGCGGAAATCAGTTGATACACAGATTGGTCAGCTAGCAGCAGGAATCCCCAGACAGTCAGGGTCACTTCCAGGATCTTCAGAACCAAATCCTAAGGGAAAGACTGGACACATCGCTGCTATAAAACTCAGAAGCGGCCATCAACTGCAAGAGCCAGAGGTCGGAAAGCAGCAGAACAACGAAGAACAGCAAGTCGACATCGACCAGGGCCTAGTCGATCTCGAGGAGGGTCTAGTCGACCTCGGGGAGAAACTTCCAGAGTCGTCGTCTGCACCACACAACAACTCGACGGCACCAAATCTAGTCGATATTGACAAGACTGTGGTCGATGTCGAGGAGCCCCTTGTCGACATAGAGTAGCCTGCAGCATCTCCAACATCTGTTCTGGCTCCAAATCCGAAAAAGAAGCTGCCTTTCCCCACAAAATCTCTAAAGGACCCAGCAGAAAAAAAATTCCAACGCTTCATCAAGATGCTTCAGAAGCTCAACGTCACCATCCCCTTCACAGAAGCTCTCAATGAAATGCCATCTTATGTCAAGTTCCTGAAGGAGATTTTGAGCAAAAAGCGACTGCTGGCAGAAATCACAGAGGAGTGCAGCCATCTTGACATATTAGAGTAGAGGCCGGATCCAGGTAAGTTTGCTATAACTATTGGGTTTGGTCCATACAAAATTAATGCCTTATGTGATCTTGGAGCTACTGTGAGTATAATGCCTTTAACGATTTGGTCCAAGATTAAGATAGGTGCCCTAGAGCCAGTGGATGCTAGACTTTACATGGCCAACAACACGGTGGTCATTCCAACAGACATGGTGGACAATGTGCCATTACAAGTAGGTAAATTCTTTGTCCCTGCTGATTTCCTAGTTGTTGATATGCAAGAGGATCCTGCTTGTCCAATTATTCTAGGAAGACCATTCTTGGCGACGGTGGATGCCAACATAAGCGTAAGGAAAGGAGTGCTCACCTTCAACATCAGCGATGAGGTAATTGAGTATTCCTTTAATAAAACTGAAAGGCAAACAGGTCCAATGGAAGAAGTCAAATCTATCTCAGCTGGCTATATCACCTGCGGGGAACCCAAGGTCAGAAATATGACCCCTGAGAAGCTGGAAAAGAGGGACATGGAGGCCCAGGTGGAGGAGATCATGACAATCCTCAAGGAGAACACAGAGAATCCAATCGACACAGATCAAGGTAAGTCGTTATGGATTAATTATTTTTCGGATGCCTTAACAGGAACTAAGTATGGGGTCAAGATCGACCAAGACTCCTCGACATCGAGGACCCTAGTCGATCTCGACCAGACCAAGGAGCCTCCACCAGCACCAGCCTCGTCGACCAGCCGGACAGAAGCGGGACTCTACTCGGCCAACTCGACTTCGCCTTCCTCGACGAAGACGACTCCAGAACCAGAGCCCTTGTCGATCTCGAGTACGCTACTCGATGTCGACCAACTTCAGCATCCTCGGGCACCGTCTTCCTCGACACAGACTCCACCAGACGGACCAAGCTCCTCGATCTCGACCACCCTTGTCGAGATCGACCACCACTCGACTCCACCGGATCCTTCCTCCTCGACGCTGCAGCCACCAGGAGCAGAAGCCTACTCGAGGTCGACCAGCCTTGTCGAGATCGACAAGCCCTGTCCTTCGTCGACTTCCGCACCCTCGAGCAGACCACCACCAGAACCAGCCTCCTCGTCGAGATCGACTAGTCCTAGTCGAGATCGACCAAACACAGTGGTCCCCGATTCCGTCTCTGCGAAGGTAAGCCAAGGTATGGATCTTTCTTCTCCTATTTCCATTAAAGATTTATCTATACATGGGAGAGGTCTGCCTTGGTATGTGCGACTGTGCAGGATATCCAATGATGAGCCCAAGGAGTATGAAGTTGGAGACAAGCTCTATGTCTCTAAATCAAAGGATCATTGGTTTTCCAACAAATTCAACAAGAAGCGGATGGGACCGTTCGTGGTGAACAAGATCCATTCTGGAGGATTGCAGCTGAGGGACAAGAATGGAGTCCTATTTGAGGCCCAAGCTACATGGGTCCTGCAAATGCCACCTTGAGCGTAAATGGAAAGTCGGCCTAGCGACTATAAAATCTAGAGCTTGTACATAGACATTTATTTTTGGACTTTTGAGACTTTGTTGCTTTTGTTTGTTTTTGTTTTTTGGTTTTGAACTTTTAGTTTTTCTATTGTGGGTATATGTCTTCTACACTTTTCAGGTCCATGAATAGAAGCAAGTAACAATCAATCTCGGCCAGGAGGTGCTTCCATTCGAAATTTAGAGGCCCTGCAAGCCTGTCTTGTGAGTTTCTTTCTTTACCCTTACCTTGTTTTTATACAGTGAGGACACTGTAATGTTTAAGTGTGGGGTGATGGAAGAGCTTACTTTATGCATATTTGCTATATTTGACATTATTTGTGCATATTTAGAATTTATTTCTTTGAATTGCTACATGGCTATTTTGGAATGCATTATTGATTTATGTCCTTATATGCATGTTTTCCAAAGTTTATAAAAATGACCCCCATTGAAAATTTTGAATAATGTCATGGAAGCTTATATTGAACTCGACGATGCAAAATTAGATTCATTAGAGATATAGCATGAAATTGCCTAGTAAAGGTAAGTCACAATGAAGTGCATATTTTATTGAAAACCATGAAAGGAGGTAAAATTTGAAGTTGCTTTTGACATGTTGCATGATAAGAGGATGGAGGACTTTATATTTTCCATATAATGCTCATATTGTTTATATCCCAGCCTTACCCATGCTTATGCATCACAAAAGCCATAATATGCCTTATTTCATATATTGCTCCACATGATCTAAATATTTGCCATTCTTTACCTTATCCGGGGATTATGTTGAGAATGATGTTACATTATGGAGATGTTATATGGTTGTTGTGTTGTTAAATATCATTATTGGAGTTTGGAAGGAAATTGTTTGAAATATATGGAAAATTTCATGAGTGAAAGAAAATCCAATCACCTCAGGAGATAAAGGTAGATTGACCCTGCTCGCTGAGATAATAGTTTGGCGAGATGGGACACATTGTGAGAAGTCCAAAGCACTAAGTATCCGGGGCCATTCATGACACCCATGTTTGCGACTCGCGAGAAGGAAGTGTTGAGGTTAGAGAGGTAAAAGCATTATTATTGATAAAAGCATTATGAAAGGTGATGAATCATATGAGAAAGAATGTGGTATGAAAGTTTGGAAATACTCCATTTCCCCGGATCATTAGCACCACATTGCCAAAAATTGCCCACCTTTTAGCCTTTTACCAATCTACTCCTTATTTGAGCTTAAATTAAAGTCCTCTTGATTATTGATGCTTTGTCACATGAATTATTTGTGCATAACCCTCTTTTTGTGCGTAGATGTTGCTTTTGTATATTTGCACATGCATGAATCTGTGACACTAGTACCTTTTCGAGGATGGTAATTGATTGCAGGGTTATATAAGAATGAATTTAATATGTTGAGAGTTTTAAATTCTTCCCCTAAATGACAAATAAAAGGATTGTTTGAGGACAAGCAAGCTTAAGTATGGGGTGTTTGTTGTGAGCCTAATCTGCCATGTTTTACAGTAAATTTTATATCGATTTCTGCATGCATTTCATTCATTTGGGCTAAGATAGTACAAAATCTATGTAGTTTATGTTTATTTGCCAAATTATGGAATCTACACCAGTTTCTGTTTAATTCGCATAATTCGAGGCATTTTACAGCAATTCTAAGAAAGATCGGAAAAGCTCGGAAAATAGCTACAGAAGTCCAAGGGCAAAGCAGCAACGGAACCAATCAAATCGAGCCAAGAAACCAGACTACTCGACCTCGAGTAGCTCTTACTCGATCTCGACGAGCATGTCCGAGCAAGCCTTGTCGATCAGGAGCATTGTCGAGAGCCAGACTATCCCAGCTCCGGAAGTTACTCGATCTCGACAAGACCCTAGTTGAGATCGACGAAGACCAGTGCCACACCCGGAGTCGACAAGGAGAGAAGCTGACAGAGAAGCCGAGGACGAGGATGCCGAGCAACCCTACTCGATCTCGACAAGCTCTAGTCGAGATCGACGAGCCACCCAGTGTCAGTCTGAGTCCATGCCGAGGAGAAGCTGCTCGACAAGAAGTCCACACCCCAACTCGACGAACCCTTGTCGAGATCGACGAGGCCTTGTCGAGATCGACGACGCCCAGAGCCCAGATCCGAGTTTGCCGAGCACACCTACCCGAGAAGACCCAGTCGGTGAACATCCCTACTCGATCTCGACAAGGGGTAGTCGAGATCGACGAACACCAGGAGCCAAGTCCGAGCCACATCGAGCAGAGCTAGCCGGGAAGTCCAGTCGACGAAGAATTCTGGTCGAGATCGACAAGCCTTTGTCGATGTCGAGTAGACCCAGTTTCCGCATTCAAGTGGACGTGAGCAGTCCGAGTAGAATTTGGAATCCTTGGGCACGAAGAAATCCGAGAATGGCCGAAGAGATCTATCCAAAGTTGATCAATTCTATCCATGGAAGGGAATCTATCAACTCATGAAGACTTACCTATTTAGATTTATCTTTTCCCTTTTAGATTTATTTCCTTAAAGCCTTTTATTTATCTTTTTGCAAAGTAGATATAGATTTAGATATAGATAGATGATTATTTCCTTGATTAGCAAGGTTTGATCACTATAAATAAGGCCCATGGGGCTCAGTTTTATTCATTCAATTTCAGAGACAATTAGTTAGTTACATAAAGAGAGGTTGTAAGTTGGAGTTTATTTTATGCAAGTTAGTTCTTTTTCATCAATCAATGTATGCGATTGCGATGAGGCGTGAGTAGTCCACCCACTTCTGGGGCTGGGGTGAGCCCGACGGTGGCCATATGAGGCGATGCGATAAAGGTCAGATCTTTTTGTGCAATTCATCCTCTATCCCTATGAGCATGATTCTTTTGCGAGAGTTGAAGGTGATCCTTGTTTGTATTATTGAAGCGAAAGTGATCTTAATGCAACTTGGGTTAATTATGTAAAAAAGGGTTAGTAACAATTAGGGTTTATGCGAAAGCCTCTATATGCCTATTTGTTAATAACGAAAGTTATTTGATGGAATGCATGATCTTTTATGCCTTTATGTGTTACTTTGCATGGTTATCGTTGTGGTGTTGATACCCTGGCTTTGGAAGTCTTTTATTATATTGATTTATTCTGTCAAAAATCTGAGTTTTGGGTTCGAAAATTTGCAATTTAAATTTCTGTCTTTCTTGTCGATACAGAGGAGATTGATCCAGATGTTAGGGAGCAGTACTACAGAGACCAGAATAAGAAGCTCATCAAGCAAGTAAAGTATCTCTCTATCAACCAGCCTTGTATTGAATGCGGATCGCAAAGGCACACCACTCCTGAGTGCCCACACGCAAAACAAGTCAGGATGGCAGAGCATTATGAGGAGGCAGCTTACGCAGGGGGTCCCAATCGCTACATGGGGGACCAAAGGTTTCAACAACCACAATGGAGCCAAGGTGTCCCCAGGAACCCCCCGCCCTACAGAGCTCCAGGACATCCGGAAAGGGACCAGAAAAAGGATGATATACAGACAGTCCTGGAGGAAATACGGAGGAACCACTCAGAAACTAGGCAATCCTTCAACTTCGTCTATACTCAGATGCAAGGTGTCAACTCTAGGCTTGGGGAAATTGATATATGGCGGAAATCGGTTGATACACAGATTGGTCAGCTAGCAGCAGGAATCCCCAGACAGTCAGGGTCACTTCCAGGATCTTCAGAACCAAATCCTAAGGGAAAGACTGGACACATCGCTGCTATAAAACTCAGAAGCGGCCATCAACTGCGAGAGCCAGAGGTCGGAAAGCAGCAGAACAACGAAGAATAGCAAGTCGACATCGACCAGGGCCTAGTCGATCTCGAGGAGGGTCTAGTCGACCTTGGGGAGAAACTTCCAGAGTCGTTGTCTGCACCACACAGCAACTCGACGGCACCAAATCTAGTCGAGATCGACAAGACTGTGGTGGATGTCGAGGAGCCCCTTGTCGACATAGAGGAGCCTGCAGCATCTCCGACATCTGTTCTGGCTCCAAATCCGAAAAAAAAGCTGTCTTTCCCCACAAAATCTCTAAAGGACCCAGCAGAAAAAAAAATTCCAACGCTTCATCAAGATGCTTCAGAAGCTCAACGTCACCATCCCCTTCACAGAAGCTCTCAATGAAATGCCATCTTATGTCAAGTTCCTGAAGGAGATTTTGAGCAAAAAGCGATCGATGGCAGAAATCACAGAGGAGTGCAGCCATCTGGACATATTAGAGAAGAGGCCGGATCCAGGTAAGTTTGCTATAACTATTGGGTTTGGTCCATACAAAATTAATGCCTTATGTGATCTTGGAGCTAGTGTGAGTATAATGCCTTTAACGATTTGGTCCAAGATTAAGATAGGTGCCCTAGAGCCAGTGGATGCTAGACTTTTCAAAGAAGGGGAGGATGATGTGATCCGAGCTCTTTCGACACATGCTCGGTGTTTTAGTCATAACAGGAGCTATATTTGTCCGATGATGGTCCATGAATACTTGTTGGAAAGCTAATTCAAAGGGGCACATATTTCATGAAGACCAAAATACCGAAATCATCCAAAAAGAAGTCCGAAATTGGCAATACTCCAGCAGTTCAAAATCTGGAATGTTTTCCCGACGCATTGAATGAAGTCGGAATAGCTGAAGAGGCATTGAACGAGATTCATTCAATGGAACTTGATGGTTTTTCCACTCCATGATGACATTCAACCCTCTATTTTCCACTAGGGGGCTGGCCAACTTTCGCCATCAATTCCTGAGAGACCTTTCATGTTTACCATCTTTAATTTGTTGTTTTAATTATTGCTTATTTTATGGCTATAAAATGCCTAAACCTTTGTCATAAGAAATAAGATTAGAGTTGTGAATTTTTGGAAAAAGTGTGTGTGTCTTGTTGATTTGGTGAGATGCCGTTTTGACACCCCATTCCGGAGTGAGAGGCCGATGAATGGTTCCGTTTGTTTAACTCTTTCCGGTGAGATGCTTATTAGAGTTGTTCAAACAAAGGCTTGATTGCTCGGGAGTGAGATGCCGACGAGTGAGAGAGCGAGTTTGGTAAATCTATGGGTGAGATGCTTATAGATTTAGCCATCCATATCTTGTTTTTATTTTCCCATAAATCTAGAAAAATCCAAATAAAAGAGTCGCGTGTGTCAAATTTTGTTCTTGTGCTCGGTTGAAGCTTTGTAACTTGTTGGATCGATCCTTTGGGTCACGTCAGTTTCTCACCATTGACTTTTTTTACTTACAACTTTTCTATTTCTGCAGTTGTATATACTATGGAGTTTCAACAACGTGGACTACTCCATGCTTATATTGTTATGTGATTGCATAAAGATGACAAGTTGTCTACCGTAGATGGCATTGATAGAGTAATCTCTGCAGAAATTCCAGATCCAATCCACCATCCAACTTTGGTCATTCTCTATAATAAATATTTTATATTCTAATTTTTTTTTCCATCGCAACTGCGCCATGGTGCGGGTATTCCACTAGTTAAATAACAAAACAACAATTAAAACAACTAAAATAACACACAATCAGGCCGACCCACCCCGAAATGAAGCCTAAACCCGAATCCCTTTACTCGAAAGTCCACACCCTAAACTGGGGCCCAACTCTTAGTTTAAGTGAACCGGAAAAAAACGCTAGACCGGCGGAACCAAAACAAAAAAGAAAAAAAAAGAAAGGAACCCGGATTCCCATTTCCCAGACCCGTCTTCAACCCCTGCACTCGTCCCCTGTTCAACGGAAACTGACGATTGACGAAAGAAAGGAAAACCAGGCCGCGCTGGCGGCTCTTTCCAAACCGAACCCGCTCCCAACTAATCGACACGGTTCCCCGACCCCATCCAGGACCGTCCAATGAATTTCAAAGGCCCGGTGCTAAAGTAAGTAACACAACTACTAGTGGGATTAAAATAATCCAAACGTCTTGTGCTGAAGCTTCACTACCACTGGGAAGAGACGAAGAGATGAGGACCATGAGTATATGGAAGGCCGATTTAAGAACAATTATTTCATCTTCGATAATTGAGATTCAAGAATTGGGAAGTGGAGAGGAGATGAAAGGTCGACATTAAAGGCGTGGAGATCTGAAAAAGGAAAGAACTATCAACCGTGTAAGCGGGGGAGAAACCAACGTGTAGGCCGATTTAAGAGCAATTATTTTAAGGAAAAATTGAAGAAAACCACCCTTTAAATAGGGTGTTTTGCGTGAAACCACTCCTTAAAATAAAAATTGCAACCCCCCCCCCCTTTAAAACTGTTTTCTTTGCAAAGTCACACCCATCACCCAATTTTCGTTAATTAAATGTTAAAGTGTGTGGAAATTTAATTATACCCTTTATTTTTTTTATTATTTCACTCATTTCAGTTCATATTAGTTGATATTTAACTTTTTAAATCGAAATATCGAAACCGAAATAAAATAACGAAACCCAAATTGTATTTCCAAATCTCGGAATTTGAAAGCAGAATTAAAATCTGTCTGAAAATCTGATTTAAAATGATGCCGGAATTTACTTCGAAAGATTTTGAATAAAATAAATCGCTCGAGGACGGAAATTCTCAAAATTTCCCGAATCTCAAAATCAAATCAAATATAATTAAATATTTAAACAAAATAATGATTTAAAATTTTCATTCTTTACAACTAGTAATAATATATTTGTTGCTTCTCTTAAATTTTGTGAAAAAAGAGATAAAATAATATAATTTGCCGAACAAATAGAGTATTAATGGGTCGTGTAATTGACGTGCGTGAGGGGAGATCGATGCCTATGCTCACTCCAATCAAATATATTTATGCTCGAATCCCTCTATAGTATAGTGGAAATCAAGGTTGATCCAAGGGAGTATGTCAGCGGTGCTATCCTAGTTGTTTTATGGACGAAAATAGGGGAATAAATGGCGCAAGTAGGGGCTGTAAATGGTGGTGAACACACTGAATTTGGCTCAAGTAACAAGTGATTTCAATGTATGAGAAGGAACTTCCAAGATTAGGGCTAACCACAACAACAAACACATGTATAAATCAATGAATCATGTAAGAAATCATGCTTTATCTCAATCAAACAAATCAAATCACTTTCGTAAAAGAGACTTATTTGACTATACCTTTTCTTAATTAGGTCTTTTTAACTATCATCAAAAATCCCTAATTACTATCAATGTTAACAATCTCCTTTGGTGAATTCAATTGTAACAATGAACGCCCTAGATTTTCATCAAGGGTTAAACACATAGGTAGAAATAGATAAAAACATCTCATCAATATAGATTCATTCATTCACACACATGCCTATTGTTGGGTTCACCCCAACCCTAGAAGATGGGGGAACTACTCACTCATTGCCAAAGAAAACATAAAAACAATGGAAGAATTCATAATCTTAGATTGCATAAATCAAAACCTTAAATTAACGTTCAACTTTCAACCAAAAAGCTCCAGAAAACGTCGCAAGTTGCTGCTGGAACTTCAGCCGTGAGTGTTGTGTGGAGAGAGATACCTAATTAGCCTCTAATTGACTTTATTTTAAAGATAAAAATTCTAGACTTAATCTCCAAGGAAAAATAATAAAAATCTAACTAAGGAAAGATAAAATATTCCAAGTCTATCTAACTAAAAGATACTAAAAGAGATTTAGAAGAAAACCCTAATTAAAAAGCCCATTAAGTGAATAAAACAGCCCGCAGAATCCTTTGCTGGTGCGCAGGGTATCGGTGCCGAGGTCTGAGGTGTCGGCGCCGAGGTATCTGTGTGAATGCAGTAACTTCTGATTTTTTCCAGCTTTTCGACTCTGTCTTCAATCACACTTTCCCGAGTCCTCGTTTATCGGATTGACGCATATGAATATGCGTTGGAAAGCTCTTTTCAAGGAATACAAATCTCATGAAGGCTCCAGATCTTGAATCAAAGTGATGGATGGCGAAAACAAGGCTTTTCTCCAGCTTCACCACTTTTTGCTTTTGCTTGGCTTCTCCATTGCATTCATGATTTTTCCTTAAGCTCTAAAGTGCGTCAAAATTCTTCCAAATCAGCTCCAAAACCTACAAAAACACCACCAAAGCTTGTGTAGACTCCATATCTTGCAATATTAAGCATAACTACACATTTTCCTTACATTCCCAACACAAAAAGTAATAAAATGACTCAAATGGAATGAAAACATGATGTAAAATAAGACTAAATATGATGACATCAGTAATCCGGCGTTCACGACTCAAGACCCCATGGAATATGAATCACATAAATTTGTCCAAAATTACAACAAAAAAATAGGAGAGCTACAAAGAACAAGCAAGGTGGGAACCCATGAAATATGAATCACATCTTTGTCCAGTTGTTGTTTGGATGGTTTTTGTTTCTGGATGGGTTAGCTAGCTAGGACCCCTGGTCCCCTTTTTAAGTTGGTGGTATGCTCATCATCCTGTATTGGGAATGGCTACCTTTTGTTGTTTGCTTGGAACCCTCTCTTTCGAGGGTATTGTAAAATAACAATGTGGTGTTGTGTGTGCTATTTATTTGCTTACTTGTGTGCTCAGTGTTAGGCATGAAAGCGCGTCCGTGGTATTTCGGGAGTCTAATGACAATCCAACAACAATCTGACTACACCAGAAAATAGCACCAACAACTGCACAAATCTAGAACCGAAACCAGAACACATCCAAGAAACGCTGAAGACCGATTGAAGACTCCACCTTGATTGTAAGATCTTGAGAACTAACGTGCAGGTGATCTAAAGGGTGATGAAAGACAAAAGGCTGGGTTTCAAGGTCTTGAAACCCAAACAAAAATGTTTGATCACTTATGCATTTCTCTATTTTGACTTGTTCTCTTACAGGAAAGAATCCGAGGCCAACATTTTTGGGCCTAAATTATAATGGGCTTTATATTGGGCTATGAGATGTGATTTTGGCTTTATCGATTTATACATGAGTTTCTCATCTAACCCACTTTATGTACTAGATACATTATGGAAGCTCTTTCAGGATTTCACTTTTTATACAAGGAAATTAAGAATCGATCCATAGTTGATCATACTTGATCATGAAGAAAGGCGAAGGAACATCTTGGAAGGCACACAAAGGATCTGTTTTGGAAGGAATTCAAATGTCTTGGAAAGAATTTGAAATTCAAACGGTTCTCCCTCCAAGAAACTCTACAAGTGTTCCTACTATAAAAAGACGAAGGCTAAGAAATATGGAAGCTAACTAAGCAAGCACTCAAGCAATCACAGCCATCTCAAAACATTCGTCAAGTTTCTCCTACATTCTCAAAAGGCTTAGTTGTTGATCATTGTTTAAGAGTTGAGAGAAACACTAGCACTTATTGTACAAGTCATTCATTTTACACTTAGAGTTTTGATACTCGATCAAAGCACACTTGGTGTGTGGTGTGAGCTTTTATTTCACTTGTAAGGTTGAGATCTAAAATAGAAGCGGTGAGGCTTTGTATAGAGAAAGGGAAGTTTATCTAGGAAGTTCTAGGCTCAAGAGGAGTGAAATAAGAAGTGTTTGAATCCTACGGGTTGGATAACCCTAGGCGGGGACGTAGGCCAGTTGGTGCCGAACCTCGTTAACAATTCGTGTGTTTATCTTTGATATTCCGCATTTACATTATCTTATTCGATTTTACATTGTCAAGTCCTTATAGCCTATATCAAGGTCTTGACAAGTTGCACTATATTTCTATTGTTGCAAAAATTGTCCATACTCTATTCACCCCCCCCCCCCTTCTAGAGTATTATTCATCGCCTTATAGACTCTTCAATTGGTATCAGAGCTTGGCTCACTGTTTTGATTTAACAATCTTGTGAGTTTTCAGCATGTCTACCATAGGTGATGGAGGTTTTGCTCAAGGAAGGTCAACCAATAGGCCTCCACTTTTCCGTGGCAATAACTTTGTCCACTGGAGATCACTGATGCAAATGTTCATCATTGATCAAGACCTTGAGCTATGGGGCCTGGTCAAGAATGGACCACACGTTCCTAAAAAGACTGTCGATGGAAAGCAAGTTGATAAAACTGAGTCTAATTACGATCAGACTGATCTTGAGAACATTGCTAAGAACTACAAAGCTATGAATCTACTATATTGCGCTCTCGATGCTAATGAGTTTAATCGTGTCTCAGCTTGCAAAAGTGCCAAGGAAATTTGGGACAAACTTATAGTTACTTATGAGGGCACAAGTCAAGTCAAAGAGAGTAAGATTAATATCTTTCTCAGGCAATACGAACTTTTCAAGATGAATCCCGATGAGACAGTAAAGGAGATGTTTACGAGATTCACTCAAATTGTAAACAACCTCGACATACTTGGAAAAACTTTCTCCAACCCAGAAAAGGTTCGAAAGGTTCTAATGAGCCTTCCAAAAACCAAGTGGGGTCCCAAGGTTACTGCAATTGAGGAAGCTCAAGATCTCTCTACACTACCATTAGATGATCTTCTCGGAAAACTTATCACTCATGAGATGATATTAAACGAGGAAGATGGAGAAGTACCCTCAACAACAAAGAACCTTGCTCTCAAAGCTAAGAAAGATCACTCGCAATCTGAGAGTGATGAATCAGACGACGAAGATGATCCCTTTGCTCTCATCACACGGGGATTAGCTTGAATTATGAAGATGAAAAAACAATTTTCCAACAGGTCCGTGAAAATACCGATTCATCTAGATTCAAAAGCAAGTCTCCCAACACGTCAAAGAAGCCAAAAGTGCTAACATGTTTTGAGTGTGGCGAGACAGATCATCTCGTAAAGGAGTGCCCTATGAAGAAAAGAAATAAGTTCAAGAAATATGAACAAAAGAAAAAGGCTATGCTTGCAACCTGGAGTGACTCAGATTCATCATGTGACTCAGACACCGAAAAAGAACATGCAAATCTATGTCTTATGGCTGAACACGAAGGATCACAGACTCAAGACCTTGAACAAGTGGTAAGAAACCTAATGTCTAGTCCTCCCGATGTTCTTTCTGAAGTCCTAAGAAATATGATTTCTAATGAAGATGCTTACAGCAGTGAAATCAACTACACCTTGAAAGAAAGGCTGATAGATCAACAAAAATGTATTAGTGATATGTCGCTATAAATGAAAAATCTTGAAACATCTCGGTCGGCCCTTGATATTAAAGTCAAGACCTTGAGCTCAAAAAATTCCGATCTCAGGCAAAGCCTCTCCTCTCTAAAGAATCGTAATGAGGATTTAGAGAAAGAGAAGGCAAAGCTAACGGATAAGTGTCAAGACCAGCAGACTTCACTCATTCAATTCACCAGATCTAAAGCTAATCTTGATAAGATGTTGGGTGAACAACTCTCTATTAATAGAAGTGGTATTGGATACAACAAAAATTTTCCAAAGAAACCTAGTACCACTTTTGTTAAAGCTAAAAGCTATTGGCGTTCACCTACTTGCTTCCATTGTTGTAAGAAAGGGCATGT
This sequence comes from Persicaria tinctoria, assembly GCA_037127255.1. Taxonomy (NCBI): domain Eukaryota; kingdom Viridiplantae; phylum Streptophyta; class Magnoliopsida; order Caryophyllales; family Polygonaceae; genus Persicaria; species Persicaria tinctoria. The sequence goes on from JBANSL010000006.1 coordinate 39,025,725, forward strand.
TAGAGAAACTTGTTGTAAGAAAGGGCATGTTAGAGAAACTTGTCCATATAGGAGAAAAGATCCCTACAAGACTACCCAACATGGTTTATCCTCATTATGAATCTAAAACTATATATTGGTCTAGCTGGAAAGGTTGATGTTGGTATTGCAGGATTTCATCAAGAGCAAAGAGCCAAAATGGATAATGGACAGTGGATGCTCACGACACATGAGCGGAAAGAAATCTCTATTTCAAGATCTTAAGGAACAAACCACTGGAACAATTACTCTTGGTGATAAAGGGAAGTGCAACATTATTGGTATTGGTAATATTGGTAATTCAGAAAGTTGCATTAAGGATGTTTATCTTGTTGATGGATTAAAGTATAACCTCTTAAGTGTCTCTCAGTTGTGTGACAAAGGAAACAAAGTTGGCTTTGACAGACACAAGTGTGAAGTCAGGAATGAAGAGACTGATGATCTAATCCTCACTGCTCACAGGCACAACAACACTTATGCTGTAAATGCTAATCATATTACAGGTACAAAACTCAAGTGTCTCAAGGTCTTGACAGAAGACCCCAGCCTATGGCATAGAAGACTAGGTCATGTAAGCATGCACACCCTCAATAAACTCAAAACAAGAGATCTTGTTAGAGGATTGCCTGATCTAAACTTCAAGAAAGAAGATCTATGCAATGCATGCACAAGAGGCAAACAGACACGCAACTTCTTCAAACCTAAAAAGGTTGTAAGTTTCTCTCGCCCTCTTGAGTTGTTGCATATGGACTTGTGTGGACCTATGCGTGTCAAATCTCCAAAAGTTAAACAATACATCCTGGTTATTATTGATGATTTCTCTCGTTTTACATGGATCTCCTTTTTAAGAGAAAAATCAGAGGCTTTGCTCGAGTTTTCTAAACTTTGCAAAGAGTTGCAGACCTTGAAAAACATACCTATTGTCTCCATTAGGAGTGATCATGGTAGAGAATTTGATCAACTTAAATTTGATTTGTTCTGTGCTAAATATGGAATTTCACACAACTTTTCAGCACCTAGAACTCCTCAACAAAACGGAGTTGTGGAACGAAAGAACCGCACTTTGGAGGACATGTCTAGGACAATGCTTTTGGAAAATTGTTTGCCAAAAATCTACTGGGCTGAGGCTGTTAATACAGCCAACTACATTCTGAATCGATGCTTAATTCGTCCCATTTTGAAAAAGACTCCTTATGAACTTTTCAAAGGAAGAAATCCTAGCATTTCCTACTTCAAACCTTTTGGATGCACTTGCTTTGTTCATAACAATGGCAAAGATAATCTTGGGAAATTTGACGCACGTAGTGATGAAGGTATCTTCCTTGGTTATTCTACTATTAGCAAAGCTTATAGAGTTTATAACAAGCGCACCAAAATTGTTGAAGAGAGTATCTATGTGGTATTCGACGAAAGCAACAATGGTGTGTTAAGTGAACGTTTTGCAGATCTCAATCTAAATCATCATGATTCGGATGGAGAACAAGAGGACAAGGCTGAAAATAAGCAAGACCAAGAAAGAAACATTCAAGAACAAATCCAAGATACCAACGAGCTATCTCAAGACCTTGAGAAGGGACTACAGAATCAGGATTCAGTCATTGAAGAATCCAACACTCAAATTATCTCTCAAGACCTTGAAGAGAGACCTGTCACTATCTCAAACAATCAGGGTCCAAAGCTACGAAAATTCAAACATGTCTCTTCACACTCAGCTCAAGATATCATATCAGATCCATCATCTGGGGTACAAACTCGATCTAGATTAAAGAATCTTTGTGCCTTCTATGCTTTTGTTTCTCTTGTAGAACCAAAAACCCCAACTGAAGCACTCAAGGACTCGGATTGGATCACTTCCATGCAAAATGAGCAAAATGAGTTTGAAAGGAACAAGGTATGGACTCTTCAACCCAGGCCACAACACCAATCAGTCATAGGAACTAGATGGGTGTTTCGGAATAAACTGGATGAAGCAGGCAAGATCATTCGAAACAAAGCAAGACTTGTTGCTCAAGGATACAATCAAGAAGAAGGTATAGACTACGAGGAGACATTTGCTCCCGTAGCAAGGTTAGAAGCTATACGAATACTACTTGCTTTTGCATCTTTCATGGGTATCAAGCTATTTCAAATGGATGTCAAATGTGCATTCCTAAATGGGTTCTTAGAAGAAGAGGTTTATGTTGCTCAACCACTAGGTTTTGAAAGTGAAGAATTTCCTAATCATGTGTATAAATTGGACAAAGCTCTCTATGGTCTCAAACAAGCCCCAAGAGCTTGGTATGAAAGATTGTCCAAATACCTTCTTGAAAATGGTTTTCAAAGAGGATTGATTGATAAAACTCTCTTCATCAAGACTCGTGGAAATGATCTTTTGATTGTTCAAATATATGTAGATGATATATTATTTGGTGCTACTAACAATTCCCTTTGCAAGGAGTTTTCTGAAATTATGTGCAGAGAATTCGAAATGAGTCTCATGGGAGAATTAAACTTCTTCCTCGGTTTACAAGTTCTTCAAACAAGTAAGGGTATCTTTTTTAATCAAGGGAAATATATTAGGGATCTACTAAAGAAATCCAAAATGGAACAATCAAAGGTAGCAAAGACCCCTATGAGCTCCACTCTCTCCCTTGATCAAGATAAGAATGGTAAGAATGTAAACCAAAAAGAGTACAGAGGTATGATTGGTTCTCTCCTATACCTTACTGCTAGTAGACCTGATATAATGTTTAGTGTCTGTATGTGTGCTCGATTCCAAAGTGATCCCCAAGAGTCTCACCTTATTGCTGTGAAAAGAATCTTCAGATATCTAAATGGATCTCAAGACCTTGGGCTATGGTATCCCAAACAGAGTAACTTTCATTTAAAAGGCTACTCAGATGCAGATTTTGCAGGATACAAAGTTGATAGAAAAAGCACTTCTGGCTGTTGCCAACTCCTAGGATCCTCCTTGATAAGTTGGCACTCTAAGAAACAAAATTCAGTAGCCTTATCAACTGCAGAAGCTGAGTACATTGCTGCTGGTGCAAGTTGCTCTCAGATTCTTTGGATAGCACAACAACTCAGAGACCTTGGAATTGATCTTAAAGGTATTCCTATTTTCTGTGATAATACTAGTGCTATTTCCATCACTAAAAATCCAGTGCAGCACTCGAGAACCAAACACATTGATGTGATACATCATTTTATAAGAGATCATGTAGAGAAAGGTGATGTATCAATATCCTTCATATCCACTGATTTTCAGTTAGCTGATATTTTTACTAAACCACTCCCTGAAGATCGTTTCAATTTTATTAGATTGGAGTTGGGTATGCTTAATAGGGAAGCACTTTCTTAGGGGGAGTAATTACTCCCTACATGAAAGTTCAGAATTCAACTGACATCTCAAGGCCTTGACTTCATAAGGTTTCGAGATGATCATCCGAATAAAATTATATTGGATCAAACTCTGTTAGTATCTTATGGATATTCAACAAGAGTGTCTTTTGATTTTATTTACCCTTTTCAAAAATCGATTTTCATATATTTTGGTTCCCATTTCAAAATTATCCCAAATCTCTTTAATTTTTGCAAGTGGATGTGACACTTTGGGTTTAGAAAAATCAGATCATCATTACTTACTATTCAAGTGAGTTAATGAATCTGTACTTGCCAATTTGAAAAAGAAGGGAGACGATTCCGTTTCCAGATTTTTTGCTTTTTAATCTCTCCCTCCTCATGGTCTAATCCACTCCACCCTCACTCTCTCTCTGTGTTCATTCTCTTTCCCTCTCCGTGTTCCAAAACTCTCTCTGTTTCTGAAATTAAAATGGTGGGATCGAAGCGCTCATCAGCATCTCCGTCTCCAGCACCTTCTGCTAAGAGGTACAAGATGCCGGCCAACTAGGGGAAGCAAATAATGGAGGAATCTGAAGAACATTCCGAGGATTCCAACGAGAACTCACCATCTCCACCACCTCTGATCAGGAAATCCAAAGGCAAAGCTCCAGCCACTTCTGCTCCTACTCGGCCTCCCAGGTACCTTTTGGCATTTCCCCAATTGGTTTTACTCTAATGAGGTTGAGGAGTCCGGGAAACAGGACTTTTGCAACCGTCGTTTATGCTTCTGTGATGCTGTCGATTTCAACCTCCTCCAAACGATGCCCTTGCCTTGCATTTCCTACCTCAAATCCACCTGTTTCTGGACCTTGCTCAACCCTGGAAATTTTGCCTATCCCCAACTTACCCGACTCTTTTATGCCAACCTTACTGTTCATCGGGTAAATGGAACCCTAACCCTAGTATCCAAGGTCAAGAACACCCGAATCCGCCTCTCTCCTGAAAGTCTTGCTCTCATCCTTTATCTTCCAACTGAGATTCCCATAAAAGAATTCCCAAGCCGATTTGAATGTCTCTCACGAGCACGAGATGAATTCTTCCTAAAATCTCAAGGCCCTGGATCTTCATCCACCCTCAAACCCACTCACACTGCCCTAAACCTTCAAGCCAAGCTCATCTTCACCATTCTGGCTTGTTGTATCTTCCCAAGCATCCATTCCAGGGAATTGGTGACCGAGAATCTTCTCGAAATCCTTTTCCTAATCATGAACGGATACGAGCCTGACTTGCCCAAACTCATCCTTGACTACATGACCCATGTCTCTACCTCCTCTCGGCCTATTCCTTTACCCTATGCAAACCTCCTGCCCAAAATCGTTGAAGCCTTTGACATCGACACATCAGGAGAAGAAAAGCAAACCTACAGTGGGATTGTTGATGAGGGTTGTCTAGATAGATTGGGGATTGCCAAAAACATGAGGGGGAAATGGTTTCTGAGGAAAGACTCGAAGGGAAAACAGGTTGCTGAACCTAATATGAGTGAGGATAGATTGGCTGCTGTGGAGACTGAGATTCAAGACCTTAGGTTTGATCTAAGCAGAATGTGGTCGGATGTGGTGATTTGCCAGGACCAGACTCATGAGCTACTCTCTATGGTCAACTGCAAGCTTGATCAGATGATGCTTCTCAATGCTCTCACGTACACTGCTACATGCTCTATCATGCCAATGGAGCAAGAAACTTTCGATCATGTGCGTGAGAAGACAGGGAATGTCATCCTCAACTGTGAAAATCAAGTGAAGAAACATCCTATCATGCGCCCCACTCATCATGAACCCACCATTCTCATAGTCGAGCAATATGGTGTGGTCAAGAAATACAGGGATGTGGAGCGTCAGAGACAGCTTGCAGAGATGGAACGAGACAAGGTCACCAAAGACGCCCTTGCAAGGTGGAGGAAGAGGTGCAGAGATGAGGTCAGAAGGAAATACCTTCCACCCAACAAGCAGTACCCCACCTTTGGCGAATGGATTGAGGAAGGCGTTGGCATTGCCCCTCCTGAAGATCCTAATGCTCCTGGCGCCCCTGGTACATCCTTTGTTGCTGGGCCATCCTCTGCTAAGAAAGGCAAGAAGAAGAAGGCTGCAGATGGGGATTCTGACTCAAGGCCTTGATCTCCCACCGTCTTTCCTCTACTTTCTAAAAACTCATATTTTGCTGTTCGTCTTTTAAAAACTCCTGGTTGTGTTTTGGTTGGTGTTTTCACACATTTTCACCTCTCTGCCCTTTTGTTGGAAGACAAAAAGGGGGAGAATGTTTTGGTTGCCCTGCGTTTTGGTACTAGTTGGTTAAGTGGTTGTCGGTTTTAAAACTTAGATGATCCAAACATTTTATGTCTATATTATAATATGCTTATTTCCTCTTATGATTACTGGAAATATATTATGAATATTGAAACAGGTTTTGTCTTCCATCAAGGGGGAGATTGAAGACCGATTGAAGACTCCACCTTGATTGTAAGATCTTGAGAACTAACGTACAGGTGATCTAAAGGATGATGAAAGATAAAAGGCTGGGTTTCAAGGTCTTGAAACCCATACTAAAATGTTTGATCACTTATGCATTTCTCTATTTTGACTTGTTCTCTTACAGGAAAGAATCTGAGGCCAACCTTTTTGGGCCTAAATTATAATGAGCTTTATATTGGGCTATGAGATGTGATTTGGGCTTTATCGATTTATACATGAGTTTCTCATCTAACCCACTTTATGTACTAGATACATTATGGAAGCTCTTTCAGGATTTCACTTTTTATACAAGGAAAGAATCGATCCATAGTTGATCATACTTGATCATGAAGAAAGGCGAAGGAACATCTTGGATGGCACACAAAGGATCTGTTTTGGAAGGAATTCAAATGTCTTGGAAAGAATTTGAAATTCAAACGGTTCTCCCTCCAAGAAACTCTACAAATGTTCCTACTATAAAAAGATGAAGGCTAAGAAAGATGGAAGCTAATGTTGTGAACTGAATCTGCCATGTTTTACACAAAACAGGCTAAAAGTGTTCAACGAGGAAATAAATTTCCTTGTCGGGTGGTCGAAGAAAGCTCGTCTATGAAAGTATTAACGAGGAAAAATAATTTCCTCGCATGCAATTTTTTACGATGGTTATAATTGGTCACTATTATAATTTGGCGACGAATATTTTCCTCCTCAAAAATAAAAAAATTTCATCGCCGAATAAGTTTCGGGATTAGAAAATGGTCGTCGAATATATTTTTCAATGAAATAAAATTTCTCGCTATTGTTTTTATTTCCTCGTTAATGATGACTAGCAATTAAAACATTAGAAATTAAAAAATAATTTAAATTATTATTTTTGTCGACGAACATATATTTGTCGCTAAGGATAATGTAGGCGAGAAATTATTTTCTCAAGAAAACCTATTTACTGCGAGAAAATCAAAACTCCTCGCTATTTATATCCTTTTAGCGATAAATATTATCTCGGTATATATAATAACTAACGACGATATCATTTTGTGGGTGTAGAAATTGCATTTTTAGCGATAAAAATTGTTTCATTACTAAAAATAATTTAGAAAGAAGTCATTCCTCGCTTTAGCCCTGTCTTCAACTAGGAAATTATATTTGATCATATTATTTATTTAATTTTTTAGTGAGAAAATACATATTTGTTGGTGTAAAGAATGTTTTTAGCAAGAAAACGTATTCATGCTAAATATATGGATCGAAGAAGAAATTTAATTTCATTGTAATCACCTTATCACAAGAAAATAATGGAAAATATACAAATAAAATGCAAAATATATTAAAATTATAATATAAATAATTCTCACTCTTTATTAAAGTAAAACGCCACTCAAATGAGTTCGGTAGAATGCAAGCCACCATGCTCTCAAAATGATTAAACAATCCCATTGTACCTAGCAAAATGTCTAAAGAATACGGAGTAACTACCAATATTCAGCCTTGGCGACCTTGTCCAACAGCTTTTAGAGATCGAAGTCATGCATCTTACAAACCTCACAAACCTCCACCTACACCCTCTGCCAAACATAGCCCAAGTATCTATTGAGCGGGTTCTATCTTCTTGAGTTGTCTTGGTTCAGAGGAACACCATCTCATCCTGCAAATGAAGTCAAACATTAGTATAAAAGTTAAGTGACCTAGTGTGGGTAGAACGGCTGGTGAACAATACGAAAAAAACAATGAAGATCTTCTAGTAGTAAGTAGTAACTAATCCAGTTCTATGTTGTTGCTGCAAATAGTTTACAAAAGTACTTTTAATACACCATCCGTGCATCATAGACATTTTACAATTTATATAGACAAATTTATGTTTAACTCTCCTATTTATCACATAGACATTTTATCGAACACATATAGAGTGCATCATTTAATCACATGGATTCACTTTAAACTTCAAAAGCTTTGAATCTACTTTTATTCATACATGATCAATTGCACATCCGAATTTCAAAATCAAATCAACTAAATAGGCCCGAATCAAATTTGGGGGAAATTTTTTTTAACCCAAACATTGATTGAATTGTCAAACCTGGACTGGATATCGACAAAGAAGAGAGAGATCTACCAGCGTTTGGAGTGCTAGAGTAGAGTCGCCATTCGCCAAGCATCGGAGGCTCGGAGCGGATGAGAGCAGATTTGCAGGCGTCGGGAGTGCAGCCCGAAGGAGAAGCAGATAGCGGAGGAGAAGATACGGGCTGTGTATGGTTACTATATTAGCAGGTTAAAAAGTGTGAAATTATTAGCTGTTAAAAAAATAAACGGGTTTAAATGGTGTATGGTAACAACAAATAAGCTTTAGTCGGTTAAAAAAAGGGTTTATAAATAAGCTGCAGATTGAAGCTTATTTTGAGGTTTATATTCCATAATTACTATTTTACCCCTTCTCTTTTATCTTATTTGGTTTGAAAGTACTACAATACCCCTAATAAAAACCAAATAAACTCCACTTTTTACAAATAAACTGTTTTTCGCCCCATACGGAGTTTATATTTTTTCATAAAATTTTAACTACTTTTACCAACAGTTTATAAATTTTTACCTTGTTTATAATTTTAGTCAGTTTATTAACCCCGTCCCATACGAACCCACGGTGTTTAGGATTTTCATCAATCCCTTTTAATGCGGGTGGGGGCAATTGAAAAAAACTGTGTTGCCGCCCATTACTAGGGGTTCAAAATTTTGGAGGGATTATAGAATTTGGCTCTTTAATTTTACAATTATGTCTCCTAATGCATGTATATCCTTCCAAAAAAATTGTTAGAAATTAAATATTTAAATTGGAAGAAATTTTGTTAAGGGAATATAGAATTTTATTTTTTATTTTAACAATTTTTTACCAAGGGTTTATATATATATGTTAACATACTTTTTTTTAACAAAACACCTAATTTTTTTTAAAAATAAAACCACCTTATATAATATAGTAATTTTTTTATAAGGTGGTTTTATTTTTTTAAGATAATTTATTCAAAAGGTGTTTTATTTTTTAAGATAATTTTTTTAAGATAATTTAAGATAATTTTTTTAAGATAATTTATTCAATTTAAACACCAATCTATATTTTTCAAACGAAATCCCTTTATATAATATAGTAATTTGTTAATTCTTTTTAATTACAAGTTATAAATTTCAAAAGGTGTTTTATTTTTAAGAAAATCTATCATATAAGGTATGTTTTGGGGAAAACAATCCATCTATATTAAATTATCAATTATATATAATAAAGAAAAAGTCATTTGTAACAATATATATATATATATATATATATATATATATTAATTGATAAAAAAAATATAAATAAAAAATATTTCATTGTAATACTTACCGAAAATATTAATAGATAATTATGTAGTATTTTATAAGTGTTATTTTATTTATATCTACATTATTTCTTGATGGAAAGAATTGTTTATATCAAAATTAATTATTTAATAATTATTATTTTGTTTGTATCTATATTATTTTTTGAAGAGAAAATAAATTATTAAAATATCATGTAGCCATAATATGTAGCCACATCCCATTACATGAGATTTAATTAATGATAAATTAGGCAAAAAACCTTATCTTATTAATGTGAATTGTATTTTATAGAGAATCAAAATAAAATATATTTAGATTATATATAATCTGTCAAACTAATTTTATTTAGATCTATATTATTTTTTGGTGAAAAAAAAAGTATTTATACTTAGATCATTATTTTTTAGTTATTGGAATCTATCTAGATTATTTATAATATTATGTTTAATGTATTCTCCGTGTAACGGCCCATAATTATGATTTCCGGGTTACGTTTCAAGGGATAAAACCCCTTGTTCGGATCTTGCAATCCAGGTACGGGTCGAGGTTTCAAACTCATTTTAAGGTTATTAGAAAGAGGGATTTCAAACCCTAAAAACATCGAAGGGCCGTTGGGTACCCTTAACCTGTCCTAAGACTATGTCGCGGAAACCATTTCAAACGGAAGTAAAGCGGAAGTAAAGTACAGATACAAGTGCCACGGCGGAGCCGGGTCAAAACGGAGTCAAAAGTATAAATCCAAAACAATATAATCAGAGTCTGGTGAAGTCTATAACTCCAGCGCTCACTCTCCGCCGACAAAATGACCCGCGCAATAAGCAAACAGCACCGATAGGATGAACATAAATAATTCCTAAAAAAATTGATTTGGAGCGGGATCAGATCGATGCCCACTTAACTCTGCATCCCAACCATAAGCACACATATACGCTATACCTAATAAAGATGCTCTAATGCAGTACGGAATTCAAACACACTAGCATGCTCCTAGTTCATAATAATGTGCAGAAATACTGTAAAGGGCCCAAGACAATGCCAAGTGGTATATCCCTCTCCTACCTCCACCCCTTCCGACAGGCGGAGACTGGCCAGCCCGTGAATGCATTCATTCATAATAGGGCGGCACGCATGCCTAACCCGCTCCACAATAAAGCCCGCAGACATATCATAATATAAGGAAGTACTTGATTGACTCAGGGTACCCGATGAGGCTGGGTTACCCTATGACCCTAGCAAAGACTCTAGGACTATCACAGATAACGGCCGTTCTGTTTACAAACACATAGAGAAATAGAATGCTCAACGATCAATGCAACCTAGCATGGTACTACATGGCATGCTGATCATGAATGCAACACCTAGTATATCATGCACTTAAAGCAGGGAATAGCTCTATTCAATATGAGTAAGCTCCGAAGAGACTTACCTGGAGATGCAGAACAACAAGATAACACAAGCAAGAGCCCAATGCAAGTCCAAAGCAATCCAAAAGCAATACACACCTATCATCAAGCCATTTTCATAAGCTACTAATCCATCATTCATACACACGAAATCCAAGTTCTCAACATACTTAAAACCAATCGACGGTAAAATCATTTTCCAAAACTTTTCCGATATGATCGACATCAACCAAAACCATTTAATCAAAATCATTGATAAATCTCACCAACAATATTTCTCAACTCTTAAATCCCAAATTAAGTCAACACATATTCAAAAAAATTTCTCAAATCATACTTGGCCAAATTCCGACATTTATCATTTAAATCCTTAACCAATTTCCCAAAATCATATTATTAAAACGATTTCCGGCATGTTGATTTTATAACACAAATCCTTATGGTGATATTTCCAAAAACTTGAAAATCTCCTTTTTAAATAATTTATCTTCCATATATATAATTGACACCAACTACTTTATTCATTTCCAAAAATCACATATTAATAATACTAATGTTCTAATAGACTAACAATAATATAAATCATAACATATAACAATCATATAATGTATAAAAATTAGTTAAGAGAACTCCTTAAAACAAACCCGGCCCAGAAAATCCAAGACAAAAGCCCAGCCCAATAGAAGAAAAGAAAGAAATGGGATCCGGATCTGCTTGCCCTCCCCAACATGATATAACCCAAACCCGATTTCTTAACCCGGAAAGCCCAATGCCCAGCCCAAAACCCACGACCTGTCTTTCTCAAAACAAAAGACTGAAGAGCAGAGACGCCGAACAGAAAGGCGGAAGAAGAAGAGAGATCCCCAGCCCGGCCGACGGCTCTCAATCCCGACTCGCTCCCACCATTCAGACGGAAATCCGACTCCGACCACAACCCAAGAAGGAGACTCGAACGCGATTAAGGAAAGAGGGAGGAAAGCGAGCTCACCGAGACATCTCGAAGGTCCGCCGGAAGGTGCTCGTCGGAGGCGCGATTTGGATTCGTTGGTGGTGGAGGAAGATCAGGGAGGCCTGGGTCGAATGTAACGATCATAAAGGTGCACTTTTACGAGATGTTTGGCTGGAAATCGAGAAGGAAGGTTCTTACCGACCTTTTGACCGGAAACAGGAGAGCGAGAGACTGGTGGCGGCGATGGGCTACGCTTGTGCGGTTTCTGGGCATCTTCGGATGTTTTAGGAGTGGCGGACACGCTACTGGGCTCGACGGAGAGGAGGAATGGGGCTGCAGGGCTCGACATTTCTTAAATCGACGAAACAACGGGGGAGGAGCGGTAGAGGGTGGCCGGCGGCTCTTCGTGCGTCTCCGGGGTGCTCCTGGGTGACTCCGACGATTGTCGAGCTGCTGTTGCTCCAAAGGAGTGGAGGAGAGGCTGGTGATTCGACGATGACAGATAGAAGGGGTGCTCGGTTCTTCTCGGCGGAACGGGGTGGCTTGGCTCGCGGTGCCGATGGCGAATCGGAGAGAAGGGCTACTGGCTTCGATTGATAAGGAGAAGGGTGAAGGTGAACTGCTTGATGGGCCTGGTGGAGCTGCTCGAGCCGTCCACTGCAGCGGAGATCAGGACAACGAAGGGAGGATGGAGAAAGGGAGCTCCTTTTGGTGAGTTGTGAAGGCAGGAAAGGGAAAGGGGAGGGAGGAGAGTGTTTCTGTGAGTTGTGGGTCTTGGGGTTGCTGAGAGTTCAGCTTAAAGGGAAAAAGGCAGGGGAATTGGTTGCACATACAAACAAACGAGGCTGGAGGAGTGAGCTGCAATTTGGGTTGTACTTTTACTAAGAATGGGAATCCAGGAAAGAGGGAGTAAGGATAGGATTTACCAAAAGATGAATGGGTGAGTTGGAATTGGTCAAGCAGGTAAAGATTTGATAAGAATTGGTGATATGAGACGGAAATTGCAGTCCCGAAGGTAAAGTTTAAATACCCGGAATTACATCTCGGAACCCGTTCGCTCGAACCAAAATCCGACTCTATTAAAATAACGCTTCAAAATGATGAAGGTATCGACATCCCAAAGTTTATTTCAAATCCTGAGGCAGAACGATAGAATTGTCCTTCAAAGATCGAAAATGGGCCGGAATTGGCTTTAAGAGTTTCAGTTTCGATTTAGTAATTTAAAGACGAGTTTTCCTTAAAATATCCGAATTATTATTATTATTATTAATTTTTAAATCCATTTTATATTATTTGTTGAAATTTATTATTTAAAAAAAGTCCGGGCCTTTACATCATCCACCTCTAAAAACAAGTCTCGTCCCCGAGACTAAAATCAAAATAAAGTAGGGGATGAAGTTTGAAATTGATGAGTCCTAGGACCATGTCCAAGAATCTTGTAATCATCTCGGTTGCGTGTTCCGGGATTCTCACAACATTCTAGTCACAGTCGTGACATCTCCAATTGGCCTTGACAAGTATGCGATAAGCGCCCCTATCACATACTCGCCTCGACTTCTCGGAAGTACCACAACTCCCTACAATATAATCACTAGGTCTTAGCAAGCACCCTACAAGCGCCCTCATAAAATGCTTGTATCCACTTCGTGAAGTATCATAGTGTTGCCCGGGTTTGAAAAGTTTCTAAAGAGATTCCGCAATTGAAAATAAAGATTAGCCTCAAAATTCTCGATATCGTTCATTCTTCACAATCAAAGTCGGTCCTTTTATCAAAATCGTTCAAAATCTTCAAATAAGACGTTTAGTCAAGCCCTTTGCACCAAAACAAGTCAAACCCCTTTAACTCAAGATTTCGTCGAAAATCTCCCAAAACAAAATCAGTTTCCCGCATATTAATCAATCACATTCAAAAATCAGGAGGTGGAATCATCCACCTCTAAGGGCTAATCCCATATTCTCTTCCTAGTTTCCAGGATCAAATCAATCTATCAGTCTCAATTCAAGCAAGCTTCACAAGCTATAAGAATGCATAACCAAATAACCAATCGATCATCAACGAGTACATCATATAACAAGTCTCAAACATATGCCCACACAGTGCCACAAGGTCACATCAAGCATCCCCAAATCACACTAAAGGTTATAATGCGCGTCTCAGCAACATATCAAAGTCACAACAATGTCTCGACATCACACCATAAATCATAAAAGGTATCTCACCATCGCATATCAACACCGCAATCATAGTAGGGTCAGTCACAACAAGGGATCTCATTTAACTCGATCACAATTTCACATTATCACCCTATCCAATTTCTATCCAGCATTATCATAACAGATTTATCACATCAACATTTGTATTTGCATGTTTAGCCACATCGGAATGTCATCATAAGTCAATGGAACAAAACTAGTTATAACCACATCAATACAACAAGGTCATGCTAGTAAGATTTAACAAAAAGGGAGATCAAGCAGTATATCAAACATCAAAATGTCAACATGCTCTCCAGATATCATCTCAACTCGTCACAACACCATATAACGATCATTTGGTCATTAGGCAGACATGCACTATTACCTCATATATATACAAGTCATATTCATGCTCTAAGTCATGTTCATCATTTAATATATCAATAATCATGCTTGCCAACCATATAATAACACAATATTATCTCATGTATCATATCACAACACATCCTATCATGCTTCTAAAACTATATAGCAGAGCAGCAATATATCATGATGGCATTTGTCGCTACCAACTAGATTGCTATATTGCATAACAACATGTAATATCATTCTGGATCGGATTCATCATAGTTGCTATCTAACATCAAGCCAGCAAATATAATTAAATCACATAATCACGAAAATTCTCACGTCATACCAGTCAAATTAAAACACAATCCCCACTCGCCCATCTTCCTCTCTCAAGCCAAGACTAACCTCCTTCTAGACTCACCAAGGCCATCTCAGACAAAAATTCCCCAAAGAAATCCCAATTCATCTCGGTGCTCGAATCTTACCCCTCCTTTTGCCGATCACTACCACACCATCCACCTCTAAGAACTCACTCCTATGTCTAACCTCACGCCCGAGTACCTGCTTACATTATGTCCTCAACATCCACAAGGGCCATTTCTTACACTTCTCACACTTCCCAAGGTTTCACAAGCATCTTGCCCTGCTAATCACACATCTCCTCTAGAAATTCCTCGATCACCACCTAGCCAGCCTATTCCTAAACATACCCCCACCTAGGATTCACCTAGAAAGTTCATCGGGACCACCAAGGATTTCCTCCTATAGATCCCAACTCAACCGATCTTACCTAACCCAACATACCTCTCTTCATGACTTATCTCGTAATACCATCGATCATCCTAACCACTCAAGCTCTTTCACCACTCTTCTACCACGCTACCAACGACCTCACCCATAGGTGTAAGGAAGAAGCAATAATGAAAATCATCAAACATAAGGTTTACAACATGTCAACTAGCAGTTATAAACCTAACATCATGAGTTCAACAGGTCTCAGTTTACCATCATGCTCAATAATCATTGCAAACATCATATATGAACATAATGAAGTCAAGCCAACATGTTGCATTATAACCTTATCCGATACAATTCATGCTTCTTAACATATGTAGTTCATACTTTTATAGGCACAAGAATTTGGAAGATGCTTAACAAATCAGAATATCAACACATCAAGGCATCATGGTACATGATATCTATAAGGCATCAAATCATATCATCATACACAACAGATAATCAGGCAACGGTCATTTTCAATTCAGCACATCAACACATAAATCTCATCGCTATGTCAGTGCAATATCGTCGTCAAAAATTTAAAAGGGTTAGCAATTCGAACGAAGAACAATCCCGCTTGCAAATCATATCGTACACAGTAACCGTAATCCTCGATGCGTGCCCGTTCCGCCGACATCATAGATCCTGAGGCCTGTGGCTTATGGGCCCATGCTTTCGTTGCGCTGCTCCATCGCTATCTAACTTCCCGTTCCCTTTTTCATACGGCCGCTCTTCCGATGTATCGCGTAAGAGTCCAAGTTAGCGGAGATAGGGGAGTGACAAGTAAAGACAACCCAAATTCCTTTCGGGGACAAACACGGGCCACAACTACAGACGACAATACTAGAGACAAGACTTCGACCCGAGAATAGCAACGACGCCCTTATGAAAGTCTATTAGGTTATAATCGCGACAAGCAAACACGAATTCACCATGGAACACATCCGTCACATTAATCCACACTAACGTGTACCTATCTAAGGGAGAACAGCATGCGTAGTTATTCCAAAGACACAATCAAGTCTTACG
The DNA here is from genome assembly GCA_037127255.1 of Persicaria tinctoria. Lineage (NCBI taxonomy): Eukaryota > Viridiplantae > Streptophyta > Magnoliopsida > Caryophyllales > Polygonaceae > Persicaria > Persicaria tinctoria. The sequence continues at coordinate 39,041,630 of JBANSL010000006.1, forward strand.
CTGATACATGTGAGACGAGCTAGCAGTTTATTACTCCATGAAAGCAGATATGCCAAGTAATTTCAAGCAAATTATGCGGAGCTAGTAATGGTCATGCGGGGTTTAACGAGGATGGCAAGTATCATGTATATGAACAATGAACGAGCATGGTATACACGTCAACAAATGAGGTCAATTATAGCATGACAAGGTACATCATTATAACAATCAGACCAATGTCATACGAGGATACATAAGAGCGGCATGGCAATTATCACATCTAACAACAATGATCATAGTCACGAGTCATTTAAAAGAGTTCAACATAATATTCATAAAGCATGAGGCATCATTACAGAGAGTAACCAAGAGGACATTACCAGTGAAAGGTTATAAGCATGCTAGGAACAACTATCATAGTGCACATAAACGGTATAACGACTATCATCACATTATGGGACAATCAGGTTCACGTAATGAAGCAAGCATGACAAATTACCACTCATCGAGTCATATTGGAATTCATAAGCCCTACTAAACACTACTAGCACTTATCAAACATTAACACAATCAAGGTAACTCGACTAAATCCATTCTAACATTCCTGCATCATGCGTATGCGAATTCGTGATATAGCGTGGTGTGTGATCATGCGAGGTGTCCAGTCATACGTTCATGCAAGCACGAGAGAATATCATAGGGTAATAGGGAAATACCACCGAGCGATAACATGTAAGCATGCTAGGATTTACCATTACGAAAAGCAAGCCGATCATCGAATTCAGCATCAGTCGAATCAGGATGAGTAAAACATGTTAAGAGGACAACAAGAGGGAAGAAACACACTATCAGGGACCTAGCTCGAGAGAGAATCAACAGTAGCGTAGGCAAGGTATAATTCACACAAGTCATGATCAAAGGTCCTACATGATACTAATGGCTCAACATAACACGCGATACATACATGCAACTAATCATGGCGGCACGTAAGAAATCAATTCAATCACATTCAAGCAATCTAGAAACATGAGGAAGGTTTTACGATGTATAACACGAGTCTAAGTAATGGCAATATGATTAGAATACGGGGCATGAGCTCAAATCAACACATACTAGGATAAAACATGCATTTCTCAAGACTCAACTATACCAAATATTCTCTCTTCAACACAAGTAACACCCAGCAAAATCAAGTGCAAAATAATCAGCAACAGTTAATCTGACAATTACAAAATAGATATGCATGCTATAGGTTCTTGTCACAAAAGGAATAAGGAGCATCGACGCGTCATTAGCTAGTATGATAAAGAGATCATTTACAGGCATTCATACGAAGAAGATTTTATCACACTATCATGGACCTAACCCAGGAGAAAACAACTATCATGTAGGTTCATATAATGTGGTTTATGCTTCTAATCAATCATTAATCAAGTCAACACAATAGGCCAAGTAGACATGTTATGACAACATGTAATCATGATTGAAAGTAAGACATAACACTAGACCTAAGCAATACAACTAATCATATTATGTCATGAAATTCAGAGAGAGTCACCATTACAATCGAACAGAGATCCCTAAGGGCAACCATTGACTTTTCCCAACCAACTCATCACCCCTCTTTCCCGTGAGACTCCGGTACGACTTTTCATGGCAAGAAGACACTAGTTGATTATAATAAGAATAAGGAAGGACAGCCCCATAAACACCTCACTTCTAACTCAAGTGACATCAAGAACTTCCAACACTCACTCAGGCAACTTAACATCCAACCATAATTCCCGACACAATGTGTTTACCAACCCAATTTCCCGTGGAAGACCCTGACATCCAGGAAAAGGCTAGATAGAACAGTCAAGAGTTTAACATAGTGGAAGGGGCTGTTCCACACAAGTTGGGTTTGACCACACAGAAACAAGGGTACTCCCACTATCCCGTTTTCACAAATCAGTCAATACACATTTAATTGTTAGACATACCAATCAGATATCTAGCATAGCAAGCACTCAACACAGAATGAGTCAGTGACATTCATAATGACCTCCTTGGAGTCTTCCAAACCCATCTGTAAAGAACAAGCTAATATTTCGCCTACCCATTTCCAACTACATCCAATAGGGATGGTCTAACGTCTTTCTACCCACTCGATCCCCTCTTTAGTCAGTTTTCCATATTTTATGATAAGTCAAGTTCATTACTTAGTCAAATTTCGGTTAGACATCTTAAGTTCATTTTGCCCCTTTAAAACACTTTCAAATCCTTTGAAATTCATGGGCGGTTTTCCGAAACATACACTCGACCCTTGTGTACCCGAATTGCACAACCTCAGCTCTGATACCATCTTTGTAACGGCCCAGAATTATGATTTCCGGGTTACGTTTCAAGGGATAAAACCCCTTGTTCGGATCTTGCAATCCAGGTACGGGTCGAGGTTTCAAACTCATTTTAAGGTTATTAGAAAGCGGGATTTCAAACCCTAAAAACATCGAAGGGCCGTTGGGTACCCTTAACCTGTCCTAAGAGTATGTCGCGGAAACCATTTCAAACGGAAGTAAAGCGGAAGTAAAGTACAGATACAAGTGCCACGGCGGAGCCGGGTCAAAACGGAGTCAAAAGTATAAATCCAAAACAATATAATCAGAGTCTGGTGAAGTCTATAACTCCAGCGCTCACTCTCCGCCGACAAAATGACCCGCGCAATAAGCAAACAGCACCGATAGGATGAACATAAATAATTCCTAAAAAAATTGATTTGGAGCGGGATCAGATCGATGCCCACTTAACTCTGCATCCCAACCATAAGCACACATATACGCTATACCTAATAAAGATGCTCTAATGCAGTACGGAATTCAAACACACTAGCATGCTCCTAGTTCATAATAATGTGCAGAAATACTGTAAAGGGCCCAAGACAATGCCAAGTGGTATATCCCTCTCCTACCTCCACCCCTTCCGACAGGCGGAGACTGGCCAGCCCGTGAATGCATTCATTCATAATAGGGCGGCACGCATGCCTAACCCGCTCCACAATAAAGCCCGCAGACATATCATAATATAAGGAAGTACTCGATTGACTCAGGGTACCCGATGAGGCTGGGTTACCCTATGACCCTAGCAAAGACTCTAGGACTATCACAAATAACGGCCGTTCTGTTTACAAACACATAGAGAAATAGAATGCTCAACGATCAATGCAACCTAGCATGGTACTACATGGCATGCTGATCATGAATGCAACACCTAGTATATCATGCACATAAAGCAGGGAATAGCTCTATTCAATCTGAGTAAGCTCCGAAGAGACTTACCTGGAGATGCAGAACAACAAGATAACACAAGCAAGGGCCCAATGCAAGTCCAAAGCAATCCAAAAGCAATACACACCTATCATCAAGCCATTTTCATAAGCTACTAATCCATCATTCATACACACGAAATCCAAGTTCTCAACATACTTAAAACCAATCGACGGTAAAATCATTTTCCAAAACTTTTCCGATATGATCGACATCAACCAAAACCATTTAATCAAAATCATTGATAAATCTCACCAACAATATTTCTCAACTCTTAAATCCCAAATTAAGTCAACACATATTCAAAAAAATTTCTCAAATCATACTTGGCCAAATTTCGACATTTATCATTTAAATCCTTAACCAATTTCCCAAAATCATATTATTAAAACGATTTCCGGCATGTTGATTTTATAACACAAATCCTTATGGTGATATTTCCGAAAACTTGAAAATCTCCTTTTTAAATAATTTATCTTCCATATATATAATTTACACCAACTACTTTATTCATTTTCAAAAATCACATATTAATAATACTAATGTTCTAATAGACTAACAATAATATAAATCATAACATATAACAATCATATAATGTATAAAAATTAGTTAAGAGAACTCCTTAAAACAAACCTGGCCCAGAAAATCCAAGACAAAAGCCCAGCCCAATAGAAGAAAAGAAAGAAATGGGATCCGGATCTGCTTGCCCTCCCCAACATGATATAACCCAAACCCGATTTCTTAACCCGGAAAGCCCAATGCCCAGCCCAAAACCCACGACCTGTCTTTCTCAAAACAAAAGACTGAAGAGCAGAGACGCCGAACAGAAAGGCGGAAGAAGAAGAGAGATCCCCAGCCCGGCCGACGGCTCTCAATCCCGACTCGCTCCCACCATTCAGACGGAAATCCGACTCCGACCACAACCCAAGAAGGAGACTCGAACGCGATTAAGGAAAGAGGGAGGAAAGCGAGCTCACCGAGACATCTCGAAGGTCCGCCGGAAGGTGCTCGTCGGAGGCGCGATTTGGATTCGTTGGTGGTGGAGGAAGATCAGGGAGGCCTGGGTCGAATGTAACGATCATAAAGGTGCACTTTTACGAGATGTTTGGCTGGAAATCGAGAAGGAAGGTTCTTACCGACCTTTTGACCGGAAACAGGAGAGCGAGAGACTGGTGGCGGCGATGGGCTACGCTTGTGCGGTTTCTGGGCATCTTCGGATGTTTTAGGAGTGGCGGACACGCTACTGGGCTCGACGGAGAGGAGGAATGGGGCTGCAGGGCTCGACATTTCTTAAATCGACGAAACAACGGGGGAGGAGCGGTAGAGGGTGGCCGGCGGCTCTTCGTGCGTCTCCGGGGTGCTCCTGGGTGACTCCGACGATTGTCGAGCTGCTGTTGCTCCAAAGGAGTGGAGGAGAGGCTGGTGATTCGACGATGACAGATAGAAGGGGTGCTCGGTTCTTCTCGGCGGAACGGGGTGGCTTGGCTCGCGGTGCCGATGGCGAATCGGAGAGAAGGGCTACTGGCTTCGATTGATAAGGAGAAGGGTGAAGGTGAACTGCTTGATGGGCCTGGTGGAGCTGCTCGAGCCGTCCACTGCAGCGGAGATCAGGACAACGAAGGGAGGATGGAGAAAGGGAGCTCCTTTTGGTGAGTTGTGAAGGCAGGAAAGGGAAAGGGGAGGGAGGAGAGTGTTTCTGTGAGTTGTGGGTCTTGGGGTTGCTGAGAGTTCAGCTTAAAGGGAAAAAGGCAGGGGAATTGGTTGCACATACAAACAAACGAGGCTGGAGGAGTGAGCTGCAATTTGGGTTGTACTTTTACTAAGAATGGGAATCCAGGAAAGAGGGAGTAAGGATAGGATTTACCAAAAGATGAATGGGTGAGTTGGAATTGGTCAAGCAGGTAAAGATTTGATAAGAATTGGTGATATGAGACGAAAATTGCAGTCCCGAAGGTAAAGTTTAAATACCCGGAATTACATCTCGGAACCCGTTCGCTCGAACCAAAATCCGACTCTATTAAAATAACGCTTCAAAATTATGAAGGTATCGACATCCCAAAGTTTATTTCAAATCCTGAGGCAGAACGATAGAATTGTCCTTCAAAGATCGAAATTGGGCCGGAATTGGCTTTAAGAGTTTCAGTTTCGATTTAGTAATTTAAAGACGAGTTTTCCTTAAAATATCCGAATTATTATTATTATTAATTTTTAAATCCATTTTATATTATTTGTTGAAATTTATTATTTAAAAAAAGTCCGAGCCTTTACACTCCGTGCACTAGTTAATTATATAAAGACATTAAAGAAGATTTTTATGTTTTGTAATATACGAAGTAGTACGTGCTATATGTGTGTGTATATATTTCAACATTAATATATTGAAAGTATTATCAAACTTTTATATAATTATTATCAAAATCTTACATAATTAGGTAAAATCTTTTCAATATATATATATATATATATATATGATTGATTACGGTGGAGATAAAAAAAATTGATTGGTTATTACTATTAAGATAAGGAGAAGATGTCATATGTCACTTAAGACTTATCGTTTATTATATATAGTATATAATAGATAAATAGATATGATTACCAAACATAAAAATAATATAATTACATAATTGGATAGAAATTTATAATTACATCAGAGCACAATTCTAGAAGAGCAAAAGCAATAGATCTTCCATAAAAATAATGATGAAAGTCTTCCAAAATTATATCCATATCTAAAAAAATTGGGAAAAATATATTTAAAAAAATGGAATTTCACGAGTTGATAATCTTTACACGGCTAAGTATTATTTCAATTTCGTTAAAACCTTTTATGTTCTAAAAATATGTTCATATTGACAAAGTTATTTAGTATGACCATGTAACATATTGATAAATTTATTATCTTCTAAAAATATGTTCATATATAGTGAAAATAGATAAAATCTTATCTTATATAATAGTATTTAAAATTGGTTAATATCTTCTAAATATATATCCATATCTACTCAAATTGGGTCAAATTTTATATTTTATCTGATATTAAATAATAGTATTTATATTTGGTTAATATATTCTAAAAATATATCCATATCTAATCAAATTTGGTCAAATTTTATCTTATACATATATAGATATATTTATTAAATATAGTTAGAATAAAATTTTATCTTATGCATATATTTATTATTTTAAAAAATTGTGATTGGTTCACTGTATATATAAATCAATATTTTAAAATAATATTTTAAAATTATATCCACTGTATATATAAATCACCTATTATAAGTATGAAAAAACAATAAATTAGAATTACAATGTGGAAATCAAACTAATAAAGGTCAAATTATGCGATAAATATAAAATAAAAAATAATCTAGATATAAATAATTCATTCTAACAAAAGTTAATATAGATATAAACTTCTATCTATATACATATACTAAAATCGATACATAAAGTTCTACGTGTTCCACAAGCTGCAAACAGTTACACAGTATCAGGATTCAACACCTATTTTGAATGCATTACTAATGCCAACAGCGATATGAAGAAATTTCTTGAAGATCTGAAGTTTGAGAAATGGGCAAGAGCTTATTCAAAAGCTGACAGGTACAATATGATGACTTCAAACAATGCAGAGACAATCAATAGTGTATTCGGTGAAGATAGATCATTCCCAGTTGTAGAACTACTGAATGCAATCAGAGAGAAACTAAAAAAATGGTTCAATGACCGCAGAAAAGAATCTGAGGATAACAGCTTTGATCTTCCAAAAAAAATCAGTGATACAGTGTACATAAGATGCAGTGAATCAGGAATGTACACTGTCAAACAACTGAATGACTTCCAGTTTGAAGTTGTTGGTGGCATGAAATGGGTTCTTGTTGATCTGAATCAGAAATCTTGTACATGTAAGGTATTTGATTACGACAAGATACCTTGTGTACACGCGCTTGCTGTCATCAGAGAGAAAAAACTGGCTGTTTTGAGGTATATTAGCACTTATTACACAAATGAAGCTTGGACATTGGCTTATCAAGAGACAATATATCCAGTGTTACAAGAAGCAGAGTGGATTGTGCCAGATGACATCAAACAGCAGAGATGTCACCCACCATTGGTGCGTAAAAGATGCGGCCGACCTAAAAAAAAAGGAAGCCTTCAGCTCGAGAATATAGATGAAAAGGATCAAAGAGTCATCAGACAAGCTAGACAGTTTATGCTACATTGAGTTTTAGTACATTTTATGTTTTTGTTCTTCTTATATTGAATACAATGTTAGTTGTAACCAATTTCTTACACTGTCACCAGCTTTTATATAAACTATCACCAACTTTTAGTTTCTGTTCAAAATGAAAAAAAATTGATTCAAGTGTTTTTCAGTACATATAATCTGCCAACAAAGCACTTGAGGTGTAACCACAAGCTCTGTCACCACAATTGAAAAAAGTGTAAAGGAGGCTGTCACCAGAAGGACATGTGGTATGTCACCAAATAAATGGTGTCACCAAAAGAACAACCCTATGACAAAGGAAGAAAATACCCAAAGGGGGATAATGCTAAACAAAGATACATGTGGTTTACAATAAAAAAAATTAAAAAAAAGTGGGGAAAATGGTGTCACCAAACTGAAAACAGTTTCAAAAATTCTGTCATCAGAATGGAAGGTGTCACCACAAGTAATGGTGTCACCAAAAGAACAAGGGAAGCAAATACCATAAAGGGCATAATGCTAAGCAAAGCAACATGTGGTTTAAAACATAAAAAATAAAAATAAAAAAAGTGGGGAAAATGATGTAACCACACTGAAAACAGTGTCAACAATTCTGTCATCAGAATGGTTAGTGTCACCAAACACTGTCACCAGGGTAAAAACAGTGAGCCTGTCACCAGAAATCATCAAAGTTTGAAAGTAAATTATGGAGACTTAACAAATATAAAAGGCATAATACATAAAATGATTAAAAGGAACATAGATATTAATATGAAAACATTCATTCCAAAATACAACAAACTTGGTTCAAGTATTTCAAAGTGTCACCATGCAACTTACATCAACTAAATATCCCATAATTAGATAAGTAAATGTATTTAGGAATTTCAAAGCTACACTGTCCCAACTACAGAAACTTATGTGATAAACTAAACAAATGTCCATTGTTTGGCGAAGAGATCAGATGCAATCCTCTCACGATAGGCCTGAACATAGTCGTCATTGATAAGATCCATATCACCATCAAATACAAGGTGCTCAATGTGCTTTATGGTGTTAACCCCACAGCTACCCCTACATAATAAACACACAAAGAAAAAGTGACCAGATGTAATCTAATGAAACAGAAAATAAATAAATAAAGAGAATAAAAAGATGGCAAACAGAAGGTACCCTTCTTCATTTTGCTTCAAACCCGATACTCTCTCAACAACAAAGGGAGTGTCATCAACATCAGGAAACACACCACTCTTCATCATTAGAATAGGAAGCATATGGCAAGTCTGAGCAAGCTTCTGAGCTATAACTTCCTCTTTGTAGTAATTACACTGGGAGTCATACACAATAATGTGCTTCGAATCCAACTGAATCCCAAGTGCAACCCAATGCTTGTTATCAATATTAAAAGGGGTGTAGACCTTCTTGACACCTTCCCAAGACTTCCCACAAGGAGGAGAGAGACCAATGAAATACTTGTAGAAAGACTCATCAATTTTAGGGTGCTTTCTAATTAAATCAGGATCGTACGCCCCAATCTTGGTAATAAAAATGGTGTCTAATATAAGACTGCTTGAATGTTGATCAGGAAAGTCATGAAGGCGCTTTCTCAAATGATAAAGTGATTCATCAATATGTTGTGAAAAGAAAAAGAATAATTCCTAACTGTCACCACACTACTGTCACCAACTGTAATCAACAAGAAAAACACATGTACATAGGACCAAATAACACAATTATGAACTTACAATATCAAGAAGCCAACTGCCCTTCCCCACCAGCTCAGTGAAAAACGACTTGTTCATGTCAACAGTAAACCCATAAATCATTCCATCACGCCTACAAAAACACAAAAAATATAAAAATAAAACCAAAGATAAATAAAATTATAATAGGAAGTAGAAATATAAAAAAGAGAAGATAGATAATAAAAAAAAAACAGATAATTACCCAAGAGATCTAAAGCCAGTATAAAAATCAGTACGAGCCTCTTTGGTTAGAAAAGAGTTAGTCGGTTCTTTTGGAAGGCGAGGCTTCTTTGGTTTACATAGATTTGTATAAGGAGTTTGGACTGCAGGGGCAGTTTTCCCAACCCTATGAGAACGCCGTAACGGAACCTCTTCTTCTTCATCTGACGGTACGAGCTGCATAAAATCAGTGATGTTATGAAGTATACTCTCTGTAGCAGAAACATTAACATCAGCAGAAATACTTTCATCATTCACATCAGATGAATAACCAAGAATGACACCAACACCAGAACTGTCATCAACTCCATCATTTGAAGCACCAACAGCAGTATCATCACCAACAATGTCACCAGCCACCTCTTTTGCCACACTACTGTCTTTATTGATCTCAAGTGAAGAAAGAACAACAGTAGGAGCAACAATGTCACCAGAACCAAAACTGTCATTAATTTCATCAGTCGAAACAATAACAACAGTATCACCTCCAACACTGTCACGAGGCACATCTTTTGGCACATTAATGTCAGCAATGCACTCCTGTGAAGAAAGAACAACTTTAGGAGTAACAGAAAGACCAATATTGGTGGAATCTGATAGAATAACTTCAGTGGGAGCAACACTAGAATCATCAGTTCCATTTGTTGAGATAATGACTAAAGTAGGAGTAACAAAGCCACTTTCATTAATTTCATTAGTAGAAGCAGGAGGAGAAGCTTCAATTCCACCATGTGACACAACAGTTGGAGGCACACCACTGTCAGCAGGAACACCACTGAGATTAACCTTATCATCCGAAACACCCACTGCACTTGAGACAAACACAGAATTAACAGGAACATCAATGTCACCAGCTTCAGCCAGAGAAGCAAGGACTTCAGCAGTAGCAATAGCACTGTCAGCAGCAATCTTATCAGGAGAAGGAAGTACACTGTCATCAGCAAAAGGAAGAACACTGTCATCAGCTTTCTCTAGTGACTCCAGATCTGTCCCATCAGCAGTGCAACCAACATCACCATCTATTGAAGTTGACGCATTATTTGATGGACGAACACAATAATCTGCAGGGTCAGACTCAGTGGAAGTATCGTTGTCATCCGTTTCATTTAAACAGCTAAAAGGATACCCATGCTGAGAAATCCGAGAGCAGTTCTCCCTAATCGCATCCATTTCAGGCTTGAGAGATGCATCCAATTCTTCACGAAACTTTTTTAGAGCGGCTTCACTGTCATCATTAGAACGATGAGATTCTAGTGAAGCAATTCTCTGCTCAAGTCCAATGATCTTAGAAACACACTCCTTCAACTGTGATTCAATCTTCTCAAAGGATGCCCTAAAAGATTTGATAATTCCTTCAATAAATTCAGCTTTTCCAAACAAATCTTTAGCCCAACCAGGAAGATCATCACTTGCGGGAATAGAAGAGGAAGGCAAATCAGGTGCAGACTCTGACTTAGGGGCACTAAACTTATCACATGTAGGAGGAACAGGTCTAGCTAGCTTAAACTTGGATTTCTTTGGCTTGTCTGCATGAGTTGGAACTTTGTCAACCTTCTTTGCTTCTTCTTTACTCTTAGAGGGAGATTGGCTCTTTGAAGATTGTCGAGATGGCATCACTCGTTGCTTCTTCTTCATAGGCTGATCAACAGCAACAGAGCTTCTCAACTCTCTCTTCTTCACCACAGGAGAATCACTGCGCTTGGACCGTGTAACCACTGCTTGCTTGAGAGGAACAGGACTGGCAGCAGTGCGCATGGACCGTGTCACACTTGCCTTCTTGAGAGGGACAGGACTCTCAAAATCAGACGTAGCATCAGTGGCAATTAACTTCTTTTTCCCCAATGGTGACTTTTTGACTAAGTCCTTCTTTCGAGTAGGAAGTTTGAGAGAAGGGAGAGTAGCTTCAACTCCACCATGAAATATGGGACCACCTGATTGCCTAACAACATGAGCTTCAAGACGTAGCTTTCTAGCAGATACTACATCACTGTCATCAGTACCCAACCCAACAAAAGATGAAACAAAGGAATCAATGGCGTCATCAGAGACTTCATCAGAAAACGAGAGTTGAGGGCCATTACACAGCAACACACTAGCAAGAGAACAAGAAACAACATTACACAATGACAGTTAGGAAATGGAACAATGAACTGATATAAAAATAATAAAACACAAGAAGAAAAAGGATGCTTACCAAATCTTTTGAAAACAATTCAGCACACTTGTCATAATTAATGCAGAAATCAACATTTTCACTATACCAAACAATAGAGGCAGGTAATCTTTCACAAAATGCAAAGTTACAACATGTCATCGAAGCAATTTTAGGAATTGCTTCTAAAATCCAAACCTGGGATCAAAACAACAATAAGGACAAAAATTAGAATAAAAGAACAATAATATAAAAATAATAGGCAACCACAATAAAAATTGGAACTTAAAAGTAAGTAGAAGGGAACTACCTGAAATGCCAAGGGATAACCGAAAACATTGTAGCCAAACCTCTCACCTCTGTTGGCTTGTTCTGATCGCATGCCTTTCTTCAAAAAAGACAATGTTTCCAAATAGACAAGACGTCCAAAAGGATACACCGATAATTTGACCAAATCAGAAACAAGATCAACATACTGTTGACGGACATAATAGTTTTTCCTCTGGGGGAGCAAAACACCCTCAATCAGTAATAGGTATGCCAAGGATAGTTTCTTCGGAGACACCTTTGGTTCCTTTTTAAAAATTGCAATAAGACCATCCAAACTGCACTCAGAAACACCCAAAAACTCCTCCATATCAACTTGAGGAGAGGTAGACTTATCTGAACCATTATCTTCACAAACCAACCCAGTTCCACAGCAAAAGTCAGCAAGCGAGAACCTTAACAAATGTCGTCCAACTTTAAACCACATTTCATTCTTTTTCTTAGTCTCCACTTCATGTAGCAGCATCTGATGGACAAGTTGAGAATAGAAATACAGGCGATCACCAGCACGCACAATTGCCCCAAAACAGCCATCAATGAGGGCAGCCCAATCAGATGAAGACAACTCCTCCCGAATGATATCAATAACAGTAGGCTTTGAGTATACATTAAGATGTGCACGGAAACGCTTCTTCTCAGGGACAATGAACTTAAATCCAGAAGAATCAAGAGGAAATGATGTCTCCAAAGGAGAAGGTTCACTAAATAGCACAATATCTTTACCTGAAAAACATATCAAATTCAAACATAAATAAATAAAAATGAAATGTCACCATATGGAAGATAATGTCATCATAACAGAAACATACCAGACTGTAACCAAAGAGATAAACTACTACCACCAAACATGAGACTTATCAAATACATAAATACAAGAAAGAGAAAGAACAAGGGCATATAACAGACTGTAATCAAATAGATAAACTACTGTCATCAATCATAAGAAATATATCAAATACATAAATACACAAAAGATAAAGAACAAGGGCACCCTAAACCCTAAACAGTGTCAGCAGGAGTAATGGTGTCATCAAAATTAACTGTGTCACCAACAAAGATACCCCTAGGACAAGGGAAGCAACAACCCTAAAGGAGCTAATGCTAAGCAAAGCTTAATGTGGTGTAAAACATTAAAACAGTGGGAATATATGGTGTCATTAAAAGGATAATTCTAAGCAATGAATGGTCTCCCACCATGAACGGACATAGAACAGACTGTAACCAAACATATAAACTACTGTCACCACACTTGAGGAATAGATGAAATACATAAATAATATATTCAAAACAAAATCAGTCCAAGGAAGAAATAAAGCATCATATCACAAACTCAGAAACCTTATAGAAAACAGAAGAATCACAAAAACAGACAGAACAATGGCTTACAACATCCTGGAACCAAAAAGGGAAACTACTGTCACCATGCATATCAAATTGATCAAACAACTGTGCATAAATGCTAAATTTGAAACGAAATTAGTTCAATAAACAAACAATGCATCATATCACAAACTCATAACCCTTATATACAAATAAAAGTAAAACACAAACCCTAACCGGTGATTCACAGGATAAAATCACAAAAACAAACCCAAATTAACCAACAACCTGACGACAACCAGAGAAAAACAAGCAGGAAATGGAAGGAGATGTCCAAATGCAAACAATAATTGCAAAAACCCTAAACAGAAACCGAGTTCATTTGAAACGACGGTGAGCAGTAGTCCAGTACCTGATGACGACGCCATTAGAAGCACGAAGATCGACACGAAATCGAACTGGGAGAAGACAGCAGCAGGGGAACCGGCGAAAACCAGATAAACGGTGGAAGGAAAACCGCCTGGAACCGGAAATGGCGTGGAATCGTCGCGGAGAAGGAGTTGCGCCAGGAGCAGGAGAGAGAAGACGGGAGTGATGATGGAACCGCCTGCAACTGACAATTGGAGAATTATAAAGGTAAGGGTATTATGGGGTTTTCGAAAATATTTTGGACATTTAGCAAAACCGCTTTTTAATTGGACATTTTGCAAAAGGATGTGGATAAAATGGACATTTGGCTAAATAATTTCTTGTTTTTGTGATTTTGTAAATTTTGTGATTTTATAAAATCTAATATTTGGTGTTTTTGTGGTTTAAATAAGAATACACTGGTACGTAGTTGTAGAGTTATATTTTATTTTATTATTATTATTATTAATTTCTTACCCGTACTTTTACCTGTTTTGTTAATAAATTATATTTCAGAATATTAAAATTATATTTGAATTAAATTTTATATGAAAATTAAAATAGTTTATTTTAAAATTTTAAATATTTTTTTTAAGGAATTATAAAAAAAAATAGGTTTTGTAACAACTTTAGATATGAGGTTGGGATAAATATTTTGATGATAAGATTTGGCTTTGTCACCATTTGTAACCAAATTACACTATTATATACATTTACCTTTTTTAAACTCAAATAGACCTTAAATTTAATTTACTTTTTTTTATTTATCTTAATATATATTTAATACCTTAATAGTTATCATTTTAGGTTTGTGTGTATTATTTCTTACCCAAATATATTGCTTCTTAATTTATTTTTATTTTTATTTATAGAAAGAGATGAATAAAAAGAAAAGACCGCTATAAAAACACATGGCGAGGGGTTTAAATTTTTTTCCTCATTGAAATTAAGTCGTTATTTGCTCTAATTAATATGTTTAGTGATACGTTTGTTCATCAGAAAATAAATACTTTTAGCAACAAATAACAATATTTGTCGTCAATAAATTTGGTGACTTTTTCCCATATAAATAGTGACGAAAGTGATATTTCCTCGTTAAATAGTTGTTTCAACGACAAAAATATTACTCGTAAAACATCAACATATGGCAACGAATTGAAAATTTTCTCGTTAATAAATTAGAACAATTTTTCCATATTTTACCCAAGTCAATAACGTCGAAAACAAAAATTCCTCGTTGATTAATATGTTTAGCGACAAAAATTTTCCTCGAGAAACACATACGTTTAGCGAGTAACTACAATCTTTGTTGCTAATAAATTTGGCGGGTTTGATGTAATTCCAACCAAACAAATAATGACAAAATTAAAAATTCCTCGATGAAAGTATTTTTAGTGATGAAAACATTCCTCGATAAAAGCTCCAAATTCGTCGCTATTTTCCTTTTGGTTTATGCGACCACATTATACTAACAATTAGCGACGAGTAAAAAATATTGTCGTTGAATCTCACTTTTAACAGGGAATATAGGTTTCTTGCTAAAGTTCATGTGCCATTTGATGAGGAGTAGGTATGTTCGTCGCCAAATATGACATTTACCGAGGAAAAACAATTCATCGGTAAAACTTTGGTCGCTAAAACGCCTTTCTGTTGTAGTGATACATTGCATTCATTTGGGCTAAGATAGTACAAAATCTATCCAGTTTATGTTTATTTGCCAAATTATGGAATCTACACCAGTTTTTGTTTAATTCGCAGAAATCGAGGCGTTTTACAACAATTCTACAAAAGCTCGGAAAAGCTCGGAAAACCACTACAGAAGTCCAAGGTCAAAGCAGCGGAACAAGTCTACGAGCCAAGGCTACTCGACCTCGAGTAGGTCTACTCGACCTCGACAAGCCATGTCCGAGCAACCTTGTCGACAGAGCCTGATCGAGAGAGCCAGACCACCCAGCTCCGGGACTCTACTCGATCTCGACGAAGCCCTGGTCGAGATCGACGAAGCCCAAAGTCATGCCCGGAGTCGACGAGGAGAGCTGCCCGAGAAGCCGAGGACGACCAGGAGCACTCGCTGCCAGCGACTCGACTCGCTGCAGCGGACCGTTCGCTGCCGCGGAAGAGGCCACTCGCTGCCAGCGGATGAAGCAACTCGCGGGAGCGGGAGCGGAGAGGGAGAACCCAACTCGACCTCGAGGACCCTTTGTCGAGGTCGACGAGCACCTTGAGTCCAGGTCCGAGCATGTCCGAGCCAGTCGACTAGACCTACCCGAACAAACCCAGTCGACAAGCCCCTCCTACTCGACATCGACGAGGGGTGGTCGAGGTCGACAAGAGCCCAGGAAGCCATGACGAGCCACATCGAGTAGAAGCCACCCGAGGAGTCCAGCCGACGAAGACCCTACTCGAGGTCGACGAGACCTAGTCAAGGTCGAGTAGACCCAGCTTCCAGAAACTTCTCGACGTGGCCTGTCCGAGTAGAATTGGAGTTCCTTGGGCGCGAAGGCGGAAGATTCTATCCGATTCCATCAAGTTCTATCCAAGGAGACAAGATCTATCAACATCATGAAGACTTACCCTATTTAGTTTTATCTTTTCCTTTTAGATTTATTTCCATAAAATAATTTATTTATCCTTTCAAGTTTTATATATAGTTTTAGATAAAGATAGATATCTTCTTTCCTACAATAGCTAGAGAATGAAGGCTATAAATAAAGCCCCAGGGGGCTCAGTTTTATTCATCATTCAAGACACAATTAGTTAGTTCCACAGAGAAGTTTAGGAGTTCTAAGGTTTTTAGGGTTTTGGCTTTCTGCGAAAGTTGATTGCCAGGATTGTAAAAGGCTTTGAATTTAGTTTTTATGCAATTTAGTGCTTTTCATCAATCAATGTCTGCGATTGCGATGAGGCGTGAGTAGTCCACCCACTTCTGGGGCTGGGGTGACCCCGACGGTGGCCATGTGAGGCGATGCAATAAAGGTCAGATCTTTTGTGTGATTCATCTTCTATCCCTATGAGCATGATTCTTTTGCGAGAGTTGAAGGTGATCCTTGTTTGTGTTATTGAAGCGAAAGTGATCTTAATGCAACTTGGATTAATTAAGTGAAAAAGGGTTAGTAACAATTAGGGTTTATGCGAAAGCCTCTATATGTCTATTTGTTAATGACGAAAGTTATTTGATGGAAAGCATGATCTTTTGTGCCTTTATGTGTCGTTTTGCATGGTTATCGTTGTGGTGTTGATACCCTGGTTTTGGAAGTCTTTTAGCATATTGAGTTTATTTCTGTCAAAATTTCTGAATTCTGTCGAAAATCTGCAAGTTTGTGTTTTCTGTTTCTTGTCGACATAGAGGAGCCTTGGTCGAGATCGAGTACCATCTTGTCGATCTCGAGTTGGGTTTGTCTTAGTCGAGTTGGTGTTTTGCTTCTGTTATCGACTGTGAAGTTTCCGTCTTTTGCTGTTAGTCGATCTCGAGTAGGCTAAGTCGAGATCGAGTACGTCCTGCTGCTTTGTTTTATTTCTTGCTTCGCTTTGTTCTTTGCTTTACTTTCTGTCTTTAGTTTCTTTTGTTTTAGTTACCCCTGTCGGGTTAGTTGTCTCTTTCTTTTCCTTTCTGCGATTCTGTCTGTTATGCTCTGCTTCTGTGAGAATTTACAGCTACCTGAGAATTGCTGACGTGCTTCCTCGTGGATTCGATCCTGACTTTCTCTTACTGCATTGGAGGAGTCTTGTATTTATTTGCTGGGGCCTAAGTCTGGTTTGATCTATTTCGTTATATTTCATACTCGATTCACTCCTTACAACAGCTAACTAAGCAAGCACTCAAGCAATCACAAGCATCTCAAAGCATTCGTCAAGTTTCTCCTACATTCTCAAAAGGCTTAGTTGTTGATCATTGTTTAAGAGTTGAGAGAAACACTAGCACTTATTGTACAAGTCATTCATTTTACACTTAGAGTTTTCATACTCGATCAAAGCACACCTGGTGTGTGGTGTGAGCTTTTATTTCACTTGTAAGGTTGAGAGCTAGAATAGAAGCGGTGAGGCTTTGTATAGAGAAAGAGAAGTTTCTCTAGGAAGTTCTAGGCTCAAGAGGAGTGAAATAAGAAGTGTTTGAATCATACAGGTTGGATAACCATAGGCGGGGACGTAGGCCAGTTGGTGCTGAACGTCATTAACAATTCGTGTGTTCATCTTTGATATTCCGTATTTACATTATCTTATTCGATTTTACTTTATCAAGTCCTTATAGCCTATATCAAGGTCTTGACAAGTTGCACTAAATTTCTATTGTTGCGAAAATCGTCCATACTCTATTCATCCCCCCCCCCCTTCTAGAGTATTATTCATAGCCTTATAGACTCTTCAAACGCAAACAATAAAACAAGCACAAATAATCAACACAAGATTTAAGTGAGAAAAACCCTCTGGAACCAGAGGATAAAAAACCCCAAATTCTGCCCGCTAGAGAAACCAATCTACTAATCAATAAAACCAGCACAAGCATTTAACAATCCAGTCTCACACCAAGACAAACAAACATGGAGATCTCAAACACCAATCTAAATTCAACCCGGATCTAGAAAAGATTCCTCTCCAAAAACTAGCTAAACACTTGTAATCAGATTAGATTTCTAGGGAGAGAAGAATACATATCAACAAACACTCGTTGTTAACTAATCGAGGGAGGGAGATGGATCATCAAAATAAGAGAAAAAAATCCCGCTCAAATCTCTCACATTTCCTCTCCTTTCTCTCCCCCCACTCTTCTTTCTCTCTCCCCCTTTTCTTCTCGCTGATGGCGGCTCCAACACCTATGTCTCTCTTGTTTATACAAATCAAAGGCAAACATTGCCTTTTATATCATAAAGAAGAAGCCACACTAGGGTTTCAACTTGGGCTAGACCCAAATGGGCCGTAGGCCCAACACTCAGCTATCTCCCCCCCCCCCCCCCGCCACCCCCTTCAGCCCAAGGAGAAGACATTCATGTCTGTCCTTGCCTCACCTGCATCTTAGTCTTGTCTCACCTCCGAGATGCATAACTATTGCTCGCTAGATGTCACCATCACGGCCGAAATACCAAATTGGTATTTAAAACTGGCAATTTTGGACAAATTGGTATTTAAAAAAACTCCGGCGCCAAATTGGTATATTAAAGTGCACCGATGGACAAATTGGTATTTTTTGTAGCTGGAAATTTGGTTTGAACGATTTTAATGCACCGAACCCTTTTTTTATTTAGCTTGGCTTATTTTCAACCCTTTTTTAATTTAATTTGGACCAGTTTAATTTAATTTAATTTGTATAGAGGTTATGGTCATATGATATGTTTCCATGTCTTGAAAACCAACGTAGGTAAATGCCTTGTATATGGTTCTAGCAATTTATGATGACAAATCCTATGACTAAATGTTTTTTGGCTAATGAATATTATATATATAGTGCTTAATTTTATATGTGTTGTTATATTGTTGAACTAGGAGAGTTAAATGTGTGAAAATAAATAAATAAAAAAGGGTTCAGTGTATGAAAATTGACAAAATTAAATTAAAAAAGGGTTGAAAACCAGCCAAACTAAATAAAAAAAGGGTTCGGTGCATGAAAATCGATCGGTCAAACCGAATTTCCGGCTACAAAAAATACCAATTTGTCCATCGGTGCACTTTTAAATACCAATTTGGTGCCGGAGTTTTTTTAAATACCAAT
Source organism: Persicaria tinctoria (assembly GCA_037127255.1). Classification (NCBI taxonomy): domain Eukaryota; kingdom Viridiplantae; phylum Streptophyta; class Magnoliopsida; order Caryophyllales; family Polygonaceae; genus Persicaria; species Persicaria tinctoria. Next base: position 39,060,999 of record JBANSL010000006.1, read on the forward strand.
TTGTCAAACATTGCCCGTTTTAAATACCAATTTGGTATTTTGGCCGTCACCATCACTCTCTAGCTCCCCGTCCTCCGTAACTCTCTGGTACTCCGAGGTAGAACTCTTGGTGAATGCATGACCTCTTCTCGCTGACCCTTTGGTAGTTTCGTCTATCTATGTTGGCTCGATGTGCTCAGATCTGCCACCATTCATAGCGCCTGATGAACTTCCTTCTAACATGGCTATCCCATCAGCACAATCATCTGAAGCAAACTCCACACTTGTGCTATCATCTTTTGACGTCTCAGAAGTCCCGCTAAATCTTATCAACAATCCAGACAAATCACAAGTGCTCAAGGTCTTCTTATCAGCAAAAGAAATGAGAGGCTCTTTATTTATTTATTTTGGAGCCCCTTCTCACTCAAGCATGTCGACCACCTATGCTCCAAATCAAAAGAAGTATCCGCTTGATCGAACTCCCACCAAGACTTCCTTGATTTCTTCCACAATAGGGTTCCCATCTCCAAACTTAAGATTCACCCGGGTTGACTTTTCTATCATATCCATGGCTTCCCTTTTTCTTACATGTGCATCGATCTGTTGCATTACTAATCTTATGAAAACACAATCATCAACACATGCACTGATGGTTCCCTAACAACCGCTCTAATAGATATCTTGTCCCAACTCTATGAGTTCAAACATTTTCATTTCCAACTCCATATACCTACAATCTCAATCACACCAAGATTCCAACCCGAAGCACTGATACCACTTGTTGAGCATGGAAGCGTTTCCGGGGTAATTCGGGAGGGTAATGACAATCCAACAACAATCTGACTACACCAGAAAATAGAACCAACAACTGCACAAATTCAGAACCAAAACCAGAACACATCCAAGCAACGCAAACAACAAAACAAAAAACAAAAGATTTACGTGGGCAAAACCCTCTGGAACTAGAGGATAAAAAAAACCCATCTTCCGCCTCCTAGAGAAACCAATCCACTAATCAATAAACCATTAATAGTATTTAACAATCCAGTCTCACACCGAGACAAACAAACATGGAGATCTCAAGCACCAATTTAAATACAACTCGGATCTAGAAATGATTCCTCTCCAAAAACTAACTAAGCACTTGTAATCAGATTATATTTTCAGGGAGAGAAGAATATCTATCAACAAACACCCATTGTTGACTGATCAAGGGAGGGAGATGGATCACCAAAGTAAGAGACGAAACTCCCACTCAAATCTCTCACCGTTCCTCTCCTTTCTCCCTCCCCACTCTTCTTTCTCTCCCCCCTTTTCTTCTTCCTGATGGCGGCACCAACCCTTGTGTCTCTCTTGTGTACACAAATCAAAGGTAAACATTGCATTTTATATCATAAGGAAGAAGCCACACTAGGGTTTCAACTTGGGCTGGACCCAAATGGCCCAACACTCAGATCCCCCCCCCCCCCCCCCCCCTCTTCAAGTTGATTTCTTATAGTGATTGTTGGCTTTTTTTTTTGACATGCATGTGAAATGATACATCTTTCTGACATCAGGGACTTTAAGTTCAAGCTGAACAACTACGAAAATCAGAAGAACAAAGATGAACAAATGAAGATAGAAAAGAAGAAAGTGTGGCAATGGACTGAGGTAAAAAAGAACATATGTGCGAAGGGAAGAAAAAATGCAGTTGATCATAGAAAAATTGCAAAATTTGTAAAATCACTACCTTCCCCATGAACAACTCCCTTTCATTTGTCCTCAACTCCCTATGTAAGAGCTACTGTTGGTTTAACGGATGGCTAAGACTCGACAAAAGGGTAACAAATTAAAATCGAGTGAAAACATCCCAAACATGAAAAATCAAAACTAGTTTAAACACCAAACTACTACCGAACATAAAGTAAGCAATGAAAGAAATTGGAAAACAGAAACCATGACTACATATTATAAACTATATCCAGGATGAAAATATGCACGTGAAATTATTGTGGAATTAGAAAAAGAAATAGATGGACAGAAATTGGAACCTTATGTAAACTTAAAAACATCCAAATTTAGTGTCTATAGTTTAATTTCGCAAAACATAATGGTGGGGGAAGAAGCAACTGAATAGATTTGGAAATTAGATATTCAACCAAAGGTTAAAAATTTCATGCAGAAACTCTTTTAGCTGGATCTCCCTACAAAGATTGGACTGTCACTCAGGGGCGTGCCGATTCCAAATGCTTGTGGGTTCTGTAATGATGTAGTTGAAGATGATACTCACTTTTTCCTTGAGTGTCAAGCACATACCCTTCAAGGGGTGCTCATGCCCGATCAATATGAAATTCAAGTACTAATCCACTTATCTAGAGATATAAGGCCAATAATTTAGTTTACTGTCAATAGACTAAATAATGAAAATAAAAGTCTTTTGACGACAAGATGGTGGGCTACCTGGTTGTTCAGAAACTAGATCACCTTCTCAAACGCAAAAATTCCGACCATTTTGGAGTTCAATATAATGGTTCAAACAGTTGTGGACAATTGATCTTGAGCATGTAAATTCAGGGATGACATGGAGTCCGACTTTCATAATCGTTGTCTGATAAGAGCACAGTATAGAAAGCACAATAATAGAATGATCTGTAAATGGAAGAAACCACTCGTTGACACACTCCAACTAAATTTCGATGGTTCCACAAATCAAGACAGTTCCTATGGCTACATCATTAGAGATTGGGAAAGTCACCCAATATTTGTAGGGTGTCAGAATGTGGGAAAACATAATCTTATCAAGGCAGAAGCCCTTGCATTAATGCACGGGGTTCAAAAAGTCAAGAAGCTAGGTATTTCAAATCTCTAGATTGAAGGTGACTCTCTAATAATAATCACACACCTGTGCGAGAATTCACGCTGTCCGTGGGAGATCGAACTTCTCATATCCGGTATTAAACTTCTCCTTCAAGGATTTAATGTAATTTTGGTCTCTCATGTGTCTCGTGATATATGGCAATAAAGTCACCGATAAGGTTGCACATTTTAGTCACTTTGCCAATGGGCAAGAGGTTTTCAATGATCCCGATCTTCAGGATCTCATCCGAAAGAATGTTATCGGACATGCTCGTCCTATCCCAACCCAAATCTTATCTAATCAAAAAAAAAAATTGTTAGGATTTTGAATTTACTTGCATTATCTTTGGTGAAAACACCTATTAAATAATAGTTACAACAAAGTGATTGTTAGAGATATTTTAGGAACTAATTAGATATTTACAAGATAAAATCGTATACAATCTTAAACACATAGATAAGAGGAAGCTGAAGTTTATCTCTTCACATGCCCCCTCAAGTAGGACACCTCTTTGATGAGAGTCCTAACTTGAGCAGAAGCTTTGAAATTGAGACCGAAGGAGCGGTTTAGTGAGGACATCTGCAAGCTGATCATTTGTTGAGACATATGAGACTCGAAGATCAACACTTTGTACCTGTTCACGAATGAAATGAAAGGCCAATGTAATATGCTTCATTCTTGAATGGAACACAGGATTCGAGCTCAAGCCTTTTGCCCCCATATTATCACAATACAATACCGGATGCGATGGGAGATTAATGCCTAATTCCATAATGAGATTGGTAATCCATAATAGTTTACTAGAAGCATCAGCTAACGCCTTGTACTCCGACTCCGTTGACGATCGAGCAATTGTCTTTTGCTTGCGAGAGCTCCATGAAACCGGTGTTTTGCCCAAGTAAAGCAAATAACCAGTTGTTGACTTGTAGTCATGAAGAATCCATGAAAGAGCACGGTGGATGACGATTCCAATTTCTAATGTCCTCTTAAGGTACCGCAACAATCTTTTAAGCGCACTCCAGTGCGTTGTTGTCGGCGAATGCATGAATTGACTCAACTTGTTGATGGAAAAACCAACATCAGGCCTAGTGAGAGATAAATATTGCAAACTCCCAATGATCATCCTGTAGTCAGACTGCGCAGAAAGAGGGGTACCTGATTATTTAGACAGAACTGTTGTAGCACACATAGGCGTGGAGATGGCTTTGTACTCAGCCATGTTGAACTTCCATCGGAGATTGACGGAGGAAAAACCTATCGTTGATCCACAGGGAAAATTATAACTCAAGTGTAATTCAGATGCCAATCAAAGTAACCAATTTAGGGGGGTTTTGTTTGTGAAAGTTCCGCCTTTTATCAAAGTGGCGTAAAGAAAGCGAAGTAAAGGAATTTGTTTTAGACAATTAGGAGAAGTAATTCTACCTACAATTCTCCACCTTATTGGATTGAAGCGATCCTTGTAACTTCTTCTCGTCCTATTAAGTTTCCTATGAATACCCTTGTCCCGACCTAATATATTTACTAGTCCAATCAGTCCTAGAAACCCTTATCAACCGAACAGTTCCTAAAGAAGGATTTAACCCAATTGATAGTTTTAAGTTTAGATATTAGCCAAGGTATTTGCAGTCTCTAATGAAGGATTTAACAACACATTCAACTTCCAACTCATTCAATTAGTTCAATCAGGCATAACGGAACAAGTTTGCCACTTAAGTTAAGGTTCACAATCAGGAATCTACAAAACCTTAGCAATTGAATTGATACTAACTAGTTGCGCGAGCTAGATAGAATAAAACAATAGACATTCAAGCACAAAGAAATTGAAGCATTCAAATATAGGAAACAAGAAACGAGAATTAGAAACTCACAATCAATCCGAATAAAGCTCCAAATTGCAGGCAGAATAGATGAGTTTAGTTCCTCATGAAAGACATTGCTCAAAATCTCTAAAGTGTCTAATGGAAGAAAAGAATAGAAGTCCTGGAAATAACAAAAAACATGGCCTCTTAAAACATCCAAAGTCGGCCACAAAATAAACAAATAAGTTCTAGGGTTTTCATTAATCAAAACGCAGCGCATAATCGCTGGCGGCAAATGCGGCGGCCGCAGCATCAGCATTTCCTCTTGCATCGGCCCTGGCGGCGGCCGCTGCACACCATGCGGCGGCCGCTTCATCGGTCTTTCCCAGAATATCCATCTCGAATTTTCTTTTCTTCTCAACAGGAAAGTTGTAGCTCTCTGAAAGAGCTTTCCAACGCATGGTCTTAATAGTCAATCGAACAACCGAGGCCTCCAGAAAGTGCAAAACAAGTTCAGCATGTTTGGCGACAACTTCTGCATACTTGTTCTTCGTTTAGGCTCGCTTCTTCTTCTCAAGACCTCTTGAGATCTTCATGTAAGCTTCTTCGATCAACTAGACATTCTCATCCAATGCGTTATCAACCCATGTCTCATCATCGGATCCACGATTACCTGAAATGATCAATAAAAGTGTGTAGATTCCGACTCCACCAACATAGAGAGCAAATATGCAAATTGCACTTAATCTATGCATGAAATGCATCTGAACTGAGCTAAATGAAACCTATTATGCCTACCTAAATGCATGTTATCAAACTCCCCCACACGTAACCTTTGCTTGTCTTCAAGCAATGATATAATGAACATGAATCAATGCATCCCACATGAAATCCCTTCAAGTTTAAACCTCATCAAAAAGCAACATCATAGCAGGTGAAAACATAAACCAAGCAAACAAACGTCATAATGCACTAAGCTCATGTGTTTAGGCTTTAAGGTACAACTCATAGCATGTATTCTAGTGATCAAAGTTTAGAAGTAGACATTATCCAACCTCACCAGAAATATGTGTTTCACTCATGTGTTTAGGCTTTAAGGTACAACTCTCAACTCAATCCAAAATGCACTAAGCTCATAGACATTGACTACCATATCACCAAATATCTACCAAAATGTCATTACTTGCGGGACATAATAAAGATAACTAAATAAAATGTGACAATTTTTTTTATTTTCTTTTGTTTTTTTTTCTTTTTTTTCTTTTTTCTTGTCTTGGTGCTTTCCTTACGTGAGGTGCAAACATTGGTGTCATGAATGGCCCCGGTCTATCAACACCTCAACCTACTAATATGAAGTTCACTTGAACATCTTTTGACGCAAGTTGCAAACATGGGTGCCATGAATGAACCTGGTTACTCAATGATCAAGCTTTCTTTCCTATTGGATAGTTTTCAACACCTTTTTGCGCGAATCATACCCATGGGTGTCATGCATAGATCCGGTTACTAAGTGCATCAACCATTGCCGCATTATTCTCTAAATATGTACAAATTCAAACAAAAGACTCAAAATATAACATAAACTCCGCAAGCAACAAACATGTGAGTTGGTCTTTGAAAAATAGATATTGCAGTCAATGCCGAGAGGTAGCAACACTAGGAGAGTAATTCACACAACTGAGCAAAAGAATTCAAATAAGGCCAAACATTCTCACATGGTCATGTTTTTAGGACTTCAATCATACTTTAGCTCAATCATACATGCTCAATTATATTTGCTAGCTCATGTTCCACAAAAATCAAATAAAGACAATAATCAAAACATCCAGAACTCCATGAGATTTTTATGAATCATGCTTGAAATTTAAAATAGGGGACAAACTAAGCCAGATGGGTATTTGAACAACACATATGTATGCAATGCATGCTTATTAAAAAAAATGAAATAAATTAAAATGGTGCAGAAATTTAAATATGATCTCCTATATGCATCTATATTTAAATATGATCTCCTATATGCATCTATATACATAATTCTTCTCCCCCACAATTAAAGTTTTCATTGTCCTCAATGAAATAATAAAGACAAAAAAAGTAAATCAAATATAATCAGGGTGAAGGAAAAGAAAAAGGAAAAAAAAAAAAAACTTACCTCGGGTTGCCTCCCGAGAGGCGCCTTTGTTTCAAGTCGTTGGCTCGACGTAATGGCCCTTGGTTGGCCTAGGTTCCTCCATCAGGGTCGCCTACACCTGTCATTTCATTGACAAATGCGGGCACCCTTGGAAGGTGTAGCTCTCTGTCCAAACATTCATCCATTACCTTTAGCTTCTCTCCTTGAGCTATGCCTGGGGGTTGTCCTGGAATCACAAAAGGTTTCAATTTGTTAGGAGGTTCAAATTTCCATAAACTATGTTCCTTAGGTGTCTCTAACAAATCACGAAAATTATTGTTGCAATCAATATTGTCAGCAATAGGCATATCTAAAGAATTTTAAGGGGAAAGCTTAGCATGATTAAAGAGAGAGAATTCTATCTTTCTTCCATCAAACTCCATAGTCAATAAACCCTCACAACAATCAATTTTCGTTTTCGCAGTTTTCAGGAATGGGCTCCCTGCTCTATATCTAAAACAAAGAAGTCAACAGGGAAAAACAAATCATCTACCATAACCAAAACATCTTCAATAACGCCTATTGGCCTGATTTGTGATCGATCAACAAGTTGCACTGTAACCCCAGTCTCAGTCAGAGCACCCAAACCCAAAGACATGTACATGTTATAAGAAATAACATTAATTGAGGCTCCTAGACCTAACATGGCTTGTTTGAATCTAGTATTCCCAATTGCACATGGAATTGTAAACATACCTGAGTCTCCACATTTTTCAGGCAATTTCCTTTGCAATATAGCAGAGACATTTTCATTCAAACTTACCTTTTCCTTCTTTTTTAATCGTTGCTTCTTCTTGATGGTGCACAATTCCTTCAAAAATTTAGAATATCTAGGAATGCTCTTAATCAATTTGAGTAAAGGAATATTTACCTCACACTTGCTGAACGTCTCAAAAATCTCCTTATCTTTCTGATACCTTCTTGTATCCTTCAGAGCTTCCGGAAATGGTGGAACCGACTTTGGAGTTTCCATGGGTAAGGAAGAAGAAGAAGGAGAAGAAGAAGGAGGAGGAAGAGGGGAAGAAGGAGAAGAAGGGGAACAAGACAAAGAAAATGTACCTGGCACAGATAGGTAGATGGGAGCACTGGCGGCGGGCGCCGCAAATTGCTGCGGGCGTAGCTCCATTGTTATGCCGCGGGCGCCGCATGGTTGCCGCGGCCGTCGCACTGTGCATCGTCCGTCCTCTTCATCTCTTACCTCTATTTCGTCGCCCATGTTTTCTTCATCCTCTTTTTTAGGTGTGACAATCAGTTCCTTGCCACTCCTAAGCGTTATTGCACTGACATTCTCCTTAGGATTCTCAACCGTTTGTGATGGAAGCTTCCCTGAATCGTTTGCCTCCTTCGCACTCTAGACTTGAATGAGCTGACTTAGTTGATTCTCCAAATTTGTGATCTGGTTTGATTGTTGTTTCTCAACCTTCAAGACCAACCGTGACAATTTCTGTATTGGATCCTCAATAGCCTCATTGGAGTGTGGTTGGCCTCCCTGTCGAGGTTCAAATTGTTGGTGGGGCCTTACTTGTTGCCCCCCTTGCTGATTGAAAGGTTCTTGGTAGTTGCCATAACCATTACCCTGCTAATAGCCTCCATTGTAGTTATTATTGTTGAAGTACCCAGGATTAACAAAGTTGTCTTGCCTAGGCCTTTGTGGAGCAAAATTCCCAATTGCATTCAACTCAACACTAGGATCTTGCAAAGTTGAGTACATATCCATAGGGTGGGATGGATCGCTGTAGGATTCACATGCTTTCAACTGCTGAGATGCTCTTTCAACTACCAGCTTCTTGAGCACCTCTTTCATCTCTGCCATATCAGTCTGTAATGCAGCCACTGGGGCATCAATAACACGTACACCTCTAGCACGAGTGCTCTTGTTGAACTGCCTAGAGCCCTCAGAGAGCTCCTTAAACACTTCTCAAGCTGCAACATGCGTCTTATTCAGCATGTTTCCCCCACAACATGAATTCACCGTTTTGCGCTCTCCATCAATAAGCCCATTGAACAAGAAGATAACCAGATCTTTCTGAGAGTACCAATGGCATGGGTAGCTAGTGCATAGTTTCTTGAAACGCTCAAAGTACTCATGAATAGACTCCTTCGCATACTGCTCAATGTTGCTGATTGACCTTTTCAAGGTATTTAGCTTTGTTGCAGGGAAGTACATCTCAAGGAAGACTCTCTTCATCTCAGCCCAAGTAGTAATAGATCCAGGTGGTAGATAGAAGAACCACTCATTCGCATCATCCTTCAAAGAGAAGGGAAAAGCTCTCAGTTTGATTTGCTCTATAGTGGCGTTCTCAGGTTTCATCCTAACTACCACAGTATGGAACTCAGACAGATGCTTGTGGGGGTCCTCCCCACTCAACCAATGGAACTTGGGTAGAATATGAATTACCCCAGACTTAAGCTCAAAGTTAACTCCTTCCCCCAGCGCAGGGAATTGGATTGCTAAGGGTTGTTGTGCCAGATCAGGAGCAGTAAGCTCCTTTAGAGTACGATTTGCGTCGTTCGCCATCTCTACAATGCTTTCTACAAAGAAGAATTAGTAGCTCATGTATGGACCCTATAAGACGGTCCACACCAAAATCAACACAAAAAACACACAAGAATTAATAAAAAATTCCCCGGCAACGGCGCCAAATTTGACGGAGGTAAAACCTATCGTTCATCCGCCAAAGAAAACTCAAACCTATAGAAAGTATAGCAATAAGCAAGAGGTCGATCCACATGGAAAATTATAACTCAAGTGTAATTCAGATGCCAATCAAAGTAACCAATTTATGGGGTTTTTGTTTGTGAAAATTCCGCCTTTTATCAAAGCGGAGTAAAGAAAGCAAAGTAAAGGAATTTATTTTAGACAATTAGGATAAGTAATTCTACCTGCAATTCTCCACTTTATTGGATTGAAGCGAACCTTGTAACTTCTTCTCCTCCTATTAAGTTTCCTATGAATGCCCTTGTCCTGACCTAATATAGTTACTAGTCCAATCAGTCCTAGAAATCCTTATCGATCGAACAGTCCCTAAAGAAGGATTTAACCCAATTGATAGCTTTAAGTTCAGAGATTAGCCAAGGTATTTGTAGTCCCTAAAGAAGCATTTAACAACACATTCAACTTCCTACTCATTCAATTAGTTCAATCAGCCCTAAAGGAACAAGTTTGCCACTTAGGTTAAGGTTCACAATTAGGAATCTACAAAACCTTAGCAATTGAATTGATTCTAACTAGTTGCGCGGGCTAGATAGAATAAAACAATAGACATTCAAGCACAAAGAAGTTGAAGCATTCAAATATAAGAAACAAGGAATGAGAATTAGAAACTCACAATCAATCCGAATAAAGCTTCAAATTGCAAGCAGAATAGATGAGGTTAGTTCCTCATGGAAGACATTGCTCAAAATCTCTAAAGTGTCTAATGGAAGAATAGAATAGAAGTCCTGAAAATAACATAAAACTTGGCCTTTTAAAACATCCAAAGTCGGCCACAAAATAAACAAATAGGTTCTAGGGTTTTCATTAATCAAAACGCAATGCATAATCGTTGAAGGCAAATGTGGCGGCCGCCGAATGGATGCTGCGGCCGCAGCATCAGCATTTCCTCTTGCATCGGCCCTGGCGGCGGCCGCTGCACACCATGCGGCGGCCGTGGCATAGGTCTTTCCTGAAAAATCCATCTCGAATTTGCTCTTCTTCTCAACAGAAAAGTTGTAGCTCTCTGAAAGAGCTTTCCAACGCATGATCATAATAGTCAATCGAACAATGGAGGCCTCCAAAAAGTGCAAAACAAGTTCAGCATGTCTAGCGACAACTTCTGCAGACTTCTTCTTCGTTTAGGCTCGCTTCTTCTTCCCAGGACCTCTTGAGATCTTCATGTAAGCTTCTTCGATCAACTAGACATTCTCATCCAATGTGTTATCAACCCATGTCTCATCATCGGATCCACGATTACCTGAAATGATCAATAAAAGTGTGTAGATTCCAACTCCACCAACATAGAGAGCAAATATGCAAATTGCACTTAATCCATGCATGAAATGCATCTCAACTAAGCTAAATGCAACATATTATGCCTACCTAAATGCATGCTATCAGAGATCATTAATATATTTGTGTTGATTGAGAAACAACCCTCAAGAGTCAGGATCCACTTCAACTCCAAGGAAATAGGACAAAAGACCCAAGTCTTTGAGAGAAAATCGAGAAGAAAGGATGTTTATAGCCGCATTGACAAAGCCGGTATCATTGTCGGTGACAATGATATCATCCACATAGACAAGAATGTAAAGTACCCGCCCCTAGCGATTATAGATGAACAAGGAAGCATATGTAGTAGAGTTAACAAATTCGAGGCCTATCAAATAATTTTGAAGCTCCGTATACATCGCTCGAGGAGCTTGTTTGGGGCCATAAATGGCTTTCTTGAGATGGCATACATGGTGAGGATATTGTTTGTCAATGAAGCCAGGATGTTGCTCCATGAAAACATCTTCTTGCAGAGTACCTTGGAGAAATGCGTTGTTGACATCCAATTGATGTATAGCCCAAGAGGATTGGACGACAATTATGACGACTAGTCTTACCATCAATGTCTTTATGACGGGGCTAAACGTCTCCGAGTAATCATAACCAGGGCGCTGATGAAACCCCTTGAGCCGAAATACCCACTTGCAACCCACAATATTGTTGTGAGGTTTAGGAGGTACAAGATCCCACGTTGCATTTTGACAGAGAGCATTGAACTCCGAAGTCATTGCCTAGCGCCAATCCAGATCCTTTAAGGCTTGGGTAATATTTTGTGGTTCTTTAGGATGGGAGAGACTCACATGAAGATTGAGTTTTTGGATTGGTTTAAGGTGATTTTCTTTTGAACAGGTATTGTAATTGTGGGATGGCTGAGGATCAGGACTGAGGAGAGAGGGCGTTGGATTTGAAGGGAGAGACTGACATGACTGTGATGAGGTATTAGATGTAGAAGGCAAGGATGAGGGTGAATCTATTAGATGTAGAAGGCAAGGATGGATTCAATTAAAATTCCATCCAAATTAGGAGAAGTTGGTAGCTGGGTAGGCGATGGATCTTGGGTAGGTGAGTGAATAGTAGGTTATTAGAGAGTGGGTGAGTCTTTGGAATGGGATATGGAGAGTGGTTGAGAGATTGATGGGTTTGTTATGGGAGAAATAACTGAGTTGGGGTTTAAAGGTATGGTGATGGATGATGAAAAATCACCCGGAATATTTAGTGGGGTCTCTTGTTTGGATTTGAGATAGGAGAAGGGATAATTATTTTCTACAAACTTCACATGTCGTGATGTGTATAGTTTATATGTTTGAGGGTCCAAACAATAGTAAGCACTTTGGGTGAGTGAATAACCAACAAAGATGCAAGGGATGGACTTTTGATCCAATTTGTGAGCGGTATAGGGTTTAATCCATGGAAAACACAAATAACCAAAACATTTTAATTTTCGATAATTAGGTTGTGTTTGAGTGAGCTTGTGAAATGGTGACATGTAGTCAAGAGGAGTTGGCATCCTATTTATTAAGTAGACCGCAATTTGAAATGCAAATGGCCATAACTCTTGAGGAATGCTTGAATGAGACATGAAAGAAGGATCGGTTTCCACAATATGACGGTGTCTCCGTTCCGCATAACCAGTGTGTTGAGGTGTATGTGGAGGAGAGGTGAGATGTGATATCCCAGATAATGAAAGAAAAGAGGCCAATGCAACATATTCTCCACCATTATCGGAATAAAGAATTTTTATGTTTGTGCAAAAGTAGTTTTCAACTAGGGCTTTAAAAGTGATGAATATGGACTTTGTGTCTGATTTTTGTTTTAATGGATACAATCAAATATATTTTGTGAAATGATCGACAAAAATAATATAATAGCGATATCCATTACATGAAGTGATGGGAGATGTCCAAACATCAGGATAAATAATTTCCAAAGGAGAACTTGACTTTATACTAGACTCTGCAAAGGGCAACTTGTGGCTTTTATTGAGCGAGCATGCATTACAATTGGAAGAAATTACACGAAAATTGCCTAATTGAAAACTATCTTGCATAAATTTTAAAATTGATAATGAAATGACCCAACTTCTGATGCCAAGTGGAATCATTAGGAGAAGACAAAGAAGTGACGAAAGAACTGGGATGGATAGAGCTCAACCACATGTAGAGACCATCAAGACATTGTCCTTTAAGCAATTTTATCCCCGTTTGTAGGTCCATCACGAAAAAAAAATTGGGGTAAGAGCTCAATAGAACTAGAATTTTGATGACAAAATTGAGAAACTGAGAGTAGATTTTTGGAAATTTTTGGAACATAAAGAACATTATTGAATTTAAAAGTTTTGGTGGGTGTATTTAAAATAAAGTTTCCAACATTTGAAATTGTTAAACCCTTACCATTGCCCACAATTAAATCATGAGGACCCTCATATGGATAGTGAAGGTTGAGGTTTTGTAAATCAGTAGTGACATGATGAGATGTGCCACTGTCTACGACCCATTGTTGGTTGTTTGGATTGATGGCTGAGTGATGAGCATGTGGTGGATTTGGGTTAGAAGGGCGGAAGGGCTGTGGTGGTTTTAGACTAGGGACGACTTGGCGGAATATGGGACAAAAAGCTAGGACATGCCCAACTTCCTTACACCATTGACACTTCCCCATGTATAGGGTACGCTGTGCATAACCGGGTATCCGACACGACACGACACAAACACGAAACCGATAAGGGGAAAAGTGACGATCCGAACACAATACGATAAGTACCGGGTATCCGACACGATAACAAGACAAGGTTTCGTGTCGGATACCCGTATAACACGACACGATCCGATATTATAAAAATCAGGGTTTTTTGTTTTAGCTTTTTTTCCTTGTGAATATATGTACAATGGGTTGAGTAACACTGTAACAGCCGACGGAGAGAGGGTTTGGTCTGGCAGAGAGGAGCCGGAGAGGAGAGGGTTGGGTCTGGTGGAGAGAGCGCCTGAGGGGAGAGGAGGAGAGGTGAGTTGGAGCTGGTGGTGAGTCTGTCTTTGCGAGATTGAGAGGGGGAAATGAAAGAAGAAGCATCGAACTTGTCGGAAGTACCATTGAAGGAAAACAAAAACGAGCAGCTACAAGTCTACAACTTACCGAATCTGATGTTTGAACAAGGGAGTGAGAACTAAGGAGAGCCAAAGAGGAGAGGTGAGGAGAGGGTTGGATCTGGCGGAGAGAGAGCCGGAGAGGAGAGGAGGAGAGGCGAGTTGGAGCTGGTGGCGGGTCTGGGTCTCTGCGAGATTGAGAGAGTCGGAGAGGAGAGGAGAGGGCTGGGTCTAGCGGAGAAAGAGACGGAGATGAGAGGAGGAGAGACGATTTGGATCTGGCGGCCGGCGAGTCTCTGCGAGTTTGGATTGTAAATGAAAGAAGAAGACGGCAGCAAGACAGATGCGGCTTAAGTGCCTAACCCTAGAAAAAAAATGAGACAGATGCGGCTTAAGTGCCTAACCCTAGAAAAAAAATGAAAAAAAAAAATAAAAAGGGGAGTTTCGGGATTCGAACTCGAGACTCTCGATACCCACCTGCGCGCTGCATAATGTCCAACCATCTGGGCAACCTGAGTTATATGTTACATATAGACATTTATTTTATATGTCTTATCACATAATACAAATATTTATTTTTTTAAAAAAAAATTGTCGTGTCGTGTCGGATACTCAACAAGGGTAATATGCCGATCCGAACCCGACACGATTATTGTCGTGTTTTACCGTTTCGTGTCATTATCGTGTCGTATCTATATCGTTTCGTGTTTTTTCATATCGTTTTGTTGCGGTTTCGTGTCGTGTCAGTCGTGTCGTATTTTTCTGCACAACCCTACCCATGTATGGCTTACTAGAGGGGCGGTAGGAGGCGGATGGAGGGGTTGTATATGGCTGTTGGGTTTGGGGAGAGGAGGGTGAATGCCATTGAGGGGTTTGGATTGGACCAGGGAGTAGGACCTGGTGCTGGTCGAACTTGAGCAGTCATGGCCATAGTCGATAACTCATCCATAAGAGCATCCGTCTTTAGTTGTTGCTCCTTGGTAATCAGCTTTTCATGGAGTTCTTCAAACTTGATAGGTGTATCACGAGCGTGAACCCCATCAATCACGGGCTGGTAGGATGAGTTGAGACCCTTGAGGACACAATCAGTCATGTCCTCATCGTCATGTTTCTTTCCCAAGGAGGCCAAAAGATCAACACACATCTTGACCTGCGGCATGAATTCGGAGATAGATTGAGTTCCCTTCTTCATCGTCTTGAGTTTTTTCTTTGAGAAGATTAATATGCCCCCGGGAAGGATTAGCATACATGTCTTCGAGAATCTTCCAAACTTGTTGGCTAGTCTCTGCAGATGTAACCGAATGGGCTACACCAGCCAAGAGTGTCCCGATAAGGGCTCCGAAAAGCAGCTTATCTTGGCGCATCCAAGTAGTGTACGTCGGGTTGCGAGCATCAGCATTATTGATGCAAATGGTGGGTTCAGGTTTAGGATGGGTTCCATATCCATAAATTTGAATAAATCATACCCAAAGAGAGTAGAGTTAACTTGAGCTTTCCATGAAACATAATTCATGGAGGTCAATTTGATAGCATTATTGATGTGAACAAGGATGAAGGGCCTATTTGGCTCTTCATCATTGGGAATTTGATGCTGAATTGGGGCAGCCATTGAGGGGAAGGAAGAAACGAGAAGGAGAGATGAACGTCTGTTTTGAGGGAGGGAAAAAAATTTCTGGATCAAGCTCTGAATACCATGTTAGGATTTTGAATTTACTTGCATTACCTTAGGTGAAAACACCTATTAAATAATAGTTACAAGATAAAAATTCTATACAATCTTAACTACATAGATAAGAGGAAGCTGAAGTTTATCACTTCACAAATTTAACTCAATCTTTACCACATTGCAAAAACTAAAATAAAACCCACATTTCGCTAGTAGAATGTGGCGCGAAATTGACGTCCTCTTCGCATTTCTTCTCAATGACCCTTTCTCTTCCAACTGAAATTCTATTTCTTTTATCTTTCTCTTCCCACCGGCCACCGCCATTTATTTATTCGATTCCTTTCCATCCGCCTGATTACAAATCCGTACATGGCGGAAGCTTTCTCCGATTTGTGATTCCGTTTCCAACAGAACCTTCGGAAAAAGGGGGAAAAAGCGACAATCAAGGCAGCTTGTTGTATAACCCGAACTCCAAAATTTCCCTCCAGGTGAAACAAATTCCTCAATTTCATTCCATTCTTTTGCAAAAATATCTTTCGAATTTAGGAATTTCATCAAAATCATGAAATATTAATCCGTAGAGAAGTAGAAACAGCGAATTGATTGAATTTTTGTTTCGACTGAAAATTAATGTTAATCCCAAGGAGAAACGATTTGTTGATTGAGATCGAGGGAGTTGCTAGGTTAAAAATTCTAATCATTCATGTAAACATTTGCTGATTTCATATTTATAAAAGAGACAGATTCATACATATTCCAATTTTTT
Organism: Persicaria tinctoria; assembly: GCA_037127255.1. Lineage (NCBI taxonomy): Eukaryota > Viridiplantae > Streptophyta > Magnoliopsida > Caryophyllales > Polygonaceae > Persicaria > Persicaria tinctoria. The sequence continues at coordinate 39,077,319 of JBANSL010000006.1, forward strand.
ATTCAGTTGTTTGGTGATGGTGTGAATTACTGTGTGATAAGGATCTTTGAGTTTGGAAAGTATACGATGGATGTATGTGAAGTTCTTCAGAGATTGCACAGAAAAAGAGAAGTTGATTCCATAAAACAACCATCACCTTCAACTGAGAAGAACCATGGGAGCGTTACACGGCCATCTCGAACGAGGGAGGTTAGCTCCAGGCACAGCTACAAGTCACCCACACCTCTGCCTCCCCGGCGATGTGCATCGCCCAACAGCACTCGAATCGCCAGCGTCTCAACCCATCCGGGTCCAAAGAGAGCTGTTTCAGTTGACAGGAAGAGACCATCAACTCCTCCGTCGCCATCTCCTCCTACCACACCGGTTGTTGAGCTACATTCCAGGAGGGTAACCGGAGGCAAGTTACCGGAGTCGCTATGGCCTTCCACGATGCGTAGTCTAAATGTTCCTCATCACTCCGATTCCATAAGCAAGAAAGAGAAACCAGTTAGCCATTCCATGACTGATCGGACCCTGAAACCGTCCTCGAATGTGGCTAGTGTGTCACGAAAGGCTACGCCTGAGAGGACTCATTTGAAGGGGAAACATACCTCGGATCAAACAGAACATTCTAGACACGCTGATGGGGTTCAAGCGCGACATCTGATTGACCATCATCGATGGCCAAACCGAGCAGGTGGGAAGCTATCATCTCATAGTGTTGCTTCCTCGGATAAGGCTGGAAAGAGTTCAAGTGTATTGCTTCCGAGTATGGGCATATCTTCTCTTAGAAGGCTCTCTGCAGAAGGTTTGCCAAGGCCTCTACATATGCATACAAGCGATGTTGGAGGCTTCGGACATCCATTGATTGATGAGATTGGAAATAATACTTCAAGTACGAAGGCCCTTGATGATACCGTGCTAAAGGTTTCTACGCTGCATAAGCTTCATTTTCCCAAAACATCTGAAATCCCAAGTTCTGTGATTGCTGCAATCACATCCAAGTCATTGCCAGGGTCACGATTGCCGTCACCAAGTAGGGAGTCTTCTTCTAGAGGCATGGTTAGTCCTTCTCGGACCACACCATCAACGCCAACATCATCGAAAGGTACAAACCCATCATTCATAATACCGTCTAGTCCAACTCATCACCAAATGGGGAGTGCCACTTCAGTTCTTAGTTATATATCTGATCATAAGAAAGGCAAGAAGAGTGTACACCAATCGGACGATGGTCATCATTTGAGGTTGTTGTATAATAGATATTTACAATGGCGATTCGCAAATGCACAAGCTGATGCTGCTTTGCCCATCCAAAAAATCTCAGCTGAGGTAGGCTAATCTTTATTGAATAGGATGCAATGCTGCATTTCCTGAAGAGAATCTAAGTCATGTTTTGTACAAAACAGCGCTTCAAAGATGAATGTTTGCAGCAAAAAGCCGCCAATGTTTAGTTGATCAATTTGAACTCTTCATAACTCATAATCCTCTTTGATTTTCTTCTCATCTTTGTTGCTTTTAAAAGACATAATTTTTCACCATTTAGATGCTTATGCAGGAAACATTTAACAATGTGTGGAGGGCAACTCTGGAGCTGTGGAATTCCGTCATCATGAAGCGTATCAATCTTCAGAAGCTGAAGCTGGAGCTGAAGTTGAATATGGTGTTGAGTGATCAAGTTCGTTCTTATCTTTTGTCGGAGACTGTTATATTTGTTTAGAATGTTATCACCATACATAATTGATGATTCCATTGTCTGAAGTATATTTATTGCATCGGTTAATGCTTAGTTCGCTTCCCTTGAGAAATGGTCTTTACTAGAAACAGATCATTTTGCATCATTATCTGGAGCAATCAATGATCTAGAGTCAAGTACTCTCCGGCTTCCAATCACCGGTGGCGCAATGGTATGCAATGTTATAGTACAAAATGGAACATACCATTTCTTTTTGTCGGAAGTAGTACATACCCCCTTTCTTTCTTACTTATCCAAGGTGTTTCCCTCCCTCTTAATTAAACAGGCAGATATCGTATCTTTGGAGGCTACCATCAGTTCATCTTTAGCTGTGATGCAGGCAATGATACCCTCTCTCCATTATGCGCTCCCAAAGGCGAGTTCTCCTCTATATCATGACCTCACTAGTGTACTCATCAAGCCTAGGCACTTCTCTTAACAAAGATTCTGATAGGTGGAAGGGATGAACTACTTGGCTTCCGAACTAGCTGATCTCGAAGCAGAAGAGAGGGCCATGCTTGATGAATGTGAAGCTATGTTGGCTTCAATTGCAACAATGCAGGTATGTGAAAAAACAAGATCAAAGAATTGCGTCAATATTTCCTTGATTAGCCACATTAGAAATGAACATAGGCTTGTGATTTTCATCATTTCTCGTTAATTATATATTATCCATGTTCGATGTCTTGTGTGTCGCTCCAATCTGATGATCATTAGAATCGCGGTAACAGGGAGAGGAATACGGCTTAAGGGTCCAACTGATTCAGCTGCTGCAAGGTTGAAGCAATTGAACTAGATAGGATTACCTCTTTGGGCAATGTACAAAGAAATTCAAAGCCCTGCCCAATGAAACAGTATATGGCTTACTTAACTGCTATCCATTCTCAATGCATGGATCTCCGAACAGATTGAGCTACTAGGGGTGGGCATTTACAATTAATTGTTATTTCAATTAATTGCTATTTCAGTTCAAATAACTAATTAATAGACGTATTTTAATTGAAATTAGGAGTTAATTGATAAGCAATTAATTGCAATTTTAATACAATTACCCAATTAATTAAGAATTGCAGCTAATATTGTTTCAACATTATCATCGCTATTTGAGATTTCAACATATGCGCTCACTGAGATTAGCCAGTTAATTAGAAATCATCTGCATGCAGATGATCGATTTCAACATAATCTATGCTCGTTGACCGATTCATTCTCCACCGTCGGACTCTCTTGGAAGTCCAGAACAACCTGCTCAGTCCAATCGAACGCTGTCGTATATATCCCTCAAGGGCGACATCGATCTCGTCCTCCGCCGGAGAGATTTCGTCACCAAGTGATTTAAATATCTATATTTATGTATTATACTTTTAAATATCTATATTTATCTATATTTATGTATGTTATTATTTTTTAAATATCTATATTTATGTATTTAAATATCTATATTTAACTATATGTATGCATATTGTTGGTTAAATCACTAAATCGGTAGTAGCTCGGAGCTACTACCGACTTCGATGATCTCTCTTTATTTTTATTTTATTTTTCATAATTTTAATACGGGTTATTATTGATACGGTGAAAATCTTGCATAAATGCATAATACATCTTGCCGTCAGAAACCGTAAGAATATTATCTTCCCAAAAAAAAGGGTTAAAAAAAAACTCTTACTACTACAGCTTCCGAAACCGTGAGAATTTTATGTTTTTTGCAATCTTTACACCTTATCTGATTAGTGATCGAAGAGGGAACATCTCGTGGTTTGTGAAACCGTAGACAAGTTAATTTCCCATGGTATTAAAACCGTGGTACCGGATATTTGTACGGTTTTCAAAACCGTAGCCGCCACCGTGTATTTTATGGTATTTGAATCACGGTGTATAAAGCAAACCGGTTGTACATTATTTGTATTTTAGTTTGCCTAGTTTTCTTTTTTGCGCTAAATTTCATTGATGTTTCTTTTCTAATTTGTTCAGAGCTACTGTTGACTCCGATCTTTCACAATTGTAAGTTTTGTCAAAACTGGAAAAAGGAAGGAAAGGAAAGTAATGTTATGAAACAAATCTTTCACAATTGTAAGTTTTGTAATCTTTAACGTTGATGGAGTTTAATTTGGATCGGGAGATCATGCGGTTGTGCAGAAACCATTAAAACCAGACAGACAAATAAGGAGAAGAAGATGGAGGAAGAAACTCTTCATTCTCTGAAAATTAATCATTGATTGTTATATTCCGGATTTAGTAACTTGTATCATGGGCTAGCCTTTAGACAGCAACGCATTCCCAATACATAAAACAACCCTAAACAAATTTATAAGCTAACACCCCCTTTCAAGCCCGGGGTGGACAACAATGCATGCAGTTGAACACCAGCAACAAATTTAGTTAAGAAATCTGCAAGTTGCTCCTTCAAAGAAAGGTAAGACAAGGAGAGTAGGCCCCTCTACTAATATTTTCCAAACGAAGTGACAGTCGATCTCGATATGCTTCATTCGCTCGTAAAAAACCGAATTGCAAGCGATGTACATAGCTGCCATATTGTCACACCTAACAACAATGGGTATGATATCAGGGACATCCAACTCCTCAAGCAATCTGCTGAACCAAGCGAGCTCAGCACAAACTCATCAGAGCGACACACTCTGTTGTTTTTTTTTTTTACTTCCACAAAAGAAGATTTGATCCCAGGAATATCAAATACCCGCTAATTTATCGATGAGAGAACGGACAACTTACCCAATCAGCACCGTAGTAAGCTTGAACCTTGATCCCAGATGATTGAGACAATAATAAACCCTTGGCAGTGGTTCCCTTGAGGTACTGAAGAACATGGTGAGGAGCATCCCAATGTGCACTACGAGGAGCCTGTGAAACTTGACTTAGCACTTGGATGGGGAATGCCAGGTCAGAGCATGTGTGCACAAGGAAATTCAATTTCCCAATCAGTCGTCTATAAGAAGTAGCGTTGGCGAGAAGATCACCATCATCAAGAGAAAGGCGAAGCTCAACCTCCAGGGGACTAGCGACCGGTGAAGCAAAGCAAGGAATATATGTGAACAATTCAGCAATATATTTACACCGGCTAAGCATTAAGCCATCCTTAACCGGAACAAACTCAATCCCCAAGAAGTAGTGTAATAGTCCCAAATCCTTAATTCAAAACTCCCTATCAAGCCATTTCTTCAAAGATTGTTTCTCTGGAATAGCATTGCCTGTCAACAAAATATCATCAACGTATACTACAAGTCTACAACATAAGTGACATTACCATTGACTTTATTTGAAAACAATGAGTACTTTTGGGAGATTGCTGAAAACCTTGTTGTCATAATATAGAGGACAAATGGGCATACCACTGACGATCGGAAAGTTGCTTGAGCCCATAAAGAAACTTTCAAAGTCGACAAACTTGTTGGGAATTGAGCACCAGTAGTCCAGGAGGGGGCCTCATGTACACCTCTTCGTCAAGATGTCCATAAAGGAACGCATTGTTCACGTCCAACTGAAATACGTCCTAGTCCCTATTCAGTGCGACTGAGAACTTATCTCTATCATATTGTTGCAGGGTGAAAGCACTTCAAATGCTCAAAATCTAAAGGCTTGCCGTGCAGTTCTTCAAACGGAGACATGACCTTCAATAGCTCACTTCGCAACCTGTTTATAATATAAATTGCCGTTATTACACTTTTCCCCCAAAATTTCTTAGGCCTTCAACAACTTACTTGGCAACCTATTTATAATATAATTTGTTGTTAACCCACTTTCCCCCAAAAATTTCTTAGGGGGCTTTGATTCAAACATCAAGGCTAGAGCAACCTCGTGTAAGTGCTGATGCTCTGCTACTCCGTTTTGTTGCGGTGTAGCTGTGCAGGAGATTTGATGAACTATCCCCATATCAGGCAGAAACTTGGTTGCTTCTTTACTTGCCCCCAGCTCCATGGCGTTATCCGACCTGATGCATCGAACTCGTTTGCCAAATTGTCTCTCGTTCATGGCAAGGAATTGTTGAAGCACTGAGAACGCAACATCCTTCGTAGGAAGGAGCTTCACCCATATGGTCCTAGTATAGTCATCGATAATGGTAAATAAAATACTGAAAACCGTCATGAGTGACAATCTGATATGGCCCCTAAACATCCACAAAAACAAGCTTTAAAGGTGAAAGGAAAAAACGAAAAGATATTCTTGTTTGCCTTGCTCTTGCACAAATATCACAAGGCTTTATTACATTCCCATCAACTTCACTAATGTTAACAAAAGGCAAAGTTATGAGCATGTGGAGAGGAAGATGTCCCAACCACTTGTGCCACAAACTTGCATCAAGAGCTACTGCATTATGAATTGAAAAATGAAATTGATTGTTTGTTGCAATCGTCTTTTGTCTGTCATAGCACAAACAAGTCACGAGTTGTATCATCAATCTTCAAAGGGGTTGTCATACCTGGTCCCTTCATAAAACACCCCTTGGCGGTAAACACCACAAAGGAATCAAGATCTCTTACCATCCTTCCCACGGACAGTAAGGTACATTTGAATTTGGAGACAAATCTTACATTGTGTAAAGTCAGTCCTTGCACAACAAAGATAGTGCCTACAGTGGTGATGAGTGTGATATCTCCCAAGTTAAAGACACCATAAATGGCTTGGTCAAGTCATATGTAGTTCTGAACTTGTGCACATCGCTACACATGTAACCACTAGCACCACTATCAATTATCCATGTTTCTCCATTAAGCACTTGTTAGGAGAGAGTTTTACCAGAAAATCCTGCAAAATCTTCAAGCATTCGGTTCTTTCTCCTAAATCGACAAGTTCGTTGTCTGCAACAACTTCATCAACTAAGTCAGCCGATCCGCAGAAAACTCAGACTTGTCATACTACATCGAACTTCCAGCAAACCGGTCATCACCCTTCATTCCCTTTCTTTTGTTCTCAGTGTATCCAGGAAGGAACCTAATCAAGAAATAACATTTGTCCATCGTGTGGTTGGTTTTCTTATAGTTGGTGCAGAACAAAGGCTTTCGATCACCACTCCCTCGTCTTGTGCTGACAGAACCAACACATCCTCTTCTCAAAGGCACGAATTTAGAAGAATTTTTCACATCAGTGTGCATTAAAGCTGCATCCTCAAAGATAACAGTTGATCGAGTCTTCCTTTCATGCTGCTCTTCTTCCTGAACAAAAAGAGAATATACACGATCTAGACCCGGAAATGAATCCATCAACAATATAGAATCCCTTACACATGTGAAATTTTTGTTTGGTCCCATAAGCAACTAGACTACATGTTGATGTTGCTCATACTTCAACATTTCCTTCGGATTTCCAAAGGTACACGCATGCACATTCCAAATTCCATCTAATTCATCCCACAAAGACTTCATACGTGTAATAAGCCAGAAAAGGAGTCGTACCTTCCTCAATAGCATTCAACTCTTTCAATAGTGAGACGTATAAGTGTGTAAACTCTACCTTATTGAACCTTCATTCCAGCTCCTTTCAGATTCCACTAGCAGTGTCGGTGAAAATGACAGACCTGCGAATATCCATGATTAAGTTATTGATTATCCAGAAGATAGCCATATAATTGTAGCATTCCCATGCTCAGAGCTTCGGTGACACTTGTTCTGACACCGATTTTGTTTTTAGTGAAGAGTGCAATTCTCACATATCGATCTCTTCCACTCAATGAAATTTTGGCCATCGAACATTGGTGTCACTAGGACAAGTCTAGGATGATTGCTCAGGTGCAGATAAAAGGGATCTCTAGGATCAGAACACGAATCTTCTCCAATCATTAGCTCAACGATCTGAATTGATAACAGAGTTAATTTTGTGGGGGGAAATTATGTAAATAATCAAGAAAAACAGCAGATCGGCTCTCTAAGTTTGATCTACCATCCCTTGCTCTGATACCATGTTGGAATTTAATTAGATTGGGAGATCAAGCGGATGTGTAGGAATTAGAAACCATAAAAACTAGACAAACAAAGAAGGAGAAGAAGATGTGGAGGGAGAAACTCTTCATTCTCTGAAAACTAATCATTGACTGTTAGTCTTTTACATCCCTGATTTTGTGACATGTATCATGGGCTAGCCTTTACACAACAACGCAAGCCCAATACAGAAAACAACCCCAATCAAATCTATAAGTTAACAAATGCAATTAACAAAACCAAGTTTTCTTGTTTTTGTCCAAATCTATATCTTTCTTTATTGGCAAAAAATAATAAAAATCAGCTATAAGTATTATTATATATTCATTTTGGTTGTGTTTGGATTCCTATTGCATTATGATTATAATCGAAATTATAAAATGATGTTTGTTTAGCACGATTTATGATGTACGTGCTTAAATTAAAGTGTGTTCAATATAGTCAAAGATTGGCCTTATGTAGATCAAACAATGATCTTGACTTGCCGAACATTTGTGAGCCAAATCCGAGCACTTTGATAAGATTAGTTGGGGTAGCCTGGCCTCGAGTCGTTTTGACGATTTTGGCAAGGTTCTTCCTTTGTTGACTTTCGCTTCTGCAACCCTAATTGTTTTGCCTTGTTTGGATTTGTGTGTACCAAGTTCTAGACAGCAAGAATACAAGAACTAACGCAAAATCAGGCACAGTATATATCGACGTTGTTAATCCTATGCATTCTAGCCACATGCAAAGGATCTGAGTTAACAACGCATCAGTGTTTAACATAAAATGTATTATAATGTGTGTGAGTCAAACAACATATAAATAAATTAAGTTTATAATTATATTGTAAACATAATATAGAATGAAATCTAAACACACACTTTGTCTCTATTGATAATCAGCTTTGATGTCTTCCCATGCTATCTAGTCTTAGTTCGAGTATGCAAGGAGTCTTAATATTATTTAATAGGTCTCACTCATCTCGTGAAAAAACAAATAATGAAAAAATTAATGATTAGGATAGAACTATAATAGATATTGTGAATCATAAGTCATGAACTAATATAATAATCCAAATGCACCTGATATACTATTGGATTTAATAATATATGTCGGTAAAGATTTTACTATATTAATAAATTTAGCTGATTTTTAAAGGCTAAATTGTATAGATATATCAAAAAAATTAATTGAGGTTTGCAAAAATGGGCATGTGAAATGAGAAATTACATGGAGGAGGCAAAACGTTACTTTTGCAAAAATAATCGGGCACTTGCTCACCCAGTAGTAGGTAGGACTAGAGGTTGTGGGCCCCGGTGCACTGCAACAGAGAGGGATGAGGGGACAACTGTCGAATTGTGAGAAATGGAGTGAGTTTCATTTGGTAAAAAAAATCAGAGGAAGTTGTAGTGATTGGGGGGAGAGATAGAGAAAAGGGTGAAGGAACATGCATTTAATGCAAAGGGAGGGGTAACATAACATGCATTGAATGCAAAAAAGAGCTTTTCCCATGCTCATTTCCTTAGGCAAAATGGAGGGAATTCTTGTAGGGAAAAAATGAGGGTTGTAGTATAAAAGGAGTTAGGTGGCCTCGACCAGTGGACATAAAGGGAAAAAAAAAGGATTGTCTACCAAATTCCATTAACGTGAAGTTCGAAGAAGAAAACCAGCAATTTAGTTACTAGCTAGCCAAAAGAAAATCTTGGTCATCAATAATTGACAAACACAGGGATACACGTGGTAATTACGTACAATATATATCAACGATCATGGGTAAGTATGGTTTTCGTTTTTGATTTACAAACATGGATTCTCCCCGTCCTCTCCTTACCCCCAACCAATATTGAGAAGACCATCTTATTCTCTTTATTTCGCAGGGGAGAAAGGGTCGGTGGCCTTACTTACTCTCGTGTGCAAGGTCGGTGGGAATATGGAGGAGGGGAATGGGTGTATGAAGGTCGAAATTCCCACAAGGCAATGCTCATAGAGAAGATCATGCCGCTTTGGTCCGTTAGGAGCAAGACAATAGAGAATCCCGCGGTAGACCCGAGTTGCTACGACTTAGAGTTCAAATATCTACTTGATACGAAGAAGAGGAGATGATATCCGAGTCAAGTGGATGAGGAAAGTGATTGGCGTGCGTTCAAATAATGGAACTCAAGGGGTGGATATGGGGCATGGCCTTTTCCTTTGTACGCTTCGGTCCAAGAAAGTGGAAGCCAAAATGGCAGTCGCTCGATGGTGGTGAATTTGTCACCACACACCAAATCCCCAGACAGAGACATTGCAATTGACGTGGTGGAAGAGGGGGTTGGGTTGATATGGGTGTCGATGGGTCCACATTGCATCTTGATCTCAATTTCGAGTATGTCATGGAAAAAAAATTGGATGGCATAGAAAACAATTCATTTGGCCCATAAATTCAAACAACTGCAAGACAAACCAGGAAACCTGGACAAAACCGACAATCGTTGTTCCGGAGATGATAGGTAAAGTGGCTGAGGTGGACCATGGGAAACAGATAATATGTCTGAGTAGTGATGAGGATGATACTATATATGGGGGTGGCCGTAAGGGGAGGTTTGTTTCCGTCCACTTGGAGAGCTCGTCGGATGAGGAGAATGAAGCTACGTACCGGACTAATAAAATTGGAGTCTCTTGAGGAAATGCCATCAATGGGTTTTTGGTGCTTTTGTATGTACATAACTGGTTGTTTAGTTTGCTGGTGATGCAAAAGACAAATGTTTGCGCTTTTTTGCTTACAATCCAATATATGATTTTTCCTTGGTAATAAAATCAAAGTCTTTGCCAATAAAATAATAACCCCTGACATATCCTATCTATCTCAGAAACTTCGCATCAGAAGGATATCGACCATTAAACCAAAATGAAATGCATCATAACACATCATTCACAACAACCATTATAACACATATAAACAAGTGTCCACAACATACCTTATCAGTCATGAAACACAAGTCATCCAAAAGGTAAAAACGATTAAACATTTAAGAACTAAACCGATAAGGAGGACGTCAAGCTTCAACCTCCTCGTGTCGCTCTTCTTTTGGACCTTTGCGACCTCCTACATGCTTAGAAGGTCTGACACATTCACCTTGTCCCTTCCAAAGAAGCTTCTAATGGCGTCTTTGTGATCCTTCTTCTCAAAGTCCCGATTCCGTCCTACACACTTGAGGCCAGTGACGAGGTAGAATTCCTTGACGGAGAACATGAGGAGTCGCCCCTGGTGCTGATACCATGTCTCACACTTGTTCAATGTCTTAAGCTGCCGCTCCAGGAAGTAATGGATAAGGGCGCAGTAATACAGCACATTGCTTCCGATCATTGTGATGCCCCCTAGTCTGCTGTTCTTCAACATTTTCCAATCAGCCGCATTAGGATCTCATCCATTCCTTTTAGCAAGCCCATCTTCGAGAAGTGGTTCGAACTCCCTCTGAAATACTTTTTCAGAGAGAGTGTTGGTGTTGGCTGCACAAATATCACATGACTTAACACGGTTAAAATCACCAACACAAAACGAGGGGCCTTATTCTGTCAGAGAAGTGATTACAGCTAATACCTTCTTGCTCGACGGCGTCACAACGTTTTTTCCTTTCATTTTTCTCATAGAGTCCTTAATCTGTCATAGAAGTGTTCACATAATACCCATTTTAGCAATAATCATTGCCAATAAATCCATATTTCTTGCCAGTCAAAATAATTTTTCTACCACTACATATAACATTACACTCATGACACAAATACACAAATGACACAAATACACAGATTCACATATTCATAAGTCCCACAAATAAACATGTTCATATATAATCTCAAAATGGTAACTTCGAATGACACAAACAACACACCTAGTGTCAACTATCTCAAACTTATGTAATACACAAACAACAATCCCAGATTACTCTCAAATGACATCGAATTCGTGTACTGTAACATCAACGGTTTCAATCACAACATACTTCAACACATAGAAACAAACTTACAACAATGCTCAAGTATCACCCATTGTTAGCATTATAATTTTTTGAAGGCAACTAGCTAGTCGCCAAACACCTCCGATCTCGAAATTCACCAAAAGTTCTCAATTTCCAAACTCATACACACCCATTTCGTATACCATTCACCTTCCCCTTTACCACATCCAACATCATTCGAAATCCATCTCTCCCCTACTTCCCCAATTTGAAGCCAACACAGAAATTATTAAACCTAGCCATTCAACCGTTTTCCATATCCAAACGAACGACTCTGCTCGCCCTAGACAAGTTTTCGAAATCCCATTTTCATTCTTTTATGGAGGTTTTCATTTCGTTTCTACCCTATTTGGACCTTCAATTTCATCCTCAGCTAAGCATCAATGACGAATACCCACGTACCCCGCCCTATCCCCAAATTGCCCACCACCCATAAGGTTAGGGTTTGTACATTCAAACATTTTCAACCACATTCACCTCATTCTTCCCAAGGACCCCAACTCGAGATTCTATAAATTAAAACCCCAAAATGTCTAAAAAGAGGTAGAATAGAGACAGAGAATGAGAGATAACCTCTCTTCAATGTCGGTTTGGGCAGCAGTTGTCGGCTTTCTTCAATGGTGGTTTATCCCTCCCTTCAATGGTGGGTTTTACCCTATCTCTCTCTTAGTTCCGGCGGCGCAACCAGTTTTGCTCTCTCAGTGGCGCTCACCTTCTCCTCCCTCGAACCTTTGTCAATGTCAGTCTTCTTCTCCTTCAAACTGAAATCCGAAGGGGGAGGGGGGATTATACTTGATGTGAAGTCCATTTTTTAAATGTAATAATTACAATTAACCCGGAAATGTGGGTTGGAACAACCGACTATTTGTGCAAATATATGAGTATTTTTGTCACTTTTGCAAACTAGATCGGGAGGGTGCTATTTTTGTACATAAGGGCTTTAGGCAAGACGTCGGAATGGCTATTGACAAGATAATTTCACCTAAATTACCCCAAGTCCTTTTCATTTTTTCTGAACACGTTGCAAAAAGCTCAAAACTCTCTCTTCCGAATCGAAACCTAAATCTGACGAACGAATTGTTTTGATTGAAAACAGCCTAAAATCGATGAAATTAATCAAAAGATCAATCAATCAACACACGAACGGGTATATCGGTCGCTTTAAGTGATTATCGAATGACAATTTTAATCTTCGTTCGAAAAAACCGTCGAAGAAAGAGCTCGGCATACAGAAATGAGGTTAATGCATAAGCTCAGCATATTTATGTGAGGTGAATAAATAAGCTCAGCAAGTTTTTGTGAGGTGAATACGTAACCTCAGTGCATAAAAAAGAGGTTATGAAGGAGCCTCATCTACTTTTTAAGAGGTATATAATGACCCCTTTGAAGATCTTATCTAAATCCTTATTGATATAAGCTGAGCTAAATAAACAACCTCGGCCTCTGTTGTTGAGGTGAAGGAGGTAGCTCGGCTTCTGTTGTTGAGGTTAAAGAGAGAGCTCAATTCCTTTCCGTCCTGATCTAGTAAATAAGAAAAATGTAATTATTTGGAGCTACGTTACCTGTACTAATCTAAATAACAAGCCATTGGTAGTGGTTGTTGTTATGCTATGGAAATCTAATGTATTAGCAATAGAAAAACAACTAGGAATTACATCCACGTTGCATTCACGATGGTTTCATGAACAAAAAATATTGATATATGTCAGTTCGACAAGTAATATTGAAATCTTAAATTACCTCTATTGATGTTACATTCATGACGAATACATCTATCCATTAGTGTTTTGGCCTGTGCTACGCACGGGTCTAATTTTTTTTAATATAAATTATATATAAAATAATATTTTTATGTTATAATTATTAAAGATTTATCACTAGGGAAAAATATTTTTGTATAAATATATTGAGATTATTTATGATGAACTTTAACCGCTAAATTGTTATCAAATGTATAGTTGTTCGTGCTTTATACTAATATTTATATTTAACACCACAAACATTATACAACATTTTCTAAATTGATTTAGTCATTTAGTATGTCTCATTGTTGAGGATATTTTATAGCCTCAACAACATTGGCTGAGCTCACTCACTAAGCTCAACAACAGAAGCTGGGCTCTCTCTTTAACCTCAAAAACATACGCCGAGCTACCTTCTTCACCTCAACAACAGAGGCCGAGGTTGTTTATTTAGCTCAACTTATATCAATGAGGATTTAGATAAGATCTTCAAAGGGGTCATTATATACCTCTTAAAAAGTAGATGATGATCCTTCATAACCTCTTTTTTATGCACTGAGGTTACGTATTCACCTCACAAAAACTTGCTGAGCTTATTTATTCACCTCACATAAATATGCTGAGCTTATGCGTTAACCTCATTTCTGTATGCCGAGCTCTTCCTTCGACGGTTTTTTCGAACGAAGATTAAAATTGTCATTCGATAATCACTTAAAGCGACCGATATACCCGTTCGTGTGTTGATTGATTGATCTTTTGATTAATTTCATCGATTTTAGGCTGTTTTCAATCAAAACAATTCGTTCGTCAGATTTAGGTTTCGATTCGGAAGAGAGAGTTTTGAGCTTTTTGCAACGTGTTCAGAAAAAATAAAAAGGACTTGGGGTAATTTAGGTGAAATTATCTTGTCAATAGTCATTCCGACGTCTTGCCTCTAGCCTCACTCATTTTTGTAAGGGGCCCAATTTTTGGGTATATTTAATACCAATTCCTATTTTTAAATATGTTTAAGATATCGTTATTTTTTGAGGTTTTTATTTACAATTAAAAAAAATGCCTAGTCTATGCAATTAGAGAATAAAAATGCGCCACAGATATTTGTTGTCGCATTCACTTCACAACTGGTTTATCATCATCCTAGCTACTGCCTATCCAGCTAGAAACTATGTCAAGTGGTTTTGGGTCAACTATCACCACGGCACCACCTATGAACAATTCCAAGTTCAGCCAATCAAATAGATTATTGACAGTTTTATTAATTAAAACCAATATTATAACGGGTCAAATTAGTAATATTTGAAATCCCCCGGTTATAAGGGACATGGGGTTATTTAACCACGTGTCTTTTGAAAATGAAAGAATATTTAGGTCTTCATTTTATTTAAAGAAAAAAATTTTGAGGTATTAGATATGTCTAATAAATTGAGAGAGACTAACATGTCGATGATGGATAAATCACTATAAAACATACGTAGTATATCAAGCAAGCATACGTTGTGGGTTGTGGTGTCGGCTGGCCTTCCTCCGCCCCTCCCGGCTCCGTTGTCGTCTTTCCTCGTGAAGAATCGAGTACTTAATGTAAATAATAATAAGACAAATACTTTAGAAGAGGGTTTGAATAGGGTATGGAAGATTTTCGCAAGACTTGCTGCCGTGACAACTTCAAGGCCTCTAAACTGGATCTCAAGGTCTTGAACTGGACTTCCAAGGTTTTGAAACAGAACTTCGTTTTGCTGATGCTAAGACAGTACAAATAAACGCAAGTACACAAATAAAATAGATGAACACGAGAATTGTTAACGAGGTTCGGCACAACTTGGTCTACGTCCCCGCCTAGGGTTATCCAACCCGTATGATTCAAACAACTATTATTTCACTTCTTATGAATCCTAGATACAACCGAGAAGATCTTTCCTTCTTCTAAACTCTCGAAGCCTTACCCGCTCCTACCTAGTCAACTCAAATCCCTTATAGTTGTAGATACAATTTAGAAGAACTACCCTTCTCGTAGCCTCATCCGCTACTATCTAGTCAACCCAAAACACTCGTGAAATAATAGCCATAACCACACCAACGTGTGTATACGTTTGAGTATAGGGATACTCTTAGTATAACGATAATGATTTATCCTATAACGCTCAGATTTTTTCTTCTCTCTCAACTATAAATAAAAGCAATTACAATGAGGGAGAGAAAGAAAATAAATCAAGCTTGAAGATGATCGCTTTGGTTTTGAAGTGCTTGCTTGAATAATGTACTTGTAAAGGCTCGGATTTTTAAATCCTAATTTTTCGGGAAAAAAAAGAAATTAAAAATGAATTTAAATCGAATTAAAAGCTCGTTTAGCGGATTCCGACCGTAATATAAAATTTGACGAACAATTTCCGTCGTTTTGCCTCGAAAACTCAAAATAATTATAGGATGACGATATCCTTTTCGATCTTAAAAATCTAATCGATTGAGAAAGCGGTATTAAGGAAAACTAACATTCAAGAACTAGTTTTGGGATTCGAAATTCGCGTATCCAGGATTTATTTCCGAGTATTTATTTAACCAATTCAACACTCATCCTCACCCACTCCCTCACCATACCATACCCTCTCCAATCCATCAATCTCCCTCCATTCCTATTCTGAAGATCGCTTCACCATCACCACCCTCACTGCCATTCTTCATCATCACCCTTACCAACTCCCATCGGCTCATCATCTCACGTCATCACCATTCTCCATTTGCAGCAACACACCTCCGCCACCAATCCCTCTTCATCCTCCTCTCCTCCTCGTCTGATGGGAAGCCGCAGCTGCTAGTCATCCTCCTCCTTCCTCGAGAGCGCAGCAGTACCAACTAATCTACTACAATTACTTTCCTCCCGTGTGCATTATCACTGAGCCAATCCGAGGGTTGGAGACGCCAAACCCACACCCGCCTTGGTTCTTCGACCATCCTCTTCGAGCCCGAAGCAGCTGCATCATTCCTCGGCACCCCGAGCAGCAGCGGAGCAGCCACCGGAGCCGTCGCAAAGCCACCGAGCCCCGACATCCTCCATCCCCTGTTTGAGCGCAAGCCACTTTTCTGGTAAGCGTTTCTTTTCCGTCTTCGATCGAAACCACCCTCGGACTTCACCATCACACTCACCCATGTCCCACTCAGGTCCGACAAACCATCGCGAGCCTCCGACAAAACCCAGAACTCCGATCGAGAGCTCCGAAGTCGCGAACTTCCTTTGTGAGTCCCGCATTTTCCTTCCTCTGTTTCTAATCGTTTTCTGCGTCGGGTTGTGGGCGAATGTCGAGTGTGCGTGAGCTGAGTGCGGGGCGTTGGGTAAGCTCGGAAACTCCGGCGAGCTCGAGGAGTGTAGGAGCAACGAGAAGCGACGGATGTGAGCGATGCGAGAGGGTGCGCGAGGGTGCTGGTAAGAGCGCGGGAGCAGCGGACACATGAGAGCGGGAGCGAGCGAGCGGGTGTTGTAGGAGACGGATCCGAGCGAGCTGGACGCAGCTGCAATCGCAGGCAACCCTCGTCGACCAGAGCAGCGCAGGCGGGAAATCTCCGGAGGAAGAAGATGGAGACGTGGGCCCTCCTGCTTGCCCAGTCAGCTCCGTGGGGTCCCCTCGCCTGCTTGCGCAGGCGAGGGGTTTCATCCCTCGAAACGTAACTCGGGAATCATAATCCCGGGCCGTTACAAAGGTGGTATCAGAGCTGAGGTTTCGCAATCCGAGTACAATAGGTTGAAGAGGTTTTGAAAATCGCCCAATGTTTTAAAATGGTTTTGGAAAATATTTTATAAAGGGCAAAATGAATTTAATTGGACTTAAAACCTAAAATGAATAAAGGGGAAATAATCTCGTGGGTAGAGACCCAAGCGGTAGACATCCCTTATGGATGTAGAATTCGGGGAACAGTGGGCAAAATACTAGCTTTTATTTACAGATGGGCCTAGAAGACTCCAAGGAACACCACGGAGGTTGGAGTGTTGAGATAGGAGGCCGTGAGATTTTGCCCCTCCGGTCAGTCATCCCTCGAAGGACGGCATAGATCGTCTCTATGCTTACGTTTATATATGTACATATATGCAATTGGGCTCGAGGGCGATCCTCCTTGAAGAGGATCATATTAATCTTGTTGATTGCTTCCGTGATGAGTGATCTATTGTGCTTAGGATATCGAACTAATCAGTATGCCTTGACTTGAATCATGTGTTGAATAACTGTGCAAACGGGATAGTGGGAGAAAACCTTGTTCTTATGTAATCGGAATTCCTGTTTTGTCGAAATAGCCCTTTCATAATTCAAACCCCCCTAATGGTTCTGACTCTGTCATCCGCCCCACTAAAACATCTAGGCATGTTAGCAAGGGGCGAGAAGCATCCGCTCCCCTGTTTAGAGTCTTGTTTTGTATCCCACCATCGATGCTTCTATCGAGTCTCGTACCTGTGATTGGGGTCTTTCACGGGAAATTTGGGTCGGTCAACTAAATGCCTTCGGAAATCGTGTCAGATGTGAGGGTTACCTGAGTATGTTAGTGGGAGTGAGGATTTAAATCGTTTCGAGATAGAAGTGAGTTGTCTTATGGAGTCATCCCTTTCGATCCTCGTAATGGCCAACCATGTCTTCTTGTCACAAGAGTCTAAACACGAGTTCTACCCTCATCTCTTGGAAACGGCGTGAATGTCCTTGTGTCCTACCCAGCAAGTCATAATAGCGTCCCACGAGGGAACGGGGTGGTCAGTCGGTGATTGTCCTTAGAGAATTCTGTCAAGTTATAATGATAGCCTCTTTGTGATTTAATGACATGCTATATTGGTATAATTCAGCATGACTTTCCTGGTACATTGCATGGTTGCATTTATGAGTTGTTGTATGTGTCTTATGTATTGAATTCTCATTATTATTGTCTCCCTATGAACTAGATCCATGATAGTGTGTTCAACTCTCGTTGCATGTTTAAAACGCGAATTGGATGACTTAGAATGCCAGATTAACCTAATTGGACCTCATTGGTTGTGTACATGTTTAATGAGTATTTCTAGTATCATGTAAGACATATACCTCCCAGTTATAGGCTCTCGTATGATTGTGTGACGTCCTAGTCTTACTATGCGAATATGGATGTATCTGATGAGATAGTTGTTATACCAACCATGCATGAACTGACCATACCCTTAGCAGGATTTTTAGGGTACATCTTAGCATGCTTTCCGTAATATTATGACTTGCTTAATTGTCTCTCTAAATGAGTGATAAGTCGTGCATATGATATCCTGTGATGTTTGCTAGATATTGCATAACTTGGGCAATATATGTCCCATGTTAGTCTGTGCATACATGTTCTTAGTCTGTGAAGCATGATTGGTGAATGAAATGATAAGTTGCTAGCTTGTTCTGCACACATATAAAGATGATTATATGAACATGTTATGAATGCGTAAATCGATATTCCTTGAGATAGGTGCATACTAGTGTGAAATAATGTGATGATATCTCTTGATTTTTATGTGTTTGCGTGCCATAATTATAAGGGCATCGTTGTAACTCTCGGGTTGGGATCTTATCCTTGGTCTCGTCGTCCCTAGTTCTGGTCCATGCCTGAACTCTTAAGGAATTGTGTTGTCCGCCCTTGTCTCTCCCCTATCTCCGTAACTTCTAACCCTTGCGATCCTTCGATGAGCGCCGATATGCAAGAAGGGACCGACGACCAAGTGGCACTGGAGCGGCGCAACGGAAGTGTGATGGCTCCATGACCCCTTAGGCCCCAGGAACAACGTCACCGATGGCAAAAAGGACGAATATGCTTCAAAGATGATAATCGTTAATAGATTCATTCTAGCAGACTCGAGGAAGAGCATTCTAAATTCAAATTGTGGATTCTTCTATATTAATCGGAATTGATGTTGTGTGATAGGCCTAGAACTGACATAATTGAATGTGTGATGACGGATGTGCTGAATTGGTAGCAATGATTGCCTGACTTACTTATTTCTATGATGATGTGCCTTGGTGCTTGGTATACTGACTTGTGGGTGAGTAGGTTATGGGTTAGATGTATGGGAGTGCTTTCTTCTTGAGCTTGAGTCATGAGATTCTTCAGTGAGAAGGGTTGGAAAGTGGCAGGTGGATTACGGTATTCGGATTGGGTCTTTGGTCGTCTGAGATGGGGTGCAGAAAGGATGCGTTAGCTTGGGTAGAGTTGAGTGAGTTGGGATGTGTGAAAGATAGTGGCCTGTGAGTATAGATGAGCTTTCAGGTAGGTCTTAGGTGAGCAGTGAGGCTAGTATGGGGAGATTTTGAGGGAGATGTCCAAGTGAGAAGTGGTAGTCTAGGCAGGTAGTGTGTGCGGGTAGTATAAGAGAGTGGTTGACTGAGGTCTGGACTAGTTTCATTAGGGTGATATTGAGATTGGGTGTGGGTAGAGGTAGTTAGGATAGTTCTAGAGGTGGATGGGCAAGCTAAGAGTTGATTGGGAGATTCTTGAAGGGAGGTGTTGTGAGATGGATTGATGTGCTAAGGAAGGTGTCTAGATAGTCTATGAGCGGAACGTGGGCGGTGTCAAGGATGATCGATTAAGGAATGTCTGAGGAATCGTAGAATTTGGGACTAGGTGATGGGTGCTAAGAGTGGGGGGCGATTTCGGTAAGGGATGAGGTTGAGGAATTTCCTAGGAAAAGTAGTATGAGGTTGCTTGGGAAATTATCGATCGGGGATATTAGGTTGTTCATATCAGGGTTGTTCGTGTGATGAGTATTTTGGGGTTGTTTAGACAGGATTGGTAATGCTTGGGGAATTTATGAGTGAAGGATCTCTAGATGCGTTGTTGGAGGATTTTGACATAGGGAATGAATCGGGATTTATGAGTGGAGGTCATTGTGGCTATTGAGGTAATTGAGGACGTGAGATGAATCTTTGAGGAACGGCCGGTAGCTATGCAATGATGTAGTTTAGATTCCTCGTAAGACTGTGGGCTTAAGGTTGAGACAGAGAGATTATGCGCATGGATTTGGGGACCAGGCAAAGCAGAAGGTATTGAGGACGCTAGATAGATTTTTGAAGGTTGGTGAAGTTGCGGTGCTTAGGAAATTCGGACGAGGATATCATAGGAATTCGGTGATAATGATGATCGGTATATAAGGGTTTAAGTGGTAGAGGTTTCGAAGTTTAAGGAAGCGCGATCTGAGGCAATTTGGGGAAACATGCGGAGTTGAGGGAACTAGTCTAGCTAGGTACAGTATGCCGGGAAGAGGATCTAGAGTGGGTCGGCTTGATGGTCATGGTGATTCGTGGTTGGGAGTACCACTAGTTGAGTTCTACATTAGAATTGGTTGGGAGTGTCAGGTGTGAGATGGCGAGCATGAGTTGGGTCCTTAGAGGTGGATGGTTAGTGAGAGTGGTTAGTGGCGTGGGGAGTATGATTAAGTTAGCAAGGTGATTCGCGATGTCTCTTTAGGAGATGATAATCGAGTGAAAGGTAGGACTTTAGATCGGGATGTCGAAGTGGATTGGCCCTTAGATGGCTTGATGGCATAGGAGTTGGGATACCTAGTAGCTGGTTTGGGGTATTCGGCCTTGATTGCGAATGGGTATGAGACTACAAAGGTTGTATGTGAGCAAGATGCAATGGTGTCTAGAACTAGTAGTGGTTTGGGTTGGTAGACCTCGGTGAATTTGATCTTAATGCAAGAGTTGATGGGTAGTGGTTGTGTCTTGTCATGATTGATAGTTATAGGCAGATTCTCTTGAGGATGTAATCTAGCGTACGCTTTCCTTGGGGCCAAATGTGGTGCGAATTCTATGTTATAGACGATGTTGATTCTATGATGTATTGTCGTTGACAATAGTGAACTATTAGTACTAACATAGTTATCCCCTGAACTCGATGGAATGCTAGTGTACGGAAGTACTTCTTTGTCTCTAATGTGATGATGCTTGGCAGTAGCATGAGTATGATGTGCTTACCTGATTGATATGACGTGCTTATCTGTTTGATATGACAGGTTTATCTGATTGATATGGTGTGTCACTTCTGTGAGATGATGTGATAAATCCTACCATGGACGATACAATGCTAGATATATTATATTATACGACTGTACTTGACGTGTTTATGTGATGCTGTTAAACGTGGGATATGAATGCTATTATATATACGTTCCTTGATGATAGAAATGATGGAAGCTGAAGTATTGGAATTTGATTATGACTTGGAACCTAGGAAGAGAATACGGGATAAGCCCTTAGAGGCGGATGGTAGAATGAACTGAGAAGTTGGAAATGATGTTGGCTAACGTCGAACTTGAAATTTTGAATGGTGTTTCAAAAGACACTAACTTGGATTTTAAGAAATTAATGTGACTCTAGTTTTCATTATAACGCTCAATGAAGTGGATACAAGTATTTGAGTTATGATATGGCCAAAGAGTCGGAGTAAGGATGTGGTAGGGGCCCATATTACATTCTTACTACGGTCTATTGGAGATATTATGATCACTGCAATGGTACTGTGAGGATCTTATAGGGGCACTTATGAGATACTTACGGGATCAATGGCATGATCCTTGGACTGAATAATTTCAAGCTTCATCCCCTATTTGAAAATGACTTTAGTCTCGGGGACGAGACTTGTTTTTAGAGGTGGATGATGTAAAGGCTCGGATTTTTAAATCCTAATTTTTCGGGAAAAAAAAAGAAATTAAAAATGAATTTAAATCGAATTAAAAGCTCGTTTAGCGGATTCCGACCGTAATATAAAATTTGACGAACAATTTCCGTCGTTTTACCTCGAAAACTCAAAATAATTATAGGATGGCGATATCCTTTTCGATCTTAAAAATCTAATCGATTGAGAAAGCGGTATTAAGGAAAACTAACATTCAAGAACTAATTTTGGGATTCGAAATTCGCGTATCCAGGATTTATTTCCGAGTATTTATTTAACCAATTCAACACTTATCCTCACCCACTCCCTCACCATACCATACCCTCTCCAATCCATCAATCTCCCTCCATTCCTATTCTGAAGATCGCTTCACCATCACCACCCTCACTGCCATTCTTCATCATCACCCTTACCAACTCCCATCGGCTCATCATCTCACGCCATCACCATTCTCCATTTGCAGCAACACACCTCCGCCACCAATCCCTCTTCATCCTCCTCTCCTCCTCGTCTGATGGGAAGCCGCAGCCGCTAGTCATCCTCCTCCTTCCTCAGAGCGCAGCAGTACCAACTAATCTACTACAATTACATTCCTCCCGTGTGCATTATCACTGAGCCAATCCGAGAGTCAGAGACGCCAAACCCACACCCGCCTTGGTTCTTCGACCATCCTCTTCGAGCCCGAAGCAGCTGCATCATTCCTCGGCACCCCGAGCAGCAGCGGAGCAGCCACCGGAGCCGTCGCAAAGCCACCGAGCCCCGACATCCTCCCTCCCCTGTTTGAGCGCAAGCCACTTTTATGGTAAGCGTTTCTTTTCCGTCTTCGATCGAAACCACCCTCGGACTTCACCATCACACTCACCCATGTCCCACGCAGGTCCGACAAACCATCGCGAGCCTCCGACAAAACCCAGAACTCCGATCGAGAGCTCCGAAGTCGCGAACTTCCTTTGTGAGTCCCGCATTTTCCTTCCTCTGTTTCTAATCGTTTTCTGCGTCGGGTTGTGGGCGAATGTCGAGTGTGCGTGAGCTGAGTGTGGGGCGTTGGGTAAGCTCGGAAACTCCGGCGAGCTCGAGGAGTGTAGGAGCAACGAGAAGCGACGGATGTGAGCGATGCGAGAGGGTGCGCGAGGGTGCTGGTAAGAACGCGGGAGCAGCGGACACATGAGAGCGGGAGCGAGCGAGCGGGTGCTGTAGGAGACGGATCCGAGCGAGCTGGACGCAGCTGCAATCGCAGGCAACCCTCGTCGACCAGAGCAGCGCAGGCGGGAAATCTCCGGAGGAAGAAGATGGAGACGTGGGCCCTCCTGCTTGCCCAGTCAGCTCCGTGGGGTCCCTGTCCAGTCAGCCTCCCTTGTTTATCAATTGGTTGAACCGGTTGGGAGTTATACTAATTAGCGGGTTTGGTTCGGTTCGGTTGAATTTAAATGGGTTTGGTTCGGTGTGGATTTATCCGTAATTAATTAATTAATGGTATTTTAAATAAAATATAATATTATTGGGGGTTTAAGATATAACATTATTTGGACTTGGAGATTTAAAAAGAATTTGGAAAAGAATTTCAAGGTTGGAAAGTAATCTAATAAATAAATTTAAAAGGGGAATTTGGCGAGTATTTTCAAGGTTTTGAAACTAATTTGGGAATAAGACTTATTCGATGACTAACTAGCATGATAATATGATCGTTTGACTAACAATATGATATGTATGACTAATAGCATGACTTGTGGTGAATTATTATATGAGATTAAATGTTGGATAATTATGACGATCTAGTAGGATTTTATATCACACAAATTATGTCTTATGATTTTGATGAACCGTTGAGGTATATGCGGAAATGATGCATATGAACATGCATAATTGGTTGAATGATTATGGAGAACGATGTTGTCTTGATGATCGGATGATGTGATGAAATGACTTTCATAATATGTTACTTGTTCTATTGATTGAGGTGTGCTTGAGTGCTTAATAGTTGGATGCAGACTTATGTATATTCAATCATGTACTAGGTGATACTATGTGATTGTGACTACTGTGTGCTGGATTCTTTTGTTGCCGATCTGCTAGCCAGGTAAGTACCTCCGGGGCTTACTCAGTAACCAGTACCTCCTGCCTGATGTGTCATATAGTATGTAGGTGTTTCATTTGCACAAGAGCATGTCATGTAGTATCATGCTTAGGAATTGCACTTACGAATGAGCATTCTTATTCTGTATGCGTTTGAATATAGAACGGCCGTTATCTGTGAGTCCTAGAGTCCTTGCTAGGGTCATAGGGCAGCCCAGCTTCATCGGGTGTTGTCCTCCTCGAGTCATTTATATATATCACGAGATATGAGATGGGCATGAGATATGATATGATGATTAGATATGATATGATGATGAGATTTGATATGATTATAGCATCGAACTGGCCAGTCTCCACCTTGTCTGGAAGAGGGGTGGTGGTAAAAGAGGGATATACCGCTTGGTATTCTTTGTTAAGGCCTTCCTCAATATTCTGCACATATGAATTAGGAGCATGATAGTGTGGTTTTATTTCAGTACTGCATGAAGGCATCCTTTATTCTAGGTATAGGCGTATTATATGTCCTCAGCGCGGTCAGAGGACCCGCGAGCGGACTCTTGGCCTGACTTGGTGGTATAGTTTCAGGTACCCGATACACTACTTGATTTTGTGCTGTTATGACGGGGTCTATTCATATGGCGGAGAGTGAGTGTTTGAAACGTGACTTCACCAGATTCATGCTTTTGGGATTTCTCCTTACTTATACTCCGTTTTGACCCGGCTCTGCCGTGGCACTGGTTGTATCATTTTCTGAACTTATGCCCTTTGCATGATGAATGATTTTCCGCGTTGTAGACTTAGGACAGGTACAGGGGTTTACCCCGGGGTCTCCAACGGACCTTCCGGATTTGGGTGCGAAATCCTACTTTAAACTACAAACCTTCGGTTTCAAACCTTCAACCTGTACTCGGGGCGCAAGATCCCGGCGAGGGGTTTCATCCCTCGAAACGTAACTCGGGAATCATAATCCCGGGCCGTTACAGTACTTTTGTTGTTGTCTTTCTTCACCGCTTGCTCATCCTTTTATAGGCTATATGGACTGATTTTTTGGTGCTGGAATTCTCAGATTTGAGCTTGAATTTCAGCCGGTTTGAATTCGAAAAATATCCTACAAAATCTGATTTTGAACCACCGAAGATTTGTTGCCGAGATTTCTGTTGGAGCTACTGAGATTTTGGCCGGCTCTAATTTGAAGCTCTATTTTGAATTTAAAATCTGCAATGATAATTCTAGAACACGCCACAATATCTTATCGATCTAAATCCAATCTCACCTTAACGGAATTCCGTGTAACCAAAAGATATTAGGAATATATGTAAAATAGATAATCTGCATAACAAATCAAATCCAATTTGTTAAGCACTTAATAAATAAAGCAAATAAATAACCACTTTTCAAACAATCAATTAAAACAACACGTAAATAACCAAATCAATATATAATCAAATCTAAAAGCAATTTCTTTTTCAAATATTTGTGATAAAAATAACACGGAACTAAGGTAGTATTTTAAATCAATTCTTCTAGAACATTGACCTCATTAAAATATATAGCACATATAATTTTTTTGATCCAAATAAATATATTCTGAGAATAATAAATAAAACAACCACAAAATATAATCATAAGGGCTTTAGGCAAGACGTCGGAATGACTATTGACAAGATAATTTCACCTAAATTACCCCAAGTCCTTTTCATTTTTTCTGAACACGTTGCAAAAAGCTCAAAACTCTCTCTTCCGAATCGAAACCTAAATCTGACGAACGAATTGTTTTGATTGAAAACAGCCTAAAATCGATGAAATTAATCAAAAGATCAATCAATCAACACAGGAACGGGTATATCGGTCGCTTTAAGTGATTATCGAATGACAATTTTAAGTCTTCGTTCGAAAAAACCGTCGAAGGAAGAGCTCTGCATACAGAAATGAGGTTAATGCATAAGCTCAGCATATATTACGTGAGGTGAATAAATAAGCTCAGCAAGTTTTTGTGAGGTGAATACGTAACCTCAGTGCATAAAAAAGAGGTTATGAAGGAGCCTCATCTACTTTTTAGGAGGTATATAATGACCCATTTGAAGATCTTATCTAAATCCTCATTGATATAAGCCGAGCTAAATAAACAACCTCGGCCTCTGTTGTTGAGGTGAAGGAGGTAGCTCGGCTTCTGTTGTTGAGGTTAAAGAGAGAGCTCAGCTTCTGTTGTTGAGCTTAGTGAGTGAGCTCAGCCAATGTTGTTGAGGCATAAATTGGCATAAACATCAATTTTTAATTAAAAAATCAATATATTAAATTTTAAGAATGAACTTATAAAAGAGATTTTTTTGCCCAATAAACTCATTCACTAAATGCTTTCTCATCAGTTAGAAATATCCTTTTTAGATTAACATTACTCATTTATTTAATTTCATCATTTTAAAATTAATATTAGAAATCATAATATATCATATTAATTTGAATAAATAGAAGCAAGAAAAAGGCTGGTTGTATAATGTTTGTGGTGTTAAATATAAATATTAGTATAAAGCACGAACAACTATACATTTGATAACAATTTAGCGGTTAAAGTTCATCATAAATAATCTCAATATATTTATACAAAAATATTTTTCCCTAGCGATAAATCTTTAATGATTATAACATAAAAATATTATTTTATATATAATTTATATTAAAAAAATTTAGACCCGTGCGTAGCACAGGCCAAAACACTAGTGGATAGATGTATTCGTCATGAATGTAACATTTATTGATTAAGATACCGCTTGGTAAAAGACCGGAACGCCCTTGTGCTATGATGACGAGATTTCTCCTATCTCAATTACATTTTTCTTATTTACTAGATCAGGACGGAAAGGAATTGAGACGCCATTAATCCTTAGGTTGAGGATAAGTAGGAAGTGGGCACTTGAAACAATTACCGTAAGATAGGACATTAAAATATGCATTAATTTGTTTCATGTCTGCTTAAGAATAACTATTTTACTATTTCATTTAGAGTTGCAATCAGAAGTGGAGAAAACAACATTTTCTAAACTAATTTAGTCATTTAGTATGTCTCATTATTAGAAGCATATGAGTTTGCATTATAACAATATTCATCACACATATACTTTTAATGAATTTATGCAATACGTGTCAAGGAGGATATTTTATAGCCTCAACAACATTGGCCGAGCTCACTCACTAAGCTCAACAACAGAAGCTGAGCTCTCTCTTTAACCTCAACAACAGAAGCCGAGCTACCTCCTTCACCTCAACAACAGAGGCCGAGGTTGTTTATTTAGCTCGGCTTATATCAATGAGGATTTAGATAAGATCTTCAAAGGGGTCATTATATACCTCCTAAAAAGTAGATGAGGCTCCTTCATAACCTTTTTTTTATGCAGTGAGGTTATGATTCACCTCACAAAAACTTGCTGAGCTTATTTATTCACCTCACATAATATATGCTGAGCTTATGCATTAACCTCATTTATGTATGCAGAGCTCTTTCTTCGACGGTTTTTTCGAACGAAGACTTAAAATTGTCATTCGATAATCACTTAAAGCGACCGATATACCCGTTCATGTGTTGATTGATTGATCTTTTGATTAATTTCATCGATTTTAGGCTGTTTTCAATCAAAACAATTCGTTCGTCAGATTTAGGTTTCGATTCGGAAGAGAGAGTTTTGAGCTTTTTGCAACGTGTTCAGAAAAAATGAAAAGGACTTGGGGTAATTTAGGTGAAATTATCTTGTCAATAGCCATTCCGACGTCTTGCCTCTAGCCTCACTCAAATATAATTGATATTTGCGTAGTATTTGCATAAAATACTACCTTATTTTTCTTCTATCATCCCTACAAAAATATATCACATATATTATCATCAATGTGGATTCAACAATCTCCTCCTTGATGGAAGACAAAACAAATATCAATTATGCAAATAAATATAGCACATACGGAGCATCATATAACAAGTATAAGCATAAACACCATATAACATTTCTCACCCTTTTTGTCTTCCAACAAGCAAGGGAAGAAATAGAATTTAAATAAAATAACAACCAAAAAATCTGTTACAGTCAAGACCTTGAAACTGATCTCAATGCCTTGAGATGTCAACATGCAGCATTATAAGATATGAAAATCAGCAGTCATTGCTCCCCCTACGATAGTGCTTCCCTGTTCAACATATCAAGCTCTAAAGAGAAATACTAAGCAACGATAATCATTAGTAGCATATAATAAATATCAAAAATACAAACAAAAATCCTTTATCACCAAGAGCGATTGTTTCAATCCATTTATGCTCTTTGATCTTGGTGACATCCTGCAAAACAACTAAAATTCAACCTTTTTTGCTAGACCAAGTTACAAACTTAGATTCATAATCGGGATGGACCATGTTCGGTGGTCTAGTCCCTCTAGGAACCCAAATTTGCTTTACCTGTCCTTTTAAACATAATGGAAAAGTATTACGAATTATATAAGGATCATTTCTACGATAAGGACAAGTAGTCTTGACATGACCCTTCTTACAACAAAAATAACATATGGGTGTGCGCCAATTCCCTTTGGCTTTCACAAAAGTGGTAGGGGCTTTTTTTGGAAAATTCTTGTTGTATCCAATTCTACTTTTGTTGAGGGATGATTGGTGCTCACCTAACATCCTATCGAGATTGGCCTTGGAATAGGTAAAACGAACAAGTGATGTCGGTTGGTCTCTACACTTCTCAGTCAACGAGATCTTTTCTTTCTCAAATTCCTTGGTGTAAAGACTTAGAGAAGAAAGATCTTGCTTCAAGACAGAATTTTCTGTCTCCAAAACCTTGACTTTAATGTCAAGGGCTAGCCGAGAGGCTTTGAGATTTTTCATTTCCAGCGACAAATTACTCATGCGTTTCTCCTATTCCAATAGGTTCTCTTTCAAGGTGTTAGTCTCCAAAATATAATCCTCTTCATTCATAATCATGTTTTGCCAAAAATTCAGACAACTCAACAGTAGGAGTAGAAATCAAATTTCTCACCGTTGCTCCAAGACGTTTCTTAGGAGTTTCTTCTTGATCTGCCATCAAACAAAGATATGCTGGATCATTTTCCGGGTCCGATTCACTGGAGGAATCAGAATCATTCTTTCGGTGTTTGTTCTTCTTCTTTTGACGACTCTCATTTGCAAAGTGATTTGTTTCACCACATTCAAAGCAAGTTAGAATCTTCAATTTCTTACGAGGGTTAGAAGACTTACCTCGGTGCTTTGAAGATCCAGAATATTCTCGATTTGAGAATTGCTTCTTCATCTTGAGTATTTGTGCTAGCCCTCTTGTGATGAGTTCAAAGGGATCCTCCTCATCTTCACTTTCGTCGTCGTCTGAGGATGCTTTTTCCTTCTTAGCTTTAAGGGCCAAATTTTTCACACTAGAGGCTACTTCCCCATCTTCCTCGCCAAGGATCATCTCGTGGGTAATAAGCTTACCAAGGAGATCATCTAGAGGCAAAGCCGATAGGTTTTGAGCTTCCTCTATTGCGGTTATTTTTGGACCCCATTTCGCTTTTGGCAAGCTCCTCAAGATCTTTCTAACCTTTTCTTCATTGGTGAAGGTTTTGCCGAGAGAATCCAGGTTGTTCACGATTTGTGTAAATCTTGTAAACATTTCTTTCACCGTTTCCATGGACAGCATCTTGAATAACTCATACTGATGCAGGAAGATGTTGATTTTGGTTTCCTTAACTTGGCTAGTGCCTTCGTAGGTTACCACCGGTTTGTCCCAAATCTCTTTAGCGCTTCTGCAAGATGAAACACGATTAAACTCGTCAGTGTTCAAACCACAATACAGTACATGCATGGCCCGAAAGTTCTTGGCCACATTTTCATGGTCGTTCTAAGTGCATTCAGCTTCTGTTTTCTCCACTTGTTCTCCTCCTGAAGTACCAGGCTTCATTGGTATGCCTGTTCCTCTCTGTATGCGTTCCCAGAGCTCCATATCTTGATCAATGATGAACATTTGCATCAATGACCTCCAATGCACAAAGTTGTCACCACATAAGAGAGGAGGTCGATTGGCGGATCGTTCTTGAGCGAAACCTCCATTACCTATAGTATTCATGATCGATCTCACAGATTGTTAAATCAAATATATGTGAGTTAAGCTTTGATACCAATTGAAGAATCGAGTACTTAATGTAAATATTAATAATACAAATACTCTAGAAGGGGGGGGTTGAATAGAGTATGGAAGATTTTCGCAAGACTTGCTGCCGTGGCAACTTCAAGGCCTCTAAACTGGATCTCAAGGTCTTGAACTGGACTTCCAAGGTCTTGAAACAGAACTCCGTTTTGCTAATGCTAAGACAGTATAAATAAACGTAAGTGCACAAAGAAAATAGATGAACACGAGAATTGTTAACGAGGTTCGGCACAACTTGGCCTACATCCCCGCCTAGGGTTATCCAACCCGTAGGATTCAAACAACTATTATTTCACTTCTTATGGATCCTAGATACAACCGAGAAGATCTTTCCTTCTTCTAAACTCTCGAAGCCTTACCCGCTCCTACCTAGTCAACTCAAATCCCTTAGAGTCGTAGATACAATTTAGAAGAACTACCCTTCTCGTAGCCTCACCCGCTACTATCTAGTCAACCCAAAACACTCGTGAAATAATAGCCCTAACTGTAAAGGCTCGGATTTTCAAAATATTAATTTTTGGAAAAAGAAAATCAAAATGAATTTAAAATAAATTCCGACCCAAATTTTCCGATTTAAAAATCAATTCCGTCTTTCATTTCGGGTTTTAAACGATCAATCAGCGGAAATTTAAATTCCCGACCCGAGCTCTCAATTCCGTCACATTCCGAATCCTTATCTATCCGACTCATCACCTCCTAATTGTAGTAAAATCTTATCCTCACCTCCCCTCCCTCTCTACTTGATATCTCTCATTTTGGCAAACAAACAACACCTTTCTCTTCCCAAAAACAAGACCTTTTGTGTTGCAATTTGACCCTTGGAAAATCAGATTCTTCCTCCCCTCTCTCTCTCCCTCTCTCGGCATTTCACTGTCAAAAACAAAGAGGAAGGCTTGGCTCCCCATTGAGCTCCACTTCCAGCCGCCGCACCACCTCCCACCTCCTTGCTGCCGCACCGCCGCCCTCCCACCGCTCCTCGTCGTCGACCACCGCCAACACCACAACTCCCCTTTCCCGGTCCTGTTTTGCCTAGCCGAGGATACACAAAGCCCAGCCCCGCCTTGCTTCTACACACCTCTCTTCGAATCCGAGGCAGCAGCGCCAGTTTCCCGAAGCCGCCAGCTGTAGCCGGAGCCCCAGACGCAGCCAGCGCCGCCCCCGTCGTCCTACGGCTCCGCTTTCCCGATTCGCCTCGGTAAGGCCTCGTTTCGCTCGCGTTTCCTCTCCTTCACCTTCAAATCGAGCAAGCTTACATCCTTAACCTCCCTCTCAATCTTCTAGGCGGATTTCGGCAAGGGATCGATCACCGACGCCCCGGACGCACCTCCCCGGAGCTCCGACTTTCCGGCGTCGAACACCCTGGTGAGCCTTCTCTCCTGCCTCCTTGTCTCGTGTGTATGGGTCGGGGTGGCCGGCGAGATCGGGTGGCCGGAGGCCGGAGACCCACCGCCGCCGGGAGGCTTCCCTCCTCCCTCTCCCTTTCCTCCTCCTTTCCGCCATTTCTGGGCACCAAGCCCTGCTCCCTTCTCTGTTCAGCGAAATGGGGGAAGAAGAAAGGGGAACTGGGCCCCCCTCCCTTGGCCACGTCAGCCGCCACTCAGCCCTGGGCCCCACTCTTTTAAAAAAAAAAATCCAGCTCCGTTCTTTTGAAATGAAACAAATGGGAGGGTTTTCTTGTGGGCCTAATTTCTTCTTCCTGGGCCGAAATCTTGGGTTAAAGGGGAACAATTCTTTTGGGCCTATTTTTTTGGGTTCCATTTATCAAGAGGGTTGGGTTGGGTTTAAATAACATAGGGCTGGGTTCATTTAAAAGAAAAGGGCCGGTTTGGCTATAATAGAACAATGGGTTCGGTTTGGGTTATTTAGAACATATGGGCCGGTTTTGGTGATTTTTATAAAATAAGGGTTTGGTTTGGTAAATTAAAAAGGATGTTTTGATTAAATAAATATTATTGGGATTTAAAATATAAAATGTTGTTTTGAGGTTTAATATATGATATCGTGGTGATTTATTATTGTGGTTAAATGTTATATGATTATGTTGAAGATGTGCAATTATATGCTAAGTAAGATTTTGAAATGATGGCATGCAAATTGGTTAAGTATGAATTGGAATTATCTTAAGTTGGTGAATTGGAGAATTATATTGAGCATGGTTGTGAGAAGTTGAGATGATAGATTATGAGATAAGGTTGATAATATGGAAATGATGATGTGACGGTTGTTATGTTAAGTTGTGAAGTTATATGTGTGATAATTCTATGCTTTGTGTGCCTTAGAGATAGACTCATTCATGTACTTATACTTGTTAGGTGATCATCTGTGACGTGTTGGATTCATATTGCCTGGTTGATTGCCTTTTGCTGTTCTGCGATACCAGGTAAGTCTCTTCGGAGCTTACTCAGATTGAATAGAGCTATTCCCTGCTTTAGGTGCATGATATACTAGGTGTTGCATTCATGATCAGCATGCCATGTAGTACCATGCTAGGTTGCATTGATCGTTGAGCATTCTATTTCTCTATGTGTATGTAAACAGAACGGCCGTTATCTGTGAAGTAACTAGAGTCATTGCTAGGGTCATAGGGTAGCCCAGCCTCATCGGGTACCCTGAGTCAATCGAGTCATGAACTTCCTTATATTATGATATGCCTGCGGGCTTTATTGTGGAGCGGGTTAGGCATGTTTGCCGCCCAATTATGAATGAATGCATTCACGAGCTGGCCAGTCTCCACCTATCGGAAGGGGTGGAGGTAGGAGAGGGATATACCACTTGGTATTCTGTGCTAAGGCCTTATTATTATTATGCACTTGATCCTAGGAGCATGTTAGTGTGTTAATATTCCGTCATGCATCTAGAAGCATCTTTATTAGGTATAACGTATATGCGTGCTTAGGGTTGGGATGCAGAGCTAAAGTGGGCATCGATCTGATCCCGCCCCATATCAAATTTTTTAGGTATCCGTTATGCTTACTACTGTTGATGCTGATTTGAGTCCATGACCGCTGGGTCTAACATGGCGGAAAGAGAGAGTTGAGTTTCCAACTTCACCAATTTAATTACGGATCGAATTTGAATGGTTGATCATATTTTGACCCGGCTCTGCCGTGGCACCCCTTTGTATTATGCTTTACTTCCGTTATTTGTGTGACCTTTGGTTTTCCACGCTTAGACTTATGACAGGTACAGGGGACTTCCCCGGGGATTCCAACGATCCCTTCGGATTTTGGGTATGAATTCCCACTTGAAAACGTTAGAGTAGAGTTTCAAACCTTCAACCTGTACTCGGGGCGCAAGATCCTAACGAGGGGTTTTATCCCTCGAAACGTAACTCGGGAATCATAATCCCGGGCCGTTACAAAGATGGTATCAGAGCTGAGGTTGTGCAAACCGAGTATGATAGGTTGAAGTGATTTTGAAAATGGCCCAAGGTTTTCAAATGGTTTTCCAAAATATTTTAGAAAGGGAAAAATGAATTTAATATGGCTAACTCAAATGGACTAAATATTAATTTGACTCAATAAATCCGGTAATCAAACAAGGGAAGCGAAAGGGGTAGTAAAGGCGTTAGACCATCCCTATTGGATGTAGCTGGGAACGGGTAGGAAAAATATAGCTTGTTCTTTTACAGGTGGACTTGAAGACTCCAAGGAACCCGAAGGTTGGAGTGACATGGGTTAGGGGGCCGTGAGGTATTTGCCCCTCCGGTCAGTCATCCCTTGAAGGACGGCATAGATCGTCTCTGTGATTGTGTGCATTATATCCAATTGGGCTCGAGGGCGATCCTCCTCGAAGAGGATCATATTAATCTTGCTAATTGCTTCCCTGTTGAGTGCTATTGTGCGTAGGATAGCGAACTAATCGGTGTGCCTTAACTTGAATCATGTGTTGAATGTGGAAATGGGATAGCGGGATGAAACCTTGTCCTTATGTTGTCGGAATTCCCTTCTTGTTAGGATAGCCCTTCCCTTATTCAAGCCCTTGATGATTATGACTCCGTCAATCGTCCCACCAAAACATTTAGGCATGTTAGCAAGGGTCGAAGAGCATCCGCTCTCCCAATTTCGAGTTAGAAGTGATTTGTCTTATGGAGTTATCCTTCTCGATTCTTATACTAGTCGATTGTGTCTTTTTACCACGAGAGTCTAAACACAAATTATACCCTCTCATCTCGAAAACAGTGTGAATGTCCTTGTGTCATACCGAGCGAGTCATATTAGCGTCCCACGGGGAAACAGGGTGATGAGTCGGTGATTGTATGACATGGTGTGTTGGTATATCTCAGCATGACTTGTCTAATATCTTGCATGATTGCAATTGTGAATGAGTATATGTGCTGTATGTATGAATTTCCATGATTGTTGGAGCTCCAGCTACTGCACAGCCACCGAGACTTCCTGCGGCTCCTCAGCCACCACTGCTGACATATCCCCAGGGCCAGGTTCAGGGCCAGGGACGAGGTGACCCTTCCGGCAGAGGCCGAGGCAGAGGTAGAGGAGGTAGAGGTTCTGGACGTGGAGGTAGAGGACCATCTGGGTCAGGTCAGGGTCGTGGATCATCTTCTGCAGGACCGTCAGGGTCAGGGTATGATCGTGGCCAGAGTTCGGGAGGTCGAGGACCAGGATTACCCCCACCGCCCCGCGTATTTCAGATGCATGCTGATGACCGCTCAGCCCCGACTTCCGCAGGTACGATATTCTTCCATGATGAGTGCCTATCTATCTTGTTTGACACTGGTGCGACTCACTGCTTCATAGCAGAGGCGTGCGTGGCCAGGCTGAGCCTGAGCTGCACGAGTGGTTCACCCCTTACTATTGGTCTGGCGGATGGGGCCAAGGTTAGGACGAGTCGTGAGATTTTAGGGTGCCCCATCCGGATAGGTGAGCGAGAGTGGCCTACCGACCTTATAGTTATGCCATTGAGGATGGACGATCTCATCTTGGGTATGGACTTCATGGACCACTACGGGGCTATCATCAACTTGCGGACGAGGACAGTGTCGATTTTGGCATCTGACGGGACCGAGCACCAGGTTTGGGGGAGCGACCCCAAGAGGAATGGATCACTCATCAGCGTAGTCAGAGCCGCCAGACTTTTAGACCAGGGTTGCGTCGGGTATTGGTGTTATGCTTTAGAGGTGGATCGCACGCACCCCAGTGTATCAGATGTTCCCGTTGTCAGAGACTTCGCAGATGTGTTTCCAGAGGAGCTGCCAGGACTTCCCCCGCCGAGAGAGGTCGACTTTGCGATTGAGTTGGAGCCAGGCACCAGGCCTATCTCGCGAGTTCCTTATCGCATGGCACCGACGGAGATGGCCGAGCTGAAGGCTCAGCTAGAGGAGCTAGCTGAGAAGGGCTACATCCGGCCTAGTGCATCACCTTGGGGAGCGCCAGTGCTATTCGTCAAGAAGAAGGATGGGTCGCTGAGACTGTGCATCGATTATTGGGAGCTGAACCGGGCGACGGTGAAGAACCGTTATCCTCTTCCCCGGATTGACGATCTGATGGATCAGCTGCAGGGCGCCGTGGTCTTCTCGAAGATTGATTTGAGGTCGGGCTATCATCAGCTGAGGGTGAAGCCAGAGGATGTTTCGAAGACCGCCTTTCGGACCCGCTATGGTCACTACGAGTTCGTGGTCATGCCGTTTGGGCTGACCAATGCACCATCCGCGTTCATGGAGCTCATGAACCGAGTGTTCATCGACTTCTTGGACAAGTTCGTCGTCGTCTTCATCGATGACATCTTAGTCTACTCGAGGAGTAGAGAGGAGCACGAGGAGCATTTGAGGATTGTGCTGGAGACGCTGAGGAAGCATCAGCTGTATGGGAAGTACAGCAAGTGTGAGTTCTGGCTCACAGAGGTGGCTTTCTTAGGCCACGTTATTTCAGCTGAAGGAGTTGCCGTGGATCCGGCAAAGATTGATGCCATCGTTGCTTGGGAGGTGCCCAAGAACGTCAGAGACATCCGCTCATTCCTGGGATTGGCTAGCTACTACATGAGATTCGTCCAGGGTTTCTCGAGTATTGCTAGACCGATGACGCAGCTGTTGAAGAAGGACGTCCCCTTCGAGTGGAGTTCAGATTGTCAGGCCAGCTTTGAGCTTCTGAAGCAGAAGTTGACGACTGCTCCGGTGTTGGCTTTGCCAGATGGGACAGAGGACTTCGTTATCTACACAGATGCTTCGCATTCCGACTTGGGTTGTGTTCTGCATCAGAGAGATCGGGTCATCGCTTATGCTTCGCGTCAGTTGAAGCCTCCAGAGGTGTCTTACCCCATCCATGATTTGGAGTTGGCAGCTGTGATTCACGCTCTGAAGATCTGGAGACATTATCTGTATGGTACTTCTTGCAAGGTGATGACGGATCACAAGAGCTTGAAGTACATTTTCACACAAAAGGAGCTCAACATGCGTCAGAGACGATGGTTGGAGCTTCTGAAGGACTATGACTTGGACATAGTCTATCATCCAGGGAAGGCCAATGTAGTGGCAGATGCGTTGAGTAGGAAGACTCATCATGAGGTGACCGTTGAGAGGCTTACAGCTCAGCGAGATTTGCAGAGAGATCTGTTGAGATGCTGCTTTGAGGTTTGGATTCAGCGAGATCACGGGCAGTTGTCGTTCTTAGAGGTGCAGGCAGAGTTGTCAGCAGAGATTCGACAGGGTCAGGCAGATTGTCCAGAGATTGCAGTTCTGAGAGAGCGGATGGCTCAGGGCAGATTCAGAGAGCTTGCAGAGAGAGCAGACGGGATGCTGACCTTCTAGGGCAGAGTTGTAGTTCCATCGACGTCAGATTTGAGGCAGAGGATCATGCAGGAGGCTCACTCCACCCCTTATTCTGTCCATCCAGGGACGAATAAGATGTATCAGGATCTGAGGAGGAGTTATTGGTGGCAGAGGATGAGAGCAGACATCACAGAGTTCGTGGCTCGATGTCAGGTTTGCCAGCAGGTTCGGATTGATCACCAGAGGCCGGGAGGACCCGTCCAGTCACTTCCAGTTCCCGAGTGGAAGTGGACGGATATATCCATGGATTTCGTCACTGGGCTGAGGCGAGACGTCAGAGGATTCGACGCTATTTGGGTCGTGGTCGACAGGTTGACCAAGTCGGCCCATTTCATAGCTATTCAAGAGACATGACCAGCTTCGAAGTTAGCAGACGAGTTCATTCGCCAGATTGTGAGGCTTCATGGAGTACCAGAGAGGATCGTATCTGATTGAGATGGGCGCTTCACCTCGAGGTTTTGGCAGCAGGTTCAGGAGAGTTTGGGCTCCAGATTGCATTTCAGTACGGCTTATCACCCGCAGACAGATGGCCAGAGCGAGAGGACGATTCAGACGTTGGAGG
The DNA here is from genome assembly GCA_037127255.1 of Persicaria tinctoria. Classification (NCBI taxonomy): domain Eukaryota; kingdom Viridiplantae; phylum Streptophyta; class Magnoliopsida; order Caryophyllales; family Polygonaceae; genus Persicaria; species Persicaria tinctoria. The sequence continues at coordinate 39,114,932 of JBANSL010000006.1, forward strand.
ACATGTTACGATCGTGCGTCTTGGATTGGGGTGACCACTGGGTCAAGCACCTACCGCTAGTGGAGTTTTCTTACAACAACAGCTACCACGCGTCGATCGAGATGGCCCCATATGAGGCTCTGTATGGGAGGCGATGCAAGTCGCCGGTTTGCTGGGACGAGCCTGCAGATACAGTTCTGTCGTTGCCCGAGATGGTCAGAGAGACAGTTGATAAGGTTGGTCGCATCCGAGAGCATATGAGGGTAGCCCAGGATCGACAGAAGAAGTATGCGGACAGACGGAGGACCGAGCTTGAGTTCGAGGTAGGCTCGCATGTATGGCTTCGAGTTTCGCCCACCAGGGGAGTTCGATGGTTCGGCATCAAAGGGAAGTTGAGTCCGAGGTTCATTGGCCCATTTGAGATCCTAGAGAGAGTCGGTGTGGTAGCCTACCGTTTAGCCTTACCTCCATCCTTAGCCGTCGTCCATGACGTCTTTCATGTCTCCCAGCTCCGTCAGTATTTTCCCGACCCTAGTCATGTCCTTGACCACTCAGACCTTCACATTGAGCCTGACCATACCTTTGTAGAGCATCCGGTGAGGGTCCTTGATCGTCGTGTCAAGAAGCTTAGGAACAGGGAGGTTCCTTTGCTTCTGGTTCAGTGGTCTAGGAGGAGCCCTGAGGAGGCCACCTGGGAGACCGAGGAGAGCATTTGGGCTAGCTATGGAGATGTCTTAGATGAGCTACTTGCGCCCTATGTTGAGCCGAGCGTAGACATTACCCTGACCTCTCGAGTGCGGTGAGTATGCCTAGCTAGTTGGTTGGTTGGGATTGGTTGGTAGTATCTCCTTGATTTGTGTGCTTATACGTGGTAGTTATGTGCAGATCCTTGGTGATATGATGTGATGAGCCTCGATGATATGATGATGTGCTAGATATTATGGTATGTGACTGCCTTTGATGTGCTATAATCTTCTGTTTATCTTGAGATTATGATCATTCTTCTATATCCATGATACCAAATATTAGAAATGCTAGAGATTGAATTGTGGAATTATGATTTGACTCGGAACCTAGGAAGAGAATGTGGGATTAGCCTTTAGAGGTGGATGTAGAACGATTGGGAAATTGGGAAATTGGGAATGCCTTGTTTAATATCGAATTTAAAGAATATCAAATGGTGATTTAAGAGGAAGCATAGATTTTGAGAAAACTATTCCAACCCGAGCTTTCATTATGACGCCCCACGAAGTGGATACAAGCATGTATGGGGGCACCTGTAGATCGCTTGCTAAGACCTAGAGGAGATGTCATGATGGTTTTCGAGTTATGGTATGCCCGAGGAGTCGGAGTGGGGTGTGGTAGGGGCCCCTACCACATCCTTACTACGACCGATTGGGAGTATTATGATCATGATGACGGTACTGTGAGATCTCATGGGGGCACTTATGAGGTACTTACGGGATCGATGACGTGGTCCTTGGACTCACCAATTCCAACTTCATCCCCACTTTAGAATGATTTTAGTCTCGGGGACGAGACTTGTTTTTAGAGGTGGATGATGTAAAGGCTCGGATTTTTAAAATATTAATTTTTGGAAAAAGAAAATCAAAATGAATTTAAAATAAATTCCGACCCAAATTTTCCGATTTAAAAATCAATTCCGTCTTTCATTTCGGGTTTTAAACGATCAATCAGCGGAAATTTAAATTCCCGACCCGAGCTCTCAATTCCGTCACATTCCGAATCCTTATCTATCCGACTCATCACCTCCTAATTGTAGTAAAATCTTATCCTCACCTCCCCTCCCTCTCTACTTGATATCTCTCATTTTGGCAAACAAACAACACATTTCTCTTCCAAAAAACAAGACCTTTTGTGTTGCAATTTGACCCTTGGAAAATCAGATTCTTCCTCCCCTCTCTCTCTCCCTCTCTCGGCATTTCACTGTCAAAAACAAAGAGGAAGGCTTGGCTCCCCATTGAGCTCCACTTCCAGCCGCCGCACCACCTCCCACCTCCTTGCTGCCGCACCGCCGCCATCCCACCGGTCCTCGTCGTCGACCACCGCCAACACCACAACTCCCCTTTCCCGGTCCTGTTTTGCCTAGCCGAGGATACACAAAGCCCAGCCCCGCCTTGCTTCTACACACCTCTCTTCGAATCCGAGGCAGCAGCGCCAGTTTCCCGAAGCCGCCAGCTGTAGCCGGAGCCCCAGACGCAGCCAGCGCCGCCCCCGTCGTCCTACGGCTCCGCTTTCCCGATTCGCCTCGGTAAGGCCTCGTTTCGCTCGCGTTTCCTCTCCTTCACCTTCAAATCGAGCAAGCTTCCATCCTTAACCTCCCTCTCAATCTTCTAGGCGGATTTCGGCAAGGGATCGATCACCGACGCCCCGGACGCACCTCCCCGGAGCTCCGACTTTCCGGCGTCGAACACCCTGGTGAGCCTTCTCTCCTGCCTCCTTGTCTCGTGTGTATGGGTCGGGGTGGCCGGCGAGATCGGGTGGCCGGAGGCCGGAGACCCACCGCCGCCGGGAGGCTTCCCTCCTCCCTCTCCCTTTCTTCCTCCTTTCCGCCATTTCTGGGCACCAAGCCCTGCTCCCTTCTCTGTTCAGCGAAATGGGGGAAGAAGAAAGGGGAACTGGGCCCCCCTCCCTTGGCCACGTCAGCCGCCACTCAGCCCTGGGCCCCACTCTTTTAAAAAAAAAAATCCAGCTCCGTTCTTTTGAAATGAAACAAATGGGAGGGTTTTCTTGTGGGCCTAATTTCTTCTTCCTGGGCCGAAATCTTGGGTTAAAGGGGAACAATTCTTTTGGGCCTATTTTTTTGGGTTCCATTTATCAAGAGGGTTGGGTTGGGTTTAAATAACATAGGGCTGGGTTCATTTAAAAGAAAAGGGCCGGTTTGGCTATAATAGAACAATGGGTTCGGTTTGGGTTATTTAGAACATATGGGCCGGTTTTGGTGATTTTTATAAAATAAGGGTTTGGTTTGGTAAATTAAAAAGGATGTTTTGATTAAATAAATATTATTGGGATTTAAAATATAAAATGTTTTTTTGAGGTTTAATATATGATATCGTGGTGATTTATTATTGTGGTTAAATGTTATATGATTATGTTGAAGATGTGCAATTATATGCTAAGTAAGATTTTGAAATGATGGCATGCAAATTGGTTAAGTATGAATTGGAATTATCTTAAGTTGGTGAATTGGAGAATTATATTGAGCATGGTTGTGAGAAGTTGAGATGATAGATTATGAGATAAGGTTGATAATATGGAAATGATGATGTGACGGTTGTTATGTTAAGTTGTGAAGTTATATGTGTGATAATTCTATGCTTTGTGTGCCTTAGAGATAGACTCATTCATGTACTTATACTTGTTAGGTGATCATCTGTGACGTGTTGGATTCATATTGCCTGGTTGATTGCCTTTTGCTGTTCTGCGATACCAGGTAAGTCTCTTCGGAGCTTACTCAGATTGAATAGAGCTATTCCCTGCTTTAGGTGCATGATATACTAGGTGTTGCATTCATGATCAGCATGCCATGTAGTACCATGCTAGGTTGCATTGATCGTTGAGCATTCTATTTCTCTATGTGTATGTAAACAGAACGGCCGTTATCTGTGAAGTAACTAGAGTCATTGCTAGGGTCATAGGGTAGCCCAGCCTCATCGGGTACCCTGAGTCAATCGAGTCATGAACTTCCTTATATTATGATATGCCTGCGGGCTTTATTGTGGAGCGGGTTAGGCATGTGTGCCGCCCAATTATGAATGAATGCATTCACGAGCTGGCCAGTCTCCACCTATCGGAAGGGGTGGAGGTAGGAGAGGGATATACCACTTGGTATTCTGTGCTAAGGCCTTATTATTATTATGCACTTGATCCTAGGAGCATGTTAGTGTGTTAATATTCCGTCATGCATCTAGAAGCATCTTTATTAGGTATAACGTATATGTGTGCTTAGGGTTGGGATGCAGAGCTAAAGTGGGCATCGATCTGATCCCGCCCCATATCAAATTTTTTAGGTATCCGTTATGCTTACTACTGTTGATGCTGATTTGAGTCCATGACCGCTGGGTCTAACATGGCGGAAAGAGAGAGTTGAGTTTCCAACTTCACCAATTTAATTACGGATCGAATTTGAATGGTTGATCATATTTTGACCCGGCTCTGCCGTGGCACCCCTTTGTATTATGCTTTACTTCCGTTATTTGTGTGACCTTTGGTTTTCCACGCTTAGACTTATGACAGGTACAGGGGACTTCCCCGGGGATTCCAACGATCCCTTCGGATTTTGGGTATGAATTCCCACTTGAAAACGTTAGAGTAGAGTTTCAAACCTTCAACCTGTACTCGGGGCGCAAGATCCTAACGAGGGGTTTTATCCCTCGAAACGTAACTCGGGAATCATAATCCCGGGCCGTTACAAAGATGGTATCAGAGCTGAGGTTGTGCAAACCGAGTATGATAGGTTGAAGTGATTTTGAAAATGGCCCAAGGTTTTCAAATGGTTTTCCAAAATATTTTAGAAAGGGAAAAATGAATTTAATATGGCTAACTCAAATGGACTAAATATTAATTTGACTCAATAAATCCGGTAATCAAACAAGGGAAGCGAAAGGGGTAGTAAAGGCGTTAGACCATCCCTATTGGATGTAGCTGGGAACGGGTAGGAAAAATATAGCTTGTTCTTTTACAGGTGGACTTGAAGACTCCAAGGAACCCGAAGGTTGGAGTGACATGGGTTAGGGGGCCGTGAGGTATTTGCCCCTCCGGTCAGTCATCCCTTGAAGGACGGCATAGATCGTCTCTGTGATTGTGTGCATTATATCCAATTGGGCTCGAGGGCGATCCTCCTCGAAGAGGATCATATTAATCTTGCTAATTGCTTCCCTGTTGAGTGCTATTGTGCGTAGGATAGCGAACTAATCGGTGTGCCTTAACTTGAATCATGTGTTGAATGTGGAAATGGGATAGCGGGATGAAACCTTGTCCTTATGTTGTCGGAATTCCCTTCTTGTTAGGATAGCCCTTCCCTTATTCAAGCCCTTGATGATTATGACTCCGTCAATCGTCCCACCAAAACATTTAGGCATGTTAGCAAGGGTCGAAGAGCATCCGCTCTCCCAATTTCGAGTTAGAAGTGATTTGTCTTATGGAGTTATCCTTCTCGATTCTTATACTAGTCGATTGTGTCTTTTTACCACGAGAGTCTAAACACAAATTATACCCTCTCATCTCGAAAACAGTGTGAATGTCCTTGTGTCATACCGAGCGAGTCATATTAGCGTCCCACGGGGAAACAGGGTGATGAGTCGGTGATTGTATGACATGGTGTGTTGGTATATCTCAGCATGACTTGTCTAATATCTTGCATGATTGCAATTGTGAATGAGTATATGTGCTGTATGTATGAATTTCCATGATTGTTGGAGCTCCAGCTACTGCACAGCCACCGAGACTTCCTGCGGCTCCTCAGCCACCACTGCTGACATATCCCCAGGGCCAGGTTCAGGGCCAGGGACGAGGTGACCCTTCCGGCAGAGGCCGAGGCAGAGGTAGAGGAGGTAGAGGTTCTGGACGTGGAGGTAGAGGACCATCTGGGTCAGGTCAGGGTCGTGGATCATCTTCTGCAGGACCGTCAGGGTCAGGGTATGATCGTGGCCAGAGTTCGGGAGGTCGAGGACCAGGATTACCCCCACCGCCCCGCGTATTTCAGATGCATGCTGATGACCGCTCAGCCCCGACTTCCGCAGGTACGATATTCTTCCATGATGAGTGCCTATCTATCTTGTTTGACACTGGTGCGACTCACTGCTTCATAGCAGAGGCGTGCGTGGCCAGGCTGAGCCTGAGCTGCACGAGTGGTTCACCCCTTACTATTGGTCTGGCGGATGGGGCCAAGGTTAGGACGAGTCGTGAGATTTTAGGGTGCCCCATCCGGATAGGTGAGCGAGAGTGGCCTACCGACCTTATAGTTATGCCATTGAGGATGGACGATCTCATCTTGGGTATGGACTTCATGGACCACTACGGGGCTATCATCAACTTGCGGACGAGGACAGTGTCGATTTTGGCATCCGACGGGACCGAGCACCAGGTTTGGGGGAGCGACCCCAAGAGGAATGGATCACTCATCAGCGTAGTCAGAGCCGCCAGACTTTTAGACCAGGGTTGCGTCGGGTATTGGTGTTATGCTTTAGAGGTGGATCGCACGCACCCCAGTGTATCAGATGTTCCCGTTGTCAGAGACTTCGCAGATGTGTTTCCAGAGGAGCTGCCAGGACTTCCCCCGCCGAGAGAGGTCGACTTTGCGATTGAGTTGGAGCCAGGCACCAGGCCTATCTCGCGAGTTCCTTATCGCATGGCACCGACGGAGATGGCCGAGCTGAAGGCTCAGCTAGAGGAGCTAGCTGAGAAGGGCTACATCCGGCCTAGTGCATCACCTTGGGGAGCGCCAGTGCTATTCGTCAAGAAGAAGGATGGGTCGCTGAGACTGTGCATCGATTATTGGGAGCTGAACCGGGCGACGGTGAAGAACCGTTATCCTCTTCCCCGGATTGACGATCTGATGGATCAGCTGCAGGGCGCCGTGGTCTTCTCGAAGATTGATTTGAGGTCGGGCTATCATCAGCTGAGGGTGAAGCCAGAGGATGTTTCGAAGACCGCCTTTCGGACCCGCTATGGTCACTACGAGTTCGTGGTCATGCCGTTTGGGCTGACCAATGCACCATCCGCGTTCATGGAGCTCATGAACCGAGTGTTCATCGACTTCTTGGACAAGTTCGTCGTCGTCTTCATCGATGACATCTTAGTCTACTCGAGGAGTAGAGAGGAGCACGAGGAGCATTTGAGGATTGTGCTGGAGACGCTGAGGAAGCATCAGCTGTATGGGAAGTATAGCAAGTGTGAGTTCTGGCTCACAGAGGTGGCTTTCTTAGGCCACGTTATTTCAGCTGAAGGAGTTGCCGTGGATCCGGCAAAGATTGATGCCATCGTTGCTTGGGAGGTGCCCAAGAACGTCAGAGACATCCGCTCATTCCTGGGATTGGCTAGCTACTACATGAGATTCGTCCAGGGTTTCTCGAGTATTGCTAGACCGATGACGCAGCTGTTGAAGAAGGACGTCCCCTTCGAGTGGAGTTCAGATTGTCAGGCCAGCTTTGAGCTTCTGAAGCAGAAGTTGACGACTGCTCCGGTGTTGGCTTTGCCAGATGGGACAGAGGACTTCGTTATCTACACAGATGCTTCGCATTCCGACTTGGGTTGTGTTCTGCATCAGAGAGATCGGGTCATCGCTTATGCTTCGCGTCAGTTGAAGCCTCCAGAGGTGTCTTACCCCATCCATGATTTGGAGTTGGCAGCTGTGATTCACGCTCTGAAGATCTGGAGACATTATCTGTATGGTACTTCTTGCAAGGTGATGACGGATCACAAGAGCTTGAAGTACATTTTCACACAAAAGGAGCTCAACATGCGTCAGAGACGATGGTTGGAGCTTCTGAAGGACTATGACTTGGACATAGTCTATCATCCAGGGAAGGCCAATGTAGTGGCAGATGCGTTGAGTAGGAAGACTCATCATGAGGTGACCGTTGAGAGGCTTACAGCTCAGCGAGATTTGCAGAGAGATCTGTTGAGATGCTGCTTTGAGGTTTGGATTCAGCGAGATCACGGGCAGTTGTCGTTCTTAGAGGTGCAGGCAGAGTTGTCAGCAGAGATTCGACAGGGTCAGGCAGATTGTCCAGAGATTGCAGTTCTGAGAGAGCGGATGGCTCAGGGCAGATTCAGAGAGCTTGCAGAGAGAGCAGACGGGATGCTGACCTTCCAGGGCAGAGTTGTAGTTCCATCGACGTCAGATTTGAGGCAGAGGATCATGCAGGAGGCTCACTCCACCCCTTATTCTGTCCATCCAGGGACGAATAAGATGTATCAGGATCTGAGGAGGAGTTATTGGTGGCAGAGGATGAGAGCAGACATCACAGAGTTCGTGGCTCGATGTCAGGTTTGCCAGCAGGTTCGGATTGATCACCAGAGGCCGGGAGGACCCGTCCAGTCACTTCCAGTTCCCGAGTGGAAGTGGACGGATATATCCATGGATTTCGTCACTGGGCTGAGGCGAGACGTCAGAGGATTCGACGCTATTTGGGTCGTGGTCGACAGGTTGACCAAGTCGGCCCATTTCATAGCTATTCAAGAGACATGGCCAGCTTCGAAGTTAGCAGACGAGTTCATTCGCCAGATTGTGAGGCTTCATGGAGTACCAGAGAGGATCGTATCTGATTGAGATGGGCGCTTCACCTCGAGGTTTTGGCAGCAGGTTCAGGAGAGTTTGGGCTCCAGATTGCATTTCAGTACGGCTTATCACCCGCAGACAGATGGCCAGAGCGAGAGGACGATTCAGACGTTGGAGGACATGTTACGATCGTGCGTCTTGGATTGGGGTGACCACTGGGTCAAGCACCTACCGCTAGTGGAGTTTTCTTACAACAACAGCTACCACGCGTCGATCGAGATGGCCCCATATGAGGCTCTGTATGGGAGGCGATGCAAGTCGCCGGTTTGCTGGGACGAGCCTGCAGATACAGTTCTGTCGTTGCCCGAGATGGTCAGAGAGACAGTTGATAAGGTTGGTCGCATCCGAGAGCATATGAGGGTAGCCCAGGATCGACAGAAGAAGTATGCGGACAGACGGAGGACCGAGCTTGAGTTCGAGGTAGGCTCGCATGTATGGCTTCGAGTTTCGCCCACCAGGGGAGTTCGATGGTTCGGCATCAAAGGGAAGTTGAGTCCGAGGTTCATTGGCCCATTTGAGATCCTAGAGAGAGTCGGTGTGGTAGCCTACCGTTTAGCCTTACCTCCATCCTTAGCCGTCGTCCATGACGTCTTTCATGTCTCCCAGCTCCGTCAGTATTTTCCCGACCCTAGTCATGTCCTTGACCACTCAGACCTTCACATTGAGCCTGACCATACCTTTGTAGAGCATCCGGTGAGGGTCCTTGATCGTCGTGTCAAGAAGCTTAGGAACAGGGAGGTTCCTTTGCTTCTGGTTCAGTGGTCTAGGAGGAGCCCTGAGGAGGCCACCTGGGAGACCGAGGAGAGCATTTGGGCTAGCTATGGAGATGTCTTAGATGAGCTACTTGCGCCCTATGTTGAGCCGAGCGTAGACATTACCCTGACCTCTCGAGTGCGGTGAGTATGCCTAGCTAGTTGGTTGGTTGGGATTGGTTGGTAGTATCTCCTTGATTTGTGTGCTTATACGTGGTAGTTATGTGCAGATCCTTGGTGATATGATGTGATGAGCCTCGATGATATGATGATGTGCTAGATATTATGGTATGTGACTGCCTTTGATGTGCTATAATCTTCTGTTTATCTTGAGATTATGATCATTCTTCTATATCCATGATACCAAATATTAGAAATGCTAGAGATTGAATTGTGGAATTATGATTTGACTCGGAACCTAGGAAGAGAATGTGGGATTAGCCTTTAGAGGTGGATGTAGAACGATTGGGAAATTGGGAAATTGGGAATGCCTTGTTTAATATCGAATTTAAAGAATATCAAATGGTGATTTAAGAGGAAGCATAGATTTTGAGAAAACTATTCCAACCCGAGCTTTCATTATGACGCCCCACGAAGTGGATACAAGCATGTATGGGGGCACCTGTAGATCGCTTGCTAAGACCTAGAGGAGATGTCATGATGGTTTTCGAGTTATGGTATGCCCGAGGAGTCGGAGTGGGGTGTGGTAGGGGCCCCTACCACATCCTTACTACGACCGATTGGGAGTATTATGATCATGATGACGGTACTGTGAGATCTCATGGGGGCACTTATGAGGTACTTACGGGATCGATGACGTGGTCCTTGGACTCACCAATTCCAACTTCATCCCCACTTTAGAATGATTTTAGTCTCGGGGACGAGACTTGTTTTTAGAGGTGGATGATGTAAAGGCTCGGATTTTTAAAATATTAATTTTTGGAAAAAGAAAATCAAAATGAATTTAAAATAAATTCCGACCCAAATTTTCCGATTTAAAAATCAATTCCGTCTTTCATTTCGGGTTTTAAACGATCAATCAGCGGAAATTTAAATTCCCGACCCGAGCTCTCAATTCCGTCACATTCCGAATCCTTATCTATCCGACTCATCACCTCCTAATTGTAGTAAAATCTTATCCTCACCTCCCCTCCCTCTCTACTTGATATCTCTCATTTTGGCAAACAAACAACACATTTCTCTTCCAAAAAACAAGACCTTTTGTGTTGCAATTTGACCCTTGGAAAATCAGATTCTTCCTCCCCTCTCTCTCTCCCTCTCTCGGCATTTCACTGTCAAAAACAAAGAGGAAGGCTTGGCTCCCCATTGAGCTCCACTTCCAGCCGCCGCACCACCTCCCACCTCCTTGCTGCCGCACCGCCGCCATCCCACCGGTCCTCGTCGTCGACCACCGCCAACACCACAACTCCCCTTTCCCGGTCCTGTTTTGCCTAGCCGAGGATACACAAAGCCCAGCCCCGCCTTGCTTCTACACACCTCTCTTCGAATCCGAGGCAGCAGCGCCAGTTTCCCGAAGCCGCCAGCTGTAGCCGGAGCCCCAGACGCAGCCAGCGCCGCCCCCGTCGTCCTACGGCTCCGCTTTCCCGATTCGCCTCGGTAAGGCCTCGTTTCGCTCGCGTTTCCTCTCCTTCACCTTCAAATCGAGCAAGCTTCCATCCTTAACCTCCCTCTCAATCTTCTAGGCGGATTTCGGCAAGGGATCGATCACCGACGCCCCGGACGCACCTCCCCGGAGCTCCGACTTTCCGGCGTCGAACACCCTGGTGAGCCTTCTCTCCTGCCTCCTTGTCTCGTGTGTATGGGTCGGGGTGGCCGGCGAGATCGGGTGGCCGGAGGCCGGAGACCCACCGCCGCCGGGAGGCTTCCCTCCTCCCTCTCCCTTTCCTCCTCCTTTCCGCCATTTCTGGGCACCAAGCCCTGCTCCCTTCTCTGTTCAGCGAAATGGGGGAAGAAGAAAGGGGAACTGGGCCCCCCTCCCTTGGCCACGTCAGCCGCCACTCAGCCCTGGGCCCCACTCTTTTAAAAAAAAAAATCCAGCTCCGTTCTTTTGAAATGAAACAAATGGGAGGGTTTTCTTGTGGGCCTAATTTCTTCTTCCTGGGCCGAAATCTTGGGTTAAAGGGGAACAATTCTTTTGGGCCTATTTTTTTGGGTTCCATTTATCAAGAGGGTTGGGTTGGGTTTAAATAACATAGGGCTGGGTTCATTTAAAAGAAAAGGGCCGGTTTGGCTATAATAGAACAATGGGTTCGGTTTGGGTTATTTAGAACATATGGGCCGGTTTTGGTGATTTTTATAAAATAAGGGTTTGGTTTGGTAAATTAAAAAGGATGTTTTGATTAAATAAATATTATTGGGATTTAAAATATAAAATGTTGTTTTGAGGTTTAATATATGATATCGTGGTGATTTATTATTGTGGTTAAATGTTATATGATTATGTTGAAGATGTGCAATTATATGCTAAGTAAGATTTTGAAATGATGGCATGCAAATTGGTTAAGTATGAATTGGAATTATCTTAAGTTGGTGAATTGGAGAATTATATTGAGCATGGTTGTGAGAAGTTGAGATGATAGATTATGAGATAAGGTTGATAATATGGAAATGATGATGTGACGGTTGTTATGTTAAGTTGTGAAGTTATATGTGTGATAATTCTATGCTTTGTGTGCCTTAGAGATAGACTCATTCATGTACTTATACTTGTTAGGTGATCATCTGTGACGTGTTGGATTCATATTGCCTGGTTGATTGCCTTTTGCTGTTCTGCGATACCAGGTAAGTCTCTTCGGAGCTTACTCAGATTGAATAGAGCTATTCCCTGCTTTAGGTGCATGATATACTAGGTGTTGCATTCATGATCAGCATGCCATGTAGTACCATGCTAGGTTGCATTGATCGTTGAGCATTCTATTTCTCTATGTGTATGTAAACAGAACGGCCGTTATCTGTGAAGTAACTAGAGTCATTGCTAGGGTCATAGGGTAGCCCAGCCTCATCGGGTACCCTGAGTCAATCGAGTCATGAACTTCCTTATATTATGATATGCCTGCGGGCTTTATTGTGGAGCGGGTTAGGCATGTGTGCCGCCCAATTATGAATGAATGCATTCACGAGCTGGCCAGTCTCCACCTATCGGAAGGGGTGGAGGTAGGAGAGGGATATACCACTTGGTATTCTGTGCTAAGGCCTTATTATTATTATGCACTTGATCCTAGGAGCATGTTAGTGTGTTAATATTCCGTCATGCATCTAGAAGCATCTTTATTAGGTATAACGTATATGTGTGCTTAGGGTTGGGATGCAAAGCTAAAGTGGGCATCGATCTGATCCCGCCCCATATCAAATTTTTTAGGTATCCGTTATGCTTACTACTGTTGATGCTGATTTGAGTCCATGACCGCTGGGTCTAACATGGCGGAAAGAGAGAGTTGAGTTTCCAACTTCACCAATTTAATTACGGATCGAATTTGAATGGTTGATCATATTTTGACCCGGCTCTGTCGTGGCACCCCTTTGTATTATGCTTTACTTCCGTTATTTGTGTGACCTTTGGTTTTCCACGCTTAAACTTATGACAGGTACAGGGGACTTCCCCGGGGATTCCAACGATCCCTTCGGATTTTGGGTATGAATTCCCACTTGAAAACGTTAGAGTAGAGTTTCAAACCTTCAACCTGTACTCGGGGCGCAAGATCCTAACGAGGGATTTTATCCCTCGAAACGTAACTCGGGAATCATAATCCCGGGCCGTTACACTAACCACACCAACGTGTGTATACGTTTGAGTATAGGGATACTCTTAGTATAATGAGAATGATTTATCCTATAACGCTCGGATTTATTCTTCTCTATCAACTAGAAATAAAAGCAATTACAACGAGGGAGAGAAAGAAAATAAATCAAGCTTGAAGATGATCGCTTTGGCTTTGAAGTGCTTACTTGAATAATGTACTTGTGTTGTTGTCTTTCTTCACCGCTTGCTCCATCTTTTATATATAGGCTATATGGACTGATTTTTTGCTGCTAGAATTCTCAGATTTGAGCTTGAATTTCAGCGGGCTTGAACTCAAAAGAAATCCCACAAAATCTGATTTTGAACCATCGAAGATCTGTTGCCGAGATTTCTGTTGGAGCTACTGAGATTTTGGTCGGCTCTAATTTGAATTTAAAATCTGCAATGATAATTTTAGAACACGCCACAATATCTTATCTAAATCCAATCTCACTTTAACCGAATTATGTGTAACCAAAAGATATTAGGAATATATGTAAAATAGATAATCTGCATAACAAATCAAATCCAATTTGGTAAGCACTTAATAAATAAAGGAAATAAATAACCACTTTTCAAACAATCAATTAAAACAACACGTAAACAACCAAATCAATAAATAACCAAGCACTTAATAAATAACCAAATCTAAAAGAAATTTCTTTTTCAAATATTTGTGATAAAAACAACACGTAACTATTCTAGAACTTTGGCCTAATCAAAATATATAGCACATATAATTTTGTGATCCAAATAAATATATTCCGAGAATAATAAATAAAACAACCACAAAATATAATTGATATTTGCGTAGTATTTGCATAAAATACTACCTTATTTTTCTTCCATCATCCCTACAAAAATATATCACATATTATCATCAAGGTGGAGTCAACACCAGCGACGCTCGACCTTCTCTTGCCTGTCGTGTGCTGGCTATGGTCCTTGGCGTGTGCAAGGTTAAAGTTGCTCCTTGCACACCAAGGTTAAACATCAAACAATTAAAAAAAAAAAAAAACAATCGAACACTTCTTTTATGTATATAATATATATTTATTATTTATTATTTATATATATAAGGGAAAAAAATAAACAAAAACCCGAAAGGGTGAAAACCAAATCCCGAAAGGGCTTGATCAAATGGGTCTTATTAAAATCCCGAAAGGGCTTAATCTAATTACTAAAAAAAACTATAAATATAAAAGAAATATTTTTTTCGAGAACGGTTTACAAAAATAAATGAGAACGCTTTAAAAGAAAAATGTGTTCCCTCTAGTTAAATTTGGTTTTGGGAAGACACTTTTCTTATGAAACCGTGTTCGTTTTAATTTTTTTAAGCACGATTTACATGAAAACCGAGCTAATTATTCCTGTAGAAACAAACGAGAATGGTTCTATAGAAAAGCGTGTTGATTTTAGTTAAAGTTGGTTTTGGGGACACACATGTAAAATGAAACCGTGTTCGTTTTAATTTATTTTTAAGCACGCTTCACATGAAAACCGAGCTTAATAGTTTTCAGAAATAAATGAGAATGGTTTTATAGAAAAGCGTGTTCGTTTTAGTTAAATTTGATTTTGGAAACACACTTTGAGAATTAAACCGTGTTCGTACGTTGTAAATTTTTTAAGCACGCTTTACACAAAAATCGAGTTAAATATTTTTTTACAAATAAACGAGAACGGTTTTATAGCAAAGCGTGTTTGTTTTAGTCAAATCTGATTTTGGGAACACACTTTGAAAATTAAACCGTGCTCGTTTTAAGTTTTTTTAAGCACACTTTACGCGAAAACCGGTCTAAATATTTTTTTAGAAATAAACGAGAACGGTTTTATGGAAAAACGTAATGCTTTTAGTTGAATTTGTGGTTGGGAATACACTTTTAATATAAAACCGTGCTTAAAATAAAAATAATAAGAACGCTTGTCAAAAACCGCACCCAACTTATCGTGCTTCACCCCATATATTTGTACTAGTGGGTAGTTCTCGGTTCCGGTTGTTCTTTGCGGTCCTTGTATGAGTTGAGGCTCTGGCGTCCGATGTCGGGTCTAGTTGGGGTCTAGGCGGTGTGCATCGAGGCGACTTCGTGTTCCGGAAATTTCCTTAAAGGATCGTCTTCATCGCCCACAGGGCCTCCTGTTGTACCGCTGGCCAGCGGTGTCATTGCTTAGTGACACTTGGCTTCGGGTTTAGTCTACGTTGTCCTCAACTTTATAGGATTTGGCTTGTTTGTTCATCTGGATCTATTTGCTTGCTACTTTTGTTTAGCATCGGTTTTATTTTACTTTGACGGTTCGCCGTTTGTCGACTTAGTCGGCCACTCGAGGTGTCAGATCTGTCTCATCCTTGAATTCTTACCTAATAATAAAAAAATTAGGATAAAAGAAAATGCGTCGAGTAAGTCGGTGATACTAGCGTAAACAAATGTTGATAGATCAAACATAGTGTACAACTAATTTTACGACATTGGTAGAAACAACTGAACAAATTGGTTGAAAAAAGAGAATTCAATTCTTCATGTTTCCTGCCATCAATCTTGCGAACAACATAATACCATGAGAGGTCGCTCAAATAGTCCAAGAGATCCATTCATTAAGAAGAGATTTTGAGAGCGTCACATTTCAACATTGCTATAGAGAGGTGAATGATGCAACTGATTTTATTAGGGGTGGGCATGGGACGGGACGGGACGGGATGGGATTAGGGTAATACCGCGTCCCGTCTCGCGTATTTTTTACGGGACGGGATCGGGACGGGATTGAAATATTTTTTTTGAATCCCACCGGGTCTTATCCCTCACGGGACGGGACGGGATCAGGACGGGACGGGACTTATCCCTCGTAAAAAAAACTAAAATTATCCAATAAAAAAGGCTTTTACTCCGTATTTTTTTATAGAAATTAAATTTATTTATTTTTTAAATCTCTACTGATCAGTATATACATATATGATACTGGATTGTATATGTAATAGTGTATATATCTAAGGTAAATCAAAAATCAAATTTATTTAATAATTAAATCTCTACTGAGTATATACATATATATGCTACTGGATTGTATGTGTATATATCTAAGCTAGCTACTGAGTACGTAGGTGGTAAACAAAAACCACATGTTACTGAGTATGTGTGTATATATAGATGTTACTGAGTATATGTGTGTATATATAGATATACTGGATGAAAAATATATATAATTTTATATATATGCGGGACGGGACGGGATTTGCGGGATAAAAACTTTCCGTCCCGCGTCCCGTCCCTTGTATTTTTTTCGGGACGGGATCGGGACGGGATGCGGGACGGGACGAGATTTGCGGGATTTGTGCTCACCTCTAGATTTTATTGCTAAATCTCAGTTGAATTGTAATTTTATTTTGAGTACTTGTTGTTGTGAGTTTCAGAACATTATCTTATAAGATGATCATAAATGTCGATAGATTTATTACTTACTGTAAACAAAAAATCTTCATGTTTCCTCTTTAGAAAAGAAAGTTTTAGTTTTAGTCATGTCAGTTTTTATAATAAAAAATGACAACTTTTAAACCAAAGTCTTATAAGGTTATTTGAATATATTTTAAAGCTTTTGTTAAATTTTCATAAATTTGATATTAAAAAATCTAAAAATTTACATGCATGTCCAACCAAACGTTCCAAGATCCACAAAAACTAACAATAGAAATAATTATATAATATAATTAATATAATTGACTAAATATCTTCATCTTCAACAACACGAGATGTATGTATGAAAACCGTTTCAATCAGATGAAAGCCCCACTCGGCCTCGGCCGCCCTCAACCCGGCTTCGGCCGTCTAAATCCGGCTCCGGCCATCTACCTGTAGTGACGTCACCATGCTCTTCGGCCTTTCCCATATTGAAAAACAAAAACATGGAATAATCCCCTCTTCTGGTTTCCATCTCCAGGATCGATCAAATCAGATTTTACGTTGGAGCTTTTTTTTTATCTGGGTGTATAATTCACAATTTCACCTTCATCTTGTCCAAATCATTCTTCTGTTTCCCCAATTTTATTTTTGGTTCGGAAGTTTGTGTTTTAACAACCCTAAATCGGTGGGTGGTCCGGGTGTTTGCGATCCTCCTTCACCGCCGCCCCCATACGGTCCTCCTCTCCGACGCGTGCTTTCCGGTCCGGTGGCGCTGCATCTTCGCTGTCCTCCTTCCTCGTGTCTTGTGGGGCTGGTGCTGCTGCATTCGGCTTGCCTCGCCGCCCTGGTTCTTCCCCTTCCGGTCTATGCTGCTGCTTGTCCTTGGCCTGTTGGCCTGGTGGTGGCGCTTCCTTCTTTCCAATCCCCCTCGTCTTGATCGCCGGCGACGTGTGCTTCCGGCGTCCGTGCCGACGTCTGCGGGAATGTTTGCCGGTGTTCTTGGCGTGCACTGTACTGATGATCTGATTCTTGCTTGGCATGCACGCTGCAATCTTGGGCTTGCACGCCAAGTCTCAATGAATCTAAAAAAAACAAAACAAAAAAAGGTTATAATAAAAAAATCTGCTCGTATATATTATATTTACTAGTATTACTACCCGCGATCATCGTGGTTAGATAATAAATTATTTTCTTAGAAATTCACTTCTATTGTTATATAATTAAATTGAATTACATAAATCATAGTAATCATTTCTAGATTAATTAAATACATTTATACTAATATATTATTTAATTATACAAGTCATGTTTCAACTTTATTGTATTAAATTATAAATGTTGAAATTGATTATTTAAAATATTTATATGTGAAAACCATATATAAACTGCCTATAATATTCACTATAAAGTTAAAATGGATTGATAATAATAAAAATATTATTCTAAGCTATTGTTCATGATTTATTTTAATAAGTTATAAAAGTTGAAATTGATTATTTAAAATATTTATTTGTAAAAACCGTATATAAACTGCCTATAATATTAGCTATAAAGTTAAAATAGATGGATAATAATAAAAATATTATTCTAAGCTATTGTTCATAATATATATATATATATATATATATATATATATATATATATATATATATATATAGGTAAATGTTCAAATGAAAATGGGGCTTAAGATGAAAATCCCTCTTAAAGTGAAAATAGTCTAATTTGGATGTAAATGAGCCTAATTTAAAAGTAAATGGGCCTAATTAAATGAGTAATGAATAAATGAGCCTAATTTTGGTGTAAATGGGCCTAATTTTATGAGTAAATGGGAAATTGGTTAAATGACCCTAATTATGGGGTAAATTTCACACGCCTCCCCCAAACTTTCCATTCATACGAATATTGCCCTTATTTCAATTATGAAAATTACAGATTTTAGCCCGTAATTTTTATTTGAAATAATATTGTTAGGTGCAACTATAATATTAAAAAAATACAACAAGAATGTTACATCACAATTTTTGTCTTTATTTTAAAAAGGGAAAAAGATGAGATTACAAAATATAAAGTGAACAAATAATACAATAAATGTTATTATTAATAAATGTGCATTTTCATAATGTGTCCTACCAAAAACTTTCTTTATGGACCGCTATTTTATGACAGTTTTGTACTTTAATGCAAAATGTGCCATTAAAAGCCTATTAGCTCAAAAAATGGTATAGCTAGTGATGTGCCCATGCACAAAGGTTCGAGTTCAAAATCCCGCATAAGCTATTTATGGTTGCTTTTTTTGTGTTCCCGTTCATGAATAAGATTATAAAGTGCAATAATAAAATGATAATGTGCACAAATAAGATGATATAATGCATATATAACATTATATTTTGCAAATATAACTTTAAGTTGTGCAAATATAACACTATGTTTTGCAAATGTAACATTATATTGTGCATATCTAATAATATAATGTTACGTTGCGCACATATAATATTATCTTGTGCGAATATAACATTATATTGTGCAAATATAACTTTAAGTTGTGCAAATATAATACTATATTTTGCAAATGTAACATTATGTTGTGCATATCTAATAATATAATGTTACGTTGTGCACATATAATATTATGTTGTGCGAATATAACATTATATTGTGCAAAATATAACTTTAAGTTGTGCAAATATAACACTATGTTATGCAAATGTAACATTATGTTGTGCATATCTAATAATACAATTGTGCAAAAGTAAGATAGGATTGTGCAAAAGTAGGATACAATTGTGCATAACTAAGATTATAATGTGCATGATTAACAATTTGCGATTGTACGTTGCGCTATTGTCTATTATGTAACCTATGTGGGATTTGAACCCATATCTTTGTGCAAACGCAGATTGCTCTACCAATTGAGCTAATAGGCTAAATTATGATTTTCATGCTAAAATAGAAGAACCTAATCGACCTAAAGCATATCATAACAAAATTCTAAAATCCAATTAGCTCATGATTCACAACCAATTTGACAATGCTATGAACATGAAATTCGCTCCAAATCAACCCAACATCACAACCATATCATCAATTTCAATCAATTTGGATGTTGGCAAAAAACCCAAAATTCTAAAATATATCGCAATAAAATTCTAAAATCCAATTAGATCATGATCCATAAACAATTTGACAATGTTATGAACATCAAATTAGCTCCAAATCAACCCAACAACGCAACCATATCATCAATTTCAGTCAATTTTGCTTTTGGCAAAAAGCCCCAAATTCTAAAACATATCGCAATATAAAATTCTAAAATTCAATTAGCTCATGATCCATAAACAATTTGACAATTATATGAGCATGAAATTAGCTCAAAATCAACCCAACAATACAACCATATCATCAATTTCAATCAATTTGGCTTTTGGCAAAAAGCCCCAAATTCCGCTCCTAAATCAAACCCTAGATTTTCAATCTCAACCTAAATCATTCAAACAATCTAAATAATTATAAAGTGTATAAATAAATTGATAAAATCCAAGAATAAAATTACGAAGTGCCCAATTAAAAATTACGGGTTAAAATATGCAATTTTCACTATTGAAATAGGGCAATATATACAAATAGAAAGTATGGGGAGGTTTTTTGTAATTTTTGCATCTCCTTCCTCTCACGTGGGTTGCTACAGTACTAGACTACCAGTACAGACTGGTTTTTCGTTGACGGCGCATCACAACTCCGATTCCCGGCGATTGCACAACGGCGCCGCTTCAGTGGGTGGTGGATTCGGAAACGAGGGCACAACACAACGGCGGCGCTTCAGTTGGTGGTGGATCCGGCGGCGGCACAGCACAACGACGTCGCATCCCGGCGGCGAGGGCTTCTTGGATATAACCTCGAGGCGCCGAGGGCTTCCTAATTGGTTGAATCTTCGAGGGCTTACTCATTGGTCTAATCTCCGAGGTCTTCCCGGTGACGCTTCTCGGCGGCGAGGGCTTCCGATTGGTCGAATCTCCAAGGTCGGATTGATCGAATTCAATCGAGGAATCAAACAAATTAGTCGGCGTCAGAGGTCTGATTGGCATCGAATTCGGAGGTCTGATTGGATTCGCCTAGATGCAGCCTCGAGGCGCCCGATTGTAGGCGACAAAGCTTCATGGTTGGCTTCGGTGTCGAGGAGGGATGCGCCATTGGGAGAGGCGCCCGGGCTCGAGAGAAAGCAATGTCGGGAGAGAGCTCGGGAAAAAAGGAAGCTAGATTGAGAGGACGGGAGAGAAGAGGACGAGAGCCATGGGAGCTCTGCGAGGCCGCCCTGTTCAGAAAGATGAAAGAGTGGAAGAAGGGACGGGAAGAAAGGCCGCTCTGTTCATTTTCACTTTAAGGGTTTTTTTCATCTTAAGCCCCTTTTTCACTTTAACCTCACCCTATATATATATATATATATATATATATATATATATATATATATATATATATATATATATATATATATATATAAAGTGAGAAGGAAAGAAGCAATCCTATTGGCCCACTTGTCCAAAATTGAATTAAAAATAATCCAAAATATAAGAAATCTCGCGGCATTTACGCGCTTTAAATTTCTGGAAGTTTTCGCCTCCAGGCGTCGCCCACTCGCACCTGCCCTCCACATTCGCGTGACACTCACGCGCTTAATAAAAAAAAAAAGGACGCCGCCAAGTGTTGAACACGGGATCTTCAATGACTATTTAATGTTGTAAACCACACAGCCAACCAATCTTTCCTTGTACACTTCCATTATTTAATTAGTTTTGTTCATTTTTTCCTTTTATTTTAAGAGGCTAAAAATAGTTTTCAATTGTTAATAAATGATTTAATTATGTTTTTTTCACCAAAGTGCTTTATAAATTAATATATTTGTTTTTAACAATTAGTAAATTATTTTTTAATTAATTATTTATTTGTTTTTAAAATAAAGTGGTTGATGAACCAATACTATTTATTTAATGAACCACTACTCTTTATTTCATTAATCGCTACTCATTATTTCAGTAACAACTATTTTTTTTAATAATTGTAAAACTTTTATTTTTCTTTTAATATTTTCTTTTAATTATTTATTTATTTGTTTTTAAAATAAAATGGTTCACGAGCCAATACTTTTTATTTGATGAACCACTATTCTTTATTTGATAAACCACTATATTTCACGAACCACTACTCTCCATTTCATGGACCACTAAAATTTATTTCATTAACCACGTCTATTTATTCGTGAACCACTTGGTATCAAAACTCTGATCCACTTGGTATTAAAACTATGAACCACTAAAATTTATTTCATCAAGCTATAAAGAAGTGATTCATGGGCCTATAAGAAGTGGTTCATCAAGTTATCAAGAAGTGGTTCATCAAGTTATCAAGAAGTGATTCATCAAGCTATCAAGAAGTTGTTCATCAAGGTATAAAGAAGTGATTCGTGAGCCTATAAGAAGTGGTTCATCAAGCTATAAAGAAGTGGTTCATCAAGCTATAAAGAAGTGGTTCATTAAGTTATCAAGAAATTGTTCATCAAGCTATAAAGAAGTGGTTCATCAAGTTATCAAGAAGTGATTCATCAATATCTCAAGAAGTGGTTCATCAAGTTATCAAGAAGTGGTTCATCGAGCTATAAAGAAGTGATTCATGGGCCTATAAGAAGGGGTTCATCAAGTTATCAAGAAGTGGTTCATGAAGGTATAAAGAAGTGGTTCATCAAGTTAACAAGAAGTGGTTCGTTGGTCTAGAAGAAGTGGTTCATCAAGTTATCAAGAAGTGGTTTATAAAGCTATAAAGAAGTTATGAAGAAGTGGTTCGTCAAGTTATCAAGAAGCGGTTCATCAAACTATAAAGAAGTGGTTCATGAAGCTATAAATAAGTGGTTCGTCAAGTTATTAAGAAGTGGTTCATGAAGCTATAACGAAGTGGTTCATGGGCCTATAAGAAGTGGTTCAGCAATTTTATTCACAGTGGTTCAACAATTTTATTCACATTGGTTCAACCATTTTATTTGTAGTGATTAATAGGGTTCACAAGTCATAAAGAAGTG
The DNA here is from genome assembly GCA_037127255.1 of Persicaria tinctoria. Lineage (NCBI taxonomy): Eukaryota > Viridiplantae > Streptophyta > Magnoliopsida > Caryophyllales > Polygonaceae > Persicaria > Persicaria tinctoria. The sequence continues at coordinate 39,137,220 of JBANSL010000006.1, forward strand.
GTTCATGAAGCTATAAAGAAGTGATTCATGAACCTAAAAAATTTCACATTTTTATAATTTAATTTTTTTTTAAAATGATATTAAATATATTAAAATAAAATGTTTCATGAACCACTACTCTTTATTTGTTGAACCATTAGAATTTATTTCATGAACCACTACTATTTAATAATTATAGAATTTTCATTCTTCTTTTACTTTCTTTTAATTTTTATTTTTAATTAAATAATTAAATAATTAATTTTCTTTTAAAATAAAATGGTTTACTAAACCAATCTCTATTTAGTCACTGAACCTCTTTTATTTAGCCAATGAACCTCTCTCTATTTAGTAAATGAACCACTGAATCAATCTCTATTTAATCAGTGAACCAACCTCTATTTAGTCAGTGAACCAACCTCTATTTAGTCACTGAACCAACCTCAATTTAGTCACTGAACCAACCTCAATTTAGTCACTGAACCAAACTCTATTTTGTCGTTGAATCAAACTCTATTTCGTTACTGAACCAACCTCTATTTAGTCACTGAACCAACCTCTATTTAGTCACTGAACCAACCTCTATTTCATACGAGGCAACAAAAACAAATTGAAAAGCCCCAAAGATTGAAAAGCAAAAATAACCACTGGGCACTGGTATTGAATATTGATGCTTCTCTCTCGAATGCAGCAAGGTCTTAATACGGGGCAACTAAATTTCACAAGAAAAATTGACGCATACGAGGCAAATTGGGCTCCTGGACCAACTCCTCCCTCCCATCAAACTTGGTGGCTTCCCGGGATGCGATAGAATTATATACCACAGCAAAATCAAACAGATGAACAAGCCCATGGTCTCCTTCGAGCTCAGGACAGGCTCCGATCGACCTCCATCTCCACCATCCCGTCCACCGTGGACGGCCGTGGTCTCTCGATCGATATCCTCCGCCGCTCCGAGTGTCGCTGCGAGAGGCTCCGAAGCCGGAGTTGTGGAAACACTCCCACTTAATCCGATTGTGGGAGCACGACGGTGGCGTTTTGGATTGGAGGTGCGGCGCAGTGGCGGGCTCGGAGCGAGAAGTGCGAGAGGACGGAGCCAGAAGTGCGAGAGGGACCGAGGTTGAAGAAATCGGGAGAAGGCCATGGCAGGCGGGGATCTAGCTGGTGGCGGCCATGGAAGAAGGGGAAGGAGAAGAGGAATTATAAAGAAGGAATGAAGCGCGTGAGGCTGGATTTTAATTTTGTTATTTTTAATTAAATTCGACCAATGAGATCCATTCTTTCCTTCTCACCGGTATATACTATTCTCACTTGAACCCTACCATATATATATATAGGGTTGGGTTCAGGTAAGAAGCATACTAAGAATGAGAATGAAAGAAGCAATTTGATTGGTCCACGTGTGCAAAAGTTAATTAAAAATAGGTGACACGCGGATTCTGAAAATTAATTAGTGACACCCACCCAAATTAATTAGTAACACCCCCACTCTCACGCACACACTAATTAATTGCACGCGCCAACTTTTTAATCAATTAGAAACTGTACGTACATGTAAAAGTGTTCACTTGAACTTTTAAAAATCATTTTTTGACATTTTCACTTGTTAAAAAAATATAAAAAATATATATTTGGGTGTAATTTAATTTTATCTACACATAGACACCCACTTTGTATATGTTTTGTTGAAAAAAAAAATTCACAAGAAGTGGTTCAGCAATTTTATTCACAGTGGTTCAGCAATTTTATTCGCAGTGGTTCAGCAATTTTATTCACAGTGGTTCAGCAGTTTTATTCACAGTGGTTCAACAATTTTATTCACGGTGAACCAATCTCTATTTAGCCACTGAACCAACCTATTTACTCACTGAACCAAGAAGTGGTTTATCAAGCTATAACGAAGTGGTTCATGGACCTATAAGAAGGGGTTCATCAAGTTATAAAGAAGTGGTTCATTGACCTATAAGAAGTGGTTTATCAAGTTATCAAGAAGTGGTTCACCAAGTTATAAAGAAGTTATAAAGAAATGGTTCATCAAGTTATCAAGAAGTGGTTAATCAATTTATCAAGAAGTGGTTCATCAAGCTATAAAGAAGTGGTTTATGAAGTTATAAAGAGGTAGTTCATCAAGTTATCAAGAAGTGGTTCATCAAGTTATAAAGAAGTGGTTCATGAAGCTATAAAGAATTAGTAGTTCATCAAGTTATCAATAAGTGGTTCATCAAGATATAAAGAAGTGGTTCATCAAGTTATAAAGAAATGGTTTATTAAGTTATAAAGAAGTGGTTAATCAAGCTACAAAAAAGTGGTTTATCAAGCTATAAAGATGTTATCAAGAAGTGGTTCATCAAGTTATCAAGAAGTGGTTTATCAAGTTATCAAGAAGTGGTTTATCAAGTTATCAAGAAGTGGTTCATCAAGTTATAAAGTAGTGGTTCATGAAGCTATAAAAAAGTGGTTCATCAAGTTATCAAGAAGTGGTTCATCAAGCTATAAAGAAGTGGTTCATGGACTTATAAGAAGGGGTTCATCAAGTTATTAAGAAGTGGTTCATTGACCTATAAGAAATGGTTTATCAAGTTATCAAGAAGTGGTTCACCAAGTTATAAAGAAGTTATAAAGAAGTGGTTCATCAAGTTATCAAGAAGTGGTTAATCAATTTATCAAGAAGTGGTTCATCAAGCTATAAAGAAGTGGTTTATGAAGTTATCAAGAAGTGGTTCATCAAGCTATAAAGAAGTGGTTCATGAAGCTATAAAGAATTAGTAGTTCATCAAGTTATCAATAAGTGGTTCATTAAGATATAAAGAAGTGGTTCACCAAGTTATCAATAATTGTAAAATTTTCATTCTTCTTTTATTTTCTTGTAATGTTTAGTTTTAATTATTTATTTATTTTTTTTCAAATAAAATTGTTCATGAACCAATACTATTTATTTGACGAACCACTACTCTCTATTTATTTGATGAACCACTTGGTATTAAAACCTTGAACCACTTGGTATAAAACCCCTGAACCACTTGGTATTAAATCCATGAACTACTTGTTATTAAAACCCTGAACCATTTGGTATAAAACCCCTGAACCACATAGTATTAAACCCTGATTCACTTTGTATTAAAACCTTTGAACCGCTTGCTCTTAAAACCCTGAACCACTTGTTATAAAAATCATGAACCACTTGGTATAAAAACTCTGAACTACTTAGTATAATACCGGCCTGAACCAATTGATATTAAAACCCTGAACCATTTGATATTAAACCCCTGAACCAATTGGGGTAAAATTGAAAAATCTTTCATTATTATATATATATTAGTAAAGTGAAAGCTTTCATTATATCAATGCATAAGAAAAATAAGAGACAAAAATATTTGATTATATATCAGTACAGTGGTAAATGAAGCATCATCCTCTTCGTTTCATTCCACTCATCCTCCTATAATCGAGACTATGCACCTTCATTCCTTCATTCCGTAATTATATATATTTGATAGCCTTCAGTTCGACAACCTTCAATATGATATAAATGACAGACATGTTTTTATTTGGCCAAACTCAAATCAATCCAAACAAACTGAAAACACCGAAATCGGGCTAAATCGGCGGCAGGAGTCGGAGATCAATCCAGGCGGCAGGCAGTGAGTGTATCGACCACGACGACGGAGACAAGGCAGCGGCGGACGAGGAGGAAGTGGCTGAGGAACTTGCAATCGGCGAACTGTTTATCGACGAAGGAGGCCAGGCAGCGGCGGACGAGTGCCAGCGATGTCGAAGAAGAGTCAATCCAGCCCAGTGTCTGGATCGCCGACTTCTCAGCTTCAAAAAATTCCTGCCCGCATCAATTCCGAGATGAACAAACAACTATAATAAATCCTCCGGCGTGGCGCGAATCACCCAAGGCCGAATCGAAGGCGAGAGGAGGAGGAAGGCCGAATCAAACGATCGATCGAGAAATTGAGGTCGGAGAGCAGATCTTCACCACCGTTATCGATCGATCGAGAAAGCACGCGAAGAGGGGGGAATAAATTAAAGCAGCAATATCCGCTCGGAATCGGGGGAGATTGATTGCGAAATCAATGATTGATGGGAGGGGGATTAGCGATTTAGCTTTGGTAGCGTTTTACGGGGGAGATCGATTGCGAAATCGATGATTTAGCTCTGGAAAGTCATGAGGAGAGGAGAAAGGAGAGGGAGGAGTAGGAGATGAGGAACGGACACTGGCGAGGGAAAAGGAAGATGACACTCGCGAGGGAGGAGTCAGGCGCGTGAGGCTATTTTTTATAAAAGTAAAATTAAATCCGTTTCCACCAATTAGATTACTTCTTTCCTTCTCACCGGACTAGGTAATTCTCACTTGAACCCTACCCTATATATATAAAGATATGGTTTCATTTAGTATATATTAAGTTTATTTAATGAAAAAATATTATAAACCTTATATATATATATATATATATATATATTGAATAAATATTTATTAGAATGTTATAGCTCAATTCAATTAAAATCCATATATGTTTTTGGTATACTAACGTGATAAAGAATCTCAATATAAATATATTAATTTATTTTATTAGATTTGCCTATAATATATGCTATAGCTATCCATATTAACGTCAAATAGAAAAATTGTCTCTAATTCCATTAACGAATACATTCCAAGTTCGTATTAAGATAAAGAATCTCAATATAAATATTATTCAAGTATATTATCTCTATTATCTATACTATCTTAAATTGTATAATCAAATTTATATTAAAATGATAGATTTTGTAAATAACTAAGATATGAATTTGAATATTTATATTAAAAATGATAGGTTTTGTAACCACTTAAGATATGATGTTGAATATTTATATTAAAAATTAAATTTAATCTTCAATTAAAATAGACACATAAGATGACACATGTATAAATAGATGATGTAATCGTCTGACGTGGCTTAAATATATTGGATCATCATTAATCGACGTGTCAAAGATCCGGACCAGATTGCACCAGAGTACGACACGTAAGCGAATCGCACTAGCATCCGACACATAGGATTTACACGCCTCTGTTTTAGTATTATATATATTGATTGATTGATTGAATTGATATTGATATTGATTTATAATATATATTTATAAATCCCGAAAGGGTCTGTTGGTGTGTCGTACTATGGTGGTTCCCGGCAGGGAGTCTAGTTGTTCGTGGCGTTCTTCGTCTGAGTTGGAGCTCTGACGTCCGGTGTCGGGTCGGGTCGGGCTGGGGTCGAGGCAGTGTGTATCGAGGCGACTCCGTGATACGGAATTTTCCTTGGAGGTTCGTCTTCACCACCCACAGGACTCATGATGTACCGCTGGCCAGCGGTGTCACTGCCTGGTGGTGCTTGGCGCCGGCTCTTAGTCTACGTTGTCTCCAGCTTGGTTGGGCTTGGTTCGCTTGTTCGACTGTATTTGTGTGCCTTCCACCGTTTGTACTGCACCTTTTTTCTGTTTCTATATTGTATTTTTCTATTTCTATGTTATATGTTTAGACAGTTAGCCGTCTGCCGACTTTGTCGGCCTATCGAGGTTCGGGCATGTCCGACCTCGAATTATTTCCTTATAAATAAAAAACACACAAGATGTATGGATGGAGAACAGCTTGTATCCATATAAAACCGTAACCCTCTTCTTCTTATCCTATATCCACCCCTATAGCCACGTACAAATTCAATTGGCATTAATATAGAGGTAGAGCACACCCTAAATCAAACCTAGTGCAAATTACTTGTGCTATACGTACAAAATGTAGTAATTTTGGTGCGATATTTGTTTTTTTTTTCCCAAAGGGAACTGGCCGGTCATATTCATCTTTTACTAATATAATTGGATTAATTCAAAACATATTTATATCTATATTTAAATAATATTTTAAATGAGAAGAATTTTGAAGAGATGTTATATCTTCATCTTCATATGAAGCTAATCAAATTATATTAGTGTTTTTAATCACTTTTTAATTATTTTCTTAATATACTCTTTTTTTTCTAATCAATATATAATTTATATACTACTCTATTAGAGAAGAATTTTTTTAATGATATTATGAATTTAATAATGATTTCTAATATACTTTAATGATGAAATTTTCTAAATTTTTTAGAAAAAATTTGGTAAAATATCAACTTTTCCTAATCTAATTAGCTTATTAGCATCTTAAGTTTATTTATTGGCCGGACTAGCAGTCATCTAATTAGCTTTTTTGACGATTCTCATCACAGGAGTGATTCCATTCCCGAAACCTACTGTTTGGGAAATGTCTCATGGGATGGTTATCTTGCACATACGTATGCCTATAGTTTAGAATCTTTAGATAGGGGATATGTCAAATTCATACTTGCTGAAACTTTATAAATGTGTAAGGAATAGTTTCTTAATCTTATTCTACAAATGTTCATTTATCATCCTATGAATTTTGTTGCTTTTGCTATTCTAAATTTCAAGCATGATGATTTGGATGGAATCTGTCTGTCTTTCTTATAAATGCAGTCACATTTCAACTGTGTTAGTGTGATTAAATTGCTAATCTTACCTCAGCACACGTCTTTGATAATAGAGTATACATGCCTCAAGTTAGAAGGATAATATTGAATCCTCGAAGTATGATGTCAGAAATTAATCTTTACATCCCACAATTCCAGCTGATGGACCAACATGCGCTGATTGGTTGATTTTATACAAGTTATGCTGCCCTGTGCTGTGATTCCTTGCTTGATGTCCAACTAAAATCAAAACTGATGAATGTTTTCTTCATCTTCTATCCTGGTTAAGAGGAGAGTTTTCGCGGAGCAAAGGCTTCTTCCCGGAGAGCAGGTTGACATGCCAGTAAGTACCATAATTTCTGTACTTTATTTAACCAAAGATACTTTTCATTGCATATTTACTCCCAGCTGAACCCACATCTCCACACCTGAAAAGAAACTTGAGTTTTTCATCTCTCTAAATTCACTCCCTACTGATTGGATTATTGTTTTTCTTCATGTTCTTGATGACCAATTTTCTATATTTCTCCTCCTTATGTTGACATGCTGATGTTTAAATTTTATAATTAAATACCTTTGGACGTTAGGTTTGGGCTCCAAAATTTCAAAATATTCAAGTTGCTGCTGCTGTTATTGTATCGTAGATTGGAGCTGTTGAGGATGGTGAGAATGGGGGTATGAATGGAAGGGCTTCAGGTGCAACAAGTGAGACGTCTTTGGGGGTATAATGTTATTGTATCTGCTGTCCTAGTATAAGCATATACAGAATACTGTATTAACTTTGTTATTGTTTTGGGTATACGAGCAGTCACATTATGAGTTCTATGGAGTGTTCAATTGAAAAGAGGCTCAAAGCCAATGGAGATCAGGAAACTGTAATTAATAACACCGATGGTAGTCATGAAAAGCCAGCAATGACGGTGATGGATAAGGAGAAAGACAAGGATGAGGGTCTTCAACCTGCTGTCATACTTCAACATGTTGTGTGGTGCTGTCTTATTTCCTCAACCTGCTGTTCGTGGGTCTTCTTATTGTAACCGGCTATCTGATATCATTTAAATTCTATGGAGTGTGAATGTATATTGGGGTGGGCTTGTTATTTGGTAAGATTATTAGCCGTATTGGGTTATTTTTTTTATGAGTTTGTGGTGTACCGATATTTGATTGGGTACGTCATATAAAGTGGTTTTTTTTGGAGGTTTAGTGGAATTTGGCTTCGTAGCATAGCACATATGTTTATATAATATTTATATAAATATATATGCCTATACTTAAGAAGCCGATATGGGGTAGAAAGTAGAGTGGGTTTGGCATCTCTACGTTGACTTTGTGGATTGTATTTTTTAGGGTGGGCACAAATCCCGCAAATCCCGGACCCGTTCCGGTCCCGGTGGGATTTGAAGGAAAAAAAGTGAATCCCGTCCCGGTCCCGTCCCGCAAAAATTATGTGGGACGAGATGCGGGACAGGACTGCGGGATCCCGCAAATCCCGGTCCCGTCCCGCTTTTATATATTATTATTATTATTATTATTATTATTATTATTATTATTATTATTATTATTATTATTATTAACTGGATGAAAGTTTTAATTTTATTATTACTTTATTAGTAATAATTATAATTCTGTTTTATACAATCTGCAAGTGTAAAGTGTAAATTGTAAGACTAATTATAAAAGACTAAAAGAGTAACTAGTTTACTGTTTACCAAAAAGAAAAGTGAAGTCGAAATATCAATGTGAAAAGAAAAACTGAAAATAAAAAATTAAAATTCATCAATTAGGGCTACAGAAGGCACGGAGCTTTCTTGTTCATTCTAAAATCCCAATTCAAGGTTGCACTTGGTTCCCATTGGCGACAAACGAAGCATCTGCTCGACTGCATCGCCTTCTTCTCCTTCGTTGTATCTCCAGGTTGGTCTTCACTCTTCTTCAACTTTTCCTTCTCCTTGACTTTGTTTCCTCCTTCGCTCATCTGCTTACCCTTATCTCCAGGACCAGGTTGTTCTTCACTCTAGGCGCTCTCCACTCTCTTGGTTCTCCAAGCAAGTGCTCTCTGAAATTTTACTCTTGTCTGTCTCGCCTTCTCCTTCTCAGGTTACTCCTCTCCCCTTTTCTCTGTATGTTTTCTCTAGTAGGCCGATCAAAAGATACAAGTCTTGATTTTGAGTTTTTTAAACACTACACAGATTCAATGTCAACAACGAAGGAGAACGAATCACCGGATCCAGTACACAGTTCTGCGTCGGGCCCTATAATTTTGTCAATAGAGCCCTCAGTTTCATCACCATGTCTTCCAACTGTATCACTCCCTCCTGCGAGTGGTCAGACTCCTGATGCGTCAGTTGGTGAAGCTCCTGTTGCATCTGTGATCGAGTGTGGTAAGAAAGCTTCTGAATCTTCATCATCTTTGAAACGATCTAGTGAAGTTTGGGATCATTTTATACCATATGACAAAATTGAGACAAGTAAAGATGAGGAGGGAAACATAGTGGAGGTCATTAAGAAAAGGGCTTATTGTAAATACTGTCCTAGGGGAAAGATTGGGGATTATGCAGCTTCGTATAGGAATGGCACTTCTGGTATGCTTAGACATCACAGTCAAAGTTGTAGGTATGTTCCACATTCGACTGATAAGGCACAAAAGCTAAGTGGGGATAAGTCTAACCGTAAGACAGGAAAGTTAGCAGCAGTTTCTTATAGCCAAGATGATTATTTGGCAGCTTGTATAATATACTCCTTTCATAATTTCATTACTTTAGCGTTACTGTTTTTTTTTACTTGGAAGTGACCCGATAATTTCTCATATGTTATTGCCATCAACTAGTTTTCCTTGTGTTTTCCGAATGCAGAGCATGAGACAACGGCTTCAAGTACCAACACACCGACTAAAGCTCCAATTGGGTCAGGGAAAGGGAAATCAATTGCTATAGACTGATTTGTTTACACATGCTCATCATCTATGCCTCACTCTTATTCGATCAGTATCCCTTATCCTGCCTTTTTGTGTGGCATCTTGACAGTGTGTACTGATAGTGTAATTGGGATGAAAGTGTTTTTTTGTATGCAATTAAGCTGCTGGAAGTGGGCTGCTGGAAGTTTTTTTTTTTTTTTGTAGGCAGTTTTGCTACTGGCAGTTTTAAAGTAATGTTTCATTGTTAGTATCTTTGTTGTGGCTCATCATCTATGTTTTGCTACTATCAATTTTAAAGCAATGTTTTGCTACTGGCAGGTCTAAGGCTCATCATTTATGTTTTTTTATAAGTAGTTTTGTTGTTTGAACTTAGAAGTGTCTTTTTGTGTGGCAGTTCTGGGATGACAGTGTTTCATTGTTATTGTATGAAGCACTAACATTGAAAACTTTTTTTTTTAATTTTCAAGTTTTTCTAATATTTTATTATTTTTATTCGAGGGACAAGGCCCGTCCCGTCCCGTCCCGGTCCCGTCCCGTGTGGGACAAGGCCCGTATGGGACTTAAAAAAAAAGAGTAAATCCCGTCCCGGAAAAAAAAAAGTCAATCCCGTCCCGGTCCCGTCCCGTCCCGGCTTATCCCGTCCCATGCCCACCCCTAGTATTTTTGGGTAGACCCTTGGTATAGTCTACCTTTTTTTGTTATTCTTGGACATGTATGTCACCAACTATATATTTATCATCAATCAAGTTTAATCACATTTTACAATCTTGTGTCATCAATGAATAAAAATGTAATAAATATGTCACCACAAGTGATTACATTAATGAAGTGTAATCACAAACATGTCATCAGTGAATAAAAGTATAATCGATGAAAAATATATAGATATACAATTGATTAAATTATAAAAAAAAGTGGCATCAAACGATTTGATTAAAAAAATGGCATAAAAATAATTACACTAGAAAAATGGCATCAAAACACTACTTTGAAAAAATTGCATCACATTAAAGAAAAAAAATGTCATCAAAACACTACTTTGAAAAAATATGACATCACGGTAAAAAAAAATATCATCAAAAAATTGATATCAAAAAGTGTCATCAGTAGTCAGCAGTAAAAAAAGGGCATCAATGATCAACGTTGCATCACAGTAAACAAAAAATGGCATTAAGAAAGTGTCATCAATCCATTTTATTAGAAAAGTGACATCAAAGCGAAAATAAAATGTAATAAAAAATGGCATCACAGTAAAAAAAAATATCATCAAAACATTGACATAAAAAAGTGTCATCAGTAGTCAATAGTAAAAAAAAAAGCATCAATGGTCCATATGACATCACAATAAACAAAAAATGTTATCAAAGTTTGAAAAAAGCGGCATCACATTAAAGAAAAAAATGTAATTAAAAAATTGGCATCAAAACACTATGACAAATGGCATAAAAAAAAGTGGCATCAGTTGGATAAAAAAAAAATAAATAAATAAAAATCCGAAACAGTCGGTCAACGTTGACCGATTGGGAATGGTGCTAGTCTACCTAATAAATTTTATTTGGGTGCTAATTATTTAATTAAAGGTTCAAAATAAGCTAGTTAGCAAAAACACCCAATTTTTTACTTTATCAACATTACATTTCTTATTTTATGCTCACTTTTTTTAATTAATCCTTTATTTAAATATATAATATTAATTTATTAAATTATATATTAGGATTTTAAAAAATTGTGTCATGGCACAATACTAATTTTACTTATTGGTGTGATTGGTATAGTCATTGGTGTGATTTTCTATAAATTATTTAGGGCCCGTTTGGTTGTAGGCAGGGAATGGATTAGTAATCAATTCCTTAAAATGAAAGGAAACGAAACCGAAAGAATTACCTACTAGTTTTGTTTGGAAGATTTTATGAAAGGAATTATTCCTCTTTTATAAATATTTTATCTGTACATTTTTTTCTTTTTTAAATTAAAAGTAAAAATATAGAACATCAAATTGCAATCCCTATTATCAAATCCCACAAACAATAGCTTGAAATTAATGGCTTATAACAATCCATCAAACAACCCTGTAAAGTTAATAATAAAGGAAACGCAACTCTAAATGGATTAAACCACCTAGGGCTATCTACAAAGTAAACGTAGATGACTCACTAAAACCCACGGGCGATTGCCAAGTGGGGGTCATTATTAGGGACCATTACGGTTCAGTGGTTGATATTCTTCAGTTGAAAACGGCAGCCACATCTGCTATCCAAACAGAAGCTGCGGCTTTTTGTGCAGGTGTAAACTTAGCCATATCCAGAGGTATAAGAAGAGTCATAGTGGAAGGAGATTGCTTGGAAGTTATCAAAACCATTAATGATAATAATCATGTGAGATGGGAAATTTTAAGGGAAGTGGAGCTGATCAAGAATCTTAGTGCAAGCTTTGACAGCATCGAATTCAGACACTGCTACAGAGAAGCTAACAAGGCAGCAGACTTCATAGCTAGATCTAGGGACAATTGTACTCTCTGTAATCTCCCTAATCTTAGGGATCTCTGTAACATCATCCATTTGGATGATCATGGTGGTACCTTACTTCAGTAAGGTTCACCTAATTCTTGCCTACTGTAAAAAATAATAATAATAATAATAATGAAATCGCTTATTCGATAAGCAAGAGTTAATTGAAAGTTTAAAACCACTCTCCTTCTAGATGATTGTAGAGGGATAGACTAGATCTAGATGGTTGTAGAGGGATGGACCATATCTGAGTGGATGGGTCATCGAAGGTTAACTGCACAGGAGGTCGGTGAATCAAAAGGTGAAGGTGATAGCGGATCTGATATCTCGGTGGCACAAATTGATGGATCAGGGGTGGTGGACCAAGATGGTGGTGGTTGTAGACGAAGTTCGGGTCATAGGTGTTAACCAGGGTGACGAGGGGAGGAAAGCATATTTGGCCTTCAATGATGAGCGCTAGCATGGTCAAGGCAGCCCGAGAGAGGTCGACATGGGGAACTGTGGAGAGAGAGAGAGAGAGAGAGAGAGAGAGAGAGAGAGAGAGAGAGAGAGAGATCACCACCATTGATGAGTTCGAAGATCGAGCAAAGTCACGGTACCGGAGATCGACTAGGAGAATCGAAAAAGAAGAGTGAGCATACCAAAGTCAAGAGATCGAAGAAGAGATTAGAGAGTCGTCATGGAAGCTTGAGAGGTCGGTTGGTGAATGGTGACGCGCGCTTGAAAGCGAGGTCGGGGTAATTTGATAACATAAAAGTGATTGCTTAATTTTTTGGGGTTAACAATTTGCCTTAACCTGACCTGTGAAAAGTAAATATTTCTTTAAAAATACAAAACAACATGACATACAGAAAGGTAACGAGCTTAATGATTCCTTTCTTTACTCATTTTTTGGCAAAACAAACAATCCCTTAATCCCTTGAAAAGCTAAATAATTTGGTTTGTTGATAAAAGAGGATAAACCATTTAAGTTAATTCCTGAACACATACGGAGTATATGTTTAATTCAAAAATATATTGTTAATGATGGTGAGAAATATAAACGTATCGTGTGATATTAGGCTATTAGCTCTTGTCCCAAGTGATCTCTCAGTTCAAACATAATTCCGGCTATAAATTGATCGCTTTGCAGCTTCAACATCCACAAAACACAATCAATTTACTCATAATGGATCTCAACAACAACAACAAGAAGATGAAGCTTCTTCCTCAATTCACCTTCTCGATAGCCCTAATCTTCCTCCTATCCCCTCCTTCATTAGCAGCCACCCCCAAGATCAAGGCCGGTTACTGGTTCCAAGACAGCGGCCTGCCCTTGACGAGCATCAACGCCACCCTCTTCACCCACCTCTTCGCCGCCTTCGCCGACCTCAACAGCTCCACCTTCCAAGTCTCCGTCTCCTCCTCCAACGCCAACTCCTTCTCCCAATTCACCTCCACCCTCCGCCGTTCCAACCCCAACATCATCACCCTTCTCTCCATCGGCGGCGGCACCTCCAAACCCGCCGACTTTGCCTCAATGGCCTCCTCCTCTTCCTCCCGCAAGGCCTTCATCAACTCCGCCATCAAGGCCGCCCGCTCCTACTCCTTCTCCGGCATGGACGTCGACTACGAATACCCCCCCAACCAATCCGCCATGACCAACTACGGCACCCTACTCTCCGAGTGGAGAGCCGCCATCGCCGCCGAGTCCAACTCCACCAAACGCCCCCCGCTGCTCCTAACGGCTGCCGTCTTCTACCGCGCCGACTACTACTCCGTGCCCTACCCCGCCTCCTCCATGGCCAAGAACCTCGACTTCCTAAACCTCATGGCTTACGACTTCTGGGCGCCGGGCTGGTCGGCGGTCACGAGGCCCACGGCGGCGCTCAACGACCCCTCCACCGGCGTCAGCGGCAGCAGCGGCGTGGCCTCCTGGATCAACGCCGGGGTTCCAGCGACCAAGCTGGTGCTCGGCGTCCCGTTTTACGGGTACGCCTGGACGCTCTCCAACCCCAACAACAACGGCTACCTTGCGCCGACTACGGGGCCGGCGTTGAGCTCCGACGGGTCGGTGACTTTCGAGGGAAACAATGAGTTCTTGGCCGACAATGACGGAGCGACGACGGTGTGTATAATGCCACCACGGTGGAGAGCTATAGCTACGTGGATGACACGTGGATAGCGTATGATGACGTGGATGCAGTGGCGGCGAAGATGGCGTACGTTAAGCAGAAAGGGCTGTTGGGTTACTTTTGCTGGCATGTTGGAGCGGATGATAACTTTGAACTCGCTACAACTGCTTTCAACTCTTTGTCTTGATTGAATCCAATCAAACATATGAAATTGATATATGTCCTAATTATAGTACGTAATGGCCGGATCCAATAAAAACTTGTCGATCGATATACTTTATATCTGTCGATAACTCTAGCTACTGTCGATCCCGAGTAGCTGCTTAATTTAAAGTATATAAATTTAAAATTTTAAAACAAATTTAATAAAATGTCTCTCTTATAAGAACTATAGCTTATATATATATACCGGTATGTTAATTAGACTATCCTATTTTTCCATCTCGATCGATATACACACTAGATTTACCCGATTTATATCGATCTAATATAAATCTATATACAAATTGTGAAATTGTCCATCTTATTAACCCTAACAAGTCTGCTAAAAAAAGCCCCAAATTCCTTGAACTCGATTAATCCCTCTCAATCTCCTTCCCTCCCGTATACCTTGTTCTCCTTCCCTCCCAATCTCCGTGGGAAGCCACTGGGAAGAGGTTGTTGGAAGAGAGGAACAATTCTCAATTCCACTAACTCCTCAGTTCTATATTTGATAAACGAGATTACAATTTATAACCTTAAAACTAATTGTTCACTACTTAAGGTTTTGACCAATTAACCTACTAATTAGGCCCACTAATTAAATAACTTAAAAACCCTAAATTCCTCTAACTAATCACGGAAACTCACGGCACACAAATTCTAACTTAACTAGTGAGAATGTCCGTGCGTTGGTTTTAATATATTTTTTTAATTAATACGTAGTATTATCTTGTAATTTGATTACTAATTATTTGTTATTTCTAAAAGTTTTAATATGTTTATTTATCTTTGAAATTTGACAAATATATTAACTTGGCTCTATATTTATCTTCTTACTCACTTATATATACATGCAATTCAACTATATATGCAAAAAAAAATGCTTTAGAAATGCATCTGTTTATGTTTAAAACAAATAAAATAAATATTTTCCTAAAAAATATTCATTTTGCAAAAGAACATTATATAAAGAATTTGAACTAAAATAGTGCAACTATGGAGAATTGAACCTCCGACTTTATGTATAATAACTATACCGGCCTACAACCACTATGCTAGACTGTCTTTTTGATTTTCCGTGGTAATATTGAATAGAAATTATTTAGGAAAATGTCCATTTTAGTAAACCTCTTTTGCTAAATGTCCACCTAAAATCCCCTTTTGCTAAATGTCCAAAAACTTTATGTAATACCCGTTTTACCCTTACTTTAATTTTAACATATCTATTCACCGATCCCCATCCCTCGTATCTGAGAGCTTGAAGTCTGGATGAATGGCTTCCTCACCTTCAAGCTCGTAGAGAACTCCTACTATTCCTACCTCTGTCTTCTTCCTCTCTTTGTTAAACCTCTCTGCGATTCCTCCCTCCGATTCTCTGCGATTCTGCCTACAGAGGTAGGAAACGGGATCTATCTTAAACCTCTATGCGATTCCTCCCTCCGATTCTTTGTGATTCCGCCCAGTCACCTTCAAGCTTGCAGAGAAAGAGTCCTGAGGCGAGGAGTTCTCCAGAGATCTTCTCTCCCAGTCATCTTCGCCCGCCCCATCGTCTCCACCTCCGACCTGAAGAGTCCCGAGGCTGACCATGCCGATCCCACCCAGATCCGCCCCCGGTGGCGCTGTCGGCCAATTGCAACCCAACTTCGGCCAATTGCGGTAGCGGCGATTACAACTTCTGATTACATCTTCTGCATCCTTGTGATTTATATCCATCTGCATCCTCAAATTCCGCAGTCATCGTATTTTGAATGTAGAGATTTAGAATTTAGAAGTTGTAGAGATTACAACTTCTGATTACAGCTTCTGCAACCTCATTTTGTTTCTTAATTGGAAGTTGAATTTGTTTGTAGATATTTATGTAAAACACCAGAATTGATATAATTCACAAGGTGGGTTTGTTTGTGTTTAAATCCATATTGTTCCTTCCCGTGATCACCTTTGTTATATTGTCATCAATGGCGGCAATGACTATAGCTCATAGGGCATAATTCATTTTAGGTAGAAATTCTAAATCATTTTCTGCTTTGTTCATAAATCAATTTAGATATTAACTAATGAATATGGGGAAAGGACTATTCTTTACACAGATTTGTGTATTCACCCTCACGAATTACAAAATAGTACCGAGTATTGAACTAATTATTTTTTTTGGCAAGTTAGTGTATTATGGGCTGATTTGTGTGATTGGGAACCATGACCGTATGTGGTCTCACCTGACCATAGGGTGGTGACACCGCTAAATCCTACGCCCTAAAATTCGTTTATCAAATTAGTACCGAGTATTGAACAACACATGTTGTTCTTTTGGTGACAACATCGGTGACACTGTTTTTCCTTTTGTTGACAATAGTGGTGACACTGTTTTCTATTGATGACACCATTAATTTACACTCTAGAATTCGTTGTCCTAGGGTTTTTCTTTTGATGACAGCAGTTGTTACTTTTTTTTATTGTGGCGACACTACTAATAACCTTTTCCCTTGTCCTAGAGTTTTTGTTTTGGTGACAACAGTTGTTACTTTTTTTTATTGTCGTGACACTACTAATAACACTTTGTTTACCTTTGGTGATAGCAGTAGTGGAATTATTTTTCTTTGATGACACGACTAATAACAATTGACCATTCTTTCCCTTGATACACATGTGGTGACACCACTTTGAACATTTGTGGTGACACTATTTTTCTTTGATGACACGACTAATAACACTTGACCATTCTTTCCCTTGATACACTTGTGATGACACCACTTTGAACATTTGTGGTGACACTATTTTTCTTGGATGACACGACTAATAACACTTGATCATTCTTTCCCTTGATACACTTGGGGTGACACCACTTTGAACATTTGTGGTGACACTATTTTTCTTTGATGACATGACTAATAACGCTTGACCAATCTTTCCCTTCATACATTTGTGGTGACACCATATTGAACATTTGTGGTGACACTATTTTTCTTTGATAACACGACTAATAACACTTGACCATTCTTTCGCTTGATACATTTGTGGTGACACCACTTTGAACATTTGTTGTGACACTATTTTTCTTTGATGACACGACTAATAACACTTGACCATTCTTTCCCTTGATATACTTGTGGTGATAACACTTTGAACATTTGTGGTGACACTATTTTTCTTTGATGACACGACTAATAACACTTTGAACATTTGTTGTGACACTATTTTTCTTTGATGACACGACTAATAACACTTGACCATTCTTTCCCTTGATACACTTGTGGTGACACTATTTTTTTGAAAATAAGTGAAGATGCAAATATGATCACAAATGAGTTTATAGATTGTGACAAATTGATTATATATATATATATAAACACCTTTTATATTAAAAAAATATTCTATAGAATTACAAAATATTTTTTGATGACACTAATTTTCCTTGGTTACACAACTAATAACACTTCACCATTGTTTTCCTTGCTACACTAGTGGTGACACCTCTATTAACGCTTGACAATTTATCTCTTAACGGAGTATTATTATCCACATTTCTCCCAAATGTTGTTTGTTAATCAAATACTCATTTACATTATTCTTCAATTCAACACTGATTTTAAAAAGCTCCTTTTTCGGAATTCAACAGTAATCAAATACTCATTTGATGAAATAGATCCATATATAAGTGTTAACATAATTTCAAATGGACCGCAAATACTCAGGCCAAATTCAAGTGCCACCTTGCTACAATTTTGAGGCCATTTTCTATATCAAGTTTCTCATTCTAATTAGGACTGTAACAACCGATCAAAGCACTAATTATAAAATCCTATTAGAGCTCAATTAAAAATTGATTTGGTTCAGTAGGTAAAACGGGGAGGAGATTGGAGACGATAATCATGCCGTTGGAGCTGCTACGGTACCTGAAGTCCTCCGAATTCAACGACAACCACGAGTACCACATCTGGCAGCGTCGCCAGCTCCGCATCCTCGAGGTCGGCCTCATCCTCCACCCCTTCTCCCCCCTCGACCTCGGTGTCAAATTCGATTGAAATTCAATCGCCATAGCCAAATTCGATCAAAATCTCTTCAGTCAGCATCAAATTCGATCCAAATTCAATTGCTCAACCTCGGTATCTGCTCCGTCGAGCTCTCGGTCGCGTGCTGCCGGTCTTCGAAGCAGCCGGTGCAAGATCTTGCTTCGATCCTCCTCCCGTCCGCCGCCAGCGCCACTATCATCGCTGTTGCACCTCCTCCCGTATCCGAGTTCCAACGCCAAGGAATCCGTCCTCATCGACCAAAATCAATTCACAAGTCAGCGATCGCCGACAACGTGCGACGAATCTCGATCTCGTCGTCTTCATCTACAATCCAGGACGAGAACGAGCCGACCTCGTCAATCTGAGGCCTCCTCCATGGATCTACCATGGATGGTGAGGTGTGGAATTTCACATCTGCGGTTATTCTTCCTCACGGAGTGGTCTTCGAGTCAGGCGGTGAAATTTAGATAGAGCACACGAAGAAGAAAAAAAGAGGGGATTATAGAGAGGGGTAAAAATGTCGAATTAGGACATTTTGCAAAATCCATTATAAAAATGGACATTTAGGAAAACAGCCCCTATTTTTTGGACAGCTACCAAAAAAATCCTATTGAATATATATTAGATTATTTATTATTATTTAATTAGTGCAATTAATTGTGTTTTCACCCAAATTTATATATATAGTATAGTATAGATAGTATAGATAGATAGAAGTATAGATTATTATTATTATTATTATTATTATTATTATTATTATTATTATTATTATTATTATTATTATTATTATAGAATGTCAACTAGTAATTACATAAAATTGGATGGGAGCCGGCTAACAAGCTGAGCTCCGCAACCCTTCTGAATGCTAAAGGCAACTATAGTCAAAACATGACAAATATCCCTACTATACCCAGGTAGCCCTCTAGCAACTCCACATATCCGCTTGAGAAGTCCCATGACATCATCCACTACAAGAAAAACAGCATTGCGCAACGGCAAAAGTTGTTGCAATACATATGTTTTCGTTGCAATAGACACATTTTGCAACGACATTTAACTCTAGTCAAAACATGACAAATATCCCTACTATACCCAGGTAGCCCTCTAGCAACTCCACATATCCGCTTGAGAAGTCCCATGACATCATTCACTACAAGAAAAACAGCATTGCGCAACGGCAAAAGTTGTTGCAATACATATGTTTTCGTTGCAATAGACACATTTTGCAACGACAAATGTCGTTGCAGGGTCGTTGCGGCTCGGGGCGTAGCTAAAGGGTACTGCAACGACATTGGTCGTTGCGAAAAATAAACCTATTGCAACAACATTTTGTCGTTGCAATACATTTGTCGTTGCTAAACGCTTGCATCTTGTAAAATACTAACGCATTTAAGCAACAAAAAATGTCGTTGCCATTGACATCATTCTTTTGCAACGACTATCATCGTTGCTATAGAACTAACCTTTGGAAACAACAATGTCGTTATCTTTTGCAACAAAAAAGTTGTTGCAAAAGAGTTCATTATGATTAATGAAATTTTTTGCAATGACATTTTTCGTTGCAATAGACTCTATATTGCGATAAATGAAATCTTTCGCAACAAAAAAATCGTTGTGAAAGATAAATGTTATATTTGGCAACAATTTTTTTGTTGTAAAGAGACGAGGTTCTTGCAATTCCCTGTTTCAATACATGCAATTCCTGTAGGTTACTTACACATTCATTTGTACAATTGTATATACAAATACACATGAGTTTCTTCAAATCAACACACATAGATTATGCATGAAACCATACAAAATGTACATGTTCCAAACTAACTCGCAAAATATATTTTCTCAAATCCTTCTCTATGACATGCTACATATACCAAAGTTCTTATCTAAGGCAAAATTTATATACAAGTTCTTTCATATGCAAACTAACCCGCAAAAGACCAAAAGTTTACATCCACCATCCTCGCTCATTTTCCAAATCCTACAAAAAAAGACCAAAAATATACTTAATAATCAAATATTCCAAAAAATTCTAAATCTTGAAGGCATTGTAGGAAGCTTTGATAAAGCTTGGGAACCGATCCTAATGACCCTGGGTGAACCTTGTTGGGTGTTGTGACAATGTTTCCAAAAAATGTTAAATTTGTAGACGCTAGTACCTATAAGAATCATAGAGAATCGATTTACAAAACCGTTGAGAAGTCATTTTGCATTAACAAAGCTTGAACTCTCTTTCTCCCTATAGATTATTTGCCAAGTGTTTTTAGAACTAAACTACTTTATTTGCATATTTAAAAAGAAAACTCTCTGCAAAATGATCATGAATAAAAAACGTGGACCATTACATTATGTTATCATGAATCACCTCATCAGAGTTAAGCTTTATGAAATTTGAACTCATCATAGTTGAAATCACCTCATCTACGATATCATAGGTTTAAGAAAGTAGTAGAAATTCATACACATTTGAATTTAAAAAAAATTACACAGATCAAGAATAAAAGAAACAAGGCATACATGGCTCTAGCATTTTGCATTTTGCATCTTGTAACTCTTGAGAGCTTGCATAGATTTTTTCAAATAAGATTTGTAGAAGATCATTAAGTGTGTGCAATAACTTTAAAATTTAATAAATAGAATTGGACACCCTAAAAATACACTGAGAAACTTCAAAAAAAATAAACCAATCTGAATATGAAAATGAAAGACAATATATAATACCTAGAGAGCCGAGGCCAAAGGAAAGAGTGTCAGGTTGCATTAACAAGGTGTCCTCATAGGTGTAGTGTTTTCTATGATGGTTCAAACAAAAAAAACACTTCATTTGAAATTAGAAAAGAACTCGTTGAGAGAACAAAGAGATTTGAAGCTTCCAAAGAAGGCTTGTGTTACAAACTAACACAAACTAAACAAAGGGATACTAGTCAGGTCATCAACCATAAATAACAGCAATATACAACAAAGAAACAACAATAATAAAGAATAAAAAACATCAAAAAACTCAGCCCATGTACACCAGCAATATACAACAGAAAAACCAGCAAAATACAGTAGAAAAGACAGCAATAAACAACACCAAAACTCAGCAACTAACAACAACAATACATATATACAAACGACAACAATATACAACCATTAACAATACCAAACAATAGCAATAAAAACACCAACTGATCCGGATTAGCGCTAGAATATATTTACCTCAATCAGTAGACAGAAGCAACCAACCCTAAGTACCAATTGGACAAATAATTTCTGAACCTGAGAATAAAGACATAATACATTTTTGTTCTTGAAAAAGAAACAAACATGATTTACTTCATATTCAAAAGCACAATACACAAGGAAAGGGGAAGATGCATCATCTAAATAGTATACGGGGACAATTGCCTGATTTTCATGATACTAGACATTTCTATTAGCGAATGTTTGGAGTATCTCTCACCTTGAAACCTTACATTGCCCATTATTGATCTCCTTTATACTCTTCCAATTTTCTTTGTTGTGTTTGCTTGGTTTCTTCCATCATTTTCTCCAACTCTTGCATCTTTTGTTGTTGTTCTTGTAATTGCCCTTGTTGCTCGACTATCCAATGGAAAATGGATCCATCATAACTCCCACTCACAAAACAATCCTCATGGAAGGGGTTTCATGCCAATGCTGCCAAAATTTAACAACAAAGCATAAGTATGTTCCCCTTAATTAAACTGAGAGATGAGGAGGAAACTAAAGGGTATACAACGCAAAGATGTTCTGTTTTTTATGTGTATTTCATTTTTCACAATCCGATAATTGTTGATGATTAGCTATAGCTCTATAAAAGAATTCTTAATCTCAACAAACATGTTCAGCAGTCCCACTACAGAAAATAAAGCAAATCGAAAGGATGCCTACTTATTTTATTTATTTAGACCAAAGAACTCAACACCCAACACACAAAATACATTCTTAAGATACACAACATAATGATCAATGAATGAAAGGCAATGTAGTCAAAGAAAAGAGATGATGAAGAAGCGGATGAGTTTCTATAATCAAACACATCAAACATATAAAATAAGTGTTGTTTACATACTTGTCACATCCTTTGATGACCACGAAACGACTCCAGCTCCTTCATAGCCCTTATATCATAAAATTGCAAAAATGGAATATATGTGATCAACTTGACAAATCAAGGAAAAAAGGTTAGATAAGTAAAATGCTAATCTTCAATTATAAGGTCCCTAGCCTCTAAGTCACTACCCCATGCCAACGAAACCCTTACTTCATCATGCCTACAAACGCAATGCACTCTTCTTATAAGCTAGAAAATCGATAAGTAAAGAGAGTTTATAATATCATCTAGGCTGTCACGACTAGTGAGAGATCCTTCACAAGTCGTGAAAGAGGGGTTCGAGCGATCTTCAACTACAGTAGGTAGTCACGACTCGTGGGAGACCCTTCACGACTCGTGAAAAGAGGATCCGTGTATTATGAGAGCTACTGCAGGATGTCACGACTCGTGGGAGACCCTTCACGAGTCGTGACAGTGCTAGATACGCCTTTAAAGCTTTTCGAGAGTTTCTTTAGTTTGTTTTGGATTTATATTAACCTGATATAAATACTCAGATTTAAGATAATCTAGCCTATTAGTTTACTCACCGCAAGCTATGCTCTCCCTAGGGATCAAACTTGCAACTCCCTCTCCTTGTAAACCCATAGAAACTCTACTACATAGCTTAGAAATTCTCTTTCTTTTATCTATGAAAATCAAAATAACATATGCTTATCTTTATGAGAGCGTCATTAGAATATCGATTAGTAAATATAAATAATATATGAGTTTTCTATAACATACCTTCTCCTCTTGAAGGAACAAGATCTTCAACTTGACTATCATTTCGCTCATTAATTAACCTCCATTTCCTGTGAACTATTTTGATGGAGATTATTGTGACTCAAAGTCTGCGACTCTAGTACAATCAGAAATAGAAATAAAACCATAAATAACTCTTAACTTACTTATGCCTACTACAAACAAAATAGCATGCAAAGTGTAAATAAAATCAAAACCTTTATAAGAAAAATATAGTGTGTTCATTCTTCCAGGCATAAATAACTCTTAGATTACTTATTCTCTTTCTTTTACCTATGAAAATCAAAATAACATATGCATATATTCAGAAGACAACATTTGGCTTTGTTAGGTAGATTGAATGTGTTTCCCATCGGAAGTGATCGAGCCATCAGAATACAGAATAAAAAACATTTCCATTTGAGCATCTCATTCACATGATTATAGTTTCTGAAGTAGCCAAAGAAAAATCGACAAGAGAATGAGTACCGCAAGATTTAAAATATCGCAAGAATATGTCACAACTATTGACTGAAGTAATAACACAAAATAGCCCTCCAACAGCTTCAGAACTAATTTTTTCGGAGCAGCAACATAGAAGACAACACTGAAACAACCTTCAAACCATTAGAAAATCAAGCCATACGCTATTATTTTTTTCAACACAACAGCTCCCAAATTTCAATAAAAAATCCACCAAAAACAACCCTTGAAAGAATATGAAATTGAAAGAGACAGACAGTATAAACCATACCATGTAGCCAAGTGTGCACCCAATCTGTGAAGTCAAGCCCTCAAGCCTCAAGTCCTCAATCCTCTTGCAGCCTACACCTCTGTCAATTAACACAGCCCCGAAACAACCTTCGAACTATTAGAAAATCAACTCCACAATATTTTTTTTCCCAAGACAATAGCTCCCAAATTTCACCTGAAGATCCAAGAGAAAACAGCCCTTGAACACAATCTGAAATTGAAAGAGACAAGAGAGTAGAAACCATACCTTGTAGCCAAGTTCGCACCCAATCTGCGAGCCCTCTTCCGACACCAGCAAGAAGCAGCGAGCCTCAAGCCCTCGATCCTTCACCAGCAACAACTTTCGACGCCAACAAGCACCAGCGAGCCTCACACCCTCGATCCTTCACCGACATCACCTTTTAACACCAGCAAGCACTAGTGAGCACCAGCGAGCCCTCAAGCCCTACTCCGACAAAAACCAGCACCACCGAGCCCTCAGACCCTCAAATCCTCGCGCCTTCACCTTCACCAGTGAGCACCAACTCCGACACCAGTGAGCACCGATTCAGACGACAGTGAGCCCTAAAGTGTTCACCAACGAGCCTTCAAGCCCTCCTCTCTCGGCGCCTTAAGCCTCTTCACAACCCACAGATCTTGCCCCCGCGAATCGACTCATAGACGGGAAAATTTGAAGAGATATTTCAGATTTGGTATGGGTTCACTGTAAATCCCCATTTCTTTTGAAGAAGATGGGAAACAATCGAGGGATTGGGAGTCCGGCAGAATAGGGTTTCAATTTGGGGATTTATTTGTTTTATTTTTTTTTTCAATTCTAATGATTTTTTAAAATAAAATTCTGTTTATATATAGCAACAATTTTTTCTTGCCATATTTCTATTTCACTTTTAACAACAAAAATTGTCGCTAAAAATAACCTAGGGTACAACAACGACCAAAGATGTTGTTGCGTTACCTATGAAAACTCTATTGCAACGAAAATGTTGTTACCAAAAATTAATTCAAAATTTTTAACCACCCGCCAAAGCATATAAGGTGCGGCAAAATAAATTTACTATAAGGGCAACGACCTTTTGCAACAAAATGTTTGAGTCGTTGCAAAAAATTATCTTTTGCAACGACAATAAATTTGTCGTTGCGAAATGTCGTTGTGATAGACTGTTTTTCTTGTAGTGATCCCCTAAGTCACCAATAGTAGAAAATGAAAATGGCAGAAAGTGATATCCCTTGTCTCCACAAACCTTCTCATACTTCTTCCTTTTGTTTTCAGCAGCCACCCTGGCCGCCTTACCTGGGATGAAACCTGAAAAACCAGAATTGCTAAAGATAGAAGTACTCGTGATGTCAACACAAGTGTCTTTGCCCTGGAACCAGTTGTAGAACAAAATATCGGCCGGGCGAAGCTCACCTCCCCTACCATCAGTCATACCCGTAGACGCCTCTCTACGCACAGAAATCCCTGCCTTCAAGCACTCATCATATAAAACGTCTCGCACCATATTATGACGGTGTTTAACCCCAATATCAGCAGCACAAGCAAGAGCGTGACACCCCCCCCCCCCCCCCCCCCCCGAATCCAAAATGCCCTTCTCACAAGCAGGACATTTGGCTCCAGCCTGGAACAACTCAATGCCAAGACGATACTTAATGATAGACCGAAAGGTGGCGGGGTTCATAACCTGACCAAGACCGGGTATAGGGGCAGCCTTTAGCCATTGTTGGGCCATAGGGAGTTTCAGGTTTGCAAACAAAGCTTCTTGCCTCCCAGTAAGAGCAAACTCCACCTTGAGGTGCTTCTCGACATTTTTGTAGTAACAACTAGCCAATTTCTTCATTAGACGGGGGGCTGGTTGTACCGCACAAATATCCAAGACACCCTCACCAATGATAGTACTCCACCTAGAAGTAGCTGATCCGAAAGCAGGCCCATCACCAGACACTCCAGAAGCTCTCAAAATACGATCCTGCAGTCCATGCGACTGGAGCCTCGAAGCAAGAAAAGCGTAATGTAGCGTGTCAGCAGCGGTGTAAACCTCAAGGCCACCGCAATCGATAGACATGGTAGAAAGGCGCCACTGTAGAGGGCCAAAGCCTGAACCCCCGAGCGTCACTATATGTTCCAATGACATCCTCAACACATCATCAAAAACACATTGCGCATCTATGAAACATGAAGGTGGGGTTGTTCGCATAGCAAAGTAGAGACGAGAGACTCCCGCGCAGGCCCGTAGAAGCAATAACTCACATTGTGGATCTTCCAACCTCCTGATAGCATCCATCAGGGCATTGTTTTTCAAAACCCTCTTCAATATCACCTCATTACAAAAGGAAGGATCCAAGCTAACAGGCCCGCCAAGGAGTTTAACCCCTCCCACCGGACGTGAAATATGCTCAGGAAAAACCCCAACTTCCCTACAACGTGTGTCCTCATTCGGCCAGAATATTTCCGTCTTATCAATATTAAGGTGCAGTCCTAGGACTGGGCCATCCTCTCTGATAATGGAAAGAGCTCTACTGACCATCAAAGTGTCCCCAATTAGCGTTCCATCATCCAGATACCAAGCATTAAGCTTTAGCTCACAACTATCCACAACCTTACGGATCAACAGATGCAACGTAAGGGAGAAAAGAAGAGGTCCAAGCATTATTATTATTATTATTATTATTATTATTATTATTATTATTATTATTATTATTATTATTATTATTATTATTATTATTATTATTATTATTATTATTACTACAGATTAATTATAGATGTATATATATGTATTATATACAGATTTATTTTAAAAACCACATCTATATATATACGTCTTTTCTAATATTATTCATTTGGAATAATTTCTATTACATTATAAAAGAATTGAATATTTTTACTCTAATCATTTATTTTAA
The DNA here is from genome assembly GCA_037127255.1 of Persicaria tinctoria. Lineage (NCBI taxonomy): Eukaryota > Viridiplantae > Streptophyta > Magnoliopsida > Caryophyllales > Polygonaceae > Persicaria > Persicaria tinctoria. The sequence goes on from JBANSL010000006.1 coordinate 39,163,939, forward strand.
AAAAGCCTTTATTATATATCATAAAATAGTTTGAGAAATATCTATCCTAATCTATCCTAAACAATACTAAAACAGAAGCTGTTTTGCCACGTGGCAGCTTCTACTTCAATATTTTCCCGCCTTTTTTTTTTAACCAATTACATTGTGCCATGTGTATATTTTTTGTCGCCTATTTTTAATTTATTTATTTTAATATTATTTTGTTATCTTTGGCAATCATATGATTCATGTACTATTATATATATAGTCATATAGATATATCGTTGATTTTGTTGAACCTTAATTAAAGAAATTTGTTTTATATGGTAAGCTGTTAATCATATATTTTTGTAAATTATTTTATTTTTTCTGATTGTGTATTTTATGTTCATATCAGTTTTCCACTTTCCAAATATAAAAACTACACATATATTGCACAATTTTGGGATTCTTTCTGTCACTTCCCCGCTCAAACAGTAGGTAATCCTTGGGGTTGCAAATTATTTATATAATATATTAATTTACTTTGTCTTTTTATTTTTTTTATTTTTCCTTTATATAGCATCGTAAGATTCATTCTTCGTTTCATCTTCGACTTCATTTGTATTTTCGGGTAATTTACACTTCTTATCCTATACAATACTAAATTAAAATAACTTTTTTTTTGTCACATGTCATCTTTTAGTTAAAAATTTTCCCTCTAAAAAATTTGTCAAATTAGTTTATGCCATCTCATTAAATGATGCTCCTTATTTACAATCATTTTAGTAAGTTTCTATACATATTTTTTTATTAGGCCATTTTTTCAAAAGACTGTAACTCAATTACTAACATATTATAACTCAGTTATCATCATTATTAACCTATAATCATAAATGTTCATTTTCATAACAATGTATTCAATATCGGAAAATAGAACATTTTAATAATGTAATTATATATAAAAAAAGATCCACGATGAATGTTTATTTGCTCTTTTTTTAGTTATAAACATGTTGCAACTTATTACTTTTTTTTTAAATATGTTAAATGATATATATATTTGTAGCATTCTATAGTAATGAGTTATAATTGATCCCATCTAAACCTGTCAAAACACAACCCCACCCGGTCGATGTTGTAGGAGGAAATCGAGCTCAAAATATAATAAAATAAATCAAACCGGATTATGCCCACGCAAATGATTACAAGACTTCCTCCCGATGTAGTAGCAGGAAGTCAGGATCGATCCTCGAGGAAGCTGGTCAGCGAATTCTAGGCAGGAGAGGAATCTCACGAGTGGTTGTCAACTTCAGGGGTACTCGACCTCGACTAGGGTTAGTCGACAGGGGTCAAGCACAGTCGAATCCGAGCAAGGCAATGTCACTGGATTTTCGGTCGACTTCGAGTATGCCAACTCGACGTCGAGTAAGTTCTGGTCTTAGTCGAGTAAGTCTGGTCGACATCGAGGAACCTGCAGAGACACAAGCAACAACGATCTTTGCTCGATCGAGAATCAGTAGTCGACGTTGACCTCAGTAGTCGACGTCGACCAAGGGGTGGTCGAAGTCGAGCAGAAACAGTAAAATAAAATAAAGAACAAATCTTTTGCGGAATACGGAATAAAGTATGTAAAAGAAAACTTCCAGGATCGGGGTTTGCAACAACGATAACCAAACATGCATAAGGCAAGATAAATAACGATAATCATGCAAATCGCATCGAATGATCAAGCTTTCGCCTTTTCCAACAATTAAGCAACTCTTTCAAGAAACCCTAATTGTATCTACCGATTTTATGTTTATAATCCAAGTTGTTAGCATGGATCTCTATTAAATAGGTAATAAACACATAAAGGGTAGCAGATGCTCAAAACATGATAAAGGTCGGATCTTTACCTCAAACACGCATGGCTATCGTTGGGCTCACCCCAACCCTAGAAGTAGGTGGACTACTCGCTCTTCATCGCAGGGAAACTCATCAATAATAAAAGGAAATAATTTTGCATTAATAAACTAAATAAAAGCTTGCAACCGATCGAAGCCAACTTGCTCTCGCTCATTAACTCCTCTCGGCCTCCACTCTCTCTCTCTCTCTCTCCTACTTCTCTACCTCTTCTCCTTCTCTAGAATTGAATGAATAAAAACGATCCCTATAGGCTTTATTTATAAGCTTCCAATCCTTGCTAATCAAGGAAGGAATATCTATCTAATATCTAAAGATAAAACTCTAATTGGAAATAAATCTATCTAAATAAGTAAAACTAGATAAATCCTAGGGTAATTAATTGTTCAACCCTTAGGATAAATAAAAAGATAAAAAGATAAAAAGATATAAATCTTCATGTGTTGGAAATCTTCTCTCGAAAATATCTCCATCGGATTCGGGATAGAACCTTAACAAGACTCGGACTAGCTCGAAATCGGCCACTGGTGGTCAACTCGATATCGAGTAGGCTTACTCGATGTCGACCAGAAATTTCTCGGCTTCAGCTCAGCAACTCAATCTCGGCTCCACGAATGAACATCGACCAACTTTTACTCGATATCAACTTGTGCTGGTCGATGTCGACTTGAATCTTCCTGCTGTGCTTCCTTGGCCGATGTTGGGGTCTTTACTCGATTTAGGCTTGGTCAACTTTGACCAAAGTTGGTCGATGTCGAGTAACATTCATCTCGAGTTGTTTTCTTCTTCTTCCTCGACTTGGTTCTGATTCAGTTGTAGTCGACTTCGAGTAGCTTCGGGTCGAAGTCGAGTAGAATCATGTCCTTTGGTTTCGTCTCGGAATGGCTTCAAATTCTGTGATATTAAACCAAAACTTATGTAGACCTCTATTTCTTGTAAATAAGCATATACTACACAAATTCAACATATTCCAAGCCCGAAATATGCAAAGTATACAGAATAAGAAGCTAAAATGTATATAAAGACATGGTCACTTTAGTGGACATCAAATCACCCCATACTTAATCTTGCTTGTCTCCAAGCAATAACTTGGATGGTCACTCAGGGGAAGAATTTCAAAACTCTCAACATCATAGATTCATTCTTATATGTCCTTGCAATCAATTACCATCATCGAAAAGGTACTTGTGCCACAAATCCATGCATGTGCAGTAAAAAGCAACATCTACTCACAAAAGTATGGTTATGAACAATTCATGTGACAAAGCATTAATAATCAAGAAGACTTCAATTAAGCTCAATAAGGACTAGATTGGTAAAAGGCTAAAGGTGGGCAATTTTTGGCGATGTGGTGTTAAATCCGGGGAAATGGATTATTTCCAAACTTTCTCTACCACATTCCTTCTTCATAAGATTCTTCACCTTTCATAATGCTTTTATCAATAATAATGTTTTTACCTCTCTAACCTTGACACTGCCTTCTCGCGAGTCGCAAACATGGGTGTCATGAATAGCCCCGGATACTTAGTGCTTTGGACTCCTCACATGTGTGTCCCATCTCACTGAACTATTATCTCAGTAAGCATGGTCGATCTACCTTTATCTCCTGAGGTGATCGGATTTTTTCTCACTCATTAAATTTTCCATATATTTCAAACAATTTCCTACCAAACTCCAATAATGATAATAACAACACAATAACCATATAGTAATCTTCATAATGTAACATCATTCTCAACATAATCCCCGGATAGGAAATAAGGTAAAGAATGGGCAATATTTGGAACATGTGGAGCAATAATTTGAAATAAGGCATAATATGGCTCTTGTGATGCATAAGCATAGGTAAAGGCTAGGAATATAACAATGAGCATTATATGGAAATATAAAGCCCTCCATCCTCATATCATGCAACATGTCAAAAGCAACTTCAAATTTTACCTCCTTTCATGGTTTTCAATAAAAATATGCACTTCATTGTGACTTCCCTTTTCTAGGCAATTTCATGCTATATCTCTAATGAATCTAATTTTGCATCGTCGAGTTCGATATAAGCTTCCATAACACTATTTCTTTAGACAATTTACAAGCTATGAGAGATGTCTCATAAACTTTGAGTTTAGCATTTATGCACAAAAATTTAAAATTTTACTCAAAATTCACCATGTAAATTCATCATGTAAAACCAAAAGCAATAATAAAACATAAATGAATAATATTAAGCTCTTTCCCCACCCCATACTTAAAATATACAGTGTCCCAACTGTATAAAACAATAAAAAAAAATAGAGGTAAAGGAAGGAACTCACCAAATAATGCGATGTAGAGTCAAAACAGGGTCGTCGAGTAACTGAGGTAGTCGACATCGAGTAGGTGTGGTCGACGTCGAGTATAGATCTGCTGCGTTGAGTGAAAGATGAAGTCGAGGATACTCCTAGTGGTCGACGTCGAGTAGCTAGGTCGACGTCGAGTGGAACTTTGTGCTCGATGTTCCTCTTGGTCAATCTCGACTTGGCCTAGTCGATTTCGACTAACTTTCATCGACTTCTTCTTCTTCCACTCTTTGCGATCCTTTTATGCTTCTCGGCCTAAAAATGTTAGATATCAAACAAAGACAAGACCTTCCACATGAAATAAAACTAAAAACAAAAACAAACAAAACCAAAACCAAAAGTTTCAAAGTCCCAAAATTCAAAAGTTTTATGTACATGCTCTAGATTTTTGAGTCGCTAGGCCGACTTTTAAGCTTGTGCTTAAGGACCGTCAATGTGGGTCCCCTTTGTGCTTGACCCTTCTCCTGGATCATCTAGGTCCTGATTGTAGTATGTAAGCTCAGCTGATAGGTTGTTGGTTGCATAGTATCCCTTGCCTTCCTTCTTCTTCTTTCCAGCTCTCATCCTTCTCAGATTAGCTCGCCACGGGGCCTTACCTCCCCTTAAATATTTCTTAAATTTATTAATGGACAGAGGAGAGGTTGAAATCATGCGTGGACTTACCTTTTCGTGCCCAAAACAGAAATCTTCGGGCTCAGGGTTGGTCGACGTCGAGTAGGTCTGGTCGACGTCGAGTACAGGGACCTCATACTTAGGCTCTTAGCAAGTCGGGTGTTTACCAGAGGAAGTCGACCTCGAGATGGTTTGGTCGAAGTCGAGTATGGTGGTCGACGTCGAGTAGACTTCGTCGACGTCGAGCAGTTGTTTGGCGCCTTCCTCCGTTGTTGTTTGCTTGCCCCCGTGGTTGCTGATTCTCTTCACCTCCAGCCATGAAACGTCCTCTTTTGCAGGGCCAAAAGAGAAATCTAAGATCTCGTCGCCTATTTCGAAGGTGAGCAAGTAGCTAGGAATGGTCTACCAAGAATAATAGGGCTAGTAGGATCTTCAGCACAATCTATAATAAGGAAATCAATGGGGACATAGAACTTACCAACCTGGACAGGGACATTCTCGACCATACATGTAGGGATGACCACTGTATTGTTTGCCATGTATAGCTTGGCATCCACATGCTCTATGGACCATATCTTCACCTTTCGCCAGATTGATAAGGGCATGATACTTATGCTTGCTCCTAAATCACATAAGGACTCATATTGATATTTGTCCAAATCCCACAGTGATAGAGAACTTACCAGGGTTAGGTCTCTTCTCAAGAAATTCCATCCTTTTGCATTCGCCGGCAATTTTAGAGATAGATCGCTTGTTGCTAAGGATTTCCTTGAGGAACTTGACATATGTAGGCTTTTTCTCAAGAGCTTCTGGAAAAGGAATTGAAACATTTAGTTCTTGAAGACTCTTAACAAACCTTATGAACCTACCTGCAGTGGGATCTTTCAGCGCCTTGGAAGGGAATGGAAGCGTCTTCTTCTGTTTCGGAGCCAGAACAGATGTCGGAGGTGTTGCAGAGTCCTCAACGTCGACTGGATTCTCCTCGACATCGACTAGGTTCTGCTCGACATCGACTACAGGGGTCGACTTCGAGTTCTGTTGTCGTGCAGAAGCTTCCTCGATATCACGTGGCTGGTCGACTTCAGGTATATTTACTCGACGTCGAGTAGACTGGTCGACGTCGACTACGCTCTGCTCGATGTTGAGTAGCTTCTCAGCCTCGTCCTGCTGCTTTCCGACCTTTGGCTCGCGTAGTTGGTGCCCGCTCCTGAGTTTTATAGATGCGACGTGTCCGGTCTTCCCCTTGGGATTTGGTTCTGTCTGCCCAGGAAGTTGACCAGTCGGTCGTGGGATTTGCGCCACGAATTGACCCATCTGGGTCTCAATGTTCCTCTTCCAGATGTCCAGCTCCCCAAATCTTGTATTGATGTTCTGGAGCTGATTGTGGATGGCGTCATTGGCTTGCTTGCTTTCCACTTGATTTCGGCGCATCTCATCGAGGATCATCTGTAGATCATCCTTCTGCTGATCCCTTTCTGGATGTCCATGAGCTCTGTATGGCGGGGGGTTCCTAGGGGCACCTTGGTTCCACTGTGGTTGCTGAAACCTTTGGTCCCCCATATAGCGATTGGGATCCTCTGCATAAGCTACCTCTTCATGAGTTTCTGCCATCCTAACTTGCTCTGTATGTGGACATTCTAGAGTGATGTGCCGCTGTGAGCCACATTCAATGCAGGGTTGGTTGACAGAAAGAAACTTGACTTGCTTGAGGAGCTTGCGATTCTGATCTCTGTAGAATTGCTCCTTGACATCTGGATCAATCTCCTTAGAAGGCTCATAGAGGGGCATGGATAGGGCTAGCCTTGCATAGACATTCTCGTCATAGTTTGTTGGAGCCCCATACTTATTTTCGAAGTTGGTGAGCTTGTCGAGGGTAGCCCATGCGTCAGCTGGTGGCATCGTCAGATACTCATAATCAGTACTATAATGGTTGATCCTATCCTTAGCGGCCAAACCAAGAGAGTTGTAGAAGATCTCCTGAACGACATAGGGTGGTTGTCCATGTGTAGGGTAGGATCGCAGTAGATCCTTGTATCGTTTTCATGCTTTTGCTAGCGACTCCCCGGGCTTTTGTTTGAAAGCTGTAATCTTCTGGCGGAGGATCGTTGTCTTGACGGGAGGAAAGAATTTATTAAGAAATGCCTGCCATACTTTAAGCCCATGTCGTGAGGGATCGTGGAGTCAGTCCTTCAAGCTACTTCAATGCTGGACCGGCAAGAGACCATCGAAAAGCTTTCATCTTGACATATTCTAGAGTAGTACCTTTAGCAAGAGTATGGCACATACCAGAAAAATTTGTAATATGTTCAAGATGACATTCATTAAACCTTCCGTAAAAGGCATTATTTTTAATCTCAATCAAGAAAGCAGTGCGAATTTCAAAATTATTTTCAGGGATTAGAATGGCCGATTTAGGCATGACAAGAGTCGGGTGCATGTCATCCTCTGCAATGGTAGGGAATTGGGCAAGCTCAGCCTCTGCTTGCCTCCTTCGCTCAGCTTCCTGCTAAGTGCGTGCTCTCTCAGCAGCGAGAGCATCATTGTTGGCTTCTATTTCCGCCCTAAGCCTCTCTATCAACTGGGCTTGTGTTTCTGCCTTCGCCATGATCCTTTTCAATCTAGAGTGGATGTGTAGGAAATGTTCCGGTTCGTCTAAGACATTAAACTCAGGTTGTTGACCAGAATGGCGCATACACTGCAAAATCAAAACTTAAAGGCAAACGTGAGATCTAACTACCTAAGGCGCCAATGATTGCTTCCCCGGAAACGGCGCCAATTTGTTTTAGGAGGAAATCGAGTTCAAAATATAATAAAAAAATCGAACCGGATTATGCCCACGCAAATGATTACAAGACTTCCTCTCGATGTAGCAGCGGGAAGTCATGATCGATCCTCGAGAAAGATGGTCAGCGGATCCTAGGCAGCGGAGGAATCTCACGAGTGGTTGTCGACTTCAGGGGTACTCGACCTCGACTAGGGTTAGTCGAAAGGGGTCAAGCACAGTCAAATCCGAGCAAGGCAAAGTCACTTGATTTTTGGTCGACTTCGACTAAGCCAACTCGACGTCGAGTAAGTTCTGGTCGTAGTCGAGTAAGCCTGGTCGACTTCGAGGAACCTACAGAGACACAAGCAACAACGATCTTTGCTCGATCGAGAACCAGTAGTCGACGTCGACCAAGGTGTACGTGGTCGAAGTCGAGCAGAAATAGTAAAACAAAATAAAGAACAAAGCTGTTGCGGAATTCAGAATAAAGTATGTAAAAGAAAACTTCCAAAATCGGGGTCTGCAACAATGATAACCAAACATGCATAAGGCAAGATAAATAACGATAATCATGCAAATGGCATCGAAGGATCAAGCTTTCGCCTTTTCCAACAATTAAGCAACTCTTTCAAGAAACCCTAATTGTATCTACCGATTTTATGTTTATAATCCAAGTTGTTAACATGGATCTCTATTAAATAGGTAATGAACACATAAAAGGTAGTAGATGCTCAAAACATGATAAAGGTCGGGTCTTTACCTCAAACACACATGGCTATCGTCGGGCTCACCTCAACCCTAGAAGTAGGTGGACTACTTGCTCTTCATCGCAGGGAAACTCATCAATAATAAGAGGAAATAACTTTAGATTGATAAACTAAATAAAAGCTTACAACCGATTGAAGCCAACTTGCTTTCGCTCCTTAACTCCTCTCAGCCTCCACTCTCTCTCTCTCTCCTACTTCTCCACCTCTTCTCCTTCTCTAGAATTGAATGAATAAAAATCAGCCCTATAGGCTTTATTTATAGGCTTCCAATCCTTGCTAATCAAGGAAGGAATATCTATCTAATATCTAAAGATAAAACTCTACTTGGAAATAAATCTATCTAAATAAGTAAAACTAGATAAATCCTTGGGTAATTAATTGTTCAACCCTTAGGATAAATAAAAAGATAAAAAGATAAAAAGATAAAAATATCTAAATCTTCATGTGTTGGAAATATTCTCTCGAAAATATCTCCATCGGATTCGGGATAGAACCTTAACAAGACCCGGACTAGCTCGAAATCGGCCATTGGTGGTCAACTCGATATCGAGTAGGCTTACTCGATGTCGACCAGAAATTTCTCGGCTTAAGCTCAGCAACTCGATCTTGGCTCCAAGAGTGAACATCGACCAACTTTTACTCGATATCGACTTGTGCTGGTCGATGTCAACTTGAATCTTCCTACTCTGCTTCCTTGGTCGACGCTTGGGTCTTGACTCGATTTAGGCTTGGTCGACTTCGACCAAAGTTGGTCGACGTCGAGTAACATTCAGCTCGAGTTGTTTTCTTCTTCTTCGTCGACTTGGTTCTACTTCAGTTGTAGTCGACTTCGAGTAGCTTCTGGTTGAAGTCTAGTAGAATCCCGTCTTTTGGTTTCGTCTCGGAATTGCTCCAAATTCTGTAATATTAAACCAAAACTTATGTAGACCTCTATTTCTTGTAAATAAGCATATACTACACAAATTCAACATATTCCCAGCCCGGATCCATCGTCACTTTAGTGGACATCAATCGACCCGATCCGAACGCCCGGAAATTTTCCGACCCGAACCCGATTTTTTTTCCGACGCGAACTTGAAAACCTGAAATTTTTTCGGGTCATTTGGGTTTCGACCCGGTGACCCAATTGACCTGGTAATTTTAACTCGATTTACCCGATTGACCCGGTGACCCGATTGATCCGGTTGATTTATAATTATATATGATTATGTTTTTTTTATGGAGATTCCCATTTATTACATTTTATAATTACAATCACTTGATCTTTCATTTTCAAATCCACTTTTATATTTATTTGTATTGTGTAATACTCTACCCGGTCGATAGTATTTGATATTTTATTTTTCAACACATTTTTCTAAGAAGATAAAAATTCTAAAAAATATTAAAATATTAAAAAAATTCTATGCTTATTACTAATTGTAAAGGCTCGGATTTTTAAATCCTAAATTTTCGAAAAAAGGAAAATCAAAATGAATTTAAAAGCGGAATTTAACGAAAAAACTCGCTAACTCGGATTTTAGAACTCGTAAAGCGGATTTCCAACCAAAAATAAAATTTTGAAAACTAACTTGATATGACAACATCACTCTCGGAATTTTAAAAATCTAACTGACCGAGAAAGCGGGTTCCAGGATTTTATTCCGGGTATTACATTTGGGACCATGAACATGTTTTCCCCTCCCTTTGTCTTCTTCTCCCATCTCTCCCATCCGATTGCATCATAGTCAAACTCTCCCAGCCTGTTTCGTGCCAAAATGGGTTAAACACTTCCCTCACACCCACCTCCCTCATCTTGTAGATCCCCCTCTTATGGCAAAGAGTCAAAAGAAAGAAACCCCGTCTGCAACCCACGCATGCAATCCTTCAAACCCCCCTTACACACCTCCATTTGAATCAAAACAAACCAACAAGCAGCCCTCTCCACATTTCACTTTCAATTTCCATTCCCCCTTTTTCTACCTTGTGAGGTTCAGAGGAACCCATTCCTCTTCACATTGCAAAACCAAACACACCCTCTTCTCCCTCCTTGAGTTGCCGAGAACCCATCCCCTCCTCCATCTTTTTCAGTCCGCCACCACTGTGTTGTTGCAGGAGGATGGTCAAGTATGAAATAAAATTAAAGTATAAATCAGAATGACTTCCCTGTCTCAGAAAATAAATACAAGACTTCCTCCCGTTGTAGTAAGAGAATAGTCAGGATCGAATCCACGAGGAAGCACGTCAGCAGTTCTTAGGTAGCTGTAAATTCTCACAGAAGCAGCAGAAAGACAGAAACACAGAAAGGAAAGAAACAAATAAACCCGGCAAGGGCAACTCGATCTCGACCACAAGCTCCTCGAGATCGACTACCAACAAATCGACAGAAACTTGAAAATCGACAACAGGAGCAGAAAACTCAACTCGACCAAGACAAGACCTACTCGAGATCGACAAGGCCTCCTCTATGTCGACAAGAAACAGAAATTGCAGAAATTGCAGAATTAAACACAAACGCAGATTTTCGACAGAAATAAACTCAATATATTAAAAGACTTCCAAAGCCAGGGTTTCAACACCACAACGATAACCAGGCAAAGTAACACATAAAGGCACAAAAGATCATGCTTTCCATCAAATAACTTTCGTCATTAACAAATAGGCATATAGAGGCTTTCGCATAAACCCTAATTGTTACTAACCCCTTTTCACATAATTAATCCAAGTTGCATTAAGATCACTTTCACTTCAATAATACAAACAAGGATCACCTTCAACTCTCGCAAAAGAATCATGCTCATAGGGATAGAAGATTAATTGCACAAAAAGATCTGACCTTTATCGCATCGCCTCACATGGCCACCGTCGGGCTCACCCCAGCCCTAGAAGTGGGTGGACTACTCGCGCCTCATTGCAATAACAGACATTGATTGATGAAAAGAAACTTGCATAAAACTATATTCAAAGCCTTTTACAATCCTCGCAATCAACTTTCGCAGAAAGCCAAAACCCTAAAAAACCTTAGAACTCCTAAACTTCTCTGTGGAACTACTTGTCTTCCTCTCCAATTGAATGAATAAAACTGAGCCCCCTAGGGCCTTATTTATAGCCTTCATTCCCTAGCTATTCTAGGAAAGAAGATATCTATCTCTATCTAAAATTATATCTAAAGCTTGAAAGGATAAATAAATTGTTTTAAAGAAATAAATCAACAAGGAAAGGATAATTCTAAACTAGGTAAGTCTTCATGATGTTGATAGATCTTGTCTCCCATGGATAGACTTGATGGAATAGGATAGATCTCGGCCAAACTGACTTCCTTCACACCCAAGCAAAGCCAATTCTAGTCGGACAAGTCTTCGTCGAGAAGCTGCTGGACACGGCTCTACTCGACCTCGACCACGGCTTGTCGATATCGATAAGCATGGTTCGTCGAGTGGACTCCTCGGCTAGATCTGCTCGATGTGCTCGGACTTGGCTCACTGGGTGCTTGTCGACCTCGAGTAAGCCTTGTCGATCTCGAGTAGCACTGGTCATCGACTAGGCTTCCTCGGGTTGCTCTACTCGGCACGCTCGGACTTGGACTCAGGCGCTCGTCGATCTTGAGTAGGACTCTTCGTCGGCTTGGTGCATCCCGCTGGCAGCGGGTTTTTCCGCGGCAGCGAGTGGTCCGCTGCAGCGAGTCGAGTCGCTGGCAGCGATTGTCGCCTAGTTGTCCTCGGCTCCTCTCTTTGTCGACTCCGGGTGTGGCGTCTGGGCTTCGTCGATCTCGGCTAGGGCTTGTCGAGATCGAGTAGGGTCCGGAGCTCGGGTTGGTCTGGCTCTCGATCAGGCTTTGTCGACAAGGTTGTGCTCGGACATGCTCGTGTAGGTCGAGTAGGCCTACTCGAGATCGAGTAGCCTTGACTCTCAGACTGGTTCCGCTGCTTTGACCTCGGACTTCTGTAGTGTTTTTCCGAGCTTTTCCGACCTTTTGTAGAATTGCTGTAAAATGCCTCGATTTCTGCGAAATAAACAGAAACTGGTGTAGATTCCATAATTTGGCAAATAAACATAAACTACATAGATTCTGTACTATCTAAACCCAAATGAATGCAATGTATACAGAAATCGATATAAAAGTTACTGTAAAACATGGCAGATTCAGCTCACAACACACTGCACCACCACACCCTCATCTCCCCCTTCGCAGCTCCACCAAGCCTCCCGAGGTTCCCTGAGCACACCGAGCGCGGCTTGGAGCGCATTCCGAGAGCCCTGTTTCCCGTGAGCTGAAGCCGAGCACCATACCTTCGCCTCCTTTGATTCCAGCTTCTCCGAGCACCACCCTATCACCTCTCTCGACGCCAGAAGCAGCAGGAGCTCTTCCCGGAGCAGCCGCCGCCGCCACCGCATCCCTCTCTCCTCTGTTCTCCTGATCCCGAGCGGTAAGGCTCCTCTTCCTCCTCCTTTGCCTTCAAATCTCCATAAAGGTCAAACCTTTAGATCTCTACCATTCCTCCCTAGGCAAAATCGTTGATTCTGGCGCCGATGAAGCCGAATCGTGCCTCCAACGAAGATTTTTCGGCAAAACCTTCGAGACCCCCCCTCGGTGAGCTTCTTTCTCCTCCTTCCTTTCGTTCATGTCTGTGTGTGTGGGTGTCGGCTTTGTGGTCGGAATCCGGGATCTGCCACCGCCAGCCTCCCCTTTTCCTCTCCCTTCTTTCGGTATTCCGGGCACGAAAGGACCCATATGTTCCTTTCCTTTCTTCGAGCAGATAGGGGAAGAAGAAAGAGGTTGCGGGACCCACTGCTCCACCTAGACTTCCACATCAGTTGCCCCCCCCCCCCCCTTATTTCTTTCTCTATTCGGTTTCATATGGAAGAAATAAAAGAAGGGAATGGATGGCTATCGGGCCTAATTTGTTGGGCCTATTTCTTCCTTCAAAATAAATCAACATAACTTCGGGCCTGTTCTTACAAAATGAGTCCGGTTTGGGGTTGTACACAATGGGATCCGATTTTGATGTTTTGACAAAATAAAGGGCATTTTTGGTAATTTAATAAAAAGGGCCGGTTTTTATAAATTAAATAGGATTGGGGATAATTTTGATAAAATATATATTAAAGGTATTTTGGAACATATTATGAGCTTTGGAAAAATATATGGAAATATAAAATGTATTATTAGAATTAAATTGAGAAAGGAAATTGGAAAATCTCTTCAAAAGTCGGAACTTGATTTAATGACCTTAAAGTTGAATTTTGGAAAATATCCTAACCTTGTCGGATTCGTTTTGAAATACTTCTCTTGAGGATTGGAACTTGGTTTTCAAAAAGGAATTTGGTGAACATTTTCAATGGTCAGAATTTCTAACTGCTTGACTAAGATTTTAAACGGTTTTGAGGCTAACATGGGAATTATGTGATCGATGACTAACTAGCATGATGATATGATTGAGTGACTAATAGATCTTTTGTGTGGACTAATGGCATGATTGATTGACTAATGGCATGATGAAGTGTTAGACATATGTATGGTTCACTTATGCTTTTAAGATATGGTGATATGATGAATTTGAATTATGTGACATGTTGATATATGATTATGAAAATGATTAATGTGATGATCTTGAGATATATGACTATGTGAATTATGATTGCGGATATATGAGTTCTATGAACATATGAATGTGGCTAAATGGAACGATAAGGACGATATGGTATTATGGGATGTGGCAACGAAATAAGTTGCTAAACTTGATGATGTTGTGTGTTATTGAATGATGTGCACTTTTGTGTGATTGAATGATTAGATAGAGACTTATATGAATATTCCGATATGAATCTAGGTGTTATTATCTTATTGTTCGTGCTACTTGCTGGAACTGTACTTTTGTTGTTCTGCTTACCAGATAAGTCTCTTCGGAGCTTACTCAGATTGAAATAGAGCTATTCTCTGCTTTAGGTGCATGATATACTAGGTGCTTGCATTCATGATCAGCATGCCATGTAGTACCATACTAGGTTGCATTGACTATTGAGCATTCTATTTCTTTATGCGTATGTAAACACAACGGCCGTTATTTGTGAAGTAACTAGAGTCTTTGTTTGGGTTATAGGACGGCCCAGTCCCATCGGGTCCCGTCCTGAGTCAATCGAGTCATGGAACTTCCTTATATTATGAGTTGTCTGTGGGCTTTATTTTTCTTGTGGAGCGGGTTGGGAATGCGTGCCGCCCGATTATAATGGAATGCATTCACGAGCTGGCCAGTCTCTCCCCTATCGGAAGGGGGTGGAGGTACGAGAGGGATATACCACTTGGTATTATGTGATAAGGCCTTATTATCATTATACACTTGATCTTCGGAGCGTGTTAGTGTGTTAATGCTCCGTCTTGTATCTAGAAGCATCTTTATTAGGTATAGCGTATATGTGCTTAGGGCCGGGATGCAGAGCCAAAGTGGGCATTGATCTGATCCCACCCACTATCAATTTTTTTAGATATACATTATGCTTACTACAATTGATGCTGATTTGGCTCCATGATCGTGGGGTCTAATATGGCGGAAAGAGAGAGTTGAGATTCTGACTTCACCACTTTAATTACGGTTTGGATTTGAATGGTTGATCATGTTTTGACCCGGCTCTGTCGTGGCACCCCCCTTTGTATTATACTTTACTTCCGCTATTTGTGTGACCATTGGTTTTCCACGCTTAGACTTACGACAGGTACAGGGGACTTCCCCGGGGATTCCAACGATCCCTTCGAACTTGGGTATGAAATCCCCCTTTAAAACGCCAGTTTAGAATTTCAAACCTTCAACCTGTACTTGGGGCGCAAGGTCCTAACGAGGGGTTTCATCCCTCGAAACGTAACCCGGGAATCATAATCCTAGGCTGTTACACTAATTGCATGAAATTATTTTTAAAAAACTATTTAAAATTTTGATATTTTATATATTATTACATTTTATTAAAAATTACGATAAATAATAAAAATCAAATATTTTTTTAATAAAATGTAATAATATATAAAATATCAAAATTTTAATACAATTATTTCTAAAAAATTATTTAAAATTTGATATTTATAAATTATTACATTTTATTAAAAAACAGGAGAAATAAAGTGAATAAAATATTTTAGATCAGATATAATATATAATTACAAGCAGTAGAAATTATTAACAACGTCTTTAATTTTATAATTTTAAAATTATCGCAAAAGTATCTAATCATGATTTTTTTAATTTAAAAACGAAAAAATTGACAAACCCGAAATCGACCCGAAACTCGGTCAAACCTGGGTTCAAGTCAAACTGGATATACCCGAAACTCGTTTTACCAGTGACCCGACCCGAACCCAACCCGGATGACCCATTTGAAAGGTCTAATCCCATCACATGTGTCATATATAACCAGTGGCGGAGCCAGGGGGTGCTTGGGGGTGCTCGAGCACCCCCCTGGCGGAAAAAAAAATACAAAAAAATAATAATTTTTTTGCATATGTTTAGTATTTTTAAGGTAATATAACATATTTCGATGATGTTTGAAACAAGAGTCCTATCTAGCTCAAGTGGTAAGGAAGGAGTGATGGAAGGAGAATTAAAATCTAAAGGTCTTGGGTTCAATTCTCAACACCTTCACTTTTTCTTTGTTGTACTATAGCATTAATTCTTCTTCATTTCTCTCTATATTTTTCGTTTCTATCAACTATTTCATTAAAAAAAATATCATATTTATGTTTAAATTATACATTTAACATTTTCTTTCAATATTGTTTGTTTCTCTTCTATTTTTTTGGTTACTCTCCACTATTAAAATACAAAAAAAACATTTTCAAATATCACAATTTTAGTGTTTTTTCAATATTTTTTTAAAAAAAAACATTCTTAGTAAGTATACACCAAAAAACAATATTTCACAAAAAAAAAAATTAGCACCCCCTGGCCGAGAATCCTGGCTCCGCCACTGTATATAACCACTTATTTATTATTTTTATAATATTTTTAAAAACAATTTTGAAAATAGAATCATCCATTTTTTGTTATAAATTAATTAATTCTGTATTTATATAATTAATAATAATAATAATTTTTTACTTATTTTTGACAAGGTTCATTATATCCCACACTTTAAAATAAATAAATTATATCATAATATGATTAATATTTGTTATTTTGTTTGTTTTTTTTCTTGCAAATCAGGTACATCTTTGCAAACTTAATTGAATTAAATTTTATGTTTTGATCAACTTTTAAATATAAAAGTAAGTTTCAAATCAGGACTATTTTTTTACAATATTTCAATCATTTTTAATTCATTATATATTATTTTCTAATTTTTTTACGCGCATTATTTGATCCAATTTACTGCATTTGTCAATAAAGACGTAATCAATATTAAAAGTTTAGTTTTTATAATATTTTATATATAGGTTAAAAAACATTATATATATAGATATATATAATTAATTTTAATCTTTGAATGAATATTGTGGTGGGTTTTTTTTTTTGTATAAGAACCACTTACAGATTTTAATCTATAAATTGTCAAATTAAAAAATAAGTTACAAGGTTTTTCTAGCTAAGATGATTTTCAAAGGAGTAAACCATGAGATATATATAATGGGTCATGCATGCATGCATGATATTTATGAGCAAAGTCATATATTCAATCGCTCAAAGGGAGTCACGTGTCATACATTGTCCTTGAATATCGGGAGAAAATGTTGTCAAGTGACATAAACCTATGAAAAAATTCATAAAATTCAGTTTTGATGCCTCGATTAATAAATACAAAGGGTGTGGTATTGAAATTAATGCTCTAAATGAGCAAGGTCAAGAGTGGATTAGTGATGACGGTTGTGAGAGTTATTCAAATGAATTCAATCGCACCTTGGATGTTGTACAAGCGAAAGCAATCCTTTATGTTTTTTCAGTTGGTTTTCGACGATGGTTTGCCCCATATATTTGTGGATTTTGATTGTCAAATTGTTGAATTATTTACCTGGAGATTAAAAACCCATTTGAGGAATGTGTTGAGTATTATTTTGAAGAAGGTGGTGTATAAGGTTAGAGATTTTTTAGATTGCATGATTGATCTTATGTGAGGAGGGCAGACAATTCAATCGCATGCTTATTTTCACACTCGAACTAGATTTGTTTATACTTTTTAAACATTTTTATAGTTCTTCTTTATCTATTCGTTCTGATTTTGTTAGAAAATTATTATTGTTAAGTAATGAGGGAGTTTTAATTTGATTTCAATAATAATCCTCTAGTATTATTTAATTTTTTAAACTATATAAAAATTATAATAAGATTTAGATTATTATTTATGTTTGTAGTTTAATATAGTTTGTTTATTTATTTATTTAATGTTAATATTTTTTTACATTTAAATATGAAAAAATGTTATAATTTGATCCTCCATAATATTTTTACATTAAACCCGTGCAATGCACGGGGAATGGAAGAGTTAATATTACTAATTCTGCTAGCATTTTGCTGACGTGTCACGCCCACAATTAAAGTTGAATTTTTTTATTCAAATGGGATTTTCTTATTGGTCAATATTATTATGGAAATTTTAAAATATGTGTTTCCTATTTTAAATATGGTTTGAATCCATTCCCTTATTTATTTATTTTTTATTATATTGCCGTAAATATTGAGACATGTTTCCATATTTTTTTTTCCGAATGCAATATTCTCATAATTTGTCTACATACGTTGAAATTAAATTTGAATCTTGATATATTTTATTTTTGGAAATTTATACTCTACATAAACCCATATCCAATTGTCCGTTTATAAAATGCTACGGAGTATAAATTAACTTTCACATATGTTCATATTTTCTCACCAACCATGCAAGTAGTTCATTTTCAAATAAATTAATCAAAGATGTACTCGGATTGCCTGCATTCATTATCTTAACGGATTTAATTCATTTAAATATTTGTTTATTATATCACATTTATCCCAATCATGTTAAAAGTTACGACTCCCTCTATTCGTTTAGCTAAATATGTTGTTTAATATTCATTCACGCTTTGTTAGGATGGTAAAAATTAAATGAAATATTATTTTTTCATTTTTTTTATAAATTAATTTCGATAATAGGTAATCTATTAATAATATTAATTCTACTATCATTTTGCTGATGTGTCACGTTCACAATTAAACTTGAATTTTTTTATTCAAATGGTATTTTCTCATTGGTAAATATTATTGCTGAAATTTTAAAATATCTGTTTCCTATTTTAAACATATTTGTTTCCTAATTTTATACTAAAATATTATTTAATTTGATATGTTGTATGTCAATTTGTGATCTAAATCTTAATTTTCGGAAAAATGAATTTAAATCGAGTATTTCAAGAAAAAATTGTCCTCAATTTAATCGAACTCGAAACTCTTAAAGCGGATTCCGGCCAAAATTTTGAAATTTATGCAAAATAAAATTTTCTTCCCGCTTCATATATCGAGAATTGAAAAATGATATTCGAATCTCATTATTAAATTCGGATTGGAAATATTAAAACCTTATTTTAATCGAGTCGGTATAACAGTGAGAGGGCAGATTTCGAGATTTAATTATCGGGTATTTTGAATTTCAATTCCGACACATGAGTTGTCTCTTATCCTTGCCTCGTTTGACCTCCCAACAGCTCACCTCCCTCCCTCTTTCACTCCCCTATTTCTAGCTAGACAGTAGACACCATATCCCCTTTTGAGATCCCCCTCCCCTTGCCTTTGTCTAGTCACACCCTGCAACATCCATTTCTTTCTTTTATCCGATAGGCACAACCCTCAGTACCTCCTCTCTTCCCTCTTTCATGTCGAAAAGCCCCTTCCTTTGGCTCCCTTGCACCGCCACCACTCCACCTCCTATTCTGCCAGCAGCCACCAGGACTCACCACCATCACTCCCGGCTCCGTCGTCGCCCTTGCCTGGAGCCAAAACCGAGCCCATCTCCCTTGTTCCGCAGCTTCAATACCCGAGCTCCAAGCCTCCATTCTCCTTCTCTCTTGATGAGCAGCAGCATCCGGGGATGCAAGCACCACCTCCCTTACTTCAGACGCCGGCAAACCTAGGGAACCCGCCCATGAGAACCGCCGCCGAGCAAGCGCAGCCCCCTTCTTTCTCTTCCCCTGTTCTCGCCATTTTCAATCGGTAATGCCTCCTTTCCGTTCCTACCACATTCGTTCACTTCCAGACAGTCTAAGGGCGAGATTGAACCTGTTTCCACTCCCCCTAGGCCATCCCCGAGGGGAATCGATCTCCGGCGAGCTCCGCCTCCAACGACACCCAATCGCGCACCGACGAGGTTTTCCGGCGAGTCGACGCCCTCGGTGAGCACTCCTCCTCCTCATTTCTTTTCTTGGTTGTTTTCTGTCCTTGGTGTCGGGTAGGTTGGTCGGATTCCAGTCGCCGGCCGAGCTCCCTCTTCTCCTTCTGATTATCGAACGCAGGGGTTAGGGGATTTTTGAAGATAATGAATAGTTGCTGAGGTTCGGTTCTTGTTTTAAAAAAAAGGGTTCGGTTCGGTTTTTTTTAAAGCAAACCGGTTCAGGGATTTTTAAAAGAGAGCTAGGCTGGGCTGGTTGGTCTGGATCCGAAAATAAAGGAGTTGGGCCTATCTGGTATTTTGGGCCGGATCTGTTCTTTTAAAGAAATAATGATTTGACCCTAATTTTTTAAATGTGAGTTTGTTTTGAGTCTTTTAAAATATAGAGGGCTCGTTTTGGGGTTTTAAGAAAAGGTGGGGTCGGTTTGGTAATTTATAAAAATAAGGGGGATTTGAAGACAAATGTATTTTGATATAAAATATATTTAATGGAATATAAATTATTATATGATATTATTGATGTGTTTAAAAACAAAATATTATTATTTGGATTTAAAGTTATAAAATTATTATGGTGATTTAAAATATTATATTATTGGACTTGGATTTTTAAAGAGAATTTGGAAAAGGTTTTAAAGGTTGGAATTGATTTGATAAATGGAGACTGATTTAATAAATTTAAAAAGAGGAATTTTGGAGATATACTAACCTTGTCGGATTTGTCTTCAAATAATAGTAAAATAAGTTGATGAAAGGGTATTGTTTTATAAATAGATTTTTGGATGATTTGAGAAAGCGTTTTGAATGGTGATTTGATCTAACATGAGGTTTTATAAGAGTTTTGGGAAATCTTGGGAAAATGAGGAATAAATTTGATGACTTGTGTGTGATATTATATGCTTTAAGTAATATTAGGAGTAGACTTATTTATATTACTTATATATGTGTTAGGTGATCATCTATGACATGTTGGCTTCCTGTATACCTAGTTATTGCCTTTTGCTGTTCTGCACATCCAGGTGAGTTCCTATATGAGCTCACTCAGATTCGAAAAGAGATCTCCCTGCTTGTAGCCATGTGCATACTAGGTGCTTGCATTCATAATAAAGCATGTCATGTAGTATCCTGCTAGGATTGCACTCATGATTGAGCATTCGTTTACTCATTGCTTTTGTAAACAGAACGACCGTTATCTGTGAAGTAACTAGAGTCATTGCTAGGGTTATAGGACAACCTAGTCTCATCGGGTCCCGTCCTGAGTCAATCGAGTCATGAACTTCCTTATATTATGAGATGCATGCGGGCTTTATTGTGGATACGGGTTGGGCATGCGTGCCACCCAATTATATGGAATGCATTCACGAGCTGGCCAGTCTCCGCCCTATCGGAAGGGGGTGGAGGTAGGAGAGGGATATACCACTTGGTATTCGGTGCTAAGGCCTTATTATATTTATGCACTTGATCTTAGGAACATGCTAGTGTGTTAATATTCTGCCTTGCATCTAGAAGCGTCTTTATTAGGACTAGCGTGTGTATATGTCTGCTTGTTTGTGATTATATTGCGTAGGGCTTTGATCTGACACCGCCCCACATACAATTTTTTTAGGTTTGTTTTGCAGCATGATTATTCCTTGTTTCCGTGACGTGGGAACTCTCTTGGGCGATCTCAAAGAAATGGTTTAACTCCACTAACATTGTATATTAAATTTCGATAAATACGCTTATTGATTTGGTTTTGACTCGGCTCTGCCGTGTCACCCTCTTGTATTACACCTTGATTCTACTATTTGCATGACTGTTGGTTTTCCACGCTTAGACTTATGACAGGTACAGGGAACTTCCCCGGGGATTCCAACGATCCCTTTGAATTTTGGGTATGAAATCCCACTTTAAAATGTTAGGATAGAATTTCAAACCTTCAACCTGTACTCGGGGCGCAAGATCCTAACGACGGGTTTCATCCCTCGAAACGTAACCCGGGAATCATAATCCCGGGCCGTTACAAAGATGGTATCAGAGCTCAGGTTATGCAAACCGAGTATGATAGGTTGAAGTGGTTTTGAAAATGGCCCAAGGTTTTCAAATGGTTTTTCAAAATGTTTTAGAAAGGGTAAAATGAATTTAATATGGCTAACTCAAATGGATTAAATATAAATTTGACTCAATAAATATGGTAATCAAACAAAGGGAAACTAAGGGGTAGTGAAGGTGATAGACCATCCCTATTGGATGTAGTTGGGAACGGGCATGCAAAATATAACTTGATCTTTACAGATGGGCCTACAAGACTCCAAGGCTTTGCGTCATAGTGGCTGGAGTGGCGAGTTAGGTAGAGACCGTGAGGTTTTGCCCCTCCGATTAGTCGCCCCTCGAAGGGCGGCCCATAGGATAGCTTGATTGTTGATTGTTCTGTGCTGAGTGTTGTTTGCTTAAATTGGAGACCTGGTTGATATTTTGACTATGAATCATGTGTTAAATGCCTATGTGAATGGAATAGCGGGGGAGATCTTTTGCCATTATAGAGTCGGGATCCCAGTCCTTGTGGGATTGCCTTGATCTTTTAAGCCTAACTATTTCCTTCTTCGGTCATCTTTTCCTGACCCCACTGAACGTCTTTATTGAGCTTTTCTTGCGATGTCGGTGTGATCTACAGGAAATTGGGAGGAGTAACCACATCTGAGGTTGTATTGGAGTATGATGTTTACTTGATCCATTTGCTACCCTACTCGAGAGTCACATGAATATTCCACGGGAAACAAGTCATGGGGATTCTGGAAATGAGTAAGAGTTGCCCTGCTAGATCTCTGTCGGGTTATCTTAATTGCTCTATCAACGATTGCATGATTCAATATGTACTACCCCCTAGACTTGCAAATTGATTGTTAGTGTGAGTTTATGCCTACATGCCTGGATGTCCATGTTTAGCCATTGCTTAGGTTCGTGTTACCTTTCATTGCCCATATCATCCCAACATATATTGATGATCGTTAATGTGGATTTGTGGTTGTATGCCATTATGTATCCATGCTTGGCCACCTTGTTTAGGTCTCATGTCATGCTTAGTGTATTTCTCTCATACCCCTAGGCATGCGCAACATGACTTCATTGGTTCCCCGCATCGTCATACTAATATGGATTGAATGCATATGTCACAAGTTACGAACTCGGATGATGTTTACACTCTCTCTCTTGGATTAGGATCATGATAGTGTGACCCTTAGCATGTTAGTCTAACTCTTGCCACTCCTTGTGCCTTTATGACCACTAAACCATAGCATGCTCACCTTTTTATTCCCATGATATTTTCTTCTGCTTTGTGGTATCCTCTCGTGTTTCCTTGAATATATGACCTGAAATTTCAAGCATGTACCGTTTAGATATTTGCATGGACCTATAATTGTCTACCATCATATCTATGCGACTATGCCTAGCTATCTTGCTTTAGGCCCATTTTATACTCTGATATATGTCTATCATGCTTCTAGGTTATGATAGTGTAGCTTATTTGGCTCTTTGCAAACTTTTGTGCTAATCGAATGAATGTATGTACGAATGAGTTAGTATCACATTTCCGCATATACAGGACACCTGAATGCTAGGGTGAGACTAGTCGAAGTAACTTGATTGTAATCAAGTTCGATATAAGCTGGTAGTATCCTATAGGGCTTATGAATTCCAATATGACTCGATGACTGGTAAATTGTCATGCTTGCTTCATCACGTGAATACGACTATCCCATGATGTGATAGTTGTTGTACCATTTCATGTACTCCTATGACGGTTCATTCATAGCATGATTTATAATCTATCGTATGTGATGTTCTCTTGTTCACTGTGTAAAGATACCTATGTCTTGCCATGTATCGTTAGTATCATGTAGGATCACAATGTGACTTGATATATTATTGTGTTAAATACGTGCCCTGGTTGTATACTATCAATCTATACATGCGTACTTGCATGCTTTGTATCCATGTGAAGTCGTGCTGCCTTAAGCTCGTGTTGCCATTTCCGCCATATTCCCCCCTTGTTCTCATATGGTCGCGTTACATTTGGTTGACCTCTTAAATGCATCCATGCTAGTTTCCAAATGAACATGTAACCTATGTTGCATAGCCGTGCATCTTATCGTGTTAAGATATATCTTATAGGACCCATGAATTATGGATTGTGTGTATTCATGCTCTATCTCCTTTATGAACTGTTCTCACGTAGGATAGACTCTGCGATGTTTTGTATTCTTCCCAACATCTCTGATATGCAACCCTTTAATTGTTTAGAAATTGATAGACCCATTTATAGAGTTAATGCCTATTTTCGATGCATGTTAAGCATTAGGTGATTATCAATGTGTGTCTATCATCTCATCACTTGATGTTCTTTCTGCATGCCTCTGACCTTTTAAAGCTTCCGTAAATAAATAATCTGGCACCTCGCATGTCCACACACACATCACGATCGCTATAAGGCACTCACATGATTACCCTTGCATACATAATGTAGCATACCGCTACCTTGAAGCATGATACCTTAGGAGCCTTATCCTGTTTCGCACTATGATATACGCATGACTCATTCATCACAATTGCTTATATTCCTTTTATATGTGCTAATGTTTGGGTGCAATAGTAGTCTTGCTTAAACTTCTATGACTCGTCCCACTATTATTTGAAGTTGCTCGATGCATCTTATTCATATACACATGCGACTGTCATGTAGTACCTTGTAACATCTATGCCTGCAGAGATATGACTTGTGTGATTGTATGCTCAACTTGCATCTCATGTAGCCACTCTTGTCATAGGTTGTGATAGCCTTGTTATACTCTCTCTGCATGATCTTATGACTGTCCAAGCATGTTAGATATTGTTAGTCAAGTTAGAATGATATGCCTCCACATGGTTGCATTGTGTTAAGTATGATTAGTGGCATGCTTATGTGTGTTCTCATCCAAGTTGTTCTTACCACATGACCCATACTTTTATAAAATATGTGTCAATTAGCAGTTGAATACCACGTTGCATGTTATACCTTACGACATGGTAGATGCATGTATGCATGAACTGTGATTTTGGTGACAAATTGTTCCTCAATGATTACCTTTGATTGCGCTTTTTCCTTAAATAGATATTACTAGTATCATGGAGGACTGCTTTCCAACCATAGCTCATTATATGCTGACATCCCGCACTTACCCGATCATAAGAGCGTTGTTGTTGCATAACATGGTTTCTATATGGCTTTATATGATCCTTTCATGTACTAGTCCGACTGATATAAAACATCTCGATAAGTCTGCATATGATTCTACATTGATTAAAACCTGCCTATGTGTACATGTCACGAATAATTTACCCTACGTGTAATGCTTTGTGTTGTCTACTAGATCGTGCATAAGCTTTATGTCGCACAAATCTATTTTTGCATCCGTGTATACATGTCTCTTATACATATCAAGCTTGTCTGATATATGAAACGAAAAGTTGCTAGCTAGTCCTTTTTACCCCATGCAGAACTCGATCATGCTTTTGGTTGCCCCTATCTGTTAACATCTTTCATTTAAATAGGTCCATGATAGTGCCCAGTGAGGTGACTAGTTTACTCCACGATTGCTATGTGTTTTGCTTGCTGCACTTGTAACCTTGTAGAGTTCCATAAGGGCATCATACTCCTTCTTGGGTTTCGTCGTATCATCATCAGTTGGTATGTGTTCGGTTCTGTGGGGAGTCCAGGTTGTCCTCCTTGTCTCTCCCTTATCTCCGCTGTTGGAGGGTAAAATTTCATGAATTTTATTGTTCATAGAGTAGATAAATTTATCCCATTCATTTTATAAAAAAATGTGGTAAATTTTTCACAAGGTAACCATAAGTTTACAAATCCAAAATGGGCCAGAAGAAATCCATTGCAACAAGCCCAAATGCAATCAGCCCATCGCTAATGAAAGGTTGAATTCAGAAGTTACAGAAAGTGACAGTTTTCTATTCTGATGACAGTTCAAAAAAAAATACAAATGGGAGAGTGATGGAGCGGTTCTCCCATCTGACAGAACGTGTGTTTAGGCCATAACTGTCAGATTTCCCCCCTTTAAAAAGGGTACTGCACTCTGCAAAAGGGTCTTTCCTCTGACTCTCGTCACTTGCATCTGCTGAACAGAAAGCAGTTGTTTCTCCTTCCGACTTGCTTTTCTTCGGACGGTTTCTTCTGGCCAGTTTTATTCTCTCTCCATTAAAACTTCCTTCTTCTTTCCTCTTGGAGGAGGTCTCAAACCTGCAAACAACATCAAGGTAGAAATCAAAATCCTTCCATGGCCTGTCTACCATTGTCTTTCTTGCAGGTTAATACAATAAAGACTGGTGGGGCGTTATAGGTTCGAAATTGAGAGTTTCACCTAGCGCCAAAATTCGTAGTCGGTTTGAAATTTAGAGTTTCACCGCTACACCCGATCTCATGAGATCGATTCATATTCCGAATTGCTGCCAAAATTCTACCAGAATTCCATCAACAAGAATTCAAATCAACAAATGCAGCCAAGTTCAAGACTTCACTGCTTAATTGAGAAACATCATATTCTGGACATAGAAACTGTTGTCCAGTCAAAACAGCCACCAATGCAAAATAAACATGAATTGGAGATCTATAAACTCTCTTGGAAGCATAGAAAATTGGGCATTAAAAAAAATCAGTAGCTACTACATGGCAAACTGATGAATCCAAAGTTAATATACCAAAATCAAAATCAGGCTATGCCTACCAAAGAGTGATTGAAATTCCAATTCAGAAGAAACAAGGAAAAGAGGGGGAAACGAGCATACCTGGTTGGTGGCGCCGGGCTCGTGTCCGCGCGGGAGTTACAGCAACAAATCCGAGCACTCAAGCGAGGGCTTGCTGCACTGTTCTTCCTTCTTGAAGGCTTAAAGTTAAAACCCCTTTGTCAACTTTCAGATCTCTCGAGCCTTTGATGCGCATCCGCTTCTGACTACCCCAAACCGAAAAGCCCCAAAATGTATAAATTGCAGCCCTAAAATTGCAAACAGAAGAAAAAAGTCGATTAAATTCGGAGATTGAGTACAAGATTAGAAGGAGAGAACAGAAAAACTAAATTTTTAAACTCATCTGACGTACGGGAGTTCTCTTCAATCGTCGGAACCGCTTTCGTCTTTCCTTGATTCCGGTTTCGAGGGCTACTCCGACGGCTTTCGATTCTTCTTCCTCATCTGAACCGCGCCGGGCGAGTCTGCGAATGCCGCCAGCGCCGGTATAAGAGGGCACCTTCAATCTCTGATTAGCCGCCGCTGTTTCTGAGTGGTGGAGTTCTCTCCGTAGAGTGGACGAGCTGTTGGGGGGGAATGTTAGGGTTAAAAATCAATACTGTGAAATTGATTTGCAGACAAAAAAGGGGCGTATGAATTAAAATTGGACCCAGGCTTCCTGAGAGCATACATGAATTGAACTAACGAAATGTGGGCTTGGTTTGATTAAACTATAAAAGCTCATGATTCTGAGTTGGGCTTAGGCCCATAAAGCATATCATTTGAATATGCAGTAACATGTTCCTAAATGGTATACATATGTATGACATATCATATATGTATACACATACGCATGAGCTTTTGGCTTATAAAGAAAAGGTGTGCTTAATTGCACAATTTACCCCCTAAAATATAAGAATTATATTTGGCATAAATTAAGAATTCGAATTTGATCAAAGCCTAAAATTAAACTCGTCAAATATTCTTCGCCAATTAATTCTAGTGGGTCAGTCTCAAACCGGCTTCAACAAAAACGGAGTCAAAATCTCAAATCAAGTTTCACCCAAATATAAACTTGGTTTTTTTAAACGAACTACGAGTGATTTGATTCTCTTTCAAGAGATACGTAGGAAACTCGATACAAAGCTATAGCTCATCGAGTTCAATCACACGGTCCACAAACGACCAAAAGGGTAAATCCACAAAATCAAATTTGTTGTTCCGATAGAACTACGTAAAGACTTGACGCCGTAAAACGGCTACGTAGGTAACCCGATATTAAATCTCAAAATATGTCGGGTACAGTCGCTAACCTCTAAATTCACTTTAAAATTGAAAATGAGGTTAAAATTAACGTCAAATTAAATACACATGATTTTCCGTGTAAGTGATAGCCGTTGAGTTGGGAAACCCTTCCGAGAAGGTGTGCTCAATTTATTCGGGTGATACATGAGAAAATCTCATGCATATGATAGTGTGATTTATGTTAGGGCTACCCTTCCGAGAAGGTGGGTCCTAATACGATCCAATGATGCATGAAAACCTTTAAAGGGGTAAAACACACCAACTAAAACACTTGGAACTACGTGAGGCTTGATTCTCTTCCAAGAGATACGTAGGCAACCCGTTAAAATTCGGGTGCAGCCCAAATCACAAAAACCATTCAAATCTTGGTATCGATACGACTTCGAATCAAGAGGATAACGAAAAGGGGTCGAACTCAAATATTAAAAACTAAATAAAATGTGTTGTTCAATTATATCGCGCATTTTTGTCCAACATCCGCTAACTAAAAAAATTTGCTTGCAATACTTTGACGAACGATGGCGTAGAGAAGAGACCGTTTAGCCATAAAGCACGGGAGCGGCACAGCGGAAGCACGGTGGACCCATAACCCCAGGTCCCAGAACTAACATATTGATTCTTTGAATGATGAACTGGTATTGGATGTTACCTGGTTCACTTCTACTTATGATGATGAATTTTAGTGCTTTGGTGTTCCTATGTGACTGACCTTGTGATATGATTGATGTTCTGTGTTGGTAAGACTTGCTTGTTTCTATTACTTGTGGAACGTGAACTATACCTGCTGAGATCCTGACCTTGTGTTTAGTAATCATGATATTATGTGCCCCGTTCATATGTGATAATATGTTATTGTGATTCTGGCCTGATATTACCTTTGCTCGAATTATTATTAGCATGATGTTATGTGGTAACTTGTTTTGCTATGTCGATACCTAATATTCTGCAATACTTGCCAAGCATGATAGTATATTAGGATTCATGACACGTGACTGTTTAAGGTATTGAGAGATAATGATGTATAAACCTAGTGTGAAATCATGTTATATGCTGATATGAAATACTTGGGAATTAAGTGATAGTAGAATGAAGGGTCCATGGTATAAGATGCATGTTATCCTGATATAACGATATGCGATGTCCTGTTAAGTTAAACGTTGCCATGATTATATTTTGTGCTTGCTGTGTTGTTAGACTTTGCTATTGCTGAACCATGAGAGCATGACAGGTTCTATGATTGACAACTTGAACTTAAATGGCTGAAACATGATTGTGTTGACATCTCTATGCATTGCTATTTCAAAATTGATTTTCAGCTAGATCCTTGGCTATGAAAATGGTGAATATCTTAGCTTGCTGAATCTTGTTGACATGGAATTTTATTGTGCTGACTTGTTGCCCTTCTATTAGATTGACCCCTATTTGTGACAAATTCTATTATGTTGGTAGTGGTAAGAAGGAAACCATGCTGATGCGATTTGCTATGGTTGAGACTTGATGTGTTTGTGTGCTACCCTTTCAAAAATGACATTCCTGATTAATGCATTCTTATTTGGCTGACACCTAGAACATGAATTGCTAATGTTAAGTGTTGACGTTCTAATATACTGGTGTGTGGCAATGTTGGTAATGGCTATTCATGTTACGGTTTTGGCGTGGCCAATTTCGGTTGTTGGTTGGTTATGATGTGGTATGTCTTGGTTATATCGATCCTGATAATGGCTAGAGATTCGTAGATTGGAATTGCTTTTGAGATTGGAAAATAGGAACAGAATATGGGATTAGCCTTTAGAGGTGGATGATTCCACCTCTTGTTGATCATCTGTTTGACCCCGTCCACCGCTCTTTATTTACCAATTGAAGGATGATTCCACCTCTTGAGTTCTGAATTTGCTTGACCAACTTGAGATTTAAAGGGTTTTTAAAGAGTTTGGAAGCGACCAACTCGGATTTTGAAAAGCTTTGGAATGGTTTTGAAGTTGAGAGGTTCGCTTGATTTGAACGGTTTTGAACGATTTTGAAAAAGACTAACTTGGATTTTGAGAGACCGAACGCGATCGAAAATTTCCACAATTTTTTTTGCCAATCTTTTTCAATCGTGGAAACCCCTTTTGAAACTTTTCAACCCGGGCAACTCTATCATACTTCACGAAGTAGATATAAGCATTTATTGAGGGCGCTTGTAGGGTGCTTGCTAAGACCTAGTGATGATATATATTGTAGAACTTTTGGAGTTGTGGTACTTCCGAAAAGTCGAAGCAAGGATGTGATAGGGGCGCTTATTGCACACTTGTCAAGACCAATTGGGAATGTCACGACCGTGAAAAGGATGTTGTGAGAATCCCGGAAGATGCAATCGAGATGATTGCAAGATCCCTGGACATGGTCCTTGTACTCGCATTTTAAAACTTCATCCTCTTTATTTTGAAGTCATTTTAGTCTCAGGGACGAAACTTGTTTTTAGAGGTGGATGATGTAAAGACTCGGATTTCCAAATCTTAATTTTCGGAAAAATGAATTTAAATCGAGTATTTCAAGAAAAAATTGTCCTCAATTTAATCGAACTCGAAACTCTTAAAGCGGATTCATGCCAAAATTTTGAAATTTATGCAAAATAAAATTTTCTTCCCACTTCATATATCGAGAATTGAAAAATGATATTCGAATCTCATTATTAAATTCGGATTGAAAATATTAAAACATTATTTTAATCGAGTCGGTATAACAGCGAGAGGGCGGATTTCGGGATTTAATTATCGGGTATTTTGAATTTCAATTCCGACACATGAGTTGTCTCTTATCCTTGCCTCGTTTGACCTCCCAACAGCTCACCTCCCTCCCTCTTTCACTCCCCTATTTCTAGCTAGACATTAGACACCATATCCCCTTTTGAGATCCCCCTCCCCTTGCCTTTGTCTAGTCACACCCTACAACAAGCATTTCTTTCTTTTATCCGACAGGCACAACCCTCAGTACCTCCTCTCTTCCCTCTTTCATGTCGAAAAGCCCCTTCCTTTGGCTCCCTTGCACCGCCACCACTCCACCTCCTGTTCTTCCAGCAACCACCAGGACTCACCACCATCACTCCCAGCTCCGTCGTCGCCCTTGCCTGGAGCCAAAACCGAGCCCATCTCCCTTGTTTCGCAATGTCAGTATCCGAGCTCCAAGCCTCCATTCTCCTTCTCTCTTGATGAGCAGCAGCATCCGGGGATGCTAGGACCACCTCCGTTACTTCCGACGCCGGCAAACCAAGGGAACCCGCCCATGAGAACCACCGCCGAGCAAGCGCAGCCCCCTTCTTTTTCTTCCCCTGTTCTCGCCATTTTCAATCGGTAAGGCCTCCTTTCCGTTCCTACCACATTCGTTCACTTCCAAACAGCCTAAGGGCGAGATTGAACCTCTTTCCACTCCCCCTAGGCCATCCCCGAGGGGAATCGATCTCCGGCGAGCTCCGCCTCCGACGAGACCCAATCGCGCACCGACGAGGTTTTCCGGCGAGTCGACGCCCTTGGTGAGCACTCCTCCTCATCCTTTCTTTTCTTGGTTGTTTTATGTCCTTGGTGTCGGGTAGGTTGGTCGGATTCCAGTCGCCGGCCGAGCTCCCTCTTCTCCTTCTGATTTTCGAACGCATGGGTTAGGGGATTTTTGAAGATGATGAATAGTTTCTGAGGTTCGGTTCTTGTTTAAACAAAAAGGGTTCGATTCGGTTTTTTTAAAGCAAACCGGTTCAGGGATTTTTAAAAGAGAGTTGGGCTGGGCTGGTTGGTCGGGATCCGAAAATAAAGGAGTTGGGCCTATCTGGTAATTTGGGCCGGATCTGTTCTTTTAAAGAAATAAGGATTTGGGCCTAATTTTTTAAATGTGAGTTTGTTTTGAGTCTTTTAAAATATAGAGGGCTCGTTTTGGGGTTTTAAGAAAAGGTGGGGTCGGTTTGGTAATTTA
This sequence comes from Persicaria tinctoria, assembly GCA_037127255.1. NCBI lineage: Eukaryota > Viridiplantae > Streptophyta > Magnoliopsida > Caryophyllales > Polygonaceae > Persicaria > Persicaria tinctoria. Next base: position 39,195,591 of record JBANSL010000006.1, read on the forward strand.
TAAAAATAAGGAGGATTTGAAGACAAATGTATTTTGATATAAAATATATTTAATGGAATATAAAATATTATATGATATTATTGATGTGTTTAAAAACAAAATATTATTATTTGGATTTAAAGTTATAAAATTATTATGGTGATTTAAAATATTATATTATTGGACTTGGATTTTTAAAGAGAATTTGGAAAAGGTTTTAAAGGTTGGAATTGATTTGATAAATGGAGACTGATTTAATAAATTTTAAAAGAGGAATTTTGGAGATATACTAACCTTGTCGGATTTGTCTTGAAATAATAGTAAAATAAGTTGATGAAAAGCTAATGTTTTATAAATAGATTTTTGGATGATTTGAGAAAGCGTTTTGAATGGTGATTTGATCTAACTTGAGGTTTTATAAGAGTTTTGGGAAATCTTGGGAAAATGATGAATAAATTTGATGACTTGTGTGTGATATTATATGCTTTAAGTAATATTAGGAGTAGACTTATTTATATTACTTATATATGTGTTAGGTGATCATCTATGACATGTTGGCTTCCTGTTTACCTAGTTATTGCCTTTTGCTGCTCTACAAATCCAGATGAGTTCCTATATGAGCTCACTCAGATTCGAAAAGAGATCTCCCTGCTTGTAGCCATGTGCATACTAGGTGCTTGCATTCATAATAAAGCATGTCATGTAGTATCCTGCTAGGATTGCACTCATGATTGAGCATTCGTTTACTCATTGCTTTTGTAAACAGAACGGTCGTTATCTGTGAAGTAACTAGAGTCATTGCTAGGGTTATAGGACGACCTAGTCTCATCGTGTCCTGTCCTGAGTCAATCGAGTCATGAACTTCCTTATATTATGAGATGCCTGCGGGCTTTATTGTGGATACGGGTTGGGCATGCATGCCACCCGATTATATGGAATGCATTCACGAGCTGGCCAGTCTCCGCCCTATCGGAAGGGGGTGGAGGTAGGAGAGGGATATACCACTTGGTATTCGGTGCTAAGGCCTTATTATATTTATGCACTTGATCTTAGGAATATGCTAGTGTGTTAATATTCCGCCTTGCATCTAGAAGCATCTTTATTAGGACTAGCGTGTGTATATGTCTGCTTGTTTGGGATTATATTGCGTAGGGCTTCGATCTGACTCCGCCCCGCATACTTTTTTTTTTAGGTTTGTTTTGCAGCATGATTATTCCTTGTTTCCGTGACGTGGGAACTCTCTTGGGCGATCTCAAAGAAATGGTTTAACTCCACTAACATTGTATATTAAATTTCGATAAATACGCTTATTGATTTGGTTTTGACTCGGCTCTGCCGTGTCACCCTCTTGTATTACACCTTGATTCTACTATTTGCATGACTGTTGGTTTTCCACGCTTAGACTTATGACAGGTACAGGGGACTTCTTCGGGGATTCCAACGATCCCTTCGAATTCTGGGTATGAAATCCCACTTTAAAATGTTAGGATAGAATTTCAAACCTTCAACCTGTACTCGGGGTGCAAGATCCTAACGAGGGGTTTCATCCCTCGAAACGTAACCTGGGAATCATAATCCCGGGCCGTTACAGATTAGTGATGACGGTTGTGAGAGTAATTCAAATGAATTCAATCGCACCTTGGATGTTGTACAAGCTAAAGCAATCCTTTATGTTTTTTCAGTTGGTTTTAGACGATGGTTTGCCCCATATATTTGTGGATTTTGATTGTCAAATTGTTGAATTATTTACCTGGAGATTAAAAACCCGTTTGAGGAATGTGTTGAGTATTATTTTGAAGAAGGTGGTGTCTAAGGTTAGAGATTTTTTAGATTGCATGATTGATCTTATGTGAGGAGGGCGGACAATTCAATCGCATGCTTATTTTCACACTCGAACTAGATTTGTTTCTACTTTTTAAACATTTTTATAGTTCTTCTTTATCTATTCGTTCTGATTTTGTTAGAAAATTATTATTGTTAAGTAATGAGGGAGTTTGAATTTGATTTCAATAATAATCCTCTAGTATTATTTAATTTTTTTAAACTATATAAAAATTATAATAAGATTTAGATTATTATTTATGTTTGTAGTTGAATATAGTTTGTTTATTTATTTATTTAATGTTAATATTTTTTATATTTAAATATGAAAAAATGTTATAATTTGATCCTCCATAATATTTTTACATTAAACCCGTACAATGCACGGGGAATGGAAGAGTTAATATTACTAATTCTGCTAGCATTTTGCTGACGTGTCACGCCCACAATTAAAGTTGAATTTTTTATTCAAATGGGATTTTCTTATTGGTCAATATTATTATGGAAATTTTAAAATATGTGTTTCCTATTTTAAATATGGTTTGAATCCATTCCCTTTTTTATTTATTTTTGATTATATTGCCGTAAATATTGAGACATGTTTCCATATTTTTTTTTCCGAATGCAATATTCTCATAATTTGTCTACATACGTTGAACTTAAATTTGAATCTTGATATATTTTATTTTTGGAAATTTATACTTTACATAGACCCATATCCAATTGTCCGTTTATAAAATGCTACGGAGTATAAATTAACTTTCATATATGTTCATATTTTCTCACCAACCATGCAAGTATTTCATTTTCAAATAAATTAATCATAGATGTACTCGGATTGCCTGCATTCATTATCTTAACGGATTGAATTCATTTAAATATTTGTTTATTATATCACATTTATCCCAATCATGTTAAAAGTTACGACTCCCTCTATTCGTTTAGCTAAATATGTTGTTTAATATTCATTCACGCTTTGTTAGGATGGTAAAAATTAAATGAAATATTATTTTTTCAATTTTTTTATAAATTAATTTCGATAATAGGTAATCTATTAATAATATTAATTCTACTATCATTTTGCTGATGTGTCACGTTCACAATTTAACTTGAATTTTTTTATTCAAATGGTATTTTCTCATTGGTAAATATTATTGCTGAAATTTTAAAATATCTGTTTCCTATTTTAAACATATTTGTTTCCTAATTTTATACTAAAATATTATTTAATTTGATATGTTGTATGTCAATTTGTGATCTATTTTAATCATCTACGTACATTGAACATTCGTCAAGTCTTTGCTGATTTTATTCTTGGATATTAAAATCATTGATTTATCATATTTAACTGATTGCAATATTCCTCATAATGTCTACATACAACGAACATGTAATAATCAATTTTTAAATATTCGATTTCAAAAATTAATTATAAAAATCAATTAGAGCCAAAAAAAAGTTTGTTTTAATTTAATTATTTTAGACATCTTAAATGACTATCGAAAAATAAATAATATTTTAAAACTCACAAGCATTACTAATGCTTATTTTACATCTTGGATGAGGCTTCTTAGATCACTTTTCTACCTTTAAGGATTTTTTTTTACCATCTTACCTTTATTTTGAATATTCATTTTCCTCTTTTTCTAACCATCTTTCTCATGAAAATAATGAATAAGTTATGTATATCTACATAACTTCAAAATTATTCACACAATCATGTGCTTATGATTTTTTTAATATTTGTATGAGAGCTTATATTTTACTTTTTAGATCTATGCTAATGATAATAATTATATATTTATTTCAAATTATATTAGGCGGTGTATTTTAGTATTATTACTACTTTAATTACCTTATTAAATCATTTTCAAAATTTGTATCGTATCTCTTTCCAACTAATTTATAAATTATAAAAAATACTTTATACATATTTTTGTTGTAAACACGTATATATATATTAATATAGTAATATATAGATATATAAAATGATGTTCAAATTAAAATGGATCAAGCTCACGTGCCTTCAAGGTACGGGTATTACTAGGGGTGGGCACGGGACGGGACGAGACGGGATTGAGCCGGGACGGGACTCGTCCCGCGGAATTTTTACGGGACGGGATTGACACTTTTTTTTCGGGACGGGATGGTGTCTGGACGGGACGGGATCGGGACGGGACGGGCCTTGTCCCGCATATAAAAATAATAAAATATTATATAAATTTGCAAAGTGAAAAATGCTTTCATAATTCATTATTTTGTATAATATGTTGAATACGGTATTCTTCTCAACTATATTATTTATTAATAATAATAATATTATTATTATTATTATTATTATTATTATTAATATTATAATACTATTATTAAGTCATACAATGATTGTATAATTAATTATAATGTTCAACATATTTGGATACATTATCTTACTAGATCAAGACGGAAAGGAATTGAGACGAGATTCACCAAATATTGTCTCATTATCAATTGATAGTTGGGAAGAATACTGTATTTAATTAGCTATTTGCCTCTTGTAACTCTAAATGGGTATAATAATAATAATAATAATAATAATAATAATAATAATAATAATCCCACGTTATAATTAAAAATAAAATAAAATAATATTACTTATTTTTATTGTTATTATTATAAAATAATTATACTTTACAAGAAAAAATATAATATGATATAATAATAAAATAATAATAATAATAATTTTATTATAAATTATTATTATATTATATTATTATATTATATTATAATATTATTATTATTATTATATATTGAAAATTATTATTATAGTTATAAATAATATTTGCTCAAATAATAATAATAATATTATTATAAACAAATAATAATATTATTATTATTATTATTATAAATGGAAGATTATGATTATAATTATAATATTTGCTCAAAATAATAATACTAATAACATATTATTATTATTATTATTATTATTATTATTATTATTATTATATGCGGGACGGGACGGGATTTGCAGGATCCCACCGGGATCGTCCCGCGTTTCGTCCCGCATAATTTTTGCGGGACGGGATCGGGACGGGATTCGCTATTTTGTCCTAAATCCCACCGGGATCGGGACGGGACCGGGACGGGATCGGGATTTGCGGGATTTGTGCCCACCCCTAATTAGCATTATATGAGAATTGAACTAACATTTTTTTTTATAATAATAATAATTAGATGACTGAAGAATACAAAAAATGAGAGAAATGATGTAACCTTTTTTTTTAATTGGTAAACTTTTATTCTATGATATATAGATTCATCCACATAATATCCCTGTCAAACAAAACTGGAGTGCAACAAATAATTTTTAGAATATACTTCAAATCTTCAATTGATATAATCAGAATGTTTTCCTAACGATGAATTCTTTTAATCTTTTGCTTAGTATGAGATGATTTCCCCAACGTGTCTGTATTTTTTAATTGGTAAACGATGAATTCTTTTGCTTAGGATGATTTTGATAAAAGAATTAAATTATAATCAATTAACATTTTTTAAAAAAATAATTATAGTAAAATTCCATTAAATAAATTATTAAAACCATTATGTATACTAAAATATAAGAAAATTTTGAAATAGGAAGAACGTACCTTTTTTTGTTAGGATCTTCTTTGTCTTTGTATGATTCATCTCCTGCACTTGGTGTCAAAATCTAAAACCAAAACAAATATAAAAATATAGTCAATTGCCTTAACAAAGGGTAATGTAGAAAGCGATTTTGATCCTAGACGCTAGCACAGAGATGAGATCGAATAACAAACATGCAAGGCGGAAGTTAAAGACACACAGATTGATAACGCAGTACGGTTTCCCTACTCTACGGAGCCTCAAGAGGGAGAGACTCAAACCCTAGAATCTACTAACTATGAACGAGTACAGATCAGGGATACAAGTAGTGACGAGCTCAAGGAAACAAATCTAGGTCAAGCAACTCAAAGACACGGACAAACAAGGAGAAAACGTAGAAGAGGAACAGATACTCCCTTCACTCCGAAGAACATCGAAGCTGGATGAGAGCGAGTGAAGACGACGCTGTAGTGGTTGAGAAACCAGGCCGGAAGCTCATCTTCTTCCTTTTTCAGTGCGAGATCTCCAATGGCGGCATTTAGGAACCTAGGGTTTCACTTCTTCCGGTCTCTCTTTCTCTTTGTGGATGAGGAACAGTGAAGGAGCTCGCAAATAGGGTTTCGGAGAAAGAGGCCTCTTATAGGGAGCATCACTTAGGCAAAACGCATCGTTTGAAGCAAACACATCGATGAGTTGTTGGAAGCCCTCAAAGATGGAGCAGAGAAATGGGTCGAGCCATAACTGGATTGGGCCAACATATAAGATGAACTAAGTTCATCTTAATATTGATCCAGCATATTCGGTGCCAGCCAGCCAAGTCACCAAGCACCGTTGGCCAGCTCACACCGAGCCATCCGTCGTCCATGTTCGAGCCACATGTGACCTAGTCCTAGTCCTTGAGCTTCTAGCCACTACAAACATTCACATGACACTTGTACATACATCTGGATTACATAGACATTACAATTTGCCCTCATAATCCAGCCACTATGTATAGAACTCGTTCATTTAAGTAGGGTTCATGGGTTCATGTCTTCAATACGTCCGTCCTCGGCTCAGGTACCCGCAGGTTAGTCTACATCAAGAATATGAAAGTTCCTGCAAAAATAGAATTTGTCAGAAGGAACAATCTTCGTGCCAAAGTCAGCTGGATTCACCTCTCCCTTGATCTTTTTTAGGCTCAAGGTTTTGTCCTCAACCCTGTGTCTTATGAAGTGAAACCTAACATCAATATGTTTGGTCTTCTCGTGATACATAGGGTATTTTCACAAATACAGAGCACTTTGACTATCCATGTTGATCATAGGTACAAACTTTCTTCTGAAAATCTCACTGAGTATACCTTCAACCAAATGGCCTCCTTAGCAGCTTTTTTAGCTGCAATATACTCAGGTTCTGTAGAGGACGGAGCCACTACAGATTGTTGTTGAGGCTTCAAGGATATATATGCAGTTGTCAGCCCAAGTGAAGTAATATGCAGTTGTGGACTTCCTTGTGTCCTTGTTGCTTGCATAGTCAAAGTCTACAAATCCTTGAAGATCACGTGCAGAAGAATAACTGGAATAAATCAAGCCCAAGTGTTTAGAGACATTCAAATATTTCAGTAAATACCACATAGCATTCAATTGAGGAGATCCATGATAAGAAAAATATCTACTTAGAACACTTATAGCAAAGGCTAAGTTAGGCCTGGTGCATAGCATAGCATACATAATGGAACCAACGACCACATCATAGGGAACATTAGCCATTTCATTTTTCTCATGTTCAGACTTAGGGCATTGACCTTTGCTCAAAGCAAGGTGCCCTCCTAAGGGTATAGGTGAGGACTTAGAGTCAAGCATGCAGAATTTATCAAGAACTTTTTCAATGTAATCAACCTGGGATAGCATGAGTGTTTTCTTAGCTCTATCTCTTATGATCTTAATTCCCAGAATTCCATTAAATAAATTAATTAAGTTTTGGAACATTTCTTAGGATGATTTTGATAAAAGAATTAAATTATAATCAATTAACATTTTTTTTTAAAAAAATTATAGTAAAATTCCATGAAATAAATTATTAAAACCATTATGTATACTAAAATATAAGAAAATTTTGAAATAGGAAGAACGTACCTTTTTTTGTTAGGATCTTCTTTGTCTTTGTATGATTCATCTCATGCACTTGGTGTCAAAATCTAACAACAAAACAAATATAAAAATATAGTCAATTACCTTAACAAAAGGAAATCTAGAAAGCGATTTTGATCCTAGATGCTAGCACAGAGATGAGATCGAATAACAAACATGCAAGGCGGAAGCTAAAGACACACGGATTGATAACGCAGTTCGGTTTCCCTACTCTACGGAGCCTCAAGAGGGAGAGACTCAAACCCTAGAATCCACTAACTATGAACGAATACAGATCATGGATACAAGTAGTGACGAGCTCAAGGAAACAAATCTAGGACAAGCAACTCAGAGACACGGACAAACAAGGAGAAAACGTAGAAGAGGAACAGATACTCCCTTCACTCCGAAGAACATCGAAGCTGGATGAGAGCGAGTGAAGACGACGCTGTAGTGGTTGAGAAACCAGGCCGGAAGCTCATCTTCTTCCTTTTTCAGTGCGAGATCTCCAATGGCGGCATTTAGGAACCTAGGGTTTTACTTCTTCCGGTCTCTCTTTCTCTTTGTGGATGAGGAACAGTGAAGGAGCTCGCAAATAGGGTTTCGGAGAAAGAGGCCTCTTATAGGAAGCGTCACTTAGGCAAAACACAACATTTGAAGCAAATATATCGATGAGCTGTTGGAAGCCCTCAAAAATGGAGCAGAGAAATGGGTCGGGCCATAACTGGATTGGGACAACATATAAGATGAACTAAGTTCATCTTAATATTGATCCAGCATATTTGGTGCTAGTCAACCAAGTCACCAAGCAGCGTTGGCCAGCTCACACCGAGCCATCCTTGGTCCCTGTTCGAGCCAAATGTGACCTAGTCCTGGTCCTTGAGCTTCTAGCCATTACAAACATTCACATGACACTTATACATACATCTGGATTACATAGACATTACAATTTGCCCTCTTAATCCAGCCACTATGTATAGAACTCGTTCATTTAAGTAGGGTTCATGGGTTCATGTCTTCAATACGTCCGTCCTCGGCTTAGGTACCCGCAGGTTAGTCTACATCAAGAATATGAAGAAAGTTCCTGCAAAAATAGAATTTGCCAGAAGGAACAATCTTTGTGCCAAAGCCAGCTGGATTCAGCTCTCCCTTGATCTTTTTGAGGCTCAAGGTTTTGTCCTCAACCCTGTGTCTTTTAAAGTGAAACCTAACATCAATGTGTTTGGTCTTCTCGTGATACATAGGGTCTTTGCACAAATACAGAGCACTTTGACTATCCATGTTGATCATAGGTACAAACTTTCTTCTGAAAATCTCACCGAGTATACCTTCAACCAAATGGCCTCCTTAGCAGCTTTTGTAGCTGCAGTATACTCAGCTTCTGTAGAGGACTGAGCCACTACAGATTGTTGTTGAGACTTCCAGGATATATATGCAGTTGCACGCCTAGGTGAAGTAATATGCAATTGTGGACTTCCTTGTGTCCTTGTTGCTTGCATAGTCAGAGTCTACAAATACTTGAAGATCACTTACAGAAGAATAACTGGAATAAATCAAGCTTAAGTGTTTAGAGCCATTCAAATATTTCAGTAAATACTTCATAGCATTCCAATGAGGAGATCCAGGATTAGACATATATCTACTTAGAACACTTATAACAAAGGCTAAGTTAAGCCTGGTGCATAGCATATCACACATAATGGAACCAACGGCCACATCATAGGGAACATTAGCCATTTCATTTTTCTCATGTTCAGACTTAGGGCATTGACATTTGCTCAAAGCAAGGTGCCCTCCTAAGGGTATAGGTGAGGACTTAGAGTCAAGCATGCAGAATTTCTCAAGAACTTTTTCAATGTAATCAACCTGGGATAACGTGAGTGTTTTCTTAGCTGTATCTCTTAGGATCTTAATTCCAACAATTCCATTAAATAAATTAATTAAGTTTTGGAACATTTTTTAGGATGATTTGATAAAATAATTAAATTATAATCAATTAACATTTTTTTTTAAAAAAATTATAGTAAAATTGCATTAAATAAATTATTAAAACCATTATGTATACTAAAATATAAGAAAATTTTGAAATAGGAAGAACGTATCTTTTTTTGTTAAGATCTTCTTTGTCTTTGTATGATTCATCTCGTGGACTTGGTGTCAAATTCTAACAACAAAACAAATATAAAAATATAGCCATTACCTTAACAAAGGGAAATGTAGAAAGCGATTTTGATCCTAGATGCTAGCACAGAGATGAGATCGAATAACAAACATGCAAGGCGGAAGCTAAAGACACACAAATTGATAACGCAGTTCGGTTTCCCTACTCTGCGGAGCCTCAAGAGGGAGAGACTCAAACTCTAGAATCCACTAACTATGAACGAGTACAGATAATGGATACAAGTAGTGACGAGCTCAATGAAACAAATCTAGGTCAAGCAACTCATAGACACAGACAAACAAGGAGAAAACGTAGAAAAGGAACAGATACTCCCTTCACTCTGAAGTTTTACCTCTTTATAAAAGGGATGTCTTTCTATTTGGAAAAGTAAGAGAGAGAAAACAAAGAGTGAGAAAGGGAGAAAAGAGAGAGTTTTGGAAAGAAATTCGTATGCCCTTGTTCAGCCCATTTTGAAGTGGCCCGATTGATGACCAAACAACCTCTGATTGGGACGATTTTCTGGTATGTTGTTCGCCTCATTATAGGCTTCATTTTGTACGGTTGGATTGTCGTTTTGAGCCTCCAATCTCAGATCCCTATTGCTAGTGTCATCTCTTGGGTTTTGTTGATTTCCACCAATTGGGTGATGAAATGTGGAGATTCGGCCAAACTTGTTGATGCTTGATGATGTTGTATGCCTCTAGCTTTATATAGGGAAGATTGTACCCACTTGTTATTGTTGATAGTGGAAGTTTCTGGCTCCCGTGGTTTTTTCCCCGTTTTGGGGTTTTCACGTAAATCTGGTGTTCTTTGTGCTTGGTTATTTTATCTTCTGTTTGTGTCTGATTGTTGGTTTGGGTTGCTTGAGTTTGACTCTTTGGTTTACAGTTCTTGTCTATCCCGATTCGTGTGTGTAAAAGGGGTGTGTCTAATGTCCCCTTCTTCCTCGTTCACAACAGACTGGTATCAGAGCTTTTTGTTTAGGATGGAGGAAAAGAACAGTTTTCAGGGAATGATTGTGTTGAATTCGGGCAACTACTCAGATTGGAAGATAAAGATGGAAGATCTTTTGTATGTGAAAGATTTGTATGAGCCGATTGTGCACAAAGAAATTCCAACGGGTGTCGTTGATATTGAATGGAAGATTATGTGATGACCCATCGTTGGGAACGAGGAGGTCACACATGATTATGTGAAGCAAACGTTGACGTTGCGAAGGTGCACATCGCCGAGCAGCTTCAGGGTGGCCGTATGGACTCGTTACGATCGGCGTTGGGAAAGCTTCGGGGCTAAGCTGAATGCTAGAGAGGTGATGGACTCGTTATGAGTTTAAAGTCCAATAGGATGAGCCCATTCATACAGAAGCCCAATTAGAGAACAAATAAAATGGTGACAGCTATTCAATTGGTTACTGTTCACAACCCAAATAAAATTTTGAGGTAAATTTATCATATTTTTAGATTTTTAAAAGGTAATGTTTTGGGAGGGGTAACTAGTCATGTCATGTTGGACCATCATTCAGGGGCATTTCCTCTACTTTCTGCCGTTTGAGTGGTTTCATTGCATGCTCGTTCTTTGTTCGATAGTGCTAGTGTTTGCCTTTGTTGCATCTTTGTTTCTCGGTTTTGCAGGGTTGCTTTACTTTATTTGTATCTGTTTGTATGACGGGTTTCCGTCACCGTTTGCTACGGCCTCTCGACCCACCGGGTATGTCCGGTGCGTTGAATTTTTACTTAATAAAAAAAAATCATTCAAGGGCAATTTTACGGAAGAGAACGCGTAAAGTCGAATCGGCGAGGAGATCATGTGTGGATATCGTGTGTAGGAGATGCGCAAAGAGACTGAGGTTTGACTCCGGCTGGCTACCTAGCTTCCTCTTTTCTTTTCTTTTCCGTTTAACGATTCTTTTTATTTTGTTTAAACAATTCAAATTTAATTTATTTCCAAAATGTAAATGATAATCTATAATTTTATCCCTTACACAGGAAAAATCTAAAAATATGATAAATTTACCTCAAAATTTTTTAAATTATATGAAAATAATTTTTAACCTAATATACACCCGTAATAAAAGGAGAAAATCTAAATTATATATAAAATCAGTCCAGTTTTATTCTTGATTATGTGCCTTGATAGAATGTGGTCCACTTGCAGCCATGTGGTCCCTCGTTCGACAAATCATGTCACTTTACTATTTACGCACGTTTTTTTAGAAGATAAAAATTATATAAAATATCTATTTTTTTTATAAATACAAACTTGTTAAAAAAATTATAAAAAAATAATTTTTTTTATTTTTTAAAAAAGCACGTATAAATGATATGTTTTTGCCGAATTGGAAGAATATAATCCATAAATCATAACCAATCAGTCAAGCAAGCCTAAAGTTGTAGAATGTAGACGATATTGCCATTCAAACAATTGATATTGTCTTTACTTACGTAACTGACGGGCAATTGCATGGCTTCTTTTGTTGACTAGTCCGTAGGTAATATAGACATGCATCATATATAAATTAATTAACCATTCTGTACAACCAATGACCCCTTGCCCTAGTGGTTAGGGAGAGATGGCCTTTGCAAGAGGTCAAGGGTTCAAATCTCACTTCTTACACAATTTGTTTATTAGTGGGTGCTCAAGCCTTCATTGGCTTGGGTGAGCTTGCCGTCTGGCTAAACCGGTTCGCGTCCTTTGCAGGCTAGGGCCCGAACCCGTGGGGGATTAGTCGATAACCTCGGAACCCCCCACCACCATACTTGTACTTTTATCATTTTAAGAGCTAGTCTACAAATTCTTGAGTACTAGCTAACAGGATCTGATCGGTATAAATATACAATTTTTTCTTACTATTATATACTTTTTGACCTTTTTAAAAATTACGATTCACAAACCCCTATCCCTAATAATTATAAACACCATTTTGCAAATTAAACAAACTAGTATGATATCCGCATCATGACGCGATTTTTTATAAATAAAATCTTACTAATATATTAAATTAATATTATAACATAACTGTAAAGTTCAGATAATTAAATATTTTGAATTAAACTCATGGGTTGAGAAAACGATTAAAGTAGTATATATAGATATAGATTACTAATATTAATTTTATGTTTTCTTATTATTAATTTTATGTTTTGAATTAATCCCATTGTTTTTTTAGAAAAAAAAACTACTAAAATTATAATTTAGGCTAAGATCAATGTTTTGAATTAAGCCCAATAGTTAGTAAAATTAAATAAAAAAGAGAATTAAAGGAAAAAGAAGAAGAAAATTAGAATTAAAGAAAATCAAAGAAAAATGAAAAAAAAAATGATTGGTCAAGACTCCTAAAATTCCTATAAGCTTGACACGCCATCCTAAACTCTTCTAAATTAAGAGTTTATATAGATAGTTAGTAAAATTAAATAAAAAAGAGAATTAAAGGAAAAGGAAGAAAAAAAATAGAATTAAAGAAAATCAAAGAAAAATGGCAAAAAAAAAAGATTGGTCAAGACTCCTAAAATTCCTATAAGCTTGACATGTCATCCTAAACTCTTCTAAATTAAGAGTTTATATAGATATATACATATAAATAGTTAGTAAAATTAAATAAAAAAGAGAACGAAAGGAAAAAGAAGAAAAAATTTAGAATTAAAGAAAATCAAAGAAAAATGGCAAAAAAAAAAAAAAATTGGTCAAGACTCCTTAAATTCCTATAACCTTGACACATCATCCTTTTTTTTTATGCTACTTGACACATCATCCTAAACTCTTCTAAATTAAGAGTTTATATAGATAGATTTTTTTTTTAGAAAAAAAAACTACTAATTACGTAGTTAGTAAATCAAAGAAAAATTCGAATTAAAGAAAAACAAAGAAAAATGGCAAAAAAAAAATTGATTGGTCAAGACTCCTAAAATAAAGTTGCTGAAATTGAGTTTTTTTTTCCGCGAAACTGAGTTTTTTTTTTCCGCGTTGCTGAAACTGCTGAAACCGATGTTGCTGAAATGGAGTTTTTTTTCCCGCGAGATTGAGTTTTTTTTTCCGCGTTCCCGAAATTTCTGAAATTGAGTTATTTTTTTCTCCATATTACCATTTTTTTCGCGTTTTTAGAGTTGCTGAAATCCATGTGCCACCCTATGTTTTAGCAGTTTTTTTTTCCACGTTACTGTTTTGTTTTTCGCGTTACTGTTTTTTTTTTATGTTGCCGAAACCGGAGTTGCTAAAACCCCGATTTCGACACTGTTGTTGATGCCGAAACCCCCCTCGTGTTTCAACAGTTTTTTTTCGCATTGCTGAAACTGTTTTTTTTTTCCGCGTTGCTGAAACCCCGATTTCAGCACTATTGTTGATGCTGAAACTCCGGTTTTAGCAACGTTGTTGATGCTAAACCCACGGTTTCAGCAACGTTGTTGTTGCTGAAACTCCGATTTCAGCAACGTTGTTGATGCTGAAATTGTTGTTGAAACCGTGTTATGGGATATAAAATTTAGCCTATGCGGGATTCGAACCCACGTATTTGCGCATAGCACATCGCTCTACCATTGAGCGAAGAGGCTTTTAAGGGAGATTTAAAGCAAGTTCAACAACAACAATTTCAGCAAATTCTAGTTTTAAAGCAAGTTCAGCAACAACATTTTCAGCAAAAAGAAAGACCAAAATAAGAGGCCTCACCAAAAGAGTAAAAATATTCCTCTCACGAGTCTAACTCCAAATTTCCTTCCACAACTTTGTTGTTGAAACCCCGATTTCAGCATTGTTGTTACTGCTGAAACTGGGGTTTTAGCAACGTTGTTTATGGAATTGCTGAAATTGCTGAAATTGTCAATATCCAAATCTAAACCAAGTAAGACAATATTAGACAACTAAAATCAATATAATCCGAACAAAATTAAACAAGAAACCATGATTTCAAAAAAATATAGTATTGGAATAGCAGTGGATAATACTTCTGAATTACACTGCGAGTGTCCTCACTGTACATCTGAAAATTGACGATGACAACTTTCTAAAACTTCTGAATTTCAGGTTATGCAAATGATGGCATATCATCTGATAAAATATGACAGCTACAAATGAACCAGAGGATCCTGGTTCAAGAAATAGAGCCAAGAGCATAAATCAAACATGTTGAAAAAACTCAAATCGGCCTAATCATCTTCAAATAAGGACATGCTACGACCTAAACGGGTTAAAAAAAACACCCTTCTCCTCAACATCCCTCTATTTCAGTTTTTTCAACCCGTTAAAGCTCACACTTTAGTGGCAACATCTCTCTATTTGAGTTGTTTCAACCTGTTTAAACTCCCTTCCCCAATTTAAGCAAATCAACATCTCTTTATTTCAGCAAAAACTCAAATCGAATTTCAGCAAAAGGCCCATCATTAATGAAAACTCAAAATCGAATTAAACAGGTTGAAAAACTCACGCTTTAGTGGCGGCATAGACGGTGTACAGAGGAGAAGGGAGGCATCAGCGAGCGCTCTCTTTGTTCTCTCGCTTCCTCACTCTATTAGAACTGGTGGCGTGTCACTCTCGCTATCCAAGAACGACAGAATCGTAGATCTGAATCGGTAGAATCGTGGAGGAGCGGAGGCGGCGGAATCGGTGAAGAAGCTTTAAGATCTGAATCGTAGATCGGTAGAATCGAGGAGGACGGCTGGATACACGACACTGACGTCGGAGGAGCACAAGACGCCGATCTGTGGTGGTACGACCGATCGATTGAAGTTTTCGCCTTGGATCTCGATGCCAAAAGCACTGCCATCGCCAGAACCAGTGGCGGATCCAGGATTTTTGTCAGAGGGGGGCTGAAAAATACAAAAGGATGATAGGATTGATGCCTCTCATCAAAACTAGCGTCAAAACTTTTCAAAGCTACATTTGAGGATAAATAGGGTCGGTGTTTTAGCTACATATTAATCTTATAAACAATTTCGAGGGTAAATGACCTTAAAATTTAGATATGAGGTAAAATTTATGCTAATTTTTATATCTACCCGACTTTTTTGGTTACTCAAATTCATTGAAATTGAATTATGAATTATATTGGGACAGGACATTGACTTCTATATTGAATGTACACGAATCAGTCAGATTTGCATAAACATCATAGCAGAACACCCACATTGCTGGAAAAACAAAACTCTATCAATATATATGTTTGCATCATGACCATCCAACAACTCATTCAAACCAAACTCTATCAATATATAAAATTCAACTTAAAACTCACTGCTCTCAATCCACACATTCATTTTCAAATCCACAAATTTACCCCAAATTGATTCTTAAATCCAAAATTTTATTGGTAAAATCACAAACCCTATCAAAGTTTACCCAAATTAATTCTCAAATCCACACATTTTAATCTAAATTGCTTGTCATTTCATCGAATTCTACTTTAAAAAAATCTAATCAAATGGTAGAGGAGCAAAACTCACAAATCTACAAACTACAATTCCAAATTACAAACCACAAATTCATTTCTAACCACAAACCACAATTTCAAATGCAAACCACAACTTTATTTCACACAAATCACAAACCCTAATAGAAATTTCTCCAAATTGATTATCAAATCCACAAATTCTAATCTAAATTGATTCTCACTCAATCAATTGAACTTAAAAAAGATTATATTAAAAGGAAGACGTGTAAAGACCGAAAATTTTAATTATGATTAATTAAGATTTAATTAATTTCCGAGGGATAATTCGATCAATTATCCTTCTTTTGACGATTTTGAAAACCCGGAAAATTTTAAAATTTATGGATGACATATTTTATATGGAAAGAGGATTACAATTCCAATCTATTGGAATTCGTATGATAAAATTCCGAGAAATATTAGTGAGGCAAAAGCCTTGTCATCCGTTTATTTCGGTAATTTTTGTAACTTGTCGCGACATTTCGGGACGTTGTTTTAACATTAAATTGCTTCCCAAACCACCCCATTTCAGCCCTTTATATGATCAAATATGAGCCATCATTTTGTTGATTAAAGAATAAACCCCCCCCCCCCCCCCCCCCCCATGGATTGACACCTTTGAATGACCAAGTCCTATTCCATTCACTATGCTACCTAATACACACCAACTCCTTGACCACCCTTGCCCACCCTTTTGGATCTCTTAAGGACACATTTATGGCCTCATTTATCCATTCCACACGCCAAAAATCAGGGAAAAGAAGAAGGAAAGAAAGAAAAAGAAAGAAAGAAAGAAAGAGAGAGCAAGTTGCCCTAGCAACCTTGCCAACTTCAAACCACCATAACTCCCTCCTCACTCAAGCTTTTTGGCTGATTCTTGAACCCAAATATCCACAAAAGAGAGGCCTTTCCAACCATAGTGAGTTCACAAAAATCCAGTCCCATTAAGCCACCCGTTGAGCCCCGTTTCCGAGCCAGCTGTGCTGAGCCCTTTGTGTTCTTGAGGTTTTCAAGTGTGTTTGGGTGAGTCTTGGTTTCCTCCCCTTCAAATCTGATTTTATACTTGTTTTACAACTAATTTTGAAGGTTTTTGTCTAAGAATTCCTTTTATGTTTTGGTTTGGATTTGTCAAAAATGCTAGGTGTTTGGCGCAAGGTCCCGGGAAGCTTGGAGGGGTAATTTGGTCTTTTTCGAGAGAGGCTTCAAGGGTAATCTCTCATCCACCTTCCCCTCTATAGGTTAGGATCCTTATGTGTAAATTAGGGCTTAGGAAGTGGAGCCTCTATGTGTTTTTGGTTGCGTTTTGTAGCAAATGTCACAACAACAAAATGGATATATATGCCTCTGTAATTTGGACTTTATTTCCAATCCAACGGTCGGATTCGACTGAAATCGTAATATGATGTTCATGGGAATGTTATCTAACTGTCCTTAAAAAATTAGGGCGATCCAACGGTTGGATCAAGAGTTATTATAATTTTAGTAACCAGTGTTTATAATGACTCGGTTAGAAAACTTGGCTAAGGGAATGCTAAGAATATGGTTAAATATGTGATGGCATAACCGAAACTTAGAGCATATAAAATACAGAAATGAAGTATACCCATAACTTGGCTTATGATCCGATAAGAAGAAAATCGATTATGTGATAATACGATATAGATTATAACTGGTTAAGTCCGGATCACTTAACCAAGGTGCTTAATCTATAGAATCGTGAACCTTATGTGGATGTATTTTGATTATTAGGTTGGGTACATTGCATTAGAATACCACCTAATGAAAGCTTAATGAAATTAATAGGCTCTTGTTGATTGGATCCTTGGTTGTGCACTTTATTGCTTGCTTATTCTCCGGACTCCAGGTAAGTCCCCTGGACTTACTCATGATGGATTTATGTGATACTCTTTGTCTTATCGAGAGTCTTCATGCATCACGCGACCTAGTAACATGTTTAGGAATATAAACTGGTAATATGACGTAGGATGAACTTAGTAAATCCAATAATTCATATGTATGCTATGTGTCTATGGTAGGACGGCCGTCAAAATCTAAATGAATGACTTATATTCGATGGAACACGAATGAAATAATGAAAGGCTTATGATGAGAAAGAATGAGTATGTTTGAGAAGGATGAGTACGTTTGAGAAGGATGATGATGATGATGATGATGATGATGATGATTATGATGATGATACGGGCCCTTGTGTGTTTATTTCGCATTTATATATATCTATACACTTGCTTATGTGTTGCATTTTAACATTCATGTAGTTTAAGTATGCCTCTTTATATGGCACGGAGTGTGCATATTTCCGATGATTGACCCCGATATATTTCTTGTTTTTTAGATTCAGGTACCCCTTACCCGATATGACTTGCTTATGTGGATGGTTTTCGGGACAAACCTTTTGGACGATTAGAGTGAGGGAGGCGCTTGACAATCGTACTCTTTTGCTCATACTTTTATCGTTTTGACCCGGCGTGGCCGTGGCGTTTTGTTGTATTTATGATTTCCGCTTTTATTTCTATTCGAAACGTTTTCGCGATAGTCTAGGACAGGTGAAGCCTCCAACGGGCTTACGATCTTTTCGGGGTTCGCAATCCCCATCTTTTGACAACTAAATCTTCCGCTTAAATGAACCTAATAATAACTCGTACTCGGTCGTAAGATCCAAAGCTCACGGAAGAAGATCAAACTTCTTCTATAACGTTCCCCGATAATCTAGTATTCCGAACCTTATTTACCTTCTAAGTAGGTTTATGGAGGTTAATTCGAGTATTTAAATTTCGGGTCGTTACAAGACGTAGAAAACTAACTACCTTTTGAAGATCAAATGAATGAAGAGAAGGGCAACAATGGAGATTGAAGAGGCACCGGCTGTGCGCCTGTGCAGGAGTGCGCAGTTGAGGGAAAGCAGAAGGGTGACGGCTGAGTTGCGGTGGTCGCCGGCCGGAGGTGCAGTTGGCAGGCGGCAGCGGTGACCGAGGGGACTCTTTGCTCTGTGCGATTGTGCTTGTGCGCATGTGAAATGTGTTCGGAACTTTGGGCTGCTAAGGGTCTGTAAAAAAAAAGGTGAAGGGTTTTGGATGTTTTAAAAAAAGATGCAAAAAATTAAGAAGTGGGATTCGAACCTCACTCAACAGGTTCCCGAATTACTTTCTTTCCCCACCCTTACCGTTGTGCCAAGAAGTCTTCATGATCTCTTTTTACTTTACTTTGTATATATTATAAAAATAATTGATATATAAAATATACCTATACCTTTTTCGGGGGGGGGGCTTCAGCCATCCCGAGCCCCCCACAGATCCGCCACTGGCCAGAACCACTGCCATTGCCACCAGCGGACGGATTGAGGAAGCTTCCAGACGTTCTAGGAAGACTTTGATCAACGGTATTGTATCTAGAAGTAGAAATCGATGGCGAAGGGAGCGGAGGAAGATTCCAGGAAGTTGCTCATCCAGGGCAATTTTTTCTGAAATAGATCTAGCGGAAGAGGAGGATCGGAGAAGGCGGTGGGGAGATTCGGAGGAAAGAGAGAGGAGGGGGGCATGGAGGAAGGGATTTGAGATCAGGGTTTAGATATGGGGGTAATTTTGTCCATAAAATTTTACGTGGACAAAACCTCAATTTGCCACACTTGGTGGACACTCCGTTAATTTGGTCCAAAATTTGCGCCGAAGGCGCAAATTTACTCAATAAAAATGTTTTCAAAGGCATCTTTTACTCAATAAAAAATATACCATGATATAACATCCTAGGCGTGGGTGCGGGACGGGACGGGATCGGGACGGAATTCACTACCTTTTTTTCAATCTCGCGCGGGCCTTGTCAAAGGACGGGACGGAACCGGGACGGGACGGGCCTTGTCCCTCAAATAAAAAACGTTATAAAAAAATCTATAATTCATATTTATTTTACGGTTTTCTATCAAAGGCATAAAATATATAGACTTATAATATTTTTATATTTTACTATTTTTTTTATATATACACAGTGGACATATTATACATACAACTACATAATATGTATATATATATATATATATATATATATATACACACACACACACATACATACAATGGCGGAACCTCAAGCTTAACAATGAGGGGGCCGAATAAGAACAAATAATTTTTTTAGGGCTTGGAACCCGGTTACACCGGGAGGCTCATCCCCACGCCTATTTTATTATTTAAATATGCAAAGTACAATTAGAAGGGGGGACATTTTGAAGTCAAAATCCTTATGCAAAACCAAAATACAACCAATACTAATACAACATACCACTTGTTATTCATTTCATCAATTGAAGGACTAAATCCAATTGAACAATTGAAGTGAAACTGTGAAATTGAATTGAAACTGTGAAAGACCCAATTACTGCAATTGAAGTGAAACTGTGAAAGACTAAAACTAAAAAACAATTCATTTCATCAATTGAAGGACTAAAACTAAAAATCTAAAACCAAAAAAAGGGAAACATGATTTCTAAATTTAAATCCAATTACTGCAATTGAAGTCTATCAATTACTAAATCCAATTGAACAATTGAAGAATTGAAGAAAACTTACTAAATTAAAATTAAAAGTCTAAAGCCAATTGAACAATTGAAGAATTGAAGAACAATTACTGGCACTGCGCTCTGCAATTGAACAAGGCGGCGGACTGGTTGCGGAGGCACGAGGCGGCGAACTGGCGGAGCGCAGGGCTGCAGCCTGCAAGCGCAGGCGGACTGGCGGATCTCAGGCGGACAGCGGACTGCCGGAGGCGGAGCGCAGACGGCGAACGAGGCTGTGTCGATTGTGTGGCTGTGTCGATTGACTCGATTCGCAATTTATGGGCACATCCATGGGTAAAAGAGGTGGTGGTGTAATGGCGGAACGACAGCGAACGAGGCGTCGGAAGGGCAGCGAAGAGGCGGTGGTGTACTGGCGTGAATTTGGAAACTTGAAATGTGATTAATTAGTTTTAGGGAGATGGATAGGCAAAGCGGAGAGAGATGTGTGTGGGAGCCATTGCATTCTAATTCCCAAATATCCTTCCTTAAATTTTTTTTTTGTGGGGGTCAGGGCCACAAAAAAAAAAAAAAATTAGACAGACCCGGAATTTGCGGGATTTGTGTCCACCCCTATAACATCCTAATTTTCATCAACACAGGGAATTGATGGTAATTGGTAGGGGTGGGCACGAGACGGGACGGGACGAGATTGAGCCGGGACGGGACTCGTCCCGTGAAATTTTTACTGGACGGGATTGACACTTTTTTTTCGGGACGGTATGGTGTCTGGAGGGGACGGGATCGGGACGGGACGGGCCTTGTCCCGCAAATAAAAATAATAAAATATTATATAAATTTGCAAAGTGAAAAATGCTTTCAGAATTCATTAATTTGTAAAATATGTTGAATACGGTATTCTTCTCAACTATATTATTCAATATTATTATTATTATTATTCTGATTATTATTATTATTATTATTATTATACTATTATTAATTCATACAATGATTATATAATTAATTATAACGTTCAACATATTTCGCTACATTATCTTACTAGATCAGGACGGAAAGGAATTGAGACGAGATTCACTAGATACTGTCTCATTATCGATTGATAGTTGAGAAGAATACCGTATTTAGCTATTTGCCTCTTGTAGCTATTTGCCTCTCATTATCGGGACGTGTGCTCTACTGCTGGTTATGGGTTTTTGCCTTTTTCTTTCTCTTCTTTTGGTGAGCTGGATGTGGATGCTGTTGCGCTGCTGGGATGGATTCGCTCTTTTTCTTTAGCCTTAGATTCTAGTTCTCGTCTAGCTGCTCATATTTTCACCAGAGTTTGTTTTTCCATTGCTAAAGGGGTTGGTGCGCAGCTTGTTTCTCGGTTGTCGGCTAACTACTTGTAAACATTTGATTCTTTGTTTTCTATACTATTTGGAGTTCTATAATAATAATAATAATAATAATAATAATAATAATAATAAAATGAAAAAAATTAAATAAAAAATATCTACATGAAATTAGATAAAAAAAAATAATAATAATGCCACGTTATAATTAAAAATACTACTACTACTACTATTATTATTATTATTACTTATTATTATTGTTATTATTATAAAATAATTATACTTTAAAAGAAAAAAATATGATATAATAATAATATAATAATGTAATATAACAATAATAATAATTTTATTATAAAGTAATATTATTATTAAATTATATGATAATATTATATAGTAATAATAATATTATTATAATCAATTATTATTATAAATTGAAAATTATTATTATAATTATAAATAATATTTTCTCAAATAATAATAATATTATTATTATAAACAAATATTATTATTATTATTATAAATGGAAGATTATGATTATAATTATAATTATAATATTTTCTCAAAATAATAATACTAATAATATATTATTATTATTATTATTCTATAATATTATAATATTATAATTATTTAAAAATTATTATTATTATAAAAATTATTATTATTATTATTATAATATGCGGGATGGGACGGGATTCGCGGGATCCCACCGGGATCGTCCCGCGTTTCGTCCCGCATAATTTTTGCGGGACGGGATTCGCTATTTTGTCCTAAATTCCGCCGGGATCGGGATTTGCGGGATTTGTGCCCACCCCTAGTAATTGGTAATTATGATACTGTAGATTACATTTATTTTTTTATTATCAATGAAATTCATTTTCTATTTAATTAAAACACATACGTCCATCAATCACTAGAAATGCTACTAGCGAGATAGAATGATATTAATTTAAGAAATTTTTTTTGAAATGGGCACAATAATTGGACGTATTTGCGGAATAGACGTGGGTTTGGACAAATTTGCGAAATAGACGCAATATAAACCCTAATTCAATGATAGATTTCTCTCTCTAACCTCCCTCTCTCTCGCCGTCTCCATCGCGCTCTCTCTCTCCATCTCCATCGCTCTCTCTCACTCTCTCGCCATCTCCATCCCGCCGTCCACCTGCCGCCGCTCCCCTCGTCGCCGGCCATGGCACCTCATTCCTAGTCGTATTCGCTGATGAGGAGCAACACTTCGCAGAGTGGCGATCCAGGCCCGAGCTTCTCGCTCCTCGCTCCATCATCGTCTCCGTCTGCTCCATCAACCTCCTGATTGTGCGAAGCCGGTCGAGGACAAGATCATGGACATCCCTAATTAGTTGTTGCTGCTGCCTTGTGTCTCGAATTGTAAGTCTGATTGCTTTTCCCTTAGTTAGAACCATTTTATGTGGCCTGCAATCGCCTTCTCGTCTGTCAATCTCGGTCTGTTGATCTCGATTTGCTTGCTCTGTGTTGGCCTGCAACAATTTTGTTGATCTCTATTTGCTTGCTCCCTCGATTTGCTTGCTATGTGTTGGTCTGTTGATCTCGATTTGCTTGCTCTGTCAATTGATTGTTCAGGTTTCTCCTTCTCGTGAGCTCTGATTGTTCAGGTTACATGTGGAGCTCTCTTGAGCTTAGTTCTCCTTCTCTTGAGCTGTACTTGTTGCTGCAATTTAATTTGCTTGTTGCTTGCTATGCTATGGTTGGGGCCGAAATTTTGATTTAATTGGCTTGCTATGCTTGTCTGCTGTGTGCTGATTTGGGCATGGATTTTCATTGTGATGGTGAAGTTCAATCTCAGCATGTATTTGTTGCTGTGTGCTTCATTTGTGACTTGCCTTGACTTTTCTAACTTAGAAGCATAGATCTCCAGGATTGATTTGTTCACCTTAGATTTAAAATTGGTTTAACTTTTTGTATATTATAACCAGATTTAAAATTGATTCTAGGTATGACCTTTAGTCTATAATTTTTCCGCTCTCAAGCTCTTGATATTTTCCGATCTCAAGCTCTCGATATTTTCCGAAACTCTGCGTACCCAAGCTCTCGATGATTTCCGCACTTCATGGTGCCATGTGTGTGTGTGTCAAAATGGCAACAGCTCCTTCCAATCTTGGGTATCACTAGGAGCATGTGGTGCTTTATGTGCATTTAATTTGTTATTGCTTATTACTTGAAGAACTACAAATAGTGATCTCTTCCTGTTTTGAGGGATGGAATAGCTCAAATGGTTCTCTTATTTATAATATTTGACAGGTTCCTTACAAGATACATATTGTTAAGGATCATGACATGAAGGAGAGATTGTGTCTAGAAGTTGAAAGGTTGGGCATCAACGCGGTTATCATGGGGAAGCTGGAGTTTTGGTGCAACGAGACGAGGAGGCAATGGTAGGCTTGGGAGTGTCAGCGACTACTGTGTGCATCAATGTGTTTGCCTAGTGGTGGTTGTCCGTTACCCTGATGAGAAAGATGGAAATCCTGCTGGTGATGATATAGTGACAGTGGCTGAAGCTGAAGAGGAAGGAGCAGCAGAGGAGGAATACCATGATGCTTCAGATGAGCGTAAAGGTTAGCTCTATTTCTTCGTAATGCTCTGGTTCTTTTAAGTGTTTATCTTCAATGTTCATGATTGCATCATTGGAAACAGTACTTAACAAAATTGTAAAATTCTGATGTTGGATTGGAGGCACCAAAAGAGCTTTCGAGAGAGTTGTGCAACTCTAAGGCCGCGTTGTGCACCTCTAAGGCGGAGTTGTGCAACCTCTAAGGCGTAGTTGTGCAACTCTAAGGCAGAGTTGTGCAACTTCTGAGGCTGAGTTGTGCAACTTCTGAGGCTGAGTTGTGCAACTTCTGAGGCCGAGTTGTGCAACTTCTAAGGCTAAGACTGAGTTGTGCAACTTCTAAGACTGAGTTGTGCAACTTTTAGTTTTGACATTGTTTGATCTCTTTATTCAGCTCTAATGATAATTCAACAATGAAATATGACAATAGCTCTCTAAAATTAGATATCTAATGTAATTTTCTCATGTTTTGAGTTCTAAGGCACATCTTTTGTGATATTTTCTTACCAAAGTATATTCGAGGTTTATGTGTTATTATTGTTCTGAACATTCGTTAATTATATTTTGTGGGGCTGGAACAGGATGTTGTTAATGCTATTTGCGACAATAATGATATCCGGGCTGTATCATTTGTTGGTTCAAATACTGTAAGTAACCTAGGCCTTTATCATATGTTTCTATGCACTGGTTCAATGGTGTTCAGATGCTAAAGCCAAAGCTGAGAAGTTTGCGCAACGGTTTGTGAATTGATTTTTGTTTGTGTTTCCCTATTTATGGCAGCTAAGAAATTCATTTTTTGTGTCAATTCTGTGAGATTGTGCCCACATGCAATGTATTAAGGACTATTAGCTTCCTCACAGTTGAGCAATTCTCTTCATTTACACAGCTGAGAAATAAAGAATCGCTTCTCTGTCTATCCTAGTTAAGTAGTTATATATGAGTAGAGATTCATGCAAAGAAAATTGTTTAGGGAATTTGAAAATTGTTTCTTCTACTTTGAATTTGTAAATGTTTAAATTGTCATGTGCCAACATCAAGTGCAAAAGAGAAGAGAAGGAAAAAAAAGGGTATCTCCAACAGTTGCATGTTGATACTTGGTACTGCCTTTAAAGAAGTAAACTAATTTCATTAGTTAATTTTTCATGACATGTGCTTTTGAAGGTATGCTGACATACTTGAACACTTCAATAAAGATCCAGAAAGTCACGGTGGACCTCCTGATTGCATTGTAAGCAGTGTTTTATAATCAACTTCATTTTTTCTTCAAGTATTATTATATCTTCTTTTAGATATATATTCATAATAGATGCTGATGATGGGCTTTTCTTTTCACTGTTTTGTGCTGTTCTTAGCTTCTCTGCAGACTTCGGGAGCAAATCCTCCGTGAATTAGGACTCAGAGATATATTTAAGAAAGTTAAGGTATGGTCCTTTTCTCTTCTATATTATGTTAAATAAGGAGGCCTTTGTGGGGAATGAATTATAAAAAATGGGATGAAAATATGAAATGTGGTGTGGAATCAACTTTCTCAGTCATGACATACCGACTAAAATGTTATGTCAAGTCTCTTATTTTCTCTGCCACACTGATTCTAGTTCCTAGTGATTTATTCTTGCAACGCTCTCACAAGGTAATAAGTTGAAGAATGCATCCCATATTAGACTCTACAGCTTCTTAGTCCCTCTTACATCTTCTTAGTTTCTTTTAGTATGAATATACTAATCCGTATTATCTAGTTCTGTATGATTCATTTTGTCACAAGAGAAATTGGACTATGACTTGTGAACTGTTGAATACGACTCATGAACTGGGATACAAAATTTAACATGGATATACAAGCATCCATAATTCCCTTCGGTATCATAAGCTAAAACACGTGATAAAATATGAGATGGAAATTCTGACCGAATGAGATGTCTCAGAATAACACTAGCATTTGAAGTTGAACTGTCATAGTCCTAAACCCTGATGAACTTCTGCTAGCTCGTTCCACAGTTTTCTGGAAAAGACAGCATCTCAGGATAACCCGGGAGCCCTTCTTCTCTTATTTTTCTATGTATTTTTGTGGTTGGGTGGGCCTGGGGGGGATTTTGATATCTTCATTGGTGGACCAAAAGCAGAATGTATATTTAGACAGAAAATGCAGATGCTTGTCAGTTTTTAATCTTCTATTGCTTTCAATAAAGGTTCCACCTTAGACAGTTGGGCTTTACCTTCATTTTGCAGGTTGTTTTGACAGCAAATGACATGCCTTCAATTAATGATATAACATATCATGAATTGATCGAGATAATAGCAAAGGTGATGGAAGCTTGCTCAAGGTCTCTCTGCATTTTTCTTCTTCTCATTTTGAATAAGTACCATTCTGAATTCCATCTTTTTCCATTTTCCAGTTGAAGGATGAGCATGGGCACCTCATTGGTGTTGATTCTTCTAAACTTTTGATTGCTAATTCAGGCAATGATTTACCGGTATGTTTGATTGCCGTTCTCAACTTATTTGCTGATCTAGGATTTAACTTTCAACTTTTCAAGTGATACTCATAATTTTGATGGTCACTTCATTATCATGCAATATTTGTAGGTAATTGATCTGTCCAGTGTCTCCCAAGAGCTTGCTTATTTGTCAAGTGATGCAGACCTTGTAATTCTTGAAGGAATGGTGAGCTCTTGCGATTTTTTCTACTCTTATGGTTCATTTTAACTCTTTACATTAGTTAAAGGGTGGTACTTTGTAATATGTCCAAATAAGAACTTAATCTCAGCTTTGGGTTGCATTGCACGTGGTGGTGTATAACCCAACTTACATTTATTGAGCCTATAGGAAGTCGCACTGCTGATGACATAATTGGTTTTGCAGGGTCGTGGACTGGAATGACAGGGAATTGGTTGGAAGGGGAAACGGAAGCTTCACCCCAGGCGGTTGGTGTGACAGCAAGCTGAACTGTTCGGATGTTGGGGATCCGGAAAAGATCATCCCTGGGCCTGGAGCAGAAAGGCTTAGTCAGCTTATATCTAGGGTAGTTAACTCTGTAGGGTTCAAAAGATACCAATGTAAGTAGATGTCATAGACAAGTTGTTCATATGTTGAAAATGTCAATAAAGTTGCTGGTGCATTGTAACAGTTAGCAGCAACACAGGCTTACAACTTTTGATCACAAGTGAATTTGCATAGGTGCTTTGATTCCTTGAAAGTGAAACCACATTGTAATTTCAGTTCCTGTCTCCGTGAAGATTTAGGGTTTGTTTGATGTGATACCCTTATAGGCTTGCGCCGAAAGAATCTGTAATTAAGGGTTGTGTCAGCATCTTTTTAGAAATTAAAGGTTGTGTCAGCGGTGTTTGCAATTTTAGTGCTGACAGAGTTATAAAGAAATAAAATTGATCAATACATTTTCATCACTAAAATTGCAAACACCGTTGACACTAGTTGTTTTCTCTGATTAACAAAATAGAAAAAGATGCTGATACTACAGTTGTGCAACTCTAAACTATGGTTGTGCAACTTTAAAATACAGTTTAAGAACCAAATTAGATTAAAAAGTGCAAGAATAATATTATAATGTGCCCAAATTAGATTTTTAGTTTAAGAAGAATCAAATTAGATTTTAGTTTGTATGAATAAAACTATAAATTTCATGAATAACACTATTAAATTTTAGAGTTGCACGACGCTGTTGTAAGACTTGCACGACGTTGTTGTAAGAGGTGCACGACGCTCTTATTTTTGCTCAACAATTCTTTATTTTTGCACAACAATTGAGACTTGTGAAATTGTGTCTCCACATAATCTTATTTTTTGTAAATATAATTTTATACTTTTTAATAGATTATTGCACAACACGGTTTTATTTTTGCTCATCAACAGAGTAAAATTGCACAACATGGGGGATTGGTGAAATTTTGCTCTACACGAAACTAAAAGCTACTATATAATATAAACTTTTTTTTATAGGATTTCATACTTATTGCTGATAAGCATGAAGTTATATATAAAAAAAATTAATTAAAATTTTGATATTGTTTTATAGTTTTTATCATCATAAAATAATCCAACCTAATAATAAATGAAAATGATCCTTTATTTGGGCATCATAATAATAAAATGACGGTGCAAGAATAATAATTTAGATTTATAGAGTTGCACGACTCTGTTGTAAGAGTTGCACGACGCTGTTGGAATAGTTGCACGACTCTGTTTTAAGAGTCGCACGACTATGTTTTAAGAGTTGCACGACTATGTTGTAAGAGTTGCACGACTCTGTTGTAAGAGTTGCACGACTCTGTTTTAAGAGTTGCACGACTCTGTTGTAAGAGTTGCACGACTCTGTTTTAAGAGTTGCACGACGCTCTTATTTTTGCTCAACAATTCTTTATTTTTGCACAACAATTGAGACTTTTGAAATTGTGTCTCCACATAATCTTATTTTTTGTAAATATAATTTTATACTTTTTAATAGATTATTGCACAACACGGTTTTATTTTTGCTCATCAACAGAGTAAAATTGCACAACATGGGGGATTGGTGAAATTTTGCTCTACACGAAACTAAAAGCTACTATATAATATAAACTTTTTTTATAGGATTTCATACTTATTGCTGATAAGCATGAAATTATATATAAAAAAAATTAATTAAAATTTTGATATTGTTTTATAGTTTTTATCATCATAAAATAATCCAACCTAATAATAAATGAAAATGATCCTTTATTTGGGCATCATAATAATAAAATGACGGTGCAAGAATAATAATTTAGATTTATAGAGTTGCATGACTCTGTTGTAAGAGTTGCACGACGCTGTTGGAATAGTTGCACGACTCTGTTCTAAGAGTTGCACGACTATGTTTAAAGAGTTGCACGACTATGTTGTAAGAGTTGCACGACTTTGTTTTAAGAGTTGCACGACTCTGTCGTAAGAGTTGCACGACTCTGTTTTAAGAGTTGCACGACTCTGTTGTAAGAGTTGCACGACTCTGTTGTAAGAGTTGCACGACTCTGTTGTAAGAGTTGCACGACTCTGTTTTAAGAGTTGCACGACTCTGTTTTAAGAGTTGCACGACTCTGTTGTAAGAGTTGCACGACTCTGTTCTAAGAGTTGCACGACTCTGTTTTAAGAGTTGCACAACAATCGAGACTTGTGAATTTGTTCTCAACATGATCTTATTTTCTCTCAATATAATTTCATTCTTTCTCAATAAATTATTGCACAACATGCTCCTATTTTTGCTCATCAATACGTTATTTTTGCATAACTAGTGGTGAAAATTAGTGCTGACACTGATATTAATTACAATTAGTGCTGACACTGATATTAGTTAGAATTAGTGTTAACATTGATATTAGTTACAATTGGTACTTACAACTAGTGGTGAGTACCAAACAGAATGGGGCAAATACAAGTCAACTCGGATGAGCCAAATGAAGACCGGACCCATGCCCATATTAAATACTTTCCCACAAAATAACCCAGCCCACATTAAGACTATACAAATTCTAGCTACGACCAACACATAATAGGCCCAACCTCAAGAGCCTTGTTCTACAAAATCAAATGTATCTCCATATAATTCTCAATGACAGTAAAATGCTTAAATTCGCAGAGAGCAAGTATGACAGCAAATTGACGCCCAGTTGTTTATAACAGCAAAAGGAAACTAGCATACACTCTTGCTCCTCTTCTCTTTTCTTCTCTTCATCTAGCTCCTCTTCTCTTCTCTTCATCTAGCTCCTCCAGATCAAATGTATCTCCGGAATGGTAGATTCGACACGATGGGGCGCTCTGAGGAAATAAATTAAACTGTAATATGTTTGTACTTGCCCCTCTGAATGTAATTGGCTGATCAACAATATCACTTCCATTTTTCACATTATCCCAGGCAAGATGATAGTTACTGCATTTAAGGTTGATTGTTGGCCCAACACTGGTATTCAGGCATGAATAGTTTGCAAACCTTGACAGATCTGCTCCTTTATAGCCAATGATGCCTGACTTTCCCATAAGCAAAGTACCCAAACCGCGCAATTGCGCACAACTCATACTAGAAACTGTTGTTATGTTGAATTCCAAATCATTGACAAACGATACTAGATCTGGCGCGTTTGTTGCCCTCACATTGTGCACCTCAATTGATCTTTTTGATATAATTTGGTACAGCAGCCTGAGAGGGTGAAGGAAAAAACCAGTGAATCCAGAGCCTAACCAACAAGAACACTGAAACACGGTAAAAAAGAAGCCAGCAAACAACACTCTAATTGGCCAAGAAAACTGCACGACTTGAAATTCACGCTGAAAAGAGACCAATGAATAGTATCCAGCTCGCCATGGAGAATGTTTCTCCAAGTTCAGTCTTCCGTTTCATGACAACCTTCTGATCATCCTGCAAGGACCAAGCACTTCACTTAGGTTCCGTTTAGTGGACGCATTGGGGAATAGGAAATGAATTGGATTCATCCAACCTAATGCAGTATTCAGTTGTATATCAGATTTCCCCTAAACCCATTACTCAATTTGTTTCACTGTTTGATTGATTGTATCCTAGTTAAACCCAACTTTGGATTAACCCAAAGTCCATCCCCTAACTAACCGCAAATATACTCTGGCATTAAATTTCAGTTCTGACTCAAATTGTAGGAAGATATGAGGAATTAAGACTCATATCAGATTGAGGGGGTTTCCATGAAACATATAAGCTAAAACAATTTACTATGTTAGAAATCAAGAATTGAACTCTGTTCCTGCAACACAGATCTGCTACTTGATAAAGATTCTACCATTAAAATCGAAAATCCTGAAGCAGCAGTCAATGAACTCTTCTTTCAATATACACACACTCAAACCTCTAAAACACAATGAGCTGCAAATGCTATTAAGAAGAAAAGAAATGAAAATCAAAGGGCAAAATTTCAAAGCCTTCACAGTGAAACTTGACAAAGAAACATAAACACAAACACTTTGAGACTTCAAAATCGACTCCGACACTTCAAAAATCGAAAAAAATTTGCGCCTTTGGCGCAAATTTTCTATGATTCCATTGCATTGATGCACTTAAACATACTGGATTCAAGACATTAAGAACAAGCCAAATCTTAACAGATTTTGGACTTTTGACTACAGAGAGCTATCCCTATCTTATTTTTATTAACAAGATTAAGCTGCCATTGCACAGCAAAAACACTGTATTTCGTTCAACAGATTTCAGCAACGCAACACAAAATGTTCAACTGATTTCAGCAACGCAAAAGGTCATCAATCAACCCTAATTTGAAGGACAAGATTTCATATTTCGTTCAGCTATTGCAACCATCACAAACAAAATTGAGTTCCTATATCAAATTACAAGTATCCTCACTCAGAGACAATCGTTCAGCAATTGCAATCCATCACAAACAAAATCAAATTCCTTATCAATCGATCTTCGATCGATTGATAAGGAAAACAGTCGGAAGCAAAGATCGATTAGTCGGAAGCAAAATCTGTCACATGTATGCTCAATTTCAAAGCCTTCACAGTGCAATTTGACAAAGAAACTTAAACACAAACACCTTGAGACTTCAAAATTGACTCCAACACTTAAAAAATCGAAGAAAATTTGCGCCTTTGGCGCAAATTTTCTATGATTCCATTGCACTGATGTAGAGTTACCTGCAATGCCGTCAACAATCGTCGATCATGATTCGACGCCTTTGTCCTCAATCGAGCCGCTCCCTCGACCTCGCTCGCTCCGCTCGCTCACCATCCACCGGGAGGCGCGGATCTGTTTTTTGTCCGGAGAGGAGCGGATTCGACCACCACCGCGTTCAGCACATAGGAAATTGATGAACACAGCGCCTGGAGGAGACCGAGCTCCGACCGCTCCCTCGAGCTTGCTCCGCCGCCGCGCTCGCTCCTGCGCTCGCTCCTTCGTTTGCTCCGCCGCTCGCTCGCCACCGCCTCCGGCGTTGGAGAAACATCGTCGTCGTCGTCCAACTGCGCCTCCAATGGCGAGGTCTCTTCCAGCAACATCGTCGTCGGAATTTGTTTCCGTTGGAGGCAGTCGTATTAGGACGAGAGAGCGAAAGAGGTCCGGGGGAGGAGATGGAGAGAGCGAGAGAGGTCCGGGGAGAGAATGAGGATCAGGAGAGAGAAAAAGCTTTTATTGCGTCCATTTTACAAAAATGTCCCAAAACGCGGCTATTTCGCAAAATCAGCCCATTTTCATGGCTATTTTGCAAAAAGCCCCTTAATTTAATCCGTCAAAATATATGATTTACTATTTTTAAGTATCTTTAATTTTTTTCGAATAATAAAAATTATGTAGCATTAATTTTTAAAAATAATTCCATATATATAATTATGAAACTATTTTAAAAGATTGGTTTTAAAAAATTGATATTTGTATAGTTTCCACCCTTATGAAAAAAGCAAATATGTATAAATAATAACTGATTTATATTTTATGCGTACAAGACGGGAATAGTATTGATCTTCCATAAATGTGTGTGAATGTTGACTAAGTGCCTTTTATGTGTGTATCATTGTTGAATTTAATTAAAATGTATGTAATATTTGACTATTGTGACATTGAAAATATATGTATGCACATCATCTAGTAGTAGCTTGTATATATATTAATCACCTTGTAAATAAATTGATCAATGTTTCAACAGATACAACACATACAATCAACACAATGGATCTCAAGTACTACAACAAAAATTATTCCTTCACTCTCTCCTTCATAGCCCTAATTTTGCTCCTAACCGCTCCTCCTTCATCTGCCGCCTCTGTCAAGGCAGGCTACTGGTTCCAAGACAGCGGCCTGCCCTTGACGAGCATCAACCCCTCCCTCTTCACCCACCTCTTCGCCGCCTTCGCCGACCTCGACAACATCACCTTCCTAGTCTCCGTCTCCCCCTCCAACGCCAACTCCTTCTCCCAATTCACCTCTCTCCTCCGCCAGACCAACCCCAATCTCATCACCCTCCTCTCCATCGGCGGCGGCAACTCCAACGCCTCCGACTTCGCCACCATGGCCTCCTCCCCCGCCACCCGCAAGGCCTTCATCGACTCCGCCATCAAGGCCGCCCGCTCCTTCTCCTTCTCCGGCATGGACCTCGACTACGAGCACCCGGAGAGCCAATCCCAGATGTCCGACCTCGGCACTCTATTCACCGAGTGGAGAGCCGCCATCGCCGCCGAGTCCGCCTCCACCAACCGGCCGGCGTTACTCCTAACGGCCGCCGTTGCCTACACGAGCGTCCACGACTCTTTCCCGTACCCCGCGGCCGCCATGGCGGAAGCCCTGGACTGGCTAAACCTCATGGCTTACGACTTCTGGGCGCCGGCTTGGTCGCCGGCCGTGACGCGTCCCACCTCGGCGCTCCGCGACCCCGACACCGGCGTCAGCGGCAGCAGCGGCGTCTCTAGTTGGATTAGCGCCGGTGTCCCGGCGAGCAAGCTGGTGCTCGGCATCCCGTTTTACGGGTACGCTTGGACGCTGGCGGACGCCTCGAACAACGGCTACCTGGCGCCGACGACGGGGCCTGCGATCAGCGCCGATGGAATCGTGGCTTATAAGGGGATAAAGGAGTTGGTGAGCGGGAACGGCGGGGTGACGGTGTATAATGATACCACGGTGGAGAGCTATAGCCACGTGGGGACAACGTGGATAGGGTACGATGACGTGGAGGCGGTGGCTGCGAAGGCGGCGTATGTTAAGCAGGAAGAGCTGCTGGGCTATTTTATATGGCACATTGGGCAAGATAATGATAACTTCGTTTTGGCAACAACTGCTTTTAACACTTGATTTTCTAATATGTTGTATTTCACTTGAAGCCGATTAATATTATACATGAAACCAAATAAAACAAAATAAGATAAAGATTATATATTATAACTAATGTAAGTATTGTCACCATGAAAATATGTTAATTTAATATTTTAAAATTACATGACGAATACAATAGATCTAAATTAAACTATCTCTGAGTACATTTAATGGGGCATTCTCATCGTCGAATCATTGTTCTATCACTATTGAACTATCGGTGTCTAGCTCTTCAAAAGCACCGCCTTTTAAGTTCGAAAATTCCTGGATGTACATAAAAGAGTCCACAAGTGTAGTAAAACAAGTCTGGCATGCCTCCTGTCTAGGATCGGCTATGTTCGAAGTAACCAAAAACGGAAATCCGATTAGACTTCGATAAGAGATTCCGTACGGAATTTAGCCACTCTGTTGATCATGTTAACACTCTCCGTCTGATAAACCCCTCAATGTCCGAGGAAGAGAACCAATCCCTTATCATAATTCCGTTTAACGGGGAAATTAAAGCAGCAGTTTTTAGCTTAGGATCAAATAAATCACCAGGACCTGACGACATGACGGTAGAATTCTACAAAAACTATTGGGACATTGTGGGGAAAGATATTATTCGTGCAGTAAAAGGATTTTTCTACTCTGGTAAAATGCTCAAACAAATTAACCACACCTTCATCACTTTATTACCTAAAATAGATAACACATCAACAACGGCCCATTATAGACCAATTAGCTTATGCAATACGTACTATCTATAAAATCATCTCGATGATACTGAAAGACTTAAGAAAGTTAATGGAAAACTCATCCACCCTCTACAAGGTGTGTGGGTAGCTGATAGAGCAACACAGGACAATGTGCTTATTGCGCACGAAATTTTCCACTCCTTCAAAACTAGAAAATGTTTTGAAGGATGGATTGCAACTAAACTTGACATGGAAAAGACCTATGATAGGCTAGAATGGCCTTTCATTAAACAAGTTTTGTATAAATTTGGGTTCCATGACAAATTTATCCAACTTGTCATGGAATGCATATCGACAGTCACTTTTTCAGTGCTGGTAAATAATGGTCCTATTGAACCGTTCAAACCATCCAAAGGCATTCGACAAGGAGACCCAATCTCTCCTTTTCTGTTTATCCTTGGAGCAGAGGTCCTAGCTAGAATCCTAGCTCATGCGGCATCAGTGAGAAAACTGGTGGGCTTCAGATTCGGTAAGGAAGGACCGTGTATCGCCTTTCTCACTTTCGCAAATGACATTATCATTTTCTCCAAAGGAAGCGTATCAGCGTCTCAAGAAGTCAAGGAGGTGATCTCCTCCTATTGCAAACTCTCGGGACAAAAAGTTAACCTCTATAAATCTGTCGTCCAGGCAACAAAGGGAATTTTCAATTCCCGTAAAGCAGAGATTGAAAGTTGTCTAGGAATTTCGAATGAACGAAGTGTTAGATGTAATATAGGCCCATTGGCCCAATAGTCATTAGGTCATGATGTACACCTCCTATATATATTATAATGATAGCGAAGGCAACCCCAACGGGGATTATTCACTCTGACACGAAGTCTTGAAAAATACATCGGATGTCCTATTATCAACGGCAGAGTCAACAAAGGACACATTTCGGGAACTAATTTGCAAATCTAAAGATCGACTGTCTAAATGGCGCACCAACTCGCTATCCCAACAAGGCCGGGCTGTCTTGATCAAGTCAAACCTGGCGGCAAAACCATTATATTCAATGCAAAGCTTTATGCTTCCAACATCGGTCCACAAAGAGCTAGATCAAATAAACAGGACGTTCTTTTGGAACAAGGATCTTCAGCATCGACCGCTCATTGGGTGGGACAAGGTCTGTTGACCATATAGTAAAGGATGCATGGGCATTAGAAAATCTTGTGAGATGAACGAAGCGCTACAGCTAAAATTACTATGGAAAACACTAGCGGAACCCTCTAATGTTTGGGTCCAAGTGATTAGACACAAATACCTAAAGAATCAAGATATATTATCCTATAAGAAAAACGGTAGCTGCTCTTGGCAATGGGCAAAACTCTGCCCACTGATTACCAAATTCAAATCCGGTTTGATCTGGTCTGTAGAAAACGGACGAACAATTAAATTCTAGAATGACAACTGGGTGTTGCCTCATCCCATTACGTCTCACCCAGATTGCCCTACACAAGTCTTGTCAAATGGAAGAGTGAGTGAATATATTATAAACGGTAAATGGTGGGTGGAAAAATTAGAAAGGACTCTACCTCAATCAATTATCAACGAGATTACTGCAGTCCACATTCCGAACATCCCATTCGAAGATAGACTATATTGGTGGCCAGACCGCCATGGGTGGTTCACCACTCAGAGTGCCTATAATCTCCTCACTCGAAACATGGACACAGATAATGACAATTTCGAGTGGATATGGAAGTTAGACACAATGCCCAAAGTTAAAAACTTCATGTGGAAACTAGGCTAGAATGGCTTACCAACTAAAGCTCGACTGACCCAACGAGAAGTTCCCCAGCACGTGCGATCTATGTGGAGATGTTGTAGAAGATGACACCCACCTTTTCATAGAGTGTTGCGCTTAACTAACGATGGCCGTGGTTCCTGTAACCGTTAGAAGGACGGTTACAAAAATGATCGAAAGATCTAGGGATTTCAAACCTATTTTAAAACTCATAAGGGAAAAAATGGAAAAAAAAAAATACTAAGACCACCATCGCTAATAGATGGTGGTCACTATGGTTCTACCGTAACCAGCTGTCCTTCGACAACAATAGGACCAAACCTAGTGGGGATGTCATTTCCGTAGCAAATACGATTTCAGAAAATTGGAAAAAAGCTTGCTCGTTCAACGAACTAGTCAAATATCAGAACACCAACTCCAGCGACAAGCGAACAATTACAAAATTGCAAAGACTCAAAAGTAAATGGAAAAAAAACCCCGACAGGATCATTTAAACTAAACTTTGACGGCTCCTCCAGTGCTAACCAATCCAGCACCATGGGTTACGTCATTCGATATTGGCAAGGGAAACCAATCGAAATTGGGTATAAACACCTAGGAAAACAATCCCCTCTAATGGCTGAAGTACGAGTTTTAGTGTTAGGTGTACAAAAAGTTGTAGAACTTGGTATTGCTGACCTACATATCGAAGGTGATTCGCTAATTATTATTAAACACTTTCAGGATACCTCCAAATGTCCTTGGGAGATTGAACTTATTCTGTCTGAGGTAAAAAATGCTCCATCAGGGAGTTAGCAAAGTTTCATTTTCTCATGTTCCCCGTGAGGGCAATACCGTGGCTAATAAGGTTGCACACATTTACCACGATGCCCAGGGGATTGAGATCTTACAGGATCCTGCGATGTAGGACCTCATCCGCAAAGATTTCTCAGATAGGAAGGATACTCCTTTCCGAATTCCTTACCTAATAAAAAAAAATAGTGTGAGAATTAGCTAGGCTAACAACGATCAATAGATCTATCCACTAACATAAAATTAATAATCAAATTTATTGTATCGATTGACATTTTATTTATCATATGATTAATAAAATATATACTACCTCTGTTTGGAAATATAAGTCCATTGACTTTTTGGCACGTTTTTTAATGAGTTAAAAACTATATAATTAAAATAATATATTTTTTATTAAATTTTTTACATAA
The DNA here is from genome assembly GCA_037127255.1 of Persicaria tinctoria. NCBI lineage: Eukaryota > Viridiplantae > Streptophyta > Magnoliopsida > Caryophyllales > Polygonaceae > Persicaria > Persicaria tinctoria. The sequence goes on from JBANSL010000006.1 coordinate 39,233,594, forward strand.
TTATATACTTATTAGTAATACATATATAAGACTATGTAAAAAAACTAATAAAGAAAATATTATTTTATATAGTTTTTGACTCTTTAAAAAGCGTGCAAAAAAGTCAATGGACTTATATTTCCAAACGGAGGGAGTAGTTTTTTACTTCTATATGTAATAAAAAAAATTATTTAAATACTATACACCCTCTTATCATAAATTTAAAGCATTGAATTTCTTGCTTAAGAAAATAAAAACTAAATAAAATATTTTTTTTATTAATATGTACAACAGTAAAATAGAGACCTTGATTTCTATGTGTGGAGTTAGAGCTGACAAGTCGGTCGTTCGGGTCGGGTTCTTGTCAGGCTTGCTCGGGTCGGATCATTGACGGTTCGGGTCAGTTCGGGTAAAATTTATGGTCGGGTACTGGTCGGGTTGGGTTCGGTCATAATTAATTTTAGATTGGTCAGGTTTCGAGTTAAATAGGGCCATGCCCATTCGGGTTCGGGTCAAAGCGGGTCGGGCTCGTTCGGGTTTCGGGTCAAGAGGCGGGTCGGTCTCATTTGAGTTTCGAATCAAAGTGGGTATAGTTTGTTTGAGTTTTTGGTCGAATCATATTCGACCCGTTTGGATAATTAGGTTGATTTTGACTCGGTTGAATACTTAAATATGTAATTTACTTAAAATAAATGATTTTGACTCGGTTGAATACTTGAATATGTAATTTTGACTCGGTTGAATACACGCATTGTCATTGACTCATCGGTTGACTTACTTGACTTATTGACTTATCCGCTTATCTATTGATTTTACTTGAGTTCTTATTCATATGATAACGATTAACAAAAATAATTGGTGTTTTATTTGTTAAAAGTATAATCATAAACTTGTGTTAAAATAAAAGAAAACATTTACCATTCAAGCATTAAAATGTTGATGTTAAATAACCATTTCAAGTCGTGTCGGGTTGAGAGTCGGGTCGGATTGAGTCGGGTCGGGTTTATCTGTGTTCAGGTCAGTTTCGAGTTCGGTCACGTTCGGGTCGGTTTGGGGCTCGGGTTCGGGTTACGGATGACTCCAAAGTTTCGGGTTTTGATCGGGTTAGGGTGAGTCGGGTCGGGTCAGATTATGCCAGCTCTATGTGGAGTCATGGACAAATTTGCCTATAATGTGTCATTCTCTAATCAATCTGAATCAAGCTGCCTTTTTTGACATATCAATTAATGATCAAATATATTTAAGTCACATCAAACAATAGTCGCACTTATTTTATTCAAGTCATCCTATGCGTTCCCCTTATTTGATGACTCTAATTAATTTTTAATATAAATATTCAACCTACAAAGCATATCTTTTCTATACATCTTTACTCCTATAAAAGGAGCAACTCTTGATGATTTTAACTTACTGTAGCTGCTAAAATAAGGGAATCATGGCCATTCATTGATGTGAATTCATCTAATCAACGGTTCAGTGCTCTCCCCTTTATAATGTCTCATTTGCCCATAATAGTTTCAATTTAAAAATATTTATTTTTTTGTTTCGCTGCCCCTTCTGGTCTTTTCATCTAAATCCACAAAATTCCCCTCCCTCCGTCTCTTTCCCAAGTCGCAGCGTCGTAAATCACCAATTTGCCTTCAGCCCTTCACCAACAGCTTCACCAGTTCGTCCTCTCCGGTGTCGACTGTGTCCAGATCCATGATCCAGCGGCCGGTGAGGTGGTTGGCCACCATCCCACCGTCTCCGGCTCCGGATCGTCAGTTGAGGTGACACTCGGCTCTCCTTCTCACTCAGTTCTCGCTCGACTTATCGCCTTCTCGTCTCTCCTTCAGGCTTCGACTTCTTGCTCGACTTCTCGTAGTCTGATACTCCAATCACCCGCCTTCTCTTCGACTCAAGACTCAACTTCCTCATCAGATTCAAGTTCAACATCATCACTATCAGGTGTGAAAATCCCAAATCTGAAATACACTGTCATATTAGATGACTAGGGTTTGCTTTTCTAATTGAATATGAAAATTCGAAATGATGTTTTTTAGATTGGTAGATGAATTGTTGAAGTTTTAAATTGAATCCGAAATCAGATTGGGGGAGTATTGGTTGATAATGTTAATTCAATGATTTCGAAATTAGTAGATCTACACATCAGTAGATGAATTGTTGAGGGAGTACTCTGACAATGATCAGTAGGTATTGATTGATTCAATCCGAAGTCAAATTGGGGGAGTATTAAAATCAGTAGATCAGGAGATGAAATATTTATTATTGGTTGATTCAATGATTTGAAATTAGATTGATTGATTCAATTTTAGGTACATTAGTAAATGATTTGGAATTCAGATTGGTTGATTCAATGATTATGTTTGTGAATAGACGGTTGACACACTTATTTGCACACAAAACTGGATTCGTGCTAGTCGAGCTACCGAAGAGGCTGATGTGGATGAAATACAAACAATAAGAGAGAAGAAATAGCAGAAGGTATTTCTTTTTGCCGCCTTATTAATTATTATTTGCATTTTGCAATGCACATAATACTTTATATGCTTGTTCACTAAATTCATTCCTTTTGTTTATCTTTTTGAGTTGGAAAAAGTAAGGATATCTTGAAGATTAGCTAAAGATAGAGGGGAAAAAGTGTGCCCCCGCCGTCGTCAAAGCTCTCTCCTCCTTTTGAAGTCTTTACAACTCACACCTCTCTTCGCCTTCAGATTTGAGCGTTTACTTTGAAGCCCTCACAACCCTCTTGGCCCTTTCGGTATTGTGTTTGTTTCAATTCTTTATTTGGTTTTCAATTTCTTAGTCTCGACTCTCGAGTGTTGTAGATTTTAGTTTGTTTCAATTCCTTATTTAGGTATTGTATTTATTTCAATTCTCCATCAAACTGTCTGCACATACCCTCTTGGCTCTTGTACACCAACTCTAAGACTGCAGCAACTATTAGCTTCTTCTTCCTCTCTCAATTCTAAACTTGAATTTGCTAGATTCAAAAGGTTAGTGTTATACTTTTTGAATTTATAATATAGCTTTTGATATAAGATTGAATTTGTGAATAGGATATGAGAATTTGTTTTGAGTTTTGATTTGAGAAATCAATTTAGGATATTAGGGTTTGTGATTGTAAATGAGATTAAACATCTAGAGCAGTACATCAAGTCAAATGAAAATGCCGGAAATGGCAATCTTAAAGTGCCAACTAATTATTTGCCTAATTTTATAATGTGAATTAAATTTGATAAACGACAGTGCTTTGGTTGAAAAGGAAAATATGAAACCTTAAAATTTTCTTTAATTAATAAAAATTAAAAAGATTATCTTTCAAGTTCCAGAATTTATACTATAAAGTGGTAGAAGATACTGACCTTGTAGATTGGCATATAATGATTATGAGCAGCAGCTTAGACTAAATGATAAGAAGAATTTGATGATTTTTTTTTACTTTTGGATGAAAATTTAGTGTTGCTATTGACTGTAAGCTTCTCGAGTTGTGGTTTGTGAATTTTGATAAGAAATTGATCAATAGTTGGAATCAAAGATTGCAACTTTAATGGCAAGCTAAGATCTTGCCCACTTAATGCATTATAAGCTCTGCTTATGTTCGGACACTGCTGAATGAACAGGGCCCGGGGTGGTTGCTTATAGTATAAACCGGAATATAATCACCACATGATTTTGTTTGCTTGAGTGGGTTTGATTTAAGGATCTATGAGTTAGGGAGCGATTTGTTGAAAAATTCGCGGGTTCTGGTTTGATTGAGCCCTTTCAGGCTGTCGAGTTCCTTGTGATTGTGCAAGTTTCAATCTTTTTGGGATTTTGATTTGTTCCATTCTTTTTCCAGCATGATTTTTTTGTAGGGTTTTAAATATGCTACTGTTTGTTCATCGGGTTTTATATCTCCATCTTATGCATTGATTTCCTCTTCTGATTTGTTTATAAGAGGTGATGAATTGGTTTCCTTTTGTTGTTTGACAAATTTTTTTACCGCTTTAATGGTTCGGCAAGTCCTAACCTTCCACCAAAAAGAATGAGGAGCTTTACCTTCCTCTATAGTTACCTCCCCACCAGTTATCAATAGTTCCACTTTCAAATTGGAGTTCGTGAATGTCATTCTTTCTTCTTTGTTGCCTGTCTTCCCATCTTTGTTGCTTAAAGAGTTAAAGATCACCTTCCACTTATCTTCTTCTATTCATCAGGGTAGCTTGATTAAGCATAGCTGCATAGGATTTGGGTTGAGTGTAAATTGCTATGATCTTCTTGATCTACTATATAGAATAAACAACACCCCCCCCCCCCCTACAGTTGTCCTTTTCCTGCTAGAGTTGAAAGGTTTGTTTGGTGACTTTGGTAGATGTAAATTACAGCCATTAACATGGTATTTCGAAACTTAGTAATTCCAAACATTTTCCCCTTTTCTGGTTTTATGCGGAAACTGTATAGACTATATAGATTATGGCAATCTGAGGAGATTCTATAAAAAAAAAAATTGACACCAGGAACTTTAGTGAGATCTTAAACAAATGATGTTGTTCTCATTAGGGAAATCTGACTGGGATATGATTTTGTTTATCATCTTTTGTTTTTTGTAATGTCATTAAAGTTAAACTGAGTTGGTGGTTGACTGTTCAAGATGATCCATAATTTATTTTTATCCTTCTAAATTTCTAAGTCAATTATGTCTATCATATATTGCACGTGTTGATGTGTACTTCCATTTCTTGATCATATTAGATTTGTAGTTTGTGTACTAAACAAATTGTAATTTTTATGTGCTGTGTATGGGACTTACAAAGAAGTGAGACTCAAGGTATGTTTAGGTCCCCTCCTCATCCCGATCCTAATGTACTGATGTTTAATAAACTATAATCTCTTGTTTTCATGAAGTGGAGAGTTTGGTTAGTCTAGCACTTTACTTTATTATTTGGTCTTTTACATCTGCCAATTTTGAAGTTGAATAAACTCCATTCACATATTTCTTCATTTAATATTGACTGAGATTACCACCCCATTTTTTGGTAAAAACTGGAAATATATTTGTGTTCAGGAAAAATAAAATAAAAGAAAGACAAATAATACAATTCATACTTTTACAAACAGTTTAGGTGCAAAAAGCTTTACTTCATGAATTAATAAATTGGAGAGTTGGCAGATTGTGGATTTAAGAGCACCTCCATTGTGAGGTTGTACTATTCAATTTTTTTTTTCTGTACAAGGATGAATATTTGAGGAGGATTACAGTAATCGAGAACCTTCCTATGCTGAGATGGTGTAACCACTATTTGAAGATTGTGGATTTGTGGCTTGGTAAAGGGGTTTTCGGATTTTTCCACATGCTTTAAACTTTTTTTAGATCATTTTGATTTCTCTCATTAGAGGTTCTGATATCCAAATTTTTTGTGTATGTATCTCAAACTGACACTAATTTAATTGTATTGTTGCTGAATCTGTTGCCGAAGAATTCTTCATCTGCCTCTATTATCAATTTTTTCCTACAAAACATGTCTGAACTCAAGCTAAAATTCCTTGTAGCATTACTTTTTTGGTATAATTGTTTGAATAAGTTCCTCTTCTCACTAACTTTAGAGATATATTGTGAATGCCTAAACCTGGAGGCACCATTGCACTACTGGATGACACTTGGTTCGTGTCTTCTCTTTCTCTTTCTTCCCTATTTGTCTTTTAAAAATTTTGAGCCACATAATGCAGTGTGCTTCCTCCCTATGATGAAGGGACATGGAAGCATCAGTAGACTCCTTATGTGTAATTGTTCACAATTGAATGTAGTTTAACCTACTCTACAACTTTGGGGGTGCTTATTGCAGCTATAATGGGTGGTTTGGATTCAAAGCGTGTATTTTGGGATTTCTCTAATACACGTCCTTTCCATGATGTTGATTTTGGTATTTAGTTTCAGGGACCTTCCTAGATGTTATTTAAGTCACTTTTACAATAATAACCAAGTGATATACTTTTTTACTCCTAGATGGTATTTGTCTGGTTTGTGAATTGGTGTCTTTATGCATTTGGTTGGTTCATTTTAAAATGAACAAACCTACTAATGTTGCGAGTAAGTTTCTTTCGTTATGTGGGAAGTTCATTTTAAACCTCTAAATTGAATTTTGTTTATCGGTCAAAACATAAATTCAAGGAGTTTTTACAGCAAATTGAGGAATTAGTATAGAGGAGCTGTTGAATTCTTTCATATTTCATCTCATTCAGGTTTATGCAGATTTTGCATTATTGGTAGGAATTTATAAGCCATGTATCTTGGCAGTTATCTTATTGAGGTCAATTGCTACACTCCAAAAGCAACAAAGAAAGCTATATATGAATTCCTCTCACATTGTGGCACAATAGAGCCGCTTCAGATTATAAAGGTAACATCTTTATGAAATCATCCTTTCTCTTGTCAATTACACATGTAAAATGATTGTTCTATTCCATGACTTCAAATTTTTTTGGGGTTGTTGCCTCGAATAAAACCAGCATCTACTGCAAATAAAGGTTTGCATGAGCACAATATACTTGCATCAATGGAAGACTTGTTTTGATTCATTAATCTCGGAGACATTTTTCATTATCAGAAAATTGCCTTACATATCCCTCCTAATCTCCTTCTCCTATTCCTAAAAATGGGTATACGTATATGCTCTAACTCTAAGATAAGTTGCAATAAAAAGCAGTGTTAAGCAAGCTTTTTCTCATTATTTTTTGTGTGTTTTGATTTAAATCTGTTACCAAACACAAATGAAATTCACATAATGAACAAGTCTGACTACAATTTAGGTAGGTTACATGGGGAAAAAATCATTTCAGAAGTTTTAATATGCTAAAAATTCATAATAACACACACCAAACTTCAACATCCTTGAACTAATCCTTCTGTGTTCTTCTCTTCTTAGTCGTCACCTCCTTGTTCATCAAGTCTAGGTAGGTCCAATTGAAATATTTCTGTTCATAATCGCATACAATTAATTGTCAATTACCACTGCAATCTCGTTACAGTTGTTCTGTTTTGTTGTTTTGTTCTGCTGGTAGGATTTCACGAGTTAAGAAATCTCATGAATTCTTGCTTATAATTTTTTTTATACGTGAATTATTGCCACACTGGCTACCTTTTCTTTAGTAGTGTGCACAAGTGATTGACTTTTTCCTTGTTAAATCAGGATGGTAATGTATTTCATACCATGAATTGTGCTTTCAGTGGGCTTTGCTCTCAGAGTGCACATTAGAATACCATTCTTCTAGAACATTGAAATTGTTTTACTTGAAGCCTAGCTGCATTTATCTTTATTCCCATTATAGAAAATTAAAATTTAAAATCTATTCCAAGTATTAGGACCATTTTCCCATTCGAAAAGGAGTATAGAAAGTTGGTTGACTTGGAGAAATTGGTCTTTGTGAAAACGATTGACGAATCTTATGTGTTAGCTCACTTAGCTATATAGGTTTTATCTTATTATTTATATTTAAGTCACGTGTTTTGTGATTATTGTATTCCCTTAATTATATGACATTATAATGCAATATGACACTTTGATTATCTTATGCATATCTCCTTTTAAGTTAATTAATTGAGGAATCTACATGGTTTTATAGGCGTTTGGCCCTTCTCAATTATTGTTGTGCCTCAGGCTGCCCTTTACTATCAAAGTAATTGACACTAAAATTTATTTCTCTCTGTATTCCATTCCTTCCCTTTTTTCCTAAAATGCAAGTGGCTAGAGGGAAAAAGGTATGGATGAAAGGCTAGACCGGTAGTATACAAGAGAAAAGTTAAAAGTTGAAAGAATGCTGATTATGTTACCTTATGTTTGTTACCAAAATGCCAGGTCTGTTCATTGAATGTAAACTGCATATTGACTCAGTGAATGATATAAAAGTAGTTTCACCTTAAGATTTGCATGAATTCCTCCTTTTTAACGGACTATATATCTAAAGACCTGTCTGAAATTTGTAAAGCTCTCTTTCCCGGTTGGGAGGAATGGACAGGGTAGTTGGTGAATGCTTAACAGGAACAATAAGCACATGATCATCCACTAGATCACCTTTTGGAAATGCATAATAAAGGTATTCTCTAATGATAAGATGAGACTCCACATTGGGCCTTGACAAACAAAACCAGCATTCTATTAACTTACAGTTTCATTGTATCACTCTTAGTTTTGCATAAAAGAGCTCAAGATGTACAAAAAAACGGAAGGAACATAAATGCAGATGGAAACACATTCAAATGAGTATAGAACACCATCATCACCAGCAGGCCTGCGAACATGAGGCGGTGCGCATTGCGCACCCCCAGCTACCTAGTATAACCAAAAGAAACATGTTTAGGAGTTGTATTTTTGCTTTATTTTTTATTTAAGTTAATTAAAAATTATTTAATATAAATAAAAGTTATAAAAAAACTTCTTTCCCAAGTCTTCTAGTGTTGTTTCCCTGTGTAGCTTTTATGGGTGTGTTTGGATTCCATTGCATTTTAAATATAATGCAATTATTTTATCTCGTTTTATGTAAGTTTTTTGTTGTACAAATAAAAATATCGTAAAAACCGAGGTAAAAAATTAATTTAATCAAATAATCACATAAATCAAGATAAAATAATTGTGTTATAATTAATACATCATGGAATCGCAAACACCCTTAATTTAAACACCTTAAAAATTATGCGAACCAAACACCACCTTATCTATTTGCATTATAAATTTAATACAGTTGGAATCAAAACACGCCCTATAACGTTTTATTCCATCTTTCTAAAAAAGAATTATAATTATTCAATTTTTTTTATTCTCCTCCTTCCCTTCTCTCAAGTTTCAAATCCTCAAACAAATTTGTTGTACGTGTGTCTTCCTACTCACTACTAAAAACGCAGGAAATAGCTACGGAAAATAGCAACGGCATTGGCCACGAATGACCGTGGCTAACCGGTTTAGCCACGGAAATAGCCACGAGTGGGCCATCCGTAGCCATATGCCTCGTGACTAATAGCGACGGCTGTTTAGCAATGGATTTAGCAACGAATTGTCAGGTCGTGTCTAAGCCCGTGGCTAGTGATGGACATTTGAATCTCGTGGATGAGGCAACAAATTCAGCTTCGGAATTAGACCATTGCTGAATTCGTGGCTATGTCCGTAGCTAGATTCGTTTCTACAAATAGGCCATGGACCTTGCTGATTCCGTGGCTATGATTGTTTCTATCATTATTGCTCGTTTCATTGGTAATGTTGTTGCTAAGGTTGTTGCTAGAGTTGTTGGTAACGCCAGTATTTGTCATTGATATTGTTGTTGCTCATTTCATTAGTAATGTTTTATATACTTAAAAATGTACAAAACTTTTATGAATACATCCAAAGCAATAACAAATCTAAATATACATAAATAGGGTACAAAAATAAAAAAAAATATTCTAGTTACAAAAAAACCCAAACTACAAATGAACAAATCAAAACATCCACTTTCTTGTTGACACAAACTCATGATTATAGCATTCCTTGAACCAATTGACACCCCAATAACCTGAAGGAGCCTGCAAGATGAAATACAAAGAGAACAGGCAACCTCTGCAGTATAAAAACTTTTAAATCCATGTATCTATATCCAGGATATCTCATAGTTCAGTCAGAATACTTTTGCAGTTTGTTATCCCTCATAACTTTCCAAGATTAAATACATTCACAAATCACAAGTAACCTTATCATTTCAAATGTTCACAGTTGGGTCACTAGGGCACATATTGACAATGCAAGTGCGATGAGTCAAATAGTATGATGACTTACTGCCTGGGAGAAACACCAAGCATCATGTTTCCTTTAGCTAAGCATAAAAGATTAAATTTCCTAAGAAATTAAGATTACTATTTATCATATGCTTGTCTTGCACATCTTAAGAAGACAATACCGCACCATGACTAATTTCTTTAAGTCATGTTGCTTGTTTTACCTTGTCTGGGAAACTATTAACATCAAAGAATTTGTGATATTTTCCACATTTAAAAGTACATTGGTTATAAAATAAGAAACAGAACATATATGTAATGCATAAATCATTAACCTTTCCAATCAAAACAGATTTTGCTTTCTTGAAGCTTGAAGCCAGCTTCTCATATTCTGGAGCAAGCTTCTTACAGTGCCCACACAAACAAGATTAACTTTAGTGCACGCTGTGACCATGACAGTTCAACAACAATCATCAAAACAGGTGTGATAGCACGAAGATTGAAGAGATTGACATCTAAAATTAGGTTTAAGGGTATGGGTATACTACCTTCTTGGAGATGAGCTCAACCGGTTCTTCACCTCCTGACCGCCATCTCTTCACCTCTAATCTGACCGCCATCTCTTCACCTCCAATCTGACCGCCGACTCCCCCTGTCCGGCGTCCTCTCCCGCCTCGTTCTCCTTGATACCGGCTCATCCAATCTGACAGCCGACGCCAAAGTGCAGAACGACGAATGATGCCGCCTCCTTGACGCCAGAGGTTTGAATTAGGGCTAAGATCTGAAATTTTGGGGAGAGAGATCTTGAGTGAAGAGGGAGAGGCGAGAGGGGATGCCAGAGAGATCTGAAATCGAGAGGGAAAGAGAACTGAGAGATATGAAAAGAAGGGAGAGAAATACCTCTCGGCGTTGGCGCTCGAGGAAGGGAAACCGTCGGATCTGAAGCTTGGAGGAAGGGAAACCGCCAGATCTGAAGCTTGAAGAAGGGAAACCGCCGGATCTGAGAACGGCGTTGGCAGATTCAAATTTCTGGAAACATTATATACATACACGAAACTTTGGGAATCAAGGGCAAGGAAAGACGTAGCGTGTCGGAAGGTGAGACAGCGGCCGGCGGCGGCGGCGGAGGAGGAAAGGCAGAGCGCGCTGGAGATCAGTGGTGGACGGTGAGGGGGCAAGAGTGCTGGAAAATCGAGTGGGCAAGAGTTCTGGTAAATTGAGTGGGCAAACGGAATGGAAAGGTGAGAGGGACCAGAGGCAAGAATGGAGGAAGAAGGAGAGGCGGTGTGAACTGTGAAGAAGGGGAGCGGTGTGAACTGTGAAGAAGGCGGTGTGAAGTGGCTGCTAGGGTTTGAAAGTGTAAAGTTTCCTTTTTATACGCACACATCTAAAAGACTAAAATTTGAAAGCCCGAAAATTTCCCCCTCAAAACTACATTATACCGCAAAAAAAAATTAGATTTAGTGCCAATTCCACCAAATGTCGATACAAAATTTTTCAACATATATTCACTTTTTCTATAGTGGAGTTTTCTATTTTGAATCATATTAGAACAATATAAAATATTGATATTATAAAATACTAATAAAAGTTGAGATAACTTTTAAAATAACAACAAAGTCAAATATTTTTTAAAATTTATCATAAATTGTAAAAATAAAATTACTTGTATATACTGTTTTATTAAATATTTATTAGACACTTATATGAATTTTCCTCAAAACATACTCTTACAGAATTTTCATAAGAATTTATAATGTTTTATTAAATATTTATTAGTTACTTATATGAGTTTTTCTCAAAACATACCCTTAGAGTATTCTAATAAGAATTTATTAGTTAATATAAGGTTTTAATAGCTACTTATATGATTTTTACTCAAAACATACTCTTAGAGTATTCTAATAAGAATTTATTACTTAATATGAGGCTTTATTAGTTACTTATATGAGTTTTACTCAAAACATACTCTTGGAGTATTCTAATAAGAATTTATTACTTAATATAAGGTTTTACTAGCTACTTATATGAGTTTTACTCAAAACATACTCTTAGAGTATTCTAATAAGAGTTTATTAGTTAATACGGAGTATAAGGTTTTATTAGCTACTTATATGAGTTTTACTCAAAACATACTCTTAGAGTATTCTAATAAGAGTTTATTAGTTAATATAAGGTTTTATTAGCTACTTATATGAGTTTTACTCAAAACATACTCTTGGAGTATTCTAATAAGAATTTATTACTTAATATAAGGTTATACTAGTTACTTATGTGAGTTTTACTCAAAACATACTCTTAGAGTATTCTATTAAGAGTTTATTAGTGAATATCAGGTTTTATTAGCTACTTATATAAGTTTTCCTCAAAACATTACCTTATAGTATTATAATACGAATTTATTACTTAATATAAGGTTTTATTAGCTACTTATATGAGTTTTACTAAAAACATACTCTTGGAGTATTTGAATAAGAATTTATTACTTAATATAAGGTTTTATTAGCTACTTATATGAGTTTTACTCAAAACATACTCTTAGAATATTCTAATAAGAATTTATTAGTTAATATAGGTTTTATTAGTTACTTATATGAGTTTTACTCAAAACATACTCTTAGAGTATTCTAATAAGAATTTATCAGTTAATATGAGGCTTATTAGTTACTATATGAGTTTTACTAAAAAAAAATACTCTTAGAATATTCTAATAAGAATTTATTAGTTAATATGAGATTTTATTAGTTACTTATATGAGTTTTACTCAATATATACTCTTAGAGTATTCTAATAAGAATTTATTAGTTAATATGAGGCTTATGAGTTACTTATATGAGTTTTACTCAAAACACACTCTTAGAGTATTCTAATAAGAATTAATACTTAACATAAGGTTTTTTAAGCTACTTATATGAGTTTTCCTCAAAACATAACCTTATAGTATTCTAATAAGAATTTATTAGTCAATATAAGGTTTTATTAGTTACTTATATGAGTTTACTCAAAACATACTCTTATAGTATTCTAATAAGAATTTATCAGTTAATATAAGGTTTTATTAGCTACTTATACGGGGTTTACTCAAAACATACTCTTAGAGTTTTCTAATGAGAATTTATAAGTCAATATAAGGTTTTGTTAGCTACTTATATGAGTTTTACTCAAAACATACTCTTAGAGTATTCTAATAAGAATTTATTAGTTCATATAAGGTTTTATTAGCTACTTATATGAATTTTACTCAAAACATACTATTAGAGTATTCTAATAAGAATTTATTAGTTAATATAACGTTTTATTAGTTACGTATATGAGTTTTACTCAAAACATACTCTTAGGGTATTCTAATAAGAATTTATTACTCAATATAAGGTTTTATTAGTTACTTATATGAGTTTTTGTCAAAACATAACGTTATAGTATTATAATAAGAATTTATTACTTAATATAAGGTTTTATTAGCTACTTATATGGGTTTGAATCAAAACATACTCTTAGAGTATTCTAATAAGAATTTATTAGTCAATATAAGGTTTTATTAGTTACTATATGAGTTTTACTCAAAACATACTCTTGGAGTATTCTAATAAGAATTTATTACTTAATATAAGGTTTTACTAGTTACTTATATGAGTTTTACTCAAAACATACTCTTAGAGTATTCTAATAAGAGTTTATTAGTTAATATAAGGTTTTATTAGCTACTTATATGAGTTTTACTCAACACATACTCTTAGAGTATTCTAATAAGAGTTTATTGGTTAATATAAGATCTTATTAAACTTTTATTGGTTACTTATATGAGTTTCCTCAAAACATACACTTATAATATTCTAATAAGAATTTATTACTTACTATAATGTTTTATTAAATATTTATTAGGTACTTATATGAGTTTTCTCAAAACACACCCTTATAATATTCTAATAAGAATTTATTAGTTAATATAAGATCTTATTAAAATTTTATTAGTTACTTATATGAGTTTTGCTCAAAACATACCTTTATAGTATTCTAATAAGAATTTATTACTTACTATAATGTTTTATTAAATACTTATTAGACACTTACATGGGGTTTCCTCAAAACACTCTCATAATATTCTAATAAGAATTTATTAGCCAATATAAGGTTTTATTAAACATTTATTAGTAACTTATATCAATTTTCCTCAAAACATACTCTTATAGTGTTATAATAAGAATTTATTACTTAATATAAGGTTTTATTAAACATTTATTAGTCACTTATATGAATTTTCCTCAAAACATATCCTTATAATATTCTCATAATAATTTATTAATTAGTTAATATATATTTTTTTCAACACTTGTCAAATTATATATAAAAAATCTCATAGGCATATTTGGGCCCGTCAATGGGCCAATCGGGGAAAAATGTCATATTTGGGCTTATTTAGCCACGGATTTAGCCACAGATTCAATCGTCGCTAAATCACCACTTCATTCAATGGGCTGAGATAAAATAATTGGGCTTTCACTATCTTATATTGGGCCGAGCCCAGAAATTTTGGGAGAGTTTGTACCCGGATTTAGCCACGGATTGAGTGTAATCGGATAGTCCATTCATGATATATATCCGGCCCACCTACAATTAGTGTCCCAAGGCCCACTCACCACATATGTTCATTTGATTTCCGATGATTACTAGCCACGGATTTAGCGACGGATATTGTGTTGTTGCCATATCAGCGTCGAAAACAGCCACGACAATCCTATTCGTGGCTACATTCGTGGCTATTTACTGACACTCCCACATATCGAGCCACGAAATCAGCTACGGACATCTGAGTCGTTGCTAATAGCCACGAATGTTTTGGCATGTCATACCAGGATGAGTATTAGCCACAAATATAGCCACAGTCAGGAACAATCGTGGCCAATGTCATCGCTAATGGCCACGAATACAAGGTCGTCTATAATCCGTGGCTAACCATCTGTAGCTATTTCCTGTTTTTTTAGTAGTGACTCCTAATTAATTTAAATCTTTAAGATACTACCTCCGTTCATTAATATGTCGTTTGAATTTTTTACACGTTTTTTAAAAAGCTAAAAACTATATAAAATATCAACTTTTTAATTAATATAATTTTTTTTGGAAGTAGATAAAGATTAGGAAGCAAGCCAACGAGCCGGTATTTTTTCTAGCGCGTCCGAGCGGACGAGAACCCAAAGTTCTGGATCATCCGTGAAGCAACCATCAACAGGGACAGAGTAGGCCAAACGTGCAATCCTGTCGTCCATCGCATTAGAATCCTTGAAAATATGACGAATAGCAACATGAGAGAAAGAATATAAATCGACTTTTACATCACCCATCAGCAGCCCGATCTCCCAGAGGTTGGAGTAGTCCCCCCGCAGAGCCTTTATGACGACCAAGGAGTCCCCTTCGATCAGAAGTTTATTAAAACCCATAGAATTGGCCTTAAAGACCCCCATGCGAAGACCCAGAGCCTCGGCAAAAACAGCGGAGCTATTGTTACAATGTCCCGCCCTTAAGGACCTTACTTCGCCTAAATGATCTTGGATCACAAAACTGCAGGTTCCGACTGGCAGTACGACCCATCGAAATTGAATTTGTAGTAACCTAAAGGTGGTTTTTTCCAACTCTCCATCCTGGAGTTCTGGCCTCCCATAGTCTTAGGCTTTTCGGTTGTCAACCCCGGGTTTTTGTTGTTTTTATCGAGAGGGATCGTCTCAGAGTCCTCAATTCGAGCACACCAAGCCCTGTAAGTCGAGTTGCAGAATACAGTAATCGGCTGAACCGAGGCGTTTGGTATCTGTTGAAATACCATCTGATTGCGAAAACACCAAATACCCCACCAAGCAAAAGCCAGCTTAGTGAGAGTATTGGTGTCGAGGCTGTTGTGAATATCGTTTAGCAGCCGATTGGGTCTTGTAGGCCCCTTCATCATAAAAGCATTCAAAGCATTCTTTTCGAGTGGCAAGATTCTACGACAAATAAATCATTCCATTTAGTCAGTTGTAGCTTCGTTTTGAGGATGATATCCGTGAAAGTGTTTTTGTTGACCCGACCATTGATAATGGGACATCCTAGATATATATTTTTCTAGATTATTTGCATGTGGGATGCCCATAGCATTTGTGACCTTGTGGATGGTTGTGGTTAAAGTTTTTGGTGACACCTGGAAACTGGACTTATGTAGGTTGACCTGTTGGCCAGAGATCTGACAGAAACATCGTATTATGTTTGATAACTCAAAACAAATAGATTGGTTTGCTTTGCCAAAAAGCATGATATCATCGGCGAATGCCAGGAATGGGATCTTCACCTCACCCCTACCGAGGGTGAACCCCAAGTCCCTAGAGATATTTGAACGTTGCTGGAGCGTTCTAGCTAAAACCTCGGTTGTAAGGATAAATAGGAAAGGCGACAGAGGGTCACTCTGTCTGAGGCCTCGGGAGGGGAGGAAAACCTTCGACGGTTCATCGTTTATAAGCACTGACTACGAAACCGTCTGTACACATTCTCTGATCCACAGAACAAATTTTTGGTCGAAACAAAATTTTGTGAGTGTCGAGAAAAGGAAGGGCCATTCGACACGGTCGTATGCCTTTTCCATGTCTAATTTGACAGCCATATAGCTTGTCTTAGCTTTAGTTAGTCGAAAAGAGTGGAAAATTTCGTGAGCAATGAGGATATTGTCCTGTATGGACTTGCCTTTGGTGAAAGCACTTTGTAATGGATGGATTAGTTGGTCGAAAACTACTATTAATCGTGCCGTCAGAATCTTGGAGATGATTTTGTAAAATGTGGAACAAAGGCTGATTGGCATGTAGTGACCCACATTTTGAGGGTCGTCATTTTTCTGAATAAGCGTGATGAACGTGTGATTTAATATAATTTTATAGTTATTAGTTATAAGTTTAATATTATTTTAAAAAATAATTAAAAAAGTTAATATTCTATACTACGTATAGTTTTTAGCTCCTGAAAAAAAAATGTGCCAAAAAAGTTAAACGACACTTATTGGTGAACGGAGAGAGTATGTAATATGGGTTGTCAGTTTTTTTTCCAATCAATTAGCCTATTGACATCCTTTCGGTTTAAGGTTTTTTTAAATTTGATTTTGTATATAGTGCACTTAAATCAAAGGTAATGTTCTTGAATCAACTTATAATTTTCTTATTTGATAGGTTTTATCACATTCTCAATGTGCCATCATCATGGATAATCAAGATCAATTTTTCTCTATTGCTATTGATGATCTATCTGCTGTTGAAAATGAAAATCTTATAGGTAATATGGAAACATTGCCTGGTCAAAAGTTGAAGGCTAGAAGAAAGACAAAAGCGTTTATGGTACACAATTCAAGGTAAATGTATGAGATCTTAGTTAAAAGATTACGTAATTTATTTGCAATTATTAATGTAGCTATATGTTCTAAGGTACAAGTTCATCTCACTTCAAATTCAAAGTGAAATACGATGGGTTCTTCAAGTTAATAAATAGCGGGAGCAAAAAGAAATATTGTTTATTTTACTCAGATCCGCCAAAATATGGATTAATGTAGCTATATGTTCTAAGGTACAAGTTCATCTCACTTCAAATTCAAAGTGAAATACGATGGGTTCTTCAAGTTATAAATAAATAGCGAGAGTAAAAAGAAATATTGTTTCGGCAAACAAAAGACATTTTACTCAGATCCGCCAAATTATGGTTTTGTTGATTTGTTGGCATGGTGGATGTCCCGGATGGTCGCTCTTTATTTACAAATTCCAAGCATGGTGGATGTGTATAGACTGTCTGCTTTGGATGAAACTACAACACTCTCATTGTTTTTCTTGGACAAGAGAGTTACTACACAATCCTTGAATGAAGTAGTTGAGATGATAACAGTTATGTGTTGATGCTTCAGTTTTATAAAAGGAAGAAATTGTGATGTATATGGACAGGACAGGAAGCTAGCAAAATGATGTTTATGAAGAAGTTTTGGAGGTTGAAAGTTATTCCAATTATGTGGAAGGGTCATATTATTATCACAATGAAGAGAGTTATCATAGTCGGCATAGTCATTACTTACTCCTCATTATTTGGAAAAGCAAATATGTAGTTGTGAAACATGGCAAGTATAGGGCATTCCATGGGTTCACGCTGCAACTTTAATAGCCTCTAGTAAGAATGCGAAATGGGAAGACTATATTGATAAATGTTTTACTGTGGACTGATTCAAAGAAGTGTATTTGATCGGCATAGCTCCATATTGCCAAGTAGCTAGAAATGACTAGGTGAGTGTTGATTTGGATATACGATACTTCCCCAACATTGAAGTGACCAGTGGGTAAACCTCCGAAAAACCGTATAAGGGCATCAATTAAACCGAAGAAGAGATCTCACATGTGCGATATGAACCGATTGCCTCATCTACCTTTTGAACACACATTTTTGAAATTCAATTGTGTCCGTTTGGGAATTTTTTTCCAAAATATTCACGAAATTGAAAATAATTAACAAATTGTCCAACGTTTCAAACATTTTGCCAAAATGTTTATAAGTGTCAGGGGAGACAGAAAAGCGCGGTTTGAAACCGCACTTTACTTTGGAATCTCTGACAGTGCAGAGGAGTGTAAAAAAAATAAAGAATAAAGGGAACCGCGTTTTGAAACCGCGGTTCTACCTTTTTTTATTATTATTTTAAACGAAAAGACATAAACCGCGTGATCAAACCGCGGTTTATGTGTAAGTCAACTGAAAATATGCAGATGTGGGATCTTGTCACATAGACGTGGAATCTTTACAGATGAAACGCAGTTCTAAGCCACGGTTTATGTTGTAATAGTCGTCAAAGATTCCCGGGCCTGAAACCCTAATGTAAAACGCGGTCTGAATTTGCGTTTCTTGTTGCATAGCGATCTTCAGCTCTCACCATATTCGATGTGTTTGCTTCATTAATTCTCATATTCTTCTTCAGCTCCACCGGATACGCGGCGTTACTTCACTCATCCATGGTTTCTTTCCACCTTCTATAAGCATATTAGTACTATCATAGAAGCATATTAATAGTTTGAAAAAGTTTATTAAAGGTTACGTCATACAAATCATCACTTATTTTTTATTTTTTATAAGTATTCTATGTTGGTTTAATGAATATTCCTATGTTCTCATGGAGTTAAAGAAATTTTCTAGTGGTTAGCCTAAAGACTTGAACAATATTTGTAGCATTGATGTGCAAGTGAATGTTTAGTAGTGTTGGTTTAGTAATGATATGATCTAGCAAGTGTAACTGGTTATTTCCTTCATGAAAATAGTTGATCAGCATACAATTGAGTAAAATATCTACATTTTAGAAGTGGTGGTAATTAAATAATTATGTAAATATTGATATACCATTGAATTAGTTATAATGTGGTAAAGAAAATGATGAAAACTAACGTCTTGTGGTTGGTAGTACATGATGGATGACCACTACAATTCATCTCATGAGGAGGAGATAGATGATATTCATGTCGATTCACTTGGGGTCGATCATGAAGATGACTTGGATCAGTCTAAGGAAGATGATGATGAAGCTAGAGAGGTAGCAATTATAGGTGAGGACACAAATCCAAATTGGAATATTGTCGAACAGTCTGACCCTACGATAATTACCTCTTGGCAAGCGTTGAACACATATACGCAAGATGTGGAAAGAAGAAGATTTTATCGTGATCAACTATTTAATTTTTTGGAGGAATTGAAATTTCACCTGACGGAGTATTATGTGCAACTGAGGAAACAATATCGGACAATGAAGGCTACTCTAGATTGGTATACTGTTGTCTACGATAGGAAGGATAGTTGCGGGTGCACATGGCGCTTGTCAGCTCGTCGAGTAGACCGAACTTATGGAATGTGGAGAGTTGTGAGTTATATTGGTCCCCATGCACAAAATTGTGTTGGAGAATTGATGCAGTTGGATAATCGCAATATTACTTCAAACTTCATTAGGGGGGAGATTCAGGGGTTTATCCGCAAAGATTCAGACACAAAGCCAAGTACCATCATTAAGCATCTCCAAAAAATGTATGGCGTATGTGTCTTATACACAAAGACTTGGAAGGCAAAGCAGAAGGCAATTGCTGAGATTTACGGTGATTAGGAGGAGTCTTACACCGAGTTGTCTAGGTTCATGGCAGCCCTTCAAGCCTCAAACCCAAGGGCAGTAGTTGAATGGACCAATATCGACACTCCAAATCCAAATGAAAAGTTTCATGGGCGCAAGTTTTGGGCTTTTTCCCCATGCATTTATGGGTTTGAGTATTGTCGTCCTTTGATTAGTATTGATGGCACCCACCTATACAGAAAGTACAAGCATACAGTGTTGATGGCAGTGGGTGTTGATGCTACCAACCAGATATTTCCCTTAGCTTTTTCTATTGTGGAGAGCTAAAATGGTGATAGTTGGGCTTGGTTCATGGATTGTATTGGATGACGTGTGACACAAAGGGCGGTTTTATGTGTGATTTCAGACAGACATGCATGCATTATGAAGACAATGGCAGAGTTGGATAGATGGAGAGAGCCCAACGCTCATCATAGGATATATGCATCCGACATCTTAAATCAAATATGAATGTTGCATTCCATGACAAAAATATTAAAGACACGGTGGGATGGACTGTATATCAATACGAAGCTCGTGGGTTTGAGAAGGGGCGTTGTGCCATCCAGTAGATGAACAGTGACGCTTGGAAGTACTTAACCGCAATTGAGCCACACCTGTGGGCATTGGCACATGATGGGGTGTGAGATACGGTGTCATGACAACCAACTTATCAGAAGTTTTCAATAGGGTGCTTAAGGGCGGTGGATGTTTTCCGATCACATCGCTTCTCAGGCAAACATTTTACTAGGTGAACAGCTACTTCGTGATGACTCGTGTCGTGGCTATAACTCATATTGCCCAAGGTTTGCCTTTAGCAGAAAAGATTGATAAGAAGATCGCAACTACCATAGCTACTGCGATGAGGGCATATGTTGTCTCATTTGACTTCCTTAATGGCATATTCAAGGTCATCATGAACCCAGTAGGAACTCAAGGTCGTCGGAGTGGAAGGGCATATACATTCAATTTGAGAAATATGACATGCACATGTGCTAGCTGGAAGGTGTTGAATGTGTCATGTGCTCACGTCATGGCTGTTTGCAGAACTCATAGTCTATCATTTATGTCGTATGTTTACCAGTTCTTCACATCACAAGCGCATTTGCTCACTTACCAAATGTATTTTCAACCAGTTGGTGAGCCCTTTAACTAGCCAGAAGTTGGAGGTCCTAATTTAGTCTCCGATCCTACACGTTTACGAGATGTGGGGCGTACAAGATCACGTCGCATTAGGAATGAGATGGATGAAGGAGTCCCTGACACAGTGTGTTGTGGCATATGCAAGCAATGGGGACACAACAGAAGGGCATGCCCAGGTCGTGCTAGTCCTTCGGGCTCATGAAGCCCTTATCATGATGTTTCTTATTCGATCAACTTGGTGCTTGTAATGTTAAAATTCTGTAATGGTACTTGTAGTGTTATGGTACTTGTAGTGTTAAGGTAATGTTATGGTACTTGTAGTGTTAAAGTAATGGTATGGTACTTGTAGTGTTAAGGTAATGTTATGGTACTTGTAGTGTTATGGTACTTTGAATTCCTATGAAAATAGATAACATATATATGGAAATGCATAAACTTAGTTACGTCCGGATGCGCACAAACATAGCTACGAACTTGTTTCATGGATAACGCATATCACAACCAACATAGTCCTACTCATCATCCTCACCTTCACCTACGGTATCCAAACTACACGCCGCTCATTGATGAGGGGGAGGGGTGCCTCCATAAAGATTGGTTGGCTGCTGGTACAAAACTCTCCCACCGACCAATGGTGGTGTTGTCAAGATTGGTTGGGATGCACCGTACATGGGAGTCGGTTTAGCTATTGCAAAGGTTGATTGTGGAAACATGAACCTAGGCTGACCATAGGCATCCGTAGTGGCCACATGAGGTGCACCTGCAGCACCGTAGTAAGTGTATGAAGGAAACATCATGGATGATGCGGATGGGGTACCTACATGGGAAGCATAACCCGAAGGAGTCGCACTTGTAACACCGTAGTATATGGGTGTATCAGATGTCGGCATGCTATAATCTGTGTTCGGTTCGGTTGAACGACACTTGATTTAGGAATTGCGGAGCTAGGTTGTGACATAGTTGCAGTATTCATCAACTTTTCCCAACATGGAGTTATATTGATGTTGCTCGTACAATTGATGTGCAACTTGTGATGTTTCTGTTGCTCGTTGACTTGCATCCATGACAAAGTTACCCTGATGGCGTTACCAAAGTTATCAACATGTGAGATTTATACGCAAAATGAATGCTTATACAATTAAAGACATGCACATATGAGATGTCTACACTAACCATCATGTGAAAATCTGGAGCAATGGGTTGATAAGCTCCCGCTGGAGCGCTGTTTGGTGGACAGATAATGTGTCGGGTGATACGTGTATACCATGTCATGTATTGCGCTATCACTTCATCGACGTCATCCACCCGATGAGCGAATTGTATGGAGGCCTCCCGATCATTCCATAATGCTATCTTATCCATGTGAACTTCAGCCCATTTGTGTCGATGTTTCCCCCTACGGTTCATCTTGTGCAATGCCTCATCGTACTAACACCCGCCCGACACCATTTGAACCTCCCCAAATTGTCGCATCACCCGCTCTGGGTGACGCCACTCTACTATCTCAAAGCATATAAGAGGTGTCGTACTTCTCCATATGTTCGCCCCATTTCGACAAAGTGGGCATAGTCGGCCTAACACATCACTAGTATATGGTTCCCACACAAACTGAGAAGTAAACGAAATCAAATTCTGTTAAACTAGGAGATAATGAATTTAACTTTAATTCAATTATGTTAAGCTAGAAGACAACCAAGTTAAATTTAATTCAATTTTGTTAAGCTAGGAGACAACTAAGTAAAGTTTAATTCAATTCTATTTAGCTGGGAGACAACTAAGTTAAGTTTAATTCAATTATATTAAGCTAGGAGATAATGAATTAACATTAAATTATGTAAAGGTGTGAGGCAACTAATTGAAATTTAATTCAATTATGTTAAGCTAGCAGACAACTAAGTTAAATTTAATTCAATTCTGTTAAGCTAGGAGACAACTAATTTAAATTTATTTTAATTCTGTTCAGCTAGGAGACAACTAATTTAAATTTAATTCAATTCTGTCCAGCTAGGAGAGAACTAATTTAAATTTAATTCAATTATGTTCAACAAGGAGACAACTAATTTAAATTTAATTCAATTCTCTTAAGTTAGGAGACAACTAAGTTAAATTTAATTCAATTTTGTTAAGTTAGGAGACAACCAGTTTAAATTTAATTCAATTTTGTTAAGCTAGGAGACAATGAATTCAAATTATGTTAAGCAAGATTGCATGTCTAACCTGATCCTCGCGTTGTCGGTCCAATCCATGTCATTGCAAGAGAATCTTCTCCATCTACAAACAATGTAGCCATCTCATTGCAAGAGAATCTTCTCCATCTACAAAGTGCACACCAAATGGGGGAGGCTGAGAGCCTTGACCTTTCTTTTTTGGAGACTCTTGTCTCTTCGCCCTTCGAAGTTCATTTACAACACCCCAGGTGTTCACGTAAATACATTTTGGTCATCCTATTGAGATGCGCTCCCAAGCCCATAACTACATAATGAAATAGAGCGTTACAAAAAGTTAATCACCTATTTAACTTTGATTCTTATAAATAATTTACTAAATTGAATTAGCCCTTTAGCTTCGACTCGTATGAATAAATTGAATCAACTATTGACATTCAGTTAGCTGCAATAATATGATGGGTTCCACAATCTCCGCCTTCTCCCGGTGCGTCGCTCTACAGAGTTGGCGATATAAGAATGCAAACGTAGCACTACCCCAACTGTATGGCCGGGCCAGCTGCCTCCAAATCTACCAAAAGTGGAAGGTAGATTAACTGCACTTGTCCGCCACTAGTATCAGCAAATGTTACACTAGCCATTAGCAACAGAATGTATGCTCTAGCTTGACACTGAAATGTGGCTTCCTCGGCATCATCTGGTAAAGGGACAAGTAGCTGTCATAACCATGACATTTTCACCGATGATCCACGAATACAATTTGCTGGTGGAGTGACCCCGAGCAATGTGTGAGCGACAACATCCCAACTATGGCATGCAGTGCTAGTCACTGCAAGGCCGTCCACTCGAAGCCCAAGCAGAACCGACACATCTTGTAGTGTGATTGATGACTCTCCAACAGTCAAGTGAAATGTGTGTGTCTCGGGCCTCCACCTCTCCACTATAGCGGTTACAAGGTCGTGATCAATCTCAAACGTAGATCCTAACCGATAGATACCGTAAAACCCTGCCGCTTTTATGTAATGTAGGACTCTCGGGTGTGCGATCAACCCTCTGCCAAACTTTTGTAAGTGCATTTTGTGCTGGATCACTCCATCAGTCTATACATATATAGAGTATGCATGTTATATTTCGATAATATTGTGTCAACCAATACTTAATTTCCATTAACAATAAATCCTTAATTACATATTGGACTCGGTTCCACACACTACTAGAATATAGCAATTAGACATCATGTGATTTAAGTCTGTCAAAAAATCAACAGATGTTAAATTTATTTATTACATCAATAATTTTTTTTGTGATGTTTAAAACATTTTACACAATAGTCAAATATATGGACAGATGTAAAATTGTTAATTATGAAAATCCCAAAAACGCGCCCGTTTAGAAGAAAAGGCGGGATTAAAACACTTAGAAAAATTTTGCAGCCCGGATTTTCAAATTTAAAACACTTCGAAATTTTTTGACCCATTTTATACACTTTGTTAAAATCCTCCCCTTATACTTATTATTTCAGAAGCAATCTCTTTGTAAAAGATTGCGCCACGTGTCTTCTCTGAGTAAAGTTAAGAAACCGCATCTTTCTCTTTGTTAGCAGTTTCTCCATACCACGTTCTCCTTCCATGAATTGGTAAATATATCTTAAAGCTGAGCACTTGGAGCACTCTCTAATCTCTTCTTTCCTTTTTTTCCTTTTCTTCCTCCTTCTTAAGCGATGTAATCTCAACTGCTTGCAATGACAGTTCAGATTCAATTCAATGAAAAAATGAATTTTTTTTCCTCCGCTCTCCTTCTCTACCTGCTCTCTCTGCCTCCCATGAGGGAAGGAAGAACGAATTTCAAGCCGGTTTTGGAGTTCCCAGTGGCGGATGTCGCTACTGGAATGGCCGGCGGCGGCGGTGTACAAGCGCGTCGATGGTTGAGTGCACCTAGGGTTTTCGTCGACGGTGATGGCGGTGATGGCTCGAATTCGGATGGGGGTGGAGATCGTTTTTCCTCCATTTCTCTCCGGTTGGCACTGCTCTCTCTGTCTCCCACAGTTTGAGGGAAGGAAGAATGAATTTCAAACCGCTTTTGGATTTGTCGACGGCGAATGCCGCTACTGGAGTTGCTGGCGTCGGTGGTGGACAGGAGCGTCACCGGTTGAGTGCACCTAGGATTTTCGTCGATGGTGATGGCTCGAATGATGGGGGTGGAGATCCAGTTGAAAGACGATTGAAGCAATTCTGGAGCTCGGTTTGGAGCTCGGTGATGGCGTCGCCGGTCTGGAGCTCGGTCTCCTCCTCTGGTAATGTCTCTCCTCCAACTATCTCTCTCGATCTCTAAGTGAAACTGACCTCTAATTTGATGAAGACGATTGAAGCAATTCTTCTAGCTAGGGTTTATTTCCGCTCATGGGAGTGATGCAACTGT
Organism: Persicaria tinctoria; assembly: GCA_037127255.1. Lineage (NCBI taxonomy): Eukaryota > Viridiplantae > Streptophyta > Magnoliopsida > Caryophyllales > Polygonaceae > Persicaria > Persicaria tinctoria. Next base: position 39,259,140 of record JBANSL010000006.1, read on the forward strand.
ATAACTTCCTTCTTGTATATATGCTTTGATTAACAGGAAATCGATCAATCAGTTTTTCCTACTGCATTTCCTCTTTCATTTGAGCATATAAGTGATGAAGGTATCTACCTTCTGTAGATCCACAAGTTGTCCAACAAATTTTTGGCACTTAAGGGATTGATGAGATTCCTACTCAGATTCAGGTAATATGATTTGTAAGGTAGCATGGTCTCATTTTGTTCATGCTGTTTGCTTTCAAAAAGTTAAATTTGGATAGATAGAGAAAAAAAATGCAGAGGCTTGAAAGACAAGGATTGACAAGCTTTTATAAGTTTATTTTGAAAGACAAGGATTGACAAGCTTTTATAAATTTATTTTAAAGGCTTCAAAACTTCATAATGTCAAAAGCAATCTGCTTAATAGTATAATGATATGGCATCAACTGTGAATGACATTGCTTAGTATAGAAAATCTACCAAGAACTTAGTCAACTGTCCTTTTAACAGTTTCCAATAACTCTCTCGCTGGTCATGTGTTGGCTAATGAGACCATCCATGGAGTTTGATCTCTACTAGCTTGCTGGAATAATGAAGTATGTTTCATGTTTGAAGCTTTTATAGATGTAAAATGAAGAGTAAATAAGAAATGGCCAAGGAGAAGAACAGAGCATGAAAAATTAAAACGCTTTTCACTAAACTATTAATGTTGTGGACTTGAACTATCATTTTATGTGAATGAAAAATCACTGGAACATGGACACCTTCCTTTTTTAAATCATGTCTCTCATCTTCATGGAGGAATCATAAGAGGAACATATTGTTCTTAAATTAATCTTCGTTTGGGCATACGTACAGTTTCATTGGAATAAGTTTTTCAATGCATGATACTTGCCTTACTATAAATCTGCCATTTGATAGTTAAGCTTGCTTTTCTCCAGGAAATGCTTGAGCTTGAGGCAAGACCTGAATTTGTTAGGCAAAATGTTGATCGTTAGCCACTTGATCTCTATCTCAGTGATATCTCCTTTCTGTGTCAGAAATGTGCTTCTTTTGCAATTCTGTAGGATTCTATGTGGACAAATTTAAAAAAAAATCAAAATAGCCAAGGATCTATGCTTTCACATCTCTTTCTTTTTCCACACTAGGGCTTATCTGTAATTTGGGAAACCATAAATGCTGCTCAAAAGTTTATTGAAGCACTTTCCTATGTGAATCAAATGAAAGTTTATGGAGTATGTATTCTATTTTCACCTTTGCCAGTTTTGTAAATGAAGCAAGTTATTGGACTTATGTTGAAATATCTCGGGGACTCGAGCTGTATACTAGAGGTTCAGGACAAATGCCCTGCAGTACCAGACTGGCATGACAACTTTAAGGAACTTTGAGGAGATGGAAATGCTATTAGCTGATTGTAAGTTGTTATATATGAAATACAAAGAAGGAAGGCATACGTGGAATAATAGACAACAAGGTGAATCAAAGATTGAAAGAAAATTAGATAGAGTGGTGATTAATGACAGTTGGAAGGATATTTTCATGAATGTAAAAGCGCCATTTGATGTTCCTAGCTGTTATGACCATTCCCCCTGTTGTCATTACTTTGTAGAGCAGTTCTGAGGTTCAAAAGTATCCCTTTAAGTTCAAGAATCTCTGGTGCGAGAAAGGAGGCGTTTGGGGCGGTTGTACAAGGTGCCTGGACCCTAGAGTATGCAGATCACCGGCTCAAAACAATTAATTTATGCCCAGAAGCTAAAGAATGTGAAGGATGCACTCCGTTCGTGGGATCGAGTTGTGTTCCCCGACTTGCAATCTCGAATCAATCCAAGCAACGACTGTCTGAGAGAAATTCAGATTAAGCTTCTTCTTGACAAGGGCAACGTGGGGCTGTTGAAAATAGAAAGCAAGGTACAGGAGGAGTTGAGAGCAAATGTATAAGTTGCCACCTCAAGCTCTTTTTTTTTTAAAAAGTAATTTCATTTTGGTATATACTCCGATGCGATTTGGTCAAAAAGTTTTGAAATTTGTTATGATCTCATGTAATTTTGAAGAAATTTTTGGTTTTACGGAGTTGAAATTGAATTAAAATTTTTAAAATTAGTTTATATCCTTAGGTTGAATTGAAACCGGTGGAGGCTTCTATTGTAGGGTTATTAGGATGCAATCTGAATTTGATTTAGGATATTAAGGTTAAATATAATTTGAATTAGTTGATGACTAATGAAAAATTATCTTGAGGTTCAAATAAGTTGTTGAAATGTAAATTGTTTACAAAAATCATAGTTTATCGTTTTATTTTAATTGGAATGTTGATAATAAAAAATATGAAACAATTTATTACACAAATTTGGAGATCATCAAAGGGTTGAAACTTAATACGTAGTATGTCGCTAAGTTGAGCAATAAGAGACAATGAATCCCTGCTTCCCCTCGAAAAAAAAATTATGAGATCGTCAAGGTCGAGGGAGAGAGACAAAAAGAGGAGGAGAAATGTGGAAATGTAAGCCATGAAAGGAGAAGGCGATCCCTCTATTTTTCTTTTTGCCCTTAGATTTTAATTTAGTATATAGTGAGATTAATATTACTTTCTATTTTGTAAAGACTTTGCTTCTAATTTTATAACTGTTATGGGTGGATAAAATATGATTTTGAAAAGGATGAAAAAAAATTCATTATATGTGCGAGTCTTTTGTCAAATCTTTCATACAAAACACCAATTATAAGAATGTTATTTTGATTAGTTATCATTTACGATTTATCAATTTCTTGCATCTAAAACCTAACCAAGTACTCGTAAAAAAATTTCTAAATACACAAGTCATGCCCAACTAATTTTCGCCATCCATCTATTTGAGAGGTATAACATTTTTTTTTATGTTTTGGCCTCTTAAGGTTTATACACTTAAAAATAGAGTTACTTTTTCTAATTAAAGGTCTAAGTATTATAAAAAACACACACTAAATATCATTTTTTAAATTCTTTAGCTATATAGGGTTTGTACATTTAAACTTAAGGTATCTTTATCAAATTGGTTTATAATTTAGATCAATTTAAAAGGTGTAGAATGATGAAATAGATAAAATATCATAAAGGATCCGAATTCGATTTTCTATAGCTAAAAACTATAAGGTTTCTTTTCTTTGCCTTCAATTAGGATGGATACTATGAGAAGCGTAGAACCAGGTGATTTACTATTTTTTGTCAAATTTGAAGTATCGATTGTCTCAAGAAAAAAAAAAGTATTTCATCATGATAATCAAAGATTGCAAAGAACAACATGATAAGAAGCAAGAGCAATATGTTAGTAGAAAATTAATGTGTCGACTATTTTGTTTAAGATATCAAACTTGACCGAAATTATGAGACTTTTGTTTGTGATTGTAAGTGTCATTGTATTATAAAAGGGGTTATAATTGATAACATACAACAATTCAAATGAAATGAAATATATTCATGGTAGGAGGGGAACTAAAACGCGGTAAATTTCAATAAAAATACTCACCCGTACAAGGTACGGGAAAAGTACTAGTTTACTCCATAACACTTAAAAACATTTCTATCTCTTTTCTCTCTCCCCTCACCCCCACTAACCTCTATCTACTCTCTTCAAACTCGAGCCCCCAAATCCCCAAATCCATCTTCAATCATCTCTCTCCAGATCCGAGCTTCCTCTCCGGCGACCGTCCTCCTGGTTCAGTCCTCTTCCTCCGGCAATCATCTCTCTAAAGCCCATCCCGACGAGTACGACCTGACCGCTGGAAAAATGGATGGGATGTGAAGAACCCTAAATCACCGACTTCTTAGGTATCTCGCCTCCTTGTGGCTTTATCTGTTTTTCAATCTTCGTCCTTCTTTCTTTTCACTTTTGTATCTCTAAATCCCTAATCCCATCTCTATTGTCATAGAAGAAGGCTATGTCGCTTCTGTCAGTCGTCCTTTGAATCAGGTGCTCCCACAAGATATCCGACTGTTTGGTTTGATTTGTTTTCCATCTTCATTTCCTTTGTTTTATTGTTTATTTTCATGAATCCCTAACCCTATAGGTGTTGTCTCAGAAGAAGGCTCTCAAAAGAAGGCTTTGAACCAGTGCTTCGGTATTCGTCTGCTCCCTAACCCACAAGGTACTCGCTTTTTATCCCCTTTCTAATGTACTTTTAGTTCAGCATTCCAGCCAAGCTATTGGTTTTACTGCTTCAATATGCTAGAGGTTATGGAATCAATCACTGCTTTATAATGTCCCTATAGTTCAGTATTCCAGTGGAGCTATTGGTTTCACTGAATTTGCAGAACCCATAAACACTAATGTTGTAGATAATATGGTGAAAGCTCTTGCTAGAGTTGTTTCAAATGTACAAATAAAACATACAAAGTTAAAATTTATGTTCCATTATCGCTCAAGAGAATGTTTTCTAAGCTAGTAAGCATCAAGTACTATATTGGATTTTAATTGTGGCATTGATTCCTCTGGAAGGGAATTCTATTGCTTTTTTTCTTAGCCTAATTAACACTGAAACGTGTACTAGAAGTTCTTTCTTAATCTATCATTTTCTTTTTTCTGAATTCTTTGATATGTACTCCTAACACCTTCCATTTCCTCTTGTACGTCTTCCTTCTCTGCATTAGTTGAATGTTCCATAGCTTTGACAGTTCTTGTCGTGATCAACATTAGTTAAATGTTCCATTGGCAGATATATTTAGTTAAATACTCTTTTGTTACCACTGTAACTTATAACTCTACATTACCTTCCTTCAATTGCCTTTTGTTAATGGTTAAATAAGTACAACTGTAAAAGAGGGGTGAGTAGTTGTAGTCACATTCCCAAAAAAGAAAGGTATTGAATGTTTGTGAATATTTTGATTGAATCAAAGAGTAATAACAAACTAGATTTCTCTGTTTTAGTACTTCCACTAAATTACTAGGACTGCTTGTGTGAGCCTGATTTTCTTATTTATTGCATGCAGAAATCATATGAAACTAAGCAGTATAAAAAGGGCTTGAAAGAAGTTGATGCAATAATAAAGAAGTTTCCGGATCATGGAGGTATGTATTTAGAGTTTTACACCTTTGTTTTGCTTTCTAGGTGCGATCCTGCATTCAAACCTCGTGAACATTTTATTTTCTAGTTAGATTCTTGAGCAAATGGTGCCTTCACCAGAATTAGCATAGACTAGGAATGGACTGATATTCTAAAGAGTTGGTTTTAAAAAACAGTTAGAAGAAGGTTGTGATATGAAGATTTTGTAATGGCAGATATTCCTAGTGAGAAACTGGCTTCTTTTGACCAGAAAAAGAAAGATTTATTAGACAGGGTCAGGGGCACTAAGGCTGATTCTGATAATTTTTATTCAAAAATGCAGGGAGTGCTTGAATTTCAGATTGCTTCTGCTGAAGAATGTATTTCCTTGCTGCAAAAGTTTTTGCTGGTACGTTGCTATATTTATCAAATTTAAGCTTTCATGTTAACCTGACCCACACATGACCTAGTGACATTCATTTTTAAATGGCCATCCATCTAGCACAAGACCTTTACTACATATGAAGACACTTTAATGACCATTTTACTTTTATTTAAATAAGTTATGTACCTGATTGTGACTAAGCAGTTGACAAAAGCTCAAAAATCTGCAGTTAGATCTTTCTGAGATGGAAAAATAGTCTGGATCTTTATCAATAAAGAAGAAGAAAATTGATGACTTCTTGTGACAGGAGACAGAAAGAGGTGAAAGTCTGCGAAAGCTGCTGGTGATGAAGCAAATGATCGAGTACCAGGAAAATCTTGAACTAAGGAAAAGTCTAATGCTTTCAGTTGTGAAGTCCAGGGAAGAAAAGGTAAGGTTTACTGATATGAAGGACATCACTATGGTAGACATTCATTGTCTGAAGGAGGAAATTTCTGCAGCTAGAGCTTCTATGCAGGTTAGTTCCATCTCCTTACTTGAGATTATCAGTCATAAGTTATGGTATTCAAATATAATGAGTTCCATAGATATGTACATTCTTTTTCATGACTTTTAAACATGTAGATAGCATATTTGGCTCACTAATATCCAAGATTGTTAATAATTGGCGTGTTAGCCTCAAATCATGCTACTTCTTGTCTTCTAATTGCAACAATACTATTTGCCTTTTCCAAACCCCTAATTATGGATCGTATACTCTGAACTTACTATATTATGTACAAGTGGTTGATTATGTTGATGTTGCTTGGAGGCATATCCTAATGTGGTTTGCTAATTTTTTTTTACAAAGGACTTGCTGGTTTTTTCCCCCGAAATTAAGCAATTGGGGCTGTTTCATTTGAGGATGTTTATGGGTGCTTTTTCTGTTGCCAAGAGCTGAATTTGCTGCATTTGAGGTTGTTTTTTTTTTTTCAATAATTTAATCTCTATGTTTGTTCTAGAATATGTTCTTTTCTCTATTGTGATAGCATTCCCGTGTTCTGACTAAATTCAACTCATTTTATGAATTTAGAATGGTTTAGATCAACTCATTTCTCTATTGTGATAGAATTGAAGATTACCTTTTCTCAACGGATGGTCTAATTGGGTTGCATTAGTTGGAACCTTATATTATATTATAGTTATCTCATTCCATGGTTTGTTAATCGTTATTTCTACATTACAAGGAATTCATAGTACAAAAATTGACGTGTCTACTAAATTCCCTCGGTTTGAAATGTCTCATTCACAATCTATAATTTAATCCTCGTTTTGAAATGTCTAATTGACAATCTATACCCATGCTCATTTTTTGTTTTGCTCAATTTTTTTTACAGATCTATATATATAAGGTTCTTAGGGTTTCTTTTTCTTTCATTTATGTGTTTGAATTTAGGGGTTTCATAATGGATGCCGAGCACCAGATCTCGGTGGAGCTCCAATTAAATTGAGAACCTTTTTTATCCAACAAGGCTAGATCTAGGAGAAAAGAAAATCTCCGAAGGGTTGTGTTATGGCGAATGTGGGTTGGCGATGGCCTGAGTTAGTGTTCTGATTGCTGTAAGGTATGTCTCTCTCCGTTCCTACTGTTTTTCTCGGTTTACAAGGTGGTGGAGGGTGTAGGTCTGGTAGTTTCGGGTGAGAAGAGATGTTCAACGACAATGTTTAGCGTGGTGGAGGGTCTAGATGTGGTGGTTTCAAAGCCTCGTGCTCTCTCCCTATAAGGCTGGTCTCGACTGAGAAAGACGTGCAAGTTACACAGTGCTCCTCACTTGTACTGCAAATGATGAATACTACACGAAAGACAAGCATGTTTACACGGCTCATGTAATGGTAATATGCATCATTGATTTTCTATTTAAGCATTTGGAAGCTCAAACCTCAAACTTGACTGTCCCTCTGTCTCTATTCAGGTTTTGAATAACAGCTGCATCCCCTAAAGAACTCATCAATGGCGAAAAGGTCAGCTCCACCCACTTACTATGTCCATCCCTTTCCCTGATTTCAATTTGACAATGAGCTACATTTTCTTATGTGGAATTACACTCATTTTTGCAGTGAAGTCGAGTTGCTGAATCAACAAGTTGTTGCTCTCCATGAAGACACCGCGACTGCTGATCATGAGTGAGTTTTAAGCCATCACGTACACACGATCACCTTCAATTCAATTGCAAATTCAATTATAGTGCAAACCAATTTTATACATGCTACCTGACATTGTTCTTAATACCCCAACTTGAACTGTTTTAACCTACTAACTAGTTGGTGATCAAAGATGTACATTCTTCCTAGTACGAAGAAATCGAACACCCTCCTAAATTTGTTCTTCCTGATTGCTTTTGATAGTTCAGCCATTTAATTTTGCAATAGATGGAAACGGGGAAACGTTATCCTTTTAGAGAAATCCTCTTAATGTAGTTGCATATACATATAGATCTATATTTTTCTGCAACAAACAAAAAGAAGATGGTAGGTACAGTAATCACTCCCATTTCAGAATAAAAATAATAATGTTTGTATTTATATAAATTTTTCTTTGAGTGCAACTGATGAGAACTGACTAATGAATGTGGCTACACATTTCCCCATCATCAATACACTCTCATTTATCTTACTTACATACACACTGCTATGGATTTTTGTTAGTTTAGTTCTGCACTTGTTAATGCTTCATGAAATGATTGAATTTAGACTATTTTAATTGATGGAAATGCCATTGGAAGTACCTGAGAGAAATGAGCCTGCATAATAAGTACCAAATGTGGTTGGTCTGAATATTTTGTGCTTTGTCTTGGTAGGTGGTTAAGGCCGCTGATTTTGGAGTAGCTAGAGTTAAGATCAGTCTGGAGTTATGATCGTTGATTGTAGAAACTAAAATGTATAGTTGGATGGCTCTTGAGGTTAGTTTGAGTCAATTAAATGCAGCTTCTGTGGATCACTCTTGTTTAATACTCGCATATTGAGAAGATGTGTCTGCCTTAGTAAATTCTGTAAGCTAAGAGTGTATAATTATTTTCTATCAGATAATGTGCTTTTAATCCGATTATAATTGATAGGTATAAGGCCACTGGAAAACAAGTATGCGAAGTTGGTGACTATTAGTGACTCTATCGTGTTTATACCATGATCTTGTCTCAGTTGCAAAGGTAAGAACGCTTCGTAGTGTCTCTTTTAGGTAGGTTTTTCATGGATGGTTTGATATTCATCTGCTTCTCTTTTCTTCTCTACATGTGACAAGCTCTCTCTTCCGGCTATATTCCCACCGGTGCTCTTCTTGTGAGCCCTGAAGTTCAAGAAGTTATCCACTCCCAAAGTAACAAACTTTGTATGGATGCAGTTAACTATGAAAAATGTTGTGCAACCTCTCCATGAAAGACAAAGAACACAACGCAATTTTTTCCAGTTCTGGGACAACGAGCTATTTTACACTTTTATGGGTTGTTTTGTTGATGCAATTACCGCAGGTTTTCGGTTGTTTTCGGAGTCGATTTACTCAATTTTCAGCTATTTTAATTCAAAGTTTGGGGTTGCTTGCTTGACCATTGGGTGTTTATATGTATCCTAGTGGCTACGAGCCACTAGGATACGTGTAATATATATTTAGATGTTGAGCCGTGTTGTTGCCTAGTCTATTTTATCGATGTTACCGTGTACATATATAGTATGTTTTATAAGTTAATTAAAGTATTGATTTGTTAATTTTCATAAGCAAAATCATATCTTATATTGAGCAAAGAGTGTTGTGTATCAAATGAATAGACATCGAATTAGAAATGAAAAATGTAGTGCCTTTGTAGCTTTAAAACCAGACCATTATATAAAAATGGATACCGATATCATTAAAGACATCATCTGATCAATCTAAATCAATGTCTAGCATATATTTTTACATTACAATGCTAATATAAACTCATATATATTGATAACAATAACATCGTTAGAAAATGTTAAAATGATGTTGAATAACAAAAAGACATCACTTTCCAAAAATAAATCGATATCAATATGAATAACAATATTAGTTTTATATAAATACCATACAAGGCATTACTTTACAACAATATAAAATTATAAATTGTATATATGAAATGACTACACATAATAAATTCAATAAAAATGATGTCTAATTTATTTTAATACATTGGTTATTTAAAAAATAGTGATGTAAATGTTAAAATTTGGCTTGGTGTGGACATCTTCATAAGCTTTTAAATAAAAAATAACGAGGGCTTAACAACAAGTGAACATGTCATAAACAAAATTGAGGGGTTGATTTATATCTATATTCGAAATAAAACAGATGTTTTAACCAAGAAAAGACAACTGCTGAAAACCGATGTGAAAAGTTTTGATCTTTTACTACACGCACATAGAGATCGGAATTTTTTTTGAAAGACATCTGTTGACAACAGATGTCTAATTGCAATTTTCTAGTAGTGACACGTCAATCGACCTATACAGATGTTGTCGATTAAGCACGTCACTCACTAATAGCCTAAGATTCAACTGCATTTCAATTTGCCTATTTCAAATACATAAAATTTCAACATGAAATATATCAATAAGATGGAATAGTTCTTCTATATATCAATTGATACATTCATTATTATTATTTTTTTTTATTAGGTAAAAATTCGAAGGTCAGACAGACCTGACTCATCGAAGGCCGACAAAGTCGGCAGACGGCGAACCGTCTAACAGAACAAACTAAAAATAACCATACAATTAACAAGCGAAATGAACCGAACAGAAAAAAACTCTACAACAAAATATTCCAAGAAGACCAGACACCCAAAACGTTGAGGAAGCCGCCGAAGAACGCAGCCAAGCACCACCGATCAGTAGCACCGCGGGCCAGTAGTACAGCAGGACACTATCGCCTGTGGGTAGTGCAGACGAACTCCAAGGAAACTCTCCCGGATACGGAGTCGCCTCGAGCGCACCACCTCGACCCCAGCCAGACCCGACTACAAACTCCACACCCCCTCAACCAAGCGGAAGATCTCTTAAAAACATTGGAAGCAGAGCCTCAAACTGCTCGAACCAAACCGCCACCAAACTTTCACCTACAAAATATCGACAAGCCCTTGCGGGATTTTTACAAACCCTTTAGGAAAGACCCTATTGGGTAGGCGTGTCAAGACCCTTTCGGATATATTTTTTTTTTTTATCCCCCTTGGCTTGGCGTGCAAGGCCAAATTGACAACTTGCACGCCAAGGACTTGTCATTCACCCTTGCACGGCACGGCAGGGAAGGCCTCGACGGAGAGAGGAGACCCGGATTATGACCGGCGGCGGCGGCTAGACGCCGACAAGAGGACTCGCGGAGGTAGACAACGACGCCACCCAATCGGCCACCGGAGCAGAGCACCGACGAGTCGGATGGAGGCAGCAAGGCGCTCGGGAGGATGCAAAGACCCAGAATCCGCCGGAAAGGAGAAACGACAGTCCATAACCGGCAAGGTCGGACCCCAATCGAGGATGATGGTGAAAGAGGACGACCTCGATTCGGCAGGGATGGAGACACAAAGGGGAAGAAGGAACAACTGGGCATCCTCATCCAACCCCAATTTGAAACGGGTGAATTTCAAAACCTATCACCCCAAAAATAAATTGAGGGGAAAACAGATCGGGTAAACAATTGGAATATTTGCAACTTCAATTAGAAGAGATTGGAGGAGAAAGGCAATTGGATTTACACAAGGATTTGGGACAAAAATTAAGTTAACATTGGGGTTTTTGACAAGAAATTCTAGAGAGAGGGCAGAGCCCATCTCTCTAGAATTGGGGATCTTCCCTTTTTTTATTATCACAATTGATACATTCATTATTATAACACTATCTAGCTAACTTGTAAATAATGTTTATCTATATTATTTTATGCTACTCTATCTAAAATAGCTTCATGCAATTACAAATTCCAGTCTTCTAATAAGTATATAACACTAACTTAATTACACGTTTTCAATTCAACGAATTATATAACTACACATATTTACCCCATTCAATTCATACTATATAATATTATACCATATCAATCCTCCGCCTTCACTGATCTTGTATGAGAAGTGCGTGTTCTCATTTTCTTTTCCAAACTACTACTGTTCCACATATATATATGCTGGCTCGGAGATTGCGTCCTTGCTGCGCACAGCTGCCTTGTTGCTCATTTGGGAGTGGATGCTATACTAAGGGCTCCTCTGCCCATGGTTTCGTGGCCTCGACAGTGGCTGAATCGACAGATTGGCGGGCTTCTGTGGCTTGTTTCCTAGTCCGTCTTCATTTTTCTAAGTGTAATTGTCCGCTGCAGCTGCCTCCCAATATCTGGGTTTCCATTTCTTCAATTACGGTATTTGAGAGAATCTCTAAATTGCTAATTCATGTTGAGCATTTCCACCCAAATCATGTTCCCCCACCACTTGGACCTTCTGCTCGTATTTTGCCCGGCCCATTTGTTGGCCTGATGTGTCTATTATTAGACCACTTAGTAATGTGTTGCACTAAGCATTTTAAGCCATTTTTTAATACTAACGTACTATCAAAAATCATGCTCCCTTGCTCAAAAAATCCCCCATCTTATTATCTTGAAATATCTCTTTATTGTGTTAGGTCACTCAAATTTTGGCCTAACACACTTGACGGTTATATATATGAAAGTAACATATTGGAATTGTAGGGGCATTGGAAGAACAACATTTTGGACAGAAATAGAGAGTATGTGCAAAAACGAACACATACAAGTTATGGCCATAGCGGAAACTAAAACTGAAACCATTCCCGACGAAAAATGTTGGAAAACGGTCGGATTTGACGAGGCTATCTGGTCACCTGCTACCGGTCGTTCAGGTGGCCTCGGTATCCTTTGGAAGTCCTACCAATTACTGAATGAAATTATTACGGTAGAAATTCACCTACCGAGAATAATAGGACTTCGATACGAGAATACTAATGATAGATTTGTAACTCTACTGATATTTGTATACGCTCCTCCGAACCCTCAAGAGAAGGATACTTTTTGGGATACACTAACATCCATTGTGAATGATTCGTCCATTCCTTGTATTATTATGGGGGACCTAAATGAAATTTTATGCAGTAACGACAAGTTGGGTGGTGCAAACCCCCATTCCACTCGATTTATTAGACTCCTTCAATTTAAAAACAACTGTGTTCTGCTAGATCTACCCACTTTCGGAAACTCATTTACTTGGAGAAAAAACCCACATGATCATGAAAACACTATTCGCGAAAAACTAGACCGCGTATTAGTCCATCACCAGATAATTAAAAAATTCCCTAATATGATCACACACAACGGAGCATTCTCATCATCTGATCACTGCCCCATCTCGATTACTCTGGAGTGTGGATCGGCCTTTAAAGCTCCTCCGTTCAAGTTTGAGAATACTTGGCTTCAGCGGAAGGATTTCAGAAACATCGTTAAGCAGTCTTGACGAGGAAATTGTGCGGGCTCGACTATGTATCAACTATTGTTCAAACATAAAATCCTAAAGAAAAAAGCTAAAGAATGGAATAAACGAACATTCGGTAATATTTTTCGCCATTTGAATGAGGTGGAAGCCGAGCTTCTCAAAATGCGAACGTCAGTCACGGTTGGTAACAACGGGACAACCATTAATAAAGAAAAACGCCTTATTGCTAAAAAAGGAAAAACTACTTCTTTACCAAAAAACTTTTTGGAAGCAAAGAGCGAAGACAAAGCATCTGAAACTCTCTGATTCGAATACAAATTATTTTCATCGGGTCGCTTCAGATCGGCGACATAGGAAACAAATTCGCAATATAACTTCTGCAGAAGGAACCTTAATATTAGGTGAAGAGAATATTAGAAATGAAATCAAGAGGGATTTCGAAAAAAGATTCAAAAAGGAAGCAATTGACGACAGACTCCTACAGGAAATGCTAGATCTTATCCATCCCTCTATTACCCCCGACGAAAATGCTTACCTCATACAACACCCATCTAATAGTGATATTAAGGTTACTGTCTTTAGCCTGGGTAACAACAAGTCGCTAGGCCCAGACGGGTTTACAACTGAATTAGATAAGAAATACTGGGACATTGTCGGCACATCAATTATTAGAGCCGTGAAAAGTTTTTTCCATTCTGGAAAGCTCCTAAAACAAATAAACCATACGTTTATTTCTCTTCTCCCTAAGCGTGATAACCCGACTTCTACCGGTCACTACCACCCTATCAGCTTATGTTCTACTCTGTATAAAGTAATTTTAAAAATTTTAACAGAAAGAATCAAAGTAATTATAGGTAAGCTTATCCACCCTCTTCAGGGTGCCTTTGTGTCTGACCGGGCAATACAAGATAATATTTTAATTGCCCATGAAATCTTCCATTCCTTTAGATCTCGTACGGGTAGGGAGGGGTGGTTGGCAATAAAACTTGACATGGAGAAAGCCTGCGATAGAGTAGATTGAAATTTCACTAAAAGGATTTTAGAAAAATTCGGTTTCCATCCTACATTTATTAATTGGGTTATGGAATGCATAACGACTGTCTCCTTCTCAGTACTAATTAACAATGGCCCTACAGATTTGTTCCTCCCCTCTCGAGGCCTTCGTCAGGGGGACCCCCTTTCCCCTTTTTTGTTTATTTTAGGAGTCGAAATCCTAGCTAGGAAACTCTCCGTAGAATCCAATGTGGAAAACAGTCCTATTGGGTTTTCTTTCGGTAGGAACGGTCCTCGGGTTCCATTTTTATCATTCGTTGATGACATCATTATCTTCTCTCGAGGCAGCGTCGTTGCGGGACAGAAAGTTCGTGATATAATCGATTCTTACTGTAAGATCTTTGGACAAAAAGTAAACTATCACAAATCCAGTTTTCAAGCCACAAAAGGTATTCCACGCTCTAGGATCTCAGAACTAAATTGTTGTCTAGGCATTACTAATGAAAGTTCATTGGAAAAATATCTTGGATGTCCAATTATAAATGGTAGAGTAAACAAACGCACCTTCGAAGACATCATCTGCAAATCTAAAGAACAACTTTCTAAATGGCGTGCTAACGCTCTATCACAACAAGGACGAGCAATCTTAATTAATACAAACCTATCAGCTAAGCCATTACACTTAATGCAAAATTTCATGTTACCCCATTGTTATTAGAATCTCGATCCGGATCTTTAGAATCCTAAGATCCTACGATCCTACTCAGGAGTCCGATCCGGATCTATGTATAGAATCTTTTTTGTGTAGGATCTACTATAGGATCTTTAGAATCTTAATGGATCGATAGGATCTTACGATCCTACTCGATTCTAAAGATCCTATTTTTATTAACAATATGTATTTTTCAAATATTTGTTTTATTTCCTTGGTTGATTTTATGGAGTTCAAATGCATACATTCATGTATAAAACACGAAAAATGGCTTAGAGACAATTGTTTTCCTACTGGAGATAGGTTAGCTCAACGTGGGACTTCGGTTCCGACCACCTGCAATTTGTGCAACTGCGCGATAGAAGATGATGTTCACCTTTTTTTTGAATGTTAGTATGTAAATTCCCTCTTCCGTTTACCATCTCACATAAACACGACGATATCTAACATGATAAATCATTCTCGAGATATAAAACCGATCATCTCTTTCATTGGAAACAAGCTCTCCTCGGTTTCCAAGGTCGAGCTTGCTCTGACATGGTGGACGGTTTGGTATGTTCGGAACCAGCACGTGTTCGGTCAGGTCCTTATCCCTAATAGGGACTCTGCATTACGCACTATTAAAACTCATGAGGAGAATTGGAGTAAAACTTCCCGCTCAGAGTTTATTTTAGACGACGACTCACACTCACACATAAGACACCCTAGTCACATAAGCAAGAAAATAAAACCTGCCAAAACTACGTGGCGCAAACCACCTAGGGGTACACTCAAGCTAAATTTTGATGGATCCTCAATCGCAAATAACAAAAGCTCTGCTGGAGCCATAATCCGAGACTGGGAAGGACGCCCCATACATATTTCCTATCAAAAACTAGGCAAACAAAGTCCGTTGAAAGCTGAAGCCCTAGCTCTAAAATTAGGAATCCAACATGTTAGACAACTCCATATCGAGTATCGACAAACTCCACATCGAAGGTGACTCTCTCATAATCATAAATCACCTACAAAATAGAGCTAAATGTCTGTGGGAAATCGAGCTCATTTTATCAGATGTCCAACACCTCCTATCGATAGTGAAAGAAGTGTCGTTCTTTTATGTTCCCCGTTTAGGCAATAGAGTGGCGGATAAGGTTGCACACCTTTGCCACTCTGCCTGGGGTGTCGATGTCTACAATGATCTAGGTCTATTAGATAATTATGAAATAATATAATATTATACCATAAGGATGCCGCCGGGTAGAGCTCGCTCGCCCGAATTCTTTCCTAATAAAAAAAATATAATATTATACCATAAAAAATTAAATAATTATGAAATAATAAATTTTTATATATATCATATTTTTTTATTCTATATGCGCTACTATTATCTAATTAATCATATTAATAAAAAAAATTATCTAATTAATCATACACTAATTACTTTCACATGCCCCACACTACACCTGTCAAACGGGTCATTCGGGTCGGGTTCGGGTCGGGTCACTTTGGGTCTCGGGTAAAACGGGTCCCGGGTAAAACGGGTTCCGGGTATTTCCGGGTTGACTCGAACCCGGGTTTGACCGGGTTTCGGGTCATTTCGGGTCGATTTCGGGTTTGTCAATTTTTTCTTTTTTAAATTAAAAAATTCATGATTTGATAATTTTGCGATAAAATTTAATTATATATAAAAAAATTTAATTATATATAATTATAAATCAACCGGGTCAGTCGGGTCACCGGGTAAATCGGGTCAAAATGACCGGGTCAATCGGGTCACCGGGTCGAAACCCAGATGACCCTGAAAATTTCCGATTTTTCGGGTTTGGGTGGAAAAAAATTTCCGGGTCGAAATTTCCGGGTTCGGGTCGGAAATTTTCCGGGCGGTCGGGTCGGGTCGACCGGATCGGGTCATGTTTTGACAGGTCTACCCCACACTATTACATAATATCATTTAGACAAATTAATATTAAAATATACAAAGAATTACACAAACAACAAAGAAGAAAGCACTAACCTCAATCGGTTATAAAAAAAAAAAATACTAACCTCAATCAGTGATGGCAGCTCGGATTTAGGAGAGATATGAGTTGGGATAGGTTATGTAGCAAACAAGAGGATGAGATGGAGATGAATAAGAAGTATTAGGGTGGGATGGAACTTCAAAACAAATCAACGCCGAGAGCACTGGCGGATCCTGAAATTGTTGATTGAGGGAGTGAAAAATTATGATAAAAATATATTATATGTAAAATTAAACTCTAATTTTTATTTTCCGAAAAATCATCAATATTATGGATGTGTAACTAGACTAAGATCATAAATCTTTCATGATTTATTTCATGGTTTTCAAATATTTCAATATAACCTCCTAATTTGAAGTTCTCGGGTATAATTATATTATTAAGATATGAAATTAATAAATGATAATTACAATAAAAATATATCGGTTTGGTAAATGATGTAGGAAATGTTGTAATTCAGTGTTGTAATTTGAAACGCTTATAACTTTTTGCTCAGATATCGGATTTGAGCTTATAATATATCAAATCGAAGCTATCAACGAAAGGAATATGTATGTTAAATTTTATTTTCGATTGGGTTGGTGACTGCCACCACCGGCTCTAAAGTGGATCCGTCTCTGCCCGAGAGGAAGCCATGAGCGGCTGAGCTTGAGGTTGAAGAGGATGAAATTGGGGAAAGACGAATAGTTTTGTTTTAATCCCTATACACACCAAATACGATGTCCCAAACCCCGGTTTTCTTGAGGAAAACCGCGGCTCATTAAATGCCCAGGTTTGACCAACAACTACCACATAAACCGCGGTTTGATCACGTGATTTATCTCTTTTCCTTTATAAATAAAATAAAAAAGGTAGAATCACGATTCACCTTATTCTTTCTTTTTTTTAAACTTCTTCTGCACTGTCAGAAATTTCAAAGTAAAGAGCGATTTAAAACCGCGCTTTTATATTGCCCCTGACACTTTTGAACATTTTGACGAAATGTTTGAAACATTAAACAATTTGTTAATTATTTTTTCAATTTCGTGAATATTGTGGAAAAAAAAAATTGTCCGTTTGGGGGTAAAACAAGCACAAAAGCAAAATACGTGACCAATGACCACTCCACATATAAATAGCAGGATGGTTTACGGCGCCTGTTGCTCCTTCAACCTCAACTCCATCGCCGGTGCTCTTTCAGTTTGTAGTTCTTCGCCTGACAAATCTCTCCTCCGGTATCGCTCCTCCCCAATCACCGCTCCCAATTTCATTTCCATGGCAACCTCGTCTGCTCGAATCGCCGTCGTCGGAGACGTTGTATCTTCTCTCTCCCTCCCTCTTCTAAATGCGAAATTGTGGAAATCATATGCTTGGAAGTCAACTATTTTGTGCTCTTCGATAATCAATTTGATCCCATTTGATTTTGTTTCCTCAAAATTTCGCAGCACGACGATTGGGACTTCGAGCTTGATTCCAGAGCCCTTCAATTTTTGCAGGTCCCTTTCTTAACCCTTCCTCCCTATTTGTTTCGCTTCTGAATTTCGTGTTCCTCAATTCCGAATTCTTGATTGATCTTTGCTAATTAGGTTATCGTATATGCTACACAATAATTGATGATTGCGGCACTTCCTTTTCAATCTTGATTCTTGACTGAATTTGTACATTCTAATTGTTGCTCCCATTGTAATTTTGCAGCCTGATCTTGTGCTCTTTACAGGCAAGTTTTCCCATTTTCAATGTGCCTTTCTCTTACATACACTAGCTATTGGAAAGCAGCCCACCAATTCAGCACATTTTTCCTTCAATTGCTGCTTTATTTTTCCTTTTCTTATGTATGTAATATTTTGGGGAACATTTCATATTTGGTGCCATCAGGTGATTTTGGCAATGAGAATGTCGAGCTTGTTAGAAGCATTGCACGCGTTGATCTTCCGAAGGCTGTCATTCTCGGAAACCATGATTCTTGGAAGACACATCAGTTCTCCAATAAGTATGTATTATATTATACTCCTGACTTTTATTGCTCATATGCTATATGGCTGTAAATTAGGCCCACCTAGCTTCAATTTTTCATAGTTTCTTATCTACTAAAGAAGAATATTATACACCAACAGTCCAGCTTTATACTGCTATCTGTGGTCTAAGCATTCAAGTCGATTCGTAATGTCAATTTACTTATTGTGGATGCCAGAGAGAAGGATGCAGTTCAACTTCAGCTCGAGTGGTAAGTTCATACAGCCTTCCCTTATGCATTTAAGTCAATATAAATTCTCCTGTATGATTTCATTTTCTATGGTATAGACTGACCCATGCTTGAAACATTAGCTCAGAGACTTTGAGTAAGATGGCCATTCCTTTTATAATGCAGTTTGGGGGATGATCATGTTGGTTACAAGCATCTGGAATTTCCTATGCTAAAGCTCAGTGTTGTTGGTGGGAGGCCTTTTTCTTGCGGGGGTAATCAGTTGTTTAGGAAAAAGCTCTTAACAGCAAGGTTGGTTTGTAAACTTTTTGCAAAGCAACTAATTTTCTGTTTGTTTTTCATGTTGACATTGAAATGTATTTGCATTTAACTCAAAAGCAACTTGACTGTTATCCATTATCTCAATTTCTCTTCCCTTCTTATTTTCCTCAAGTCTACCTTCTTTTTTCTGACCTATTTAAAAAATATATATATAGCATCTTCCTGATTATATACGATTGCTAATTGCTATGGTTGGATTTATTATTTGTGACTTATATCTCCAAACAGCTTGATCAACAATCAGAAGAATGAACCCTCAATTGTAATGGCATTGTTCAAGCTATTGGTATTCCTTTTTTGGTGGATGAAACTGTTGGTATTCTTTCTCTGCTGATATGTTATATCCTCCCCGGATATTCTTACAGATATGGAATAACCGATATGGAGGGAAGTGCAAAACGAATTTGCAGAGCAGCTGCAAAGGCTCCAACTGATTACTCGCTTTTATTTCTTGCACATAATGGTCCCACAGGTAGTTTGTGTTCAATGATTGTTTTCTTATCTGCAACTTGCTTTATAGAAAATGTTCATACTATATTTCTCTAATTTCTATTAAACTGTCGTGTTTAAAATCCGTTCAGGTCTTGGTTCTAATATGAATGACATTTGTGGACGAGATTGGATTCATGGGGGTGGGGACCATGGTGATCCAGGTAAACTCTGTTTAGGCTCTTTCCCTCCGAAGCTATTCACAGTATGTGTCATAGGTTGATAGACTGGCTTTGTTCAAGTCCAATGATCTTCCACAGAATCACATTTTTGCTATGCTTCACTGCCCATTATATCCATTGTACTTTCCAAGCAAAATTTTAATGTTTCATATATAATTTAGAAATCACAGATTTTTTTTAACACTATGAGCTACAATTCAGATTTAGCGCAGGCCATATCTGAGGTAAAAGGGACCGCCAAACATGCTATCCCATTAATTGTGTTTGGGCACATGCATAAGGGGCTGAGATATGGAGGGCAGAGGAAAATGATAAGCATTGGGGAAGACAATACAATCTATCTCAATGGAGCCATCGTGCCTAGAGTTAAAAAGCTGAACAGCGATCAAGGAGTGAAAAGTACTTCAAATTCAAAAGAAGGTTCTTCTGGTTGTGGGACAGCAAGAGCGTTTACATTGATCGAGATTGTAGGCGGTAAAGTGACAAAGATAGCAGAGACTTGGGTGTCAGTCACCGGAGCAGGAGAGTGCATCTCGTCACAAGAAGAGCATGTCTTGTTCAACAGCAAAATCTGAAATTCGAAAGACCCTCTGCAAAAGGCTCGAGATATCCGTATATAATACAGCTAAAAAAATTTATACTAACCATTCTGTGAGCCCTCAGGCTTGGATATGACTCAAATCTTACTACATCAGAAGTAACTTCCTAAGCTGATATATGTAGTTGTCAGCTTCTAAGTCAGACAGCCATCTCCAGTGATGGTGTTTGATGTTCAATGTTCATATTTGCTATTGACATTTCCATAAAATTTCATTGAATCTGTTCAGCTCAACTATTTTTTTGATACTATTGTTTGTTCATATCATATTATGAGTGATACTAAGCTTAGCTATTTAGCTTTTCACCAAAATTGATTGATCTATGACAAACCCATATTAAAACATTCTGAAAACCAGCTTGAATGTCATAGAGTTGACTCTTTTTTTCCTCTTTTCTTTAAGCAAAGAGGTGACTGGTATTTCAAAGAAAATAGGGATTTCATATTGAACCCCAATGATAATATATACGGAGTACTATGGAGTTTTAACCAAAAGAACAAATTAATCTACACCGTTAATCTACAAAACCCTACAACCCTAAAGAATTAACTAAACAAAGGAAATAATTTTTTTGTTAAAGGAAAGCTTTAATTTCTTTGCAAGGGGTGATCCCTTACCATAAATATTGCAAACACCGAATCATTCACCACTTAATTAACCTTTCTTACCGATTTTTTTTTTAAAAAAAAATGGAAGTTAAAAAACACTAGTTGATTATCTTACAGGGATTTGCTCCTGGGCTTATCCAAACTCCAAGCTCAAACCCCTTTTGACTCAATCATGTGTGTTCTCTCCATTTTCTTAATCTATTGATTAGGGTTTTGTTTCTGCCTTCACAGATGCATATTCAATCTACATATATAATACAGTAGTGTGTGTAGTGTGTTAATATATACATAATGGATGGGAAAGGGGACAGATTCCCAGTGGGGATGAGGGTCCTTGTTGTCGATGATAATCCTACTTGTCTTCGGATCTTGGAGCGACTTCTTCTCAATTGCAACTTCAATGGTTTGCATTTCCTCTCCTCCTTTTTTTCTTTATTCAAGTAAATTTATTATGAAAGCGGTTTGTTTGTTCTATTCATGTTTTAAATTGCAATGTATTGGTTGGGGTGTTAGTAACAGTGACAACCCAAGCAGTAAGGGCTCTACAGATGTTGAGGGAAAACAAGGACAAGTTTGACATTGTGATAAGTGATGTTCATATGCCTGACATGGATGGCTTCAAGCTTCTTGAGCTTATTGGCCTTGAACTTGACCTTCCTGTTATCAGTAAGCTCTATCTATCATTCCCTTGTTTATTCTCATCATTTTCGACATTGATCGGAACCTTGCAATGCTCGTCTTCCTAGTGCTGTCGGCGAATGATGATCCAAAGCTTGTGATGAAGGGAGTAAGGCATGGTGCTGTGGACTATCTTCTGAAGCCGGTTAGAATCCAAGATGTCAAGAACATATGGCAACATGTTGTAAGGAAAAACCGGTTCAACCAACAAAAGGGTAAGGCCGTTTCTGATTCTGAAACCGGAGATGATGATCAAGTCGCGCTTTTGGCTGATGGAAATGGAAATTTGGAGCGAGAGGAGACGGTAGCGAGGAAGAGAAAGGAGCATGATAGTGCTGCTGAGGATGGTGGAGGTGAAGGCGATGAAGAGGATGAATGTAACGCGGATGCTGCCTCTAAGAAGAAGGCGCGATTGCAATGGACTGCTGAGCTTCATAAGAAGTTTGTTGCTGCTGTTGATGAATTGGGGCCTGAAAGTAATTCTCCATCTCCTACTTCAAACGTTCCACGTTTATATATCTTCACTTGGACACTGAAAAGTAAGAGCTCTTATTGCTGTCTTTTGTTCTTTGCAGAGGCTTTTCCGAAAAAGATTCTTGATATGATGAACGTCGATGGACTCACCAGAGAAAACGTAGCAAGCCACCTGCAGGTAAACATTAATTTCAGGATGTCAATCCTTACTAACATACACAATCAACTCCGAAAAAGGAATACTTTTATCCTCCAAAACATTTTTTTTTGTGGATGCAGAAATACAGGCTTTACCTAAGAAGGTTGAGTGTTTCATCAAGCAAGTCCTCAGATGCATTCGTCAATCCTTTTCGCCTCCATGACTCGTCTATTTACCCCAGTGGAAGGACTCCGCTGAACCCATACAGTGCGCTTTGTAGCATGAACGGTGGATTAGTGAATTCCTCAGTTGCTTCGACACCAGCACCGTGTCATAGCAGTCTTGGGAGATTCATGATTCCAAGACAAAACGTCGATGTACCAAGACTGATGGGCATGGATCAGCTCCAACACCAGAACAGCAGCAGGGCGGTCCTAGGCCGATCACCACATGTTGCAGCCCCTTCAGGTTCCGTTGTCCCTACCCTTACGGATTACACCAAGCACATGGAGAAGTGGCAGGGTGGAATCAGCTCTCGATACACGCCTCAAAATGATCCGCTAACCTCCTTCAACGCTTGCAATGTCGGTTACAGCACGGTGGAGCTCCAAGCTTTACAAGAACTCAAAAATGGATCTAGTAACATCTCTACCGCCTCTAACAAGCCATTGGTCTCAGTCATTGATCCATCAGGCCAGGGATTCGGACAATACTATCAGCTGCAAATGCACTGCAACAATTTTGCTGATTCGTCCTTTGGTGCTCCAAGCTTAGTGCAAAATGCTGAAGAAATGATGATAGATGACCAGTACTTACTCGAGGACACTGAATTACTAGCCGAGTTCAATCAAGATAACAGCGGAACCCTCGACGACATAGTCACTGGATTTCTTAAGTAGCTGCCTATATGATATATCCACATTATGTATCTGATCCATCCAATTCGATTCGTTTTGTTTCCGTTGATTGAGATTTAAATTGTGATGACTTATTTTGCTCGACTCCGTCCATCTATTGACTTCGATTATCTAGCTTGTTCGTATATTCTGTTTAGGTTGAGTTCGTTGAGCTTCCAAGGTAGCATGAGACAGAAGTTTGTATAATGCATTGAGAGGTTTGAAAGAGAAATTTATTCAACACATCATTTATACAATTGAATCATACATTTATATATAACACTGAGTTTTCATAACAATTTTTACTTCATTTTTCTATAAAAAAAAAATGCCAATCTAGATAAACCCGAAACAGACCTAACTCGAAATTGACCCGACCTGAACACCACTGATCAGACCCGACTAACCCGATTGCAACCTCAGTAGCTCAGTACTACAAATACCATAACTAGTTTCCATTTTAGGCATTGAATTGGACAAGAGGAAGCTGCTTAAGAGGTCCAAAGATGCAACTAAATAGCAAGGCCATTCATTGAATTGAATCTGGCAAAATGCAACTTCTTTTATTAGTAAATGAATGTTGACCACCTAAAAACATCCTCCTCCATCTAATCTACAATTTCTAGTTTTTGTTTCATCCTCTCTCTCTCTCTCTCCTCTTGCCTCTTTTCCCATTCTCATTTTCAAACTTCACTCATCTCAAATTCCAGTTCTTCATCACAACACAACATATATATATATATATATATATATATATATATATATATATATATATATATATATATATATATATATTTTTACACCCCAAAACACCTCACATTTCACCTGGATTTGTTTTACCCCTTTTTACCTTGTCCTTCCTTGAGGGACTTGACAGGGAATGTTCATCCATCGGTTGAAATATCCACCTTCCTCTCTCTCGTGCATCTCTCATTTCTCCAAGAGATCACGAGACCCAATCCAATTCTCTTCTTCATCTCCCTTTCAGGTTTCATCTACATTCCTTTCATCGTATGCCGCATATCCGTTAGATAGCGCGAATGTAACGAAAATTGCCTTGTTTGTGCAGGTAGAGTAGGAGAAGAAACATGATAATCTATTTAGTATTCGTATCGTCTCTAATAATCCACATCGCTCAGGCGCAATCTCCTTCTCCGCAGCCACAGCCAGGCACCTCCCAACAATGGAAAACCCTATCCGGTTCGTTCGTACCTCCATATAGTTCAATCACAATTCCATACGCAACCATAATGACATTATGCTTATCTTGCAGGGAAGCGGCCTGTGGTGATCGCGAGAGGAGGGATGTCAGGGGTGCTACCGGATTCTAGTGATCTCGCCTACATGATGGCCACAGGGATGGGCTTAAAGGACATGGTCATGTTTTGTGACCTTCAATTGACCAAGGATAGCAAAGGCTTCTGCCTCTCCGAGATAAGGCTCGATAACACCACAAACATCGCTGCTGTGCATCCGAATGCCCAGAAGACCTACGACATCGATGGCAAGAGCGTCACCAGCTGGTTTGCTTTGGATTACAACGCTGACGATCTTTTTGCTCATGTTTTATGTAAGACAACGCAAACGCAAACACAAACACGAATGAATCGAATGACTATTAATTAAGCATCTTTATGTTTGTGTTACAGTGATACAGAGTTTGCTTTCAAGGACGGATATGTTCGATGGACTCTCTCCGATAATCTCACTCGACGATTTGTTCAAGAACAATCCTGCAAGTGTATGGGTGAATGTAGAGGTAATACCTCTAGATCGAACTACTCGGCTTTGTTTTTCGTTATCATTCCGTAAACTTATGTATGTTTGGGATGATTCAGTATGACACATTCTACAACCAGCATCAGCTAAGTACATCAAGCTTCATCGAAAACTATCCGAACCTGACCAACATAAACTACATCTCATCGCCTGAGATCGGCTTCTTGAAGGCCATCAAGCCGAAAATCGGTAAAGACAAAGCAAAGCTCATACTCAGATTCCTCCAGCCTGATGCAACAGAACCCACCACCAAGAAGCCCTACTCTTCCATCCTCAAAGACCTTGCCTCCATCAAGGAATATGCTTCGGGCATTCTTGTTCCGAAAGAGGCTATAGTCCCGGTTGGAAAGGACTTGTACCTGCAGCAGCCTACGCAGCTCGTAAAGGAAGCACATGATTTGGGGCTCGAAGTTTACGCCTCTGGATTTGCCAATGATGCGCAATTGCCCTATAACTACAGCTATGATCCGAGCCTCGAGTACTTACAGTTTGTCGACAACTCTCAGTTCTCTGTTGATGGTGTCCTGACTGACTTTGCTAACACTGCATCCGAAGCCATTGGTGAGTTCGGATACGCTCTTTGCATCGTCTCGTTTGATCACATTCTTGCTCACTCACCCGAGATTCATCGCTTTGAATGCAGCCTGCATAGCCCATAACAAGAACACTACGCAGCCGCGACAAGGTATGTAAGAACATCACAACCATTTAGGCCAAAAAATGTCGAAATCATACATCAATCTTGCCCAATTCACCATAAAACTGTTGTCAACACAGGCAAGGCTTTGGTGATTTCTCACAATGGGGCCAGTGGAGACTATGCAGCATCTACAGATCTTGCATATGAGAAAGCAGTCAATGACGGGGCAGACATAATCGACTGCTCGGTACAGATGTCGAAAGATGGAATCGCATTCTGCTTGTCGTCAGCTGACCTCACAAAATCAACTACTGCCATCACTACATTCATGTCTCAGTCTACCTCTGTCCCTGAAGTCCAACCGCAGCCCGGGATTTTCTCGTTTAATCTCGCTTGGAGTGAGATACAGTCGCTAAAGCGTAAGGCTAGCTCCTTGCAAACTTACTGTCTGTAATTTCTATATGCTGTCTTTTGGCCTACAAACAAACCTCTTATAAGTTGATGGGTCTATTTCAGCACAAATCGCGAGTTTTCAGCCACAACAAGGCATGCCTAGAAACCCGGCAGCCAAGAACAAGGGCAAACTTATCACCTTAGCAAACTTCCTTGAATTTGCCAAGACAAAAGGAGTGACTGGAGTTTTGATCAACATAAAGGTTTGCATCCCTTCCACATCTTTCATTCAATCAACAGTTAGAAGAAAGGGTAAATTATCCGTTCTATGTTAGTCCTCAACCTTTTAAACGTTCCAGTCGAGTCACAGACCTTACCCAAAATGTCACTACCTAAAATTTGTCATATTTTTCCTTTCATCCTTGCAACTTCAAGTTCAGTCCTCTAACAAGAATATGCTTTTGTTAACCAGAATGCGCCGTACCTTGCTTCGAAGAAAGGCCTGGACATAACAAAAGCAGTAAGCACAGCACTGAAGAAGGCTGCATTCGACAGCCAATCGACCCAAATGGTTTTCATCCAATCCGATGACAGCTCTGTGCTTTCGGTGTTTAAGGACACAAAATCCTACCGAAAAGTATATGCTGTGACAAAGGCAGTAACATCCATTGATAACCAAGCAGTGGAGGAGATCAAGAAGGTTGCTGATACAGTAGACCTATCAAAGAACGATCTCATCCTACTCAGCTCCTTCTTCACCTCAAATGATACCAAGCTTGTCAAACGGATGCATGAAGCCAACATCTCGGTGCACGTCTCTGTTCTATACAATGAATTCACGACTATTCCATTGGATATGTGTGCGGATCCAATACTCAACATAGCAACATTCGTCGAGGGGCTTGGGGTTGATGGGGTCGTCACAGACTATCCTGCAACGGCGGTAAATTATATGAGTAAGTATGCAAGTAAAGATTTCATTTTGGTGTCATGAGGTAACATATTATGTTTATAGTCAAATGAAGTAGATTTAACACTTCAATCAAATTCATAAGTGTCAAATCTACTTTACTTGACTTTATACTTCAAATTTATGTCTTTTGAATAAAAACATCTAAACCTCATTGTTGAGAATGTGAAGAGACTCAGAGTCTCATATTGAAAATATGACAATAAAAGCCTTAGTATATAAGTTAGTGGGCATATTGCCAATTGGTTTTAAAATGGAAACTCACTAGTGTATTTATGTTTGAAGCTCTCATCTAACCACTAGTGTGTATTTATGTTACAGAGAGCCCATGCTTGGATGAAAAGGCTGAATACAAAATCCATCCAATAACCATCGGAAGCCTGCTCGGGATGGTTGGAGGGCCTATGGCGCCACAAGCAGCACCAGCACCACTCGAGGCTTCTGATGTCGTTGATCCACCATTGCCTCCGGTGTCTACTAGTAGTCAGTCTTCATCCACGGCTTCAAATCCAAGCCCTAAGAAAAGTGCAGGCGTTCGGACGAGTGATGCTAGCTTGACTATGTGCATTCTCTTAACTCTAATGTACTCTAGTTTACTCTGTGGATGCTCATAAATTAACTAGTTGATCTATCAAGTGAGATGTTTGTAACATTTTCTTTGATTTAATTGAAATGTGGAGAGAGAAGGGAGTGTTGGAAGGATGAGAGAGTGGAATTTTAGAGGTTTGAAGGAATCTGTGCTTTTATCAATCTGTGATCATAGAAGCAATCAACCATTAACGTACATAGTTGATATAATAGGGTAAATGTTCATATATCCATCAACATTCTGTAGGTAATGATGATAAAGACATAGATGGGTTTGCAGATGATACTGACAATTTAATTTCCACTCACAAATTACAGTGACAATATCTATCGATTAGGGTTGTTATATGAGTCGGTTGGCTTAAACTCGGTTGCAAATAAATCCGGCCTAGGTTAATTCATTTAAGCAAGCCCTGAGCAAGTGCAAGTGTAAATTGTGCACTTATTCAGAACCTTTAATTTCGTTGGGCCTCAAAAAAAAAAAAATAGGCCCAATGGTACTATACTTCAATTTTATTTTATTTTGGTTTTCTATTGTATTGCGCATCTAACACACTTCTCTTTGAATTGGTAAATGAAGAGCGTCATTCGGGTTCGAATCGGGAACCTTTTGGTACTACCCACAAGTCCTTTCCGATTGAGCCATTTCGAAATGGTTATGACGTACTTCTCCTGATGAATTGAAAGGGGAGAAACAGCACGCCTAGCCTCTTCATCTTCTCCATTAATTTTTCATAGAAGACTTCAATCTTCTCCCTTCTTCAAGATTTCTAGAAAACTTCAAATTTTTTTTGTCTTTCAACGGATCTATAAAGGCCTTGCTATGGATGCCTCTCTAAAAATTAACATTCTCTCCAGGTATGTAATTATGTAATCTAATTTCAGAATTCCGATTAGCAATTGCCAATTGCTCTCTACAAATCTCTGATTCAAATTTGATGTTCACAGTGTTGTTAAGAACAGGCTTCTTGGTTGTTGGAGCGCCAAGAGCTCAGAGTCCACATTTGGCCTTTCAAGAACTATATATACACTATAAAAAATTTGCAAGAACATCTCAACATACATACATATCAAATGAAAGTAACGTTATTTTCTTTTGATGTACGCTTATTTTATACAATATATTGTAACGTCATTCAACTTGATCAATAACTTGACCAATCACTATATATGTTCACATGAAAGTCATTTTGTATAATATTTGATTCCAATTTTATATATATAATGAGTGTTAGGCTCGTCCCACTATAAGCCTCTTATGTAATTCTTATGTTTTTGGTACTTAGGGAGAAATGTGTATGTATGAATAAAATGTACACATGATCTGATGGAATTGGATTGGGCTTAAGCCCAATCTGATCTCAGTCCAGCCCAATCAGCTCTCTCAGCCCATGAACCCGGACTTCTGGCCGTTGGAGGTTGCTCGACTTTCTAAGGGTTCCAAAACCCTAATTGTTGGGCAAGAGAGAGAGAAAGCTGAGAGCAGCTACTGGTTTCCTCCCTTGTCTCCTGAGCTCTGCTAGGGTTTTCTTCCCTTGTGCTCTTGAGCATAGGTTGAGCTCCCTTCACATCCAAACACTGAGATCCTGAAGCTCGATTAATACAAGCTCCCTTCACATCCAAAAATCGATTGTTGAGGCTATCGTTTTCTTCACTTCTTACTAATCTGATTGTAAACTTCGTTTGATCGATTAATACAAGCTCTGTCTCTAAGTTTTGTGCTTGAATCTCTCTACTTCATTCCGCTTTTACAATTTGGTATCAGAGCTAGGGTTAGGGTTTGCGAGTTTTTCGGATTCGTTGAAGCTTCTGGAGTTTCCCATCTCCTTAGGCTCCGATTCCGAAAACACTTTGCGTCTATTGAAGTTTTCGAGGATCTTCATCCTCGGCGACTCCAGATCTGCAAAGTCTTTAGAGTTTTCTTTGAAAATCCCTTGATTCCATTGAAGTCTTCTGGAGCTTTGCTCTATCTCTGCTCAGATCTATAGATCTTGAGGCTGTGTGAGGACTCTGGATCTAGGGTTTCAAGAAACTCAAAAGTCTCGAGTTTGTTTGCTTGGATTTGAGCTTTTGTGGCTTAGATCTAAACAAATCGGAGGCGTAGCAAGAAGTTGTCAGAGAATCTCTTATTCTGACAACTCCCATTTCAGTTCCCATTGGCTCCTTACTGTGACGTTTGATAAGTCTAAACTAGCAGCTTGAGTTTTCTGCTTGGTTGAGATTTTCAGGGACACATTTGAGATTCAAATCCTTAGCTATAGAGCTGTAGGGTTTGAGTGCTCACCCTTGCATTAGATATCTAGTTAAGAGATTCAAATCCTTAGCTATAGAGCTGTAGGGTTTGAGTGCTCACATTGCTTTGATATCTACTGATTTGTTCACTTGTTTTCTTAGGTACTTGATTCAATCTCATGGGTGATAACTCTTATTGTATCAAACCCTTTGATGGCACAACTGACTTTGCCATGTGGCAAGTTAAGATAAAAGCTATCCTGATAAAGGAGAAGTGCTGGAAAGCAGTTGCTAATGAGCTTCCTGCTGAAATGTCCAAAGAGGCTAAACAAGAGCTTGATCTCATTGCACACAGTGAGATCATGATTCGTATATCAGATGAGGTAGCCAGACAGGTAGTAACTTGTGATACTTCTGTGTCTTTATGGAAAGCTTTGAAAGATCTTTATCAGGTTAAAACTCTGTCTAGTAGAATATCTCTGTTGTGCCGTATCTTCAATTTTAAAATGGATGCTTCTGTGTCTTTGGATGATAATCTGGATAGATTTCTTAGGATGACACAAGAGCTTGAACGTTGTGATGATAAAATTGATGATACTCACCAAGCTGTTATTCTGCTTAATGCTTTGCCATCTCAGTTTGATACTTTTAAAGATGTTATACAGTTTAGTAATGAGACCTTGACTAAGAAAAGAATTGTTGAGGCTATTGCTCAAAAAAATGAGGTTATCAAAGTGTTCAAAGTGAAAGGTGAAAAATCTGAAAAACCCAATTCAAAACCTGATGTGCTTTTTACTAAGGGTGGCAACAAAAACAGAAAAAGAAACAAGAAAAAGGATAAAGAAAAAACTCCTGAACCTGGAAAGAAGCATTGTACCTATTGCAAGAAAAATAACCATGTTATTTCTGATTGTTATAAGAAAAGAGATGATGATCAAAAGAAATTGCAAACTGGTACTTCTGCTGTGCTTGATTCTGGCTTGTTTTATTATGATGAATTGCTTATGGTTGCATGTGATGATTCATCTGATGCTTGGTTGCTTGATTCTGGATGTACTATGCATGTCACTCCTCATAAGCATTACTTTGATTATCTTGATGAATCTGTTAGTGGCTTGGTCAGACTTGGTGATCATTCTGAACTTGCTATTAGAGGTATAGGCAACATTCCTTTTAAAATGCATGATGGGGTTGTTAGGGTCCTTCAACAGGTAAGGTGGGTACCTGATATGAAGAGAAACTTGTTGTCTGAATCTATGTTTGATGACCTTGACTATGATATTAACATTAAAAGAGGAATTAGAACTGTTTCTAGGAATGGTAAAATTCTCATCAAAAGTGTTAAGAAGCATGGTCTTTATCATATCATTGGAAATCCTGTTCTGCATGGTATGTCTTTGTCTGCTGAGTCTTCTGTTGCATCCATGAACATGAATGATACTCTGATTTGGCATGCTAGACTTGGTCATAGAGGGAACAAAGGTTTACATTATCTGTTTAAACAAGGACTCTTTGAAGGCAAACCCTCTGATTTGAAAAACTGTGAAAGTTGTATCTTTGGTAAGCATGCAAAAGAATGTTTTAAAAAATCAGACTTTGTTGCTAAAAGACCTTTAGATTATGTGCACGCATACCTATGGGGACCTGCCCAGGTTGATACTATTGGTGGGAGGAAGTACTTTCTCTCACTAATAGATCACCACTCCAGGAAGGCCAAAAGTGACACTTTTGAGGCTTTCAAAGTTTGGAAAAGCAAAACAGAGGGTCAAACTGCTTTCAAATTGAGATGCCTTAGAACAGATAATGGACTTGAGTTCTGTAACAAGTTGTTTGATGATTTCTGCAATGATCATGGTATTATAAGGCATCTTACTGTTCCAGGCACCCCTCAACAGAATGGAACTGCAGAGAGAATGAACAGGACACTGCTTGAAAAAGCCAGGTGTATGCTCATTAGCTCTGGCATGAAGCCATCTCTGTGGGGGGAAGCTGTAACCACTGCTGCTTATTTGATCAACAGATCACCCTCAGCTGCCATTGGTTTCAAGACTCCATATGAGATGTGGTCTGGAATCAAGCCAAATATTTCACACTTAAGGCCTTTTGGATGCACTGCCTATGCTCATCAGAGCATAGGGAAGTTGCAACCAAGGTCTCTAAAGTGTGTTATGTTGGGGTATCCTGAGGGTGTGAAGGGTTATAAATTACTTGTGATACAACCTGGAGGATACAAGGTAATTGTCAGCAGAGATGTCAAATTCATTGAAACTGAGTTCCATTTTAAGTCTATGCATTCTTCTGTTGCTCATGAATTAACCCCTGCAACTCAGTTTTATGTCCCCACCTCACAAGGTGGGGCTCCTGACAATGAGTTTGACACTGGTATCCCACATGAGTCATCTGACTCTATATCCAGTAGCAACAATAATCAGATTCCAGAGCCTCATGGCTCAAACTCAAGTACTGAAGATCATTTGCCTCACCAATCAGGTGGGGGGGGGGGGGGGGGGGGGGTAAGCTCATCTACCTCTATCTCCTCAAATCAAAGCTCCTCTTCTTCTTCTACCCATTCTCCTTCTGATGATGATGTATTTGTTGATCCTCTTGCTGATATTGATGATGCTTTGTCTGAAGCTTCTATTGAAACTGATCATGAGCATGAAAATTTTGATGAAGTTCCTGACTTGACCAATTATCAGTTAACAAGAGATAGATCACCTAGGGTTAGAATTCCAAACAGAAAGTATTTTGATAATGAGGTTGATTTAACTTTTGTTGTTGCTGAGGCTGTTGATGCTTACACTCTTGATCTGTTTGAGCATGTTGTGAAATGTGTGAATTCTGATAAATGGTTGCTTGCTATGAAAGAGGAAATAAACTCCATGATAGCCAACAAAACCTGGATCCTTGTTCCTAAACCAAACAAGGCCAGGTTGATTGGCTGTAAATGGGTTTATAAGCTCAAAAATAGTGTGAATCCGGGTGGCCAACCTAGCTATAAGGCAAGGTTGGTAGCCAAGGGGTTCACACAGAAACTTAGGATTGACTACAATGATATTTTTGCTCATGTTGTTAAGTATAAAACTCTTAGATTACTACTTGCTGTTGCTGCTATTTATGATTATGAGATTGAACAAATGGATGTTAAAACTGCATTCCTTCATGGTGATTTAGATGAACAAATCTATATGAGACAACCTAAAGGATTTGAAGACAAATCTAAACCTGATCATGTTTGCTTGCTTAAGAAATCTTTGTATGGTTTAAAACAGTCCCCTAGGCAGTGGAACAAGAAATTTGACAAATGCATGATCAAACTTGGCTTTAAAATTAGCAAATATGATCCATGTTTATACTTGCTTGGTGCTAAATCTGTGTCTCCCTTGTATGTCTTGCTTTATGTTGATGATATCCTCATTATATGCAAGTCTAAGGCAAAAATATCTGATGTTAAGGCTTCACTTAGGAAATCTTTTGACATGAAGGATCTGGGCCCTGCCTAGAAAATTCTTGGAATAAGGATTTCCAGAGATAGAGCAAAACATCAGATTTTTTTGTCACAAAAGGACTATTTGATGAAAGTCCTTGAAAGGTTCAATTTCTCAAAAGTCAAGCTTGCTCCTATACCCTTAGGAGGGCACCTTGATCTCACAAGATCTGAGGTGCCACTAAGGAAGGAGGAGGAAGACTATATGAGGAATGTACCTTATGATGCTGCTGTGGGATCTGTGATGTATGCAATGATTTGTACTAGACCTGACCTTGCCTTTGCAGTGAGTGTACTCAGCAGGTATATGTCCAATCCTTCAGAGAAACACTGGACAGCCATGAAGTTTCTCTTGAGATATATTGCAGGAACACTGGACATCTGTCTGGTCTATGGTTTGCACACTTCTCCCTCTGAGCTATTTGGTTTTGTGGACTCTGACTATGCATGTAACAATGACAACAGGAAATCCACCACCTCCTTTATGTATACTTGGTGTGGCAATTGCATCTCTTGGAAGGCACAGCTGCAGCCAATTGTTGCTCTTTCCTCAACAGAGGCAGAGTACATTGCTGCAACTGAATCTTCCAAGGAAGCAATTTGGCTGCAAAATATACTTAAGGAGGTGGAAAGGAAACCGTGTAAGGCTGTGTTGCACATGGACAGTCAGAGTGCACTTTACCTGTGCAAGGATCCTGTCTATCATGAGAGGACCAAGCACATTCACGTTAGATACCATTTCATTCGTGTTCTGGTAGCTAAAAGTCTTCTTCTTGTCAAAAAGACTGATGGAAAGTTCAACCCTGCTGATTTTGGTACTAAGATCGTAACCACTGATAAGTTCATCTTTTGCAGGGAGTTCCTGCACTTGATCAATGTCAACTGATGCTGAGAAGGAGTATGTCTAGCCGATGATAGAAAAGGAATAAACCCAGTTCACACTTCAACAAGGCAGCTTTACGATATGTGTAAACATAGAATTGAGAGGGCAATTGTTAGGCTCGTCCCACTATAAGCCTCTTATGTAATTCTTATGTTTTTGGTACTTAGGGAGAAATGTGTATGTATGAATAATATGTACACAGGATCTAATGGAATTGGATTGGGCTTAAGCCCAATCTGATCTCAGTCCAGCCCAATCAGCTCTCTCAGCCCATGAACCCGGACTTCTGGCCGTTGGAGGTTGCTCGACTTTATAAGGGTTCCAAAACCCTAATTGTTGGGCAAGAGAGAGAGAAAGCTGAGAGCATCTACTGGTTTCCTCCCTTGTCTCCTGAGCTCTGCTAGGGTTTTCTTCCCTTGTGCTCTTGAGCATAGGTTGAGCTCCCTTCACATCCAAACACTGAGATCCTGAGAGCTTGTGAGACTTGAAGCTCGATTGTCCTCCGGTTCTGTCCTTGGTGACTGGTTCCTAGTTGAGGCTATCGTTTTCTTCACTTCTTACTAATCTGATTGTAAACTACGTTTGATCGATTAATACAAGCTCTGTCTCTAAGTTTTGTGCTTGAATCTCTCTACTTCATTCCGCTTTTACAATGAAAACAATAATAATTATGATAATTAAAAATGCATATCAGATGGCCTTTCGGGCGACGGACCGAAGTCGTCGCCTAAAAGGTGTTTTTCGCCCTCTGACAACTCAGACGACGAACTTCCGTCGCCTGAGTTGTGGTCGGGTGACTTTCATCCTTCCACCATTCAGTCGACGAGCATCTGTATGTTCGTCGGCGGAGTGAACTCAGGCGACGGAAAAAGTGTTCGTCGACTGATGATGTTGTCAGAGGCCAAGGGCCATCCAAGCCCGCCCATTAAGACTCAGGCGACGAGTTTAGTGCCATAAGTTCGTCGCCTGAGTCGGTCCATAGGGCTATGAAAGCATCCAGGCGACGGACTTTTTTCTTTATGTGTCGTCGCCTAGATAGTTTCAGGAGACGGACATAGAATTGTTTTGTCTCCTGAGTGTAGTCTAAAGATGCATTCTCAGTTGTATGTCCGTAGCTGGAGTGTTCAAGAGACGAAATTTTATATAAGTCCGTCGCCTGAATAGGTTTAATTTTTTTTTAGTAATAAGACGATGTAAGGTTGTTTGTTCGTCGCCTGAATTGTTTTGATTTTAAAAAAATAAAATTTAATAGGGCAGGTACCCCCTGTTCGAATGTACCTTATAGCACATGTTGTGCTCCTGTCCTAAACTCTATAAACAACAACACACACAACACAAACAACAACATACTCAACAACACACAAGCACAAGCAATTCAACACATCACATTAAAAACCTTGTAATCCACCCTAAACCTTGTCCAACATACCAAAAGTATGTGACAAATATCCATCTTGAGCAACTTCACAAAAAACTTCACAAAAAGTATATACCAATACTACAAATTCCATAATACACAAGTTCTAAATGTTTCTCCAAAAAACCAAACCCAAGTTTTAGTTAGAGGGATATGAGGAGGGCGTCCTTACCTAGCTATTTCGGCTGGGGGGAGGGCTGACTGTCTGTTGTGAGTTGGTGGAGGGATGAGGAGAAGTTGTGGCTGAAGGGACAGCCTGAGGACACACTATGGAGGTGACGGATGGTTGTGAGTTGGCCTGACCATTTAGCATGCCCATCATGAGCCTCTCGATGCTGGCCATACGCTCCTCCAGCTGCTCATTCTTGGTCTCGTTTAGGGTGGTTTTCTCACGCAGCCTTACAATTTCAGCCTTCGCCTCCTCCAGCTCCTTGTCCCTCTCTGCAGCCCTTGCTGCCCATGGACCCCCTCTTTTCTTTGCAGGCCGCTCTCCAGCTGCACCCATTCCTTTTAAAAAAAGATTGAAAACATAATAAGTAAAATCAGTGGGATTGAACACATAATAAGAGTTGTAAGTAGAAAAAGATTGAAAACATAAGTAAAATATTGTTATGAACTATAAGTAAAATCAGTAATGGAAATTGTAAAACATAAATAAAATCTTGTTATGAAAACAAGATTGAAAACGTAAGTTAAATCTTGTAATGGAAATTGTAAAATCAGAAATTCAAACATAAGTAAAATCTTGATATGAATTATAACAAGTAAAATATTTTTATGAACTTCTAAAAATTGTAAAACAATAATAAAATAAGTGGGATTGAACTATACCTCGAACTTCTGTTCCTTTTCTTTCCCCAAAGCAATCCAAGATGACCCGTGTTTGTTCTTCGACAGAAAGGGGTGGTATTTGGCTTGGGTCTTCTGCTCCTTCTCCAACAGTGCAGACTTCATCAAGACGACGTTTCAATTTGGCCTACAAACACAGAAATTTATAAGTAAAATGAATATATATAAGTAAAACACAGAAAGGAATACATATATTGATTTCAAACCAGTAAAAGGAATATATAAGTAAAAGGAATATATATAAGTAAAACAAGTTATAGGATGTACACAAACTCAGAGAATAAGAAAGTCATACAGAAACTTAGGAAAAAATTACAGAAAATAAGAAAGTCATACAAGTTATACAGAGAATAAAAAAGTCATACAGAGAATAAGAAAGTCATACAAGTTATAGGATGTACACAAACTTAGGAAAAATTACAGAAATGCATTTTTGAACTTCTGATTTTACAATTTATAAGAAATAAGAAAGTCATACAAAAATTACAGTCAGTAAAACTCATACAGAAAATAAGAAAGTCATACAGAAACTCATACAGAAAACCTAAGTAAAACCTAAGAAAAACCTAAGTACTTAGGAGAAATAAGAAAGTCATACAGAAATGCATTTTTGAACAGGATTTATAAGAAATGCAATAATATAAGTAAAACCTAAGTACTTAGGAAAGATTACAGAAAAAAAAAGGTCATACCAGTCCATCTTGCGCACCCGGACACCCCTCGTAGGCTTCTATGGTTGTCTTAAGCCATGCCGCCAGATGGTTTTCCTTAACGATGAGCTCTTCTGCTCGGAAGCTCAGGGGCTTGGACCCATTGTGATGATTAAGGGGGTTCGGGTTCTTGGTCCTGTTTTGCTTGTTTCGCTCACACATGGCCTGTAAAAAGATAGTCAATCAGAAATCACAAGTGATAAACAATAAGATAAACGGCGAATAAAAAAACAAGTTAGAGAATTAATGAGAAATTACCATTCTCGCTTCGTCTGTGAAGTCACTCACCAAGAACCGCCACTACTCAGGGCGAGCGACAAACTCAAGTGGTATGTCCTCGCCCCCCCACTCCAAGAAGTGTTGATGACAGTCATACTTCCAGGCCCCATATGCTTTTCCGCTCTTCTTCTCCACGTATGAGTCAACTGCAGGGTCAATCTCATAATACATCTACACATCCATATCATAAAAAAAAATTTGAATAGGAGATAAGCAAAAGTAGATAAGCACAACCAAGCAAGGAAACAAAAAAAAAAAGCAACAGTCAAGCAACAGTTAAGCAAGAAAAAAAAATTCAGAGCAAATAGATGAAAAGCAACAGTAGATAAGCATTTTGTGAAGGACAAATAAGATAGGCAACATCCAAGCAAGCAAACTAAAAAAATCTAATAGTAGATAAGCAAGCAAAAATAAGCAACAGTCAAGCAAGCAAACAAATCTCATAGTAGATAAGCAAGAAAAAAAAAATTCATAGCAAATAGATGAAAAGCAACAATAGATAAGAATATTGTGAAGAAAAAATAAGATAGGCAACAGCCAAGCAAGCAAACTAAAAAAATCTCATAGTAGATAAGCAAGCAAAATAAGCAACAGTCAAGCAAGCAAACAAATCTCATAGTGCATCCACACATGACAGAAGATAGGCAACAACCAAGCAAGCAAACAAAAAAAAATCAGTGCATAATAGATGTGAAGCACAAAACCAAATTATTTTTTAGGTAAAAGATATAAGTAATAAGTACTTAGGTAAAAGTTGCTTGAGGCCAGATCACACTATAAAGATCTAAGTAATAAGTACAGTAGATAAGTACAGTAGATAAGCATATTTTTTAGGTAAAAGATATAAGTAATAAGTGCAGTAGATAAGCATATTTTTTAGGTAAAAGATATAAGTAATAAGTATTTTTTAGGTAAACATAGGCAACAGTCAAGAAAGCAAACACAGATCACACTATAAAGATATAAGTAATAAGTACTTAAATAAAAGATGATAAAAAAAAATAAACTACCTCCAAGTAATCTCTTACGGGGGACTGTTGCTCATCTGTTAGTTTGCTCCATGTTGATGCAAGCATCGGCACTTTGTCCCTGATAGCACACCCAATGTCTCGGACAAAGGTGTCATGTAGTTGCTTGAGGCCAGGCCCCTTGTGGAAGCAGGACCACTCAATCTTCAGCTTCTTCCCTGCTGCCTTAAGGAGTGCTGT
Organism: Persicaria tinctoria; assembly: GCA_037127255.1. Taxonomy (NCBI): domain Eukaryota; kingdom Viridiplantae; phylum Streptophyta; class Magnoliopsida; order Caryophyllales; family Polygonaceae; genus Persicaria; species Persicaria tinctoria. The sequence goes on from JBANSL010000006.1 coordinate 39,297,699, forward strand.
TTTGTGACTCTTGATGGTTTGATATTTACCTAAAAATCATAAGAACATATAAGATAACAGTTGAGATAATAAGACAGTTGATATTTACCTATAATATCCAGTTTAATCATTATTATTAGCAATAAGCAACATAAATCCTAAATCTAAAATAGAACCATGGAACAAACACAATTCCAAATCCAAATCCAGCAGTGGCAGGTCTAATAAGCAACAAACACAATCATCATCAACATAAGTAACATTAATAAGCAACAAAAAAAGAAGAAGCAACATGTAGTGATATGGCTATGGTGAAGGTTAGGTAATGTAACAGATTGTTGGGGAAGGAGTAACAAAATGCTTGTGTGTATATTCAACATAAGTAACATTTAGGAGGTAAGTAACATTTAGGAGGTAATGCTTGTGTGTCAAGACTTTTAGGAAGTAACATTTAGTAACATTCAGAACGCAAGCAACATTTAGGAAGTAACATTTAGTAACATTTAGGAAGTAACATTTAGTAACATTTAGAAAGCAACTACACTGCAGTCAAGACTTTTCTTAGGCAAAGAAAAAGAAAGCAAAGTTTCTGGATAAACTCAGCCAGCAAGACTCTAAATTAAAGAGAAGTACTGGCAAAATAAGGCCAATCAAACAAGTAAAAAGATAAAAGAAAGGAAGCAAATTCACTGCAACCATGCTAAGTCCACAAAAATCAAGCCAAAGGAAAAAAAAATCATAGGGGGCTTCAAACAAGGCTAAAGGAAGCAAATTACAGGTGGCTTCAAACAAGGCTAAAGGAAGCAAATTCACTGCAACCATATGGTGAAATTGGAATTAAAAAATAAATAAAAGAAAGAAAGAGAAAGCAAATAGGTTTTCTGTCTTGATCCTGTTTCACACAAGACTTTAGAGACACAAAGTCTCATTCCAAGGCTAAGTCCACAAATATCAAGCCAAAGCGAAAAAAACCCTAAATCCTTATACAAATTGAAACCCTAAATCCTAAATCCTTATAAAAAAAATCACTGCAGCCAGTTAAAACAAAAAGACATTGAACATACTTCCTGTTCAATTTCACACAAATCAAATTGAAACCCTAAATCCTAAATCAGATTGAAACCCTAAATCCTAAATCCTAAATCCTAAATCCTAAATCAGATTAAAACCCTAAATCCTTATACAAATTGAAACCCTAAATCCTAAATCCTATGAGATTGAAACCCTAAATCCTAAATCAGTATACAAATTGAAACCCTAAATCATTATACAATTTTAAAGAATCTGACAGAGGGAGAGAGAGGTGTTAACCACGACATCGGATGGAGCGAGGGGCCTCGCCTGATGACGTAGCTACTAGGTTGGCGCCGACAATGGCCGTGGATGGCGCAGAGTTGCCATTGGTGAGAGATAGGAGAGGAGGTGGCACCGGGGTTGTTGCAGAGGGAGTGGGAGAGGGAGTAGGAGTCCCTGAGGCAGGAGGAGGAGTCGGGGCCGGGTTTGGAGAGGGAGTGGGAGTCGGGGCCGGGTTTGGAGAGGAAGTGGGAGTGGGAGTCGGGGCCGGATTTGGAGAGGGAATGGGAGTGGGAGTCGGGGCCGGGTTTGGAGAGGGAGTGGGAATGGGAGTCGGGGCCGGGTTTGGAGAGGGAGCCGGAGGCGCTGAAGCGGCTGAGTTCGATGGCGAGGTTTGCAGCGGTGGAGGAATCAGGGCCGGAGTGGACGAGGTTTGCTTCTTTTTCCCCTTCACAGGGCGGCATTTAGGAGGCATGGCGGAGGAGAGGTGGAGGAGGGACAGAGGCAAGTTGGAGAGGGAGGAGGCGGAGGAGAGACAGAGAGAGAGAGAGAGAGAGAGAGAGAGAGCGATGTGTGAAAATGATTTGGGGCTAGGGTTAGGGGAGGAGTCCGAGTTTGTAAAATCCTACATGTTCAGGCGACGGACATTTAAAAAAATATTGTCGCCTGAAAATTTGGCGGAAATTCAAATTTTTGTGAAAATATAGGGGGGGAATGCACTTTTGCATTGGGGAGACATACTAATATTAAGTTCGTCTCCTGAATCATTTCAGGCGACGAAAAATAAACAATTCCGTCGACTGACCATTTGGCGGAAATTCAAATTTTGGTGAAAATAATGGTGGGAAATGAAATTTTATTCGAGCCAAAATGGGGCAAAAATTCACTTTTCCATTGGGGAGACGTACTAGTAATAAGTTCGTCTCCTGAATCATTTCAGGCGACGAAAAATAAACAATTCCGTCGACTTACCATTTGGCGAAAATTCAAATTTTGGTGAAAATAAAGGTGGGAAATGAAATTTTATTCGAGCCAAAATGGTGTGAAATTCACTTTTCCATTGGGGAGACGTACTTTCAATAAGTTCGTCTGCTGAATACTCTCAGGCGACGGGAATTTAGTTTTTCCGTCGCCTGAAAAAATACAGATTTTTTTAAAAAGAGCACTTGGGATGTGTTATTGCCCTATTTACCATAACTTAATGACAAATTGCACCAAAAAATAGTCTTAGAAGCCATGATACCAACCATGTCATACACATACGAAAATAACCGCCATGTCTCACAAAAACAACGATTACAATATATGATTTATGGAATCCGAAGACATTATCAACCTTCGTCATCGTCATTTTCCTCTTCTTCATCCTCTTGTTCATCTTCATCTTCATCGTCGTCTTCATCTTCATCTTCATCTTCATCTTATCTTCATCTTCATCTTCATCTTCATCATGTTCATCTTCATCTTCATCTTCATCATCATCGTCTTCTTCTTCTTCTTCCTCCATTTCAAGATCAATGGCGAGGTTCAAATTTTTGAAATAGATCACCGGGCCAATCTCCTGATAAGCTTCTTCCACCTCATTGGTAAGATCATCTCCGCGAGTTGCTAGAGTTTGAGGATCATACACGTTTCTATGGGACATCACATTAACTACTTTCCAAGCATCACCCGCCTTTGGATCATCCACGTAAAACACTTGCCTCGCCGAGCGTGCAAGACAAAACGGGGAATCCTCATACCAACTGCTATTTGTGTCCACAGAGAGCAAACTCATATCTACCTTGGTGCTTCCACTATTTTCAGGGTCGGTGTCAAACCACTTGCATTTAAACAACACAACTGGCATACAAGTAGCGTATATCAGCTCTACCACTTGTTCAAGTACCCCATAGTACTTAGCATCCGAAGTTTCCACCATCACCCCTGAATTTTGTGTTCTCAAATCTTTGTCTTTTTCCCATGCCACAAACTTCACCCCATTGACAGAGCAGGCCCAATACAGTTTGCATTGTAGTGGCCCCTTTGCCAAGTTCAGAACCTCCGGTTTTAGGTAGTTGTCTCCATCTCTGTGCAACTTAGAAACCTATACAACATAACATGTTAGAGTTTTGTTTTGGGAAAACAAACATGCAATTTGTTCAATGAAACATCACGTTCGTTTTTACCCATGGGTAGAAATAACTGAGAAAATCTTTTTACGGTCCCATTCTTCATACTCCGGGTAAGCCTCACTACACAGGTTCTCATGCGATGTCAAGTAGAACTCAACTTCCTTGCAGATGGTTAAAACCTGCCAGTGAGCCTCTGTAATCATAGGTTCTCCTAACCTTTCTCTCATGATTTCACCGTGAGGACGCACGAGGCTTGAAACGACAGAAATATCATAGCTCAACTCCTCCATAGCATTCGTACCTGCACGGCTCTCATCTCGACCCCCGAGATACAAGTTGCAGTATGTTGTTGCCTCGTTTAAAACGTAACGCTCTGAAATACTTCCCTCCGGGTAACAGTAGTTCTTCACTTGAGCCTTATATTTGCCAAGTTGCCTATAAAACAAAGGAATAAGTTTTGGAGGGGTAAGATGGACGTGAAATTGTGAGATGAATTTAATCTATAAGTAGCATACCTTTCTATTGGGTACATCCAGGTGTAATGTACTGGTCCAATTTCTAACACTTGTTGCGGTAGGTGAACTAGAAGGTGTACTATGATTGTGAAAAAGTGCGAGGGATAAATCATCTCCAGTCTGCAAAGAATCTGAACTATCTCATCCTCCATCTGGCGAACATCCTCCTTCCTCACCTCCCTAACACACAATTTCTGAATCCATTTCGCTAGTGCAACCAAAGTCTTGGCAACACCCAACGACATGTATGCACGGACGACAATGGGAAGAAGACGCTGAAACATAACATGAATGTCATGGGTCTTTAGGCCGTGGAACTTTCTCTCTGCAATTTTGACCTTGTTGTGCAAAGATCCAGCGTACCCATGGGGGTACTTCACTGCACCGAACCATTCGAATATATCTGGTATGTCCTCCCGTTTCACCAGGAATGGTGCATGAGGGAGTGTTCCATCTCTCTTCTGTGCCTGGCTTCTCCGCACCCCTCTTTGCTGCAATGCGGCTCGAGCTTTGGGATCAACAACGCTAACATGTTGAATTCACTACAAAAAAAAAAAGATATTCGGAACGGCTGTTTACCGTGGCTAAAAGTCCATCTGCGGTGGCAAAAGGCCAGTAGCGACGGCTGTAGCCACGGGAAACAAGCCGTGGCGAAACCTGGGGTGGCAAAAGAGAGTAGTAACGGCTACAGCCGTGGCTAGCAGCTTAGCCACGACAAGTTACCGTTGCTAAGTTATTTCTGGAAAACAAAAAACAAACACTGCTTTTTAGCCCGGGTTCTTCAAACCCGGGCTAAAAAGTCCCATTTTTTTTTTTAAAAAAATATATATATATATAATACAGTACACAACTACATGCCCAGATAAATTTACATCATCTTTATCATACTCAATCGTTTAAATAAACCTTCAAAAAGCCAAGCAAAGCAAAATTCTTAGATCGTTTAAATAAACCTTCAAAAAGCCAAGCAAAGCAAAATTCTTATCCTAGTATCTAATTTCACCCTATTAACCTGGTAAGCATTCTCATTCAGCAGCTCCTGCAGATTCAGTTGCTTCAACATCTCCTTTTGAGATGATCAAGTCCGATAAGATGGCAGCTCCATCTTCTAAGGACTATCGGTAGACCACTTCTTGTCTATAATTGAAAATTACATAAAAATAATCAAATAGGTAGCAAGGCTTCAAATGTGATTAATATCTAAACAACTACTTGGAAAATAACTTAACAATTGGCAAAAGCATATATCATATGTAAATACATGACATTTCCTGCTTGATATTAAAGTTATAACTTAGAAACATCGAAATTTATTCAACTCTAGTCGCTTGATTCAGTTGAATCAAGTGACCTTAACTCAAGACCTTTTATAGATAGATATAAAATGAAGCAGTAATAATATCTCTTGCTCAGTTGTAAAATAAAATTCCATAAGAAAATAAAGGTCTTGGAAGGGTAAAAACTATATCACTCAGCTGTAAAATAGGGATCATCAAATTGAAACAACATGCTCACCTTCTCTTTCTCGAATCCTTTCAGTGTGCACACCCTAAAGATCATGAATAGTAGTACTCTGGAGAAAAATAGAATTAATTAAAATTTGTATATCAAAGAGAAACTTGTTATTAATCCTACTTCTTGACCATCCAACAATGCACAAATCAAACTGTAGTCTGTAGCACATGGACAAATAAACTCTATCAGCATTCATTCGACAACTAGCCCTAAAATTTTGGCAATTGCAGAGCATTTATTAAAATATACATGCAACAAATTCCAAGCACCTATATCATGCATCTAAAATATACATTACATGCACTACATGACAGGAAAATATGATGAAGACTTTAAAAAATCTAGCAAGCACTAATGGATTAAAAAATAATGAATGGTAAGCACTGCAACATCAATGCAAAAACAGAGGTCCAAAGTTCCATCAAAGAATTCACATAAATAAATAGTAGGAAAAAGTTTCCCAATGACCGAATTACCTAAAGGTTTACTTAAAGTGATTGTACAGTAGATGAATACAAACATAGACAATCTGAATTCAAGGGGCCAATAGATCTCTTCTTCACATTATGCAACAAGGGGAAAATAGATTAAGGAGGTTCCAATAGGTAAATAAAATTAATTCTAGTTCAATAGAGAATGTTAAACAAGGGGCAAATAGATTAGGGAGGTTCATAGAAGATCTAACTTGGATTAGATAATATGGTTTGATGTAGATAGACTAATACATAGAAATAGTGGGAAAAAACATCTTAGGAGAAACAAATATTCTTTGGACATTCTTAATGAATATAGCTCAACTTTTTCCATTTGTGCAGATTGCCTGGATAGAGATGCAAATGTCCTCAACTTACAGAAGGATCATTAGCCTTAGTTTCATCAAGATCCCTAGTCGCCTGAATATTTTCATTATCTTGCAAATATTCAATGAGCCAAATTATCATACAGAGGAAAGAATCACAATACCTTCAAGAAGAAGAGAAAAGAATCGGGAATATCTAGTACTCACCTAACTTTTTTTCAGAACTAAACTTGCTGTGTTGGTTTTTGATCCTTGAGTCCACAATCTCTCACATTCCATCCCCACGGCTTCTGAAAACATAATTTAATAAGGGATCATAGAAATTATTCCCTAATAGCACAAAACGCCTTTAATGTAAGAAAGAGGCATTTTCTCCAGTAGTGTCACAAGGAAACTAACTTGGCAACCCATGAACTGTTTGTGGCAGCCAAGTGTACAGATACATTTGACTTTATGTCGGACATTTAATGGCTTATAAAGTAAGGAGAAGAACCCATAACTCCTTCAAACGTGGCAAGTCTGAATGAAAAAAGTACATGGAAATGGGCCACATGATATGTTGGATGAATGTGCGGATTGGATATCAAGAAATAAATTATAAGGATGATGTTAAATAAAATTCTTCCCCGCTGTAATAGCTATATGTACCCTGACCTAGTACAAACCCCATATAGATTTATTATTCCCTAAATTTAGCATCTCCAACTTTTTCAAATGTGGCAGCTCTGAAATAAAATAATAGTGTGTTCAATAAATATATGAATAAAAATGATAAATTTGTATATTACATGCCTTTGTGCCAAAAGTTTGGCAACAAGTTCATTGAATTTTAAATTAATCAAACTTGGAAAAAACTAAACAACATGATGTGTCAAAGGATATAATAATACTTTCATTTCCTAAGAAGCCAGTGATGCCTTTTTCACCTAAGTCAAGTCTTTCAATTCTCTGAAAACTTCAAACGAACTTAAATTTAGGGCCCTTGTCTTTGCAAGACCACCAATATCAAGTATACAACATACTCAGGTCAAGGTGGGAAACATAACATATTGCATAGAATTGTTACAACACTTTTCAAAAGATATCAATTTCCATCACTATTACTATCCCAGAAACTTGGTACCTAGTATAATAGGAGTTTGTTGAGGAAGTGCATGATTTGCAGCAAAGCTGCTTTCTTTCTCGTGCTCAAAACAACTAGTTGATGGCCAAGTTTGTAAAAAAAAAAAAGTAGAAGACTATATATTTGTTGATAACTATATATTATATTGATAACTCGTGCTCAAATTAACAAGCTCAAGTACTTCCTAGTGAGTATATTGCGAAGAGGAGCAAGTGATCAGAAACAATGAGGTCAAAAACAAAGCTACGCCTTACCTCCTCAAGAAACAATTCGGAGTACTGACGAACTCATTCAAAATTTTAAAAGTCAACAGGTGACCGAAATGAAGAAATTGCATAGTGAAGAAGGGAAAAACCCCTAATTCCACACCTAAATGAACCCTAAATTGAAATTAGAAATCACAAAATGTAAACCCTAACTCGGATATACAACAAAAATAGAGGAGAAGAACAATTACCTTTTGAGGCTTCATAGGCAATGGCTCCTGGGTTGCCTTCGTTCCGGCGCCGGCGAAAGCAATGAGGAAGACAAGAGAATCAGATCCAAGGGATTGGAAGTCAGCAGACAACAAACAGCGTCGGGTTGAGATCCGAGGGGTTACGGAGATGAGTGACGGAGAGAGAGATCTCGAGATGAAGAAGAGAGGCATAAGGAGGAAGACGGGAGAATGAGATCCGAGGGGTCGGCAAAGGTGGAGATCTGGGTTCTCTTGGTCGGCAGAGATGGAGATTTTGAGTTCTCTCTGGGAGGCAGAGGTAATGTGGATAGGGAAAGGTAGATTAGGGTTTGGAAAATTATATTCTCTCTCCCGTATTATTTTTTAATATAAAAAAATAGGAAAAGCTTTGCTAAGGGGGACCTACCATCGCAAAAAACATAGTAGTTCATTTCTTTCTACGGAAAAGCAGTGTCGTAGCTAAATTAAGCGAGCCGTGTAAAAAAAACCTGCTCAATTGCGACTGAAATCTCATGCCGTAGCTAATGCCGTGGCAAAAGTGTTGCAATGGCCACGACAAACTCAAGCCGTTGCTAGTTGGCGTGGCTAATTTGTTTCTTTTTTGTAGTGATTCCTTCTTCATGCACAATGACGGAGGCAAGTTGTATGGCATCACTATGACAGGCCATGTGCTATGGAAGGTTGACTGATTCCCAAATGGATTGAATCCATCGGTTGCAAGTGCAAGTCTCACATTCCTCACGTCTTCAGAGAAATGCGGGTAGGTTTTGTTGAATTCTTTCCATGCCTCACCATCTGATGGGTGTTTCAACCATTCTGCATCTCTCACCCTCTCACGATGCCATCGCATAGCCTTTGCAATGTTCGGCTCCATGAACAATCTCTTCAGTCTAGGGGTTAAGGGAAAGTACCGGAGAACCTTCCTGGGAACCTTGTCTCTCGTACCCTCCCTAGTACACCACCTAGGTGTGTTGCACTTGGGGCACGCTTCGAGATCTGCATATTGTTTGCGAAATAGCACACAGTTATACTCACAAGCGTCGATCAGCTCGTACCCAAATGCAAGGTCCCTAATCACACTCTTCATCTTCGCTCCATCTGTAGGATGTTTATGTCCTTTCGGCAACATGCGAGCAATGTATGTGCACATGGCGTCCATGCTCCTATCTGTCCAACCAAACTCTGACTTCATCTGCATTGCATCCAGACAGGCATCCAGAACAGTCATATCGTTGTTCTCACACAATGGCATGTTTGCTGCCTCTACAAGCCTATTATATTTCTCGTAATCATCGTCAACAACATATTGGAACGGAGGATCGTCGGGGACAGAGTGCGCCTCATATCCCGCATGAAACGGAAAAGCATCGTGCAGAATGTTCATATCAGGACCATCAACGGAGGAAGATGCCCTTTCCTCCAGGATCTGCGTTCGTCGTTGCTCATTTGTCCTATCAACTAGGGCTTCGCCATGTTTGTCCCAAACAGTATAACTAGGCCACATTCCCATGTGGGCCAAATGACTGTGTATTTCATCTATTGGGTGTCATTCATTGTTGCGGCATCTCCGACACGGACATAGGAAATGAGTCATTCCATTCGCATTATCTCTAAGATTCTGCATAAAGAGAAATATTCCATTTTGATACTCCCCGTGAGCGTGAGGGAGTAGCATCCAACTTTTGTCGCCCATTATCGTCCTATCATTATCAATCCATTCATATGAATTCATCACATTCTAAAATGAAATTGCACATACACAATCCATTCTCATCATCTATGTCATTCTAACACCACATTCTAAAATAAAATTGAACATAAACAATCCATTCATACCTCAAACTCAATTTAAAATCAATTTCCAATCATAACGTTCTAAATTCCATTGTCATAAAAAACTCAAATAAAAATTCCATTCTCATCATCTATGTCATTCTAGACAACATTCTAAAATAAAATTGAACATAAACAATATATTCACATAAACAATAAATTCATAACACAAACTCAATTTAACCTCCATTTAACCTCAATTTCAACTCCATATATACATACACAACTCTTTCCCCTCATAAACTCCATTCAAACAACTTTTTTACCATCCAAACTCCATTAAAAAAGACAAGCTCATCATCAAATATCCAAACAAACAATGTATATGCATATATTCAACAAAAAAAAAAAAAAAACATTTAAAATTTATACATACCTTCAATGGAGGTGTGAAATGGGGGAATAGTTTTCGAGCCCTCTAGGGTTATTTTGGGAGAAAGGATGAAGATGAGAATGATTTATTGTACAGTACAACCGATTTTAATTGTTTGCTACGGAAAACACATTCAGGCGACGGACATATATAACTCCGTCTCCTGAGTGAATAGTAATAAATATGGGGTCAACTACCCCACTTTTCAGGCGACGGACATATTTAAATATTCGTATCCTGAATGAACAGTATTTAATATCCCCAACCAACCGGACTTTATTACTCTACTTTTGAAAAAGTCCAATGTTCAGGCGACGAACCACAAGACTTCCGTCGCTACAAAGGCCCATTCTGACAGCCGTCATTCGGATACCTATTTGGGCGACCGATCTTGAGCAAAGTTCGTCGCCTGAATTTGTTCCGTCGCCTGAGTACAGTTCAGCCGACGAACATTGAGGTTTTCTGGTCGGCTGAACATGGGTTGGAGGCGGTTTGGGCCTCCCAACGTTCAGGCGACGGGCCTTAGTAAGTTCGTCGCCCGAACCTGATTCAGGCGACGAACCTTTTGAGTTCCGTCGAGCGAGATGAAATCTGGCGTAGTGATGACTTGCTGGATGCATGATATATATGTGCATAAATGATGAATTTGCAAGATTAATATAACAAGTGGACTTGATTAATTTATCAAGCACTTGATCCAAATAAGACATAAATAATTATTATATTATCATATGTAATGTAACATAATTTTCTCTTGATATATACCCTTATTTCAAACAATTGTCACATTTAGAAGAGCGTTTATAGAAAGCTAATCACACAAGAAAATGATTGAGAAGCTAAAAATATAACTGGACGTACTGCTGGCGTTTGAATACCGGTTAGATTGACCAATCACTATATATGTTCACATGAAACGTCGTTTTTTATATATAGGGAAATTTCGTTTGGTGTCTCTGGGGTTTTGACAATTTCGTTTGGTATTCTAAAGTCTTATTTTGTCCGGATAGTACCTCTGAGTTTTGTCAAAAGTCTGCTTCATGTCCAAAACTCATATTTTCACTTTTTTAAATCAATAAAATGGCCCATTATTTTTCCTTATTTCACAAAACCTCTTTTACTTTTAAAAATGAACAAAATTACCTATTATTTATCTAAATTCAAGATAAATTTGAAAAAACACCTTTATTTCTAAAATTTAACAAAATCACATATTATTTCCAAAACTTTTATCACAAAATCACCCTTCTTCCAAAATTTTTAAAACAAAATCATTACGGTTTTTAAAATTATACAAAAGACATATTAGTTTCCATACTTTGAAAAAATAAAATAAACACACTTGTTATTTTCCAAAACAATATTTAACACCAATTATTTTCCAAAATAATATTTAACCTATAATTCACTAAATCTTAACAATTGTAAATGCGGTTGATCATATGGTGGCTCAATATTTTGGTAGTATATTTTTTTTTTCGGTTCAATCGGTAAACCCGAAATTTTTTTTTTTTCAATTTAATATTTAGCCACAATAGTTCATTGTATAAGAAAGAAATACATTATAATTATCATTTTCTTTTAAAATCGGGTCTTTGGGTTTCACCTGAACTGAAAATGTCGGATCGGATCGAGTTGACCCAGCATGAACCATCCTAATTTATCAATCTAACTCAATACTCTACTAGAATTTTATTGGAAAAAGTAATGTAAAAAATAAATGGTGGATTGATGAATAAGAGGGTGAATTTTTTTTACCTAATACTCAATGAGAATAAAGGAGAGTTTTTAATCCAAAGTATGGTTTTATGATTTTTTCCTTTTTGTAATTTATAGGTCAATTTTTTTTTTTCACAAAATGTGAGGATGGATTGATGCAATTTTTTTTATAAATAATGGGTGGTATGTTATGTATGTACAATGTTTGACAAATAATGAGATTTTTTTTGCAAAATATTAAAAATAATGAATCTTTTGTGTAATGTTAAAAATAAAGGTTGATTTTCTTCTAAAATTTTTTGTAACAATGGGTGAGTTTTTGCTAAAATTTTGGAAATTATGTGTGTTTTTATTGAAAAAATATATAAAAGGTATTTTTTTTCATTTTTATGTTGGATTTAGTTAAATAATAGGTACTTTTATTCATTGTTAAAAAAAGCGTTATTTTGACAACTAACACATTATAAATATCTAATTAGGTAACTAACACCCAAACAAAGTTAATTAACTAACCTAGCACCCTTCCCCATTTGACTATCAAGGTCAACACCGGTCAACGTTGACCGTCGACCGGTCAACGCCGGTCTTTTTTTTTTTTTTTTACCAATGATGCCATTTTTTGTCGTTTTGATGTCATTTTTTTTTACATTTTATTTTCGCTTTAATGTCACTTTTCTAATAAAATGGATTGATGACACTTTTTTAATCTCATTTTTTTCAAATCTTGCTGATATTTTTTTGTTTACTGTGATGCCATATTGACCATTGATGCCATTTTTTTTACCGTTGACTACTGATGACACTTTTTTTATATCAATTTTTTGATGATATTTTTTTTTACCGTGATGCCATATTTTTTTAAGGTAATGTTTTCGTGATGCCATATTTTTCACTTTAATGTTTTGATGACAATTTTTTCTTTAATGTGATGCAGCTTTTTCAAATCAGTGTTTTGATGCCATTTTTTAATCAAATCGTTTGATGCCATTTTTTTAATTTAATCAATTATATATCGATATATTTTCATCGATTCTACTTTTATTCACCGATGATGCCATATTTTTTTAAGGTAATGTTTTCGTGATGCCATATTTTTTCAATGTAATGTTTTGATGACAACTTTTTCTTTAATGTGATGCAGCTTTTTCAAATCAGTGTTTTGATGCCATTTTTCTAATGTAATTATTTGATGAATTTTTTTTAATCAAATCGTTTGATGCCACTTTTTTAATTTAATCAATTTTATATCGATATATTTTCATCGATTATACTTTTATTCATTGATGACATTTATTATTAAACTTTATTGATCTGAATTATTTGTGATGACATTGTTTGTTGATGACATTTATGAGTTAGGTATAGTATACTCACAAATGTCATCCAAGAGCATTTAGTATTTGTTTAAATGAAGCCCTCGGAACTGATGTTAGTCGCCTTTGATGCACTTCCTTTTGTCTCTTAAGGTGGAATGTGATAAATGAGAAATTGAGAGGTGAAATCTTCTTTGACTACATGTCCCAAAATAAAGAGTTTTTGTGTCTTTTAACAAATACTCCAATATACATAATTTGAAATCTCGGTTTTATTTCATTCATACTTGTGTAGTAGTTATAACTTATATATACTTCCTTTTATCAAACTCATAAGAAAAAAGGCCCAAGTTTTGGCCCACCTCAAGCCTGGATTGAGCCCAAAGGTATAGTAAAAGATTGGGCCTTGGGCCAACGTGCTACGCGGCTAAAAAATATGAATTGATGCTATAACGGCCAATAAAAGGTTTAAGACTGCTAATTACCTAATGAAATTAACAAAGCTGATATTTCAGCTAAATTTCTCTAAAAATAAAGGGGGTCTTTTTTGGAAATTTTTACTAATTATATGAATCAAAATGAGAAACCCTCTCAAAAATAACCCTAAACAAAAACCCAACCCAGCCGCCGCACCCAATTTCAACCAAATCTTGAATCACAAATCCACCTGCAAGTACCAACTCAATCAAAATCGAAAGATCCATAATCTAAATTCCAAAAGGAGGATAGAAGTTTTGAGATTTATCTCAAACGAAATCAAAAAAGAAGCCAGAAAAAGAGGGAAAAAATGGAAGATGAGATGGAAATCTGGGCTTCACTGCATCTCCTCCCTCCTGCGCCTCCTGCACAGATCTTGCGGCGGCTGTTGTTGGTCGGAGGGCCGCTCTGGTCCTGATTCATGGCGATTTCCAGATCTGGTTGGATGTAGGCGGCTTGGTTCCGGGGGTCCGGCACGTCGTCATCGGCGATTGATCCAGTTTGCCTGGCGTCGCTCTCCTCCCTCCTATTCTAGCTTTCCCCACTTTCTTTTCCGGTGGTGTGCGGCTGCTCTGCTCCTCCACCGAAGATCCGCTTGGCGGCGGCACATCTTCATTACCGGTGCTCGACCTCCCTGTTCGCTCTGGCATGGCGTCGCTGACGCTTATGCCTACCCGCCCCTTATCCATGAAAAAACATCCCATCCTCAAAACCTCTCTTCTCCGGCAGTACCGTTTCTCCATCGACATCCTCTGTGTCTGAAGGTTCTTTGCTTCTGCTCGATATCATGCCTGAAATGGACCACTACCGGACACCAAACGCCTTTAACCTTGCTAACTAAACACCATCAGGCCTCTCTTAGGCCTCTACAAATTTCAAAAACAAATTTTTACAAATCCAATGCTCCAAACTCTAAATCTCAGTACAACCGGACAACATGCAATGGAGTCTTCTGCATCTTCTCCCGTAAAGGCTTCCGTCTGGGGGCTCTTCGTGTGGATTCTTGCATACTAAAGACTAAAACAGGTACCACGTTACCCTTGCTGCCTAATATTGAGTATCTTAAGAATGGGGGTCACTTTTGCATGCTTAAAATTCTCAATTATGAGCTTATATTAGGTACCAATCATGATGTTTCTATGGTTGTTATGATTAGAATCCTTGTAAGTTGGAACTTTAGCTACAATGACACGATTGAACTGCCTCTTCTGATCAATTTGTGGCTTCCTGGTCTCTGGATGTTCCGAACCACAATCGCTTGTAACCATTTCAGCTTCTGGAGAGTTTTTTATGTCTTTAATTTTTCATGTGAATCATACTTGGATATGAACCCTACTAAATTCAATATCCACAACAACTCTTATTATATTAGGAATGAAAATAAATTGGCCCTCTGCTTGCTTGTTAGTATTACTGTCAATCTCAAACTGGACCTCTACTTCTTGTTTTTATATATTCTATTTATAAAAATGGAGTTTGAAGGCTTGAATGATTTACAAATTGTATGTGAGTCCCAACAGGACTCTATACTCGTAGCCACCTTAGTATGTGAGTCCCAACAGGACTCCATACTCATAGCCACCTTAGTATGTGAATCCCAACAGGAATCCATACTTCTATCCAAGCGAATTTGTGAATCCCAACCGGACTCCATATTCATAACTATTTTTGTTTGTGAGCCCCAACAAGGCTCCAAAATCACAACAACTTTTGAGTGTGTTTTCCAACATGACTCGATACTCTACCAATACATAATAACATTAAGACATACAGCTTCCAACCATGGATTTTTAATCAATAGTAATGCGAACAAATTGCAGCTCAAACATGGTATTGCTAGGCAACGATACATGATCCATGTCATTCACTTGGGGCAAGATGAGATCCATAGTAACAGCTACAACCGTATTCACAAACGGAGGAATAAAGGTCGAATGCAAGATTGGGACATGATGAGATTCAGAGTAAACACACATTGCAGCAACCGGCAACACATCAATCACAAAGAAAGGTACTCCTCTAACTATCAATTGCTAAATGCATTATGTCTTAGCAACCGACAACACACCAATCACAAAAATCCTCCCTATGATCTCTATCAAATTGACACATGGAATCACATTCAAAGCTTCCAAGCTTGCATCTGTAACAGCTCCTTCATCCAATATCAGTTGCATATTAGTAAGAGTAGAATAACCCAGTATGTCTTGCTTTTTAAGCTATGTAGCATAGCTCAAATATATCTTTATGATTAAGATCGGCTACTGGAATATTAGAGGTTCTAAAAGACCTCTCCTGTGGCAGGAAATCAACCATCTTAGATACAATAACAAGCTTGATGTTCTAGCCCTTACTGAAACCAAATCAACTGAACCTCCAACCCAATATCAGATTACAAGCTCAGGGTGTCATAAGTCCATCTATATCCCTTCGATTGGTACCAAGGGGGGTCTTTGGATCCTAACTAGAAACAAAAGAACGCTAGACAATTTGATAATTCTTAAACAGAAGCAAAGATTCCTTATGGAAAAAATCACACTTGATCAAATTGCACTTGCTATCCTTTTTGTCTATGCACCTTCAGTAGAACATGAAAAATCTGATTTTTGGCATGACATCATCACTTCTGTCCACAAACACATGCTCCCTGTGTTGTTCATAGGTGATCTTAATGATATTGAAAATGATACGGAAAAAATTGGTGGTTGTACCCCATCTCTTACTAGATTTCGTAGGATCAAAGAGATTAAGGAAGAACTAAACCTCCATACTATCCCTTTTTCAGGTTCTCCGTTTACTTGGAGGAAAAGTAGAAAGGATATCGCTAATACTTAGGAACGGCTTGATAGAAGTTTAGCTCATCAAGATATCATGGCTCATTTCAAAAATCTAAAAGTCCACCACCATCCTTTCTCCTCCTCAGATCACTGCCCAATCACTTTAAAAATTGGAACCTCAGACTATATGAAAGGTGCTCCCTTCCGCTTTGAAATGGCTTGGTCTACAAATCCTCATGTTGAAGCTCTAGTTAACCAGGTTTGGAACAATAAGTTTGTAGGATCATTTGCCCATGTTTTCATGCAAAAACATAAACTTCTCAAGAAGAACATAAAATCCCGGTGTAAAAATCATAACAATAATACACTTAAACAACTTGAGGTAGTTGACAGAGCTATCGAGAAATTCCAAACTGACATCCCTTGGGGCTTCTTGACAGCCAGCGATATTAATAAACTTGCTAGACTAGAAAGAAAGAGGAAAGCTCTATGAGACAAAAATACTAGATACTACCAAACTATTGTTAAAATTAGGAACTTTAGAAACTCTACTAAATCTTTTGTCACCAAAACCGGCTCACACCTTACCGAAGCATCTGAAATCACGGATCAAATCACAAGAGAAATGGCTGACAGATTTTTAGCTCAAGCTAGACCACCAATCTCAGGTGAACTAATCAAACACATTCAACCTCAGATTACTAATGATGAGAATAAGAGACTCATAACCCTTCCTTCTAATACAGAAATAAAAGAAACCTTATGTAGCATGGCGGAAGAGAAGTCCCCTGGTCCGGATGGCTACCCCCCAGAATTTTATTTAAAATATTGGAAAATCGTAGGACCTTCTCTCTATAAATGTTAAAGCCTTTTTTCATGGTGGAAGTATGCTTTCTGAAATTAACCAAACCTTCATAGCCCTTATCCCAAAGGTAGAAAACCCATTAAACATAAACCACTACAGACCCATTAGCCTTTGTAATACAATCTATAAAATCATAACCAAAATTATAGCAAACCGCTTGAAAACAATTATGCCTAAACTCATCAACCCTTTTCAAGGAGCTTTTATAGAAGGAAGATCTATTCAAGATAATACTCTCATCGCCCATGAAATCTTTCACAACTTCCACAAACAGAAAGGAAAAAAGGGATGGATGGCCCTTAAACTCGATATGGAAAAGGCTTATGACCGAATCAACTGGGACTATATTAAATCAACCCTAAAAAACTTTGATTTTCACCCACAATGGATCAATTGGGTCATGAACTGCATCACTACAACAACTTTCTCAGTTCTGGTCAACAACATACCGGGCAAACAATTCAAACCTCAAAGGGGAATTAGACAAGGTGATCCACTTGCCCCCTATATCTTCATCTTGGTCATGGAAAACCTAGCACAAGAACTAATGGAGGAAGCAGCCTATGAAGATGCACTCGTTGGGATCAAACTAACCAAAAATGGTACCCTAATCCCCTTTCTCACCTTTGCAGATGACACAATCATCCTCTCTAAAGCATCCCATAAGAGTCTACACACAATTATGAATATCCTTAACAACTTCTCAAACCTCTCAGGACTATCCATCAACTATAACAAGAGCTCCCTACAAGTCTCAAAAAATGTAAGCCAAAACCTCGCCACCTCCCTAACCAATGACATGAACATTCCGATCTTTAAGACCCTTGAAAAATATCTTGGCATCCCACTAGTAAGCGGAAGAGTGAAAAATGTTGTCTTTGATGAGGCCATTCAAAATCTGAAAAAACAATTATCCAAATGGAGGGCTTCCTCTCTATCACAAGCAGGGCGAGCAACCCTCATTCAGGCAAAGGCAAACTTAAGCTCTAAAACTAATTACCTTATGCAAAACTTCATGCTACCTAAAGGTGTTCTTAACCAAATTGATCAGATTCAAAAAAACTTTTTTTGGAATAAACTACAATCAGAGAGATACACCCCATTAATTAGCTGGGATAAAATCTGCAAGCCCAAAGAACAAGGTGGTTTGGGCTTGAAACCTGCAGAAGACATGAACATCAGCTTACAAATGAAACTCCTTTGGAAAATCTATGCTGAGCCTAATAACATTTGGGTTAAAGTAATCAAAGAAAAATATCTACAACAACATAGCCTCGTAGAAAAGACAACTCAGAACACTTCATGGCAATTTGGTAGGCTCCTTCAACTAAAACAAAAATTCCTCCAAGGATTACTATGGATTATTGGAAATGGCAAAACCATAAATGTTTGGACAGACCCTTGGGTCCAAGACCATAATCTGATTAGCTATCGACAGAACTTTGACCCCGAACTTAAAGTTTACCAACTCTTTACCTCAACTAAAGAATGGAATGTCCCCCTTCTCAACGAAATCTTTCCAAATCATATTGTTCAACATATCATCAAAATACATATCCCAGACTGGGACACTCCGGATTCAATAATTTGGAAATTTAACCCAAATGGTCAATTCTCTACTAGATCAATTAGACACATAATCAACACTAACAACTCATCCACCAAAGATTATAAATGGATCTGGAAGTTGAACCTCCCTCCTACAATTAAAAACTTGCTTTGGAAAATATCTACTGACAGCCTGGCTACGACAGATAGACTAAACAGGTATATAAATAGAGTGCCTTCTCAATGCTCCTTTTGTAATCACAATAATGAAGATAGCAATCACCTTTTTGTTAATTGCCCTTTCACCAGAGCTACGGTTGCGGCCTTTGAGCAAACTGTAAGCAAAACTACAATACTTATTCCCAACCACTGCACTGATATAGATAGTATCACTACAACAAATACAGACAAAAAATTGATAGAAGAGCTCTGTTTTATATGGCAAAGAATATGGGAAGCTAGAAATGATTTGATTTTCAGGAAACAAAATGCATGACACGCCTCATCAGATAGCTATAAGAGTAATCATAGATCTCAGAGATTGGCATGATGCCATCAAAACTAATAATGAAACTCCACCACCTAATAAAAAAAGAAGAAAAAAACATATTAAATGGATAAGACCACCTAGGACTATCTACAAAATAAACGTAGATGGTTCTTTTATACCCCTGACTCTTGCCGGCTGGGTGGGATTATTAGGGACCATAAAGGTTCTGTGATTGATATCTTTCAATCTGAAGTGGATACGACTTCTGCTATCCAAACAGAAGCAGCTGCTTTATGTGCAGGTGTAAACTTAGCAATAGCTAAAGGCCTAAGAAGAGTCATAATGGAAGGGGACTGCCTGGAGGTTACCAAGGCAATCAATAACAGCAACTACGTGAGATGGGAAATTCTAAGAGAAGTGCAGTTCATCAAGAAACTTAGTTGTAACTTTGAGAGCATAGAATTCAGACACTGCTACAGGGAAGCAAACAAGGTCGCTGATTATATAGCTAAGTCTAGGAATATTTGTACGTTTTCGAACCTCCCTACTTGTAGGGATCTCTGTAACATCATCCAGTCGGATGATCATGGTGGTATCTTACCTAGGTAGGATCTGCCTATTTTTTGCCTACTGTAAAAAAAATAAAAATAAAAATAAAGGGGGTCTTGTGAAATAAGGAAAAATAATGGGTCATTTTATTGATTTAAAAAAGTGAAAATATGATTTTTGGGCATAAGGCGGATTTTTGACAAACTCAAGGGCACCATCTGGGCAAAATAAAACCTTAGGGCACCAAGCGGAATTGTCAAAACCTCAAGGGTACCAAACGGAATTTCCCTTATATATATAATCAATACAGTACTAATTATATGATAATGAAAAATGCATACTCGATGAATGCATATTATGTGCTTATTAATAGGGATGGAAATAGATCGAGTTATGGATGGATATACCTATTTCATTATCTGATCAGTTATGAAATTTCCTCCATCCGATCTACCCATCATCCATAGCCCTTATATCCGTATATCCGATCCATCTATCATCCGCGAGTTATTGGGTACGTGGATCAGGTGAAATATATGGGTGAGAAATTTTATATAAATGTCCACCGTAATTTTTAAAATGAAAATAAAACTAAATAAATAAATAAATATTTAAAAATAAAATAAAATTTTAATATATTAAATTTAATGCTCATCAACTTATACAAACACAAAAACTCAAATTATCAAATCAAGCTATATAATAAATAAGATATGCGTAAAAGATATGATCAAGTTACATATATATAATAAACAATTTTAATAGATCAGGTAATAGATCGGTGGTAGATTGGAAACCCCTTCATCCATATTCGATCCGATCCATCATCTATTAATCAATTATCCACTTATTTGTCTATTTATTCGAGTTTTCAACTATATATTCTAGGTGGATTAATAGATAGATCAGGACAATCAGGTCTCGGCGAATTGATTCCCATGTGCATAAATGATGAATTTGCAAGATATATATTAATGATATATCAACATCATAACAACCAAGCTATCATGGACTTGATTAGTTTATCAACTACTTGATCCAAATAAGACATAAATAATAATTATTATATTATGTATAAATGAGGACATCGTTAACCTATGTTCTCTTCACAACAATTCTCGATCCCTAAGTCCCTAATTGCCAACAAACACTCGTTCAAGAAAAGCCTTTCTTCCGATTCATAAGTTTACTCCTTGGAATTTTCTTTAGCAAACACTCTCCCAACCCCTAAAGTTTTCCTTCGCCTTTCCATCCCCTTTTCTTTTCCATAGACTTCACTTTAGCAACATGGCCACTCAGTTCACTGAGTTAGATTTATACAAGTGGAATCAGTACGCTACGAATCTACGTAAGGTAGAGAAGTATGTGATTCTTACAATGCTACTCCTTCCCGCCATATTCATGCTCAATGTCTTAAAGAAGCGATATTCCAAGGTATGGTTCTTTAAGATTACGGCAACAACATCTTATATGTTAGTTCCGATGTTGCTCACTTACACGTTGGGTCTTATGGATTTTTCATTTTTCCCCGAATTATACACCATTTGGGCAATCTTTCTGCTAATTGCATTTGCGAGTTTGGACAATCTCAGTGCCTTCACTCTTGAAGAAAGAAGGGGGAGATCAAAACTCTTCATCCAATTTCTCACCAACTTTCTCTTCTTAGCTATATATTTCTACTATATACCTTCTTTCCAAGGTCAGGGTCTTCCCATCCTGCTTGTGTGTTTTGTTGTACTTTTGAAAGTCGTAGAAAGAATAATTGCATTGGGGCATGCCACTGGGGCTACCCCGGGGATCAAAAGAAACTTGATAAATATGATCGACTACATGAACAAGGATGAGAATGTGAAAGTCGATCCTGAGAGCATGAAGGGATTTCACTACTTGGCTGGTCCTTGGTATTCGAAAACCAAAGCTGATGTAATTGTAGAGGGGGTTACCATTGAGAATATATGGGAATACAGTGGGAGTCTTTTAAGCACGGAATCTGGAGGAAGGGATCCGGATGGGAAGCTAAAAGATACTTGCCTTTCTTTTGCATTTTTTTGGTTGCTACTTGCCAAGTTTTGGGGTTATCGTTTGTACAAAGGCAACTCGCAAAGGAATGCTTCTAAATTGGTTCTTAATGGATTGCTTTTGGGAAAATTAGGTGGGGTTGAAAGGGTGTTTAGAGTCATCGAGGTAGAGCTCAGCTTTGTTCACGACTACTTCTTTTCAAAATACATGGTCTTTTATTTGCATGGCTTCTGGATGAAGCTTAGTTTTCTGTCTTTTCCTGTAATATTTTGGTGGTCTATGAAGACGGCAATTGGTTATAAACCACTAATCAAATCTGTTTTCGTGAGTGTGCTTGGTGTTTCTCACCATCAAAATCCAGTACCCACTGCACTAGTGATAATATCAGTAGTATCTTTCATCGAGTTCATCCAATTGTGGATGTTGATTGCTTCGAGTTGGGTTATAGTGGCCTTGATTTCCTTCTAAGCCAAGAGGGAGTGTCTAAGAAGAAATGTAGAGTGCTTGATTGTTTCTATAGGAAAGCTATTGGAGTCATTCTTCGAGTCTCGCAATACACCGGTGCCACAATATTGTCCAAGCCTTGGAAGAGAGAGCTTGACTATTACTCTCTTCTTGAATCTTGCACTTCTCTTGGTGTAAATAATCATTTCTTGTCAGGGTTGACCACTGTTTTTGGGAGTCCTAGCCTTCCAAAACTTGGTAGAAAATAAGGCAAAAGTGTTGTGTTGTCTGAAAGTGTGAAGAGAGCAGTGGTTCTATCACTACAAACAAACGGCCTTGAGTTGAGCAACGGGATCGTGTCCTTGAAGAGAAATGGCGTCGACCAGGATTTGTACTAGGCTTGTAACCTTGACTGTAACACAAAAAGCATTCTAGTATGGCATATAGCAACTAGCGTTTGTGAGATGCTTCCTGAATCTCAACAAACTAGGATGCAATCAAAAGAGGATCGTGAGGTGGCAACAACCTTATCCAAGTATTGTGCATACTTGTTGGTCTTCTCTCCGTCATTCCTTAATGTTCCTATTCTTCAAGCGGAAGCAATGTCCGACATTTCAATCAAAGAAGCCAGACAAATATTCAAGAAAAGTTTTATGATGTGTGGATCTGTTGAGAAGGTTGACATGTATGAGAAACTAAAGGAATATCTTACTAATGATGCAGAAGCAGAAATCCCTCAAAATTTAGTAAGAAAAGGAGTAAAGTTAGGGGAGTTACTCAACAATATCGTCGGAGACGAAGAGAGAAGATGGAAGATATTGGCTGAATTCTTGGCCGATATGATATTGTTCATGGCGTCGTCAAACACTGATGAGGTTGTTCATATTGAGAAGCTTGCCGAGGGAGGAGAGTTCATCACCCACTTGTGGGCTTTACTCATTCATGCCGACATTGATAAGTGAGATAATATTTCATCCAAATTCCGGCAATCATCAACAACTTTCCATTATTGAATGTCTTTTTTTTAACAAGTTTTAATTACTATGTATCTTTAATGTACGTACGTGCGATGTAATTTTTTATTTTCTTTGTGTAATTTTTTTCCTTTTCATGTCATAATTTGCGTCAAACTTTGTTCACATTGCCCGAACACTACTAGTATATTTCATTGAAATGCTTATCGATGATGTGTCCGACCTAATGTATTCACTTTTTTTTTTTTTGATCAGATAAGAATTCGGGTGGAATAACCCTACCCGATAGCATCCTTACGGATGAGGTCTTGAAGACCTGTATCGGTGTAAATGTCGAAGCCCTTGGCAAAGCGGCAAATATGTGCAAACTTATCAGCCACTCTATTGACATTTCGGGGCACGTGAGAGAAGGAGACTTCTCTCACACTCGACAACAATGTTTTGATATCAGATATAACCAGTTCAATTTCCCATGGGCACATAGAGTTTGTTTTCAAATGATTTATGATTATAAGGGAGTCCCCTTCAATTTGTAACTTGTTTATTCCCAGCGCACGAGTCTGGATTATTCCATTTCTTAATGCCAAAGCCTCAGCTTTCAGCGGGGTCTGGTTGCCAATTCTGTCATAGCCAATGTGGATCGGTTTACCCTCCCAATCACGAATGATGTAGCCAATTGAGCTTTCGTTGTTATTAAGTGTAGATCCATCGAAGTTTAATTTAAACGTACCAACAGATGGTTTTCTCCACTTTGTAGCTTTTTGTCGTAGTCTTGATTGTATGTGATTGGTAGAATTATCCTTTTGAGTACAACAAATATCATCCTCATTTTCATGTATAAGGGTTTTCTACCAATTTTTCAGGTTAGTTTCGATTGTGTGTCTAACAGATTCCCGATTCGGAATAGGTTCATTTCTGAAGATTGTTTGATTTCTAATATACCATATGATCCACCAAGTAACCGCTAGTTTCTCATTTTCATTTTTTGTAAGGGTTCTTCCAATTAAGGACGAGATAGGAGAGAAATCTCTCGAATTTGCAATTAAGTTGGCTATAGCCTGATTTCTACCCACGAACAATGGGAGATGGAAACTTGAATACTGGCATTCCACAAAAAGATGAGTATCTTCTTCAATGGCATTGTTACATAGTACACAAGTTGTTGGTACACCTAATGTATTCACTTGTTTACATGATATGCGTGTCTTAAATGATTTTTTTGTAAATAAAATCATAACAATATAACAAACTACTATTAATATATAAGTAATATAAAATATTTATAGAAATTAGAATAAAATAAAATAAAAGTTGAATTGAAAAACTAAAAATGTGTAAAAATCTTAAAATTAAGTTGGTCATGATCAATACTTAAGAAAAATGCTTCTCATTTTACTGTTAGATACATGGTTTTTTTGTTTTTTTTTTTGTTTCAATGTTATAAATTGGAACAAAAGAGAGAATAGAGGAGAGAGGCGAGGAGAAGAGATCAAGGAGGAACTAATGTGTTGATTGGGGTTCCAAGAGACCTTTCATATAGGAGTTTACAAAGAAACTAGGGTTTTTTTTTTTAGTTTATCCAAAATTAATAAAATAATATTATAACACTCCCCTGAGATAAATCTCCATATATACTACCTCATTACAAACCCTGCCTAGAAACCCCAATGGGTCAAAAACTAGGACCAAGATATAAAAAAATACACATGTTATTTGATATGCTTCGGTGATACTGCCTCATTAAAAACATTATTAGGAAAACCTAGTGAGCCAAAACCTGATCGAATGGAAAAAGAGTGCAATGTATATATACTTCTTTTGAATTTAACATTCTTCCCGAAGTCTTCTCATTCTTCTCAATGGTGTTGACTTCATGAGCTTATGGTTGAGTTCCATTTTCATCTTTGATGTATAGAATTTGGAATGCCTTAGTGATTGACTTCGACACACTTGACTTCCATGTATTGGTGTTGAGTTTACAAGGGAACTAGCCAACTAGGGTTCACTAGCTTGTATTCTTCCGTGTATCTAAAATGATATAGAAGTCGTTTCCATGCAATATCTTTCTTAATAGTCTAATTTCCTCTCTCCCTAAATATCGAGCATTTGATCACCATTATAAGGCTCTAGGTATTTGATATCAATAGGACCCAAAACCCATGTATCATTCCACTTTTTTATTGTCTCATTTTAGTTCATTTTGTTGAGGATGTCTCGGAATATATACCACTTATTCAAAATATTTGAATAATTTACTCTCTTCTAGAGATAATTTGATAGAAGTTGTTGTGTCAAATTCGAAATGCAAATTATATGGGTCCATTTGACTAACGACTCTTCTGGGTCGTCGTAAGCTACTTTATGTTCAACAATATGTTTTATAACATTCTCGACCTTCTATTTCATATGACTAAGTGTAAGGCATCTATTTCATTTAAGAAAACCGTTTGGTGACACCTCAATATTTTGGATCATCCGGACTATATAAAATCCGATTGAAGTTTATGAGCACTTGTTGGAAAGCTATTTTAAGTGGCTACAACTTCCGTGAAGAACACTTTTGCCAAATTAGCCTTAAAGATGGCATAAAGTCTCGTTCTTTACAGTACTCCAAAGCTGGACAAATTTTCCATGAATACTCGCCCCACATCAATTATAATAGCATAGCATCCAAAGTAAACTCCTTTATTTATATATATATATATATATATATATATATATATATATATATATATATATATATATATATATATATATATATATATATATGTTAAGTATTTTTCATTTTTAAACAAGTTGAATTTTTTATTTAAAAGTTGAGTACATTTGTATCCTTTGATTGTGGGTTAACTTTTGGTGAGATACCTGCGAATTTCCCCCCACATCCGATTACTCGTTGTCGCCCAGTGAGTTCCCGAGCACATAAAACACCCACTTCTATCCCCTTTCTCGTTTTCCATCAAATATCCATCTCCTAACCAAAACCTCACCCATTCTTCCTTCTTCCATGACAATGGACTCTCAGTAGTGTCGATTAAGGTAGGGTTAGGGATGGTTAGATCTCTCCCTTCCACTCTAGTGAAGTAGAAATTTGAACAACAATGATTTGACAGTAGGACCTGATGTCGCTCGAACATGAGTAGGAGCAGAGCCAATTCAAGGCACTGCTTCACCTTCTCCTTCACATCAATGTCGTCACCTTCTCCATTCAGTTTTAGCTATTACCAATGGTCATATTTTGGAGAGCGACATCGATCTTTGTATATGAAGATTGCTTCATGTATTGAATTTCAAGCGATTTTGTTGTTGTTGTTGTTGTCGTCGTCAATGGGTTGTGTGTTGTATTGGTTCTTCAATTATCCATCACATGTGAGTTTCAATTGCATTTTAGTTGAATTGAACCCCAAATTGAATCTTATCGAGGGTGACATCGATCTTTAGTCTCAATATATTTTTCTTCTCTAGAAAGCACTCTCTCTGTTTACTTTTCATCCTTTCAAATAAACGGACTCTAAGGCTTAGCTAGTTGTGTGCTCCGTAGTAATTAATTTTGCAAACACATTATTTTCGTACACATAACATGTGTCCGACGACTAATATGCATATATAATGTATGACATAATTAGAATCAAATATTATACAAAACGACTTTCATGTGAACATCGTGATCTAATTGTAAACAAAAGCAAACAAGACAGACATCGAACAAGTTACAAGTTTGGCTTCTTAATCATTTTCTTTTTAATGATAATCCCTTTGTAAACGCTTTTTGAAATGATATTCCTTTTATTTATAAAGGAAATAATTTGAAATTTCAGACGACAATAGAAATCTGGACAGGCTAACTGTCATGGTACAACCAGACAAAATAAATACAAGAAGAAAAGCTCAAATACAAAAGATCTCAGCAAATAAGACTAGTAGAGAGACAGTCGAAGGACAGCAAGTGAAGACCGTGAATGCGAAGAATATGGAAAATTGAAGAGACTGACACGATGTCTCAAAGCCGGAAAGACAGAGGCAGAAACCCATTGACAGAAAAGGCTTCTCTTGGGGAAGTGTGGATCATTCATACAACAAAATATTCGGTGTTTACTCGTCGCCTGAATGAAAATAAATGGATGGCCAAATTTTGACACTCAACCAAGCGACAAACATTTGTCATAGTTCGTCCCTTGAATATATGTTTTTATTTCCGTCTCAATCTTGCGACGAACATAGAGATTTTTTCGTCCCTTGAGTAATCGAAACAAAGTTGCACTTATTCAAGAAACGAACATGCTGCCTTAATTAATCCATCGTGTGAACACATGCTTCCAATGGGCTAGTGTAGTCTTTTGTTCAGGTGACCAACATTGAAAATATATTCATCGTCTAAAGGATTTCTATGCTTGAGCCAAATCCAGATCTCGTTCAACCGATTAGTTTTGGTGATAAAAGCAATATTGTTCACCCAAACATGGTCAAGCAACCCAACATCCCTAAGTTGGTCGCTCATCAGTCATCGATTGGCCTTCAAGGAGGGACATCCTTGGGACTGGCATGAGCGACAAAGTCTCTTATGTTCGTTGCTGGATTGCATCTCAAACGACAAATGAAATTATATGCGTCATCTGAATTGCAATCTAAGACAGGGGATAACAATGGACAACTTATGTGTAAAATTACTAGTTAAACGAGATGTGGCTTGTGTAAATTATTGAGAAAAGTTACTTGTGTGATCATGTGGGTTGGCATTTCCCACGTACTTACGTAGTGCTCAATTACATCAAAGAGTTTGTTCATATATTGATTTTTTTTATCACGAAATGTAAATGTAACATAATTTACTCTTGATATAGATAGATAGATAGATAGAGAATCGATGTCAATAACATCGATATTCTCTCTCTGTTATTGAATTGCTTTCTCAACTGATTTTGTAATTGAATATTTTGTTTGATTTATTTTCTCTAAATTAGAGTGAGGTTATTGGTTTACTTATGTAATCTCAACCAAATAAAATCATGCGTTAACATTATTCCATCACTTGAGATCCTACCTAATTTGGTTAAATCTTAACCACTCAATTCTAAATAAGTAGTTTAGCTAGCTGTGTGCTCCGTAGTAATTTTTTCCCCACAATAGTCAACCATTAAAATGTCTTTACAATGACATTTTTTATCATCCTGACAGATGATGTTATAAAGCTCCATGTTCAAAGGAACGATAAACGAATTACAATCAGAATCATTCTTAGCTATATAATTAGTTACTGAATTGGCTTCTTTGAAGCAGTGTCGGAATTCAATCTTCGCAAAATCCCTCTTCATATTCCTGATCTTCTCAATTACCCTAAGTATCTCCCATGGCACCTTAGAAGTATCTTCTATTGCCTTGATCGCGCCCAGACTATGTAACGGCCCAGAATTATGATTTCCGGGTTACGTTTCAAGGGATGAAAACCCTTGTTCGGATCTTGCAATCCAGGTACGGGTCGAGGTTTCAAACTCATTTCAAAGGTCAGTAACAAAGAGGGATTTCAAACCCTAAAGTATCGTAGGGCCGTTGGGTACCCTTAACCTGTCCTAAGACTATGTCGCGGAAACCATTTCAAACGGAAGTAAAGCGGAAGTAAAGTACAGATACAAGTGTCACGGCGGAGCCGGGTCAAAACGGAGTCAAAAGTATAAATCCAAAACAATATAATCAGAGTCCGGTGAAGTCTATAACTCCAGCGCTCACTCTCCGCCGACAAAATGACCCGCGCAATAAGCAAACAGCACCGATAGGATGAACATAAATAATTCCTAAAAAAATTGATTTGGGGCGGGATCAGATCGATGCCCACTTAACTCTGCATCCCAACCATAAGCACACATATACGCTATACCTAATAAAGATGCTCTAATGCAGTACGAAATTCAAACACACTAGCATGCTCCTAGTTCATAATATTGTGCAGAAATACTGTAAAGGGCCCAAGACAATGCCAAGTGGCATATCCCTCTCCTTCCTCCACCCCTTCCGACAGGCGGAGACTGGCCAGCTCGTGAATGCATTCATTCATAATCGGGGGGCACGCATGCCTAACCCGCTCCACAATAAAGCCCGCAGGCATATCATAATATAAGGAAGTACTCGATTGACTCAGGGTACCCGATGAGGCTGGGCTACCCTATGACCCTAGCAAAGACTTCTAGGACTATCACAGATAACGGCCGTTCTGTTTACATACGCATAGAGAAATAGAATGCTCAACGATCGATGCAACCTAGCATGGTACTACATGGCATGCTGATCATGAATGCAAGCACCTAGTATATCATGCACCTAAAGCAGGGAATAGCTCTATTCAATCTGAGTAAGCTCCGAAGAGACTTACCTGGCGGTGCAGAACAGCAAGACAAGCATTACGATAGATTAAAGATCACCTAGATA
The DNA here is from genome assembly GCA_037127255.1 of Persicaria tinctoria. Lineage (NCBI taxonomy): Eukaryota > Viridiplantae > Streptophyta > Magnoliopsida > Caryophyllales > Polygonaceae > Persicaria > Persicaria tinctoria. The sequence goes on from JBANSL010000006.1 coordinate 39,327,295, forward strand.
CATATCATAACGTCCATGTAAGTCTACATTTAACCATCCAATCCCGCAAGCACACATCACTCAGTAAAGTATAACTACATCATAATCATCATCTCATCAAGTTCAATCATTCATCATTTCATCACATTCCATAAGACCATATCATTCTCATCATTCCATTTCGCCACATCCGTATATTTGCAATAATACTCATATATCCGCACGATCGTATATCTCCAAATTTCATCATATTAACCATAGCTCATGAGGATTAAGTCAAACGATACGAAATTCCAACATCTCATCATGCCGTTAGTCATTCATTCATGCCATTAATTCACACAAATCATGATATTAGCCAATCAATTATATGAACATGCTAGTTAGTCATCGATCACGTAATTCCCCAAGTTAGTCCCGAAACCGCTTCAAAATCCGAATCGACTAATTAGAATTTCTGCCCCTTTTAAATCTCTAAGTCTCGTAATATTATATTTTTAAATCACCATATCTTTAATCTCAAAATCACATTTTATATCCTAATCTCAAAATGATATCTTATATTTTAAATCCCAATGATATTATATAATATTTTAAAGGCCTTTTTCTTTAAACAAGTGAACCGGACCCCTATTTTATAAAAACAAAACCGGACCCAAGTGAACACTGTTCACCATCTTCATCCCAACATCTGCTCGAAAATGGAGGAAAGGAAAGGGAGGGGAGCTACTCGCCGGCGACGACAGCTTCTCCGACCACCCAACCCGACCTCAAGGATACGAAAGGGACACCAAAAACGCAGCCAAGGAAGAGGGAGAAAGGGGAGGAGCTCACCGAGTTCAATTCGCCGAAAACGTTCGATCGGAGCTCGATTAGGCTTGTCGGTGTCGGATCCTTTTTGGAGTAGGCCTAGGAAGCATGTAAGGGAGTTAAAGCTCCGACTTTACTCGGATTAAGGACAAAAGTAAGGGAATCGGGTCCTTACCGACTTGAACCCAGAAAACAGAGGAGGAAGGACGTCGGCGGTGATGCTCCTGGCTGCTGCAGGGTGCTGGCGGCTCCGGGAGGTGGAGGGTGCTTCTGCTACTGGTCGCCGGAGAAGGAGGAGGAAGGGCGAAGTGTTGGTGGTCAGGTTTGGGCTCGGCAAACAGGGGTAACGCGTGCTGGCTGCGGCTCCCATGGAGGACGACGACGAGGTGGTGGCTGGAGAGTGGTGAGAGGAGGTGGCGGCCAGGGATGTGGTTGCTGGCGAGGCTGCAGTGGTTGTGGGTGGTGACGGAGGCTGGACAGTGGAGGAGGAGGGCAGCCTCGGTGGCGCTCGCGGCAACATGGGAAAAAGGTGTGTTTGGGTTTCCTCGGTTAACAGGAAGGAGAAAAGGATTGAACATATTGGAGTAGGGATTTCTGAATTTGAAAGTGAAATGTGGCTGCGAGGAGAAAGGGGTTTACAGCTGGTCAATGTCATAGCCTCTTGTTTGTTTGCCGAATGAAGTGGAACCAAGTAAGAGAGGAAGGAAAATAGAGATAAGATTTTACCAATGTGAAGAAAATGAGTTGGAATTGATAAACATAGAACAAGTGTAGAGATTTGGGTAACAATTGGTGATATGAGACGGAAAGAATTTTTCCCATCCCGATGAGAAAGACGGATTCAATCGTTAAAGTAAAAAAAATTTGGGCTAGAATTCGCTTTAAGAGTTTCAAGTTAGATTTATTAAATTAAGAACGAGTTTTCCTTTAAACATCCAGATTTAATCCATTTTATTTTATTTATTTTTAAATTATTATTTAAAAAAAATTCCGGGCCTTTACATCATCCACCTCTAAAAACAAGTCTCGTCCCCGAGACTAAAACAAAAATAAAGTAGGGGATGAAGTTTGAAATTGATGAGTCCATGGACCATGTCCAGAATCTTGTAATCATCTCGGTTGCGTCTTCCGGGATTCTCACAACATCCAAGTCACGGTCGTGACATCTCCGATTGGCCTTGACAAGTATGCGATAAGCGCCCCTATCACATCCTCGCTTCGACTTTTCGGAAGTGCCACAACTCTAGAAGTTCTACAATGTCGTCACTAGGTCTTAGCAAGCATCCTACAAGCGCCCTCATAAAATGATTGTATCCACTTCGTGAAGTATCATAGAGTTGCCCGGGTTTGAAAAGTTTCTAAAGGGATTCCATAATTGAAAATAAAGATTAACCTCAAAATCGTTGAATTTCTCGGTATCGTTCATTCTTTTACAATCCAAGTTGGTCCTTTTTCAAAATCGTTCAAAATCTTCAAATTCAGCGCCTAATCACGCAACCTTACACCAAAATAAGTCAAATCCTTTCAAATCAAGATTTCGTCGAAATATTCCAACCACCAGATCAATTTCTCACATACCAACAATCAAATTCAGAAGATGGAAGGTGGAGTCATCCACCTCTAAGGGCTAATCCCATATTCTCTTCCTAGTTTCCATAATCAAATCAATCTATCAGTTTCAATTCAAGCAAGCTTCACAAGCCATGAGAAGTGCATAACCAAATAACCAACCAATCTCCAATCAGTACATCATATGACAAGTCTCAAACATATGCATGCCAACACAGTGCCACAAGGTCACATCAAAATCTCTACATCTTACTATGGATCATATTATGCATTTCACCCACATAACAAAATCATAATAACGTCTCGACATCACACCAGAAGTCATAAAAGTGTCACCTCATCAGAGAGTCAACGAACCAAAACTCATTGTCAAATGTCAACACAACAAAATCATGCCATTAAGATTCAGCAAAAGGGGAGGTCAAGCAGCACATCAATCATCGAATGTCAGCATACTCACCAGACATCATCTTAACTCATCACAACGCCATGTAGCGATCATTTAGTAATCAGACAGACATACACTATTACCTCATATATATACGAGTCATATTCATGCTCTAAGTCATATTCATCATTTAATGTATCAATAATCATACTTGCCAACCATATAATAACACAGCATTATCTCATGTATCATATCACAACACATCCTATCATGCTTCTAAAACAACATAGTAGAGCAGCAATATATCATGATAACATTTGTCACTACCAACTAGATTTCAGTATTGCATAACAACATGTAATATCATTCCCTATCAGATGCATCATGGTTATTATCTAACGTCATGCCAGCAAATATAAATAAATCACATCATCAAGAAAATCCTCACATCATACCAGTCAAAATAAAACAAAATCCCCACTCGCCCATCTCCACTCTCAAGCCAAGACTAATCCTCTTCTAGACCGACAACGTCATCTCAGAAAAATTTCCCAAAGAAATCCCAATTCATCCCGATGCGCAAATCTCGCCCTCATTCCACCAACTCTCGCACACACCATCCACCTCTAAGAATCCAACTCCTATCTCTACTCTACACCCGAGTACCCTCTCATACTATATCCTCACTTCTCTTATGGCCATTTCTTACACTTCCCACACTTCCCAAGATATCACTAGCATGATGCCTTGCAAAATTCCTAAAGCTCACTCAGTCTTACCTAAACCAACATCTCTCTCTTGCGACTTATCTCATAACATCCCCGATCATCCTAACCACTCAAGCTCTTTCACCACTCTTCTACCATGCTACCAACGACCTCACCCACAGGTTTAAAGAAGAAGCAATACTTAAAATCATCAAACACAAGGTCTACATCATGTCAACTAGCATTTATAAACATAACATCATGGGTTCAACAAGCCTCAATAATCATCATGCTCAATAATCATTGCAACATCATATATGAACATACTGAAGTCAAGCTAACATGTTGCACTATAACCTTATCAGATACAACTCAGGTCTCTTAGCATATGTAGTTCACATTTTACAGGCAAAGGGATTCAATCATGCTTAGCAACTTAGAGTAGCAACACGTCACGACATCATGGTACATTAGATCCATAAGGCATCACATCATATCATCATAGACGACAGGCAATCAGACAATAGTCATCATCAAGTCAGCACATCAACACATAAACGTCACCATCAAGCATTGCAACATGGTTATCAACATATTCAGAAAAGTTAGCAATTCAAACGGAGGACACTCCCGCATGCAAGTCATATCGTACTCGATAGTCGCAATCCTCAAAACATACTTGTCCCACCAACACCGTCGATCACGAGGCTTGTGGGTTATGGGCCCACGCTTCCGCCACACAGCTCTATCGTTATGCAACTTCCTTTCTCTTCCAAGCAGTCGCTCACCAAATATCGCAGAGGAGTTTAAGTTAGCAGAGATAGGGGAGTGACAGGAGAAGACAACCCAAATTCCTTTCGGGGACAACCACAGACCAAGACTAAGACGACAACTAGAGACAAAACTCCGACCCGAGAATAGTAACAATGCCCTTATGGAGGTCTATTAGGTTGCAATGGTGACAAGCAGACACAATTTCATCATAAGGGCATATCAATCATTTTAATCCACACTAACATGTACCTATCTCGAGGAGCACGACATACGTATTCACTTCAAAAAGACATATTCATGTGCTACACGGATGCATGCGAGACAAGATAGTAGTCTACCATCCCATGAAAGTAGATAGGCCTAGCAACTTAAGCAAGATATGCAGGATTAAATAGGCATCACAATTATCACATATATGAACAATGCACGAGCGTAGTGTATGGCATCATAAAAGGACATGTAAGAGCAACATAGTAACTATCTTATCTGACACAATGATCGTATAATAGGTAAAGCATGGCACGTAATCATATGACGAGATACATTTAGAAAGCATGGGTCCTACATGGTACTAGTGATACATGATGTGATACAAGCATAGTCAAGAGTCATCAAGAGGAGTTCAGCATAATATTTACGAAACATGAGGCATCGTCAAAAGTAACAAGAAATACACCATGGGCGATACATTATATTCATACTAAGAACGAACCATCATAGAGCACATTCACGATACAATAATCATCACATCATTGAACAAGTACAACACGTGATCATTTGGCGAATCATATTGGGAATCATAAGCCCTACATGACACTACTGGCACATATCGAACATGCACACAATCAAGATAACTCGACTAGATTCATTCTAACATTCAGGTATCATGCGTATGCAGAATCACGGTATAGCGTGGTGTGTGATCATGCGAGGTGTCAAGTCATACATCTATGCAAGCACGAGAGGATGTCATAGAGCAATAGGGTAACACTGCCGAGCGATAACATGTAAGCATGCTAGGATTACCCAATTACGGAGAGCAAGTCAATCATCGAACTCAACATTAATCTAATCAGGGTGAGTAAAACAATCTAAGATGATAGGAAAAGAGAAGGATCACACTATCAGGGACCTAGCTCAGAGGAAATTAAAAGTAATGTAGGCAAGATGTAAATTCGCACAAGTTACAATCAAGGGCCCTACATGACACTAATGACGCAATACAACATTTGATACATACATGCGCTTGATTGACTAACACAACGATACAAACGAGACCACATTAACATAGTCCAGCGATACAAGGCGTGGGAGAAATGTAGCAGTGCATAATATAAGCCTACATAACATGGCAATATAAGTAGGGTACAGGGGCATGTGTTACAGTTTAATAATACTAAATGAGACACACATATATCAAGATATTACTTCGATAACATTGTCACAGATGGAACTACTACTTTAATCAAGCAAGGCCAAGGGCAACACTAACTAAAATGCCGAGGAGATCATCTTACGGGGCATTCGTACAACGAAGAGCTTACCACACTATCATGGACCTAATTCAGGGAAAGCTACATCCATATAGACTCATATCATGCCATTTATGTTTCTAACCAATCAGTAGTACGATCATTACAATAGGTCAATTGGACACGCGAGACCAAACATAATCATGACAGAAAGCGAGTTGCAACACGAGACCTCTAAACAATGTGACTAGCATGGATACGGAATGTTATACAATCACGAATTTACATTAAGGATCATCACAATAACACGTACTGGAATTTACGTATCATATAAGGCATGTTGACATCAAGTTGTAGCACGTATCAAATAAGGAACTTGCTTCATCAGGGTATCAAAATTTAACGATCACACTATCATGAACCTAGTAGAATAAAATCATGCAGATTCATTTCATGCAACTCACACTTTCATTCAATCCTACAATCAATAGGCCAAGTAAACATGCTATGACAACATATAATTAGGGTAGAAGCCAAGACATAACACAAGGCCTAAGCAATGTAACCAATCATAGATGCAACAACATGAGTAGCTTTTTACCAATGGTCATTCGTAGGGTACATGCCAAAGATTACCAAATTATGTCATATATGCAACTCAGAGAGAGTCACAATTACAACCGGACAGAGATCTCTAAGGGCAACCATTCACTTTTCCCAACCGACTCATCACTCCCCTTTCCCGTGGGAATTTGGTACGACTCTTGTGGTAGGAAAACACTGGTTAATCATCATAAAAATCAAGAAAGACAGCCTCATAAACACCTTACTCTTGACTCAAAATGACATCAAGAACTACCTTCCAATACTCACTCAAACCACCTTCATGTACATACATGAGTCTCCGACACAATGTGTTTACCAACCCAATTTCCCGTGGAAGACACTGACATCCAGGAAAAGGCTAGATAGAACAGTCAAGGGTTTAACGTAGTGGAAGGGGCTGTTCCACACAAGTTGGGTTTGACCACACAGAAACAAGGGTACTCCCACCATCCCGTTTTCACAGATCAGTCAATACACATTTAATTATTAGGCATACCAATCAGATATCTAGCATAGCAAGCACTCAACCCATAATCAGTTAGTGACACTCATAATGACCTCTTTGGAGTCTTCCAGACCCATCTGTAAAGAACAAGCTAATATTTCGCCTACCCATTTCCAACTACATCCAATAGGGATGGTCTAACGTCTTTCTACCCACTCGATCCCCTCTTTAGTCGGTTTTCCATATTTTATGATAAGTCAAGTTCATTACTTAGTCCAATTTCGGTTAGACAGCTTAAGTTCATTTTGCCCCTTTTTTAAAATCCTTTCAAATACTTTGAAATTCATGGGCGGTTTTCCAAAACATACACTCGACCCTTTTTGTACCCGAATTGCACAACCTCAGCTCTGATACCATCTTTGTAACGGCCCAGAATTATGATTTCCGGGTTACGTTTCAAGGGATGAAAACCCTTGTTCGGATCTTGCAATCCAGGTACGGGTCGAGGTTTCAAACTCATTTCAAAGGTCAGTAACAAAGAGGGATTTCAAACCCTAAAGTATCGTAGGGCCGTTGGGTACCCTTAACCTGTCCTAAGACTATGTCGCGGAAACCATTTCAAACGGAAGTAAAGCGGAAGTAAAGTACAGATACAAGTGTCACGGCGGAGCCGGGTCAAAACGGAGTCAAAAGTATAAATCCAAAACAATATAATCAGAGTCCGGTGAAGTCTATAACTCCAGCGCTCACTCTCCGCCGACAAAATGACCCGCGCAATAAGCAAACAGCACCGATAGGATGAACATAAATAATTCCTAAAAAAATTGATTTGGGGCGGGATCAGATCGATGCCCACTTAACTCTGCATCCCAACCATAAGCACACATATACGCTATACCTAATAAAGATGCTCTAATGCAGTACGAAATTCAAACACACTAGCATGCTCCTAGTTCATAATATTGTGCAGAAATACTGTAAAGGGCCCAAGACAATGCCAAGTGGCATATCCCTCTCCTACCTCCACCCCTTCCGACAGGCGGAGACTGGCCAGCTCGTGAATGCATTCATTCATAATCGGGGGGCACGCATGCCTAACCCGCTCCACAATAAAGCCCGCAGGCATATCATAATATAAGGAAGTACTCGATTGACTCAGGGTACCCGATGAGGCTGGGCTACCCTATGACCCTAGCAAAGACTTCTAGGACTATCACAGATAACGGCCGTTCTGTTTACATACGCATAGAGAAATAGAATGCTCAACGATCGATGCAACCTAGCATGGTACTACATGGCATGCTGATCATGAATGCAAGCACCTAGTATATCATGCACCTAAAGCAGGGAATAGCTCTATTCAATCTGAGTAAGCTCCGAAGAGACTTACCTGGCGGTGCAGAACAGCAAGACAAGCATTACGATAGATTAAAGATCACCTAGATACATATCATAACGTCCATGTAAGTCTACATTTAACCATCCAATCCCGCAAGCACACATCACTCAGTAAAGTATAACTACATCATAATCATCATCTCATCAAGTTCAATCATTCATCATTTCATCACATTCCATAAGACCATATCATTCTCATCATTCCATTTCGCCACATCCGTATATTTGCAATAATACTCATATATCCGCACGATCGTATATCTCCAAATTTCATCATATTAACCATAGCTCATGAGGATTAAGTCAAACGATACGAAATTCCAACATCTCATCATGCCGTTAGTCATTCATTCATGCCATTAATTCACACAAATCATGATATTAGCCAATCAATTATATGAACATGCTAGTTAGTCATCGATCACGTAATTCCCCAAGTTAGTCCCGAAACCGCTTCAAAATCCGAATCGACTAATTAGAATTTCTGCCCCTTTTAAATCTCTAAGTCTCGTAATATTATATTTTTAAATCACCATATCTTTAATCTCAAAATCACATTTTATATCCTAATCTCAAAATGATATCTTATATTTTAAATCCCAATGATATTATATAATATTTTAAAGGCCTTTTTCTTTAAACAAGTGAACCGGACCCCTATTTTATAAAAACAAAACCGGACCCAAGTGAACACTGTTCACCATCTTCATCCCAACATCTGCTCGAAAATGGAGGAAAGGAAAGGGAGGGGAGCTACTCGCCGGCGACGACAGCTTCTCCGACCACCCAACCCGACCTCAAGGATACGAAAGGGACACCAAAAACGCAGCCAAGGAAGAGGGAGAAAGGGGAGGAGCTCACCGAGTTCAATTCGCCGAAAACGTTCGATCGGAGCTCGATTAGGCTTGTCGGTGTCGGATCCTTTTTGGAGTAGGCCTAGGAAGCATGTAAGGGAGTTAAAGCTCCGACTTTACTCGGATTAAGGACAAAAGTAAGGGAATCGGGTCCTTACCGACTTGAACCCAGAAAACAGAGGAGGAAGGACGTCGGCGGTGATGCTCCTGGCTGCTGCAGGGTGCTGGCAGCTCCGGGAGGTGGAGGGTGCTTCTGCTACTGGTCGCCGGAGAAGGAGGAGGAAGGGCGAAGTGTTGGTGGTCAGGTTTGGGCTCGGCAAACAGGGGTAACGCGTGCTGGCTGCGGCTCCCATGGAGGACGACGACGAGGTGGTGGCTGGAGAGTGGTGAGAGGAGGTGGCGGCCAGGGATGTGGTTGCTGGCGAGGCTGCAGTGGTTGTGGGTGGTGACGGAGGCTGGACAGTGGAGGAGGAGGGCAGCCTCGGTGGCGCTCGCGGCAACATGGGAAAAAGGTGTGTTTGGGTTTCCTCGGTTAACAGGAAGGAGAAAAGGATTGAACATATTGGAGTAGGGATTTCTGAATTTGAAAGTGAAATGTGGCTGCGAGGAGAAAGGGGTTTACAGCTGGTCAATGTCATAGCCTCTTGTTTGTTTGCCGAATGAAGTGGAACCAAGTAAGAGAGGAAGGAAAATAGAGATAAGATTTTACCAATGTGAAGAAAATGAGTTGGAATTGATAAACATAGAACAAGTGTAGAGATTTGGGTAACAATTGGTGATATGAGACGGAAAGAATTTTTCCCATCCCGATGAGAAAGACGGATTCAATCGTTAAAGTAAAAAAAATTTGGGCTAGAATTCGCTTTAAGAGTTTCAAGTTAGATTTATTAAATTAAGAACGAGTTTTCCTTTAAACATCCAGATTTAATCCATTTTATTTTATTTATTTTTAAATTATTATTTAAAAAAAATTCCGAGCCTTTACAGACTACCCCCTTTAATGATAACATTTTGCTAGCCTCTTCTACGTAGTAGTTCTATCCCATTGCAGGAAGCAAGGGATTCACTTTGGAGAACCATTCCCTTTGGAACCTTTTCGTGGAAAATATCAATAACATGACCATCCCAATCTCTGACAATGTGCCCTATTTGGCATTCCCTATAGAGTTTGACGGACCCATCTGTTAGAATATTTATAAACATTTTAGGTGAATCATGTATCTTGGTTTAATTGAGCATTTAGTCCATCTATATTATGGTATCCAATTTAATATAAAAGTCGAAATTGTAATGGATATATCGGTCTCAGTTAAAGAATTAAATCCGGGGGTAATTATGTACTCCCTCACCCCTTTCCTATAGTACACTAATTGATGACTATCTCATCAAAAATTATTAATAAGGAAAATAAATGAGTGAACGGTAACGGAAAATAAATAAGAGATCGGTTACAGAATATAAAAGGTTGCTCTCTTCTTTATATACATTCACTAGTTTTCCGGAAGGTGGTCTGCAATTGAAGAGAATAGTAAAAAATGGTATCATCCATCAGAGGCATCGAAAGGAAAAGGCTAAGGGGTGAGAATCAATTAGATTTCAAGTCGATTCCGCTTTGAAGACGTCAATGGATCAAGGTTAGTCTTCGGTATATAATTAGGGTTGAATTGTTAGGAAATATAGATCCTGTTTTGGTTGACTGCATTATCAAAAGGGAATAGAATTTCTTATACCATTTACATTGAATTTGTAGAAGGTCGTCGGTGGCTTAACCCATTCTATATATGTCTAGTGGGATGAAATATCATGTGTTTCACCTCGCCAAAGAAATAACCCAAGCAAATAAACTAAACTAGCAACCTAGTATAGCGGATAAGTAAGGGGTCCAACCCATAGAGAAGCAAGTACTTCAATGCAATATGTGTTTATCAATTATGACACTAACAAAGGAATAGGAACACGAATGAAGGTAAACAAGGCAAATAAACTAAGATAAACATGTTAGCAAGAGCAAATCAAAGATAGAAGAATAGAGCATATGGTTTCGCATACAATTCGCAACATTGATTGATTTACTTGATCCTTGAGTTGATATCAATATTATTCCTAAGCCTATGTCGACTTGACTAAAGTTTAACGATCCGAAGAGATACAATCACCTTATTTAATATCACTAAAGAATAACATTAAGAACTCAAGTACTTAGACCAATTGACACATTGATTCAATGCAATTAAGACAGATAGGCGCAAACCGAACTCAGCCCTAATCGAATCTACACAACATAGATCAATTGTTATCATCCACTACAAATGCATAGAAATATCACTAAATCGATGACTTCGTTTGCTATCAAGAAACCAACAACGAATTCATAACATAGATGCGAACTCTAACTAGATGCGCGGTCATAGAAAGAATCACAAATATAAACAATGAAGATCAAGATGATAAATAAACCCATGAATAATATAGGAATCAAGTCTCACAATCAACCAACCAATTCTTGAATCATTACAAAACCACAAGAATTCTAGGCAGCAATAACGAACCTTGAATCCCTAAACTTAAACCCTCCCATCTCTCTTAGAGTTAATGGGGAATAGACGTACTATATCAATTGTTGGAATGTTAGTTGATTGAATGAATGCTAGAAATACGACTAATATAGGGACTCCTTTCGTCAGCCAAAAACCCTAGGAAAGATAGATTGAGTCGCGTATCGCAAATCCGGATCTGACGAGACGGCAAGCACTGTGGAAAGGTCGGCAGTCGCCATCCCTACAGTGCTGAGAGCTTCGGCATACTGAACTTGTAACACACTTTCTGGAGTCATCATTTGTCCGATTGATGCATATGAATATAGGTTGGAAAGCTCTTTCCAAATACTACGATTCTCATGAAGACCTCAGAAGCTAATTCTAACTTTTGAGAACTTTAAAGATAGGATTTCTCCATGTTCTCCATTTTCGCTCTTATTGCTTAGCTCTTCTTTGTCCATTTGCTCCATTCTTTCTCCACCTTTCGAGGCCGGATCTTATAACCTACAAATAAACACTAAAAACCGTAGATTTCGAACTTCGAATACCAAATGACCAAGAATATGAATAAACTTATTAAACATGCAATAAGAATACTTAATACACCTAAGACTACCTATAAATGACCATATAAAATATGCATTATCAATGTCTATCCCTCCTTTTCTTTGCAACGACTTTTTCCCTTTTCTGGATCTTCTCCCAGTCCGAAATAAAATTAATAATTTGTTGGATAATAGAGGACATATACATTCTCCATCCTTTTATTTTAGAAAATGATTGAGTTTTTTTTTTATCGGCCATATAATTTGCCATATAATGCAGAGATGGTTCGAAATATGTATTATTTGTTCCAATTTGATGTATTTCCTCCCATATAGTGTGCTCCGTAGTAATTAATTAATTTTGCAAACACATTATTTGCGTATACATAACATGCATCCGAAGACTAATATACATAAATGTGACATAATTAGAATAAAATATTATATAAAACGACTTTCATGTGAACATTTGTGATCTAATCGTAAACAAAAGCAAACTAGACAACATGGAGTTACAAGTTTGGTTTCTCAATCATTTTCTTTTTTATAATTATCCCTTTGCATGTAAACGCTATTTTGAAATGATATTCCATTCGATTCAGTTAAATATTAGGTCACTTTATTTTTACAAAGGTAAAATCTATATAAAATATTGAAATGTTATTATTTGTATTATTTTATACTCCGCGTCCCAAATTATTTGTCTTTTACTATTTATGCACCCTTTCTTAAAAAACTAAAAAGTATATAAAATATTCATTTTTTTAATTAATTTTTTAAAATAATTAATAAGTTAATATGTGGGATATTATTTAAAAATATTTAATAAAATATTGATATTTTATATACTCCGTAGTTTTTAACTTTTTAAAAAAACGTGTATAAATAGTAAAAGACAAATAATTTGGGATGAAGAGAATATTTATTAAAAATAAGTATAAAATAATACAAAATAAATAAAGCGTGTCGACGGTCAAAATTTTAATTAGGAGGGAGTAATATTGTTTAGAATAATTAAGCATGTGTCATCCCTTAGTGAAGAGAAAATGATGTTACACGTACTAGTTTAGTTGTAATCGGACTGTTCGAATCGGGTTTGGGTATATCCATTCGGATTTGGTCATATGTCGGATATATTGTATGTTCGGTCAGACTTAGGTTGGACCGGGTAAGTTTTTGGGTCGGGTAAGTTTGGGACAAATGGATTTCGAGTTGGGTCAAGTTGGGTTGGGTCACGTACATTTAGTTTTCTTATAAAATGATGAATATTTCTGTTTATCTTAATTATTGACCATTAAATATTACGGAGTATTTATTTAGGACGTTATAGCAGGTCTCATTATTCACAATATTTTTTAATGTTTAAAAATAAGATAATTAAAGTTATTAATTATATATAAGGATGAGTTGGATCTTATTGTCAAGGATGAATCGGATATGGCTCGAGTCGAGTTCAGGTTCATTCGGATATTAGATCAAAATCGATCGGGCTCGGGTTTAATTCGAGTTGTGCATGATTAATTTAGATTTGCGCATATGTTCACATAAAAGTCGTTTTGTATAATATTTTGATTCCAATCATAATATTTAATAATGAATACGTACAGTAATAACTATGATTAAAAAGAAAAACTCATGTCTTCGCTGGATGCTTGTTATGTGCATAAATGATGTATTTGCAACATTAATGATTATCATTAACAACTAACCTATCGAAGACTTCATTGATTTATCAATTAAGTACGTGATCCAAATAAGACATAAATTATTTATTGCATTATGTATAAATGAGGATAGAATTAACGTGTGTTTCAGCACTCTTCACAACTCACCTATTAAAAAAAAGTACTCTTCACAACTCTCCCATCCCTTTTTTTTTTTTTTTTTTTTTTTTTTAAGCAAGATTAGAATTCGGTTCTCAAGTCAAGTCTAGAGAAACCGAGAGACCGGACAAGCCGGTAGATGGACTAACCATCATGTACAACTGGAAGTAAATGACATAAAGAAAATAACAAAATCAAATGACAGAAAGTAAATTACAGAAGCAAATACCATAAATAAAATTACAAGTACAAGCCATCCTACACCGCGAAACACAAGCCAAAAGACGAACGAAAACGATCGGCCAAAGGGACAACGCACACAGAGAACTCTCTGGGGACCAACGGACACCTCAAATTATGGACTCAAGCGAGCCTTCAGATGTCAACGCACAACCACGGCGTCATCGAACAGGGAAAATTAACATCGCTCACAAAAAGCCTGCAACACAACAAGAACAGCACAGCACACGAACCCGCTAACTCAAACCCAAGCCACACCATTGCACAATCAAACCTCCAAGCACCCATCTCTACCCTCAAGGACGAAAACTAGATCGAAGCTGACTAACACAAGGATAATCCAAATAGAGGCGATAAAAAACGAGGCAAGGAAGCAAAAAAGAGCAATAATGAAACGGAAAGCGAAAGAGGTAGCGGGCGAAAAACAAAGCCCATATTTTTTTGTAATTCATTTTTCCTCAAAAGAAGCAAGCGTTAAAACAACGCTGCCATTGGAATCTGGCCCAGTGGGAGGCTGCAGTGGCGAAGGGCAAGGCGGCGGCAGAAGGAGCGGGAACATGAAGCCCCAACAAACAACCGGAGAAGCAGTTGGCCGATGATGAAGGGAGCCGGAGGGCCGATGTATTAAAGAGGCGCGGTTGCGGCCATTGAACGCCTCAAAGAAGAGAGCAAAAAGGGCTGGTGCCAGGTTGGTCGGTGTGGACTGATTCCAATTGGAGGCATCCGGAAGGATGGAGGAGCCGAGGTGGCTGGAAAACAAGATCGGAACGGACAGCCGTGGAGGAGAATGAGCAACACATAACGTCGCTTGAGATGTCGATGATCGAGGAGGACGGTTGGCGTCTGAGGACCAAGGTAATTGGTGGAGCACCCGCGGGAGGCTCGGACCGGAGGCAGTGGCTAGGGTGGTGGCTGTGACGGCGGTAAGCCAAGGCGGTCAAGAAAGCAGCGGCCAAAACCCTCTCAAAAGAGAGTGTTTTCTAGGGCCGGCTACTTTCATGTTTTAAAATCTTACTCTCCTCCCATCCAACTCCCTAATTGCAAACAAACACTTGTTCAAAAAAGAAAAAAAAAAACTTTTCTTCCAATTCACAAGTTTATTCCTTGGTCTTTTCTTTTCCTCGGCCTTTTCTTTAGCAAACCCACCCCTAACGTACCCATGTAACAAGCCCAAAAAAACAAGAAGAAGAAAATGTCGACATTCGACGATAATGAAGAGCAAATGTTGCAACAGGCCGCTCTCAATCTACGTAAGGTAGAGAAATATGTGGTTCTTACAATGCTACTCCTTCCCACCATTTTCATTCTCAATGTCTTAAAGAAGCGATATGCCAAGGTATGACTCTTTAAGATCATGGATTTTTCATTTATGGGTCCATTATACGCCGTTTGGGCTATCTTTCTGCTGATTGCCTATGCGAGTTTAGACAATCTCAGTGGCGTCAATCTTGAGGAAAGACGGGGGAGATCAAAACTCTTCATCCAATTTCTCTCCAACTTTGTCTTGTTAGCGTTATTGTTCTACAGTTTACATAATTTCGTAAGCAATAGTCTTCCCGTCCTCCTTCTAAGTATTGTTGTGCTTTTGAAAGTCATGGAAATAATAATTGCATTAGGGCATGCCACTGGGGCAACCCCGGGGATCAATAGAAACTTGATAAATATGATCGACTACATGAATAGGAATGCACATGTAGAAGCAGATCCTGTGAGCATGAAAGGATTTCGCTAATTGGTTGGGCCTAGATACTCAAAAACTAAGGACGGTGTAATTGTAGGGGGGTTACCATTGAGAATATATGGGAATGAAAGGGGAGTCTTTTGAGCTCAGAATCTGGAGGAGGGGATCCAGATGGGAGGCTAAAAGATACTTGCCTTTCTTTCTCACTTTTTTGGTTGCTGCTTGCCAAGTTTTGGGGCTATCGTTTGTACAAAGGCAACTCAAAAACGAATGCTTCTAAATTGGTTCTTAATGGATTACTTTCGGAAAATTTTGGTGGGGTCGAGAGGGTGTTTAGAGTCATTGAGGTAGAGCTCGACTTTCTTCACGACTACTTCTTTTCGAAATACATGGTTTTTTATTTGCATGGGTTTTGGTTAAAACTTTGTTGTATATCTTTTCCTATAATATTTTGGTGGTGTACTGCGAAAGCAATTTATTTTTACCCACTTATCAAATATTTTATCGTGGAGAAAAATAAAGTTTCTTACCGTCAAAATCCAATACCCGTTGCAATTGTGATAATATCGGTAATATTTTTCATCGAGGTCATCCAATTGTGGATGTTGATTGCTTTGAGTTGGGTTAAAGTGGCCTTGATTTCCTTCTATGCCAAGAGGGAGATGTCTGAGAAGAAATCTAGTTTGCTTGATTGTTTCTATAGGACAGTTTTTAGAGTTATTCTTCGAGTCTCGCAGTACACTGGTGCCACAATATTGTCCAATCCTTGGAAAAGACAGCTTGACCAGTACTTTCTCCTCCAATCTTGCACTTCTTTTGGAGTAGATAATTATCTTCTCTCAGGGTTGACCACTCCTATAGAGAGCCCTAGCCTTCCGAAACTCGGTAGACAACAAGGCACTAGTGTTGTATTATCTGAAAGTGTGAAAAGAGTAGTGGTTGTGTCACTGCAAAAAAAGCGGCCTTGAGTTGAGCAAGGGGATCATCACTAGTACAGAAAAGGTGTCTTTCAGGGATTATTTAACAAGGCATATGGGGGTTTTAGGCCTCCTTTTATATCGCTGGCTGAGAAATATTTCTCGAGTGTTTTATAAAAACTCCCGAGAAATAATTCTCGGTCGGGTTTTTTTTTAAAAAACTCCCGATATACTGTTGATCCCCCACAGCTAGTTCACTTCTAACTTTCTCAGGAGTTTTTTTAAAAACTCCCGATAGAGTGTTATTGGGTAACCGCATGATTTATCACTCTCTCAGGAGTTTTATTTAAAAAAAACCGCCGATAAATATTTTTTATATATAAAAAAAATATCCAGCTTTATATCACATTCACTACCCTGCTGCCCTCTTTCAAATGAATGTAAAAAATACCATCATCTTTAATTGCAAGAACACAAACACCACAATATCAACATAAACTCATGTAACCACTAGATAGATAAATTCCAAATAATTTAGCTATTATATATTTGAGAGTAATTTACACTTTGCAACAACATTGTACATAATCTAGAGTAATGAGGACTATGATAGTAATTTACAAAGTAAAAACCAAGCTAGATTCACTTGCTAACCATAAGCATAAGTATCTGACCATTTGTATCCTAGTGGTTGAATGTAATACGACCTTCTCAGCCCAACTATAGCATTTTGCTTTTCAGCTTTCTGCAAAAACTAGGGAAATTTTCATGTAAGGTAGGAGATATTCAAACCAATTTTATGCCCATAAAAGCTCTTTATTCTTAATATTTTCACTTACGATGCTATTTTTTGCTTCATCTCACACAGCAGCGGCAATGGCCTTATTGTGCTCATCCATCCCCTGAGTCAGTTTCTTAATGGTTGCTCTAGCTAGCTCCTCGATGCAAGTCAACCTTTCAATTAGTTACAAGAGTATTAACCTAACTAATAATCAAACAGGAAAGATGGAATAAATTAAAGACAGGAAATATCTACTAATACTAAAAATTTATTAATAACAATTATAATACCCTGGCCTATAGCCATAAATTTAGGAACGGTAGCTATCTTATGTTGAGATCGAAATTCTTAAGCTGACGTACAACCAATGCAATATGAGTAGTGTCCATAAGCCAATACCACATACAAACTCAGTATGTCAACTTTCTTTTAACTCCAAGCAATAAGCATCGTAAAGTAGCCGGAAGGAGTGCTAGAGTTCAAGAATTGAGAAATATAAATACGTAATCAAACCTCTCCATGAAGTCCTTGTATTGCTCTGAGAAGTCCTCTCCATGCCTATATGAAGGTTGACCAGTCACTATCTTGTATCCACATTAACTATTGGTTGCATTTGGAGCCTGCAAAGACCAACGTCCTAAAATAATTAGAAACGAACAATACATATCTAAGTTTATGTCAAGACAACAACCTCTACTCTGCAAGGATAAGCCGTTAACAATCAATACATAACTAAGTTTATGTCAAGACTGAGCTGAATGATAAATTAAATAAAACAACCTATGCAGGAAAATTTTTGCGCAGCAATGCAGTCACCTCAACGTCATTGTCACTATCAATCATCTTTGAAAAAGCGACGACAGTCTCTCAGTCACGCTCTCGCTGCATCGGAGTCCCGATAGGCGAGTCAGCGACTGCTGGTACATGACACCTCCAACAATGGAAAGAAGCAAACAAACCAATCCAATTAAACTGGCATGCTTATCCCAACTGTTCAGAAGCAGAAAACTATATAAAAAAATATATGATTTCCTTAAAGCTTAGATAACCAGAAACTGACAAACAATTAAAAAAAAAGCCCTTCATCAAAGTAACTTTCACAACCCTGCCTAAGGGTGTAGACAAAATAAATCACACGATACGCAACAACAGTTCTCTGGTTCAAAGTTTGAATGCATAAGCATTACTCACAAATCTATCATTTAAGCAACGACACATTTGCAGGAGCTTTCATATCAAATTTGTAATGTAAGGTGTGTCTCAAGGTGGTAAGTGTGTAGTAAAGCATATGAAATGTCGTCAAAACCAAACAAAATAGACAACATTGAGCCTCTTGATGGTTTAACTTAATGCTACTTTGCCTAGTTAATTTTATACAACCCATGATGAAAATTACTATTTACTTTAATAACAGGTTACTATTACTTGGGTCATTGGGTGTGTAAAATGGGAAAACCTCTCCATCTCAGGATGGCTGATTGGATTTTTAAGTTCACCGAAGTCAAACAGTAAAGCAAACCAGATTTGGTTGACTAGAATGAATCAATACTTAAGAGCCTAAACTGCAATTTTGAGAGACAGCTGGTCGAAGCCTAAACTGGTAACAATAAGCAATACTTGAAGCCTAAAATGGTAACAATAAGCAAAATAATACCCCGCTGAAATCTATCTATCATACTTCCCTCCTCTACCATGTCTGACACTGAAACTGATGCCCTAGACATAAAATCTAAGCCAACAAGAAGCCAAAGAAATAAATACTGACTATTGAAGCAGCAAAGCACAAACAATGACCCGAGCAAACCCTATAAAACACGGTGCAACAATCGAGTACTCCAATTGAACATGGAAAAGCGTGAAAATGAAACGAAGATGATAACTTACCGACTTCGAGAAACAGAAGATGGAGGAGGCCGCGGAGTAGGTTGAGGAAGGGGCTGAGCCTGAACGGTTCCATTTGAGGGCTCGTCGTCTTCGTGCCTTTTCTCTCCGATATCGGCGTCTTCTTCGTTGGAGGAGGAGGCGTAATCTACTAGCGACATCGCTACAATCCCAACATAAACAAACCCAAATGACGAAATCAAGAAATTGGAATTGGGAAATGGGAATTGACGGTGCTCTCAAACCTCAACTGCAATTTTGCCATCCTGCACTCCATGATTTTTCCGTCCTGCGATTTTGCCGTCTCAGTGAGGGATGTGACTTCATAAACCCTAATGTCATGTTAGTGATCCGACCACAACTGCAATTTTGCCGTCCTGCAATCCACGATCAACGAATCAAGATCCCGATTCGTTGAAAACCTAGATCCCCATTCAAAGAATCCATGACACCAATAGAATAGAAAACCTAGATCCCGATTCAAAGAGAAACAGAGAAATTACCTTTCCCTCCATGAACTTGACAAATCTTGAGAGAGATAGAGGAGCTTTGTTCGCCTTGCTCATGAAAAGCTTTTTGAAGTTTGTTTAGATGTTTTATCAGGCGTTTTCATTAAAAACACCCGAGCGAAAATAAGGATTTTCGGGAGTTTTTATAAAACTCCTGAGAAAATGTATTTTGTTTATGAAAAAATATATAAAAACCATTTAACGACCGTTGTTTTAAATAATCCCTGTGCGAGTATCTTTTCTCTGGAGTTTTTTAAGACTCCTGATAAATTCTTGCCGTAAGATTACCTTTTTGTACTAGTGTATATGTCTTGAAAGAGAAATGGGGTCGACCAAGATCTTTCCTTGGCTTGCAAACTCGACTCTGATACAGAAAGCATTCGAGTATGGCATATAGCAACTAGCGTTTGCGAGATGTTTCTTGATCAATCTCAACAAACTAGCATCCAATCAAAAGAGGATCGTGAGGTGGCGATAACCTTATCCAAGTATTGTGCGTACATGTTGGTCTTCTCTCCATCTTTGCTCCAAGTTCCTATTCTTGAAGCGGAAGAAATGTCTGACATTGCCATCAAAGAAGCTAGAAAAATATTCAAGAAACATGTTTCTCTATGCGGATATGTTGAGGAGGTCGACATGTGAAGCTAAAGGAATATCTTCTTACCGATGATGTAGAAGCAGATCAAAGTTCCCCAAAGTTAATCAAAAGAGGAGTAAAGCTAGGGGAGTTACTCCACCATATCATCGGAGATGAAGAGAGAAGATGGAAGATATTGGCCGAATTCTGGGCTGAGATGATATTGTTTATGGCGTCGTCAAATACCAATGAAATTGCTCATATTGAGAAGCTTGCCAAGGGAGGAGAGTTCATTACCCACTTGTGGGCTTTGCTCCTCCATTCTGGCATCAACAAATGAGACAACCGTTCATCTAGATTTCGGCGATCATCAACAACTTTGAATTTTTTTATGCATTTTCAATGTATGTGTGATATAATTTTAAATTTTTTTATGCATTTTCAACCGTTCATCTCATATTGTGGGCTTTGCTCCTTCTTATTCTAATAAGTTTGTTTTATTATGCATTTTCAATGTATGTGTGATATAATTTTATTTTTTTTGAATTTTTTTCTTTCCATGTTATAATTTGTCTCAAAGTTTGTGCACATGTCGGGAACACTACTAGTATATTTCATTGAAATGTTGATGATGTGCCCAATCTAATGTTTTCACTTGTTTACATGGAACGCATGCATTTATTTTTAATAAAGGAAATGATTTGATTTCTAGTGACTCAAGAGAATCGGTAGAAATTTAATACATCACAAACAAAACACCACCACCACCACCACCACCACCACCACCACCACCACCACCACCACCACCACCACCACCACCACCACCACCACCACCACCAACAACAACAACAACAACAACAACAACAACGAGGGGGATCCCTAGAAGACTGCGAATACCGATAATACGGGAGAATGCAAGGTTCATTGGAGACAAGTTTAGGATTCTTACGAATGTGAAAAGAGCCTTTTATAGCGGTATCAAGTGCTAAAAATCAAACAAAGAAGAGCTTGGTGCCGAGTCGATGGTTTTTGGACAATTCCTGCTCGACGACGTCTCAGTAAAATGAGTTGTTTGAGCTCCACAAAATTCAAATCATATCTTTATATAGCTTGTGGGAAAGCTAATTCAAAGGGATACAACATTCATGTTGATCATTTTTTTGCAAATTCAACCGGTGAAATAGTGAAAACAGCCAAAAAAAGTGGTCTAGACCACTAGAGGTCGAGTATACTATACCATCGAGTCAACATCTAATGTTGTCGGGTCAATATAGTGACACTTACGACATGTTGAGTTGACATATTCATCTCTTGAGTTGACATTGAGGGCTTTCGAGGTCCTTCGAGTGCTACCCCAGGTTGATACAACGACGATTACGACATGTCGAGTCGATACTTTACTCTGTCGAGTCGATGTCTGTGCCATTTCCATGTACTTTTTCTCCAATATATTAAAATTTTCATGGACTTTTTGCTCCGTTGAATCAAATCACAAATTTAAAATTTTCTATAATATATTTAAATAATTTTAAAAAAAAATTCAGGAAATTTTTTTTATATTAAAATGACTATTTTTTTTATAATAGAAAGTGGTTAGGTCTGGCTACATTCTGTCTGTAGTCCAGCCTACAGCATCCTTACGGATGAGAACTTGCAATTCTATGTCGGAGTTAAGGTTAGCGTTAGGGGTTAAATGTCCCAGGTTGGTCAGTCTATCCGCTACGCTATTAACTTCCCTAAATACATGACGAATACAGACCGAGGAAAATTTCAGTAGGTCCAGTTGGGAGTCCGAGATGAGCATTTCGATCTCCCATGGGCAATTCCAGGAGCCCAAGAGTGCATTAATAATGTATTGGTTATCTCCTTCAATTTCAATGTTTTTGATATTTTTATTGAGTGCTTCTTTAATACATTTATATACCACCAGGGCTTCAGCCCCGATTACAGTGTTACAGTTCTCTTTCTCAGCTTTTAGAGATATGGTGTAAGCATTGTGGTCTCTTATAATATATCCTATCGGTGTTTCTCCAGAGTCGAATCTTGGTCCATCAAAGTTTAGTTTAGTAGTTTTAATTTTGTGGTTTTTCTCTTTTGATATTTTTCTTTTTTCGAGTTGTCGTTAGTTTCGTATGATTTTGACTCTCTCTTTCATCCTCTTCGAGGTCCTTCTTAGAGAAGTTCCAATTCAATATCGTTTTTTTTATAAAAGGTCCAATGGAATTGATATTCCCAGTGTCGTTTCTAAAAATTATTTGGTTTCTAAAGTACCATAGGCTCCACCAGATTGTTGCTAGTTTGGTAAAGGACTCTCTACCTAATGTTAGTTTTAGATCATTTAATGTTTCTCTTGGATTTTTTGTCAAGGTTCCTATATTTACTGATCTCCCGACATATTTTTGGGTCAATATTGTTGGCAGTGTTTCTTGTGTTTGTGCATTCTAGGAGAATATGGTATAAATCTTCACTTGGATGGTTGCAGAATTCACATTGCAGGGGCACTGCAATTCGTCTTTGTTTCCGTTTAGCTTTGGTAGGGAGTCCATTTTTTCTTATCTTCCAAAGGAAGTTTTTAATTTTTGGTTGGGTGTCAAGGTCCCATAGCCATTCGCAATGAGTTTTTCGGTGTCCTCTATTCGAGTGTATTAGATTAACTGCTGAGCTTGTAGAGAACCGTCCGTTTTTACTAGGTTCCTAGTAGAGGCTATCTGTAATTTCATTTGTGGGGATAGGTATATCACAAATGTTCCTAATTAGAGTTGAGCCTAATAGTTGTTGAGATTCACGTGTTAGCTTGTCTACATCCCATTGTTTTGTTTGTGTAATGTAATTTTGCACTGTTGTGTCTTTGTTAATGTTGTTTTGTTGTTGGATAAGCGAAGATCGATAGTGGTTTCATCTCCAGGATCCAATTATCTTCCCAGAACCTTATGGTTCTTCCATCCCCCATTTTCCAATGTAGACCTTCTTTGAAGATATCTCTTAGAGACATGATCGAGTTGTGTCCACTGCCATGAGGTGTTCCCTTCCCTTTGGTACTCAAACATTGTTTTGTTTTTAAGATATTTTTCATTCACCACCTGGACCCATATATTGCTTGGTTCAGCTATAATCTTCCATAGTAGTTTTAGTTATAGTGCTATATTTATGTCTTTAGCTTTTCTGATTCCAAGGCCTCTGTTTTGCTTGGATTTTCATCCCAATTTATTAAGGGTCTATGTTTATCATTCTTATTCCAAAAGAAGTTTATACTAACCTTATCCAATTCCTCGTGGATATGGGTGGGTAGCAGGATCCTTTGCATTGTATAGATTGGTTTAGCACTTAGATCGGTTTTTATTAGCATACTCCTTCCTTCTTGTGAGAGTGTTTTAGCTTTCCATTTTGTTAGATGTTGTTTAGTTCTCGTTACTATCTCCTCGAAAGTTTGTTTATTGACTTTGCCATTGATGATTGGGCATCCTAGGTATTTGTCTAATGTCGTTGTGCTTTTTATTCCTAAGATATTTTGTATCATGTTTTTCATGTTATTTAAGATATTATTTGATGTTTAGAAAGCCGATTTGTGGTAGTTAACCTTTTGTCCTGATGTTGCGCTATATTTTTCTAGGATTTATCTAATTCTAGAGTATGATGTTTGATTTGTATTGGCAAAGATAATAATATCATCAGCAAAGGCGAAAAATGGAATTTTGATTCCCCCTCTTCTAAGCGAGATACCTATGTGATCATCTGATTCATTGGTTTCTTTCTTAAGCATTCGAGCTAGAATTTCTGCACATAGGATAAAGAGAAGGGGTGAAAGAGGGTGCCCTTGACGAAGTCCTCTTTCTAGTAAGAATTGTTTTGTGGGTCCGTCGTTGACTAGAACTGAGTAAGAGACGCACTACTAAAAACGCAGGAAATAGCTACGGACAATAGCAATGGATTTAGCCACGAATGTCCGTTGCTAACCGGTTTAGCCACGGAATCAGCCACGGGCGGGCCATCCATTGCTATATGCCTCGCAGCTAAATAGCGACGGGCGTCAGCCACGGATTTTAGCAACAAATATTTTATTGTCGTGGCTACGTCCGTGGCTAATATTGGATGACATATGTCGTGGTTGTGGCTACGAAACCGGTTTGTAAACAGCCTCGAAAATTGAAGTCGTTGCTAAGTTCGTTGTTGGGTTCGTGGCTACAAACTGGTGATGAACCTGGCTTGTTTCGTTGCTGAGGCCGTTGCTAAAGTTGTTACTCATTTCATTGGAAATGTTGTTGGTAGGGTTGTTGCTAGGGTTGTTGGTAACGATAGTATTTTTGTCATTGCTATTTTTGAGGCTAAAGTCGTGACTGGTGCTAATTTTTATTTATTTTGTGATTTTGTAGCAAAATTTGATAGATACATCCAAAGCAATAACAAATCCAAACATACATAAATGGAGTACCAAAATAAAGAACATATTATAGATACAAAAGAAACCAAATCTAGCCATGGGAGTGGGAGTTCTTGGATGACATTGTCGGGGCATCTCTACTTCAGGTTGCACATGAATGAGTCAATGAGTGCCCAAACTTGCTCTGAGACAAATCCATTAAACCTGAAACAAGAACAAGTTATGTGCTTTGACATTCAAACAAACAGAGGAATCAACATTTAAAACAATTATGACTTGATTTGTAGATGAGATCAGTTTTGTGAGAAATTGAGAATGCATATCCAACATTGTAGTTTAATGGAGATTTGTATCTGCTATTCAATCATAGAACAGTAAATAAAAAACTATGGTGTTGGATAAATACTCTTCTTGCCAAGTTTCTAACCTATTTAGAAGAAATAAATTTCCAGATTTTGTTTAATTAGGGGTGGAGCAAGAAATTTGGATCTGCCAATTCTAAACACTAAGAAATTAAACAAAATCGAAATTAGGTATTAAAAATCAAATCTTTTTGAAGAATATATGAAACAGAAGTTTATAGACAACCAAGAAATTGCAAAATCGAGTGGAAAAGAACCGAAGAAAAGGGGCAAACCTTGGAGGAGTGTCTCGACAACCGGAGGTTGGAAGATGAAGGGATGGGAGTCAAGGCAACGAAAGACAGAGAGCGTCGGAAGGTGAGACATCGGAGGTGAAGAAGGCAAGGGAGACGACGTAAGAGAATCTGCGGCGGGAGACGAAGGCGGTGATGGAGCCCACGGAGGGGAGAGGAGCCGAATTGTCGAGCGTCTTAGGGATGGTGCTGCAACCAAAGGCGAGCCTCGCCTTTCTCCATTTATTCCAATTTTGAAAGCTCTGAGAGAGAGAGAGAGAGAGAGAGAGAGAGAGAGAGAGAGAGGGGGGGGCAAGGGGATGGGGAATATGAAGGGGGAAGAGAGACAGAATCACCCCAACAGAGCCCGTGTAGTCGACGACCGACGTCTATCACACCAGCACCCAAGTTGATCGAATGCTTCCATACCAACCCAGATCTCGGCGCTGCACCAAAAACACACAACCCAATCAAAATCAGCAAACCTGAAAACTGAAACCCTAAGAAATCAAATTCAACAGGATATAGTAAAAGAACACAGATCGATACGGGCATAGGCCCTTTCAGGAATGAGTTGAAGAGTATAAACCTAAGAAAAGGTATGGGTTTCTCCGCCCCCTTCTTCATCTACTGAAGGCAGCGCTCCGTCCGGGCTCTGCTAGATTGGATTCAACATAGCCTTTGTTCTCCGTTGTGTTTGTCGGGGAGGATGAGAGAATTGAAAGTCGGAGAGGATGAGAGATTTGAAATCATTGGGGAGAGAGAGCGAGATCTGAAATGAAAAGGACGAGGTGAAGAGAGGATGAAGAGAAAACGTGAAAGGAGGCGGCGGCCAAAATGAATTAGGTTATACCGCTTTTTCAATTTCAAAGCCCAAAATATTTACCGCCTAAGAAATGAATTGGGCGCTAAAAAAAATTTCGACAGTGGGCATAAATTTTTTTTTCCTTCACATCTTACCGCTACTTTAATTTTCAAAGGAAAAATTTACCGCTCATATACCAATTGGGCGCTAAAAACCTTTTTTTACAATTGGCATGAATTGGTTTTTTTTTTTTTCATTCAAACTTTACATCTAGAAAATAATTATAACATAACATTTAGAAAATAAAGCTATCAAAACATAACCTTATAGTATTATAATAATAATTTATTACTTATTATAAGGTTTTATTAGTTACTTATATGAGTTTTCCTCAAAACATAACCTTATAGTATTATAATAAGAATTTATTACTTAGTATAAGGTTTTATTAGTTAATTATATGAGTTTTCCTCAAAACATAACCTTATAGTATAATAATAATAATTTATTACTTATTATAAAGTTTTATTAGTTAATTATATGAGTTTTCCTCTAAACATAACCTTATAGTATTATAATAAGAATTTATTACTTGTTATAAGATTTTATTGGTTAATTATATGAGTTTTCCTAAAAACATAACCTTATAGTATTATAATAAGAATTTATTGTAACGTCCCGGGATTATGATTCCCGAGTTACGTTTCGAGGGATAAAACCCCTCGTTAGGATCTTGCGCTCCGAGTACAGGTTGAAGGTTTGAAACCGAAGATTTGTAGTTTAAAGCGGGATTTCTCACCCAAATCGGTAAGGTTCGTTGGAGACCCCGGGGTAAACCCTTGTGCCTGTCCTAAGTCTACAACGCGGAAAATCCATTTAGGCATGCAACCAGCATAAGTGAAGTTAAAGAAAAATACAATCCCAAAGGTGCCACGGCAGAGCCGGGACAAAACAACGTAAAAGAGAGGAAGTCTAGTGGTCTCTCGAGCTCTCAATCTAACGCCAAAAGTCTAAACCCGCCAAGCGTCCATATAAGCAAAGATAGCGGCTAGCGGTTACCTGAATCTAAAAAAATGAAGGGGATTTGGGTCAATCGTCAGGCCACTCATGCGCGTGTGTAAACACACTCTGAGAGGCATATAATAAGCATCCTATTCCTAAAATGAAATGCGTAATGGAAAGCGGAACTTAAACAGACAAGCATACGAATAATTAAGTGCGGACATAAATAAAGAGGCGCGCAGTTACAAGAAAGGCCAAAATAGCATGTCCCTCTAGGCTCATAAGGAATCCTCTAGCAACTCCCTTCGAAGGGAACTACCTCACCCACGGTGCAGGCCGTCCCTACGTAAGGAGCCTACTAACTATGAAGGGAAGACAAACAACGGCACTCATATAAGGCCTAATGCTCTAAGAGTCCTATGGCGACTTATTACCAAAAAACCTACCTCACCCATCAAGTGCAAGGAACTTTCTATAATAAGCCCCACTAAGATGAAAAGAATAGAGAAAAAGGTCACATCCAATAAACACCTATAACGGCCGTTTTCTAGCAAAGACATATAACAAGTCATATGGTTTCCATTTTAGATCCTAAGCGTGATTCTAAGTCGTATGGTGCATGAACACTAGCCTACTATATAACACCCAGTGCATAGAGCGCCCATCATGAGTAAGTTCAAAGAACTTACCTCGAGAAGCGCAGAATCCAAGCAATATAGCAATCAAGCAAATCCAGGCAGATTAGAGCTCACCTAGAAGATAAGTAACATAATAAGTCTAAGTCTAACTTACACAAAGCATATCAAATAACACACACAAGTTTCACATAAAACATATATAAGTTAACCATCTCATCAACAACAACATTAATGTCTTAATTCAATTTCTCATCTCGCTTCATCATCTCATACCGTATTCAACATATATAATCCGCCATCTCATCAGCTTAAGATAACCTCCATATCATACTTAGCCAAATTCGCATACTATCATTTTACACTCATACTTTGCATACGAATATATATCATCGTCATCAGTACCCAATATTTAATCTCTTATAATAAATCACCACAATTCTTGCTATTAGTCACAAATATCATGTTGTTAGCCAAACGATCATATTACCATGCTAGTTAGTCACCGAACAAGTATAACTTCCAGATTAATTCCAAAACCGTTTCAAAATTCGAATTAAGCAATTAAGAATTCCGACCCTTGAAATTCTTTCCGATCTATCTTGAAATTCTTTTCCAAATTATTTATAAATCTTTAAGTACCAATAATATATTTAAACCCCCCGCCCCCCATAACATTAAATATTATTTTAAATACCATTAAATAATTAAATAAGCGGATAAACCTGAACCGAACCAAACCCATGTAAAATCAACCGAACCGAACCGAACCCGCCTAAACCCCAACCGGTTTAATTGTTAAAACACAATATGCAAAAAGAGAAGGGGGCCACCATGCCACGTCAGCTCCATCTTCTTCCCCATTCAAACCGAAGATTCCCCTGGCGCCAGTGCTGATCGACGGGGCTCGAGCCCGGCACCTCGGCTCGTGCTCGTCCTAGACCTCTCGCTCGCCTCCGCTCGCACTCCCCCACTCACTCCCCTCGCTCTCACGCCCGTCTCTCGCGCTCACGACCTTCGTGCCGGACTTCGTCGGACCCGGGCTCGCTGTAGCTATCGACCTCGCCCAATGATTCCGCACACAGCCCACACTCACTCTCCGACCACCCAAGGACGAGGAAAGGAATCGAAATGAACCAATGAAGAGGAAGGAGGTGCGAACGCTCACCGAGGTATTTCGCGACTTCGGAGCTCTCGATCGGAGGTCTGGGCGTCGTCGGTGGCTCGCGATGGCTCATCGGACCTGCTTCGGACATGGGTGAGTGTGATGGAGGAGCTCGGGGGTGATTTGGATTGGAAACGAAGGAGAACGACTTACCGGAACTTTAATCGCGCTCAACAGGGCAGGTGATGCTTCGGTGGCTCATCGGCGGCTCCGGTGGTCCCTGGACGGACCTGGGTGCTCGTGGACATCGCAGGGGGTGGCTCTGCCTGCTGCTCGTCAAGGGAAAGTGGGGAGGTGAAGGCTGGTGGTGTCGGTTCTGGGCTCGGCAAAACAGAGGCGCGGTGGAGGGGACATCGGTATGATGGTGGTGCTGAAGAACATCGGTATGATGGTGGTGCTGAAATGGTGATGGAGGCGCAGAGAATGGGGAAGGAGGAAGGAGATGCAGGGGATGGCGCAAGAGGAGGTAATGTAGGAGACGTTGGTGATGGCTCGGGAGTTGGTGGAAGTGATGGTGGCGATGGTGAATGACGGGGAGAGGGGTGAGGGATGGGTTTGATTGGAAGGGTAAGGTGAGTGATGGGAGTGGGTGAGGAATTGTGTGTTGAATTGGTAAAACCAATACCCGAAAATAAATCCCGAATACGTGAATTTTGAATCCCGAAATTAGTTCTCAAGTGTTAGTCTCCCCGACTCTCGCACTCTCGATCAATTAGATTTTTAAAAATCGACAAGGATATGGTCATCCGATAATTATTTTGAATTTTCGAGGTAAAATGATAGAAAGTATTCGCCAAATTTTATATTCCGGTCGGAATCCGCTAAACGAGTTTTACAACCGATTTAATTTCATTTTTAATTCTCTTTTTTTTTCTTCCGTAAAAATTAGGATTTAAAAATCCGAGCATTTACATTTATTACTTAGTATAAGGTTTTATTAGCTACTTATATGAGTTTTTCTGAAAACATAACCTTATATTATTATAATAAGAATTTGTTACTTAGTATAAGGTTTTAATAGTTACTTGTATGAGTTTTCCTAAAAACATATCCTTATAGCATTATAATAAGAATTTGTTACTTAGTATAAGGTTTTATTAGCTACTTATATGAGTTTTCCTCAAAACATAACCTTATAGTACTATAATAAGAATTTGTTACTTAGTATAAGGTTTTAATAGTTACTTGTATAATAAGAATTTATTACTTATTATAAGGTTTGATTAGTTAATTATATAAGTTTTCCTCAAAACATAACCTTATAGTTTTATAATAAGAACTTATTACTTATTATAAGGTTTTATTAGTTAATTATATGAGTTTTCCTCAAAATATAACCTGATAGTATTATAATAAGAATTTGTTACTTAGTATAAGGTTTTATTAGTTACTTGTATGAGTTTTCCTAAAAACATATCCTTATAGCATTATAATAAGAATTTATTACTTAGTATAAGGTTTTATTAGCTACTTGTACGAGGCTTCCAAAAAACATATCCTTATAGCATTATAATAAGAAATTGTTACTTAGTATAAGGTTTTATTAGCTACTTATATGAGTTTTCCTCAAAACATAACCTTATAGTATTATAATAAGAATTTGTTACTTAGTATAAGGTTTGAATAGTTACTTGTATGAGTTTTCCTAAAAATATATCCTTATAGCATTATAATAAGAATTTGTTATTTAGTATAAGGTTTTATTAGCTAATTATATGAGTTTTCCTCAAAACATAACCTTATAGTACTATAATAAGAATTTATTACTTAGTATAAGGTTTTAGTAGTTAATTATATGAGTTTTCCTCAAAACATAACCTTATAGTATTGTAATAAGAATTTATTACTTAGTATAAGGTTTTATTAGTTACTTGTATGCGTTTTCCGCAAAACATATCCTTATAGTATTATAATAAGAATTTATTACTTATTATAAGGTTTTATTAGCTACTTATATGAGTTTTCCTCAAAACATAACCTTATAGTACTATAATAAGAATTTGTTACTCAGTATAAGGTTTTAATAGTTACTTGTATAATAAGAATTTATTACTTATTATAAGGTTTGATTAGTTAATTATATAAGTTTTCCTCAAAACATAACCTTATAGTTTTATAATAAGAACTTATTACTTATTATAAGGTTTTATTAGTTAATTATATGAGTTTTCCTCAAAATATAACCTGATAGTATTATAATAAGAATTTGTTACTTAGTATAAGGTTTTATTAGTTACTTGTATGAGTTTTCCTAAAAACATATCCTTATAGCATTATAATAAGAATTTATTACTGAGAATAAGGTTTTATTAGCTACTTGTATGAGGCTTCCAAAAAACATATCCTTATAGCATTATAATAAGAAATTGTTACTTAGTATAAGGTTTTATTAGCTACTTATATGAGTTTTCCTCAAAACATAACCTTATAGTATTATAATAAGAATTTGTTACTTAGTATAAGGTTTGAATAGTTACTTGTATGAGTTTTCCTAAAAATATATCCTTATAGCATTATAATAAGAATTTGTTATTTAGTATAAGGTTTTATTAGCTAATTATATGAGTTTTCCTCAAAACATAACCTTATAGTACTATAATAAGAATTTATTACTTAGTATAAGGTTTTAGTAGTTAATTATATGAGTTTTCCTCAAAATATAACCTTATAGTATTGTAATAAGAATTTATTACTTAGTATAAGGTTTTATTAGTTACTTGTATGCGTTTTCCGCAAAACATATCCTTATAGTATTATAATAAGAATTTATTACTTATTATAAGGTTTTATTAGTTAATTATATGAGTTTTCCTGAAAACATAACCTTATAGTATTATAATAAGAATTTGTTACTTAGTATAAGGTTTTAATAGTTACTTCTATGAGTTTTCCTAAAAACACATCCTTATAGCATTATAATAAGAATTTGTTATTTAGTATAAGGTTTTATTAGCTACTTATATGAGTTTTCCTCAAAACATAACCTTATAGTACTATAATAAGAATTTATTACTTAGTATAAGGTTTTATTAGTTAATTATATGAGTTTTCCTCAAAACATAACCTTATAGTATTGTAATAAGAATTTATTACTTAGTATAAGGTTTTATTAGTTACTTGTATACGTTTTCCGCAGAACATAACCTTATAGTATTATAATAAGAATTTATTACTTATTATAAGGTTGTATTAGTTAATTATATGAGTTTTCCTCAAAACATAACCTTATAGTATTATAATAAGAATTTGTTACTTAGTATAAGGTTTTATTAGTTACTTGTATGAGTTTTCCTAAAAACATATCCTTATAGCATTATAATAAGAAATTGTTACTTAGTATAACGTTTTATTAGCTACTTATTTGAGTTTTCCTCAAAACATAACCTTATAGTATTATATTAAGAATTTGTTACTTAGTATAAGTTTTTATTGGTTAATTATATGAGTTTTCCTCAAAACATAACCTTATAGTATTATAATAATAGTTTATTACTTAGTATAAGGTTTTATTAGCTACTTATAGGAGTTTTCCTCAAAACATAACCTTATAGTATTATAATAAGAATTCATTACTTAGCATAAGGTTTTATTAGTTACTTATATGAGTTTTCCTCAAAACATAACTTTATAGTATTATAATAAGAATTCATTACTTAGTATAAGGTTTTATTAGGTACTTATATGAGTTTTTCTCAAAACATAACCTTATAGTATTATAATAAGAATTTATTACTTAGTATATGGTTTTATTATTTACTTATATGGGTTTTCTTCAAAACATAAACTTATAGTATTTTAATAAGAATTTATTAGTTAATATAAGGTTTTATTAAACATTTATTTGTCACTTATATCAGTTTTTCCTCAAAACATGCTATTATAATATTCTCATAAGAATTTATTAATTAGTTTTTTTTGGTATAAATTTATTAATTAGTTAATATATGTTTTTTTCAACACTTATATTTTTTATAAAAAAAATTCATAGTCATATTTGGGCCCGTCAATGGGCCAATCGGGGAAAGTATAGTCATATTTGGGTCCATAATAAATTAAAGCACATTTGAGCTCTACCGTAATAGCAACGGATTTAGCCACGGACCGAGTCGTTGCTAAATACACATTTCATTCTACGGGCTAAAAAGGTCATTGGGCCGATCATTTCTAATGGGCTATTGATCCATGCCTAGCCCATAACATTTGTTCTTCTTTTGTTGGCCACGGATTCAGCTACAATTCAAGCCCACTCACCCCATGTCCGACCCGCCTACAATAACCGATCCAAGCCCACTCACCTCGTGTCCATTCCATCGTCGGATTTTTGATGCAAAATAGCCACGGATTTAGCCACGAGGTTGATGTTGTAGCCAAATCAGCATCGAATACAGCAACGAAATAAGCATTCGTAGCTAATGTCGTGGCTAATCACAACTATCATCCACTTCTTCAGCCACGAAATCAGCCACGGACATTTTATTCGTTGCTATTAGCAACGAATATGACGATGTGGCATTCTTGGGTGACCATCAGTCACGAAAATAGCCACGGTCAAGAACACTCGTGGCCAATGTCATTGCTATTGGCAATCAAAATAGCGTCGGCTGACATTCGTGGCTAAAAATCCGTAGCTATTTCCTGTTTTTTTAATAGTGACAGTTGTTATGTATTCCTTGATCCAGTTGACAAATTTCCCGTGAAAGCCAAATTTTTAAACGACTTTGATAATGAAGTCCCATTCAATTTTATCGTAGGCTTTTTACATGTCAAGTTATATTAAAATAACTATTTAAATTATAAATATCATATTTTTTTAACCTTTCCTCTTTTTTTTTTCCAAAATCCCCAGTAAGCTCGATGCCTCGCATATTGCCATATTTTAGCTAGTTGACGTTCTCAATTGTGGGTTATTTAGGATTTAAATAAAAAATTAAAGTCAAACATAAATTGTCTGATATCCTTGTTGTTTGCTTAATTAGCTATGACATGTTAACGTGACTACACGACGTTCTTATCAAAGTCGTTTTATATAATATATGATTCCATTAAGGCCAAAATACATAAATACTTTATTCACTTTTATTTTTAATTAATCACCCGTTGACTAAGAGTTTTCATTTTACGTACTCTAGCTAGTTATTTAGAAGTAACCATCCATTCCCTATTTCTCATAATATTCAACTTCTATTAACTTGAAAGCAAAAGACAAAAATGTCCCCAAATGGTTTGATTTTTAGTCTTTTTGGTACAAAATTGTCATCTATAATTAATTAAGTTTGAAATTTGAACTAACCTCAAACTTTCTAAAATTTTGGAGGGACGTACTCCTAAAATCCATATTTTGAAAACTTACCAAGCGGCAAGTGTCCTCTTCCATTGGTAGGTCGAATGCCGTCATACCTCCTTTGGTCATCAACGCTTTATTTGCCCCCTCCTATGACAGTGCTTGATAGGGATTTAATCGAAGGTGTTCAGTTTCCGTCTTCAATCTGTTAATGCATACCTGCGATTTATTCCTTAAAACTATATAAATAGAAAAAATAATAGTAATGTAATAAAAAAAACAAATTAGCTTGGGGGCGCCCTTTTAGCCTTTTATTTTTAAGTTATATTAATATTAGAAGTTTAAAGATAAAAGGGTGGATATATGGGTGGTTAATTACTTGTAAATAATTTGCTATAGGTATGTATAACATGTGATTAAATGAAAACTTTTAAATAATGGAGGGTTGATTGAAAACAAGAATAAAATAAATGGTGGTTTTATAAATTTTGTGGCCATTCATTGATGTTGTGATATATGCTTAATAATTATTGGTTTTTCTATCCTATGTCTTTAGGGCATAGGATAGAAACCCTAAATTGGAAAAGACTAAAAAAACAAGCAATCTTAAGAATCTAATTCAAAAAAGGTCAAAATAATTTTTTTTAAATTAAAAATTTTTCAAATTAAGACTCTTATCCTATATATGCCCAAAAATCGAATAACTATATACTCCATCCGTTTCATAATAAAAGTCGTTTGACTTTTTTACACGTATTTTTATGAGATAAAAACTATGGGTTCGTATGGGACAAAGTTAATAAACTGACTAAAATTATAAACAGACTAAAATTTATAAACTGTTGGTAAAAAGTAGTTAAAAATTTATGAAAAAATATAAACTCTGTATGGGGTGAAAAACAGTTTATTTGTAAAAAGTGTAGTTTATTTTGTTATTATTAGGGGTATTATGGTATTTTCAAATCAAATAAACCACATAAACTCCCAAAAAGCTATCAAAAATAGCTTCTTAAATAAATCCCAGAATAAACTAAAATCTCTTAATCAACCCCTCCCCATACAAGGTTAAAATTTTCAACCCCTAATTTTAGTAGTTTATTAACGCGTTTCCTATATACATCGCAAATACTTCGTCGGGTCCAACGTTGTAGGAACGTTGGATTAGACGTTGCTACAACGTCTAATCCGACGTTGCTAATTTCACTTATCGGATTTTATAACAACGTTGAATTTGACGTATTACAACGTCAAATTGAACGTTGCTATAATACGGGTCAGATCGGGCCTAATATAAGATATTTAAAAAAACAATTTTTTTTTTATTTGCAACGTCCTTTTGGACGTTGTTTTGTTTTTTTTTTTGGTGAGTGTGTGTGTGTGTGTGGGAAATTTTATTTTTTACCCTACCAACGTCGAATCCGACGTTGTTAGCCCGGTTCGGCCCGATCCGATCCTTCACTTCACATATTACAACGTTAGATCCGACGTTGCTAAAACGTTAAATCCAACGTTGCTAAAACGTCACATTCGACGTTTCATTAGCAGCGCTAAACGCTGATTTGCGGTGTATATAGGGAGACCCTTTATTAACTACTAAAATTGCATCCATACACACCCTATATAAAATATTATTTTTTAATGAATTTTTTCGATAAATTTATACTTATGACCACTAATTATGAAATTATTTATAAAAATTGATCAAAAAATAATATTTTATAGTGTTTTTAACTCCTAAAAAAGCGTGCAGAAAAAGACAAACGACTTTTATTTTGAAACAGAGGGAGTATGTGATAATATGTAATACGGTTTTTCTATCATATCCCCTAAGGGTATTGGATAAGACACTATATTGGGAAAGATTCCCTACAAAAAGGTAAACGACCTTAAAAATCTAATTAAAAAATGCTAAAGTAATTAAAAGTTTTAAAAAAAAATTCCAAATTGAGGGTCTTATCCTATGTCCTTGGTGCATAAGATAGAAAAATCGTATATAATAATGAATATGCCCTGCATACATATTAGTCGTTGGATCATATGATTGCTATATATATTATTGTATGTGCAAAATTAATAATTAAATAGTGTAATACCCGTGCCTTGAAGGCACGGGATTTTGATTCATTTCAAATTGAATATCATTCTATATATCTATATATAATACTACATTCACTACAAAAAAAAAATTGTTTTAGAAACGGAACAATTCCGTCGCTAAAAGTAGGATTGTCGTCGCTAATTTTCTTTTGCGACGGTCATGCCACGGCAAAGCTTCGGTCGCTAGCAATGGGGTAGCAAATAATAATTTGCGACGGCTGAGACCGTTGCAAAAAAATACCCATTTTTTTTCTTATTTTGGCCCATTTTTGTGACGGTAATTTTCCCGTTGCTAATTTTAATTTTCCAGCTTGCTTTGTTGTAATGCCATTACTGCCATGACCATTGAGCTAAATGTATTATTTCACTTGCAAGATCTATCTACCAACATTCAAAGACATAATTAATTGAATTTGAATTCCAATAGCCAAAAAGTTTTGAATTCCAATAGCCAATTTGAATTCCAATACATCAAAAGAGTATTGTGCAACTTCAATCGTTTTAAGTACATATATAAACCTAAGCAATCTAATAGTAAGAGTTCCAAACTTGACCAAAAACAAGTATTCAAGTTCCAATAAGTTCCAAACTTGGCCCTCTTTTTCCGATGAATCTTCTGAGCAATTTGATAGTAAGACTTGAACTCCATCTCCAATAAACTCTTTTTGATGAACACTTCACGCAAGCTACAACAAAAAAACCAAATACCTTAAGGAAACATGTAAAATATATTCACACGTCAAATATACAAGGAAATATAAGAGAATGGGAAGCAAATAATGTCATTAGGTCAAAAGAAAATGATTTAAAAGGATGAAATCTTACTTCCGAAGAAGTAAGATTGGTGTTCACTTTGATTTAGATATTGAGGTTGATCATGACAGAAACACCCCATTGCGTCTAGCAATAAAAAGACAGGACCACATTATGGAAAATATACTGATGGACATTGAATATACAACCGAACATCAAGAACAGAAATGGTCTCATGCCCATGGATCTTATGACATTACAACAAGAACTTTCTGATGACATGGTAAGCAATTACGAATAAATCCCATGACAAAATATTTCATATGCATTGACCAATCATCATGTACTGACATGAATTATATTTTTTCAAGGTGGAGATAGGCTATCAGCTAATATTCCAAGAAAGACCAAGGCAAGTTAACTCCAAACCCGAAACCATTCATGGAGCAACAATGACAGAAGAAATACCAACAAGCAAACCCTGAAGCAATTGAGGAAAGAACCCCTATTGAAGATCGTTCACAAATCCTGCTTGTAGCTCTTCAAGAACACAGTCACAAACATACAAAAGTAAAAAAGAACAAGCATACATAGAAGAAGTAACAAATTCATATATACAGAAGAACAAGATGGGTCTTAAAAAAAGAAACTACCTTAGTCAGAATCATATTAAAGAGTTCTGCCCCTGCTTTTGAATCCAACTGCTCATGAATACTTCTGTTCAAATAAAAGAACGTTCTTAAGAAGAAGAAAAAATCTGAAAATCAACCAGAAAAGAAAACAAACAGACGCAGATCATCAAACCGAAACAGAAAATAAGATTAATCTCAATCACAATTAAGAAACAAAAATAACTCATCTCTTGCACCAATGTCAAGGACATGGTGGGGTGATTCGCCAAGAATCTGACTCAACCAAAATATAACTCCTTAGTTAGAAAGGATTCATATCCATTGTCGAGCAACAAGATTGAATCACTAATTTCAAATCAAAGTAAGCTCCACATTGTTTCAGAAACAATATGCAATCTAACATATAAACCCGAACCTAAAGTTGCTAATGAGTAAATACATTGCCTTCAGATATTAAAAATTGCAAGATTCTATCTAAAATATTGGTATGTACCAAAACTTACACATGATAAATCGTTACTATCACGTACTCTTGAGTCTTCAAGGATAGGTGTTAGGATTTAAAAAATTGCAAAAAAGGTAGTCAGCCACCAAATATTTTTACAGTCAAAATCAGAAGAACAAAACAATAATGCCTCACGTCAGCACATGCTTACCTGTTTGAAGAAGCCATGAACCAGTGCCACTGTCTAGAGGGTATTTCCAAGATGCTTCCGAATTTCTTTTGTTAAGAACTCATTCCAAGTAAATGTTAATCCAGAAGATGTTGATCTTGTATTATTGCCACATAAGTTCTGTTGTCGGCTGTGCAGCCTGTGCATCAGATCATATGAATAAATGAAGCAGTAATCAGTGAAATCTACTCAACTTCTAAGGTGGAATCTCGATTTCAACAAGAGTTAATTACTAGGCGAGGATCCATATTGGCAATGACAGTGAGTGAGAAATGGTTTCACAAAGGAGGCGAGAGGTAGGCCGATAGGAATAATTTTTACCGAAATTCTCTAGCTTGAACACGCAAATAAGTTACCTCTTTGCATATTGTAAGTATTACTTGGTCCTCTTTAGAAGCCATTGCTGATTTCCTCAAATAGAATTCATGTCAATCTGCAAAACATTGTCAAACAAGCCAATTGTCAAACAATGAAGATGATAAGAATCTAAACACAAGAAATTGAATAATGCACATGTTCAAAGAACCAATATCACTCTATTTGTCCAGTAGTGAAATATTAACCAAATAAAAAAGAGAAAAGAAACAAGGGAGACATAAATGATGATATTGTTACGCCTTACCATGGGTGATGCAGATACCAGCTCCAATGAGCCTACAATGAGTCAATAATTGAAAGTGAATGCCTCAATTTTAGGCCCATAAGCTGAAGACTAGAAA
Organism: Persicaria tinctoria; assembly: GCA_037127255.1. Taxonomy (NCBI): domain Eukaryota; kingdom Viridiplantae; phylum Streptophyta; class Magnoliopsida; order Caryophyllales; family Polygonaceae; genus Persicaria; species Persicaria tinctoria. The sequence goes on from JBANSL010000006.1 coordinate 39,366,563, forward strand.
TGAACCTGCAATTCAACATGTAAAATATGTTTCACTGTTTTAGTTTACTACACGTCCAAAAACTCTCCAAATCTCAAATCTATATGATAGAGAGATTAGAAGGGCAATAAGAAGAAGAAATTAAAGAAAGAAAAATGTGTAACTACCCAATAAGACCAAATGGAATGAATCGATCATTGAAACCTGCCAAGTGCCAAGAAACTTCATCATCTTAAGGGAGAGTTTACCAAATAATTATTTATTGATTATACAAATGATATTCATTAATGGTACAAACAGCCTCCCTGCAAGTGATAGTGCATTATGAATCAAATAGCACACATTAAAAATGAAAGAAACTCATTAGCACATTACGGCATTATCATATTAATAGTTCCTATCTTTTTTTTTTGTGGATCAGAAAATCTTGTCTTGGTATGATGTAAGCTACTGCATGCAACATAGTTAATTCAATCAACTTTTGATCTGTAAAAATGGATACATATATATATATATATTGTGGGTTTTTTTTTCTCAACCTGTTTCTTGAAATTTAATGAAGTACGGTACAATCAGAAGGTATCTCACACACACAAGCCTACCAACAAGTCCCATTAACATAGAAAATTCAGCAGAACATGGAAATTCGATCTGAAGGTTTTTTTTCTATTTTAATGAAGCCCTATTAACCTAAAAAATTCAACAGAACATCCAATTTTAAATCTCATACACACAAAGGCCAAAAAAAACCCACAAAAAGAAAAGGCAGGTGAAGGTGTTATTAACTATATAATCAATCCACTGAAATGTAATATGTGAGACAAAAAAAAAGGCAGCAACAGAAAGAAAAAGAAAAGTACCTATAATCAAGAATGCGTGAATACATAAAGTGAGAATGAATAACAATAAAAAAATACCCGAGTCACTCAGATTTCTTTCTTTCACTCATATAAACTCATACACAGCTTGCCATGCCTACATCAGGTGAGAATGAATAGCAAGTTAGTGTTGGTGAACTCAAACTGCTGATTTTTTTAGCCACATAGGCTTTTAAGGCTTAACTCACCCTTAATCTAAGTTACTTGCCCGCCAATGCTAAAAGAAAGTGAAGTAAGATCAAAGAAAGAGGGCAAAGGCCAAAAAAACTACAATAAAATATACAAGTTTTTTTAATTTAAATTAAAAGTTGATCCAGAAAGTAAAAGAAATCCACATATTTCGTCTCTTTCTACCAAAAAACCTCTGGAAAGGATATGGCTTTTTAAGCATCTAGTAAGTTTGGTGATCATGAAAGTGACATCCTCTTACATTATTTACTTCTCTATTGTAGAGGAACCGGATGTAATTAGCTCAAAAGATAATAGGTTGTGCAGTCAGTTACAAGCATCAGATCAGCAACACTAAAAACTAAAGGTGTGATTGATGACCTATTTATTCAGAACACTCAAGAGTATAATCATCCATCTAAATATTGACACTCAAAATGAAGTTCTTTTGATGAGTGGATCAAGAACCAAACTTTGAATAGAATTAATCATAATGCCAGAACATAAAATCCTCAACATCTAAGAAATCTAGAAGTAATATTAGTGAGTTATAATTAACACCGCAAAATTCCCATTAGCACTTTAGCAGTAAAATCCCAACATGTAAAATTGGAAACAAAAAATAAGATTTAGTCTTAGAAGCATAAATAAACAAAACCCATTCACAAGAATACGTGACCAAGAATCACAGCAAAGCTCATACCAGTCATAAATCCAGTCACGGGATTCGCATTCAAAAGGCTAAAAGATAACACCACCCTCCCATTAGCACCTACAGGGATAAACTCCCCACGAATTGATCCTCTACTATCCACCATTTACAAACACTTTAACAAAAAATCTCAGCAATCTTTTTAACAACATCAGACTATCATATTTAGCCATTCACAAATTAGACTATCATATTATGGACAACAACATCAAACTAAATCGAGAAGAGTCCCAAGATGCAAATTCTGACACCTTAGCCCCGACCATTAACATATCTAATTCAGCAGAACAACCAATTTTAAATCTCATACACACAAGCCTACCAACAAGTTATCACCAATTCAATAAATTAGCAGCCTAGAAGGAAATATGGAGACCACATATATACTTGCACTAACCTGAGGCGAATTCGGAATCTGAATTAATTCAGATTCTAAATTCACAGAGATATGCCGAAGAAGGGCTGAAAGACGGGAGGAGATGCGCGGTAGAATCATGTTGGCCTGGGCAAATAGATGGGCGAACGGGTGTTGCGAGACGGGTCGAGAGACGCCGAAGAATCACACAAGAGGAGGAGCGAGGCCGGAAGAACAGAGAATGATGAGGGCTGTGACTTAGGGTTCCCGCTCCCAGAGACTGTCTCTCTCCTACTTTCACAAGATCATATTCTCCCTGGAGTTCTTCTTCGCTCATAGATTGGATCTCGTGCTCAATCATCGCTCCAAAGATGGCTCGCACTCGAGATATCTCTCCTTGAAGCTTTTTCTGTTCAGCAATTGTCCGCCATGGAAGCCTCCGAGCTCTCTCAAACATGGAGATCGATCTCCGTCGGTCTCTCAAACCCTAGCTCCTCTCTAAGGCGCTGAGGGAGCTGGATAATAAGAGGAGCGGCTGGGTGGGTAGGGTTAACTCTTTCTTTATCCCGTTCTTTCTTTTTCTTTTCTTTTTGTTTTTAATTAAAAGCGACGCTGACCGTCGTTAAATTTTGCAATGGATTAAATGTCGTCGCTCAACCCGTGGCAAAACACCCCTTTTGCAACGGCAAAACCATGCCGTTTCTAAACTGGTGTAGCTAAAGGAATTTTTTTTTGTAGTGATTAATATATACTTGTTTACAATAAAAATAATATGTATAAAGTATTTTTTTAATTTATAAATTAGTTGGAAAGCGATACAATATAATTTTTTAAATGATTTAATAAGGTAAAGTAGTAATAAAACTCAAACACACCACCTATTATAATTTGCAATACATATATAATTATTATCATTAGGATAAAACTAAAAGGGAAAATATAAGTTGTCATATAATGATTAAAAAAATCATAAGCACATGATTGTACGAATACTTTTGAAGTTATGTAGATATACATTACTTATTCATTATTTTCATGAGAAAGATGGCTAGAAAGAGGGAGAAATAAACAGAGAAAATAAAGGTAAGATGGTAAAAAAAAACAAGTGATATAAGGCGTGTCGACATAAGATGTAAAATAAGTAATGCTTGTAAGTCTTACTAACTTTACAAAAAAAATTGTAAGTCGTAAATTATTGAAATTATAATAAGGTACATCTAGGGTGTATAAAATAAATATAGATGTAAAATATTCATTTTGGGGATAAATATTTTTTTCTCTGATATTTGAAGCCAAACACCCAAAATTAATCATAAAAGAGTGTTTAAGAATATCATTGAGAAACAAGTTACAGCAGACAGACATTCACCATATTCAGAAACAAGTTACTGACGCTGAAAATTTGAAGCTCACTAAACCCCCTACAAACACGGAGATTAAGAATATCATTGAGAACATGGCAGAAGATAAAACGCCAGGACCCGATGGTTACCCTCCTGAATTCTTTAAAACATATTGGCATATTGTAGGTGTCTCGTTTTGCAAAGCTATAAAGGCTTTTTTTCACTCGAGCAGCCTACTCTCAGAAATCAACCAAACTTTTATTGCTCTTATACCTAAAGTAGATAATCCTACCACTATTAACCATTTCAGGCCAATTAGCCTCTGTAACACCACCTATAAGGTTATATCCAAGATTCTAGCCAACAGATTAAAATCTGTCTTGCCAAAACTAATCAACCCCTTCCAAGGAGCCTTTGTAGAAGGCAGGTCTATACAAGACAACACCCTTATTACCCACGAAATTTTCCATAGCTTCCACAAACAAAAAGGTAGAAAAGGGTGGATGGCTATAAAACTAGATATGGAAAAGGCCTACGATAAAATCAGCTGGTCTTACATCGAAGCTATTCTCCAAAAATTTGGATTTGATCAAATTTGGATACGATGGGTTATGAAATGTTTAACCAACACCTCTTTCTCTGTTTTATTAAATAACTTCTCTGGTCCACAATTCAAACCAAACCGAGGAATCAGACAAGGAGACCCACTTGCTCCCTATATCTTTGTACTTGTCATGGAAAATCTGGCTCGTGAAATGCATAAGGAAGCCTTGCAAGAGGATGCACTCATAGGTATCAAACTAACAAAAAATGGTACTTCGATCCCTTTCCTTACTTTTGCAGATGACACAATAATCTTTGCTAAAGCAGCCCATACAAGTCTCAATACCATCCAGAACATGATTAACAAGTTCTCAAATCTCTCTGGGCTAACGATAAACTACAACAAAAGCTCCCTCCAATGTTCTAGTAATGTCAACCCAAATCTTACCAGATCCCTTGCTCAACAAATGGGTATCCCTGTGTCAAAAACTCTTGAAAAATATCTTGGTATACCATTGGTTAATGGCAGAATTAAAAATTGCGTGTTCGAGGAAGCAATTCAAAATCTGAAAAAACAACTATGTAAATGGAAGGCGTCGGCCCTCTCTCAAGCAAGGAGAGCCACCCTTATTCAGGCTAATCTCAATTCCAAAACAAATTATCTAATGCAAAATTTCTTGCTTCCAAAAGGGATCCTACACCAAATAGATCAAATCAATAAAAATTTCTTCTGGAACAAACTCCAATCAGAACGCTACACTCCTCTCATTAGTTGGGATAATATATGCAAACCTAAACAACTAGGGGGCATTGGTATCAACAAAGCAGAGGATCTTAACATTAGCTTACAAATGAAACTCCTATGGAAACTGTACACAGATGATACTAACATTTGGGTTCGCATTATAAAGGAAAAATACCTACTTACGGAGAATATTAGTCAAAGAACAAGCCAAAACACCTCATGGCAATTCGGCAGACTGTTATCCCTAAGGGAGAAATTCAACACTGGTCTTCATTGGATAGTTGGAAATGGCCAGCTTATAAATGTATGGAACGACCCTTGGGTTAAATCTTACTCTCTCTTGCTCCACATAGGAACCAATGACCCAAACATGAAAGTTAGCCAACTGATAACTGATAGGAAACAATGGGACTCTAACCTGCTGAACTCCTTGTTCCCCACTCATGTAGTCAAAGCCATTACAGACATCCAAATCCCCACGTGGGAGGCACTGGATAAGTTAGTCTGGACCCCAGAACCTAGCGGTCACTTTACTGCAAGATCAGCCAAAAAAGCAATCAACACCTACAATACAAATGTTTCTGATTACCACTGGATATGGAAACTGAACATCCCTCCTAGAATTAAGAACCTAATTTGGAAACTCTCCATTGATGGCCTCCCAACCAAGCTCAGATTAAATAAGTACATAAACAGGGTCCCTTCTCAGTGCTCCCTATGTAACTCAAATGATGAGGACGCCTATCACCTCTTCTTTGATTGCACCTTCACTAAAACTCTTATTGCAAACTATGAGAGAACAACCAAGAAAAACTTTACAATAAGCAGACAGGATCTACCGATGTTAGAAATCCTACAAAATATGAAAAACAACAGCCACTTTGATGACCTTTGCTTCTTATGGCAATCCGTTTGGGAAACTCGGAACAATCTAATTTTTAGGAACAAACCCCCGGAAAACCATACTGGAACTATCCAGAAAATCATTGCCAATAAGTCTAATCGGAACCATTCGACTGATGGCCAGGCTATTAAACACAAAATCATGAAAAGGAGTAAAGCAAAATGGACTAAACCAAAACGGGCTTTCTACAAAATCAATGTAGATGGCTCCGTCAAACCCACTGGCACCTGCCAGGTGGGAGGGGTCATCCGAGATTCAAATGGTCGTATTATTGATTTATTTCATCAAGAGATCTGTAACTGTACGGTTCTCCAAACAGAGGCTGCAGCTGTTTGTGCAGGTCTGCATCAAGCCCACAGGTTAGGACTGAGGAAAGTAATCATGGAAAGTGACAGTCAGGTGCTGATTCAAGCCATAAAGGGTGAAATCAAAGCAAACTGGGAAATTCTAAGACACTTGGAAGAAATCAAGTTACTACGGAGCAACTTCATCAATGTTGAGTTCCACCACTGCTACAGAGAAGCAAACAAGATCGTTGACCATATTGCTAAGCATGGTGCTATTTGTAATTTGTCTACTCTCCCTTATAATAGGGACCTTTGTACTATCATCCGCCAGGATGATCATGAAGGTGGCAAACAGTTTATGTAGCCCCTTCTCTTTTTTACCTACTGTAAAAAAAAAATCATAAAAGAGTGTTTATTTATTTATTTTTAAATGATAATATATGCAAATTTCACATTTTCTTTTCTCAAAATTCTTCAAGTTTTGTTTGTAGATCTTAAAATGTTATTCTTTTTATTCCAAATAGTCATTTAAGATGTTTAAAATAAATGTAGTTTATCTCTAAAAAATCTTTTGTTAAAAATTTATATAGATGTCATGTAGAATGTGCAGAGTAAGTATGGATTTAAAATATTCATTTTGGATAATTATTTTTCTCAATTTTTGAAGGTTAACAGGTGCAAAAATAATTTCTTCTTAAAATTAATGATGTTTTGCTTCTATCTCCAAAAATATTTTTAAAAAATTCAATAAAAATTTAAGATGTTTATATTGTATAATGAATGTAAATTTTAAAAAGAAATATATAATATTATTGATGAATGAAATGTATAGAGAAAGTCATGATATTAATCAAATAATGATATAAAAGACCACACAGAATGATAATATCCAAAATTGTGGTCCGATGTATCAATGTATATAATCTTTTCTATGAAAAAATAAAATAAATATTTTTAAAATAGATAAAAAAAATTGATATAATTAGCATATCAATTTAAATAATCTTCGTATGAAAAATAGGAAACAAATATATGTCAAATGGGAAACAAATAATTTCAGCAATAATATTGACCAATAAGAAAATACCATTTGAATAAAAAATTTAACTTTAATTATGGGCGTGACACGTCAACAAAATACTAGCAGAATTAGTAATATTAATTGATGATTGATTGATACTAGATATTAACAACTAGCTCGACAGCACCTATTATTCAGTGATCCAAAATCTGAGAAACTTTGTTATTAATTTGATTGTGTTTAATAAATAAGGAAAAAAGAACATTACTTTCTCCACATCTCCACTATCCCTTTATCCTGAAGAAGAACACTTAAAAGGCCTTCCTTCTTTAACATTTCATCAACCAATTAACCCACCCCGACGACCAAACTATAGGAAAAAAAGATGTTGCAACACCCAGTTCGGGTAGCGAACCTAACTGATCCTGATCTGACAACAACATTACTCGACGCTATCTACACAGACATGGCGAATGCAGACGCTAAGACTCTGCTAAACATCGAGAGATTCATGACTCTTACAGTCCTACTCTTTGCCTTAGCTTCCTCCTCCTCAATGGCTTAAAGAAGTTGTTTGCGGTATGGCTCATTAAGATTGTGTCTTGGGCATGTTAGACGATACTCCCGGTCTTGCTCTCTTACACTTTGGGTCTTATGGGAGGCATTACCATGTCCTCAATAGGTAACATTTGGTCTGTCTTTTTGGGTCTTTGGGTCTTATGCGAGTTTCGACAATCGCAGTGCTTTTAGCCTTGATGAAAGAAATGGAAGATTGAGGATCTTCATCCAGTTTCTTGCCAACTTTTTCTTTATACTACTTCTTGTCTACTATCTATCTTTTAGATATCAAGTTCTTCCCATCCTACTCGTTTCTTGTCGTGCTTATGAAGGTCGCAGAGAGAATGGTTGCATTGGGATGTTTATAGTTATATATATTAATTATAATCATAATTAATATATATAACTATAATGTTTATAGAATATATAAGGGTTAAATAATTAAAAATAAAAATAAAAGATGTGGAATCCACATTTGGCCTTCCAAAATTCCAAGCAAAATTTGGCTTTTGATTTAGAAATAGCCTACCAAAAATTTGGCCAAAATAGAAAATGGCATATGGTGGAAGAGAAAATAGGCTAAAATAACAATTATAGCCTATGGTGGGAGTTGCTCTTAGAATAGTGAATTCCAACCTGAGCAAATAGGAATGGTGAATCCTATATTGACTGTGGAGTGAAATTTTTTTGTTAGAATGGTGAATTCCAACCTGTTTAGGATTTCCAGGAACCTAACCTAGCTCATAAGCAAATAGGAATGGTCCATGAGTCAAATAACTACAATTGAGGTCGAAAAAAAAAAATCGACTCAAATTCGTTCATTTATTAAATGAACCAAGCATGAACATATTTTAAACTCAAGTTGTTTATTATTTATACACATGAAACTAACTAAATAAGCTAAAGATGAGTAATCCTCTCGCCGGTTCTATGTAGAGCGAGGGAGGTCAAGCGAGCTAGGGCGGATCTTAGATCTGAGCCGAGGTCGAGCGAGGCAACGGCGAAGCGGAGGAGGAGGCCGGAGCGAGCGAGGGAGCGATGGAGGGAGGGAGGCGGTAGCGAGCGAGCGAGGGAGCGATGGAGGCCGGAGCGAACCGACGGCGGAGTTGGCGGCGGTGCGAGCGTTGGATGTGATTCCAGATCGGGGGAGGGAGAACAACGATTTGTCGAAGGTAGAAGAAGGAGTTTTTAATAAATTACAAAACTTACCCCATGAATATGGAAATTAAAAAAACTATCTATATTTTATTATGTGATCCATAATCTATATTTTTATTTTTGCACAACAAAATGTAATAAATTACAATGTACTCTTATATTTGCACGACTAAATGTAAAAAAAAAAAAAAAAACTAGACTTTGTGAAATTGTTATCCATGCTTGTGATGCGTTATGCGGAGTCGTGTTTAGTTTGTATGATGTTACTAGACTTTGTGAAATTTTGCTCAACATCATCTTATTTTTGCTCAACAATAGGTTATTTTTGCACAACAATCGAGACTAGCTTGTGAAATTGTTCTCAACATGATTTTATTTTCTCTTAATATTATTTTAAGAGTTGCACGACTCTGTTGTAAGAGTTGCACGACTCTGTTGTAAGAGTTGCACGACTCTGTTGTAACAATTCATGTGCCTCTCTATAGACAATAATTGCACAACATGGGGGATTGGTGAAATTTTGCTCAACATCATCTTATTTTTGCTCAACTATATGTTATTTTTGCACAACAATCGAGAGTTGTGAATTTATTCTCAACGTGATCTTATTTTATCTCAATATAATTTCATACTTTCTCAATAAATTATTGCTCAACATGTTCTTATTTTTGCACAGCATGGTCTTATTTTTGCTCATCAATAGACAATAATTGCACAACATGGGGGATTGGTGAAATTTTGTTGAGCATCATCTTATTTTTGCTCAACTATATGTTATTTTTGCACAACAATCGAGACTTGTGAATTTATACTCAATATGATCTTATTTTATCTCAATGTAATTTCATAATTTCTCAATAAACTGTAAGCGATTCAGAATAAATTGAAGCAGGTCTAGTTTTATTTTTTATTTTTTTTAACATTTTGTCATGCAAATATAACCGTAAATTGTGAAAATATAACATTTTGTGGTGCAAAAATAAAAATAAAAATATAGATTATGGATCACATAATAAAATATAGATAGTTTTTTAATTTCTCATATTTGTAGGGTGATTTTTGTAATAAAATATATAATTTTTTGTAATTTTCATATTTACGGGGTCAGTTTTGTAATTTAATAAAAGTTTCATCTTCTATCTTGTGAAATCGTCGAACACATCGTTCGGAGGAGATCTAGCTCCGTCCCCCGCCTCGCTCGCTATAGCGCCGCCGCCTCGCTCGACCTCGCTCGGACGCGCCACTACATATCTGGATCGGAGGAGGAGTGACGGCGGAATCCGACTTCAGATCTGGACTCGCTCGCTCGAGCCACTTCAGATCTGGACCGGATCTCGCCGAATCTCGCCGGATCTTGTCGAATCCTCCATTTTGTTGGCCAAAAATCCTCCAGATTTGTCAAATTCGCACCAGATCTCGCCGAATCTTGCCGGATGAGGAAGAGAGACGCCGCAACTTCGCTGTCTGGCTTTGCCGCCATATATCGAAACCTCCAATCCGACGCAATCTCATATCTGTCGAAGAAGGAACTGGAATTCGGACGATGACGATTGCTCCCGATTTGGTCTCGAGAAATCTGGAAAGAGAGGAGAGGAGTCGAGAAATCTGGAAAGAGAGCGGAAACGCGTAGGAGGAGCGCGTAGGAAGGGTTTATATAGCGACTAATTCACTAATTTGTCCCAAAACATGGACATTTCGCAAATTAGGCTATTTTGCAAATTACCCCTTAACTTAATATCAGTCTAGTTGTCAATCTGAATCAAACAAGTTGAGTGTGGGTGGAGTGAACTAAACGTTCAACATAACTTGTGGATCGATCCAACTCATTAGCCCAAGCCCAACCCAATGCAACTTATAATCTTGCGGGTTAATCATATTTGGACCATTTTGGTTTGGCCAAATTTAGTGATTATACCATTTTCAATTTATTTTTTTTGGGTAAATATAACTAGAGAAAATTTGCGTCTTCGGCGCAAATTTTCGGCCCAATTAGCCAAATATACACGTTTGTGTAAAAATTGCAAAACTATACAAATTTAATTTTAAACCTAATCAGATTCTTGAATTGGTAAATAAAGAGCGGTCATTCCGGAGTTCGAACCGGGGACCTATGACTATTATCCACAAGTACTTTCCGATGAGCCATCCCGGAATGGTTAACCTAATCAGATTCAATCGACCCAAAATCTCAGATCCAAAAATCCTCTTCTCCTCGCTCTCGCTCCTCCTCCTCGGCTTCCATGGATGCGCTTCCTCGTTCGTTTGCAAATTTCCTCCTCCTCCGTTTCGGACAGACGACGCCAGATCTGGAGGCGGAGCGCTCTTGATTTCGCAAGGCTGACAGATTCGCAATTGACGAATGGAGTATTGATTCTCGGACGGCTATGGAGGATGCTCGGCGTTCGTCTGTTCTCGGCATCGTCTCCCTCCCAACCACCAGATCTTCCGGCGATTCCCCTCCCGCGCACGATCTCACCTCCATCGTCCGCACCTCGGTGCACAGATCCGACGTTCTCTCCTGTTGCTCTCGCCGCCTCTCACGATTGCCGCTGGTTTCCTCTTGCTATTGCTTCAGATCTGGCGTTCTCCATATCGGCGTTGCGACAGTTTCGGCGGTGCTCACCATGGCCACCGGAGGTGCTTCACAAACAGCTTCTAGGCGACGGACACCTGCCGACGCCTCTGCCGACGCCTTCGAGCCCAATTTCCCCTTTCTCCCTCTGTTAACACCATTGAAGAATAACGTACAGGTCTATATCAACTCTCTCTCTGTGTAACTCTTGATTTACTTCCAAAATCTGTCTTCGTAGTTTTACAATTCAACTTCTTTTTCCTCCTTTTTCTTTGTGGATGCTTTTGACTTCTTAATCGCTGATGATTACTAAGTCTTCCTCTGTTTAATGAGTTTGGTCTGCGTGATAAAAAATCAGAAGGTGATTTCAATCTGTTGCATTCATTGACACTAATGAACTGCTGAAGAGGAAAAATCAGAAGTTGATTTCAATCTGTTGCATTCTTTGCCAGTTATATCTAAATTCAACAGATGTATTAATGCTTTATGTATTCCTACTTCAGATGTGATTGTGATTGCTTTATGCAAATGGTTTGATGTTTTCATTAATGAAGTAGCCATTGCCCAATTAGTTTATCTTTTTTATACTCCGCATCTTATAATTCTAAACATATATGCATGTGAAACAAGTCATTAATAAAAAAGTTATACAGTATAGAATATAATCTAGCAGTTGAACTTGAAACTACCTGTAAAATCGAATTTAATTACAACTGATTTTTGTATGTTGTTGATTTTTTGTGTGAGTAATGCAATTTGTCTCCAATTTATTTTAGTGCTGACATCATTTTTAGTTAAATATTATATACGTAGGTGTATATATGTATGTTTGAGTCCTTAAAAATTGGGTTGTTTTTTAGTGCTGACGTCGTTTTTATGCGTATTTTTTAGTGCTAACATCGTTTTTATGCATATTTTTCAATGCTGACACCGTTTTTAGTTGGCTATTATATATGTAGGTATATATGTATGCTTGAGTCCCTAAAAATTGGTTTATTTCTTAGTGCTGACATCGTTTTTATACGTATTTTTTAGTATATATGTAAGTATATGTATGTTGTTCTGTGTATGACAGCAAATGATTGTCCACCTAAATCTAAGTGTGTGTGTGTGTGTGAGATCTTGGTCTGCATCTGCTAACGCCTAACAACCCATTGATTCATTTATGATTGAATTTCATATATATGGTATAGGTTGATCATCAAGTACTCTTAAGATATATATTTGAAAATTACCAAACTGTTACATATATAAATCATATATAATATATACCTAACTAGTGATTGTATGATTGCTAAAGGGAGGAAGAATGGAGGGTATGAAAGGAATGTAGAAGCACGTGTTTAGGTTGCTCTATAGGTATATATGTATGCTTGAGTCCTTAAAAATTGGTTTATTTTTTAGTGCTGACATAGTTTTTATCCGTATTTTTTAGTGCTGACATCGTTTTTAATTTGATATTATATATGTAAGTATATATGTATGCTTGACTCCTTAAAAATTGGTTTATTTCTTAGTGCTGACATCGTTTTTATACGTATTTTTTAGTGCTGACATCGTTTTCATGCATATTTTTGTGTAGGTATATATATTTGCTGACACCGTTTTTGCTATATAAGAGATGGATGAGGAAAGAGGTCAGCATTGTCGGCGTCGAAAAGTTCTTTGTTTTAATTGTTTACCGTTATTCTTTGTTTCTCACTACCAAAAATAAAATAAAATATTCGTTTTTTTAATGTGGAACACTCCTTTGTCTCTTTGTTCTACCCCTTTTATATTTTTAATGACTTAATACGTCAAATATATTGATCTTCGATGTCATCATTGTCGGCGTCAGTATCCTCGTAGAGGGTGTGAGCAATGCTGACGTCAGCATTCCCGACATCATTGTCGTCGGCGTCAGCATTCTCGTACACGGCGTCAGCATTGCTGATGTCAACATTCCCGTCGTCGGCGTCAGCATTGACGCGTGGAACAAAAAAACTTCCTTGTAAACGGTGTTAGCATTGACGCCAGAAAAAAAAAAAACAAAAAAACATTCCTTGTAAACGGTGTCAGCATTGCTGACGTCAACATTCCCGATGTCGGCGTCAGCATTGGCGCGCGAAAAAAAAAATCATCCTTGTAAACGGTGTCAGCATTGCTGACGTCAGCATTTCCGACGATGACGTCAGCACTGACGCGCGAAAAAAAAAAAAAAACTGGCGCGGGGGGCACACGGGGGAAGGGGGGCAAATTTAACGTTATTTTAATTGGTAATGACTTAATACGTCAAATATATTGATCTTCGATGTCATCACCGTCGGCGTCAGCATCCTCGTAGAGGACGTCAGCAGCATTCTCGACGTCATTGTTGTCGGAGTCAGCATCCTCATAGACGGCGTCAGCATTCTCGACGTCAGCGTCAGCATCCCTCAAACGGTGTCAGCATCGTCGGCATCCCCGATGTTAGCATCTCCGACACCGACGTCAGCATAGTTGGCGTCAACATCGACAACATCCCCGTTGTTAGCATCTTCGACGTCCTCCACATCAGCGTTGTCGGAGTTGGCAGTGTTGCTGACGTCAACATTCTCGACGTCGGCGTCAGCACCGGCGCGCGGGAAAAAAAGTTGGCGTCAACATTCCTTTAAACGGCGTTAGCAATGCTGACGTCAACATCCCCGACGTCGGCGTCAGCATTGACGCGCGAATAAAAAATAAAAAGAAATAATAAACAAAGAAAATGAGAAATAATATATTGGTTAAAAAATAAATTAATGACAAATCTTATTCATGCAATAATTAAAAAGAAGTAAAAAAAACAAAGAAAATGAGAAATAAAGTGGTGGGTGGGGGGAAGAAAAAAAGAAAAAGTAAATTAAGAAAGAAATGAGGGAGGAGGGATTACGTTAGTTGGGAGAGAGGTGGGATGGTGGGGCCCAGTTATGGGGTCCATGGGGAGAGGCTTTTGATCTTCACACGCGCAGCTTTTTTTTTTATTTTTTTTTTACACGCGCTAAAGGTATGAAATAGGATGTACAGTTTTGCAAAATTTTCAAAATCTTGTATATTTGGCTAATTTGACCTTCATATTTGTATATTTGGCAAATCATCCCATATAACTATTACTCTATGAGTTTTGTTTTGGACGAGGCTATTAACTAGACTGTTTTTTTTTTTTTGTGCTAGGTATTAACAAGACTGTACGTAGTAATTGACTGTTCAATCTCGATCTATTTCATATAATAAATTGTAATAGAAAAATGGTTGACTTTGGATCATTCCATTAACTACTACGCTCAGAATATAAGACCGTCATTTATAGTCCGATTCGTTCTTTAATATCGATAGATGTTTGGACAACACTAACTATTAGAGGTGGCAATCGGACTGTTGGAGCCGGATTCGGGTATACCCATTCGGGTTCGGTCATATATTGGGCCGGGTCATATGTCGAGTATATTATATGTTCAGTCGGTTTCGGATCGGGTTGGATAAGTTCGGGTAAAATGGATTTCGGATTGGGTCGAGTTCGGATTGGATCAAGTCGGGTCACATTTAGTTTTACTATATAATGATTATTTTTTGTTTATCTTAATTAATGACAATTAAAATTCATTTATTTGGTTATATTATGTCTCATTATTTGTAATGCACGTTTATTTGAGTGTTTTAAATTAAGAAAATTAAAGTAATTATAAAGATGAGTCGGGTCTTGCCCGGGTGGAGTCAAGGATAGATCTGGTCATATCCATTTGAGTATAGGGTCAAAATGAATCGAACTCGAATTAGGATTTGAGTGGTACATAACATTAGATTTTCGGATTTCGATTAGATGTGGATTCGGATGGGTGAGATAGGGTTCTCGGGTCGTTGTACTAACTATTATAGAGTCTACTTTAACTTGTGCACACATTAGCAAGAGTAGACTTCCTTATTTATACACACGTTTTTTTAATTTTGTTATATAAAAAAATATCAAGAACTCTACACACATGCAAGTTGGTACTAGGAATTTGGGACCACTAGAAAATGAGCTGAAAATGAAACCAACTTTATTCCTCAACTAATGCAACCTGCCTAACACTTTGATTTTTCATGCCTTTACGGCTTTACCTGTAGACCGAAAATTGCCCATATTTATTACTCTATCAAATTAAAAAAAGTGATGGAACACCAGATCTTTTTAACTTTTATAACTTCAAAGCTATAAAAGTTAAATAAAAGAATATCTCTTAGACTATCCACAATGATTTTGTTTAAAATACGCACATTTGCACAAGATGTGTAAAAATACACTTTACTTTTTGATAATTTGCTTCATTGATAAAATGTGCATTTTTTACACATCACTCAAATACAATTCATTTCAAACAAAAAAAATCATTAAAAAAAAAAACAAACCAATGAAATTGTCTTACTTTTTGTAAAAGTCTATGCACATGGGGGAGGTGGTGTGCTCAAATTTACATATCACATGCTCAAATGTGTACATTTGCACACATCTAAAACAACCAATTGAGCTCAAAAATGTCTAAAAAGTACACATTTGCGCACTACCATTGTGGATGGTCTTAGTTCATAGCTTTAAAGCTTTTTTTTCCCTTCTTAGCATAGTTTCGATCGACACAATCACTCTACATCTAGATCAAGTACTGTATGGTCCATTTAAGGAGTTGACCCTCCTATCCACAAGAAACTCCATATTTTCAAGAGATTCGAACTTCAAACCTCTTGACATGGGATATAGTCCCGGAACCACTACATCAACTTATTATTGTCAGTGTATCGTCTTAAATAAATACTCTCTTAGTTTTAGTTTAACTTGACCCTTTCTACTGATTTGATTTATCGAGCCAAGGGGACTCAAGCCAGCCCAGGGGCATGGGTCATCCCTGCACACAAATATATTAATATCAATTTCTAAATTATAATCCCTGCACACAAATTACAAATATACTTGAATGTTGATGGAAATTCTTGGAAAACTCACATTTAAAAGGTAGAATTTAAAAAAAAAAAAAAAAAAAAGTAGAAAAGCAGATAGAAGATGACGTGCACCAAAAAAAAAAAAGTTATGTACTCTTGAATCTTGAACAATGTTAACTTGTTAAGTGAAGACCTATTGGTAGAGAAAATTTAAGAAGGTGGAATTTACAAAACGTTGATTTGTACTATCCTTGTAAAATTAGAATTAAAATTAGAATTTGTTGTAGAATGAAACTTATTCAGTTATGTAGTGTACAAAACATTTATTTATATAATTTTTCTTTTAGAAAGATAGAATTTTATATAGAATGATATCAAGACATTTTTAGAAGAAAACTTTAACATGTATACTTTATCATTATTAAATCAAAAGGATATTTTTTTTTATGACGTGGAACTCACCTTCGGTGACAACTGACAAGCCCCGAGCACGTGATCCAACCAGCAAGAGCCACGTACCAGGTAAATCGGTTTGCGCCGACCGACTCGACCCAGTGGTAGGAAGCAAGGTAAACCTTAGGTTTTCACCCAAGAAAAGAGGCGGAGACAGGGATCGAAGTCGAGATCTCTTTACCCCTCCCCTTGCTCCTTACCACAGGTCCACAGGGCCACCCTGACTGGGGCAAAAGATATTTTTTTAATGATGAATTATTTGAATATTATTTAATAATAATTAGAGAACTATTTGAATTATTATTTAATAACTAGAGAACTAAGGAGAGATCGATGTGTAGAATTAGAAGCCTTTGCATATTAAAGTATCAACATTGATTAATGATTGGCCATAATAATGGCCATGACTTGTAAACAACCCATCTTACATATTTGAACATTTTTTCCATCAAAAATCATGTTGTAGGAAGAGTTATACCAATCTTATATAAGTATAAATAATTAAATATTGATTGATATATTGGTGATTGGTCATGAATTTTTTTTAATCTTTTGTCGCGCGATCAGTGTGTGCGGGGATGGACCAAAAGTAAAAACAAAACCCCTTAATTTTCAATTTTATTTTTTAACAAAAAACATTTATATAATATAACCCATTCAATTGAACCACAAACTTCTATTATTAAATCAAATGTTTTTATGAAATAAAATTCTCTTATTTAATTAATTAGTTAATTTAAAAATTAAAATAAATATATAAAAAAATATTATAATACTATCTTTCTTATACCAATCCATGTATTTTTTTTTATATTTTGATTTATTATGTAGGATTTAAAATAAATTAAAACACATAAAAATGAACAAAATAAATATGAAATTATATAGAAAAAAACTTAACAATATAGTTGACGATTTGTAATGTTTTTTTTTATCATGCATAAAAAGCATGTAAAAATTACAAAAAATCAAGTATTTTGATACAAAGGGGTATATTGTTTTCAAACAACCATCTTTGTATCCTTTTTTTTTTGTTCTGAAACAAACCTTATATAATACTAGTAGTTTTTTTAGGTGAGTAGCTCGATATCCATAATTTTGGGCTTTATTAGGAAAATGTCCATCACCTTCTCCATATTAGCAAAATGTCCACCCCTAAAATAAAGTTGCTGAAATTTTTGTTTTCAGCAAAAAAAAAAAATTCCGCGAAATTTAGTTTTTTTTTCCCGCGTTGCTGAAACTGCTGAAACCGAAGTTGCTGAAATTGAGTTCTTTTTTTCCACGTTGCCGAAATTACTGAAACCGAAATTGCTAAAATTGAGTTTTTTTTTTCTCCATGTTACCTATTTTTTTCGCTTTTTTATCCACGTTTCCTGAGTTGCTGAAACACATGTGCCACCCTATGTTTCAGCAGTTTTTTTCTTTTCGCGTTACTTTTTTTTTCGTTTTTTTTTCGCGTTTTCAGAGTTGCTGAAACCCCTGTGTCACCCTCTGTTTTAGCAGTTTTTTTTCCGCGTTACTTTTTTTTTTCGCGTTGCCGAAACCGGAGTTGCTGAAACCCCGATTTCAGCACTGTTGTTGATGCTGAAACAACGTTGTTGATGCTGAAACCCTGATTTCAGCAACGTTGTTAATGCTAAACCCCCGGTTTCAGCAACGTTGTTGATGCCGAAACCCCGATTTCAGCAACGTTGTTGATGCTGAAATTATTGTTGAAATCGTGTTACGGGGTATAAAATTTAGCCTATGCAGAATTCGAACCCACGTTTTTGTGCATAGCACATCGCTCTACCATTAAGCTAAGAGACTTTTAAAGGAGATTTAAAGCATGCATTTCACTATTTCAGTATTTATTTCAGCATTTCAGTATTCATTTCAGCATTTCAGTATTTATTAGTTGCGAAAATAAATATAAAAAATGTAAAAGGGGGAAAGCAAGAAATCTAACATTTGTAAAGGCCTACAAATTGATTAAAAGTTAGCTCTACCATATCATCTCTCATCATGTGAAACCTAGATTCAAGTCCAATGAGAGGCTTCACCAACAACAGCCTACTGACTGAAACAATGCTCTAGCGAGCAACTATACAAGAAGCAGAACTGACTGCCAAATGCTAATCAGGAAGAATCTAAAATGTAGCTTTTAGCCAATTCTTCCTAGCTCCTACTTCCATTCCTCTATAGGCTATAACCATCTCCAACCTGTAACGGCCCAGAATTATGATTTCCGGGTTACGTTTCAAGGGATGAAAACCCTTGTTCGGATCTTGCAATCCAGGTACGGGTCGAGGTTTAAAACTCATTTTAAGATTAGTGGAAAGAGGGATTTCAAACCCTAAAAACCTCGAAGGGCCGTTGGGTACCCTTAACCTATCCTAAGACTATGTCGCGTAATCAATTTCAACGGAAGTAAAGCGGAAGCAAAGTAAAGACACAAGTGCCACGGCAGAGCCGGGTCAAACCAAATCATGAGTGGATAATTACAATTTTACTAAGTTAGAGTATTAGCCAGATTCTTCGATTCGCCAAAAGGGAACCCCGTCCTATAGACATCGAGCATTCGAAATCTGCAGAAAATACCTTTAAAAAAAAGAACGGGGAAAGGAGTCAGATCGAGCCACTCATGCGGGACCGGCAGTCCTCGCTAAGGCCACATAGTATGTGCTATACCTAATAAAGATGCTCTAATGCAGTACGAAAGTCAAACACACTAGCATGCTCCTAGTTCATAATAATGTGCAGAAATACTGTAAAGGGCCCAAGACAATTGCAAGTGGCATATCCCTCTCCTACCTCCACCCCCTTCCGATAGGGCGGACACTGGCCAGCTCGTGAATGCATTCCATCATAATCGGGTGGCACGCATGCCTAACCCGCTCCACAATAAAGCCTGCATGCATATCATAATATAAGGAAGTTCATGACTCGATTGACTCAGGGTACCCGATGAGGCTGGGCTACCCTATGACCCTAGCAAAGACTCTAGGACTATCACAGATAACGGCCGTTCTGTTTCAAACGCATAAAGTAAGCAGATGCTCATCCAATTAATGCAACATAAACATGATACTACATGGCATGCTTTTATGCATATGCAACACCTAACATAAAATGCAACAACAGGCATGAATGTCCAACCTGAGTAAGTCCCCTAGGGAACTTACCTGAAGATGCAGAACAACAGGATAATACAAGCAAAGGGCTCAAATGCAAGTCCAAGCAATCCAAAAGCAATACACACCTATCATCAAGACATTTCCATAAGCTACTACACCAACATTACTACACACCTGAACCCAATTTCTCCCTATCATCAAAACCAATCGACGATAAAACCATTTTCCAAACCTTTCCGATACAATAAGCATCAACCAAAATCATTTTCCCAATTTCCTTTTCAAAACCAACGTCATCAACCCAAGACAAAAATCCCGACATTTGAAATGACACTTTTAACATAACTTCAAGCTTTCCGTCAAATCCCTTCTTTAATATTGAATATTAAGATAATATTTCAAAATCTCATTTCCCAAAGTTTTCCAAACTCTTAATCTCAAGTTAGGTCAACTCATTTTCAAAACCATTTCTGAAATCCTATCCGGTCAACTCCATTTATAAAACCTTACATCTTTAATCGACTTGCAATTTTATACCATTAGAATAATTCCGGCACGTTTCTTCTTTTAAAATTATTATATAAATAAATTCCAACATTTAATCACCAAAATAGTCCTATTTTCACAAACCGCATTTATAAATCAAACCAACAATGTTCGAACAAATAAGACTTTGAAACATCCTACCTTTTTAATAAACCATCTCTAAAAATTTACATTAATAAAACACTTTTATAATATATAAAGTTTCAGGAAATATGAATTATCATAAAATTCAGAAATAACATATTACTAATAATAATATCTACTAATGACAATATGAGATCATAACACATATAAATAACATAACACTCCAATTAATAATAACTCATAGTTTAAAACAACCCCAAAAGGCCCAACTCTCACCCAGTTTCGGATCAACTTGCCCAGCCCAACAGAAAACCCAAGGTGAAAGCCCGGAAGGAAAGGTTGGATCCACATAAATAGGCCCAAAACTCAACCAATTTAAATCTGGTTTAAATGAACCGGTTTTCTTTTATTCAAATAAAACACATGAACCGAACCGAAACAAAAAGAAAACAAAACCCAACCCGGTGGGCACTGTTCATCTTCTTCCCCTATACTCCCTGCGTTCAAAAGGAAGGAAAGAGAGGAGGGAGCCTTGAGCTCGCCGGCGTCGAATTCGACCTAAATACGACAGCACATTCACACACACACAGACAGGGAAGGAAAAGAAGAAGGAGGGAGGAGGAGCTCACCAAGATGCGGTTTCGACGCTCGCCGGAATGGAGCCTCGTCGAATACGATTGGGCTCGTCGGAGTCTTGGGGCTGCGATTCCCGGCCTAGAATGAATGGAGAGGTAAAAAAGGGTAAACCTTTGCGAGCTTTTCGTTCGAAAGGGGAGGGAGGAGCCTTACCCGGGGGTTTGGTTGGAAAAACAGGGAAGGGTGTTCGTCGTCGGCGGCTGGGTTCGGTTCTCCGGGGACGTCCGGGCTGCTAGTTCCGGCTGCTTCTGAGTCGCTCGGGGGAGAGGGTTCTCTGGCGGACGACAAGGAGGAACGAGGAAGAGGAGGTGAAGTGGATTTGTGGTGGCTCGGCCCGTCTCGCAGAAGCAGGGCTGTCGGTGTTGCCCAGGGGCTGCGCTCAGGGAGTGCTCTCGGGGTGTTGTTGGTGGTGATGTATCAACAGCTTGGTGGTGGCTCCGGCGGGTGCGAGAAACAGTGAGGAGGGAGGCTTGAGGGTGTAATTTGGGTTTTGGGATTCAAATTGAAAAGAGGGGTCAAGAGTCACGTTGCTGCTGTCTCTTTAGAGCTAGCCACAGAGAAAGGGTCTGAATTGGCGTGGGGTCTGTATGTAATCAGGAGGAAGAGGGTTGCAGACAATTTTTTTGGCATTTTGCCTCAATTGGAGCACAAGGTAAGGGAGAGGGGAGATAAAGTAGTGTGGGTATAGCTAATTTGGGCAAAAACAGAACCTAGGAGGGGAGCCATCTGATTTTCGAAAGTAGGAGGAGGAAGATGACAAAGATGGGGAAGGGGAATATAAGTGGTACAACATAAATTAATACCCGGATAATAAATCCCAAAACCCGCTTGCTCGACTTTAACCCGACTCAAAAGATATAAAGCTTACAACTTCAAATTTAAATCGAATTCTCGACTGAATCAAATAATAAAATTATGTTATATTTTCAAATTTTAGCAAGCGAAAGCGAAAATAAATCTGAATGAAAGTCCATTTAAAATAATCATATGCCGGAATTCATTTTAAGAGATTTTAAATACCCCGATTCAAATTCATTTTAATTATTATTATTATTATTATTATCATTTATTTTTATTTTTTTTTGAAAATTAGGATTTAAAAAATCCGAGCCTTTACACAACCAGCAAGTTCAAAACAAGAAGTAGAGCTCATAGGTGGTCTTAAACCCCACATTTCAACCAGAATTACATAACAATAAAAAATCTCTACTGAAAAACACAAAAGCTACAGCAAAAAATGAGAAACAAAGACAACATGAGATGCCAACACACACCTAGGGTTCAGAGGACCGAATCGTGGAACGGAAATTACCTCTGGCTTGGTGAACACCCCGATGTCGCCGCTAAGATGATTCTTCACCTCCAAGACCTCGACCACAACATTGGTGGTACTGGGAGGAAGGAAGTCGCTGTTGGCCGCAAGCGGGATCTGCCGGAAGCGAGGCCGGATGAAAGGAGGACAGAGTCAGAGAAGGGAGGGCGGCGGATTTGTGGTGGATGAGAGGAGGACAGAGTCGGAGGAGGAAGACGGCGTCGGCGTAGGTGGATCGAGTCGACGAAAATTAGAGAGAAAACAATCGATCGAGCCATCGAGGAATAGCCATGGGAGCGACCATGGGAGAGAGCCATGAGATCTGAGATCCTTCAACGGAGCACCGTCGATCTGGTTGTCTTCGTCGATCTGTTGATTGAGGAAGGAGATGGAGGACGAGGAAGACTCGGAATCGTCGGCGAGCACCGGACTCCGGCCAAGGGAGGGAGACGGAGAGAGCGAGAAAGGCGGGGGGAGGGAGGGTGAGAACTTATAGAGGTCTTAGCGACGCGAGAGGAGAGGAGGGAGAAAGGGCGTCCATGGATTTGTGGTGCTGAAACGGCGAAGGATGTAAGAAATTAGGGGGGTAATTTTGTCCAGAAAAATTTATGTGGACAAAACTCTAATTTTACAAGGGTGGGAGACACTCTCCAAATAAAGGCCCAAAAATGGGTCCGTTGGGCAAAGTTTCTCTAGTTTTTTTTAACAAAACACCTTCTATAATATAATTCATTCAACTGAAATACCAACATTGATTTTCTAGGAAAATATTTTAATTTTTCAGTTACATTTTATGTTTATGACCAAAATGCCATTATTTTACTGATAGTTTTTACTTAAAAGGGAAACTTATATAAGATAATTTTTAATAAAACAGCTTAATTTAAAAAAATATTATAAAAACCCTTTATGTAATATAATTCATTCAATATATTGAACCAGCAATTCTATTTTTCACCTAGATATTATAAAAACTTTAATGACATTTTATTTTAGTATGTGACAAAAATTCTCTTATTTAATTAATTAGTTGGTTTTAAAAAATAAAAAATTCTATAACAAATTATAATATTATTTTTTATACCAATCCACATATTTTTTTTTATCTTTTGATTTATCATTTGGGATTTAAAAGGAATTAAAACATATAAAATTTAACCTATGAATTTTTTCAAATAAATTAAAACACATAAAATGTCCCCTTTAATTATTATTTTTAACAAATATTATAATCTTATATTTTGATTTGCTGAAAAGTATAATTTAAAGGTTTTTTTGTAAAAAAAAACTATATTATATAAATTGCTTTAAAAAAATCATTCAAACAAGGGCATTTCAGTCATAGACATAAAACATCACTTAAAAAATAAAATATGTGGTCGGAAAATAGAGATTAGTGTTTTAATTGAATGAGTTATATTATAAAAGGTGTTTTTATTTTAAAAAAGTGTTTTGCTAAAAAATGTTATTATAAGGCGTAGAAGAAGAAAAAAACTAATTTTAAAAAGAGTAATTATTTTATGATAAATGTGTAGAAATATACAAAATTATTTTAGATGTAGTATAGTATAATTAATTAATGTAAGTGATAGATTAATTAGCATAAAGATCTTGAAGCCACCTCAGCTTTGAAATTTCCATGTAGTTAAAAACATTATATTGAAGGGTATGTTTGGTACAAAGGGCAAAAGAAAGCGGGAAAAAGGAGGAGCAATAAACAAGCTACTGATGAGTGACGAGTGAAGTAGACATCTGTTTCACGTTGTCCAATTTGAAATTGATGATGAATGGTCCTCTCCACTTATCATCCTCTACTTTAGTACACATAATTTCTCCTCCTAACTCTCTCCATCTGCACGTGATCATGTTGAATGTCGACTTATCTCCTTAATTTTTATAGGACACGTGAATCCACAATCTTTTAAGCATTTACCACGTGTTGGTGTTCGTCCTACTCCAAACGTTTTTATTTTTTCATTGATTGAGACTGGTCACCCTAGCTACGTTATACAATATCGCACCTCTATCGATCGTTTCGGCATTAATTATCTAATTTTTTATTCAAAATCTTGAATGTTTTTTAAAACCGTGAGAAAATCTATTGTCACGATTTTTAAAATCTTTATCGGCTGAAGTTTAGCCGATAGCCGATTGGATAGGATATCCGCATGCCCAGGGGCGTAGGCCTAGTGTATTGAAAATTTGAAATATACTCCATTCGTTCGGCAAAACTTGTCATTTTAACTCTCCACACAACTTTAATAAAGTTAATAATTACACACTCCTTTTTTACTAATTTACCCTCATTTATTACTATACTTTTTACTTTATAAAAAACTACAACTCACAACACATCAATCAAATCAAAAGCATTTTAGTAAAATAGAAGCAAAAATACATAAAATGACAAGTTTTTCCGAACAAAAACAAAACTCTAAAACGACAAGTTTTCCCGAACGGATGGAGTATAGGCTAAGCTTCTCATGGTTTGCAACGCCTAGAATTCTATAATTTTCAAAACAACAATAGGTGATATTATTATGGTTTTAAAAACCGTAATCAGCTTGTGAGCACTATACCATGGATCGGATATGGCGAGATTGTTTATCTATAGTTGATAATTCTTCCGTTAATTAAAACTTGACGTTTTATTATTCACGCACGCTTTTTTAGGTGTTAAAAACTATACTCTCTCCGTCCAAAAATACATGGATTTTTACTATTCATGCACGCTTTTTTAAGAGTTAAAAAATTAATAAAAAAGTTAATATTTTATATAGTTTTTACCTTCTTAAAAAAGCGTGCGTGAATAGTAAAGAAAATGTATTTTTGGACGGAGGTAGTATAAAATATTTACTTTTTTAATAATTTTTTATAACGACTTCATATTTATTACAATTAAGTATGAATTTATAAAAATAAATGTACAAAAAGTTAATATTTTATATAGTTTTTATCATTCTAAAAAAAAAACGTACATAAATAGTAAACGACAACAAATGGAGTATTCTTTATAACTACCATGATACCATTCAACTAACACGTACCTAAGCACTTGCAGTTAGCTTTCTAACTACCTAACAATGTGATATTTATCAACAAATCTCAGTTAGGTGCTTGAGATTTTATTTGAGGGTAAATTCATAGTAGTGATTCCTCTTGAAAAGATCCAAGCTAGTCTATATTACCCTCATTATCAATTACAGCTAAATAACTTTGAACCCATTCTAGGTTAACTTTGAACCCATTCTGAGATGGAAGAGGGGTGGGAAAAAATAAATGAAAACGATGCGGTATGAAATCGCGTTTTATAATAAATTTGGGGTAAAACAGGATTTCAAACCGCAGTTATATAAATTTATATTTTAATTTTTTTTATATATAAAAAAAGTAGAAGTGCGGGTGGAAACCACGCTTCACTTGTCATCGATCCCCTACCTTGGCACATGCTCCCACCTCCCACCATTGCACCTCAGCTCCCACCTCCCACCATGATCGGCCTTCTCCTCGGTGCACCGTGTCTCCTTGCTTCCTCCTCCTCGCTGCACCTGATCCCACCTCCCAACATGCTCTCCTCCTGGCCCATCAGCGCCACTCTCGTTCATCCTCCTCCTCGTCACTACCGCTTCTCCATCTTCGGCGGCAATGAGAAGACTTCGGCCTGCGGTAGGCTGCGAGTAGGCGGAAGGTGAGGGGCCAAGGTGGGAGCTGAGGAGTCGGGAGCCGGGAGGTTAGGTGCCATGGTGGGATGTGAGAACAGGTGCCAAGGTAGGGGATGACAAGTGAAGCGCGGTTTCAACCCGCGCTTCTACTTTCTTTTCTTTTTTTAATTTAAAATACAAATTTATATAAATGCGTTTTGAAATCGCGTTTTACCCCAAATTTATTATAAAATGCGATTTCATACCGCATTTCTTTTTTTTTTTTTTTTTCGACCCCTCTTTCATTTCAGAATTTCAGTGTTTGTGAGACCGCGTTTCTGTGTAAACCCCGACCAAAATGAATATTTATGTAAATACTTTGAGTTGGTGAATATTATTGTAAATAACTATTTTTGAGTGAATATTTTTTTTTAAAAAAATCCATAGTCGAAGTCATTTAACATATTTCGAGGCTAACTTTGAGGGTAAATGATTATAAATTTTATTTTGATACCAATAACCGTGAGTAGTTTGTCTCGAATATTATTTCAAGGCCGGGCATATTGGTGGGCAAATTGCCTCAAAATATTTGAACCACGTTTTTTTATGGAGACTTCGTTGATTGATATCATCAAATAGTAATGGATCGGAGGGCAAGTTCGTTACTATTTTGCTTCAAGGATTTCGATGCTAATTTTCAAGTTGTAACTAAACGTCCCTAGTTAGCTTCAAAATGGTCCTCGACGTTTTTATTTTGAACTTAAAGTAGTGTCATCTGAGAATTTTTTTTTATTAAGTAAGAATTCGAGATTTGATATGTTCGATCTAGGGTTTCGATTTTCGAATAACTCACAACAAATGCAAACCAAACAAAATGTAAATGAACAAGAAAGAAACACACAAGGCTTTGTTTACGTGGTTTGGTTTCCCTACGTCCGCGGAACCTCGGGAGGGGAGGTTCACCCAATCCACTAAGCATCCAAAGGAGAAACATATTACAGAGATTCAGATGCACAAGCACTAACACACGATTCTAAACAAACAAGGATTTAGAAGATAAACAAGGAATATGGTTATGAATCGTCCGTGAAGGACACTGAGAAATCTCAGGGGAGATTTCTCAACACAGAACCCTCCGTTCAGCTTCTTCTTCATCAATCAAGCAAGGACTTCGGTAGCATCAACCTTGATGAGCCCACATTCAGAGAATCGCCGACGTCGAAAAGGCTCTCAAGCCAAACCCTAGTTTCTCTCCCAAACCCTAGCCCCAAGGCCCCTTGGCTTACTTGAGAGAATGGGAGTGATGCTACAGTTATCCAAGGACTCCATAAGAAGGTTTAAATAGAGCTAGGGTTACAACGGTCGAAATGGGGCAAAGAGAGTTGGGCTGAGATTTGGGTTGCGAGGATTGGGCTCAAACCTTCATAAACTCTCATCACCAAATATTCAAAACTGAAAGACATAACATACAACACTTAGGCACAAATACTTAACCATAACCTCACCTCACGAGTCAAGGCTAGCCATTGGTTCCTAACATGGTCAAGCCATGGTTCCAATGACTTTTCCTTGACCATGGCAATGGCTAGGTTGTATTGAGCCACAAGTGAACGTGTCATAAGTGCTAGTGCATCATACAAATCAAATAAGCCAATGTTATTTGTTACAACATATTACAAGGATTATCAAAACATAACATGATATATATGAATCTCGATCAATGGCCAACAAGTCGGCTGACGGTGGCAAAATCAAATCAAGAAATTTGGGGACATATACTACGGACAAAGCCAAACACCATCGGTCGGAGGCTTGTTGTGACCATTGAAATGGCATGTTTAGGATAATTTTGAGCCCATTTAACGATAGATTTCGAGTCCATTGTGTTTAAATTTTGCCCCCTCAGCTCTAACACACATTATTTACCGATGTAAGAGAATCTCTAATAGCATTGCTATTATAGAGAAAGAAATATTTTAACAAAATATTGATGGTTTTTCTATCCAACAACTCTTCTATTTCTTTCTCTAAAATAAGCAATAGAAGAGAAAGTAAAAATCTTCAAATTTCTAACATTTGATAGAAGCTACAAAATTAAAATTTTGGTAGTCCAAAGACTTCATCACACATATATCATGAAAATGAAAAAAGAAAAAGCGGTCACCAATTCAATTGGAACCAATGAATAATCCAGTAATAAATGTAAAATAGAAAAATTGTTGGAGTTGGAATGTAAGACGACTTTTGGAGATTTTAAAATTTTCTTTTCTATTTTAGAGATTTTTTTACCAAATCTATTGGAGATTCTCTAAGTGGTAGCTCGATCAAAAAGACATTATACTTTGTTTATATGAGAAGTAGAGAATAAAGGGGAAATAAATTAAATTTTGTGTGTAAAATGTACTCTCTTTTCGAAAAAATATGTCGTTTACTATTCGTACGTAAACGCTTTTTTAAGACGACAAAAACTATATAAAATATCTATTTTTATATATTTTTTTAACAATTTCGTACTTATTAATAATAACTACAAAATGGTTTAAAAAAACATTGTAAAAAATATATATTTTATATAGTTTATCATCCTAAAAACTCGTGTGTGAATATGTTTTACCAACTGAGGGAGTATATGATCTTGTTGTTAAATAGTGGAAAAGAAAATAAATTTTGTATGAAAAATGACAACATGGTGGAATCTTACTTAAATATGCCTTTCATTATCTGCAAACAAACTAAGAGTAAATTTGATTTGATCACCTATTATAATACGATTTTCTAACTTATCCCCAATGATATTGACGCGTTCATGAGATTTCGCCTATACTTATTACCTCATTTATGACGACATAATGCTTTAAAATATATGCAAGTCTTAGCTTGGGGGATTGATGATTAGGTTGTATGCTTATTAATCCAAGCGATGGAGGTTACGAGTTTGATTCGCGATGAGTGATGTTACTGTTCAATCGTCATCTATAAGAGAAGCTAGGCGGGGTTGTTATCCCAAATAACGTTCTTCTCCGGCTGAAGATCTTCAGAACTCAACTCCGGGGGATAATCAGAGCTCTTCTGCTTTTCTATCTTCAGAATCAGATCTCTTACTCTGAGATCGGAGGTGGGTATTTATAGGGAAACCAAGCGAGCAGCTGGCTAGCAACCTCGTGGTTCTATACGGGACATGTGTAGTGCATGCCCACACGCTTAGGGGTATAGGAAATACACGTGGAGCCATTAAAGGCGAGGTGCTTAAGCCAGTGAGCTGCTTTCTAGGACTTCGGAGGCTTACGAGACATTTTGGAGTGTTCACTCTGATTCTTATACTGGGTTCGAGTCGCGAGGGAAATAAGGGTTAATAGTTCTCGGGAGTGCTAAGCCCATCCCTTCGGGCTCGGTTGGATACTTTGTTTGCGATGTACTAATGGTGGGACCGACCGTCCTTTTGCGTTGGGTGACCCATTTATAACGTCATACTCTGTGTTTATTATATAGCCTATTTTCTATGGCATCGTCATATCTCCTCGTAACCGGATCGCGAGTGATACTCCATTCGCGATTAGGTTTCGACAAATACGATGCTCCCTGCCAAAGCTTTTATTGGGTGGGCCTTATCTGGGCCTATCGTGCTCTTTGGCACAATGGGCGGATTGGCCCCGCATGGACCTATAAGTGGGGCTTTTACCCTCGCTCCTCCTCATTTCACATTTCTGAATTTTCAAAGAGGAGGGAAGAGAGAGGAAGTTCAAGGGTTTTCGGTGTTTTTTGAAGAATCGAGATCGAAGTTAGGTGGTGGTCCGTTCTCGGTCTCCAAAGTTTTTCGGCGCTTCCTTTTTGCAGTTCTCAAGTGAGTTGTCTCCGATCTTCCTTTTGCTCATTTTAATTTCTAGGTTTGTGTTGTTCTCTTTGATTTTTTAGGGTTAGTTGGAAAAACCGAAACCAGCTACAGTTATGGGGCGGTGATCGGGGTACGCCCTGGTGTTACATCCCCTATCTCCTCCGCTGTCATGTTGTTTCATCCCTTGCCTTTTCCTTTATCCCCTTAGTCACAATTGATCTTCATGGAGTAGCAGACGGATAGTTAGTAGTGGTGGGGTGGTGTCGAGAGGGGGTAGTGTTGTGTTTTGGGTTTTTCGGACGACCTTCGACGGTCTTTTCGGAATTTGTGGAAGATCTTCTGAAGACAAGGGGCGGAAGAAACCATTCGTCTCCCCTTTTTGCCTTTCTTAGGGGTGATTTCTCGAGAATCAAGAAACCTTTGTGGAGGAGATGGAAAGGCGCCTTTTAGCCGTCGTCCCGTGGGGGGGAAGATGTCTTTTCAACGTCCCTTAGGGGGGGGGGGGGCGTGAGGCGACAACATGAGCCTTCAAGAGGGCTTTTTGGCGCCAAATTTATTTACTCGCGATGTTGAAAAGGTTGTTTCCCCTTGTTAATTTTTTTCCTTTCCTTGCGTCTTTTCCAGGGGGTTTTTCCTTTGTTTTTAGAGTTAAGATGTTGCATGAGAGTGATAGCCAGAATCGTAGCGTAGGCTATGAACATGAAGAAATCAGTTCCTCGCGAACCAGTTCCTCTGCAGACGTTAGCTCGGAGTCTGCAGCGAGTCCAGCCCCTCTTCCACCAAGCAACAACCTTCGCGAGGAAAAGAGAAAAAGGGCGAACCCTGGGAATGGTCCCAACACGAAGAGGCGGAAGATGGAAGGAACCATTAAACGCCCTCTAAAAAAGGACAACCCCGAGTATTGCCATACTTTGGAGTCTATAAATGACCTGGGAAGGGGCGAGTCGTCTCGCGCTCCCAAAGAGTCTAAAAAACCTACCCGAGTGGTCCCGGGTGACTTCGCCCTACCTCCATATGATTGAACGGACGTCGATAGCTGTAGTTTTTGTGAGAGTCATAGTTTCGCGACGTCCCCTCCCACTCTAACTATATTATTGGATCGTGTAGCTCCTACCTTACAGAAGACGCTAGGTAAGGAGTCGATTCTAGACGTTAAGCACTTGGAAGAGGTGGCTAAACTTTATCCGTGGCCGGCTGGGGTAGAGATAGGTTTGGCCGCCGGTGGTAGGGGATGCTTAAATGAATATAAGGATCATGTGGTCGTCCACTTGGGCAGCTTGCTCCAAGGGTTCCGTCTCCCTCTTCCCCCGCTGTATGCAGACTTCTTAGCTTATATAAACCAATGCCCTGCCCAGCTTACCTTTAACGTATGGATGTATCTGGTGGTATACATCATGCGTTGCGCTACCATTAAGCAAACGCCATAATTGGATCATCTTTTCTCCGTTCTTTCTTTGAGGCACGGTGAAGGACTGGTGTCCGCCTCCCTGGCTGTAAAGATCGTTGAGAGGTTGTCCAGCAGCCCAGGATGGAGGAAAAAGTGGTTCCTCGTTCGCGATCCAACCAAAACTATCTTGAATTTCGTGATCGTTGAGTGGTTGTCTAGACGTTAAGCACTTGGAAGAGGTGGCTAAAATTTATCCGTGGTCGGCTGGGGTAGAGATAGGTTTGGCCGCCGGTGGTAGGGGATGCTCAAATGAATATAAGGATCATGTGGTCGTCCACTTGGGCAGCTTGCTCCAAGGGTTCCGTCTCCCTCTTCCCCCGCTGTATGCAGACTTCTTAGCTTATATAAACCAATGCCCTGCCCAGCTTGCCTTTAACGTATGGATGTATCTGGCGGTATACATCATGTGTTGCGCTACCATTAAGCAAACGCCATAATTGGATCATCTTTTCTCCGTTCTTTCTTTGAGGCACGGTGAAGGACTGGTGTCCGCCTCCCTGGCTGTAAAGATCGTTGAGAGGTTGTCCAGTAGCCCAGGATGGAGGAAAAAGTGGTTCCTCGTTCGCGATCCAACCAAAACTATCTTGAATTTCGTGATCAAACCCGACAAGAATGTTGCGCCTGGTGATAAGCATGATGCATCGGATAGGTGGAGTGATGCGTTTAAGAGGGGGGTTGCGTTTGTGCAAGGTTATAGGAAAGTTGTGACCCCGGTTCGCCTGGAAATGGCCAGACTTAGCCTTCTGTACCGCCCGGGTCGGTGTTTTAATTAGGAATTTTCATTTTATGTCATTTGGCATTTTGGCCGTGATTTTCCTTTATTCTGATTTGTTCTAATTTCTCGTGCAATTATGATAGTTGATAAGTCGAAGATTTCCACGCTCGCGAAGAAAAAGAGCGCCGCAGGAGGTGGGTCAAGGCCTGCCCTTACTGTTACTCGGCGGTCGGGTTTGAGTAGCACCCCGTTCGCTTGTTGGAAAGGCATACCGTTCGCTTGTTGGTTGAAGTTCATGCTTTGCGGGTAGCTCCCCGCGAAGAATTGGTATGTGGGGTAGCCGCCCCACATTCCGTAGGGAGCGAACGGAGGTGGTTGCGTAGTGTCCCATGTCGGTGGTTGAGGGAACGCCCTCGCTGCCGCTGGCCCGCTGTGCAGGACTTCCTCGTTGAAGGTAGCGTTGAGGTTGAGGTCGTTCGTTTCCTCGGTGTTATGGTTTTGGTTCCCAAATTCCTCTCTGAATAGGGTAAAATTCATGATTCCTGCAAGAAAAAACATCGGTGTTTAAGAGGGGAATAAACGCTATTATTAATTTATTTTAGATAGGATTTATGCGGAATAAAAAAGAATAAAGTGGAAAAAAGAAAAGGATGAAATAAAAGTAATGGAAAGAAAGTGATATAAAGAAAGCGTATTGTTACGCGGAACCTCTCGTCGTGAAAGGTTCCCATAGACGGCGCCTATGACGCGTTCATGGGATTTCGCCTATACTTATTACCTCACTTATGACGACATAATGCTTTAAAATACCTGCAAGCCTTAGCTTGGGGAATGATGATCAGGTTGTATGCTTATTAATCCAAGCGATGGAGGTTACGAGTTTGATTCGCGATGAATGTTGTTATTGTTCAATCGTCGTCTATAGGGGAAGCTAGGCAGGGTTGTTATCCCAAATAACGTTCTTCTCCGGCTGAAGATCTTTAGAAATCAACTCCGGGGGTTTTAAGTCCGAGGGATAATCAAAGCTCTTCTGCTTTTCTATCTTCAGAATCGGATCTCTGACTCTGAGATCGGAGGGGGGTATTTATAGGGAAACCAAGGGAGCAGTTGGATGGCAATCTCGTGGTTCTATGTGAGACACGTGTAGCGCATGCCCACACGCTTAGGGGTATAGGCAATACACGTGGAGCCATTAGAGGCGAGGTGCTTGAGCCAGCGAGCTGCTTGCTAGGACTTCGGAGGCTTACGAGACATTTTGGAGTGTTCACTATGATTCTTATACTGGGTTCGAGTCGCGAGGGAAATAAGGGTTAATAGTTCTCGAGAGTGTTAAGCCCAGCCCTTCGGGCTCGGTTGGATACTTTGCCGGCGAGGTACTAATGGTGGGACCAACCGTCCTTTTGCGTTGGGTGACCCATTTATGACGTCATACTCTGTGTTTATTATATAGCCTATTTTTTTATGGCATTGTTAGATATATGTTAAGAAGCTCGATTGAAAAATATTTCACAAATTTAAATTATTTTAACATTTCTCAATATTGCTTTCATTCCATGTGACCGCTTTTTTAATTATTTTGAAACTCTTAACTTATCCTCTTAGGACATATGTACGATAGAAAGACACATAGCAGCCCATAATTATAAACTATTTTTTTACATACCTTGCTAAAACAAGATCGACTTTAAATTACTGATATAAGACGTAATTTTTTTTTATTAGGTAAAAAATCGAGGTTATCGAATGTCGACAAGTCGGCCGACGAAAAACCGTCTAAACAAACACATAATACAAAGAAGGTGTCAAATACAAGCAACGACACTCTACAATAGCAAAACTATACACAATCAGATCAAATGAGATGAGGACGTAAATGACGGACGAAGCCAAGCACTACCCGGAAGCAGAACTGCAGACCAGCGGCACGTCATGAAATACATGTGGACAGTGAAGATGAATCTTCAAGGAAACCGTCTTCCGGAGAAAGAAAACGCCTCGATACACACTGTCATGGCCCCAATAAGACGCAAATATGCTAACATACAGTAATGATAATAATTTTTCTTTTTTTTTTTGTAAAATATCCCCCAATATTTTTTTATCTTTTCGTAAAAAAAAACTGGGACTTAGAGCATCCACAACCAAGGGTTTTCACTACCTTAAGGTAATTAAAAGGTAATCTTATGGTTGTAGACAAAACTTTAAGGTGAAGGAAGGGAAGGAGTTACCTTGGTGTGGAGAGGTAGAGTGTGCTTTGGACCATATGCAAAAGGTGATGCTTTATTTATTTATTATGTTTTTCTATTTAACTAATAATATTGTGATTGGTAGAAACAATATGATGAATATAGATATATGAGAAAAATGGGAAAATGAGGTAAACCCATGGTTGTGAAGTAAAAATATAAAAACCTTAAAGAAAGAGGTAGATAACGTGAAAATTTGTTTAAAAGAAAAAATAAACGAGCTGTCAAAATATTATGAAGAGAGATAAGAAAAAATAGAGAAGAGGTAACCTTTTGGTTGCGGATGGTCTTACATGGAGTATAACACTTTCCTCCTATTTTTCAAAAGGTTAAAATAAAATCATTTTTAATTTCCACCAAAGCTTAAAATATCTAGCAATTGGACCCCACAAAGAAGATATTTTAAGATTCAGTACCGCCGTACGCTTTTATAGAATTAAAGAGGGTGGGGATGGGGGCCAAGAAATGTTACTCCTCCTCCTCAATGCCTCGTATTAAATGTTACACAGTACGGAGTACCTTTTTTTTACACGGATAAAAAATTGGAAGTGTATTGTTCCCGTTAGATTACCAACCTTGAATTTATAAATAAAGAGCGGTTCAAACTGAGAACTTTTGAGTACTACCCGTAAGTCCTTTTCAGTGAGCCATTCCAGAATGGTTGTTAGATTACCAACCATTGACATCTTTACGGACGTAAATATAAAGTTATATGTCATGAAGGGGCTCTGGTGTTGCAGTTTAAAAGAGACCGACAACACGATCAACGCACATGTTAACTTTCTTTTAGACATGATTGAGCTTTACCGCTTCGAACTATCAAAAAATGAGATAAATATCGGTAATAAGATAATTTTCATCTACATAATGTACCCTATTGAATGGATTTGAAACTAATAATATCCTTGAAAAACTTGACAGAACCCTTATACAAGACTAGATACTGCCTACTTGTAACAGATTTGGACAACCTAGAACAATACAAAGTCCAACTATTTAAATTTGAAAAATATTGATGGAAAGAGTGGACTACAGAAACATGGTGAAACAAGCATGGAGAACACAACATCCGGGTTCTCATATGTTTAATCTAGTCAAGAAGATGCAAACCCTAAAAAAAAAAATTGAACAAAAAAACTTTTGGAAATATCTT
The DNA here is from genome assembly GCA_037127255.1 of Persicaria tinctoria. Taxonomy (NCBI): domain Eukaryota; kingdom Viridiplantae; phylum Streptophyta; class Magnoliopsida; order Caryophyllales; family Polygonaceae; genus Persicaria; species Persicaria tinctoria. Next base: position 39,401,878 of record JBANSL010000006.1, read on the forward strand.
CAGACAACTAAAAGAGATAGATGAACAATTAATAACAATGCAAATGAAAGGCAATCAAACCAATTAATCATGAAACAAAATACAAAAACAAAATAGAATAATCCACAAAAGGGAAAATATCCTTAACCTAAACAATATTGGAGCCAGATGACGAAAACAAAACACTTAAAACTTTTAGATACAAACTCTGGCTATTTTCATCGAGTCACATCTGGAAGAAGGAACAAAAAAAGAATCAAAGAAATTCTAAACACCGAATGCCAACAAGTAACCATAGAAGAAGACATCAAAACAGAAATAAAAAATAACTTTATCAAAAGATTCAAAAAAATTTGTAACGGTCTTTTATAGACATTAATTTCGACCATTACCATGAGGTATTCCCTATTCTTTGATAGTTTAGTATGTCCTTATCTTTCGTATATTTGTGTTGTATCTCGGACCAATGGATTTTTTTGGTTCAGTAAGGATTTTCCATATTAATTAATTTCATTTGCAGTCCTTAGTTGTCTTTGGTTTTGTGTATTTCTGCTCCACCATTTTCTTTTCTTCTGCATATTTTATCCCCTTCGATAAGCGATTTATACGAAATGTCGTTATTTCAGAAAATTATTTACATTCGTAAGGATGCCAAGTTTCCTCTTTCTTGAGGTCTAAAATTTTCCACAAACGACATCCAATTGTTAGCTAATCTCAAAGTTTATAGGAGATTGATTGGGCTTCTTTTGTTTTTAATCTCTCTAGGCCTCATACTCCGTTCAACATTTAAGTCAGTTTATGACTAAGCCTTGCCTCCCTCATCGCAATGTTACCCTCTATGTGGTGTTTTATATTCAGGGCACCCTTGATCTTGGAATTTTCTACGTACCCTACCAATAACACTGTCTTTTTCCATGCTTTTTATGATGTTGACTGGGACACTTGTGCCTTTGATGGGAAGTCCGTTACTAGCTATTGTTCCTTCGTAGACTTAGCTTTGGTATCTTGGAAGACGAAGAAATATAAGATGTTTACAAATCTTCTACCCATTCTGAATAACAAACGATATCGACTACTATGAGCGAGCTTGTATGGCTTGACGGCCTTGCCTTTGACTGGGGTCTTTGAATGGGGTCTTTGAATCCCTTATTCGACCCCTTTGTATTATAATAAAAAAAAATTCACAATGAACCTAGTGTTTCACGAGTGCACTAAACACCTCAAGCTCGACTTCCATTGTGTGCAAGAGAAGCTCGATGATTGATGGGTTCGTCACAGGGGCGGAGGGAGGGGCATGAGTTGGCTTGAGCCCCCCACCTGGCTCGAAGGAAAACGTAGGAATTTTTTTTTAAATGTATTTTTTTTAATTTTTTAATAATTTAAGGGTTAAAAATAGTTTAAAAGAATAATAAGTTTGCTTAGCTTAATTGATATGAGGTGGGAACTTAAATAATGAGGTCTTGAGTTCAAATCCCTATAGCTTTATTTAATGAATTTTTTTCCTTTTAGCTTTTTAAATTTAAAATAGTTATTTAAATCATAAATTTAACGCGTTTTCTACAATATTCTTGACCAAAAATTGTATCTTTTAATGTCTGACATAATCATTTTGATTTTCCAATGACATTTGATATGTGTATTAAGGGGATTTATGATTATTAGGGAGTCTTCTTCCATCTCTAATTTGTTTATACCCAACTGCAATGATTTGATAGTGTCTTATCTTAAAGCAATGACCTCTGCATGTAGGGAGGGTCTGGTTACCTTTTTTGTCATAGCTTTTAAGAATGGGTCGACAGTACGCCCAATCTCGTATTATAAACTCGGTCGAGCTGTTGTTATTCACAAGAGTTGTTTCATCAAAGTTGAGTTTTTTTTTTGAGAGAGATCATCAAAGTTGAGTTTGAACATCCCTTATGGAGGTTTTTTCCATCTGATTGTTTTTTGTTGTAGAATTTTCTTAGTCCTTTGGTTAGTTGCTTTGGCATGTTTTAGATCCTCATCTTGTTCAAAGGTGGCAGTTTTCAACCAGTTATCCATGTGCACGCTGATTAATTGTTTGATGGCTTCAAGCGATGGTGGTGACTCATGCCGAAATATAATTTGGTTTCTAACATATCATATCATCTACCAGGTAAAAGCTAATTTTTTCTTTTCTGTTTTCTTTAATTTGTTGGTCAATAATGCTAAAATAGGCTTTATTTCTCTTGATCTCGCAATCATGTTGTTAATGGTTTAGCGGATATCCACTAGCAATGATGGTTGGATGCTATTGTATTGACATTCTATGAAGAGGTGCATATCGACCTCGACTGCATGATTGCAAAGAGAGCAAGTTGACGGTACTGAAACCCCTTTTTGGGTGAATCAGGTTGCTGTTGGGAGTCTAAGTTGGCTCAGTTTCCATAGAAAGTTTTTGATTTTAGGGGGAATATTGATTTTTCAGATCCACGTGTTTTCATCATTTTCCGTTTTGTTGTGATACGTGATTAGTTTGTAGGCGCTTGTCATTGTAATTGTTATACACGAGTATAGGTTGATTAGGTGGTCGGTGAACCCGAGTTAGCTGTATAAAGTAAGGCAATTAGTTGTTGATGAGAATTCAACAATCATAGCAGAAGTCTCTATCTCTATCTTCAACCTTCATCCACTCCTTTCACCATGATTCACAATTGAAATCTCAATAAAACTTATCTGATAATGACCTGAATGCAAATTAATCTAATGCAAAGCCCGAGAAAACTAATCCCAGCCCATTTTGACAAATCCAACCGAAACTTAAGAAAAATGTAAACCAATTAAAAATCTAACACCGACTCAATCTAGGGAATTTTTTTTAAACTTAAACCCTAAAAAAAACAATCTAATCTCTACCTAATTGTATTTGAATCGACACTAGACATTACAATAGAATGTATTTTAAACCCAAATCGCGCGATCTTAAATTAGGGCTGGATGAAATTTGAATCGGACCGGGACTAGACCAGAAATTACGATTTTGGATCGGATCGAGAGTATTACAGTCTGGTTCACGGGCCAAGAAAATCTAGATTCCGGGTTCCGGTCCAAACCCGGGACGAGACCGAAACTTTCGGATCGGACTAGAATTGGACTGTATTCGGACTAGAATTTTCTGCTGATTTTCAGGTTGGACTAGAATTGTGACTTGTGAGATCTGACCTACTAGGCTACTCCCGAAAAGTCTCACGTAACACGCTTCTTCAATCTTCACTCTTCAGTACCTGCTTTCGTCTCTCAATACCCACTCGAGTCTCCAGTCAGCCCGGCCTCCACCCTCGTGCTCGCCAGTCGGCCCTCGGTTGCGCCTCACGAGTCACCACTCACTAGCACTCTCGTGCTCGCCGTCTGTCGCACCACCCACACTCCCACATTAAGCGTTCTTCAATCTCTTTTCATATTTAGATCTAGGTTTTTTATGTATATTTTCACAAATTAATGTCAATGTTAGTCTAGATATGGAGAAATCATAAACATTAAAGACTAAGATTTAAGAATCTCGTCTCGATTTTAAATTTAGGGTTAAAGAAATTTCAATTTCTAATATTTTCAGACCTAGATTCGATTTGTACTTTAATACTTCAATGGTGATTTTACAGGCACTCTCGACTTAGCGTAAAAACGCAAACATGGGGTATTGTAGGAGATTCCGGTCTAATGGATCCTAACGGTCCAAGGACCGAAAAACCTAAGACCATGTTTCCCGATCCGATCCGCATTCGAAATTCTCGGAGATTCTGGTCCGATCCGACTCAAATCGAAAGCCCAACCTTATCTTAAATCTATTAGAAATAGTACGAAATCACACTCAAACCCAAGCATATCCGAAAATCAAAATCAAGCAAACCAAAACATATGTGTAGCTACAGTTCTCTAGTGTGACTAACTGACTATTACTCCGCCGTATTAAGAGGAAAGTAATATCCCTTTCACAAACCAAACAAATAGGAGTACTACGTACTAAAAAGGAAAAGAAAACAATACAAGAGGGGCACGAAGAAAGAGACGAGTCAGAGAAAAGAGACAAACACGTGGGCCACGGCCGACTTTAAATGAAAGCACGTGCCTAAAAAGCAGAAACGTGAAATCGGGCAGCATTTTACCACTCCCATCACATCACGTTTCCAAACCCCCACCAATTAAAATATCATTTTCCACGTGCTCTAATTCATCCCCTCATTCTCTGCAGCTGCTGTCAATTTACTCCCCACACAAAAACATAAACATGCTCAATTCAATTCAATTGCTACACACTATAAAATCACATCTCCCGATAAACCCCCACCCTATTTGGCATCGCATCCCACTCCCTTCAATTCAATTCAATTCGGGTCGGATCGGATCGTATCAGATTGGATCAGAATGAAGAGGAACTGCAATCTGGAGCTCCGACTCTACCAACCGCCTCCGCCGCAGCAGCTCACCATCTTCTACCACGGCCAAATCGCCGTCTGCGACGTCACCGAGCTTCAGGTACGGATTCAATATATATAAACTCCGTTCAATTCGTCGATTTGATTTACCAATTTGGCTGATTTCGTGAATTTTGATGAATTTGTAGGCGAGGGCGATAATATCAGAAGCGAGCAAGCGAATGGATCAGGAGAGGTACAAGCGGGGGAATGGCGGGCAGGAGGAAAAGGCGTATGGTACGGCGTCGTCGTGGGACCCGATCTCGCCGACGTCGACGTTGGAGTCTCCGTCGCCGAGTTCGGGGATGTCGATGAAGAAGTCGCTGGAGCGGTTTCTGCAGAAGAGGAAGCACAGGCAGCTCGCGAATTCGCCCTATGGCGGAAACGGCCGTTGAGAATGATCGAGAGATGAATGGGGCCGGGGGGTTTAATTAGTTGCAATTAAGGATATATATGTGTTGTTGATTACTTAATTACTTTTAATTAGTTTGTAATTAAAGTGGGGTTATGTATTAATCCTGCTTTGTATGATGTGAATCAGGTAGAAAGGTGGCAGTTTATGGTTTGTAAGATGGGTCATCCAGAGGAATTGCTTACCGGACAATCACACGTACACGTTTGGTTTGATTGAATATCTACACTAGGGATGGGCATCCGGTCTGGACCGAATCGGACCGGACCGGACATTCCGGTCCCGGTCCGATCCGATGGACCGGAATTTTCAGAAACTTGGACCGCGGATCGAGCCGGTGTTGAGAATGTGAAGAGACAAAGTGTCCCACATCGATTATACAAACAAAGAAGCCATAACATATAAGCTAGTGAGTTACTCCTTCTATTGCCAATTGGTTTTAGGATGGAATCCCGCTCGGCTTATATGCTAGGCTATATGCGCATGGGCGCACACGTGCAGACGACCCCCGATCCCGAGTCCCAACGGACTTCAGTATGGTATCAGAGCGGAAAAGCCAAACGGCCCGACTCTCGATCCTGGGCTAGCTAAAAAGAGAATGAGATGCTAGACCCGTTGTCCAAGTGTCAACTAGAGGCGAAAGACGACCCTAGTTGCACTTGCGGGGGCGTGTTGCATATAAGCTAGTGGGTTACTCCTTCTATTGCCAATTGGTTTTAGGATGGAATCCCGCTCGGCTTATATGCTAGGCTATATGCGCATGGGCGCACACGTGCAGACGACCCCCGATCCCGAGTCCCAACGGACTTCAGTAGCCGGGACCGAGAAATATGGTCCCGGGTTTTCAGGTGCACGAACCGGAAAGACCGATTGGACCGTTTCTCAACCGCCCCAATTCCAAACCCTAGCTTCTCCACTTCAATTCGATCAACAAATCCTAGAATCCATATTTAATCTTGTTAATTCCCCATCTATAAATAGTTTCGTCATTCTCTATCGACGTTGGAGTTGGAGTGGTGCCGGATGCCGGAGGGATTGAGAATGACGTAGTGTCGGCGGGGCTGGAGAAACAGATGCCATCGGCGATGGTGAAGGTAGCAATCGACAGGGAAGCGTGGGTGTGCAGAGGTATAGGGACTAGGGAGAAGAGGAAAAACGAAAGATTCGAAAAGATGACCAGCGGGAGTGCCCGGATTTGGCGGTGGCCGGTGCGAGTGCGACTGGTGAGGTGCGAGATCGAGGGCCGGCTGAGAGGGCTGAATACAGAGAGAGAGAGAGAGAGAGTGGCGAGCACGGAGCACAGGGGACGAGACGGTGACGCCGAAGTGAAGGACTGAGGAGTGAGAGGGAGAGGGCTGAGATGTGAGAGGCGACGATGATGAAGTGAATTGGGAAGAAATTAGCGTACAGAAGAAGCCACGCCTGCCTCACCGTACCTTTGCTTTCTACTTTTTTTTTTTTTTTTAATGACAGGAATTCCGGTCCAATTCCGGTCTGGACCGGAAATTCCGGTCTGGTCCCGGGTTTGGATCGGAAACCGGAAATCAACTTTTCTTGGACCGCGGACCGGACCGGAATATCCAAAGACCGTAATTTCCAGTCTGGTTCCGTTCCGATTCAAATTTTGCCCAGCCCTAATCTACACCACCAATAAACTATATATATATATAGCTAGATTTAGTATTACTTTAACGGTTTTTCTAAACTAGGTACCTGATTAAATTATTTAGTCTTTCTTAATTTTGTATTTCTAGAATCGCTTCTTCATTTGATAGATAATTTTTTTCAACTAAGCTTAATTCTTAGTAATAAGACCGATGACTTAATTATGTGTTCACTATTTAGTGAAATATTAACAATTTGATGGATATATATATACGGTTATAAAAAAAATCCTTTAAAACCCACTTTTTTTTTTAATACAAGGCGAAGATTTGGGGGTGATTAACCACGGTTAAATCACCGCCCAAGGGTGTCCTACCGAACGGCATTAGCACAATGAGCAGGAATCACTAGTACAAATATAGGGAGTGGAGCACCGTAAGTTAGGTACGGTTTTTGACAAGCGTGCTTATTTTTTATTTTAAGCACGATTTTATATTAAAAGTGTGTTCCCAACCCCAAATTCAACTAAAAGCAACACGCTTTTCCATAAAACCGTTCTCGTTTATTTCTAAAAAAATATTTAGATCGGTTTTCGTGTAAAGCGCGCTTAAAAAAACTTAAAACGAACACGGATTAATTTTCAAAGTGTGTTCCCAAAATCAGATTTGACTAAAACAAACAAGCTTTGCTATAAAACCGTTCTCGTTTATTTGTAAAAAAATATTTAACCCGATTTTCGTGTAAAGCGTGCTTAAAAAAATTACAACGAACACGGTTTAATTCTCAAAGTGTGTTCCCAAAATCAAATTTAACTAAAACGAACACGCTTTTCTATAAAACCGTTCTCATTTATTTCTTGAAACTATTAAGCCCAGTTTTTGTGTGAAACGTGGTTAAAAATAAATTAAAACGTACACGGTTTCATTTTACAAGTGTGTTCCCAAAGCCAATTTTAACTAAAATCAACACGCTTTTCCAGAGAACCGTTCTCGTTTGTTTCTACATGAATAATTAACTCGATTTTCATGTAAAACGTGCTTAAAAAATTAAAACGAACACGGTTTTATAAGAAAAGTGTCTTCCCAAAACCAAATTTAACTAGAGGGGACACATTTTTCTTTTAGAGTGTCCTCATTTATTTTTATAAACCATTCTCGAAATTTATTTTTTATACATATAGTGTTTTTTTTAGTAATTAGATTAAGTAAATGCACAAAGTTACAACAAAATTCCGTAGCTCGGGTGGCAGGAGTGTAAAGTGAACGAATTCAGTATGAGGGTGCAAGAGGTCTTGGGTTCGACTCTTGGTTCGAGTGCGCAAGAGGTCTTGAGAGAAATATGAAAGAGCACACTTTTTATTTAAAGCGTGCTTACAGAAATATGAAGGAGCACACTTTTCTTTTAAAGCGTTCTTATTATTAAGCACGGTTTGAAAAAAAGTGTGCAAAAACTTTTTTTTAGCACACTTCAATTGAAGCGTTCTTATAATTGGTCGTATGACAATTTTAAGAACGCTTCAACACAAAACCGTGCTTAAAATATGGGATCACGGTTAAATAGTAAGTGTGCTTGTTTGAGAGGGCACTCACTATAAGCACAGTACGAGAAGTGTGCTATCATGCATTAAAAAACGTGCTCTGGTCCCCCTTTTTGTACTAGTGAATACAAATGTCGACGAAGCATGAGGAAAGACCAAAATGAGCAAGCAAATCAGTCACACGGTTCCCCTCACGGAAGGTATGAGCGAAGGAGACCTCGTCAAATGCACGGCAGAGGCCCATAGCATCGGAGATCGCCGGTTCAATCTCCCATGGACACCGCCAAACCCCCTTCAAAGGATTGATCATCTTCAGACTATCCCTCTCGACCACAAGGCGAGAGTAGCCCTGCGTCGCAGCTTTCTGCAAGCCCGTCAGAAGGCCAAAACACTCAGCACGATCCATTGACACCATCTCATGATCTCGGGCACCGCACAACAGAACCTCCACATGACAATCCCTGAGAACGAAACCGGAAGCCGCACGACCCGAACCGATCTTCGCACCGTCGAAATTTAGTTTAACGACGCCTACAGATGGTTTTTTCCACTTTACCTTTTTCTGCCTTTTTGTTTTCTTTTGATAGGTGTTATTCCCACTATTTTCTTTATCGTTTTCTAGATCCTCTGTTTGTGCTTTCCTTCATGTTATTCTGTATTCCTTGTTTTCTTTATCACCAAATGTCGAATGACCCTGTCCTTGGTTAGAAGGATGGATAGACAAATTGAACAAGTAATCCGAAATACCAACAAATACAATAAAACCTAAAAGAATATCATTACTTAGATCTTTTCTAATATATATTCGGAGCAAAAATCAACCATAGCTAACCCCTTGAACTCACCCCGCCACCAAGGCCATCAAGATTATCAAAACCCACCTAGACTATAAAGACCCGCCATAAAATCCGCCTACATCCTGCCTAGACCCTTGACCCAACCTCATCGCCAAGCATCCGCCAAACGTTTTTTAGAACATTATTTATAGTGCAAAACAATTGATGAGATTTTGGTGCTCATTTGGTTGAATGTTACAAGTACAACAAGTACATTTTTAATTTTTCTTATCCGAATCCTTACCTAATAAAAACACAAATACAATTTCAATGAATTTAAGGGATAGGAAGTGCATTTTCACTTCGGATCAAATTTAGAAAATGTGGTTGATTAAAATTTGGAAATAAATGAGATATTTAAATCGGTTTATCTTAACCTTTCTTGATTTCAAAAACGAAATGTATAAAATAGGGAAATTGGCGTTTCGGACAAGCAGGAGGCCACGGGGCGGCCTAGGGCGATCAGCGAAATCTTCTTCTGAGCTACGGGCCGCGGGGCGGCATTTACTGTTCAGAGCGATTTTTGCTCTTCGAATTTGGTCTCGGTGTCAACATAAAAGTTATAGATTTCGGAAAGAGCTTTCCAACGCATGCTTATAATAGTCAATCGAACCACCGAGGCCTCCAGAAAGCGCGAAACAAGTTTAGGATGTCTGGCGACAACTTCTGAGGACTTGTTCTTCACTTTAGGCTCTCAAACTTCGATTCCGCTCTCGGGCTCTCCACTTCTCCTCCTTCTCTTCCCTCTTCCTTCATCCATGAGCTTCTTCATTCCTCGTCAGAATCACATATACCTGAAATAATCCATAAAAGCATGTAGATTCCGACTCTACCAACAAAACAAGTATAAATGCAAATCTAGCTTAAACTATGCATTATATACATCTCAATCATGCTAAATGCATCCTAATATGGCTAACTAAATGCATGCTATCAATACACTAAAATTTTTTTTAATCAAAATCAACAAAATCTACGTGCACATAGATTTGATAATGAAGACGATGTGTTATAAGTTAATTGTCTCCTTCCCCTAAACGCCCTCGTTTGAGAGCGTTTTTGTCGTCGCCCTCCTTTGTGTCACATCTCCCTTGCCCACCCACCAGCTTCCCACAACAACAACGCCACCTACCCGGCCCTCCATCACCCATCCTCTCCCGCCTTCGAGTCGGGCCCTGCCTTCGAAGCCATTATCCTTGATCTCCGCCACAACCGCGACCTCCTCTCCTTGCCGTTGGCTCTCCCGCGGTCCAGTTCGACACCGCCCTTGGTTTCCAGCCCCGATCTTCCGATATCTTTTAGTCTCCGCCTGGTTCCGGCTTCTCACTGCTGGCCTCTTTCCTTCGCTCCTCTGTCATGTCTTGCGTATGCGCTGCTGCTTTGTGTGGGTGGCCTTCTCACTGCCGGCCTATCATCATTTTCATCGCCTGATGAGACCCGATGACGGGGATCGCCCAAGGCTCGAGCTTTCGAACACTCTTTTTGTGGGACTGATTTTTGTGGTTTATGAAAACTGAAAAGAAGGGATATGTGGAACAAGATTCGCAGGCCTTTCACCCTTGAATCCCCTACACTCGATCTCAATCCTTTCGGAATCGCACTCCGAGGATCTCGGCCCTTTGACACCTTCGCCTCTCACTAGGGTGTCACCCTCGGCTTCTCACCAAAGGGTTCACTCCTATCCTCTCACCAAGAACTCGATCCTTAACCCGGAATTACAGGAAGCTATTAGTGGCTTAATCTTTAACTCAACTCAACTTGACTTTATTTAAAATGAAGATTTTATAAGCAATATATATGATGAAAATATAGCCCCCCCCCCCCCCCCCCCAAAAGCATCTATAATCAATGTGAGATTCATTTTTCGAGGCTGATTTAGGAGAAGTGTTCTTCATGGAAGTTGTAGCCACTTAAAATAGCTTTCCAACAACGGCTCATTGGATTCAATCGGAATTTTATACAACCCGAAAGAGCCAAAATATTACGGTGTCATCATGCTGTTTTCTCAAACGAAAATTGATATCCGGCTCCAACAACAAAGCTTTGTAAGATAAATGAATAGAGCTCATGGACCACTAGAATCACATCGTCGTCGGAGTTTCTTTCCATTCCGCTCTTCCTTCCATTTTCCTTTGTGTTGTTGTTCAATTTCTTTGCTCTGTCCTGTCTCTGTCGCCTCTATTTTGATTAATTAATTAGTAGTCTTTTACGATCTCGTTATTGTCCTTGAGGGTTTGAGACAGGTTGGAGGTTTTATTGGGAAATGATTTGGCTTGAGGATGGATTTGCGATTTGTTGTGCCGTGTTTGTTCTTGTTGTGATGTAGACCTTATGTGAACGATGATTGATTTGTTGTATCCGAAGACATCGTGGATTTTCCATCGATATCTGATGGCTCTTCAGTCTTCATAGCCCATAATATGAGATGTCTGTTAGGGTCCCTAGAGTTCTCTGTGTGCGTCATCCGTTGGCTGATTGTTCGTTTGACATGTTGACTTTGTTTTATGATGTAGGATTGCTGGCACATTTATTTTATTTCCGCATTTTCATTTATTTTATTTGCTTCTGTTTTTTTTTTCATTTGCTTCTATTTTTTATTTGGTTATACATGATGATTAGTCTATCTACCGACTTGTCCGGTCTATCGGTTTTTTCTAGGCTTGTCTAGATAACTGAATTCTTATCTTACTTAAAAAAAAAGAATGAAGACGATGTGTTAATAATAATAAAAACTAGTATAATTCTCGCGCCATGGCGCATTATTTTTATCAATAAAATCATAATAATATAACAAATTACTATAAAATAAAATATGTTTAATTCAATGTTTTGATTTAAACCAATTTATTAGAAAATGTACTAAGCAATAAATTATATGTTAATTTAATATTTTAAATTGAACCAATTGATTAGAAAATAATAATAAAAAATTTTAATTTGATTGGTTGAAAAACCTATAATTATGGTGGTGATGACACATCATCAAAAATGCTTTTCTTTTATGTAATAGTTAGATATAGAGGTGCAAGATATCTTACATAGTCTTCTATTCTATGGCATTTTTTTGATGACGAGGAACCCACCTTCGGTGGTAAACACCGAGCACGTGACCCAGCCGACATGAGCCAAGTACTAGGTAAACCGGCTTGCACCGACTGGCTCGACCAAATGGCAGGGAGCAAGGTAAACCATGAATTTTCACCCAAGGAAAGAGACGGAGATATGGATCGAACCCGGAACCCGGCCTCCTTACTCCCCCTTTGCTCCTTGTCATTTGGCCACCTCGACTGGGGCGTCTTCTATGGCATATTGGTTGGATGATGGGTGGGTGGTGGTCCTAAACTCCTAATCCATCCCCATCCTTCCATGATGGAAAATGGTGGTGAATATTATACACTTCTTGTATTTGATTATAGAATGACCTATATATAGGGGTTGCAAGAGGATTATAACGAGTCACATAACTAGGGGTGGGTGGACTGAGGTTCGCTTCAATCCGTACCATTTTTTTTTTTTAAAAAAAAAGAGAAAATTTTATGAATTATGAATTTTTTTATTAGACTTGAAGTTTTGTTAATGAAAATTATGAACATATGAAAATTTTAATTTATTTAGTCTACTCAAATTTTATTTTCTAATTCTATGCTAGTTATACAGCTATTTTTGGTTATCCAACGCAGAAATACTACCAATGGCATTGGATATATGGATATGTCTTTTTATCTCAACACATACCAAGGAGTTTGGATCGGTTTCAAGAATTTGTAGAAAATACAGGTATTTATATAGAGAGAGACAATAGATCATATGTACACAACCCTTATGATGTATTATGTTAACAAATCTGAACCATTGAATTAAAAAGATCAACAGATAAGATTAAATTACCGAAACCAACCTTTCTATATATAGATAGATATATATATTAAATTATGCTACTTTTTTCAAAAAATTATAACAAACCATCTATTAATAATTATAAGAGTAATTTTGTAGAGCAAGTATCAAAATATCTAAATAGAACATTTTACTTAACAAAAATTACACCATAAAATGATATATTTTGATTAATCCTCTAAGATCCAGTTCAGGATTAATCCTCTAAGATTTGTAATTAGCCCATGATCTAGTAATGGACCTCAGCAGCGCTTGAGATTTGCAATAGGCAATGGTCCATCTAAAAACTGTCCCATTATCAAAATTCAGGCCCAGATTACTTTGGTCCATGAATTTATCACCACCTCGATTTTTCGGATGTCTTTAGAATTTTTTTAAAGGGGAAAAAAGACCTTTCGTACCTTATATGATCATGTATGTAACGTGCCATCATGTTTATAAGTTAAATCTATACTATCATATAATTTTGAAAAATAACATACTCCGTATAAGAATGCTGTACCAAACAAGGCTTGAACGATAGGGGAAGGGTTAAAAATGCACTTTGCTTTTTGACATCCGTAAAACTCAACCTTCGCGATGCTAAAAAGTTGTGGACCAAAGTAACCTTATATTCTTACACAAGCTCGAGGGCTCACCAGGGATGGAGCCAGGGGTGCTTGAGCACCCCCTAGTTGAAAAAAAAAATACAAAATAATAATAATTTTTTTTGCATATATTTGGTATTTTTAAGGTAATATAACACATATTTAAATGATATTTAAAACAAGAGTTTTTTCTAGCTCAAGTGGTAAAGGTAGGAAAGAGAGAGGATCAAAAGGTATTGGGTTTAAATCTCAAGTCCTTCATGTTTTATTGGTTTTACTATATCATTAATTCTTCTTAATTTTTATATATATTTTTGGTTTCTATCAAGTATTTTATTAAAAAAATATCATAATTATGTTTAAATTATATATTTAACATTTTATTTCAATATTATTTAAAAAGTAATTCTTCATGACTTTTTTTTTTCTATATTTTTTGTTTCTCTTCTATTTTTTGGTTACTCTCAACAATTTAAATACAAAAAATAATTCAAAAAGTCACAATTTTAGTGTTTTTTTTAATATTTTTTTTTAAAAAAATCTTCCTAATAAGTATACACCAAAAAAATATTTCATGATTTTTTTAGCGACCTATATCATTAATTCTTCTTGATTTCTATATATATTTTTGGTTTTTCTAACTATTTCATTAAAAAATATCATATTTATGTTTAAATTGTACATTTAACCTTTTATTTCAATATTATTTCAAAAGTAATTCTTCGTGAATTTTTTCTACATTTTTTGTTTGTCTTCTATTTTTTTTGTTACTCTCAACTATTTAAATACAAAAAATCATTTAAAAAATCACAATTTTAGTGTTTTTTTCAATATTTTTTATAAAAAAATCTTCTTAATAAGTATACACCAAAAAAATATTTCATGAGATTTTTTTAGCACCCCCTGACAGAAATCCTGGCTCCGCCACTACCGGCTCACAATTAGGGACAGAGCCAGAAACATTGAGGGGGGGGGGGGGCACAATAACACTAGATGATAACTCCCTCCCTTGATGAGAATCGGAATAGATGTTTCAAAGGTTTTGACAGTGTTTGTGTCAAAAGCCTTGGAGCATTAACAGTTGATGAAATACAAAACCTATCTTATTATTCGTATACTATTTTATCTTATTATATACTTCCATTATATTATATATATATGTATGACTAACCATTTCAGGAAGTATATTCGAAGATTGCATCCTTCCTTATACATGTCGAGAAGATCAGTTCAAAATAGATCATGGCTTCGAAGTATCCTTAAATAGAAGATCCAAGATCAAAGCCTGATTGGAAAGAGCCGTTGGAGATCTGGTGTTGAAGATCCTCACGCTCCATGCTTATATAAAGGAAAGGAAGGAGAAGACAGAACATACAAGTGCTACACACGAGCTTCAATTCTTTCAAGCGATCTGTCTTCCAAGTGTCTCTCTGCAAAGCGCTCAAATAGTTTGTTCTTTATTTCAAAGCCTTTGAGAGTCACTGTGAGCTTATAGGATATATTTATTTCAAGTGTTACTCGAGAGTTTATAACTCGGGAAGTTGCACTAGGCTATGGATTTGCGAGAGTTAGAGGATTGTACTAGATAGCTGAGAGAGGTGGGGCTCTTCTAGATTGGTCTAGGACTCCAAGGGAACGTGAGTTGACTAGATTGCAATTGTATAGGAGAGAGGCTTCTCGGTGAGCTATTAGGATCCTAAGCTAAGCAATCAATAAAGCCTTTGAATCCTAGGGTTGTGGAAGAACCCTAGGCGGGGACGTAGGCCAGTTGTGCTGAACCTCGTAAACAATTACTCGTGTTCTTTACTTATTTGCTTTACCATTTTTCCGCACTTGGTTCGAATTGTTTAACTTTGTGATTCAGGTTCTTCTCAAAGGTTTTGGTACAAGCTCCAAAAGTCTTGAGACTTTCTGTGAAAAACGGGCATACTCTATTCAACCCCCCTTCTAGAGTATTTATATATTACTTTGTTTTACATTATCGAACCTTCAATTGGTATCAGAGCCTTACTCACTGCTTTTGATTTAACAATCTTGTGAGTTTTCGATCATGTCTGGTGAAGCAAGCGGAGGATTTGCACAGGGAAGGTCCACAAGCAGACCACCACTCTTTGTAGGAAACAACTTTGTCCACTGGAGATCTTTGATGAAGATGTTCATCATAGACCAAGATCTAGAGCTTTGGAACATTATAGAGAATGGTCCAAAGATTCCAGAGAAGGAAGGACCAAACGATACCAAAGTTGCAAAGAAGGAGTCTGAATACAACCAAGCGGATCTTGAAACCATCTCCAAAAACTACAGGGCTATTAACTTACTTTATTGTGGTCTTAGCACTGATGAGTTTAACCATATTTCCTCTTGCAGGTCAGCTAAAGAGATTTGTGACAAGTTGGTCGTCACCTATGAAGGAACGAGCCAAGTGAAAGACACCAAGATCAGCATCTTCCTTCGAAAGTATGAGCTCTTCAAGATGAAATCCGATGAGTCAATCAAAGCCATGTTCACACGATTCACAGAAATCACCAACAACCTTGACTCTCTCGGCAAGAGCTTTACCAACGTTGAGAAAGTGAGGAAGATACTGAGGTGCCTTCCAAAGGAGAAATGGGGTCCAAAAGTAACAGCTATAGAGGAAGCCCAGGACCTCACCACTCTACCCCTTGATGATCTCCTTGGGAAGCTGATCACGCATGAGATGATCCTTAATGAAGACGATGGAGAACTTCCAGCTAGCACCAAGAACTTGGCACTCAAGTCTAAGAAGGATGAGTCCAAGGATGGATCTGATTCTGAAGATGAGGATGACGCTGAGGATGATCCTTTTGCTCTCATCACAAGAGGCCTTGCTAGAATTCTCAAAATGAAGAAGCAATTCAACAACAAGGATGGATCAGAATCTTCAAAATTTCGAGGTAAGCCTCAATACAACAAGTTTGAAAAGAAGACTAAACCGTTGTCTTGTTTTGAATGTGGTGAAACAGATCATCTTGTAAAGGACTGCCCTCAAAAGACAAAGAGCCAGCCCAAGAAAGGTGACAAATGGAAGAAGAAAGCTATGGTGGCTACTTGGAGTGATTCCGACTCTGATTCTGACGATGAGAAGGCCAACATTTGTCTTATGGCCTCAGAAGATGAATCCCACGATAAAAAGCTTGAAGCTACTGTAAGAGAACTTATGGAAAGTCCAAAAGAGGTATTATCGGAATTCCTTTCTAATATGATTGCCAATGAAGAGAAGCTTATTGCCCAAACTAACATTCTTATTAAGAGAACTGTGGACCAGGAAAAGACTATTGAGGATCTGTCTATGAGGGTCAAAGGTCTTGAAGCTTCTTATTCAGGTCTTGACATTAAAGTCAAGACTCTTGATTCGGAGAAATCTGAACTCAAGCAAGATCTCTCCTCTCTAAGAAATGTGCATCATGACTTAGAGAACGAGAAGATCTCCCTGAATAATAAGATTCTAGACCAACAGACAGCCCTCATAAGTTTTACCAAATCCAAAGGCACTCTCGATAAGATGTTAGGTGAGCAAAAAAGCTCTCTAAACAAAAGTGGTATTGGTTACAACCCAAAGTTTTTAAAGAAGCAACACATTACCACTTTTGTAAAGGCTAAAGGAAGCAGAACCTCTCCTATATGTCACCATTGTGCTAGAAAGGGACATGTAAAAGAGACATGCCCTTATAGAAGAAAGGATCCTTATATTATTCGCAATACATTTCCTGTTCATTTGAGAATAGAACGGATAACACAAGTTTGGGTCCCAAAAGGCACTATTTTACCAAATATGGTTTACCCCAACAATGGATCCAAATTTGCTTATTGGTCTAGCCACAAAGGTTGATGTTTGTTTTGCAGGAGATCACCAAGGTGAAAGAACACAAATGGATTATTGATAGTGGTTGCTCGAGGCATATGAGTGGGAAGAGTTCTCTCTTTCATGATTTAAAGGAGCAATCCATGGGAACAATCACTCTTGGTGACAAAGGGAAATGCGACATTGTTGGTATTGGTAGTGTTGGAAGTGATTCCAGCCATAGTATTAAAAATGTCTATCTTGTTGATGGTGTAAAGTATAACCTGCTTAGCGTTTCTCAATTATGTGATAGTGGTAACAATGTCAGATTTAACAAGAAAAGATGTATAGTGTGCAGAGATGATATAGGTGAATTTATATTGACTGCATCTCGTTACAACAACATATACGCTGTAAACGCTGATCAAGTGGCACAAGGAAGCTTAACCTGTTTAAAGGCCTTGACGGACGATCCAAAGCTTTGGCACAGGAGACTCGGTCATGTGAGTCCACATACACTACAGAAGCTTGTGTCCAAAGGGCTTGTAAGAGGGCTACCTGAGATGGACTTCAAAGGTATTGACATGTGTAACGCTTGCACACGAGGTTAACAAACACGTAGCTCCTTCAAACCCAAAAAGGTTGTAAGTTCTTCTAGACCCCTTGAACTTTTACATATGGATTTATGTGGTCCTATGCGAGTCAAATCTCCCAATGGTAAAAAGTACATGCTAGTTGTTGTTGATGATTTTTCTAGATATACTTGGGTTGCATTTTTGAAAGAAAAATCAGAGGCCTTATTTGAGTTTTCAAAACTTTGTAAGGAGTTGCAAACTTTAAGAAATGAGCCCATAGTGTCTATCCGGAGTGATCATGGTAGGGAGTTTGATCAACTTCAATTTGATTTGTTTTGTGCTAAATATGGCATCTCCCATAACTTTTCTGCTCCTAGGACACCTCAACAAAACGGGGTTGTGGAACGCAAGAACCGCACCTTAGAGGATATGGCCAGGACTATGCTTTTAGAAAATGCATTACCTAAAACCTATTGGGCTGAAGCTGTTAACACAGCTAACTACATTTTAAGTCGTTGTCTTATTCGTTCCATCTTAAAGAAAACTCCTTATGAACTTTTCAAAGGCCGCAAACCACTTATATCTTATTTTAAACCCTTTGGCTGTACTTGTTTTGTTCATAACAATGGAAAAGATAACCTTGGGAAATTTGATGCGCGTAGTGATGAAGGTATATTTCTTGGCTATTCCACGAGTAGCAAAGCTTATAGAATCTTCAATAAAAGGACCCAGGTAGTTGAAGAAAGTATACATGTTATTTTTGATGAATGCAATGATGGTGCTTTGAGTGAAAGTGTTGCAGATATAGATCTTAATATCCATGAAGAGAACGAGGAAGGTGATGATGCTACTACCATGAACACAGAGAAAAGGAACATGCAGGAACCGATTCTTAACTCTGAAGAATTGGCCCAAGGTGTTGAAGATGCGTCCAAAGCCCTTGGTGTCCAATCCAACAGTGTTGAGATGTGAGAGACTGCTGTAACTGAACCTAACAGGACCACGGAGTCAGATGTACCACAAATCAATCCAGATAGTGTGACGAATCAAGGAGCTGAGACTAGCAAAAGGAAATTCAAATACTCCTCATCACACTCATTAAAGGATATCATTTCTTACCCTACTTCTAGTGTTCAAACTCGTTCTAAACTTAAAGATCTTTGTGCTTTTAACGCGTTTGTTTCTCTTATTGAGCCAAAGAAGGTAAATGAGGCACTTCAGGAGCCAGACTGGATTATAGCTATGCAAAGTGAACTTAATGAATTTGAGAGGAACAAAGTCTGGACTTTGAAGCCTAGACCAAAGCATCAATCAGTCATTGGCACTCGATGGGTGTTTCGAAACAAGTTAGATGAGAATGGCAAGATTGTGAGGAACAAGGCACGGCTTGTTGCTCAAGGCTACAATCAAGAGGAAGGTATTGACTACGAGGAGACCTTTGCTCCCGTAGCCAGGCTTGAAGCCATTCGCATTTTATTAGCATTTGCATCTTTTATGAGTATAAAGTTATATCAAATGGATGTCAAGTGTGCTTTTCTTAATGGTTTCTTAGAAGAAGAAGTTTATGTTGCTCAACCCCCAGGTTTTGAAAGCTCAGAATTTCCCAATCATGTTTACAAACTCGACAAGGCACTTTATGGTTTGAAACAAGCCCCAAGAGCTTGGTATGAGCGCTTGTCAAAATATCTTTTAGAAAATGATTTTAAAAGAGGGTTGATCGACAAGACTCTTTTTATCAAGACCAAAGGAAATGACATTTTGGTTATTCAAATTTATGTTGATGATATGTTATTTGGTGCTACTAACACATCTTTGTGCAAGGAATTTTCTGACATTATGTGCAGTGAATTTGAGATGAGCTTGATGGGTGAACTCAACTTCTTTTTGGGGTTACAAGTTCATCAATCCAAGAAAGGGATCTTCGTCAACCAAAGCAAGTACACTAAGGATCTCTTGAAGAAGTTCAAGATGGATCAATCCAAAGCAGCCAAGACTCCCATGAGCTCAACATTGTCTCTAGATCAAGACAAGACTGGAACAAGTGTCAATCAAAAGGAGTATCGAGGAATGATTGGATCTTTATTATATCTCACGGCTAGTAGACCTGACATCATGTTTAGTGTTTGCATGTGTGCTAGGTTTCAAGCTGATCCAAAAGAATCTCACCTCGTGGCTGTGAAGAGGATCTTTCGATATCTCAATGGCACTAAGGAACTTGGACTGTGGTACCCAAAGCAAAAGGATTTCACTTTAATTGGATATTCTGATGCAGATTTTGCAGGCTACAAGGTGGATAGAAAGAGCACATCAGGATGTTGCCAATTCTTAGGAGCATCTTTAATCAGTTGGCACTCAAAGAAGCAAAACTCAGTTGCTCTATCCACTGCAGAAGCCGAATACATTGCAGCTGGAGCTTGCTGCTCCCAAATCCTTTGGATAGCTCAACAAATGCGAGATCTCGGCATCAACCTCAAGGGTATCCCAATTAAGTGTGACAATACAAGTGCCATATCAATCACTAAGAATCCTGTGCAGCATTCAAGGACCAAGCATATTGATGTGAGGCATCATTTCATTAGAGATCATGTTGAAAAAGGTGATGTGTCCATATCCTTCATTTCTACTGATTATCAATGGACTGACATTTTTACTAAGTCTTTGGCAGAGGACAGGTTCACCTTCATTAGACGAGAGATTGGGATGCTTGACAAGGATGCACTTTCGTAGGGGGAGCTTTCCCTTTACGAAAGATAAACCCCACTCAGTGTCAAGACCTTTGAAAGTTATGTCAAGGTCTGCAAACTGATCAGTGGAGTACATATATCGGATCATATATTTTTGGTTAATATCTTTTTAGATATTTAATCAATTATATTTGTTTTAATCGGATTTCAAAAATTGCCTATTTCTATGATTTCCTTAACCGTTAAGATATTTTATTTTTGGAAATATATTTTTTAGTTACTTTGTCCGATTTTAATGGGTATTTGAATTTGAATTTGAATTTGAAAACCTTTCAAATCTTAGCAATGTAATGATTTCTTTCCTTGGAACCCTAAACCCATCCCATTAATCCGTCACCCTCTCTCTCTACTTAAACCAATCCTGTACCCGATTACAACCTACACTCAGAGTTTTCCAAACCCTTTCCACTCCTTCATCTTCAACCTCTCAAAGAAACCCTATCCGACTACTTCCATGACACCCAAAACCAAGAAAGCTGTCACTCCCAAAAGACTTGGCGCCACCCCCAAGGGACGCCAGGCCACTGCTACCTCTCCCACACCCGAACCTGCTACTCAAGCCATCATCCCAGCAGTTGTCCAGAGCACCATTAAGGCGAGCACGGCCACGGCTCCCAAAGGCTCTCAGAAGCGCGCTGCTAAGAAACCCTTGAGTGCTAAACAAAAAGGGAAGAGAAAGATTCTGGCTGAGGAAGAGGACGAGGAGGTTCCATCCGAGGTGGAGCCTGAGGAAGAAGAAGAGGAAGAGGAAGAGCACGAAGGATCCGGAGAGGACGAGGAACCTGAAGGTGATGAAGCGGGGTCCGCCGAGGACTCGGGGTCTGAGGAAGAGGAGGAAGAATCTCCTTCTCCTCCCCCGTCTCCGAAGAAGCGGAAAGCCCCTGCTCCAGTCAAGCCTCCATCCCCTAAACGTACCAGGAAAGGCCCTGTCAAGAGTCTTGTAGCACCTGTCAAGAGATCTGCTCCAACAGTTGCGCGCAGAAAGAACGCAGACCCCCCGACCTATATCCAGGTAAATCAATCCTTGCCCTCTTCTTGGTTTTTAGATGCTGAGACTGCTGGTAAGTGGGTAGACGAGTTTCGTACTCGTAAGATTAGTTGTTCTGATTTTTTAGATGTTGAGTTCTTTGAAGCTTTGAAGTTACCTTGCATTGAGCTCCTCAAAAATTCCCCTGCCTGGAACCTTATTAATCTTGAGGCTGTTTACTACCCCGAGCTTACCCGACTTTTCTACATAAACCTAAAAGCCAAACACGACACTGATGGTTGGTCTTTGGAGTCTGTCGTCAAAGGGGTCATAATCTCTCTCAACTCCAATGATTTTGCAGATTCTCTAGGCTTACCTACCCCTGTTCCACCTGCTCAAGTAAACCCCTCAAAAGAAAATTGCATCATCCTAGCCCGAGCCAAATATCTCCTACCTGAAGCATCCAACAACACCTCAAAGCAACTCACCCACTCATCCCTAACCCTTGAGGCGAAAATAATTTTTAACATCATTGTTAGATGCCTCCTACCCCGTCTAAACTCTGGCTCACTCCTAACCGACAATGCCATGGTCCTGCTCTACCGCATTCTAAATGGCCTTGATCCTGATCTGGCCAACACCATCCTTGGAACCATGGCCCATGCCAGAAAAGCTCGAAAAGGCTCTCCCCTCCCCTTTGCTACCCTTTTGACCCCTATCTTCAAAGCTTCTGGAATTGATGTCAAAAATGAAGAGCAGCTGCGTCATACGGGTATGTTCGACTCCAAAGGCCTTGAAAAGATTGGCATCACTCGGTCTCCCCAAGGGACCTTGAGTCTTGCCACTCCTTCAAAAGTCTTTCCCACTGCTCCAGCTTTCGATGAACGCATGGACAACCTAGAGTTGGGCTTGGAGGAAGTTCGCCTGGATATTAAGGAGCTGTAGAAGGAGTTAATGACGACGATGAGCGGGATTTCAACGATGCTGGAGGGACTGTGGACGAGGCTCACTGATGATGCTCTGGATTGACTTAACCTAAACCTTATCCCACCCTCTCCCACCCCTGAAACTTGTTACTTTGCTGGTTTTTGGAAACGTTTTCAAAACATTTGGTAACTTTTGGTGATTGTTTTACCTCCGCCCTATGTTGAAAGACAAAAAGGGGGAGATGTTTGTTAGACTTTGAAAACCTTGTTTAAAGGTCGTGGAGGACCTTGGTTTTTGTTTTTATGGTTTTCAGTTGGATAGTTTTTGCATGCTTTAAAAATTTGATCCAACATTTGTCTAACTCTTGCAGGTACTTAGTCTGTGTTTGATTATGATATATCTGTTTGACTAAGTTGCAGGGATGCACAGGTTTTGTCTTTCATCAAGGGGGAGATTGATAACTCCCTCCCTTGATGAGAATCGGAATAGATGTTTCAAAGGTTTTGACAGTGTTTGTGTCAAAAGCCTTGGAGCATTAACAGTTGATGAAATACAAAACCTATCTTATTATTCGTATACTATTTTATCTTATTATATACTTCCATTATATTATATATATATGTATGACTAACCATTTCAGGAAGTATATTCGAAGATTGCATCCTTCCTTATACATGTCGAGAAGATCAGTTCAAAATAGATCATGGCTTCGAAGTATCCTTAAATAGAAGATCCAAGATCAAAGCCTGATTGGAAAGAGCCGTTGGAGATCTGGTGTTGAAGATCCTCACGCTCCATGCTTATATAAAGGAAAGGAAGGAGAAGACAGAACATACAAGTGCTACACACGAGCTTCAATTCTTTCAAGCGATCTGTCTTCCAAGTGTCTCTCTGCAAAGCGCTCAAATAGTTTGTTCTTTATTTCAAAGCCTTTGAGAGTCACTGTGAGCTTATAGGATATATTTATTTCAAGTGTTACTCGAGAGTTTATAACTCGGGAAGTTGCACTAGGCTATGGATTTGCGAGAGTTAGAGGATTGTACTAGATAGCTGAGAGAGGTGGGGCTCTTCTAGATTGGTCTAGGACTCCAAGGGAACGTGAGTTGACTAGATTGCAATTGTATAGGAGAGAGGCTTCTCGGTGAGCTATTAGGATCCTAAGCTAAGCAATCAATAAAGCCTTTGAATCCTAGGGTTGTGGAAGAACCCTAGGCGGGGACGTAGGCCAGTTGTGCTGAACCTCGTAAACAATTACTCGTGTTCTTTACTTATTTGCTTTACCATTTTTCCGCACTTGGTTCGAATTGTTTAACTTTGTGATTCAGGTTCTTCTCAAAGGTTTTGGTACAAGCTCCAAAAGTCTTGAGACTTTCTGTGAAAAACGGGCATACTCTATTCAACCCCCCTTCTAGAGTATTTATATATTACTTTATTTTACATTATCGAACCTTCACTAGACAATAGTAGAAAAAAGTCGTAAAACACATAACATGTTCGATAGTAGAAACAAGTGCTAAATGATATTAGAAACTAGTGTCAAACAATATTACAAACTACTATATCATTTCTAAATAGATGTTTACACTACTAAATAGTTCAACTCGATGATAAAGGAGGTAAATCCATTTTTCGAGTTTTCATGCCTTGAAAATGTTGAAGAATAACCTCATTATCAATGCGCTTGAAGATGTATTTTTCAACATAGCATACCAAACTATCAGTGAGAAAGTCATCCCCCATCTTGTTGCGTAGATATGTCTTGATAAGACCCATTGTAGATAAAGCTCTTTCCACCGTAGCTATTGCAACTTGTAAGACTTAAAACTTGCTCGATAAGACGATAAACCAAGTGAAAAGCTTTATGAATTCCTACCTCGACCATCTTCTTAGACACATCACCAATATCTTCCGAACCAGAAAATTTGGGATTGTTCCTCATTTCATAACCCATGCCTTCAATTCTCCTTTAATCTCCACTTGATCAAAAAGTGAGAAGTCTCGTGGATATAACTATGTAAGTCGGTGTAAATTTGCCAAATCGAAATTGGAGAATGAATCCTTTGGATCAAGGCAAGCCATACATATGAGCAATTTTGTACTTGACTCTCTAACTCTTGACCAATTTGATCAATAATCTACCATGTCATGTGTAGAATAATATCAATTATATAATAAATTAAAAAAATGTATGGAGAATTTATAGAGAAATGATCATAGATAACATAAAGAGAGGAAATTTATAGAGAAATAATTATTACATGATAAAATATCTCAACTCGAAAATGGTAGTGGTTTGTTATAGTATGGCCTGCACGTCGAGAACGATGGTGATTTGAGACTTCATCATCCACATTCAGAATGAGAATATCATGATTAGCACAAAACTGGTTGACATCTTGTATGAGATCATCCCATCCATCATCCCTCAAAACTTGAAATCGCCTTTTGATGCTTTGAACCATACTTATTGCTTGGATAATGTTTTGATCTTTTTGTTGCAAGAGTTGGGACAAAGCATTTGTCATCCCCAATATTGTCTTCATTAAGTGAGCAATAAAAACAAGCTGATAACTCTCCATCTTCATAATCAAGCTATCCACCATTCCGCGAGTTGTGATCTCCATTCCATCTTCAAGGATGTTTTCGAGAACTCAATTGTTGAGTCCTACAAAGACAGAAGACAAGCAATGGTCGTAAAGTGGGAGCCCCATCGTGTAGATCCCGACCGAGCTAACAATGTTTCTTAATTCAATCCTTTCCCGGTTGTAAGTTCACCTTTCTCTAACCTGCTCACCAAGTTTTCATGTTGTGCTTGTCGAAACTGATCTCTTCTTGTACAAGAGGCTTCAACCTGCATGTTGGTAATCATCGACAGATATTGAAAGAAATCACTTATAGAGGCTCCAACCATGTTGTTCATATGTGGAGTTTGGAGTGATTGGCATTGTGAGGTATAACCATGTTCATATGTGGAGTTTGGAGCGATTATAGGCAAACCAAAACTTGTTTCGATACAAATCAACTAATGTATTTCTTTCTTTTACGGGGTGGATGGAGTGCGTCGAAATCAAATTACATATATGAAAATATGATGTACAATTAAAAAAAATATGGTTATCGAAAAAAGCCCTAAAGTACTTGTTTGCCCTTGATCAATTTGTTTATATATGTGTGTGTTTTGATCGATTTGGACTAATGGAAAATTTCGGTTAGAATAAAAACCTTGAGACAATTTCTTTAAAGAAATTGAGTTAAGGTTGTTATTGTTTCAACTGAGCTAGATGGAGCAACAAGGAAAGCTATGGTGGTGACGAGATGCTCGGGGTATAAGGTTTATCTGCTCCTAGAAGTAAAAAATTTACATTTTGGCACTAAAAGTAAAAACTTAACGTTTTGTCAAAAAGTAAAATGAAATGGTGCAATTTTTTTTTAAAAAAAAAATTCAAGGTTACTATATACGAAGTATACAACATACTAAATTGTATTTACCATGCATAGTATGTACAACTCAATTGAATCAGCAAATATGCAAAATTCAAGATTACTATGCAATATCATTACCATTTAGGGATATGTTGTGAAATTTTGAGATGTTTTCGAAATTTGAGTAAAATGAACAAAATTACCTTAAGGATGTTCATACGTTAGTGTAAACTAAAATTTTTACACCACAAATGTAAAACAAACAAGTGGCAAAATTTGCAGTCTTTTTTTCTTTTCTGAAAATATATTTAATTTTCCCTCTTTCTCATTTATTTTCATCTGTATTTTATACTCATTGAAAAGTGAAAGGGTTATGCACATGTTCAGCCCAAGTCTCTTGCTACTCTAGACTCTCTCTCGAGACCCTCACTATTGCTCGATTATCTCCCTCATCAGCGATATGGGGTGATAAGTCGGTTGAGAAAAGTCAATGGTTACCCTTAGGGATCTTTGTCCGGTTGTAATGGTGACTCTCTCTGAATTGTATGACATGATTTTGTAATTTCCCGCATGTACCTTGCAAATGATCATTAGTAAGAAGCTGCTCATGTTATGCCTTGCTTTCTGTCGTGATTTTATTATTTAAGCTCATGGCATGGTTAGTTACATTGCTCAACTCTTGTGCTGCGTCTTTCCTTCTATCATGACTGTATTTCGTTATAGCATGTTCACCTGGCCTATTGATCGTATAATCAATTGGAATCATGAACCTACCTGATCGTTATCTCCTCCTAAATTAGGTTCATGATAGTGTGATCAACTCCTCTTTGTATGAATGCTGATAGATGATCGTCTTGACATGTTGGATGATGACGTGTCAATGCTTATTATCCTTTTGTGACAAGAATCTATAGTATGCCTATCTGTTTTGTATTCGTCAGATTAATTAACATTGGTTGTTTTGCAATTTGTATTGTTGTGTGATTACTTGCGTTGAGTGGAGAATAGGTTGGTATAATTGGGTCTTGATAAATGCATGTTTTATCCCAGTATGTGTTGATTTGAACTCATGTTCCCGTGTTCTAGCTATATTGCCCCGTTACTTAGACTTGTATTATACATCGTTACATTTTCCTCATGCTTTTATATCATTATAATATGATGAAATTGATTTCTTGCGTATCGTCATGATTAGGTGCATGCATGTATCTTATGTTATGTTGAACCATAGCACCCTGTAGGACCCTTGGTTATGACTTGTGCAAATTTATACCTTGCCTATATAATTGCTGATTCTCTCTTAAGTTAGGTCCAAGATAGTGTGATTCTTCCCTCTTCATATCCTCTTAAAATGCTTACTCGTCTTGATTAGATTGATGTTGAATTTGATGATCGACTTGCTTTTGTGATGGTTAATCCTGGTATGCTTACGTGTTATCGCTCGGTGGTATTCCCCTAATACTCTATGATATCTTCTCGTGCTTGCATGAACGTATGAATTGACACCTCGCATGACACATGAATGTTAGAGTGAATTTAGTCGAGTTACCTTGGTTGTGTTCATGTTCGATATGTGCTAATAGTGTCTTGTAGGGCTTATGATTTCCAATATGACTCGCTAAATGATCACGTGTTGTACTTGTTCTATGATGTGATGACTATTGTACCATATATGTGCTCTATGATGGTTCGTTCCTAGCATGATTATAATATGTCACCCATGATGCCCTTCTTGTTACTTTTATAATGCCTAATGTTTCGTGAATATTTTGTGAACCCCTTATAATGACTCATGACCCTTCTTGTATCACATCATGTGTCGTTAGTATCATGTAGGACTATGTTTTCAAAATGTATCTCTTCGTATGATTACATGTCATTCTTAACCTAGTATATGATTATTATTGTCCGATGTGATAGTTACCATGCTACTCTTATGTGCTCTCGCATGATGCTTAGTCTGATTATTATGATATGTTTCGTCATGCTGTATTTGACCTCGTTCGTTGATGTGTATACCATACTCGTACATCGTTCATATACATGATATTTGTTATCCTCATTAAATCTCGCATGAACTCGAATCCTGCATGATCATTACTAGCTCCGCATAACTTGCTTGAAATTGCTAGGCATATATGCTTTCATGGAATGATAGACTACTAGACTGCCTCACATGTATCAGTATAGAACTTGATTGTGTCTTTTAGAATGAATGTGTATGTCATTGTTCCTTGAGATAGGTACATGTTAGTGTGGTTTAAGGTGTGTGGTATGCTCCATGATAAATTTGTGCTCGCTTGTCGCAATTGTAACCTAATAGACTTCCATAAGGGCATCGTTGCTATTCTCGGGTCGGAGTTCGTCTCTAGTTGTCGTCTTTAGTTGTGGTCCATCTTTGTCCCCAAAAGGAATTTGGGTTGTCTTTTCTTATCACTCCCATATTTCCCCTAACTTGGACTCTTGCGCGATATATACATTGGGTGAGCGACCGCGTAGAAGAGGGAACGAAAAGTTAGATAGCGATAGAGTAGTGCATCGGAAGCGTGGGCCCATAACCCATGGGCCTCGGGATCAATGATGTCGGCGAAACGGGCACGCATCGAGAATTACGGTTACTGAGTACGATATGACTTGCAAGCGAGAGTGTTCTCAGTTTGAATTGCTAAACCTTTTGAATTTGTTGACGATGATATTGCACTGACCTGGCAATGAGATTTACGTGTTAATGTGTTGACTACTTGACTTGGTAAGGATTGTTTCCTGATTGTCTATTGTCTATGATGATATTATTTGATGTCCTGTAGTTCTAATGTGGCATGATGCCTTGATGTGTTGATACTCTGCGTTTCTAAGTATGATCTAAATTCTTGTGCCTATAAAAGTATGAACTACAAATGCTGAGAAGCCTGAATTGTATCTGATAAGGTTATAATGCAACATGCTAGCTTGACTTGATTATGTTCATATATGATGTTTGCAATGATTATTGAGCATGATGGTAAATTGAGACTTGTTGAACCCATGATGTTATGTTTTAAATGCTAGTCGATATGATGTAGACCTTATGTTTGATGATTTTTATGATTGCTTCTTCCTTAAACCTGCGGGTGAGGTCATTTGGTAGCGTGGTTGGAGAGTGGTGAAAGAATTTTGGGCGATTGGGATGATCGATGGTAGTAGGAGGTGGCTCGCAAGAGAGGGATGTTGACTTAGGTAAGACGGAGTGAGTTTTGGGATTTATAATAGGCAATGCTTGGTGGTTTCGGATGAGCTTCTAGGTGAATCTTGAGAAGTGTGGAAAGTGTAAGAAATGACTTTTAAGAGTATTGAGGATATAGTATGAGAGAGCACTCGGGTGTGAAATTAAAGATAAGAGTTTGATTCGTAGAGGTGGATGGTGTGTGCGAGTGTTTGGTGGAATGAGGGACGAGCTTGGAGTATCGGAATGAATTGGGACTTCCTTAGGGGATTTTGTCTGAGATGATGTTGGTGAGTCTAGAAGAAGATTGGTCTTAACTTGGGAATTGGAATCGAGCGAGCGGGGATTGTGTTTTATTTTGACTAGTGATGATTCCCTTGATTATGTGATTTATTAATACGTACTGACATGATGTTAAATAGCAACCATGATGAACCGATATGGGATGATATTACATGTTGATATGCAATATTGAAATCTGTTTAGCATAACCTGTGTTATGATGATAAATTGATGTATTTTATCCTGATATTTTAGCATGCGATGTTCGATTAGGTTACATGTTGCAATGATTATATTTTGTGCTTACTATGTTGTTAGACCTTGCTACTGTTAACCCATGAGAGCATGTCTGATTCTTTTTTGAAAATTTGGACTTGAATTGATGCGCGTGGTTGTATTGATACCTCTGTGCATTGATGATTAACGGAATTCTTGGCTATAGATATGGCAAATGGCTTATTGAACCTGGTTGTAATAGATTTTGTTATGTTGACTTGTTGCCTTTTACTTTATTTATGTGTGCTTGCGTGATTAACTACGATGTTGTTGACGCACTCGTTAATGTTTTAGTATGATGTGAGGATACCTTTCATGAGTTTTGGAGTGTCGTCGAAACGTTGTTATGATTATTGATATGTTGATTGACATGCATATTATGGCCTTTAATTTGATGTGGAGGTACTTGATGTGACATTGTGGCACTATGTTGGAATGTGTTTTGAGAATTTCATATGACGTACTGGTTGGAGGTTGGTTGGTTAAGCGATTATACATTTCTCGGCTTATGCATCTTGTTTGAATTGAGCATGATAGATTGATTTGATTTTGGAAACTAGGAAGAGAATATGGGATTAGCCCTTAGAGGTGGATAATTCCACCTCATGGCTTTTGGGTTTGATTGATTGATATGCGGGACACTGATTTGGTTTTCGAAAGATTTTGACGAAATCTTGATTTGAAAGGATTTGGATTGTTTTTGGTGTGAAGTTGTTTGACTAACGTTGAATTTGAAGATTTTGAGCGGTTTTGAAAAGGAACAACTTGGATTTTAAAAGAATAAACATTATCGAGAATTTCAACGATTTTAAGGCTAATCTTTCCAATTGCGGGATCCCTTTTGAAACTTTTCAAATCCGGGCTTATATTATAACGCCTCACGAAGTGGATAAAAGAATTTTATAGGGGCGCATATAGAATGCTTGCTAAGACCTAGTAGGGGCACTATAGTTGCTTTCGAGTTATGATATAACCGAAAGGTTAAGGTAAGGTTGTGGTAGGGGCCCATATCACACACTTGCTACAACCAATTGGGAATATTATGATCACGTCGGGGGTACTGTGAGGATCTCATACGGGCCTTTATGAGGTGCTCATGTGACCTATGACATGATCCTCGGACTCACCGATTTCGAACTCCTTCCCCTTGCTTTAGAATGATTTTACTCTCGGGGACGAGACTTGTTTTTAGAGGTTGATGAATGTAAAGGCCGGATATATTTTATAAATTATTTTGTTATAATTTAATTAAATATATATTATTTATAAAAATTGGAGAAAACTCGTCCTTGAGCGCCAAGTTTCGATTTAAAAGTTATTCCGGCATTGTTTTAAGAATTTGGATTTTGACGGAATTTAATGCCGCTTTCGAGCTCCGAGTGTTAATAAATTTAACTTAATTTAATTATGATCGTTCCAAACTATTTGAATAATTCGATTTGAAATTTCGTCAGTGTCGGGATCGAGATAGAGCGCCGGGATTTCAAATTGGTACCTTGTAGTGACCATTCCTTCTATTATTTTACTCTCTCTCTCTCTCTCTCTCTCTCTGTCTCTCTCTCTCTCTCGTTTCTTCAAAAGCTTAGAGAAAGCATCCCCATTTCATTGCCTTGTACAGCAAATTCCCACCGTTGCCTTAATTTCTACAGCTCACTTGTTTTGTCTCTTTGCAAATTCCACACCCATTCTCCCCCTATATCCGCATTACCCTTCTCTCTGCCTCACTATCACACTGCATTCCACCCAGACAACCCACAAAAACACACAGAAGAACAGTCCCCAACCCTCCTTTCAACCTCTATAGAAAACCAGAGAAACCCACTTTACCATCACCGGTTGCAAACCTCCCCCTTCCACCTTGTAATTCCTCTCCGAGCAGTCCTTGACAAGCCATCCCCACGCCTAACAAACCTGCCCGGATTCTTGGCCGCCAACGACAACACCACAACCCCATTTCCGCGAGGAAGCCAGCAAGGCTGAGCCTTGCAGCCTCTATTCTTCCACTCCTTCCTTTCTCCTTCGAGTCCAGGCACCAGCAGTAGGATCTTCAAGTCCTCCTCCCTCCGAAGGTTGTAGCAGAAAGAGAAGAAAACGAAACCGTCCGAGCCGCACTCCCTATCTCTTCCCTGTTCTTCGAACTCGAGGATATCCCGGTGCTGATCCTCCTCCTTTGAAGCTCGAGGAACCTCCGACGAACATTTTCCGGCGAAGACCTCCGTCTCAGTGAGCTCCGTTTCCTCTCCTTTCTTCGTTTTCGTTGAGTCGTTTCTGTTGGGTTGGGGTCAGAATTGGTTGTCGATCTATTGGGCGAGTTTCTAGCTGGAGAATAATCGCCGGTGGCTTGAGTTGTTCTCCTTTCTTTCTTCCGCCTCCTGTGTCGTCCGAGTCTCAGAGCTTTGTTCACTGGGAGGAAGACGATGCTTCTTTTCTTTCCCTGTTTGGCTCGGTTTTGGACCTGACCCAAATATCTCCTTCCGGGTTATATCACTTTTATTATGGGTTTTCTGTTGGGGAAGAATTCAGATCCGGTTTCTCCTTTTATATCGGATCCGGGTCGATTTTCCGGGTTGGGCTTCTCTCTTCCAGGTTTTGGGCTTCTGGGCTTGTGGGATTGTTTTGTTGTTATTGTTTATATATTATGTTGCTTATGTTATGTTATTTACTACCTCCGTCCAAAAATACATGGACTTTTTACTATTCACGAAAGTTGTTTTAGGAGTTAAAAACTATAAAAAATATTAACTTTTTTATTAATTTTTTTAACAATTATAAACTTATTGACAATAAGTTTGTAATTGTTAAAAATATTGAATAAAAAAAGTTAGGGTGCCACTATATACACCGCAAATCCGGATTAAGGATTTGCACGTCCTTAAGGACGTGCTTGCACGTTCTTAAGGACGTGCAAGTCCTCAGGCTTGCACGTCCACTATTTCCACATTGCACGTCCTTAAGGACGTGCAGGTCTTGCACGTTGTTAAGGATGTGCAATCCCTAGTTAGGGTTTTGCGTTTAGGGTTTAGGGTTTAGGGTTAGGGTTTAGGTTTAGGGATGTTAATTGATAAAATTGAAGGTGGATTTGAAGGATTTAGGGTCAAATTAAATAGAACACAAGAATTGTTAAGGTTTTCATTCGGATAATATGCGAATAAAGTTACAAGGAACGGAAAAAAAGGTTTTCATTCATAAGTTTAATAAAGTTGTGGAATACAATCTAGGAAAACAGTAAAGGACGGCCGGCATCGGCACGCAAGGCTCTAAATCTCTCAATCTGAGCTTGAAACGGAGCATCCCATCCTTCGACGCTCGGATGATGATGTTCGACCCATTCTAGTGGAGGCGGCGGAAGAGGAGCGTTAGGACGCAACCAGATCTATGAGAACAAAAATTTAGAGTTAGAGTATTGACATATGTATGAAAATCATGAATAGGTAATAACAAAGACGTTTGAAGTCGTACCGCGGCAAAATGGTCTTGGTTTCCGATGCAGGCTACACCAAGAGTTGCTGATTGGGGAGGGTTGTTAGCAGATGCCGGTGAGATCATGGGGAGACATGTGAACGGATGATGCCAAGCTAGGACGACGAGAGGAATCTGATATACCGTCGCAAATACTAAACCCATGATTGGAAGCTCTATCCACCGTCTCCTATCACCATGTGTGGCTCCGGCACATCTCTGGTAGTCGACGAACTGCTGGAATGGGTACTCTCCCGTATAACAACCGGCGTACAGATCGGCGTGATCCTCCAAGTGATTGCATAGTAACGTCTTGAGTTCCGGGAAAGCATTCTCGCCGATCGGTGATGTCAAAGCCGCCGAAGCACGGTAGCCACAATGACCATCTCCAACAGTGTCCCTCACCATCTCAATATGACCTAACATGAAGGGATCAACGTTGTTTCGACCCCAGTTGAACCCTCCGAACACATCATCACGTCCACGTCGAGCTGAGGTCGCTTGTGGACGAGGCCGAGCAGCATTTCGAGCAGCACGCGCTTCTTCTCTCGCAAACCTTTCCCTTACCTCCTCGTATGGCAACGGGTTGGTTCTGCAGGCATTTCTCGACCCCCGAGGCCTCCCCTTCCGTCGGACGCTTGCTGATGAGGGTAGGTGCAGCTCATCCTCGCATACATCGTTGGAAGCCGTATATGAAGATGACAGCTCATACGGCAGTGGGGTGTCGTCGAGGTCAGTCCATGTGAAATCCATCCAGAACGGGTGGATGTCCTCGGCGGGTATTGGAGTGTCGGAGTTGACGTATGCCTGAATCTCATGGACACAAGGGATCCCGTAACATACCCTCCAATGTCGGTTCGTGCATACCGGAGGAACCTTTTGGTTCACGACGTCCTGCCACATCTTGTACAGATAATCGAAGCACTTTTTGGAGATTAAAGTCTTTACCTCATCGAAAAGGTTGACTTTATACGCCGTTGTTGGCCATTTGAATCGGTCGATCTCCAAAGCAGTTTGCAGCTCATGGAGTTGACAATCATTGACCCTATGGATTGCATCGATCACGATGCGGAAGTCACCAGTCGATGAGTGAAGTGCCTCCTTCAGAACCTTGTGTTGACCCTCAACTCTGTACACATTGAAGTGCATAGGCGATGAATATTCGATATTATATCATATTGTAATGGGAGATATGAAGTAAGGTTGTACCTGTTTGTCGTACGGGTGCCGAGATGGAAGACTTTATCTACGTAGCACCGAACTATGCTCCTACTGTATGGAAGCCAAACCGACTCCAAATACGCCACCACACCTGGGAATGGGTGCCAATAAGCTCGTAGCGCCCGACGACGTCGGTTGAATGATTCCTCCGACCTCGATTAGAACAGCCCCCAACAGTTGCCCTTAAAGATGCCGGCGTGGTGTAAATTCTTCGTGATCTTCAGAGCAGCTTCCTCGCATCTTCTCGTCACGTGTAACCAACAAAGGAGATGCTGGACGTCGGGGAAGACAACATTCAGCGCCGCCAAGAGACCCAGCTCTCGATCAGTCATGATAGCTTGAGGCTGAACGCTCCCAAGCAAGATCTGAAGCTGTCGCAACACCCATGCGTATGTGTCTTCGTTCTCTTGCGACATGAAGGCATAGGCGATGCAGTAAGTATTGCCTGAGGGTGTGAGCCCGACCACCTCGCACAAAGGAATCCCGTATCTGCAGGTGTAAATATTTTACACATAAAATACGTTATAATTGGCTAAATGTGCAATAAGGTAATCGTAAATAAGTGACTTACGCATTTGTTTTGTATGTGCTGTCCATTATGATGACGTAATGGAACCTTCGGAGAAGGCGTATCCCGTCGGGATGCGCGAGGAAGAGGTCGTTCAAGACGTTGTCGTCATCCGGATGTCATCTGAAGTCGTAGTAGTACCTTCTTTCCCGCAGATGGTGCAAGGTATCCTGGGTCATCGTCCGACTACCTCTTTCTTCGGCGACCATCATGG
The DNA here is from genome assembly GCA_037127255.1 of Persicaria tinctoria. NCBI lineage: Eukaryota > Viridiplantae > Streptophyta > Magnoliopsida > Caryophyllales > Polygonaceae > Persicaria > Persicaria tinctoria. Next base: position 39,436,821 of record JBANSL010000006.1, read on the forward strand.
CGAGCGTGTTGGTAAGGCTCTTCCTTGACGTGACGCTGGTCTCATCCAACCGCCTCAATCCGTACCCAATGGTTTTTGGAGGAGTGCCAACTTCCTTCATCCACCTCGCCATCTTCTTTTCCTCCTCTGTCATCTGACCGGCGATGGCGTGACCCTTCAAGCTCGTGGAAAGCCCGTGGTTATGGACACCATGGGTTACCGTCATGCGCCACTGACCCGGCGGAGCTTCGTGTCCGTGTAGAGAGAATGGACAACCACTTATCTTCGACTGTGTACTCCGGAGCTTCCTCCCGCGTGGTCGGTACTCCCCAAACTGCTCGCATGCAAGGAGAACCCCGCCTGGACGATTCGACGCCCCCGTCCAAGACCGCTTGATTACCAAAATCATGCAGTGTCTCCGACCCAAGTCCTTGAAATGCGTAACCATTTCGTCACGGTCATTCCAAACCCTTGGGTCCGAGAACTCAGACGTAAAGTCTCGAAACTGTATTCACATAATTGAAAATATGAACAAAACGGAACGAAGACGAAATATATTCACTCTACGAAACCTATACGTACCTGAGATACTTGGAGACGAGGATTGCTTTGTGGTTCGGCCATAACGATTCCAGATATCCTCCTTCGCTTTAATTGTAAGAAGTCGGACTTTGTGTTGGAGTGCGGAACCAAGCTATCCTCAATCGCTTTAAATAGACACTGTTGCGTGATTTGTAAGCAGAACCCTAGCACGTCCCTAAGGACGTGCAACACCTCCCTAAGGACGTGCTGCACGTCCTTAACGACGTGCTAGGGTCAGGGTTTGGCTAGGGTTTTAGGCTAAGAAAACTGCTCGTTCCTAAGGACGTGCAGCACGTCCTTAGAGACGTGCTAGGGCTTAGGGTTTGGCTAGGGTTAGGGTTTAGGGCTAGGGTTTTAGGGTAAGAAAACTGCACGTCCTTAGGAACGTGCAGTTTTCTTAACATAAAACCCTACCCAAAAACCCTTAAACCCTCCCCAAAACCCTTAAACCCTAGCCAATGTTGTCGTTTTCGTTTTCGTTTTCGTCATCGGACAACCTTATCATATTAACGTTATCGTTTTTGATGTTTACGTTCAATATGACTCTAAAGAAATGAGAAGAGTCTAATGGAAATATATAGATAGATACAAAATCCGAAATATAAATATATAATGTCAATATACAATCCGAAATATGTAGATAGATACAAAATGTATAATATCACTGGCCAGGTGGATGACGTAAAGCATCATCCACAATCTCCGTCAGCTCGTCCATGATCTGGTCAATGCGAGGGTCGCCCGCCAGGGCCCTCAAATAGCCCTCGAGCTCCCGAAAGCGGGCTAACAGCGCCGGACGGATGACGGGAGGGTGAGGGACGTCCACCCAAGGGTCCATGGCGATCGGGTGGACGGGCGCCGGAGGGTCGGGATGGGGCGTGGTCGGCAGCACGTACGGCCGGCTCTGCGACGCGTACCAAGCCAAGTAATCTGCAGTGACACCTGCCTGGTAATCCTCGCTGGTGCGCCTGTGCTCGGCCAGCCTGTAGAAGCGACCCTCGTCCTGCAGGTCCTGCCACCTGTTGTCGCCCGGGGCGAACACGGCCATGTACTTCGAGTTCTTCAGGGTCGCGTCGCGGCAGACCTGAATCGGTGCGATGACGGCCTGCGGGATCCCCTGGACCCGTCCGAACTGCCGGAGGCACCTATCGGGCATATATGGCTCCTCCTCACCGCAGAAGGTGATGGTGCCCCGATAGGTGGACTGACGGTACTCGCCGTCGAAGTCCATACCACGCCCAAAGGGCATCCACTCGACCTATAATTTAAAAAATCAGATTTAATTCATAGCTAATAATTTAAAAAATATATAGAGAGTCTCGAATACATACATCAGTGACGGTCAGACGGTCCACCTCGTCCCGCAGCTCCCGCATCTTCTTCAGCTTCGCCCCATCTGTCATCCGCGGTGGCTGCTTCGGACCGATGAACCTCGCGTAGAAGCGAGGGTCATACTTCCTAGCCGGGTCGCTGGAGAAGTCACCTCGGAAGCGAGGGAAGTACGCCCATATCCAAGCCTGGGATTCAAAAAGTATTTTGTTAGCATATAATATAAATATTTGTACACTAAAAACTCTAATTCAACGGTCTCGTACCTGTAGGATCGGCGTGCAGCTGTCTATGCCCTTCGCGCCGGAGCGGGTAGCCTCGCCTAGGCCCCTGTAGAGACATGCGAGGGCACCAGCAGCCAATGCAAGGGTGGCCGTACGTGGGATGTCCCAGACAAGGCCCAACACCTTCCATGGGATCCGGCTCTGCGACTTGTCCACAAACAACGTCGCGGCGAGAGCAATGCCCATGTAGGTCCTGTGCAGAAACAGCCGACCATCAGGGTCATCCTGGGGCTGCCCCCCTCCCACATGCGTGCGCAGCCGAATCTGCTCAGGATCAGCCGCGGCCTCTGGATCATCGGCGGGGGCGGGGTCGACGAGCGGCCCGTGTCTCTGCTGCCACCGGCGAGTGAACTCGGTAACTGGAGGGCCGCCAGCGTGCCTGTACGACTTCAAAGTCGCAGGGGTGAGCTGGTAGTACTCCGCGATGGAGGGGACAAGAGCTGCCGCAGGCAGATGGGACGTGCAGGGATGGCCATCAATCCGAAGTCCCATCAGACAAGCAACATCATGCAGCGTGATGGTCATCTCGCCCCATGGAAAGTGGAAGGAGCTGGTCTCCGGATGCCAATGCTCCAAGAAGGCCGTGCAGGTGAACTCGTCCACACACTGCCAATGGAGGGACCTGAGTTGGGGGACGCCGGATGGGAGCAGATCCTGGACCCAGGTCCCCGGTCCCTCAAATATGTAGGGATCGAAAGGCACCAAGTGAGTCGCCCGGTGGTGGAACTTCAGAAGCGGCAGCTCCACCGTAGGATCTCTCCACAACTCGTATGTCCGGTGATGCCGGTAAGACACTAGCAGATCTCCCGGCGGCAACAAAGGGTCGACCTGCGCAGCCGGTGCGGCAGCCTGCGCAGGGATGGGCTGGGGCTCTACCTGTGGGCCCCCCTGGCCCTGAGCCTGCCCCTCCTGACCGTCGTGATCCTCCTCAACGACGTCAGGGATCACGTCATCTGCAGACCCCAATGAGACAGCCGCTGGTGTGGCGGATGTCGAAGGCTCGGGCTCCTGTGTGCCGGATGTAGAAGCCTCCGGGACGGTCGGTGGAACCTGAATAGGCGGTCTACCCATATCGGCCCGTCGCCCACCGACTACCTCTGTGATGCAGCTACTCAAAACCTCGGGGGGCTCTAAGGAAGGCTGCAACCCCATCGTCGCATCGCCGGACGACTCCCAAGGTGGCATACCCTGCTAGAAGGTGTCGCCCTCGTCGGCCGGTGGCGTCCCCATCGACGGCTGTAATCGCTCTGCAGATGCGAGCAGATCGTCGACAGTCTGCTCGGGGGGTGCCGTAGACCCAGGTAGCTGGCTGACCGTTGCCCGATCGCCGAACCTAATAGGCCGGAGGGTACCATCATCCCTCATGAGCCTCCCTACCTGTTATTATGATCCAGTTGAATATTAATGTCTTTTCAGTATATTTTAATATATTGTAATGTATTTTAATGTCTTTTGATGTATTTTAATATAATTTCATATGTTTTATTGTCGTTTATTATATTTTAATGTTAATTAATGATTACAATTATATTTTAATGTTTTTTACTGTATTCAATATCTTTTTCAGTATTTTAATATCTTTTTAATGTTTTTTATTATCTTTCAATATATTTTTAAATTTGAATATATTTCAATATATTCAAATATATTATATTTGAAGTATTTAAATATATTTTAATATATCTAAATATATTCAAATATTAATTAAATAATTTTTAAGTATTTTAATATTTGTTTAATGTTTGTTATTATTATATTCAAATATATTTTGATATTTGAATATATTTGAATATATTCAAATATATTATATTTGAAGTGTTAAAATATATTAATATATTCAAATGTTAATTAAATAATTTTTAAGTATTTTTAATGTTTTTTTAATGTTTTTTTATTATCTTTCAATATATTTTTATATATGAATATATTTTAATATATTCAAATATTTATTTCTATGTATTATATTCTATCAAATTACAATTATATTCTCTTCTATCAAACTATATACTATAAAAAAACATTTTAATATATAAATAAATCAAAAAAATCTATTTTCAATTATATTCTATTAAACAATATATATTATCTATCAAACTATATTTTCAATCATATTCTATCAAACTATATTTTATCAAACTATATTCTATCAAACTATATTCTATTAAACAATATATATTATCTATCAAACTATATTTCCAAAAATCTAATTTTTAATATATTCTATCAAACTATATTCTATTAAACATTTTAATAAAAAAACTATATATATTTTCAAACACTAAAAATAAATTAAACAAAAAGTATTTAAAATAACTTACGGGTGGAGTCGGGATCGGGGAGACCTCAATGGTCCGTCGCTTCCGCGGCGGTTCCGCCTCCTCCTCGGCCACTGCTCGGCCTCCATCGCCGGCGCCAGCCGCCGCCCCACCACCACCAACCTCTTCCGCCACCGCCGCCGACGCCAGCACCTCCAGCCCCTCTACCACCGCCACCGGCACCGCCTCCCTCGCCTCCGCCTCCGCCTCCAACGCCGCCACCGCCGCCTCGAGCTCTCTCTCTCTTTCTGTCTCCATCTCTCTCTTTGGGTCTCTCTCTCTCGGTCTCAGAGGAAGGAAGGAAGACGAAGAAGAAGGAAGAAGGAAGAAGGAAGAAGGAAGAAGGAAGGAAGGAGGAAGAAGGAAGAAGGAAGAAGGAAGAAGGAAGAAGGAAGACGGAGGGAAGGAAGGCGTCGGGAGGAAGAAGAAAGGAAGGAAGACGAAGAGGCACGTCCTCTTCGCCTTTAGAAGGCGGGCTTGCACGTCCTTAGGGACGTGCAAGCACGTCCCCCTTTTTTTGGCTCTCCCTCCACTTGCACGTCCCTAAGGACGTGCTTGCACGGGGATTTGCGGTGTATATAGCCGAAACGAAAAGTTAATATTTATATAGTTTTTAACTCCTAAAACAACGTGCGTGAATCCTAAAAGTCCATGTATTTTTGGATGGATGGAGTATATGATAAGCTTATATACTATTATAGATTAATAGTTATTATTATTATATGATTCTGAGTTTTATAATGAAAATATATTTTCTGAGATTTCATCATATATTGTAAATTATGTTTAAAAGTGTTATTACATGGGGTATATATTTTTGTAATGATTTAAATATTTAAGTTGGGAATTTTGAAATGACTTGTTGATTTTGGATTTAAATATGGGTTTTTGAGAATGGATTTATTTGATGTCGTATTTCGTATATGTTGTTGGGTGTTTTACAAAAGTCCTAATGGCCAGAATCTATTTAGATAATGATTTTGAAATAAAATGTCGGAATTATTTTTATAATATCATTTTGAGAGATTGGTTTTAAGGTTTAAATGTTTAATGTCGAGATTCTTTGTCTTGGTTTGATGATGTTGGTTTTCAGAAGGAATTTCGAAAATATGGTTGGTACGATTTTATCAATGAGTTTGATTGGAAATAAAATGATTTTGGTTGATGTTGATCAGATCAGAAAGGTTTTGGAAAATGGTTTCACTATCGGTTGGTTTTGAGTATGTTGAGAACTTCGGTTTCGTGCGTATGAATGTTGGTCCGGTCGCTTATGGAAATGGCTTGATGATAGGTGTGTATTGCTTTTGGATTGCTTTGGACTTGCATTTGGGCTCTTGCTTGTATTATCCTGTTGTTCTGCATCTTTAGGTAAGTTCTCTAGGGGGCTTACTCAGGTTGGACTCTAATGCCTGCTGTTGCATTTTATGTTAGGTGTTGCATATGCATAAAAGCATGAACATATAGTATCATGTTTAGGTTGCACTAATTGAATGAGCATCTGCTTACTTTATGCATTTGAATAGAGAACGGTCGTTATCTGTGAAGTCCTAGAGTCTTTGCTAGGGTCATAGGGTAGCCCGGCCAGCCTCATCGGGTACCCTGAGTCAATCGAGTCTATATGAGTATGTTACTATAGCCCAATACCATCGGGCAAGCGGTGTTAGGATGATGTGTTTTGCGTGTTGTTGAGCATGTTATTATTCCGTGGTCCGTGCACCACCATGATGAAATGGGTACCGTACTGGCCAGGTCCACTCATGAAAAAGGGGATGGAGTAGGAGAGGGATATGTCATTTGACATTGTCTTGGGCCTTTACAGTATTTCTGCACATTATTATAACTAGGGGCATGTTAGTGTGTTTGACTTTCGTACTGCATTAGAGCATCTTTATTAGGTATAGCACAAACTATGTGGCCTCAGCGAGGACTTCCGGTCCCGCATGCGTGGCTCGATCTCGATCTGACTTCTTTTTCCGTTCTTCTTTTAAAGGTATTTTCTGCAGATTTTGAGTGCTCGATGTCTTTATGACGAGGTTCCCTTTTGGCAATTATTGGACTGAAAGACCGACTTCCATACTTATAAACTTGGATAATTTGGATACTCGTATTTACCATGTTTTTGGTTTTGACCCGGCTTCATCATGGCAAGTTGTACCTTCTTTTCGTTTTCGCAGTTACTCTTAAATGATTTTCCGCGACTTAGTCTATAGGATAGGCTGAGGGTACCCAACGACCCTCTGATTGCTTTGGGGTTTGGAATCCCCATTTTAAAAGGATAGTCTTTTTAGGTTTGAAACCTCGACCCGTACCTGGATTGCAAGATCCGAACGAAGGTATCCAACCTTCGAAACGTAACCCGGATATTTATATTCGGGCCGTTACAACGTACGTTGGTAACTACAACATATCTGTCTCAATACAGAATACCCCCACAATGGGTTAAGAAGCCATTAAGAGCTTTAAGGCTCAACCTCTCATTTGTTGTTCGGTGATCTATCAAGTCCGTCTCAAAGGACCACCCAATGTCGGGGCTATAGAATCATTAAGAGCATTAGCTCAACCTCACTATACAATTGCCATAGGAAGGAGAGATGTGTATCTCATATGAGTCTTTCCATGGCTTGCGTTCGACCAAATTAATGGTTTCCGCCACAAATTCCTCATCTCACGGGCTTTAGCCCCATTCCCCTCCACGTGTCTAGGACTAGCCTTTTGCAAAGTACTTTGGTCAATAGATTCGCGATGTTCCTCTCTGACCGAACATACTCTAAAGAGAGTAACCCATTTCTGTTCAACTGCCTCACAACCTCATGTCGGATGCGTATATGCATCTTCTTTCCGTTATACGCTCCACTTTTTGCTACTCAAATGGCAGCCTGTGAGTCACAGTGTAGAGAAATTGCAGGAGCTGGATGCCCCCACATTGGTATATCTGCTAGTAGGCTTCTCAGCTTCTTGCCCTGCTAGGTCTAGAGCTATGAACTCTGACTCCGTCGTCGATCGGGCTATGCAACTCTGCTTTGCAGACTTCCATGAGACAGCTGCACCACACAATGTAAAAACATATCCACTAATGGAGCAAATTTCATCGGTCTCACTTACCTAGTTTGCATCACAATATCCTTCTAGAACGCAGGGAAACCCCTCAAAATGCAATCCTCAATCAAGAGTGCCTCTAATGTATCTCATTAACCTTATAAGCGCAATCTAGTGTTCTTTGCTAGGATTATTTGTATATCTATTGATTCTACTTACTGCATAAGCTATGTCAGGTCGAGTATAGTTCATAAAAAACATTAGACTCCCAATAACTTTAGCGTATTCCTCTTGGGAAACACCTATACTTGAGTTCTTCACAAACTCTATGGTAGCATCATATGGGGTCCTAACTAGCGTCACATCATAATTGTTAAGCTTTTTCAATACCTTCTCTACATAATGGGATAGAGAAAAAGTAAAGGCAGTTTTAGTTCTAGTCACTTTAACACCTAGAATCACATCTGCTTCACCTAAGTCTTTCATTTCAAAGCGAGAGGAAATAAACTTTTTGGTTTCATTTATCACATGCATGTTAGTGCCAAATAACAACATATCATCAACATATAGGCACACAATAACACAACCAGAATTGTACATCTTGGTATAAACACATGCATCAGATCCACTAACCACAAATCCAAAACTCAACACAATGTTATAGAATTTCTCATACCATTGTTTAGGTGCTTGCTTTAGACCATCGAGAGATTTCTTTAACCTACAAACCATATTCTCCTTACCTGGAACCAACACACCCGGAGGTTGTTCCATGTATATTTCCTCGTCTAGATCATCATTCAGAAAAGCAGTCTTTACATCCATTTGATGTACCAAGAGCTTGTAATTAGATGCTAAAGCAAATAATGTTCTAATGGTCGCAATCTTAGTTACAGGAGAATATGTGTCAACATAATCTACTCCATGTTTCTGTGTGAATCCTTTGATTACTAGTCTTTCCTTAAACCTTTCTATAGAACCATATGTTCTAAGTTTTCTTTTAAAGATCCATTTACAATCAATGACCTTATAACCTCTAGGCAAATCAATTAATTAGTTCCCAAGTGTAATTACTTATGATAGATTCAACTTCACTTTTATAGCATCTTTCCAAAAACTAGCATCTACTGAACTCACAACTTCTCTATATGTTTTAGGTTCATCCTCTATCATGCGAACATAAAATATAGCTTCATTGATTTCATCTAAATCACGGAGTTCAGTTAAGAATGCAGTCACAAAATCAAGACCATAGCTAGTTTTAGTTCTACGTCTTTTACTTCTTCTCATTTCACTATGTTTATCAACATTGATGGAAGCAAGTAAAGAAAGAGATGCAGGTTCAGTAACAACATGAATACTATCATTATCTTTCTTCAAAGGGAACATGTGCTAAAAAAATTCAACATCACGATATTCACACATGGATTTATCATCCAAGCACATAAACTATAGACGATATAACTGCTCTCTTTATATAACCAACAAGAATAACATCAACCATATAAGATCCAACATCATTCCATTTAAAGGCATATACGACCACCTTAGACACATAACCCCCCCATTTCTCATATACTCTAGGTAGACTCTAAGTCATTTACAAACCTTATATGGGGTTTTGCCTAACTTCTCATGTGGTATCTCATTTCCTACCTTTATTGAATTTCAATTATGTTGGTTATAAACAAATTGGTTTTATTCCTCATATGTCATGAACAAGTCATCCTACATCTTTGAACTTGATAAATACATGAACTAGGTATCTCTAAGGATTATCTACATAATGTGATATAACACCTTTACCGCTTTTGCTTTTAGACTTTCTAAAAAAAAAGGTCAAATTGGTTAACTTAAGCAATTTAGTGGTCCTCTTAACTACGGATTGAAAGGATGTTCAACAGGTTATGCACATATCACATTTATTTGATCAACAACAACATCTAAGTTATATATTAGAAGTATTTTATGGAATTCTCAAAACCAACTTCCCATGTCATAGTATCATGTCATCGACCAAGATTCAAAGAGATACATGCATAAGATATATATTTTGAGCACAACCAAATTTCAGATATAAAAATCATGTCGATCACTTAATTTAACTCACAAAATATGCCGACATGTGTGCTCAGCAAAATGTCCTTTCTAAGACCGATGAGACAACTTGAGTGGTTCATCAATGCAATTTTTCTCCATTTTTGACATCCTAGTGCCACTCCGTAAATTCTCCCTTTTAGGTGCTTGTGTGGTGTCGGAGTGTAAGAACACTGTGTATCCCGACAACTAAAAATGATGCTAAACAATTTGCCAAAACAAAACAATAACAAACAACACAAAATAAATAAATAAAATAGGCCTAACGATTTAGGCCCAGCCAATAGGCCCAGCTCTTTACACAAGGTGACATGCCCAGAAGTGGCCCGAAGGCCTGACCAAGCCCGAGAGCTTAGATCACCAGCAACCGACTCGGCATGAAGGGAAGCCCGAGGAGACCCGATGGAGCCCCTGCCGCTATTGTAGCGAGCTCATGTCTCCTTTCTCCTCAGCCTCCCTCTGCCCATGTAGTTTGAAGTTGTCGGCAATAGCCCCAGGTGGTGGCGTCGGATGCTACCAACACCACGATGGGTGACCAACATCAATGGCACCTCCTTCCTCTGGGTCGTTGTCTCTGGTCAGCCTCTTCACTCCTACTGCCACCTCGCCGTCGAATTCCTAGACGGTGACGCCACCTCTAATTCGCTGGTTGAGGAGCACGATGGTAGTGGCACCTCCAAGGCTAGGACTCCAGCGAGGGCAACCTGATTGAGAAATACGAAGCCCCAAAATTGCCTCCAAGAACATTGCGAGATGAGGAACAACTCTTGCCTGCGGCACGCGCATCACTTCTCCCCCGTCCCGTCATCGGTGGTGGTGCCACCGCCTCCAGGTGCTCCGACGAAGAACACGGTAGCAAGTAAGCAAGCACTACCAAGCCTTAGAATTCTGACGAGGAGCATGAAGCTCCCTCCCATCGCATCCCACATAGAAAAAAATTAAATTTCTTAGGGTTTTGCAGATTCAAGGACAAGGATCTCGAATCCATAATTGTGCCCAACAAATTCGAACAACAGAGCCTTCGAATTTCAAATCTTGGGTTCACTATTCACAAAGAACAAAAATCCATAAACTCATATCCGCAATTCCGACCTTCATTGATGAAATCGAACATGAAATATGCAATGCATGCACTGAATTTTGACTACAACAAGCGCACGTTAGATCAAAAACAAAACTCGAATCAAAATAGAGCAATCAGTAAAAAAAAAAGGAAGATGAGTCTGAGGTTGAAGAAGACTCATCCTTTCCTTTTTCTTTTTCCTTTTTAAAACTCGAATCAAAGACAGTCCGTTTAATCTGGTTCCATGATCTCAGAAAACTCCTTCCTAGGCTTCTCCTCCAATCAACCATGTTCAATCTTTTGATGCATTAGCGTTCGTAGTTCGAGCCATCCAAAGGCTCCAGCTTTAAGAGATCTCCATGGCGGTCACAGTTGATGATGCCAAAAAAATACCGAAAAAAAAAAGAAAAAACCCAAGAAAAGAAAGAAAGAAAACGAGATTGAGCCGCAGATAAAATAACAAAGATGATCTACGGACAACAATCATGAAAGGAGAAATGATGTGTCCAACATGCCCCCCCCCCCCCTATCGACGTGTCGATACCCGGGAGGCACGTGGCATCCAGTACACGACAAATGGCCAAATATACAACTCGACATGTATAAGGGGCATTCCTAACCACGACTATAAAATCCAAGAATCTCTCTAAAGAAAAGGCTTTTTGGACAAACGGAGAAGAGGAATCTCGAAAGAGAGTAGGAATCAAAAGAGTGTCAAAGCCCGACAAATACTTAGACTATCGACCCGGTAAACCCACGACAGACCATAAACTTCAGGAGGGGACCAGGTCGAGGGACATAGGTATTGGAGGCTTGGATACGCCGAGATTTTATCTTAGTGATTCATGTTTATGGGATAATCCTCATATTTTTTGAAAGGACTTGATGAGGCCACTACCCGAGAAGCGGACTGAGCCTAGCGTCAAACCGCGCGACACTAGTGAAAATCTTCCGTCATCCGCGGATGGTGAACCCAGGTAAGACCGTCGAGCATCAAAAGGTCAACGCGGTACATGCCAAAGTATTCCCCTCTAAAAAAGAATCTAGGAGGCACTCCAGGTAAGACCGACGACCAAAATCACGCCCGTGGCTCATAACCCCCCCCCCCCCCCCCCCGGTAACATGGAAGGGGATTTTTTCATTTGTGGTTTCATCACTGGCGCCATCTGTGGGAACCTCTCGCACTAAGAGGTTTCAAGGTATAGTGACAGGTGTTTGCTTCTCACAAGATCCACCACTTCCCTAATATTTCTTTTCCGAAAAATCATCAATATTATGGATGTGTAACTAGAATAAAAACATAAATCTTGCATGCTTTATTTCATGGTTTTTAAATATTTCAATATAACCTCATAATTTGAAGTTCTCAATATAATTATATTATTAAAATATGGGGGTTTATCAAAGGATGATTACGACAAAACTATATAAGTTTGGTAAATGATGTAGGAAATAATTATTTTATATATGTTTAGTCCTGAAAACTGAAACGCTTATAATTTATTTGCTCGGATATCGGAATTGAGCTTATAATATATCAAATTGAAGCTATCGACGAGACGAATATGTATTTTCAATTTTATTTTCGATTAGGGGGGCGACTGTCACTCCTGGCCCTAAAGAGGATCCGTCTCTGTCGACATTCGACGTTCAGGTATGTTTGATCTCGAATTTTTACCTAATGAGAAAAAAAAACAAGAAGCAAATACGGAGTAATCCGCTAGAAAATATTCTCAATTGTTTTTTTTGCCGGTAATCCAAACGACTCCTAAAGATATGCAGGTTGGTTGATGGGATGGAATATACATCACTCGTTTCGTTCCATCTGAAAGCCTCTTCTGTCAATCTCTCTCTCTCTCTCTCCCCCCAAAAGACGTCTCGCGAATCTTATCTTCTTCCGCTACCAACGACGCTCCTCCCTCCCCCCCCCCCCCCCCTATCTCTAATTCCGCCATGTTCGTTCCTCAATTTTGACCTTCCTTCCGTTCCCCCCCCGCCTCTTGATTTTCCGCTTTCTCAATTTCTTCTTCATTTCCACCTAGGGTTTACAACCGTTGCCCTAACACCCGATTTAGGGATTCTACCACTCTCACAAGCCCAAATCCGATGTCAATTTGTGGAGATCTGACCGCCAGAATCCACCCCGAACCCCACGCGGCTTCCGGAACCACCACCGATGTCGCCGGGTTTGATTTCTTCGACCGCGCACCAGACTCCCTCTTCCTCCTCGTCTTCAACAGGATCGGCGACGTGAAGTCGCTCGGGCGCTGCTGCGTCATATCCATGAGGTTCCACTCTCTCGTCGCCCAGGTTGAAAACGTCGTCGTTCGTGTTGACTGCGTCATCTCCGACGATGACTCCTCTTCTACGTCTTCTGCATCTGATAAGTCCTGTTCACCCATCGCCATCCTCTTTCGCGTCGTCATCTCCAGCGTTGTCAAGCCCCTTCAGGCCCTCGGTCAATTCTTCGGCCCCAAGCGAACATCTACCTCCTCTTTTTCTTCGTCTCCGGTCACCTCTTCTGCCTTGTCTGTGGCAAGCGGTGGAGGAGAGCGGGAAACTGAGCAAGGTGGAGTCACTCACCATTCTCCCACTCAGGTTCTTAAGAATTTCAGCGAGATCAGATTCCTAAAAATTGAGCTTCCCAGCGGCGAATTGGGGATCAATGACGGTGTTTTGCTAAAGTGGAAGGCCAGTTTCGGCTCAACACTTGATAATTGTGTGATCCTTGGCACCTCTTCAATTACTCACTTATCAAAACCCCCACAAATTGACGAAACTGGGGTCATCAGCGACACAAATCATCTGAACAGTGGCGTTGACGACAATTGTAGCATCCCGGAGTCATTTTACACCAATGGGGGCTTGAAGCTGAGGGTTGTCTAGACTATTAGGTCCTTGATTGCAGCCTCCGCAAGGCACTACTTGTTACAACCTATAATTGCGGAGCATCAGACCTTGGATAGCCTCGTTCTGACGGATGCAGATGGGCAGGGGGTATTGTGTATGAACAGGGATCAGTTGGAGGAGCTGAGAATGAAGCCATTGTCAGCTTCTTCGGCATCCAAGAGGACTATGGTGCCTGCTTTGAATATGAGACCCTGGTATGCTCCCCACCCGGAGTTGCCGGGTGGGATTGTGTTGAAAGGAGCGACCTTGGTTGCAATTCGGCCTAGTGAGCAGGCGGGTATGGCTCCTTCTAAGAAGGAGATGTCGGATTTGTCATGGGCTGCTAATGCATTCGAAGAGCCTTATGGGATGGCAGCAAAGATGTTGGTCAAGAGGAGGACCTATTGTCTTGAGATGAACTCTTTTTAGGAGGGAGCTGGTTTGGGGAATCAGGTAATGTGTCTATGATACTGCTTTTTGGTTGATGCTTGGTCTGGACTATGTACATGTATTTTTGTGTAAGATTTGTTTGATTGTCTGCTGATCTAACTACTAACTCCTTTAGTGAATTCAACAGCTATCATATGTTTTAGCATGTTGCTTCCAATGTTTGGTGTGATTGTAGAGATGTCTGTGTGCTGGGTTGCCTTCTATAGACGTGTCTTGGTTTTTTAAGCAAACTTGGTTCTGACATGGGCTTAGAGTGTTAACCATTGGTTATGAGTTATGACATGTGAGCATGGAATGTTTGTTTAGTACTTTGTCTCGTAATCTTTGATTCTTATTTTCGTTTTGTATACCAAATTTCTGGGAACTGATTGTTTCTAGCTTGTTGGGACAATCTCTGATGAAATAGTCCAAAGGAGTTATTATAAACCAAGTCAAGTTGATCTTGGGGAGTGTCTCTCCTCTCTTGGGTGATTATTGAACTTAATAACGTGTTTGATGATCACAATAGCAACAACGCTACCCCGGGCATCCCGGTATGAAGCATTTAGAGCGAAAAGAAAACAAAACAAAAGTCATGTATAACATAAGTAAACATCAACCGCCTGATCCATGGTCATATGTTCCGAGAGAACCAAATGTTTTATAATCATGCCTATTTTTTTTATACCAGCAAATTGAGATATGGAGCTACCAATTTGCATAGTCAAAAAAAATGTTGTAGCTTAATTCCATGGTGCCCTTTACTATTGCTATATATGTGGTATAAAGATGATACATTGTGATTATTATGACATTTCTTCATCCCAGATCGTCCTTGTTTGACCTGAATTAGAGGTGGTTTAAAATCCTTGTTTATGACTAATTAACTGGAATGTGGAGTCTCTGATAGTTCTTGTTGATTGCATTTTGATTTTTCAGGTGACTGAGGAGGGATTGGCATGCTGTTGAATAGAGTATACAATTTTGGTTGGCCATGAATCATGACCAGTGTTGGATGGATTCACTTCACATTAGCTCACCAATCCAACAAAGACTTGTAAAACATTAATGTTTGCCGTGGTGGTGCTGTATATATATATAGTAGAACTTGTTAGTTTTTGCTTTCTGGATGTGATAATCAAGTTCATGAATGCCTTCAAGCTGTGTCTATGTAAGAGTTGGTTAACGCAAAAGGAGGAGAGAAATGAACTTGTTAGATCCTGATTGTACTTGGAGTAATTTCTAGAGACATATGGTAATGTATGTTGAATAATCATCTACATATTGTGAATATTCATATACATGATAATGATTTATGAAGATGCTACTCTTATTTTCATCCTTTATTAAAGAGGGTGCTTTTTTTATTTTTACTAGAGATATGATGATGAATTATTGTATTTGCAATGAGAGATGATTTAGTTCTTTTGTGCAAAAAGGAAAAATGACCCATTCCTTTGATTGAGGAAAAATGAGCCATTGAAGCAAAATTAGTTGTTTTCAGGATGGATGATGCATGGCTGGAATGTCTTTTGAATGGTCTAATACTCTTAATTGCATGACAACGGTGATTCAATTTCAACTTGTGCTTGAATCTGATGCTTCCGTGGTTTGTAAGTTGAGTTGAGGTACATGATAATTTCAAATTGGTGTTGCAATGTCGACATCTGTTGGCTGATACAAGTTTGGACAGAGTGCAAACGCGGTGGCAAATGTTCTGGCCAACTGGCTAAAATATTTTATTTTATTTTTATTTATTAAGAAAAAATTCGAGATTAGACAAATCTGAACCTCGATGGCCGACAAGTCGGCAGACAGAAACCGTAAAAAAAACACAAAATACAAAGATGGTGCCAAAAACAAGCAAATACACTCTACAAAGGCGAAACTAAAAAAAACCCGACCGAAAGGGATGAGGACATAGACGAAAGACGAAAGACGAAAGCCAAGCACTCCCCATTGGCAGCATCGCAGGCCAGCGGCACATCAGGAGACACCTATGGACAGGGAAGACGAAACTCCAAGGAAACAGTCTTCCGGAAAAAGGAGACGCCTAGATACACAATGCCACGGCCCCAACCTGTCCCGACTCTGACTGCCAGAACCCCATCACGCGGAAAGAAAGTTCAGTCACGCCAAAACATAGAGTCATACTACGCCTGAATCGAAACGCACCAGAAACCTTAACGGGAAATAGCTAACCCGGCCGGGAATTATTTTTTTTTTATGAAAGAATATAAGCTGATTTCAATATTTATTTTATTATTATTTTTTTCCTCTCTCGTTTCGGGCCAGATTTGGGCACAAGACAAAAGCCTTGGACCCAAAGAATTCACCAAGGGCATGAAACAAGGGCCACTCAGGCTGAAAGGCACCAGAAAAAGCGAAGGCTAAAACGGAGCCAGCAACCCAGGCAACGTATGGTATCTGCCGCCGACGACCACCAAGCACCACCCGAGAAATGATGGAGGAGCGAAACACTGGGGAGAGGCGGGGTTTCGAGTAGAGGCCAAGCTCAAGCCCAAGCCCCAGCGACAGGGATGGCGCAGAGTACAAACCGGAAATGGCAAGGCAACCCAATCACCGAAGACCACTGAGCACACCGAGAAGGCCATCGAAAACGAGCCAACCTAGGCGAAAATCAACCAGGGCAAAAAGCACCAAATCTATTAGAGATTTCGAGGGGAGATTCTCCCCAAAAATCGAGCGAGGCGAAGGATGACCGCGAGGGAAAATTAACTAACCCAGGCAGCCCTAAAGGCCGACCCGAGGGGGGTGCATCGCCGGACCAAAAGAAGGGAAGAGGAGGGCGACGAGGGAGGAAGAGCCCACGGACCTAGGTCCGATGAGGCTAGTTTCAAGGCCTCCAAAGAGGGGTTAGTAGCCTTAGAAGAGGTGGTTCGTATCCTCCAAAGAGGGGTTCTTGGACAATAAACATAGGCCAGGAGAAGCCGAGCAGAGATTGCCGGGGTGGCTGCTCGTTGGTGCTGGCTCCCTCGGAGAGGAGAGAGGTGCTGGCTCCAAGAGGGAGTTTTTGGCTAAAATATTTGTTATCAAGCACTCTATTTTAATTTTTAATGGAGTTTGTTTGTGTATTTCTTATTTCTGACACCAGCTCTAATTCGGTCAATCCATTAGAATAATAATAAAAAAGATTGAGCTATATGCACCGGGGTAGGTGTTATATGCACTCTAAGATTCGTTTAAACTACCATACAATACCCGTTGAGTAATCATAAAAATATACAGAATTGAGCCTCTAACGGGGTGGCTCAGTGATGTGGAGTAATGAGAGGGGTTTAGGAGGTCCCATGTTTGATCATCTTGCTTCCTACACGTGGGTCGAGCCAGTCGGTGCAAGCTAATTTAGATGATGCGTGGCTCTTGCTGGCTGAGTCACACGTCCATGGTTTACCAACAAATGTTAGGTTTCCTTGTCATCAAAAAAATATACGGAATTGTAAAAAAATAAATCAAAACATGGACTGAATATGTAAGACAAAAAAAATAGGGCGGATGGTATTGAAAAAAAAAGACAAAAAAAATACAAGGACTATGATCCATCCTAGAAGACCCCAAAACATGGACGGAACATATATTTGTTTTTTTACAGTATAACTTTCAATGGTTATTGGACATGTGTTAAACTATGCAGTGGCGGATCTGTGGGGGGGCTTGGGATGGCTGAAGCCCCCCGCTGGCCAAAACAAGGGTATGTGTATATTTTTATATATCTGTTAATTTAGTAATATATAAAAGTGAGGTAGAATATAATCACAATGATGACTTAGCTCACTGGATAGGACACGGGTAGAGTTTAAATGGGTGAGTGGGCAATCTGCGGTTCGAATCCCAATTCTGCCTTTTTTTTTCTTTGTTGCATCTATTTTTTTTTTAAAACAACCTCTTCTTTTTTTCTCCTTACAGTACGTAGTACAGCACCAGATCGACAGACAACAACAGAGCGCCAAAGCGAGCGACCGCCGCCACCTCTCCCTCCGCCCGACCCGCCGGCACCGTTGTCATCTCTCCCTCCGTCCGACCCGCCGGCGCCGCTGTCATCCCCACCTCCGGCCGAACCTATGAAGGGGAATTGAATCTAAATTTGAAAAGGTAAGTTGTTCTTAAGTTGAATTGATTAAGTGTGAATCAATTTTGATTAGAATTTATTGAGTTGAGATTTGAGAAATGAGAATCAAATTGGGGATTTTCAATTAGGGTTTGTGATTTGGGAGAAATAATTTTGTGGCTTTGTGTTATTTTTCTTCCTCTCCTTTTAATTTGATTGTTTTAAAGTTGAATGGATTGAGTGTGAACCAATTTTAATTAGAATTTGTGGAGTTGAGATTTGATAAATGAGAATCAATTTGGGGATTTTCGATTAGGGTTTGTGATTTGTGAGAAATAAATTTGTGGTTTTGTGATTTATGATTTGAAAATTAAAATTGTGGTTTGTGGTTGCGGTGAGAAATAGATTTCTGAATTTGTTGTTTGTGATTCGGAATTGTGGTTTGTGGTTGTTATGAGAAATAGATTTGTGAATCCCGGTTGTTTGTGATTCGGAATTGTGGTTGTAAGAATGAATTTGTGAATTTGTTACTTTCCTATGAATAACCACCATTAGAATTTTGCACATAGTTTTAGAGTCGGTGAGTAAAAAACTTGTGCTTGTGTGATCAATGGTTCTGCATATTTCAAAAAATTAATTAAATGATATTGTAGTTTAGTTGTAAAATTTTGAAGTTCGGTGTTAGATTATAGTTGGTGATGTAGGTTCCTGAATCCGCAAAATAGTATAGTGGCGTTTTTAGTGTCATCCAACATATAAGCAGGATTGAAGGTGTCAGTGGTGTATACAGGTAGTCAGGTACAATCTTAAACTCGAACATTTCAAACCGTCATTTCTAGGGAAAAAAATTCAGCCCCCCCTTACAGAAATTTCTGGATCCGCCACTGAAACTATGAGTGAAAAGGATTCACGATTTGTCCGCATTGGACATGTGTCGAACTAGCTTATTAATATATATTCAACACAAATAATCCATCGATTCTAGCTATCCAATCAACTTTAGTTACCTCCATCCAGGGCCGTCCAATCAATTTTCGACACCCGGGTCAAAAGTTGATTAATGATAAAATTATAATTTTGGAGGTCCGGAGTATAGAGATGCAAACTTTATGTGTATTTTGGTGTATTTCCATATTTTATAGAAATTTGGTTATTTACGTTGTCTTTCCATATTTTAAGTAAAACTTTTTTATATTAAATTTAAGTTTTTGGCCTTTAGGTTGTGGAAGCTTATTTAAATAAATTATATTTGTTCGAATTATTTTTTAAAAACAAAAACAAGTTCTAGTTTTCAAAATGATATAAATTAAAGGTAATTTTGTGTATTTTTTTTTGTGAAATTAAATATATCGGTGAAGGATGTTTTGGTCCAAATTACATTTTTTTTAAAATCAAATATTGATCTAGGTGGTTTAATTTAGTTCAAAGCATTATATAAGGTGGTTTTATAAAAGGTTATTTGTTAAAAAAAAATAAAGGTGATTTTTTCCTAATAACCCTAAATCTTTTATATAAGTTTTTAAAATTTAATCATCTTTTAAGTGAAAATTATACTATTAATCTTGTTTTAATCACTTTAATACAATTTCCAACAATCAAGTACTCCGTGTCTCCGTATTGAATCACTGAACCATTTAATAGAAAAAAGTTACATTTTTCAACCATCATTAACTTCAAATACATTTATTTTTTTTAAAAGGGAAAAAATGCAATTGATAATATTATAGGAGTTGAGTTTCGAACTCACGTTGATAGGTAAAAGGGCTCACCTTTCTCACTCCATGAATTACCAGACTAACATGTACCTAATAGTATTTTTAAAACAAAATTTATATATACTAAATTTAGTAAATTGATTTAAATGAGGCCTCATAAATTAAAATATGTGCGTAGTGGGATTTGAAACAGGGTTGATTGAATTCAATTTAAAATGGGGTGAGCATAACCACTAAGCCACTAAAAATATTTGTATTTTTTCTTTTAATTTTTTTACATAACACATATAATCTCGTATTTTTTTCCGGATCGGGGTGGGCGACGGCCCGGTGTCGCCAACCCTTGGATCCGCCACTGCCTGGGCGAGCGCCCTACTTGCAGGCCCGTCCATTGGCATGTTCAAAGAGCCCAATGGAATAGGGCCCCATTTTATAATTTATTACGAGTACTTATATTTTTTGGTCTCTTTTGTATCATAAAGTTACTTTAGCTCAATGGTATTTGACCTAACTAAATGTCATTAGGTTGTTGGTTTGACTCTCTATAGCCATCTATAGCGATTTTTATTTCCATCTATTTTTTTAAGCCATTTAAACATTTTCTAATTACCGGAAAAGAAAAAACTATTTTAGTTATGAGGCATCCTTATTAACTATTTTTATTTGTTACATCCCCTTGTATTGCAGTATAATTTATGATATTTTATGATTTTCCACATATCTATTCAAAATTTTATTTATAAATTATAACTTCACACAATAAGTGAGTTTTTAATGTGAAAATACTATAACACACACACACATATATATGTATATGTATTGATACACAATTAAAGAGTTAAAATATATGACTTAAAATCTAATAGCTAGTCCTATATTAAATTTATTACATTTTATACTAATTTACGTGGTACATGCTTTTGAAATATTAGTAAATGTAATAAGTACTATATTCGTATCAAAATAGTTTATGTTTAAGAAGTTGCACTACAAAAAAAAAACAAATTAGCATCGGCAAGTTACCGTGGCAAGAAGTGGATTTGCTGTGGCCAAAAGGGGTTAGCAACGGCTGTAGCGACGGCAAGACAGGCGTAACCAAACCTGCGGTGGCAAAAAACTTGTAGCAACGGCAACAACCGTGGCTAATGACTAGCCACGGTAAAGTGCCGTCGCTAAATTATTTCTGGGAAAAAAAAAAAAACATTGCTTTTTAGCCCGGATTCTTTAGACCCGGGCTAAAAAGTCTCATATTTTAGTAAAAAAAATATACAAATGATTTTCAATCCTGATCCAAAAAACCCTCTTTTCGTATTTCTAAAACCAAATAGACAAAATTTACATAGTTATACAAATTTACATAGTTATACAAATTTACATATACGCCAATATTTGCAAGTTAACACAAGGACATGTTAAGAAACTACTATGTTAACGCACGACGACAATGCTTGTCTGGTGCTCCTCTTTCCATATGACAGGAATGCAAGTTGACATAAGACTATCGATCATGCTTGAACAAATTGACATGTAAGGCATGTAGTGCCACTTCCTGGTTTCAGTAGCATAACCTATAGAACTTGCAAAACAGATGGTCAATACACAAGGCCGCCATCCTGCACTAGACATCTTAAATATATTTAAAAAATCACGCCAAATAAATGTAACATTGATTTCTGATAAATAAAAAAGTTGCAGGTAACAAAACAAAAAATGACATAAATTGCAATCAAAAGCACACCAAATAATTTTAACATCAATGTGCCTACACATGATCAACCAATCTTTAAGAGATTCATATACTGAAAAGTTGAGACCCATGTAGGATACCTACAAAAATTAGACATGCTACAACATTTGACACTTGGTTTAGTGAGCATGAACAAATATTAGAGATAAAAAAGGTTCAAAGTGTAATCTAATTAATGGGTATAGGGTAGTAGATGAGTGTGCATGATTAATCATTAAGGAGTGTAAAGAGAGAATTAGAAAGAATGGCCATGATTAATCATGAACTTAGGCTCCATCACTTTTGTATCTTAGAGTGAACTTTTCATATAATTCACTCTTTTGTATTTTGCGATAGACTTGGCATTTGGTCCACTAGGAGCTCATTGGGTATGAAAAATCATCTCCAGTCCTTAAATGCAACTCTTAATCCAATATGCAGTAACAATAAACTAATTCACATCATTGCTAGCATGATGAGGATACTCATAGTCAAGACTGTCCATGCAAGCACATAAAGGCAGCAATGTGTTATTTAATGCATCAATGTGACGTTGGCCCGACAGAATACAAGAGTTCCAATAAGCATATATAATCTACTTACCACACCTATGACAGATGGAAGTCAACCCTTGTACAAAATGCACATGCCCCTTCTTTTCAATATATTGTCCCAAGAGCATGGAAAATACCCCTATACTGATGAGGGAATTTTTCTGTCTGCAATCAAACACATAAATAAAAAGACAAGATAAATATAACTCGAAAAAGACAATAGAGCATCATCCTACAGGCAATGACATAATTGCATATAAAAGAGTGTTTACATACCATGTCCATAGGATATCTTGCTGACATGGCTATAATTCCCGCACATGCTCCAGCACCAAGGTGTAGAATAGGATTGAGTTCGGCATTTTCATTAAGGTAAAATAAAAAGGAATATCAGTTACCTTCACTCCTTCGGATATCATAAGTATTGATCAGTGCAACAAAAAGTAAAAACCCATGGTGGAACAAACCTATAGTAAGCTGTAAAGCTACTAATAATTAGATTCATGATGCCCAACATAAACACAAGCATAAAACCCGTGGTGGAACACAAACCCATGGTGAAAGACCATCTTGGAGTCGAGATGAGGAAAAGTCACTTGTGTAAACCTTTAAGACCTTCATAGATCCCCAAAAGATAAAAAGTAAAAAGTGAAAAGCTTCATCTAAGCTTTCATGGATTCTTACCGAGCCTCAGTTCTACTAAAGTGAATCTATGTTCAGAAATATGGTAAAAACAAATATTAATCTGATCAAGGTAGGTACTAGGTAGCAACAAGTAAACTTATAAGCCTAAGTGTAAGATTTTCATTTTCCCCCCAACTTTTTAGGTTGTAAAGCACTGGTCTAGTTCTAAGATTTGATTAATCTAATGGGGGCACTTTACATACCTCGGGTAGAACTTTAAGCAACTCTAAGGAACCTGGTATGCACTGAACTCATCTCTTCCCTAAGACAGTTTACAATGCCTCCAAGAGCAATGGAGTATTGATTCTTTCAGCCTTTCCCCTTCAGCTTCAATCTTTTCTAGATGCTCGTTTCCTGCAAATCACATTAGGGGGTGGTAGGGGGCACAAAATCATTCTCAAATCAATATAACCAAACATAAAAAAATGAAACACACTATATATATAGTATAGACCATAAAAACAGTGGCTCAGATTGAAGGAAAAAAAAGAACAGGGGGAAATAATTATGATATATAAACTTATGACTCCTATATGATGGATAAAACTGAGGTTTTATTACTATCCCTAGAAGTATAAACACAAGAAAACACAAAGCCAAATTCAAAGCCATTTTATCTGTCAAAACAAGCTACAAAGCATAAACACAATAAACCACAAAGCCATTGCATACTAATCAGTATCCAACAGATAAGCTATAAACTTATGACTACTTTGGTTGAGGTTTTATGTGTTTTTGTTGGAAATTGAATTGAGGCAATACAAAGCCAATTTATCTGTCAAAATATGCTATAAAGTATAAACACAAAGCCACTACATACCAATCTACAAGCACAAGTAAGCATATTCACACAGATCTCTTCAAATCTATTAAAAACAACTTAAATCTAAAAAAAATAGCTAGATCTAGCAGAACCAAACTCAAACACTCTCTCGGATCCACTAAACTCCAGATCAAGCATGAAACGCAAGACAGAGCATAGATAAACGAAGGAAAAAGCAAGAGCAAGAGCAAGAAAAAGAAACCCTAGGATGAAGAATGTCACCTTTCTTTACCAGCGGTGTTTAACCAATGTTAGGTTTGATGACAGTAAGCTATCAACATTCAAGTTGTGAGTAGCAAACTCAACGTCGATGGTGGACTTGGACTCAAGGCTGAACTCATTGCGGGTGAACCCGGAGAACAAATTGGACCGGCCGACGCCTGAATATCCAAACAAAACCTAATCCTAGGCATCCTCTGCTCTATACGGGATTGGAGTGCTCTAACTACTTCCTAGATCTGAATCTACCACTGTTGCTTTTGAACTAACTGCGTACGATCTTCGCTAGGCATATAGAGATCTGAAAATGAGAGAGTGTTGGATTGAGCGGCGTTTTCAAAAGGAAAGAGGATGGGGTCCAATCAAAGTGAGATTTTGGGGAGAAACACAGAGGGGGCGGGGAAGAAGTGGCTTGAAACCCTAGATTAACAGATAAGCACCAAATACATCTCCTCACCAAAGGAGCTTGGCTGGTGAGATGGCACCGCCAGCAGGAAAGAGAGAGAGAGAGAGAGGACGGGAGACACAAGGAAAAAGAAGGGAGATATGAGATCCAAGGGGTGAGGGATATTGAGAGGATGGATCGACGACAATGGTTGAAATTGAGTTCACCTGGAGGCGGAGGTTCATAAGGTAGGTTAGAGGTGGATATGCATTTCTTGCTTTTACAGAGTACTTAAAAAAATTTCATTTTTTTTTTTACAAAAATAAAACGCACCCTTTAGCCACGGGAACCTCATTTGCCGTGGCGTATATTATCTGGCTATAGCAAAATTAGCAACGGCAACACATTTCCGTGGCAAATTTTAAGGAACCTTATGCTAACCGTTGCTATACCGTGGCAAAAACTGACCCATTGGCCACGGCAACTCCATGCCGTTGCTAAGGGCGGTGGCTAATATGTTTTTTTTGTAGTGTAATTGACACATTTTTTAATAAGTTAAAAATTACACATAAAATATTTTTTTAATAATTAGCAAGTTGAACAAAACATCAAATATTTTAATATTAGGGTAATATTGAACAGGGTCCCTAAAATTCATTGGATGACCGACGACCCTTCCCACTTGCCCAGGGCCGTGAAGGAATTGGTGTCCTTTAATTGATGTGTAAAATACTAATGATATAATAGGATTAAAATTGAGATTTATAATCTGAATAATTTAGGTAATTATAGTGCTTTGCTAGAAGCCAACTATAATTTATAGATTAAATTATATTTAATCTATTGCTATTTTATTCAGGTCATATAAGGTCACACACAGAAAGAGTATTAGGAATTGGATAATTGATTAATAATAATAATAATAAGTTATTATTATTGATATAGTTTGTGGGTAGAAGATAAAAGATAAAGGTGACTTATTAGGAATAAGTTGACCTAGTTTCTACAATATATAAGGAGACTTATTAAGAATAAGTCTTAACTTTTGATCGGCATTGTACGTGTCTCCAAAACTTCTCCCACCACAAATCGCTAGCCTCCCTAACCCCTAGAGCGTGAGTTGCAATCCTTCAATCATTCGTTCTAGCAAACGGAGACAAGGAGATCCAATCTCGTGCTCGTGTGGACCAAGTAGAGGAGTCGCGCTTGAGGCTCTTTTCTCCAAAGGTGATTTCGAATCAAGGTTCCGCACAAGAAAGGTACGACTTTTCCCCTCTATATTGTTCATATCAATTCATGCATGAAATCCCGAATTAGATGTTAGAAAATAGTTTTCTACCCTTCCGCTGCGCATCTAATTTTCCTACAGTGACATCAGAGCCTCTTGCATAAATTGATATGATCAATTGATTTTCTTGTTAGTTTTGATTCAATTTAGGAATATATTTGATATATGGAATAATTTGTATGATTAGAATTGTGATTTGTATTAAGATCAATACGAGTTCGGAATTTGATTCCGATACAAATTGCCGCACGTCTCTTTTATATTTCCTTTATGCGAATATATGTTTATGTGTACATGTTACGTAAGCATTAATTGATTTTTCGAAAACCAACTGTACGTATTGATTCATGAACATATTGATTCAAATTGAAGTACGTAAGCAACATAAATATATTGATTCATATTGCAGTACCTTCAATCGATTTGTATAATTAATGCAATAGATATGATACTAAATCATGAAATATTTGATTTCATAAGAGTATAAATTGATTTGAATCTAAGAAATTGGGAATTTCATACTTTTGATGCATAAAGTTGATAAATTTTATGTGAATTTGATTCATATATTAATTTGTCAAAAGTTTAAGTTTTATGAAAACTTACCATCTTAATCCTACAATTGTCAAAGTTTGTAATTGTTACAAAATTTGAGTGGGAGTGGATGGAGGCGGAATTAGGGTTATGTAAGATATTTATGATTTTAGTGTAAAATCTTAAATTACCTTAATTAGATATGGTAGATATCTTATCCCTAATAAATGAAAAATTCTATCCAATTATACAAGGTAATAGTTACCTTAAATTATTTCCATATATATAATTGCTTATTTTGAATTAAAATATCAAGGATATTAAATTAGTTATTTTATTAGATAATTTAATTGATTTGAGTTAAATAGGTTATTAATATGATTAATATTCAATTTCTTGTTTATATTAATTTGATTAATATTTTGAGTTTATATTAATTGTGATTAATATTTTAAATATTTGATATTATTGCATGCGGTGACTAGTATGGCCCAAGTAGCATATAAATACGATCTGCGTATCGTTATGTATTTTTGTACACGATCTACGTATCGTTATGTATTTTTGTAATTTAATTTTCGAAAGTAAATTTATTTATACATTGTACAAAAGAAGATGCTACAAGATTCAAGGATGGCGATCCAAAAGGAGATTCTAGGATGTAGATCCAAAAGGAGAATCAAGGATGAGGATCCAAGGAGCAAGAAGAACCTTGAAGATTTATCTTTTTGGTTTTCTTTTCATTAGGGGCCATACTAGGATCACAATTTATTTTGTGCATGTGTTTGGTTTATGCTTGCATGTTTGATTATGTTGTTTGTTCACTTGATAATTAGACCTGCATGACAAACCTAGTTCCCTTAAAAGAAAATTGAGAGTATGCCTTTCCAATTCATAACCTATGAGGCCCTTGGAATTTGATGGATAGGTTTTGCCAAAGCAAGGTGTCCATGCTTTGACCTTGGGATCGTACGGGTAAATCTATATAAGGGATTTATAGCCTTGAATTGGTTCTACTCAACAAAAGACCAAAAGACAAAGTTTTGGATTTTGAGGCATGGGATAGATTTACATAAGATGTGATCAACCAAGAGTTATAAATGTTATAACTAGTAAAAGTTACTTACCTTGTCACATAAGAGTTAGGGTTGTGCCAAAGCATGCTAATGTCTTATCTGTAATAGGATCTTGGAATCATTTTATTCAAAGGGAAATTTATTTTATGGATAAAATGGCATTAGCTTATTTACATTTAAAGCATGTTTAAATTTTAAGCTTTTTGCATGACAAACATGATTCATATTTTGCATGTTCTATGTTGTAGATATCATGAACAGAAACGATAACCCAACCATCATCAATTTGCGTTCAATTCTTGAGAAGAATAAGTTGAACGGCAATAATTTCCTCGATTGGGAAAGAAATCTGAGAATTGTTCTTAGGTCTGAAGGAAAAGAGAGTGTACTTGACACCCCAATCCCAAAATTGACTGATGCCTCTACTCAAGCTGAGAAGGATCAGGAAAAACAAAGCAGAGATAAGTTAGTGATTGTCACATGTCTTATACTGGCTTCTATGGAGTCGAGCCTTCAAAAGAGGTTCAAAAAGATGGATGCTTGCACCATCATTCGCACCTTGAAAGTTATATTTCAGGAACAAGCAAGGATGGAGAGGTATGAGACTCATAAGGCAATACTTGATTGCAAACTTGAGAAAGGCAAGCCAGTTGGTCCTCATGTCTTTGAAATGATTGGTCATTTTGAAAACATGGAGAGACTTGGCCACCCCTATAACCAAGAGTTGGCTACAGACATCATACTTCATTCTCTGCATGATGGATTTACTCAGTTCAAGCTAAACTTCAATATGAACGGAGCTGTAAAAACGCTTGAAGAGTTGCATGGGATGCTTAAGACCGCTGAGCAAAATCTAACTATGGGCAACAAGAAGGAGATCTTGATGGTCCAAAAGGGGAAAGGGTTCAAGAAAGGGGCATCTGGACAACAGAAGAATGCAAAAGGGAAGGGTAAACAAGTTACCCAACCCAAGAACACTTCTGAGAAAGCTAAAGTAGCTGCTGACCATGATTGTTTCCACTGCCATACCAAGGGTCACTGGAAGAGAAATTGCCCAAAGTATCTGGAGGATAAGAAGAATGGAACTGTGAGTTCCAATTCAGGTACGCATGTTATAGAAGTCCTATCAGCTAATGCTTCTAGCTGGGTATTCGACTCAGGCTGTGCAGGTTCTCACACTATTACGAATGTGCATGGGCTAAAAAGGCGTAGAAGCTTGGCCAAGGGAGAGGTAGATCTTCGAACTGGAACTGGAGCAAAGGCTGCTACACTTGCCGTTGGAGATTATAGTCTACCTTTACCTTCTGGTTTAGTTTTAGAACTTAATAATTGTTATTTTGTTCCGTCTATTACTAGAAACCTTATTGCAGCTTCTGTTTTGGATTTAGAAGGCTACAATTATTCTTGCAAAGATCAACGCTTGTCTATTTTCAAAGATAACATTTTTTTGCCGATTTTGTGTTAAGTAATGGACTCTACATTTTGGATCAAACATCCGGCATTTATAACATAAGTACCAAAAGGCAAAAATCAGACGCATGTGATAACACCTACCTATGGCATTGTCGATTGTGTCACATAGGCTTAAATCGCATGAAGAAGCTCCATAAAGATGGACTTTTGACATCAATTGATTGTGAATCATTTGACACATGTGAGTCATGTCTAATGGGAAAAATGACAAGGTCACCTTTTACTGGGGTAAGTGAAAGGGCAACTAAGCTCTTGGCACTAATACATACTGATGTATGTGGACCTATGAGTACAAAAGCTAGAGGTGGGTATAGATACTTCATAACTTTTACTGATGACTTGAGTAGATATGGCTACATCTACTTAATGAAGCATAAGTCTGAATCATTTGAAAAGCTCAAAGAATTTCATAATGAAGTTGAAAACCAGCTTGGCAAGAAAATTAAGGCACTCCGATCTGATCGTGGTGGTGTATATTTGAGTCAAGAGTTTGATCATCATTTGAAAAGTTATGGGATATTATCACAACGAACTCCACCCGGAACACCCCAAATGAACGGTGTATCTGAAAGGAGAAATAGGACCCTGTTGGACATGGTTCAATCAATGATGAGTTTTGCTAATCTTCCAATATCTTTCTGGGGGTATGCTCTCACAACCGTAATGTTCACACTAAACAGGACTCCATCTAAGGCTGTAGAAAAGACACCATATGAGTTATGGACTGGAAGAGTTCAAAGTTTATCTTTTCTCAAGGTTTGGGGATGCGAAGCATACGTAAAATGTTTACTAGCAGATAAGCTCGCACCCAAATAAGATAAGTGCTTCTTTGTAGGGTACCCTAAGGAAACTAAAGGGTACTACTTCTACAATCCCACCGAGCACAAAGTGTTTGTTTCCAGGGATAGTGTCTTTTTGGA
Organism: Persicaria tinctoria; assembly: GCA_037127255.1. Taxonomy (NCBI): domain Eukaryota; kingdom Viridiplantae; phylum Streptophyta; class Magnoliopsida; order Caryophyllales; family Polygonaceae; genus Persicaria; species Persicaria tinctoria. The sequence goes on from JBANSL010000006.1 coordinate 39,466,290, forward strand.
AAAAGAGTTTGTTTCCAAAAAGTCAAGTGGGAGAAATGTTGATCTCGAAGAGGTTCGAGAGAAGCAACAAACCGAGCAACAAGAAGACACGGATCACTCCATGACTGAGGCTGTGAGCTTTGAGGACCTAATTCCAGAAGAAGATGGAACTCAAACTCATACAATGGAGGAGGTGGAATTGGAGGTGCAAGACCCCATTCCCAATAACCCACAAAATGTTGTGGTGGAACCTCTAGTTGCTCAACCCACGCGTAGATCAGAAAGGGCAAGATCGCTACCAAATAGATTTGTTGAATTCATATTGAATACAAGTCTAGAAATTTTGTTGTTAGAAAGCGATGAACCTACTACATATAAGCAAGCTTTGATGAGTCCAGACTCCAAGAAGTGGCATGATGCCATGGTATCCGAAATGGATTCTATGTCTGAGAATCAAGTATGGAACTTGATAGATCCACCAGATGGGATAGTACCCATTGGGTGCAAATGGGTTTACAAACTCAAAACAGACAAGAATGGAAAGGTAAATCTATTCAAAGCAAGACTGGTTGCGAAAGGGTTTAAACAGATTCATGGTATTGACTATGATGAAACTTTCTCACCAGTCGTTATGATTAGATCCATCCGGATACTCCTAGCAATTGCAGCTCATTATGATTATGAGATCTGGCAAATGGATGTCAAGACCGCGTTTCTAAATGGATACATAGAAGAGGATGTGTACATGACACAGCCTGAAGGTTTTGAGGATCCACAAAATCCTAGGAAGGTATGCAAACTTAAGAAATCCATTTATGGACTTAAGCAAGCATCAAGGAGTTGGAACTTTCGATTTGATGAAGTGATCAAACAGTTTGAATTCATCAGATGTGAAGAAGAACCTTGTGTTTACAAAAAGTTTAGTGGGAGCAAAGTTGTATTCTTGGTTTTGTATGTGGATGACATACTACTCATTGGGAATGACATTCAAATGCTTGAGTCTGTAAAAGACTGGCTCAAGAAGCATTTCTCAATGAAAAACCTTGGAGAGGCATATTACATTTTAGGCATCAAGATCTATAGGGATAGATCCAAGAGACTCATTGGACTAAGTCAGGGAACTTATATAGATAAGGTTCTAGACAGGTTCAAAATGAAAGATTCCAAAAAGGGATTTTTGCCCATGCAACATGGTCTATATCTAAGCAAGAAGCAGTGTCCAGTAACACCTGCTGAGCTGGATAGAATGAGTCAGATCCCTTATGCATCAACAATATGATCCATTATGTATACCATGATATGTACTCGCCCAGAGATTGCATTCGCCTTAAGTGTGTGCAACAGATACCAATCGAGTCCAGGTGAAGCACACTGGAGTGCAGCTAAGAACATCCTCAAGTACTTGAGAAGAACTAAGGATGGTTTCTTAGTGTACGATGGACATGATAAGTTGATCGTTCAAGGATACACTGATGCCAGCTTCCAAACAGATAGAGAGGACTTCCGATCCTAATCCGGATACGTTTTTATTCTTAATGGAGGAGCTGTGAGCTGGAAGAGCTCAAAGCAAGACACAGTAGCTGATTCTACAACAGAGGCTGAGTACATCGCTGCAGTGGATGCTCCTAAAGAAGCTATCTGGATAAGGAAGTTTTTAGCCGAGCTTGGTATGGTTCCCAAAGGGGTTGAAGCCATTGACATTTATTGTGACAACAATGGCGCCATTGCTCAATCCAAAGAACCAAGCTCCAATTCCAAATCCAGGCACGTGCTTAGAAAGTATCACGTCGTACGAGACTATGTCCAAAGAGGTGACGTGAGACTATGCAAGATACACATGGATAACAACATAGCAGATCCGTTGACTAAACCTCTTCCCAAGCTCAAGCATGATAGTGACACTAGAGCTAAGGGACTCAAGTCCATTGGTGAATGGATTTGATTTATATGTTTAACGCATTAGATATTGATCAAGATTGTTGAAACATATTTTCATCATGTTTGTTTGAAATAAAATTTCACTATTATTCAATTATGGTTTAGAATTGAATAAAATGTCCTAATAATTTATGATTATCAAATAGGATCGCTGCGAAAGTCGTGGTGGTTGAGACCCTATTAAGTGAATTGATATTATGAATTATGCTTTGTCATAGTCTTAATCATTAAATGGGACATAAATGATTTAAAATAGACTATTATGCAAGTTGATTGATAGCACCAAGTTTCACGGGCTATAGGGACATAGAGATGTCTAATCAATTGTATAGACAAGTATGGTGGATACTTGTTAGGCAGACCTGCCTTAAGATTTTTCAAATAAGTTGAAGAATTAAAGGTTAAAATATTATTAGTAGGTTCCTCAGACATGAGTGTGATATCCCTCTCACTTGATGATTGGTAGCCTTTGACACTGTCAACCGCTGATCCGTAAAAGGCAGTCATAAAGGCAGTGATTGGGGTTGCTAAAATTTAAGTGGGAGCTATAGTCACGCAAGATTGGAGAAGTCCTCCTATTCTAGACATTAGGACATCTGGGTATGAATAATGTTCTGGCCACTCGAAGAGTAAGAACTGTAAAATGCATGGCCATGCTCAAATGGATTAATACGTAATCATTTGTTTATTTGACAGCTCAAGCTCGGGATCGAGAAAAAATTTGAATTGATATGGATAACATGAGATGCTATCATATCGTCAAATTGAACATTAAGTGACAAAGGAATTGAAACTGCACATCCACTTAAGGACAAGTGGGAGATTGGAGGAATTGGTGTCCTGTAATTGATGTGTAAAATACTAATGATATAATAGGATTAAAATGGAGATTTATAATCTGAATAATTTAGGTAATTATAGTGCTTTGCTAGAAACCAACTATAATTTATAGATTAAATTATATTTAATCTATTGCTATTTTATTCAGGTCCTATAAGGTCACACACAGAAAGAGTATTAGGAATTGGATAATTGATTAATAATAATAATAAGTTATTATTATTGATATAGTTTGTGGGTAGAAGATAAAAGATAAAGGTGACTTATTAGGAATATGTTGACCTAGTTTCTACAATATATAAGGAGACTTATTAAGAATAAGTCTTAACTTTTGATCGGCATTGTACGTGTCTCCAAAACTTCTCCCACCACAAATCGCTAGCCTCCCTAACCCGTAGGGTGTGAATTGCAATCCTTCGATCATTCGTTCTGGCAAACAGAGACAAGGAGATCCAATCCCGTGCTCGTGTGGACCAAGTAGAGCAGTCGCGCTTGAGGCTCTTTTCTCCAAAGGTGATTTCGAATCAAGGTTCCGCACAAGAAAGGTACGACTTTTCCCCTCTATATTGTTCATATCAATTCATGCATGAGATCCCGAATTAGATGTTAGAAAATAGTTTTCTAACCTTCCGCTGCGCATCTAATTTTCCTATAGGCCGGGCCTACCAGTTATCTTTTTTTTACCAAACATAGTCATAGTGTATTAATCTTAATCGAGTGAAGGTTTTTAGCAAACTATACATGATTATCCATAGTTCACAATCCGTACTATGTTTGGTAAAACATCGCACTTACATTAATTATCGACATAATTTGGTGGTACGTAATAATATGCCAATCCACTTGATTCATTAACTCGAGACGTTACCTAATCGAGTACAAATTCGACATGCCTATCGAGATATTCCTTTCATATCATGGTACAGTAAGCGATAGATTTATGGCGAAATGGTCATAGATAGACCATTTTTTTTAAACTTTGCACAAATAGCACATAGATGGAAAAAATTGCAAAAATAGATATTTTGTCAAAATTTTGCACAAAAGTGTCTGTCACCCCACCTTTGATAGCCAGTTTGGGAGAAAAAAAAGGGAAAAAAATTCATAGGCATTTAATGCCATTAGGTGGGAGGCCAAAAAAAAAGGGGAGAATCATCATCACACTCTCTCTCTCCATTTCACTCTTCTCTCTCTTCATTTCAAACAAAAACGTAAGCAGGGAAGAAGACACCGACGATTTCGATAGGGAGGAGGCCGGAAGATCCACCGTTGTCGGAGTGTCAAGGAGAAGCGAAGAACGCCGGTGCTAGACTTTAAAGGTACGTCCCCCTCTCCATTTCACTTCTCTTCTCCGTTTTGTGCGAACATGGGTTATGGGGTGTGTGGGTGAAGGCACTTGCTATGGGGTTTAGATATTGAATGTCAATGGTGGGTTGAGTGATGAGTTGTGGAAGGGTGACAATGGTGGGTGCGATTGAAGGATGAGGAGGGCGGTTTTCAGGTATGCTTAGGGAAAATTGCCGGTTAGGGTTTAGGAAGGCTGAAGATGGTAGTAATTGTGAGAGTTGAAATTGGGATATGGTGATGTTTTGGTGGGCGATTGAAGAAGAACGGTTGAGGTTTGAGTCGTGTTTGATTTGGAATTTTTTTGCTTGAAAGAGAAATTGGGTGACATTGGTTTTGAATTGGATGGGAAAGTACGTCATTCATTCACATATCTTCGTTTTCTGCATAATCTGCATAACTTAGGTGACAAGGGTAAATGCACTCATGACATGTGACATTTTCAAGGTGACACGTAAATGTTGATATTTAAAGAATACTGTCCTAATCGATCATTTCGATCTGAAATTAAGTGACAACTAGAATCTGATATGAACTTGAATAGTCCTACGAATACCACATATTCCCTTTGATGTCATTCTCTTGTTTTTTATTTCAATTTCATTGATTGCTGGATCTATTTTAATGTTTGAATTTGTTTTTCAGGTCGTTTATGTCGATGTGGTTACAGCGATTGCACCTGAAGTCGAGGAGAATCCCCTACAAGGTCTATTTTAAAGTTTGAATTTGTTTTTCAGGTCGTTTATGTCGATGTGGTTACAGCGATTGCACCTGAAGTCGAGGAGAATCCCCTACAAGGACAAGGTGATAAGGCAAGCTCTTATGGTCTGTCGAAAGGATGGTGTCGAAGATGTTAGCAAGGAAGAGGATGCAGAGGTGCTTGTCAAGGATGGGGGGAAGGGTGGAGAGGACCCGGACATGGATGTTGAGGTGACTGCGATTTAACAAGGAACAAAGATGGGGAGACTGAGGACAACGAACACAAGGGCGGGGAGACGGAGGGTACACCTCACCACCTTATATCAGAGCTTGTTTTTCTTTTCACTAGATGGTTATGAACATTGTTGTGATTGTACTTTATGAACTTCATTGCTCAAAGCTTGTAGGATGTTATGATATCTGTTGGTGATAAGTTGTAGTATTTTATAACATTGGTTAGTTAGTAGATGTTAGTCTTCTATGAACATCATATGTAGTTGGGGTTTCTTTATCCACATACTTGTTTTTATAATGTTTGGGTCGAAATAATAGTGACATGTGAAATCCGTCATGTGACAAAGGCATACAAAGAGGTGACATGGGTGATTTCCTTATGAAAATGGCACACACAATTAGAAATGTAAATCAGCAAATTCAAACAGGTGACACGTGAAATATGTCATGTGACACTGTACAACTCCAAATCATCCTAGTCTTCTTCGAGCTTCACTTCAAAACCTTCGTTCTCATCCAAGACCCCAAAGTCAATTGTGGGGGTTGGCCCATCGTCATCCTCCTCCTTGCTGCTAATGGATATCACCTCCAACCCCTGACCTATGTCACCTATATCACCCGAAGAGGTATCCGTGTCACCCAATTCAACCACATCAAGATCCTATGCCCTGTCACCTGAACGACGCATTCATCGGGGCGTACATCAGGTTCATGCAACTCCTCACCAAAGACGCCCCAACATTCGAGGGGACTGGACGACGCATTCATCGGGGCGTACAGGCACTCCCTGTGGCCATCTTCCATGACAGACTGTTATAAACCAGTTTGAAATTTATATGACTGCGTGGTTGACCTCGTTGCCGAACATCCGTTACTTGATCTTTGTTGGTTCATGTCGTTTGTTACTACTTTTAGGACATTATCATGCTTGACCTCTCTCGCCTCCAATCGTGCCCTTCGGGCCTTCTAGTAACTGCACGTGACGTTGTAGTCAGACTTCGTCAGTGCCTGCACTTGGTCGGGAACGAGGTTCTTCCAAGTGCTGGTGAACCTACAAGTTATAGGCCGAGTTACTTTCCCCAGCACAAAAACGACACGTGACAAGTGAAATATTAACATGTGACACGAATTACAGTATTCACAACTATCGTCCAACTTACTTGGACACGAGGTTCTGGCCAATCATATCAGACGTAGCATGTCGGTTATGGTTGTGGTTCACGTTGGTCCCACATGTGTGCTCTTGGACATAATTGCAGATGGTCCACATAGTGGTGCGGTGGTAAGGCGAAGGCCTACACGTCCACGTGCACTTTGGGTCCACACATACCACGACTATCATCTTTGTTGTAGACCTCTTCGCCATAAACTCGAAGCAATTCTCCACCGCATTCCAGCGAATGCGAGTCAGCACCTCAGCCTTCGATGCGAATAGTTGTCCCTCTGAAAGTTGAGTAATGTTGCATCGTGGGTCCTGGGTACGAGTCGTTGCTCTATCCATCATAGCATCAATGTTCCGATTCGTAGGTGGGGAGACACTAGTCCTGGGCTTAAAATTTTCAAGTTCCCTCATCACCTCTTCCTCGACTTCCTCCTCCACCAACTCCCTCATACTCCTGTCCTCCTCCACACCATTGGATTCCAAGTCATATTCCCAATCTTCTTCGAGCTTCACTTCATAATCTTTGGCCTCGAACGAGCTCCTAAACTCTTTCGTGGAGGTTAGCCCATCATCCTCTTCCTCGCTGTAAGGCATATCACATCCAAACCAGACGCCGTCTCACCTGAAGAGGTATCCGTGTCGCCCAACTCTATCACCTCAAGACCATGTACCCTGTCACATACACACATTCCCTTGTCACCTGACGTTTTATCCTTGTCAGGATTGTCCATCCCAGGCAGACCATGTACCCTGTCACCTGAACACATTCCCTTGTCACCTAACGTATTACCCTTGTCAGGATTGTCCATCCCAGGCAAACCCTGTACCATGTCACCTGAATAAATTCCCTTGTAACCTGAGGTATGACCCTTGTCAGGATTGTCCATCGCTGCCAGCTTCTTACTCTTCGGTCACCTCTCCCTCAGCATGTAACACACCATCTACACACAAAGGGGTTTGATGTGCCTTACCGGATGCATCATCGTTAACAATCTCAGCCAAATTGTCCACTTTTTGCGACGAGGGTGGCCCACTGAGGCGTTCTTCCCCGGCAGGTTGCTTCACTTCAAAGCTCTCCGTCTCCAATGGCCCGACATATATCGCCAGGGGCCATGGGTCTTCTCCGCACTTCAAGTTCAGATATTTAAACGCCTCGAGGTCGTCATCATCAACAATAATGATCGGCTGACCCCCTTCTTTCGACTTCGGCACGTACCACAACGCACACTCTGCATATGAGGCACCATTGCCACCCTTCAGCCTTATTACATTTTTCAAGGAGTTGAAGTCGATATCCTGTTTTATCATGATATTCTTCCGAGCCCTCGAACCCACATACACCCATGTACCTTTCTCGACCACCCAAGAACCATGGAGGATGAGAATGACGCATACCAAGGTGTTGCCACCTGAAAAACAAAACCAAAGTTCAAAAGATAGATTGATGGGTATCTAACGCCATAGATGAAGAGTACTTCGCATAAAACACTTACCTCTTTCTTCTGCCATCAAAGGTTTCTGGGGCATCACATTGACGCGGAAATTTTGATCAATGACAGGTGCACAGATTGAAGCCGGCACGTGCTCTGGAACTGGAACAGCAAGTCGGGAGCTTGTCTTCCATGGTGGAACATTCTCCTTCTCTCCCATCTTTCTCTCCATGGGTTTCTACTTCATAAATTGTGGGGAAGAAGAAAATGAAAAGTCTGCCCTTTATACCATACAAAATAGAAAAGGGTTCCACAAAAAATCACATCACATCACATCACATCACACTCTCTCTTCCCTCTCTCTTGTTTTTTTGGTGCCAAACCTTCCTCTTTTTTCCCTCTCTATTCCATCTCATCTGCTCCCTCTATTTTGGTTCACCTGCTACCGGCTCTTTGGGTCACAATTTATATTTGCACAAATAACACCATAGACCACTTTTTCATTTTTCCAAAACATGGTCTATTTGTGCAAACATTTTTAAAAAGTAGTCTACTTATGCAAATAGCCCTAGATTTATAGTATCAAGTTTTAAACTCGCAGCTGAGTTTGAGTTCAAGACGTCAGAGGAAGGTTGGTTGTGGACCTACATACAGGAGACACGAACAACACATAATATAAAGATTGTCTAGCAATATTTTAAAAAATGTTTGGCGGATGCTCGGTGTGGGGTCAAGGGTTTAGGCAAAGTTTAGGCAGGTTTCTTGACAGGTTCCTTGATGGATCTTGGTAGTCTAGTCGGGTCTTGGCGATCTTGACGGCTTTGGCGATGGGGTGAGGTTAAAGGATTAGTCAGGATCTAGACAGCTCTTGGTTGAAGTTTTTTTTTTTTAGAAAAGTGGTGTCTAGTTTAATTAGTTAAAAAAAAGTGTAATTAATATAAGAGTTTATGATTTCTAACCTTACTGTTTATCTTTTTTTTTTTTTGACAAAAACTTATATAGAGAGAGGGTGGCTCAGGTGTACTAAGCCCTTACGATTTATAATGTATGCAAATTTGGGCTATTGATGGGGAAGAGAATCAAGAGAGGTAAGGTCATGATTAAATGAGTGTTTTTTTAACAAAAAAAAAAATGGTAGGACCCACCTAAAAAGACTTACACCATGGTTTTTTTGGACTTGATTTCGTTGTTTTTGCAAATTTATCAAATTTACTTAATAATATTTCACATGCTACCGAATAATGTCACACAGATGTTTTATTTTTCCATCCATTTTAGATCAAAACTTACCAATTCCACTGAATTGCCATATTGCTAAGACCATCCACAATGATTTTGTGCAAAATGTATACATTTGCACAAGATGTGTAAAAATACAAATCACTTTTTTAGCAATTTGCTTCATTGGTGAAATGTGCATTTTTTATACACAATTGAAATACAATTCATTTAAAATAAAATAAAATAAAATAAACCTATGAAATTGTCTTGCTTTTTGTAAAAGTTTTTGCACACGGGGGAGATGGTGTGCTCAAATTTGCACATTACATGCTCAAATGTGCGCATTTGCACACACTCAAAACAACCAATGAAGGTAAAAAATGTCTAAAAAATACACATTTGTACATTTGCATACCACAATTGCGGTCAGGATCCCGTGGAGTTGAACTCCATGGAGTTGGTAGGATTACCCAATAGGAATGCATCGACCCTAAAAAATGAATTAAAAAATGACTAAATACATTTAAATCTAAACCATTTATTTAAAATGAAGTGGTTAGAATTTAGGGGCGATTTGCGAAATATACATATATGGAGGCCATATTAGCCTAATATACACGATTTTGGCAATTTTGCCAAAATATACACAATACTACACGGGACACGCGCACCCTCCCCCCGATCTCTCCGACGCTGACACGAGATAGACCTCCCTCCGATTTTCGATCGCGGTAGCCTGTATGTATTGATCAACGCCGATCACCGCCAATTTTCGGTACTACATCTATCACTACATCTATCTAATATCATAGCATTACTGAATTGTGGTTTTGATGTCAGCATTCGTATAATTGGTAGATCTGTCTTTCATAGATCTGTAAATTTCGTTTGTAAATTTCGTTTTATATCCAATAGATGAACTCGTATAGTGTAGATCTTGTAATTTCGACTTCAGTTGTTACTGTTTCGATACAAATCACAGTAAGTCGTCAACAATATATAGAGTTTCAGGTTCTTCGTCGATCTGCTAGATCTGTCAACATCACGATCCTTAAAATATCTCTGTTGAATGAATTCGAAATGTTGTACTTGAATGAATTGAAAGAAATTAATTGTTTGAATTGTTCTACATAGATCTGTTTTGATTTCTAGCCTCGTTGTATAATGTTGACGCTGTCTGAGATTTCGTAAATAAATGCCATGTATCTAACTTATTTCTATCATGCTGACACGGAATCAAATGCAATTCATTGTACTTGTATATATATTGCCTGTATCTAACTTATATCTATCATGCTGACATGGAATCAGAGTAAACTCATTGTGACACTGATTGTTTGCATATTGTCTCTATTTAATTGATAGGTCAATCATAAATGGAACCTCATGTGATTACAGTAGTATTTGGTGGATCATGGGTGTTTGCTGACACAGGCCTGGAATTTGTTGGAAATACAACATCAAAGGTGTTTTTGCTATATGATTCAACAACACTAAAAGACTTGAAGAGAAAGGTGTGCACTAGATTCAATGTAGACATTGTTCTTGAATTGCAATTTAGTCATTTGCACCCATGCAAAAAGTTCAAAGCCCCACTTATAGTTGATTGTGACACTGATTTGAAAGAATTCCTCGATATATCAGCACTAGATGGTGTAGACTATGCTGTTGAGTTGTGTGTCAGCATACAGGCACAACCACTTGCAATTGTTGACACAGCTGACAGGGAGAGTGTGGAATCAGTTGGATTGATTGAGTATGACAGGGAGCAAAATCATATGATTGCCGACCCTCCAATGCAGACAGTGGGGTCAGATGACATGAATGATGATATGGATGATGATATGGAGGATGATAATGACATTGATTGTGATGCTGACACCTGGAGGAGACTGTACTCTTCCATGCGCAGTAGAGATAAAACAATTGAAGATTGCAAGGATGACAACTCTAGCATGAGTAGTTTCAACAATACCTCATCCAGCACAATGTACATTGGGAGAACCTTTGAATCAAAGAAGGAAATGAAGGATGCTTTACGTATATTATCGGTGATAGAAATATTTGGGTACCGAGTAACGAGATCTGAACCCAAGTATTTTAGGGCGCATTGCGTGGATACTAGCTGCAGATGGAAGTTACACGTAAATACTGTTTCTCAGCATTGCTACGAGGTGTCAGCGTACAATGGTTTGCACACATGCACATGGGATGTGAGAACAAGCAATTGCAGGCAAGCACCTTCCTCAGTGGTAGCAAGCATAATCCAGCCAGTGTAAGTGTCTATATTTTATCATCAAAGTAACACTCAGTTCAGGTATCACATCATTCATTCTAATGTATGCATTATTACAGTGTCAGCAGCGGCTACAATCCAAAGCAGATAATGGATAAAATGAGGACTGAAAAAAGAATTCCCATTAGTTATTGGACAGCATGGAAGTCAAGAAGAATTGCACAAGAAAGGGACAGAGGGACACCAGAGTCAAATTTTGCTGACTTGCCATTATTTTGTCACATGATTATGGAGAAGAATGATGGAACTGTTGCATTGATGTCAACAGATGATGATGGCAGGTTTAAATACTTGTTTTTATCATTTGGGCAGTGCATTCGGGCCTTCCCTGCATTGAAAAAGGTATAAACTTATCAGTGTCAGCACAGATCACTTTTGAATATTCCTTTGTCATCGCACAACTTATGATCATTATTTTACAGGTTGTTGTTATTGATGGAACATTTTTAACTGGGAAATACAAAGGGACTTTGCTTGGGGCAGTAGCGCAAGATGCAAACAGAAATATTTTCCCCCTTGCATTTGCCTTTGCTGACACAGAAAACAACAGCTCTTGGGAGTGGTTTCTTCGCCAGCTGATGAGGGTTGTTCCTCCATCAAATGATCTGGTGTTTGTGTCTGATAGACATGTCAGCATTGCAAGAGCAATTGGCTTGGTTTACCCAAGTGCACATCACTGCCTTTGTAGATGGCACATGGAACAAAACATTAGAAGCACATTCAAGAAAAGATACTTGGGAAATTGGTTCAAGAAAGAAGCAGATAGTTATAGTACTGGGGAGTTCGACAAATATTTTAACCGCATAAGGGAAAGCTGCCCGAAGATGGCGACCTATTTAGTGTCAGCAGGAGTACATAGGTGGGCTAGAGCACATTCACCAATCACCAGATACAACATGATGACATCTAATAATGCAGAGAGCTTAAATTCCATCTTCAAGGGGAAGAAAAATTACCCTATTGTTGCACTGTTGAATTTTGCTAGAGAGAAACTCGGGGAATGGTTCCAAGAGCGTAGAGAAAAGGCATCCAAACATGAGGACACGCTGACACCAGCAGTACTTGATTTGATTAGGAACCTGCAAGATCAAGCTAGAGAATACAAAGTTCAGAGGCTGGATGAATATAAATTTGAAGTAAAAGGGCAAGGGTCTCATGCAATAGTGGACCTGTCAGCAAAAACATGCACTTGCAAGTTTTTCGATATAGAGAAGATCCCATGTGTTCATGCTCTTTCAGCCATCATGAAGGTTAAGGCAAATGTATCAGACTTTGTTGCCAGATTTTACACAACTGATGCTTGGAAATTAGCTTATGCTGAAACAATATACCCAGTGCTGACAGAGGATGAATCAGGCGTCCCTGAAGCAATAAGATCTATAAAGTGTTACCCTCCTGTTGTTAAGAGGGGACCAGGAAGACCTCCCTCCAATAGACTGTTGCCTAAGTGTGAGCTAAAGAGAAGACTGAAGTACTCCAGAAAATGATGGTGTCAGCATTGCTTGAGACCGGCTCGCTTTATATCATATACTTCTAGGATACAATCACTTAGAAACGCCCCCCCCTCCCAGTTATATATATTGCATATCATAAACCTGATTCTGTTTTGGAAATTACTTTTTTCATAGTTTACATAACCCCATGTCAGCATTATGGGCAATGCTGACACTGATACATTCTCATATGTTTTCAAGAAGATTCAATGCACTTTCTTTTCAGCATTGCTGTATGTCATATTGGATTTTTTACATTGTATGTGATTGGAGACTATATCAAATTCGATCTAATGTAAAAAACCAGATGCTTAGTTCCGAATAAGTACATTAAACACAACAAAATACATACATTTCAATATACGCGAACGATGTTCAGTGGAAGTAGTTAATATCCAAACCCAGAATAATGATGTCAACAAAATACATACAGTTAATATCCACCTTCATATCCAACTACAATGTCACTTAAACTAAGAACTCAGAATGATAGTGTCAGCATTGCTCAAATTATGAAGCTTCAAGACTCCTTGATCAAGTCTGAGCAAATAAGCTCTCTGTAGTAGCGGGATAGCTTCTCATATGTGATTGTGGTGACATCTCCGCAAAATACAACAGCCTCGATTGCTTTCACTGTAAACACCCCGCAAGCACTACTGCACACACTCACAAACGCAGACAAATAGGGGTGTGTCAACAACAGATAAACAGAAAGTAAATGTATGTCAACAATTAATATAAAAGTTAGGTAAGAGTACAAACCCAGATTTATCATGGACCATGTCAGGGACCTTCCTTATCTCAAATGGTGTGGTGCTAAATTTTTCATATATTCCGCACTTCTCCAAGTGTATAGGAAGCCAGTGAGCAATAGGCTGCAGTTCTGCATCTACTACACCCTTGCCGACACCATAGACATTGCAGTCATATACATTGATCACCTTCTGATCAATTATGATCTCTAAGGCAACCTAGTGTTTGTTGATGACGTTAAAGGGTGTGTAAATCTTGTTTGCAGACGCCCATGGTTTGCCATACTGGTCAGGGAAAAGACCCAGGAAATAGCTCCCAATCATGTCTGACACAGGCGAATCTGCTTTGTACGCTTTAGCACAAGCTGGCAGGTAGTTCTGATAGAAAAGCCAATCAAGGACAATGAACTCTGCATACTTATCGGCTTCCTCATGGATCCTCTTCCTCAAATAATACAACCCTGCTTCAATATGCTACAACACACAGTAACAAGCTACTGTCAGCACTAGGTATACAACGACAAATATCAATAAACAAAAACCAAAAGACAAACAATATGAAATATAATTGCTGCCAGATCATTTACCGAACACTCCAGCCACATGTCCTTGTTAAGAATTGGTTTAAAAAAGGATTTATCAACTCTTCCGGAAGCAACAACGACAGAAAAATCCCTGAAAACAAGCAAAAATTATGAATTAAACACAGAATCATAAGAGGTAGAGGTGTCAGCACAAGACAGTTAATGATTATATAACGAGTAAAAAGATAAAAAAAAAATACCGATTACTCCTCATAGTTTTGTACAAGAACTCATGATCATGTTCGCTTAAAAGCGACTTCTTCACATTGTGCTTGGGCCACCTTCCTTTCTTTTCTTGCTGCTCGAATGGACTCGTCAGAAAAGTACTCGCTTTTGGGATACGCTTGGATCGCCTGAGTTCTTCAATCTCTTCGACTACTTTGGGGTGCTTGCTGAAGGCAACCCAGTCAGTCACTACAGGCAATGGAAGCGTGTCAGCATTTTCATCGCCTTCAGGAGAATCAAGGATGATAGTCCCTGGTGGTGCAATGGTAGGAGGTGGAGTTACTGCAATGTCAGCCTTCTCGTCCCCATCAACCTGGCCACCTAATGGGGTACCAACATCCTTACACTCCTCACTGCTTGGCTTCATTGGCAGGTCAGCTCCTACATCCTCACTGGTGCTCTGCAGTCCCCTGTCAGCATCTTCATGAGCTCCATCTTTGCTGTCCTTACACTCTTCACCTCTTGGCTCCATGGACATCAAATCAGAATCACGACCTAGATCAACAGCATATTGAACTGAATCTGACTCTATTGTCCTCTGTCCTTCAACCAATGTGACAGGAATGATAGACTCCGGAACCACCACATCACCTGTAATTCTTTGGGCTTCATCTCTCTCATCACCACAGAAAGATGTCTTCATTTGATTACAACCTTTGGGTGAATCCAACTCAGCAATAGCATCCTCCACGATAACACCCATCTTCATGTCAGCATTCACCACTTTGGTACTTGATTGATCAATGTTGACAGATGACTGTGACCTTGCAACAGTAGATTCATGCAGTGTTACCCTGTTCTCAAGTGAATTGTACTTTTCCATCAGGTCTGTCGCCATTGCAACAAGTTCAACCGCCCTATCAACACGAGAGCCCAGCTCATTTAGACGTGCAGGCAATTCTTCGAGCTTTTCAACCCTTCTTACTAAATCATCTACACGTGCATGAAGCTCTTCAAGTTTTTCAATCCTTTTAATTAAATCATGTACCCAAACTGGGTTGAATTTAGCGTCAGCCTCACCAGCAACAACACGCCCTTTTGCATTTTCATCTTTATCACCACCATCCAACCCTGGCTCTTTTGAATGCTCGTCAAACACTCCCTTCCGGTTGCCACCACAATCCCCCTTGTCATCACCCCCAGTGTCTCTGTTGGCACCTACCTCCAGCTTTTCATCACCAATGGTGTCACCGTCTTGACCATCACCCACAACATCTTCAGTGTCAGCATCAATTCCTTTGTTCAGAAGTAACAGAGCATTCTCAATGATAGCATCAACATTGGTGTCATCAACCCCTTCACTGCCGTCATTGGGGTCAGCATTCTCAGTGTCAGCATCAACACCTTGGTTGCCATCTGGTTGATCATCATTGGGGTCAGCCTTTGCTGTGTCAGCCTGGGCTTCACCTTGCACCTCACCAACCGGTACAAACGCTCTACAGGCATCACTCACAACTTCAACGGGGGATAGACACGCATCAACAGGGGGTTGGGGGATAGAGGAAGACTTGTTTGAACTGCTACTTTTGTACAACATTCTACGTTTCCCTGTACTTCCCATAGCTTTCTTCCTCTTCTTCAAAATATACTGAATAGGTTTATCCTCGTCAGATGTATCACAAGCATATCCAACAGCCTCCTCCCTGTCAGCACCACCCTCCTTGGATACCCTGTCTGCATCCAGTGTGGTTGTCTCTGTGTCAGCATAAAGAATCACATCTCTCTTAGATTCCTCACAACTGTTAAAGGCAACAACCTTCTTCCTAATCCTCCCAGCCTTCCTCCTGATTGATTTTATAACTTCTATGTCAGCCTTCCTCCCATCTTGAGGGTTGGTTGGTGGAGTTCCACTAGAACGCTCTCTCCTCAAAGCAACTCTCTTCCCCTGGGTCTTAGTGGATGTACCTTTCTGCTTCTTCTTAGAAGGCTTTCCTGTGTCAGCATTTTTCCTCTTTTTCCCCTTCTCTACATCAACAGATTTTCCCTCAACATTTCCTTCGTCAACCTCACGTTTCCTGTTCGTTCGCTTCTCTATCTCAGCAGATCTCTCCTCTTCCTCTCCCCCAACAAAACCATACTCAAAAGACATAAATGATTCAATCTATGACCCATCGTTATGTAAAAACTTGTTTTCATATGCATACTTGCGCATATGCCGACAATCATACAGAATATCAGTAGGTGGTTGCGAAAACATAGGCTCACCAATGGCATCACAAACATCGTCAGCCTCTTCATCGATATAACCCATGCCTGGGGTTCTTGCAAACTCTCCGTAGTTTGGAAACAGCGGTGTCTATCATGCACATCAAAAAAAATATAAATAAGAAAACACATGTATATAAGAAGACAGAGTTGGTGTCAGCACTGATATATTTCTCTTACCAAGTCGCCATCGAATAGCTCGTCAGCTTCATCATAACTGTGCCTAACCTTGCAAACCCAGTGCAAGGAATGAGGATCTCTATCATTCATCCTCAAATTACAGGCAAACTTTTCAGCCAACGCCGGAAAGGCTTCCAATATCCAGGCCTGTAAAAACAAAATAAGTGGTCATGCAAAACACAAGTAATGAATGCTGACACAAGTAATGAATACATGCAATGCTGACACGTATTGAGGAATACCTTCAATGCTGACACATAGTGAGAATTGATTGCAAGGATATATCAAACAAGTAAACAGAATACCTGGAAAGCAATCCAATATCCATACAACTCATACGAAGGCCTAGCTTTCTTGCGATCCATCGTAGCTGACTTCTTCAAGGCCTTCAATAGAGCTTCATAGGACTGTCTGCCCCATGGATATTGTCCAAACGTCTCGTCATCGCAAGCAAGGGATAGATTTTCCTCAGTGATGTAGTCTATCCGCCTATAACACACAACCATCTCGATGAGCAACAACCTTGCTATATATAGCTTCTTCTTCGACGTCTTCTTCATCTGTCGGAAACAATCCATCAAATCATCGTGGGAGCATTTATCAATCCCAAGAAAATCAGAAAAAGTCACTGCTTTCGGAGGTTTGCAGACGCGGTCTTCACATGGAAGACCAGTCATTACATGGAACTCAGCAAGAGAAAAACGAGCTATCAGTCCATCAACTTTGAACCATAGTTCCTTCTTCTTCTTTGTCTTAACCTGACGCAACATCATTTGACGGATTAACTGAAAGTTAACCATCATATTGTTGCCCTGGGAAAGAACCCATCCCAGACAGCTCTCCTTCAACATCTTGTAGTGCAAGGGCAGCAACTCTTCTTTAATGATGTCACAAACTGCAGGCCGGCAGTATAGATTAGATCTGGCATGGAATCGTTCTTTGTATGGAATGCAATACTTCAATTTCTGCAAAAAATGCATACAGATTCAATACCAAAACACCTGTCAACATTTGAGGCAAACAAAATGACAACACCTGCTACATAAATTTCATAGACTCACATCAAATTTGCATTTGTAGTTATCGAGATCAGTTGAGGTCCCTGTCAACATAACAAAAACAAGATAACCAAAGAGACAAATGGATGTCAGCCCCACAGAAATATGAACCCAAACACAAACACGCACACCACACCCATACCACGCCAAAAATCAAAGACGACAAATAGTAGACATGCAAAGGGGTGGAGATGAATTCAAAAAGAACGGAATGAGATGCCAAAATCGATGTCAGCATTACAGAAGAGAGGTCGTAACTACTCAACAACGCACATACTAGTACGATTCAGAACGAACAACACACATTTCATCCCAAACAACCCTAACGACACCAATCGCAACATCGCAAAACCTCGCCAACGCATAATCAACCATAATCAAAACCCTAACACACAGAAACGGTCCCAAATCAACAAATCACTTACCTGCGCTGATAGCCATACTGAATAACCTTCAATACCGGGCGAAAACGAGCACGAAACGGCCGGGAAACGACGATTCTCGGATGAAACCGCGATGGAGAGAGCGAGAAACGAGAGAGAGAAAGAGAGGGAGTGAGCAGTTGAGTGGTATCGGGGGTGGGGGTGAGGGAGTGTGTTTGTGCGCGTGTGCCGTTTTGTATAGTTTGACAAATTATACAAAAACGTGTATATTTTGCTAATTGGGTCAAAATTTGCACCTTCGGCGCAAATTTTCTCTAGAATTTAACCAACTTCACATTGAGTTATTTTAGCAATCCATGTGATCCAAAGTGTAAACCAACGTACTGTTAAAGGTACATTTCCTAAAAAAGGCTACACTTTTTACACATATTGCTGTATTTCTTTCCTGGAAAAATGAAAAATCCACACGTTTGCAAATCATTTACGTAGTACATCTCTCTCCTTTTATTTTCAGATAAATCTGGTACAAGTTTCCTTAAACATTACCAGTACAGTTAAATGTGGGCCGGAGAGACCCATTAACAAGATACATTACCGTTGGAATCCTCATCCCACTAAACCTTGATTAATGAACTTCGATTCAAGTGCCCGTTGTCTTCCTCCCTCTTTCAAATTTTCAAATTTTGAAATCACACCTTCAACTAGTACTCCGTAAAAGGTAAGGAGCTCCCATGTCAGAACTTCTCAGTTTTACTATCATTCCTTCCCCTTTCACCTCCATAGCTTCTCACCGTTTCATCTTCCTCAAATTTCTACCAAGGTGAGAGGATATAGAGAGACAATGAAAGAGGAAAATCCGGCCGATAAGCGGCCGAAATCCTCCAAGTTCGCCGATCAGAACCAGCCACCAAAGGCGAGGAATGTCAAGAGCAACGCCAGCGTTACTGGCAATTCCTCGTCCAAGCTTCGATCAGCTTCTACTTGGGGATCCAACATTGTTAAAGGCCTCTCTGGTGGAGAGAGAAAAGCCAGCAAGCTTCAAGCTCCACCGCCAAGCAAAAAGGTATGAGTATGACACAGCACAACAATACAAACCCTAGAAATCAAATTTCTGCGAAAAAAGCTATGTTGAGATGCTCAAATTAGGGTCTATTTTGTTTACCAGGTGCATCCGCAGGGCCATGGGAGTTCCGGATCGCAAGATTTGTACCAGGAGATTGAGAATTTGAGGGATTTAGTCAAGGCGTCCAAGCAGAGGGAGCTCAAGCTACAAGCGGAGCTGTCGGAGTGTAAACGCTCGCAATCGGAGGTTCAGAGGGAGCTCGAGGACAAGAAATGTGAGCTGGATGAGACAGCTAGGAAGCTTGAAGTGATTGAGCTGGAGAGGAGGAACCAGAATGATCAAGCTTCATCTTTGAGGTCCGGTTCAGAAGACGGAAATTCGATCAAAGAGCCACAGGGGCTTGAGATGGAAGTTGTCGAATTAAGACGTCTCAATAAGGAGCTTCAGCTCCAGAAGAGGGATCTCGCTTACAGAGTTGCTTCCATGGAGTCTCACTCAGGAAGCCAAGCAAAAGCCTCTGAGGTATTGTTTTATCTTTTGCTTTAAAAATAAAAATCGCCTATTAAATAATCACCTGACTTTTGGCAATTGTTTCATCAAATAGAGCGATGTGATTGCAAAGATTAAAGCTGAAGCCTCCATGTTAAGGCACACAAATGAGGATTTGTGTAAGCAAGTGGAGGGTTTACAGTTAAATAGATTGAATGAGGTTGAGGAGTTAGCCTACCTTAGGTGGGTCAATTCATGTTTAAGAAATGAGCTAGCTAGAGCTTCAGAGAATCAATCAGGCAGTGAATTTGTTGAGAACAGTTCAGTGCCCTTTACACCCGATAAGAATGAAGATTTCATCGGTGCCAAGAGATTAAGTGCAATAAAGATGCTTAAGAAATGGCCTGTGACAGATGAGGATATAACAAGCTTGGAAGAGAAAGGTAGCAGTGGTAGAAGACACTCTACATGTGGATTAGCATATAGTGATGATGAGCAGCAGGTTGGTCTAAATGAAAGGAGGCAATCCGATGGGTTTATGGGGTTCAAGGAAATTGACAAAGAAACAGCCCGTTCGAATTCGTTTAACACTGAGATGGGAGTTGCTTCAAAGTCACAGCTCTGCCCTTCTAATGATAGTGGTTATAGTAGGTTTTCAGTTTCTAGAGAGGTTGAGAAGAGGGCATTGAGAACCCCCAATCCCCCTCCTAGGCCTACCTGTTGTGCTAGCAGTAATGGGTCTAAAGAAGTTGGTCCGGGTCAAGGTTTGGTCCCACCTCCTCCGCCTCCTCCCCCTCCTCCACCGCCTCCTTCGTTGAGGTTAGCTGCTGGAATTGGTAGCAACACGACGACAGTGAAGCGAGCGCCACAAGTAGTTGAGCTCTACCATTCACTAATGAAGAGGGATTTGAGAAAGGAATCTGCTAGCAGTGCTGTTTGTGATGCTTCTGCTAGCTCTTCAAACGTCAGAAGCACCATGATTGATGAAATCGAGAACCGATCTACTCATCTGCTTGCTGTAAGTTTTCAACCTGCGAACTGATATAACCTGCTGCTGTCTAATTCCCTCCCCACTGATGACATTTATAAAGGGTATTGGGTTTCTAATTGATTGTTTACTTGAGTGTTCTCCAGATAAAGGCAGATGTTGAGACTCAAGGAGATTTTGTGAGGTCTTTGATTAGAGAAGTCAATGATGCTGTTTATACAGACGTAGAAGACGTCGTAGCCTTCGTGAAGTGGCTTGATGATGAACTCTGCTTTCTTGTGAGTCCCTTTTCTCTTATACTAGGTTCTTGATTATGCACAAGTCATACGATGCTATCGCTGGAGTTGTTTAGGGACTTCCGGAAGACCTAATGTTGGCAATCATTCATTTTTGTTTATAAGAAGGGAGATGTTTGTTTCCTTTGTAAGTTTCACCTCTTTGATCATCTTTCAAGGTGGACGAAAGAGCTGTCTTAAAGCACTTCGAATGGCCAGAGAAGAAAGCAGATACTCTAAGGGAAGCAGCATTTGGATATCAAGATCTGAAGAAGCTAGAATCTGAAGTCACTTGTTACATTGACGATCCTCGGGCACCATGTGATATGGCATTGAAGAAGATGGTGGCTTTGTCTGAGAAGTATAAACAATGTTCATTGATATTCGACTCCTGATTCTTTCCTTCCTTCTGGTGAAAAGGCTTTAAAGCTAAATTGAGCCTGAGCTTGAACTTGATTGCATTTGCGCAGGATGGAGCGCACAATCTATAATCTTTTGAGGACAAGGGAGTCGTTGATGCACAATTGCAAGGAGTTCCGAATTCCTACCAATTGGATGCATGACAATGGCATCATTAGCAAGGTACTTTCAAGATTCTTGAAAAATTCATCATCCATTCATTCTAATACTATAGCTAAAGATATACCTGCTAAAATGATAAGTTTCATGTTAGTATTAGAAGAAGCTTACGATTTGTAGTTATCATCAGGTAAAGCTTGGTTCAGTCAAATTGGCGAAGAAATACATGAACAGAGTGGCTTCAGAGCTTCAATCCAAGGCATCCTTAGAGAAAGATCCTGCAATGGACTACATGCTACTCCAAGGAGTCAGATTTGCTTTTAGAATTCATCAGGTTTGTGTTATAACTAACCAGCCCATCACTTTGATACCCCATCACTTTGGGTAATTTGACTACCTTCTGTAAATCTAAGTTACCGGTATGAAGGTAGTAATGTAATCCCTTTATACTTGCAGTTTGCAGGAGGATTTGATGCAGACACGATGCAAGCGTTTGAGGAGCTTCGAAGACTTGCACACGTCCTAAACCAAACGTAGGCAAGGAAGAAAGAGAGATGAATCATCATCATGTACAAAAACTTGATTTTTTTTTTTATTTTACAAAAATATTTTTGTATAATGAGTGAGTGATTTAGAGTGTTTAGAATTAATGTGTAACATCTGTTCTGGTGTGAAATTTTGGTGTTTGTTTTAAAACATTGGTCATTTGAGTCATTTGACCATCATCATTATTATAAAAAAAACACATGATGATTTTGATTTGGCTATGAGGAAAAATTAAAAACAAGATTGCCTCCGCTCATTTGAGCCCTTTACAGTGCTTAATGACTTTTTAGTTAGTATTTTGAGGTAAATACTTGCTAAAATTTAGAATTATGATTGAACAATTTTTGCAATGAATGAGACCATGTGTTTTTTTTTTGAGAACCAAATGATAATATTATTAAGGGTCTGTTTGGTATTGATATTTAGATATCAGATATCGGATATCAACCCCCGTTATCTGATATCTAGTGTTTGGTTCGGAAAGATATCGATATCACCCGATATTTTGATATCACTTGATATACTGATTTTTTTAGGGATATCAGTTGATATCCGACTCCTCTTCCACCGCTCTCCACCCTCTTCTCCAAAGGCCGTTCGCCGCTGATGCTGCTCACTCTCCGCTCCACCGTGTTCTTCGCTCCTCTCCTCTCCTCTCCTCTCACCTAGGTTTCATTCGATTTTTTCTGAAACCCTCACCTAGGTTTCAGTCGATTGTCTGCTGCTCTTCCCTTCCTTCGATTTCTGAAACCCTAAATCTTGATTGCTTTGCTCGTCCCTTGCTCTTTGGATTTCGCTGATGTTGTTGATTTTGGTGTTTCGTTTGAGTGAATATTGGTTTTTGTTGATTGATTCTACTTTTCATTTGTTATTTGCTGGGCATTTTGATTCGATTAGGTTGATTCTCTGCTTCTGCTAATGTTTGGTGAATGTTGGTGGGTGCTTGGAAATATGAGCGTCGTAATTTGACATCGATATACTTGATATCAATATCGATATCAATTCCATTCAAACAAGGATATCAAGATATCAGCTGATATTGATATACTTGATATCGTTATCGATATCGATATCTTGATATCTAGATATCGATACCAAACGACCCCTAAATCATATCCTTGCTCACAATAAGTCAACAATGTCATACAAAAAAGGAGACAAGTGATAGATTATATATTGTATAGTGAGCCTATTGGCTCAAGCTCAATCTCTTGTAACCTATATATATGATTATGTTAATGAATGAAATCCTCAAGGATGACTTTACATCACTTATATCTCACTATATGGTATCAGAGCGATTAGCCTAACATCCCGTGTTGATTCTGGTATGGGTTACCCAGTTGTCAAAGTCTCAACTAGATGGTCATTCCTAGTTGGACTTGCGGGGACGTGTTAGAGATGTGAATGAGACCAAAAGTGTCCCACATCGGAAAGTTGAACATAACAAGCCCTATTATATGAGTCGGTGGGCTACTCCTTCTATTGCCAATTGGTTTTAGAATGGAACCTCACTCGGCTTGTGTGCTAGGCTACTAGCGCATGTGCGCCCGTACACACGACCCCTAGTAATCCGTCCAGCAGATCTATCTGTTTATGCATGCGCCCAGGGAGCCGCACTTTCAGGCCTTGAAGCGGATCATTTGCTACATCAGTGTAGGGTTGGGCGGTGGTAAAAAAATTACCGTACCAACCGATTACCAACCGTACCAACATGACTTTGGTACCAAGTAGTCAGTAACCGACTGAATCGGTAACCGAAATCTAGGTACGGTACACGGTAGAAAAACCCAAATATCGTGGTACCGTTGGTACCGATTATATATGTATTTTTTTTAAAAATAAAATATTTGATAAATGGTAAAAAAAATTGTGGTGCCATCGGTACCGTCGGTACAAAATAAAATATTTGATAAATGATACCATTGGTACCATTGGTATCGCCGGTACCATCGGTATCGTCGGTACCATCGGTATCATATAGTATAAAACATAAATTGATTATTGAAATTTGTGGTGTTGGTTACCACGGTACCGACCTTCGGTAACCGAAAGTTTCGGTACCAACAATATAGGTTACCGATATTAACGGTTGGTACGTGGTACAAAAAATTTC
This sequence comes from Persicaria tinctoria, assembly GCA_037127255.1. Taxonomy (NCBI): domain Eukaryota; kingdom Viridiplantae; phylum Streptophyta; class Magnoliopsida; order Caryophyllales; family Polygonaceae; genus Persicaria; species Persicaria tinctoria. The sequence goes on from JBANSL010000006.1 coordinate 39,490,309, forward strand.
ATACCGAATGGTATCGGTACGGTACGTGGTAATCGAAAATTTACCATGGTACCGTACCGTGCCAGCCCTACATAGTGGTACCCTCGATTTGGGCACCACGATCTACCCTTCTCCTCGGCATGACCTCGCTCCACGTTTGGCTACTGTGTTTTCCTCAACGATACTCTTGTGTCGTGGTCGGCGAAGCGCCAGTCGGTGGTTTCTCGCTCTAGCGCCGAGACTGAGTATCGGGGTGGCTGCGCAATCTCTTGCTTGAGCTCCGCTGCCCTCTTCAGAAGGCCACCCTGGTCTACACCGTCAACATCTCCGCCGTCTATCTGGCCAGCAACCCAGTCCAGCATCAGCGCATGAGGCACATTGAGCTCGATGTTCTAACACTTGGATTGAAATCATATAATAGAATAAATAGCATCCCATCCATTGACACTCGGTTGATGAAACGAAACTCACTCATGAGCTGGCGGTGGGATAGGTGTGTTTGGACGCAAGACATGTGAGAACGGCAAATTAGATTTATAGTTGGAAAAATTGATGGAAAATAATTAGACGGAGTTGAAGACTAGTCATTCTTACCGCGGCAAAATAGTCTTGATTTCCGATACAAGCTCTCCTCCCCCGCCGGCCGGATCTCTCCCCCGATTGCAGAATCGGCTCTGCACAGTTGCCGCTGATTGGATTTCCTCAACTTGCAAATCCACAGTCGCCGCCGCTTGCAAATTCGGCTCCAAAGTCACCGCTGTCGCCTCCAACTCTCTCTCTCTCTCTCTCACACACGCCGGTGGTTTCTCGCTCTCTCGGCGGTGCTCTCTCTCTCTCTCTCTCTCTCTCTCTCTCTCTCTCTCTCTCTCTCTCTCTCTCTCTCTGGCGCAGGTTGTAGAACGGTCATGGGGGAGGGCAACGTTTTTCCGTATTTTAAAGAGACACGCTACCACATTCTTAACAACGTGACACCCCGTCCGTAACGACATGCTGTTGTCCTTTTGAATTCCACTCCTATTAGTCTGCCACATCATTAACAACATGGTACCACGTCTGTTTAAGCGTGGTAGTTCAGACCCAAAGTAGTCTCGACTTGGGCCTCACTTACGTGCCACGTCGTTTCAGATGTGCATGTACAACGTCCATATTGATGTGATACCGCGTTTTTCCAAATTAGAGCCTGGGTTTGTGGTGTTCAATCATAACCACGTTCTTAAGAAAATGGTACCACATTTTAAAGGGCATGCAACCACATTTTTATTGACGTGCAACAACGGTGTATTTAGTTTTCGCGTTTGTAAATCATATGCTTGCTATATTTTTTGTAATTTATTACTTGATATTCATAAATTATATATTTGATATTCTAAGTTTTAGAGTGTGAACAATAATGAATCTAGATAAACCCTGTACTCACAAATGTCACGTCAATTTAAAAGCCTCATTTCAGTGCAAACCCCAAACTCATGCTTTTTTTTTTTTTCAGACGTAGTTGGGCAAATGAACCTCTGTGAACTTGATCTAATAAAATGTTCAAATTTTTAAATATGCTCGCTGTGATGCGTAAAATCTGCACCATAATTCTCGAAGAAGAGTGTGGGCCTGCATTTCAAGAACAAATGAGGTCGGGGCGGGGGTTGTCTCCCCCGTAGGACCCTCCGGCGCTCAAGTCAGTTCTCCTTCTCGAGAGAGAATATCCTTCTCGTATTTATGCAAGTTAAGCGTAAAAGTAACGGGCAAATCATTTAATTAAAGGAATTGTAACGGTTTTGATATTTAATAAATGAAATCATTACCGTATTTAATTCGGTCAACGCTCTTAATGCACGAAACCGCTATCGTAAACAATAGGCGAAACAGTGACACAAATGTCGTATTAGATACTCGAATTTATCGGTAAAATACCAGAATACCCTTGTGCTATGATGACGGGATTTCCCTATCTCACTCACTATTCATAAATGATATATTTGATATAAATCATACATTTAATATTCATAATGAATAAAATATGTAGATTTATTATTTAAGACTTTCACTAGTTATTCGTAAATTGTATACTAGATAATTCATACTCCGTAGAGTTAGTATAATATGTACAACATTTCATATTTTTGCCCAATGAAAACAGCAATCTTACCAAAACTCTGTTGCTAATCTAACTTTAATTACAATGATCGACATCTTTTGCTTCCAACATACTCATAAAATACAAATGATCAGTAAAAATTGAAAAAAGATCAAATTACCCTCCTGAGTCCAAAGATCACACAAAAACTACCCTTTGACCATACCTAAAGCATAAAACCAAGAATCAAACAATACTGCATGTACTCTATATCAACAAATTAAATTAAAGGTGTTTCCCAGCGTCATAAAATAAGACAGCAAATAAACACAAGGCAAAAAGGCAACAACCATAACCATGACGACTCCTCTCTTACTGCAGCCATTAATACTCACTGGAAACTGCAGAGACTGAGTTTCCTCCTCCAAAATGGTCTCCAACTTTGGTCTGATAGAATGCTTGTTGGGAGGCAGTTTAAAGGGGAGATGAGGTGCCACCTCTACCAACCTCTCCATTTCTCCCATCCCTGCAGTCATCACCCACTTTCCCATTTCTCTTCTAATTTTTGTTTATTTTCTTGTGATTTTTCTCTTGTCTTTGCTGCTTCTAATTAAGTTTGCCTAGCTAGCTAGCTGGAGTTGGGGATTTATATATATACATATACAATGAATGAGTTGGGTGGTTCAGGTGGAAGTGCTTTGGGAAATCTCTTCGAAGGTTCATGTGATTTGGGTTTAAAACGTGCATCCCATTCAATGCATTCATCAGTTGATTAAAAAATTAATGTTAATAATAAAATAAAATTAAGCGTGTGGGTCTAATATAATGTGTGCCTTCTGTGGATGATATAGAGCCACTTTGCTCTTTCTAAGTTTTAGACCCAACTCCACCCCAAAAATCTGACCCAACTAGTTCGAAGCCGACTGATATTTATCAAAATTTTGTACAATACATCACCTGCAAATAGATTCGATCCTACTCATTTTGACCGGATATTCGAATAATTCGATAAATCAAACCGTCCTATTGGGTTATTTGGGTGAGCTAGTGAGTTAAATTGACAAAATATGGTTGATTTTTCACCGATTTGATAATCTACTTATTTTTTTTTTTTTAATTTTGAACAATCCAAAAGATAAAACATTGAAGGCAGGAACAAAATTAGATTTATAAATGCTGCAAGACAATGTTGGAGATAATGCTTGAAATGAGTCCCACCTTAGAGGAATAATTTTAATATTTTTCGAAGGACGATGATACATTTACATTATGTGTAAAATTATAATCTTACACTACCCAAAAAAAAATAAGACATGTGGCAATAGATCCTTCTTCCATTTAAAAAAAATAAAAATATAACCGTACTGCAAATCTCTATAGGCTATAAAAGCTCTTCCTCGAACTTAGTAACTAAACCCTCAGGTTGGCTAGGTCAAACGCTCTCTTTTGAGAGGTTTGCCGCCGCACAAACTTCACACCTGCACCTTCAATGACCACCATCTCCTTATTCGTTCCCCTGATTTCACCCCTCTTTGGCTCGCCGCCTATCGTGTCTTGCAGTCGCCACCCACCGGCCACCATGGTTTCCGCCACTAAACGTCATCGGCTCGGCTTGGTTCCGACCATCTCCCAGTCGCCAGCTTCCATATCCTCCTTGGCATGTTGCCATCCTTCTTCGTAAGCCCCCAACGACTTTCTTCTTTGGATGTTCACACCCGTCGAAGCTCCGGAAAAACTCCTGTTTCTCCGCCTCCAGCTCCTCCGCTGCGGTTGTGTTGCTGTTAAGGTAGACTCGTTGCGCCTTGGTCACCACTCTCTCACCGCGAGCCCCTCCCATTGTAAGCTTACCGCTCCTCCATATCCATCTTTGCCTTGATTTGCCTCCCAGCTTATTGTGTCTGCGAGCCACTGCACCCGATTCCACTGCTCTAGGCTTCAGCTTCCCAAGCTTCAATGGCTTCGGTTTCCACCGGTTAACAATGCTAAAAAAATGTGTTTGTGAACCTAATTGGGTTCGTTTTCTAACCTCTTTCCGACCTCTAAGGTTGTTTATTGTTGTTGTTTTCTTATTCTTACCCAGCTTATATGTTTTCTCTATTTGGGTTACCCTTGTGGTAGCCTTCTACGATCTTGTTATCATCCTTGAGGGTGTGAGTTGGGTTTTGGGGATTTGTTTCGGCAATGGTATGTTTAGAGTTTTGGTCTGTGGGTTGGTGTACTTTGCTTTTCTTGCTTTGTTACAGGTTTCATGTGAATGGTGACTGATTTGCCAAACTAAGAGACGTCGTGGAAATGCAATTGACACCTGTTGATTCTATTTGGAGTACAATTTGAGGTGTCCGCTAGTGATCCCAGAGTTCTTTGTGTGCGTCTTCTTTTTTCTGGATCGGTTCGTTGTTCTACTAGCTTGTAGTTTACTTTGTAGGATGACATGTACTTTATTTCTGCATTTTCATTTCTGTCATTTGCTTCTTGTTATTTCCATTCAATCATTTGCTTCTGTTATTTGATTCTTGTTGTACATGATGGTCAGTCCACCTCCCGACTTGTTCTAACTCTCGGTTTCTCTAGACATATCTGTAGAATCGAATTTCTTTCCTTATATCAAAAAAAAATAGAAGCTCTTCTTCTTCTTCTTCCCTCTTGGGCTGTCACCGATTCGCTTCAATCGAAAATTAAAATCAATTCAAATCACCCCATCCCAATTTTACTAAAATCAAACCAACACATTTTGAAATTCACTTTTATATAATATTTGAATCACCTACTATGCTGCTAGAGCTAGGACAACTCTCACTGTTTCAAGTCTTACAACTGGTGAGAAGGTTTCTTCGAAGTCAATACCCTCTTGTTGAGCATAACCCTTGGCAACCAGTCTTGCTTTGTGCTTCTGTATTCTTCCATCTGTGTTGAACTTGGTTCTAAACACCCACTTCAACCATATCACATTCTTAATTATCTTGAGAAATCTCAACTAAACTCCATGTATCATTCTTTTGAATTGCTTTCATCTCTTTTGTCAAAGTTGTTTTCCATTTGCTCTCATTCTTGGCATCATCAAAACCTTTTGGATCAGATGCCACCAAAGCAAATTCACAATTCTCATAGATCTCAGCTAGAGATCTGAACTTCATTGGGGGAGAATCACTTGATGAGATTGAAGAAGATGAGCTTTGACTGCTTGATGGGTTGTATTGTGGCACTGAAGTTGCAAGAGAATGTACATGCTGATCATTATCACCATCTATGTTATATCCAATCTCTTCAACTGAGCTGTCAGCAGGAAAACCACTCTTTGTTACTGGATTACTACACTTTCTCTTCCAGTCCCACTCAGCTGCCTTACTGAACACTACATTTCTACTCACAATAATGTTCTTACTCATAGGGTTATACAACTTGTAAGCCTTGGATTGAGCAGCATAGCCAATGAAGATACCCTTCTCAACGTTATCATCAAACTTTTATCTCAAGTTAACCAATGCATATTCCACACACCAAAAAAACTCTTAAGTGACTCACAAAGGGCTTATTTTCTCTCCAAACTTCGAAAGGAATCTTGTTCATGACTGCCTTTGTAGGAGAGATATTCAGCACATACACTGCAGTGGCAACTACTTCACACCAAAATTGATTTGGCACTTTCCTGACGTTCAACATACTCTTTTCCATCTCCATTACAGTTCTATTCTTCCTTTTTTCCACCCCATTTTGCTCAGGAGTGTAAGGTGCAATCATCTCTCTTCTTATTCCATTCTCCTCACAAAATGCCATGAACTCAAATGACATAAATTCACCTCCTCTATCAAATCTCAGTTCTTTCACTCTCTTCCCTGACTGGTTTTCTGTGAGAGATTTGAACTTCTTAAAACATTCAAATGCTTATGACTTGAATCTCATAAAATAGACCCAACTCATTCGGCTACAATCATTTGTAATAAGAAAGAAATAATTGCTTCCTCCTACTGATTTTGTTTGCATTGGTCCACATAAATTTGCATGCAACAATACCAAGCACTAACTTGCTCTCACTACAAAAAAAAAATGAAATTTGCTTCGGCAATTTCCCGTGGCAAAAGGCCAATCTGCCGTGACAAAGGGATGCTAGTTTCGGCTAAGCGACGGCAAATGAGGGCGTGGCGAATTTAGGAGTGGCAAATTTTGGTAGCTTCGGCAAAGAACCGTAGCAAAAAAATTGCTTCGGCAAAGAACCGTAGCTAAGAGATGGCGAAGCTACCCCTTTGAAAGATAACACGTTTGCCACGGCAAGCTGCCGTAGCTAAGTTATTTATGTAAAATTAAAAAAAAAACTGCTTTTTAGCCCGGATTCTTCATACCCGGGCTAAAAAGTCCCATATTTATTAAAAAAAAACGCAAATACAATTTACCTATTAATAAAAAATTATTAATTTATACAAATTTACGTATACACAATAATATAAATTTACATTAATTATACAAATTTACCTAATCAAGCCAACGAACAACATCAAGTGAATATCCATACATGAGCCAAATCAAGCCTCAAACTTATAATTATATAAATGTACTCCTTGTTATCTCTGACATCATTTTCTTCTCCAGCAAAGCTGAATCAAGCCTTAACTTATGATATTCCGCAACATCAATCTACGAACAATAGCCAGTGTAAGATTGTTGCCCCAAAATTGAGTGAATATATACCTCTCTCCTGAGGCATCAAGCAACGCAACGTCCTCTTCAAGCTTCTGAATTTTACTCCACATAGTTCTTTTCTCCCCCCTTCCAACCTTGACAGCCTCTGTAGTAAATTGTTCAACTTATAAGTACAAGGCTTGAACCTATTAAAAAATCTTCAAAAGCAATTAACTAGTTTGCATCATCCAAGTCATTAAGTGGAAGCATAAGATCTTTCTTTCAATCGGTGGAGCACCATAATAATAATCACAGGTTTGGTACCCGAATTCAACAACTAATCAACCAAAAAAAATAAGCCAGATGAAACTCAAACAGACTCAATCAATTCAATTTTCAGCTCCTATGATGAGGACTTAAAATAGGGAAAAACAATCAGCAAATAAACAACTTGGCAATAAAAGAAGAAATGTAGAAGAAATCAGCAAATAAAGAACCGGCCAACAGCTCTACAAACCTTAAAACTTATTTTCAAGCTATTACAAGCAGCTCCCACAACCAGCTAGCATGCCTTCTCCAAAGAGAAGGAAATACAGTAGTAGAACTCACAAAATTGAAAATTACCTCACAAACATCCAACTGCTCCAAATAAAAGGAACAAATAAAAGGAAATAAGGAATAGTATAGATCCCTTTGTGCTATTAGTAAATAAACTTTCTAGTGACTTTCACACACATAACAATCTTTTTATTTAAATTATGCTATCCAAGAACTAACGCTGCTGCCCACTAAATATCTTGATCCAAGAAAGTATCCCACACTACTCACATAAACAAGAAAGGTGAATGCATATAAAAATGACAGTAACCAGCGTCCAACAATACCTCAGAAACAAGTTGCACTTGATCAAATTAGCGCCTTCCCCTTGCAAATAAGTTCGGAAGATAGAGCACTGCAAAGTTCAAAGAAAATGAAAATGCAATGGTTAACGTGGTATACATATATGATCCACCTGATCTCATCTTGGTTAAAAAAAAATATAAAAGGTGAATGAAGTCAATGAACCATATAATAAGAGTACGTGTTAGACAGTTCCATCTACCTCTAAACAAATATTGTCCTCGGTCCATGTATGTTTAATTTTTTATGATGTTACCCAACTACTTTGTTAATTGGCGAAAATACAGCATAAGATGGGTATTAAATATCATACTGATGTGTAATCAAGTGCAGATATACAACAAACATGCTGCAAACATCATGTTGGGGGGGGGGGGGGGGTTCTGTTGCCAATGTCACACTGAATAACTGCTGCAACTCATGAGGTATACAGTGTAGAATGTAACAGTGGGTTAACGGCATACGAACCTCATGCTCGTCGTCTTGTCATGAAATGAGGGAGGGTAGAATCACCATCGATCCCTTTCGACTTGTAAAATTGCAGATATTCTCCTGCCGAGACCTCCTTGTAGGCGGGCTCTTCGTCTGCCACTAGCAACTCCTTCAATGGGTTGTATGGCTGATTCTTCTTCCTAGTACTTGGATAGAAGAAGCACGCAGCTGAGACCCTCGGTCCCTTTTTACTGACGAGTACCCTGTGCTCCACGCTCTTAAACCTATCATTCGTGATCAGCTGCATTTGATCCGATAACACAACTACTAAGATCACAAGTTAACCTTGCAAAAATAGAAAAACAAAGTGTTTTACCTGCATCATGTCACCTATGTTTATAACTAGAGCACCTGTAGTAGGGGGCACATCAACCCACTGGTTTCGGTGCAAGACTTGGAGACCACTTATGTTGTCTTGCAAGAGAAAGGTCATAAAAGAGGGATCCGAGTGCTTTGTTGCCCCAAGAGTCAACTCTGGTTCAGGGCAAGGAGGGTAGTAATGGCACACAAGTTGTACTGTTTTGACACATTCTATGCTCGATAGGTAATCCTGACTAAGCCCCAGAGCTTCAGACAACACTCTGCAAAGTTTATTCCTTAGCTGCAGGATGTGCTTCATGTAATCTGTAACTGCCTCCCTGCGGAAACAAAATCTGTCTCATCAAACTCTTTGATAGTTAAATGCTTTAGATGCAAGAAATAGACAAGGGTAAAAGCTAGCAAGGCGACCTGCAAATCAAGGGAATCTCATCTGGATCAAGTCCAACAAGAAAGTAAGAAAATTTACCATACTGAATTTCCCCTTAAGCACTGAATGGAGAAAGATATGCCTGCTGAGAATTAGATCAACATCCTATGGGAATAAGAGCTCAATTCAGCTTCCTCAAAAAATACCTCGTTGATGGAAAGAACCTGTCCGTTGCTCTTCTTCACCTTTTTCAGCTTCCTCAGAAAATACCTTTATCAAACCAAGACCCAATTTAGCACAAATTCGCTATTAAATCTCCAACCATGTAAATTCGATCCCAGTTTCTACTAAGCTAATTGGCCTCATGGCCCTCATGTGTTTGGAAGAACCCGCCCTTGCCAAGCTCAAATAGAAATAATAATAAACTATAAAGTGTCCATAGATGCAAAATAAGTAGTTAAATACACAACAGGATGGGAAATCTCAAACCCTAGATGCAAAATATTAAACCTTAGATGTAACTAGATGGGAAATCAGCAAACTCTAGATTAAAAATTCAAGATCAGTAGGTTCAGCACAGAAAAATACCGAGAATATCAATGTAAGAATCCTAGTACCTATAGAAGACCAAGTTGTCCGATTCCAAGGTCTGACATAGCTTCATTCAAGTTTCACCAACACCTCAACATCTATTGAGTTTTGAGTATGATGCCTCGTATGGACTCTGAGCATTAAGGATGCCAATAGACACTAAATAATCCTAGATGTTACTAACCGAGTACTATATTAGTGAACTATAATGCTGAATAAACCCTTTACAAAGCTCAGCACAGAAAAATATTGAGAATATCAATGTAAGAACTTTAGTAGCTATAGAAGACCAAGCTGTCCGATACCTGCATTAGGATCTACAACTTGAGTTCTAGTAAACCGATTTAATCTACACACTTACATTGAATGCCGGAAGAAGCACCAGTTTGCAAAAGAAGGGGAGGAAAACGACCAGATCTAATACAATACTTCGAGAATTGGTCAGATCCAACATTGCCGGACAAGACGATCCAGCATTGCAACCATCATCTCCTAACTCACGAACATCCCTATTGAGAGGAAAAAATACCCTAAAAGTTCGAATAAAATCAAAGAAATCCAGAAACCTCAACTACTTGACAAGACCTAAACAGATCCAGTTGTAAAGAATCGGATTATATACTGATTGGCAGATAATGATTTTTCGAAGGGATAAATCCAGATAGGGATATGAACAGGAAGGAAGAGAAAGAAGCATACCAACCTCAGCAGAAGAGGGAGAATAGCTAGCTGAAGGTACGAATCGAGAGCGGTGAAGGAGAAGGAAATGGAGCTACGAATCTAAGCTTTCGGACCTGATTTCATCAAAAATACCGTGGATGTATGCTTAGAAATCGTGAGAGTTGAACAGACAGGGAGGGAAAGAGAGATTTACCATGACAACTGGTGGTCCAGCAATACGTGGCCATGCTATGCATTGCTTGTCAATCTCTTCCAGTCTTCCCACCATCCCTTGTTCTGAAAGGAGTGTGAGTGTGAGAGCTGTCAGGAATAAAAAGGACCTCAATCAGGTTATAATAAAAAAATAAAACAAAACAAAAAAGAAAAAGAAAAGGCCAAATAAAATGAATACCCTCTCTTATCAGAGAATTTAGATCACCAAATCCATAAATTACTTTAGGGTTTCAAATGAAACTTATAATAAGCAACTTTCAGATTTCAAAAAGAAAAAACAGAGAGTACAACAAGCAATGCAGCGGATACCATGTAAGATTTAGTTAAGGTTAATTATAACACATTTTTGGTACTCACATTAACTTATCAATACCCTGAAAAACCTTACAGCGCGTAGAATGACATATTTGATTCAAGGGACACTAAAGTACACACCTATCAAGGGGATATTTGACCAATTATAGTGTCCATCTTTTAATCCTAAAATAATCTATTTTACCAAATGATTCATGATTGAAAATTTAGAAGCAATGCAGCAACAAACAGTAGTCTATCATCTGCACTTAATATTACTTGAATGCATAATTAAACAAGGCTTACCTTTGTAAATTCCTCATCGGGACATCAGGTACTTGCAACTTCTTTTGTACTCTTGACCTTAAGGTCACACAAGGTTTCTCCTTCATGCTTATTTCCTTCACCCTTTCAATTCTTTCTTTTAGTTCCTATGAAGCTAAAAATAAAATACATTAAGAAAAACAATAACATCGAAGCAGCATATACATTAAACACTTTATGACAGGCCATCACCAACACCAATGGTAGATATCATTTCCTAGATTCATTTAGTAAATTTCATCTACCCTAAGTCGAAAACCAGATCTGAGATCTGCTAGATTTCACCTACCCTAACTCAATTCAGCGAGTCCTTTGAGCATCGATTCCAAGTCAAATTTCAAGATACAAGGAAATTTGCTAGATTTCCTCTAGTAAATTTCATCTACCCTAACTCGAAAAATATATTTCACCTACCTAACTCGCAGATTGCTCTAACAATGTCAAGCGAATGAAATATAGGGAAATTTCAAGATAAAATCCTCATGATTCATAGCGAAACAGAGGAGAATGACACATTACCTTGTTGACGTCGCTGAAATACAGTGAGGGACGAGATGGAGGCGATAACTGAGCAGAAATCGGGAAAGCGGGCGACACTTGAGCATAAATCGGAAAAGAGGACGACAACTGAGTGGAAATCGGGAAATCGGAGAAGAAGTGAAAGCTGAACGCCACGGCCACTACGACGACTTCGGAGGTGGTGAGCGAAAATTGTGAAAAACGTTCGGAGATGGCGGAGAAGAGGTGAAAGATGGAAAAGGGATTTGAGGTGGTGACTGGTGAGCGAATATAGTGAGAGGCGGGCGAGGGGATGAGCGTGACTACAGGAAATCCGGGGAGGCGCGAGACAGGCGAGGAGAAGAGAAGGACTTCTGGAGCTCGATTTTGGGCTCTTCAATGGCGGGAGAGAGAGAGAGAGAGAGCAGTAGAGGGAGAACGAGTGGGGTGAGGGAGGACTCCATGGGAGCTCCAATCTTTCGGATCTGAGTTTGAGGTGTGTGAACGGAAGAGAGAAGGGAGGTTGAGGTTCAGATCTGAATATAGATGGGGGAAGATAGAGGATCTAGGGTTACAAATACTTTAATTATATAATATCTGTATATATATTAAATTAAATTATAAATAAATAAAGTTAGCTTCGGGACACCATTTCCGTAGCTAGACGGTGATAAAAAGCAAATTAATAGCCACGGCAAACCTTGCCGTTGCTACTAAGGGTGATAAAATTGACCCATTAGCTACGGTAAATCCTTGCCGAAGCTACTAGGGTGGCAAAAAGGACCAATTGCCACGCCAAGCCCCCTTCCGAAGCTAGGTAGCGTTGCTAATTTCTTTATTTTTTGTAGTGTCTGCATGCTTCTCCATCTGCAAATGAACCTCTCATTTGCTTCCCATACATACATCCTTTATATAACTCTAGCTCACCAATCTTTGGTATACCCTGAACTATACCTCCTCAGCATCTTCAAACTTTGCACATTGAAATGTCCATGTCTCAAGTGCCATAACATGGTATCCCCATCAGATTTTACTATCACTGCCTTGTTAACATTTGTTGCTAGATCAAGAGGAAACATCCTATTCTTGGTCACAGGAACATTAACCACAACATGACCACTTTTCTTCTCTCTAATCACACACTTGTCTTCATCAAACAGAAGAGAGAAACTTGTTCCTTGTAACAGTCCCACACTGAGCAAGTTGTGAGAAAGATTAGGTACGAGCTGCACATCTTCCAATATCTTCAATCCTCCTTGCGCGCTATTGATTTCAATTGTACCTCTTCAGTCTACTAGTAACACCTTATCATATCCAAGCCTAACTCTACCTTTCTTGGACTCATCCAAGTGCTTGAACAATTTTTTTGAACTAGACATTTGATTCGAGCAACCACTATCCAAATACCATAGATCACTCACATTCTCTGCAGTTGATAACAATGCCATGAACATCCTATCTTCATGATTAACTTTCTATGAGAACATTGCCCCCTTTTGCTCATTTTCTTGTTTCTCCCAGCAAAAGGCTTCCTTATGCCCATATTTCTTGCAATAATAGCACTTGATGTTGCTTCTTTGAGATCTTGAGTCACTGCCTTGACCCCTATTGATAGACATGGCCACGGGTCACTACAGGTTGGCCAGGTCAACCCGTGACCCATCGGGTCCGAGTCGGAGGGTCAGAGCAGGTCGCGGGTTAGGGTCGGGGGAAAGTGAACCCGTGACCCAGCGGGTTCACTTGTCGCATGTTGGAAGGAGTTTCAGTTGTGCTCAAGTACAAGACGTGTCAAATTCCGAGAAACCTGGTCAAGTCGTTTGAAAACGGGAGTTGTGTCAGCCCCCTCAAGTGCAACCCGTATGGATCATGTTGACACTTGAAATTTGTTTTTTCTCAATCTCTTCTTTTAGTCTCCTTTCCTGATACTATGTCAAATTATGAGAAACGATACCCTTCTAACACAAAAGCTTAAGTCAATTTACCACCACAATCAATGTGGAATGTTTAATTGTTTTTGTATCCCAATCAAGACGCACTACCAAGTCCTTATTCGTCGAGCTTGGACCGTGTAAGAGCCCGAAAATACATAGAGCATTACAACTTGGATAATACAAAGCTTCGTAAAATAGCATATTGGTGAGAGTTGTGTAGTAATTTCCTGACCGTTTCCATCCCGCTAATCATTCACAAATATATCATAACTTACGTACACTGTTATTGATCAGTTTCAAGAACTTCTCGAATGAAGTGATGTTGGGATTAGCGGTAGAAGATTTCAACTATTGCTAGTCGATACACCGTGAAGAACTGAGACAACTTAAGGTGAGCAAAGTGCAACAGAGAATCTACGGGGAGAAGGACGAATTCATGGCAAATGATATTGGAAAGATCTAGTAAAATCAGTTATCCATGATCCTATTGTTCTGAATTGATCGATCAGTATGGGAGTCAGTTGAGCATTTTAATTAGCTCCTTGTCATTCATAAAAAAAGTGTTAATTAATTAAGGCAAAACCTTCAATTTTTTCAAAAGAATATATCATTGGTTTAGCAAATGGCTCAAAAAGGCATATTAATTATTCGATGTGGAATTTAACAATTAAGTTGAATCGATATACATCCGATCCAAAAATGATGAAAGAGTGCGTACAATAAACTGAAATTGATTTTTTTTTACAGTAGGTAAGAAGCAGATCGACAAAGCGTTTGTCGATCTTGAAGCCATCAAAAGATGGCTTGAAAGACCCTACACAGAGGGTCGCCAGTCAAAAGAAAAAAGAAAAAAAATCTAAGATTACAATTACATAAATAAATAAATTTAAAGCTAATACGGCGACTTGAGATGGTTCGATGGCTTAGACGGCTTGCATGCAAGCTGAAGCGCGCACTAGTTGAATTTAGCTTAGATGGCTGCAGATCTGATTCCTAATGCGGTGACGAGATGGAATTGGAATTACAAGGAGTGAGATCGGTGGAATCTGACATGTTGAAGAGCAACTATGTGCTTGGATAACAAATGAGAAATTTTATGAAAAAGGCTCGGATCATTAAAAGTTTTGGGAGTGGATTTCAGCTGAGAAGTTTGGGGTAAAGGGGTAAAAGAGATTTTGATTTAAAAAAAAATTTAGGTTTGGGGGTGTTTGATTTCCACTCAGAGGGAGGCCGAAAGAAAACCACCAACAAGGGGCCGCGACCTCAGCACAACGACGGAGGGGAAAGCCGGGGAGGCGAAGAGCAACATAAAGCGGGAGGGAGGCGCCAAGACCGGGAACGCCGGCGGGGGCATAGCATATGGATGCTGGTGGAGGAAACCTTGAGGAAGAGAGCCAAGGAATGTGGAAACACCAGCGGCCAGGAGGTCGAGAAGGCTCAACCCTTTGGCGTTGCTAGTGACCACCACGGCCGGATCTGAAAGGTGGTCGGTCAGGGAGGGAGATGGGTGCATGTGGGCTGCTGCACAGGCCACACCGGAGAGACGATTCACCCTTGGCGGCGGCGGCGGCGACCAGAGCAAGGGCAGCGGAAGAGGATCCAAAGGGTTTAGGTTTTGTGGGTTGAGTTTTTAGGGGTAGGTTTTTAGAGGGAGTTGGGATGGAGGGTCGAGGCCGGCCGGGAAGCCAGCTAGAGGCGGCGACGGCTCACATCGAGGTGGCGGTGGCGCACATCGAGGCGGCGGCTAGTTATTTTGTGGCGGCTAGGGTTTTTTTTGGAAGAGGGAGCGTTTCCTTACACTTTTTTAATAAACTGAAATTGATTGATTCATGATCGAACAACGTACGTTAACGTTTGGATATGTACGTCCGTAGATGCAGCTATTAGTGTTTGAGTAGGTTGAGAAGCGCCTCGTCGAACCTATGGACGACATCCTTGGGCAAGTACACTGGCAACACCCTCACTTCCTCCCCTTTTTCATTCCTAAACAAGGTGATACATCCCAAAATATGAGGAATAGTATTAATGCCTGTATAGCCATACGTGGGATTTCCCCACCCGAAATCCAGATTCAAGAACCCAAGGCGCGATATGTCGGTGATCAATAACGTATGTGTCTCAATGGGGAGGCGAAGGGTCCTTGAAATCCCGGGAGCAATTGATGACTTCTTGTACTCCTCCCTCATGGTACCTTTGGCCTTTTTCACTTGCTCCACTGTGTAAGTGTAACTGCAGCAACCGAGGGCATCGTCGGAGACGATTTTGCCAGCCTTGGAGGCAGCCGTTGCTGTAGCGACTGCGTTTCCGTAGTAGCCCGCGGGGAGCGGAGGCTTGGAAACAGGCCGAGCATTGAATGTGAATGCCAAGCGTACTTCTTCTTCGGGTCCGAACTCAAGGGCGATGGTTCGGCAGCGCCAGACGGCCGCAACCATCAGCTCGAAGGGGGTTGTTGAGCCTCGGAGGTGTTCTGGGATGCGGCCACGAAGGGTGGCCATGTCTCTGGCGTTGAAGAGCAAGGTGCGACAAACCAAGTCGCTGGGGACTGTAATAATAATGGTGCCGCCAGGGTGGATGTATCCATTTGTTATCTCTTCATGTAAAGGGTCACATGAGTTAACGTTGAGTACATCGCGTTGCCAGACTAGGAGGATTGACGGCGTGGAGGATCCGCGCGCAAACTCTGTGATGGCGGTTAAGAATTGGATTATACCAGTTGCGTCGCTCATAATGTGGTTGAATTTCAAAGCAAGTATGAATCCTCCACACAACAATCGAGTGACCTGATCATCCAACACACCCAAATTACTACTCTCTCCAACATGTCATTTTTAATTTTTGCACAATTTTTAAGAAAGTCAATAATATACTCTTTTTTTTTTTTATTAATTTACCCTCATTTATTACTCTACTTTTTTACTTTATCGGAAACTACAACTCACAACTCAATCATATCAATGATATTTTCGTAAAGTAGAAATGACATGTTTTTATGAATAAAATTGAACCTCTAAAATGACATGCTTTCACGAACGGATGGAGTATGAAAGAAACCCTAAATAAATTAAACCTACATGATATATAGAAATTAGGAAAGTACCTGCATAGTGAGCATAGGACACCCAATCACTCCCACCTTGCAATCAAGGTCACCATAAAGGAGTTTGTCAAGGTAAGGGAAGGGTGGCACCAAAGGTTGCTCTCCAAGTTGTTCGAGACTAACATCGGCATCCGCCTCCACAAAAATCACTCCCTCGGCCGTGCAATCCACTGCCAACTTTTGGGCGGGTGATGGTCGGTCACGCAATCTACCCGCCCATGGATAGTAATGCACCAAAGCCTCCGCCAACGCATTCTTGATCACCTTTGCAGGATCTTTGTCTTTCATGTTGGAAACTGCCGGAAAAAACATGATGAGTGGCAATTGAATACGCGACCCATCTAGCTTATCGATATCGGAGAGGAGCATGAGTTTGTTTGGAGTAGGGCAGGATGGTCGCACTAGCTCTGGATCACTCCTTCTCACAGCGAACTCAGCGGGAGTTGAGTTTAATCGAATCGTGTTTCTGCCTGCCCTCTTTCCCCGAACAATTTCATTGTAGCCCGTCAAAAAGTTCCCTATATAGAATGTATAAGTTTAACAAATGCGCACAATTTAAACATGTATTATATAAATTTAGTTTGTACCTTTAATCTTGTCTTAGTGTTTACCTCTTGTCGACCATACCTTGATTAGATTGCGGGATCGGGATAAGAACATTGTCTTATATATTATTGAAGATGTATCGAATCTCAGTTAAGCTTAAAAATTCATTTCATGATTCATATGGATACAGCCCACCCATATTTATACAGCTGAAACAAGCTTTTCCACGAAAATTTGTTTCCCAAACTTTCAACTCGATCTCTTCGATTGGAAACTTGGCTGCCGGCGCCATTACTAATGGCAGCCAAGTTAGTTGTATAATGGCCCATTAGACGTACAGAAGTACATGGTGCATTAGACAGAAGCACATGGTCGGTGGTGGAATATTGCCATTAATTATAATATTTTTACGACTTACGATTAGTTGTATGCCGTGATACATGGACACTGAATATGTTGAATTTTTTTTTAGAAATAGCCAAAAATAAGGAAAATATTAGGGAATTAGCCAAAATCCGAAAGATTTTAGCGTTTTAGTCAAAATAGGGTAAAGTCGCTAAACAGCGACTTTGCCCAAGGTTTTAAAAAAAAAATATTAAAAAATATAAGTCGTTGTTATAAACAGCGACTTACTATTTTTTTTAAAAAAATTATTATTCTAAATTGAAAAACAAAGAAAAATTTTAAAAAAAAAACATATACAAACAGCGACTCTCCACTTTTATTATTTTTTCCAACCGCTTGCCCTTCACCTTGGTAGAGGAAGCCGAACGGCGCCGGGAGAGGACTTTGTCCTTCGCCGGAAATATGTATAGAGGAGCAGAGGAAGCCGCCACCGCCGCGCCGGGAGAGGACCTTCCCTGCAGCATCCAAGTGAGTTGCAGTCCGCGAATCGATTTGCAGTCCATCGCTGAATCAATTTGCAGTCCACCGTCGTAGCCAAACATGATTGAGTTGAGGAAGCCGATTTCACCTTTCTTGCAGCATCCAAGTGAATTTCAACGATACTAAAATTCAATTTCTTCCCCCAATTCAATCAATTCGTTCTTTGCCCCAATTCAATCAATTTATTTTTCCAATTCAATCAATTCGTTATTTCCCTAATTCAATCAATTTCTTTCCCCAATTCAATCAATTCGTTCTAATGTCGGCGTTGTTGATTAGGGCAACGATTCGGCCGAAAGCGTCTCACGCTCTTTGCACCGACGCCTCAATGGATTGCACAAGGAATTGAGCAGCGGCGGCAATAAGCTTTCAACCAGCCGGAGGATTTGCGATTTTGGAATAAAAAAAAAACTGGAGAGTCGCTTTTTGTAACAGCGACTCTCCCATATATCTATTTTTTTTTATTTTTTTTTATTTTTCAATTTAGAACAATAATTTTTTTTTAAAAAAACTATTGTTCCCTAATATTTTATTAATTTTTTAATACTTTGGCTAACAGCGACTTTACCCTGTTTTGGCTAAAATGCTAAAATCTTTCGAATTTTTACTAGTTCCCTAATATTTTCCTGATTTTTGGCCATTTCGAAAAAAAATTCGAATATGTTACGTATCAAAACAACGCCGCCCAGTGTATTCTTCTCATAGCAGGTTTAGAGGTATATATAATTATACGCACCTTTGCCCCAATTAAGTTGAGAGGGTGCTACCGAGTGACCCATGATAAGACATCAAGGAAAGATGACAACATACCTTCTACAAACTGTGATTTAAAAAAATTAAATAAAAATAAGAAAAACGATGAAAAAGATGCGCATAAGAAATTTGTGATATAAGGGAAGGAAGGCATGATGCGGTAAGCGCTGCACCCGGCTAGTATTCGTCAATCTGGATAGCACTCCTCCACTGCATCGATCTTATTGTGTGTCAACTCCTCGGTGAGTCCCAGAGCAGTCGGGTCATGTCTAATTACTTCACTCCAACTCTTCTTTATGTTGGGCCCATGACTCATCTGGTCCAGCCCAATTGAAAGCATCAGTTGGTGTTTTCTTTCAAAAGATTTAAAAGGCATTTGTTGCCTTTTGGCTTGGAGAGCACGAGAGCTCCAAAAAGGTAGATCTGCCGAGCAACAAGGAAGAAAGGGGAGAGAGGGAGAAAGGAGAAGAAAGATAGGAGATTCGAGCGGGTGTTCCATCTCTTGATCTGGTGATCCGTCTTCTTCATTCGGCAAGTTAACAACGGGTGCTTTTTGATAGGTATTTTCTCCTCTTGGAAATCGATCTAATCTGAATACAAGTGTTTAGCTAGGTTTTTGGAGAGGAATCCATTCTAGATCCAGGTTGGATTTAGATTGGTGTTTGAAATCTCTATGTTTATTTGTCTCGAGCTGAGACTAGATTGTTAAACACTTGTACTGGTTTGTTGATTAGTGGATTGGTTGCTCTGGCGGGCGTAAGGTGGGTTTTTTTATCCTCTGGTTAGAGAGGGTTTTTCCCAAGTAACTCTTGTGTCAATATTTGTGATTTTATCTATGTTTGTGGTTGCTTGGTTGTTTGGTTTCCGGATTGGATATTATCGATTGGTCGTGGTTGGTTGGCTGTTTGTTGTCGGTTCTCTTATTACCCGAATTCGCTTCCGGGTGCGGCTGAAAAGTGGTTTCTAGCCCAACACTTTGGAGTTTGGACACCCTCTGCCCCGACGAACGCTTTCGATAGCCAGGTTGTCACATCTACGCACCGGCGCACTTGGATCTCTCTTCTGCACATGTCCATATCATCGGATTCTCGATTCCCACAACTTAGCCTAAATATCAGTCACTCTCGCCCTTTCTCGAATAGCCTCATTTTTTATTCTGTCGCGCAAGGTAAACCAACACATCCACCTGAGCATCCTCATCTCAGCCACCTAATATATTATGTATCATGTTAACAAATTTGAGTCATTGAATTTAATCTAAATAAAATAAATAGCCAAGATTGCCCGATGCTAATGTAGGGATATTGAAAAAAATTAGGAAAAGAAGGTCCAATTGCATTGTAGAAGCGCGTGTAGATCAAATAGAGTAAAACCCTAGGTCACGTTTTTCATTCAGTGTGCGTATATGCAGAGCTAGGGAGGGACAAGGGGAGGATATGCCCTTCCTTTCATCCAATGATTTACCTATACTTGTTCTATTCGTCGATAATTTTGTTTTAATATATTATAAACCTTAATTATAATCCAATAATCAAAGTAGCTAGGTGAGTAGGGCTTGCCACATCTTAGGATTAAGAACACAAAAATCAGACCATCACAATTTGAGAGTACGGTATTAAACAATAATCATAGCAGTTGAGAACTTGAGATGGTTCAAGCCCAAAATCATTTGATTCTTGAGAAAAAAAATAAGAATTAATTTCCAAATTAAACGAGGGGATCACATATACCGGATAATTAGGATTAGATTAAAGATGGATGATTTTGATCATTGATTTATTTGAACGGTTGAGATTATGTTATTAGGTAGATATTAGATTATTAGGCATTTTCAATTGCATCCCAACCCGAACGATCGATCGAACGTCGACTGGTAGGGTTCTCCCACTACGCGGATCGGATGCCCGTTGCACCACGGCACACGCCACTACTTCTGGGTACATCAACGTGACTTGCTCGATTCTATGGATCCACTCTTACCTACGTGGCGATTTCATCATCGATATTCTAATAATTAATTGCCTGAGATATTTAATACCAAAAGGTGAAGCCGGCACTAGTGATTCAGCACTGGGGCACACCTGTGATTGTGATTGGGGACTGGACGATTATCCATTGCCAAACACGCCCTTATAAAGGACACATATTGTACAAACTCCATTATCTCACAATTAACACAAGATCGAGAAGCTAAATTATTGGATTTCCCCTTTTCCATTGCCTTTCCAAAAACCCCATTCCAAGCAAAGCAGCTTTCCTTGAATCAATGGCGAGTGCAAGAATCGTGAGGTTCGCCACAGAGGCAGCTCCCCCGCAGTTTGTGACGGTTATGAGGCAAAGAGCATCCAAGATGCTCGATACCATCCACGAGGAGGATCCCAGAGAAATCGGTTCCGACTCCTTCTCTTCAGCAGGGCCTAAAGGCGCCTCCTTTAACCCTTCCACTCTTCAGCCTCCTTCGTCGTCGTCTTCATCAGCCCACATGCCTCCAAAATACCTCTTCAAATCATTCAAGGGAAGAATCTCCATTTTCAGAGAGATAAACAAGTAACCCATCGAAACGAAGCTGCCTCACTCAAGAAGATCGGTATCTGCTTAATTTGTATGGGGAGTTGTTACAGCTGCGGGTTGTATGATCACTGTGGGGAAACAGATTTTGCTTGAGTTCCCCCCACTGGCTGTAATTGTATATGTATATTAATTCCATCTAATTAAAAAAAAAAGGCTTTATTGATTCTCGTTAGTGTTTAACCCTAATTTCACATACTACTAGTTGGCATGAATTGATTAGGGAAACTGAAATCTAAGCTCAAAGTAATCCCTCCTGCAAAAAATAATCCGTCCAGTTTGAAAATTGATCATTCAAGAGAAGACGATCAAGTCTCGATCCAAACCGCGGTAATCACTTCCGAAATGAACAATTAGGACCAAATTTGAATATTCGATCACTCTACTCACTAAGGGATACAAAACATATATAGTATCAGTATGTCTTTCTTTCTTGTTGTCTATAAATAGGAGAACCAGCAGCTGTAACCGATTCAATTCAATGAAACAGTGAACTCATTCACTCTCTCCAATTTTCCCGCGCTTCTAACTACCGTCTCCCTTTTCCTCTGATGAGCACTGCGAGCTCTCGAATCAATTGATCATCAATTGACAATTTGTGCTATTCTGATTTGAACTGTTTTTCCAGAATAATTTGAAAATGTATCAGCATTTAATCATAGCAAAATTCCACACGTACATATGGCATTATGGCTCAGGTACATGTTTAACTGTGTATACTTATAATTGTTAAATAACGGTCGGTCATAGGACGTGGGGACCACGCACGTCCAAATACAATCAAGCATCACCCACTTATTTAGAAGGCTTGGATTTACTTTTTAATCAACGTGGGATCTATCACATAACTCGTATTCTCAACTGCATAATACTGCATTATAATATAAGAATCCAAAAAGACGCGAATCAATATTATCTGAACTTTGAATTCAATAACATTCAAAGAAAAAACAGGAGTTGGTCCTACTCTCATTATAATATTTCACAAGAATATAATTGAAGTCGCATCGATCACTTTGTCAATCCGACTCACCATTCTTTATTGATTTTGGGTATGACCTAAGAGCCTCCAAAGAACAAGGGGCCCTCTTTTTGTTTGCACGTACAATTTCCACGAGATTCTAAATATATTGGCATCGGAACCTGAATGTCATATCACCACCTGCATTCCCGGTGCTTCACGGCACACTCTCCCCATCACACGCTGCTAAGTCCTCCCGGGTTCTGGCCATGCCCGCCTGCTTCACATCAGCATATGACATGCCCAATCCAGCCTTCAATTCGCTCTAACTACGTGGCGATTCCATCTTCTACTTCCGGGGTAGCTAAGGCGAGCACGAGAACATAATTTAATTTGTTATAATAATATATATATATATATATATATATATATATATATATATATATATATATATATATATATATATATATATATATATATAATAGCTGATTTGATGATAATGTATTTATATATGGTGGAGATGGAAGCAAAAGTGGAGATATTCCATAGCTAATTAAGAAGCAAAGCAAAAAGGTAATCCGAAAGTGATTGTCAAGGGGACCAATTCATCATCCCAATCCATCGCCTCATTACACGACACGTACGAAGAAAATCAGATGTTGGCACTCTTCCAACCCACCAATAACCATATCTCTTGGTAGATTCCCCACCTTTTCAATACACACGCCTTTATCTTTATCTTCATTCTTCATCTTTTTGCTGCACATATACATATAGCTTATCAACAATAAGATATATAGTAGATCGAGGTGGCAACTAGGTTAATTAGGTTATTTCAAGTTTCGTTATTTTCGGACAACATTGATAATTTGAGTCGGGTTGATACGGGTTTCGGTTATTTCGAGTTTTGGGTATTTTGGGTTCGGGATATTTCAAAGTTCAAAAGTTGTGAAACTCAAGCACGTTGATGAGTACACTCTTCTCATTCCCAATTGCTGTTAAAATCAAACCTCACTTATAATATTATATGCTAGACTTCTAGTGCATGTGCACACAAGCTCCAATCAGTTTAGTTCCATTAGACTTTGATAGATTCAAATATTTCAAGCGTCGATAAATTGGTTAATTTTTATTTAAGTGTGACATGATTTGAGTTTAGGCTATTAGTGTTGGAGTGAGTTTTATATTTCGGGTTATCGGAACTCTTTCTGATAGACTCCCCAACCCTTTCAATACCTATAGAGGATGTTAGTGTGTTGGTTATGTGTATATGTTGCTCTGCTCTCGACAACAGGTTGCTAGGTTGTTAGAACCTTGGTTAAGGGTGGTTACGCTACTGTGGTTAGATTAGGAGTTGGGTTAGCTAATGTATATATAGGATGTAGCTTGTAGTTTAGGCTTGTAACAGAATACAGAGAATCAATATATAGAAAACTCCAATTCTCGAGTGTGAACAAGCTTGATCATCCAGATCCAGCTTGTTGATTGTGTGTTGCAAATCTCAGCTTGAGTTGTTGAGATTTTTTATCGTATCAGAGCATTCGCAGCTCTAGAGATCGGGATTTTGCTTGGATTCCATGGCAATTGAAGAAGGTGAGGCAAGCGATGCTCAGGGAGGATCTACAATGAGGCAAGGAAACCAGAACCTCGGAGTAAATCAAGTTGATATGTTGTTCCTCTCGAACTCCGACCATCTAGGGATGGTGTTGGTGTCTGCTCCGTTCAATGGATTGAACTTTCACAACTGTAGCCGAGCAGTGCGAATGGCACTTGGCGCTAAGATGAAACTCGGTTTCATCAACGGGAAGATTGAGCGACCGTCAGAGGTGGACGAAGACTATGATCGATGGCTCAGGTGCGATTTTATGGTTACTAGTTGGATAATAAACTCAATGAAACCGGAATTGGCTGAGAACTTTGTGTATGTGAACTCCGCACAAGAGCTCTGGGAGGAGATTCAGGAACGATTCGCTGAATCTAACGCTCCAATGATCTACCAGATCAAGAAAGAGATTAGCAAAATCAAACAGGAAAATACTAGTGTTGCTGCGTATTTTGAAAGGAGGAAGAAAGCCTGGGATGAACTCCATGAGATTGAATCGATTCCGGTATGCAAGTGTGGGGGATTGAAGATGTGTTCATGCGCGATCCTGAAGAAATTGCTGGAACGAGAAGCAACTACGAAACTTATGCAATTTCTGATGGGGCTTTTAGACACATATGAAGGAATCCGGAGCAGCATCTTGGCTATGGATCCATTGCCATTAGTGAATCGGGCGTTTCACATGGTGATGCAGGTAGAGAGGCAGGTATTACTGGAGGTGTGCATCAGAATCATGAGGTTCTGGCGGCAAAATCGTTTGGAAACGGTGGTGCTAGCACTACCAGATCTACACCAACAAATGCCAATTCTGGGAATGTTGGATTCTGTAATAGCACAGGTGGATCTACTGCAAGCCAATGGAAGGGAGCTGAGCAGAAGAGGGATTATAAGAAGGTGAAAATGGAGCTATTTTGCAACTATTGCAAAGAAAGGGGACATGTGAAGGATACCTGTTTCAAATTGGTTGGGTTCCCGGACTGGTACCCGAGGCCTAAGCATCCTCAAGGAGATAAGATCATTGCTAATGTTCAAGATATGGTGCAAGGAGACACGCCTCTTACTTTCAGAGAAGTTGCAGGTACTAGTACTGGTTTTAATGCAGGTGGTTCGAGTAATGAAGCCGGACAGCATGATGTCTCTCTGGTGAATGCTGTTGTGGCAGAAGTTTTGAGAGCCATGAAAGGGAAAGCACCTATGGAGCAGGATGAGTTCATGAACTCTGGTTCAGTGAACTTTGCAGGTATGGTTTCCCACACTAATACTGATCATAGGTTATCTACAAATTGGATTGTGGATTTGGGGGGCTCGGATCACATAGCTTGCAACACTGGTTTATTTCAAGAATTAAATCCACTTGCAAAGCCTATAGTGATCGGGTTTCCTGATGGCAATACACAACCAGTGCAATATTCAGGCACTGTTCGATTGGGTCCGAATATATTGCTGAGAGATGTGTTGTCCATGCCTACATTCAAGTACAATTTGATATCTGTTAGCAAGTTGCTTGATGATGGAGGGTGGTTGTTTGTGTTTTCTAAGCATAAATGTTGGATTCAGGACATTTCAACTAAAGCTATCATTGTTGCTGGTGGTCGTGCTGAAGGTCTTTACCGATTCTCTGGATTTAGCTGCTTACCAGGACAATCATGTGGGGCACGACGACTGGTTCTATCCAAGCACAGCACAGAGGTGAGTGGTGTTATTGCTTCTGTTGCAGACACTCGAATAAATTTGAATCATGCCAGACTTTGACATGTCTCTATGTCAAAAATGAAGTTTTTCGATTGGGCCAAGGACTCTTGTATGAAGTCTTTTGATTGTGATGTGTGCCAATTAGCCAAACTCCACAAGCTGCCTTTTGATAAAAGCAGTTCAGTTGCTATGAATGTGTTTGATTTGCTACATATGGATGTTTGGGGACCCTTTGGAGTTCATAGTATGTGTGGGGCTCGATATTTCCTCACCATTGTGGATGACCACTCTCTCTCTACCTGGACTTTCCTGATGAGAGACAAAGGGCAGGTAGGGGGATTGATTTCTGGATTCCTGGCTTATGTTGAAACACAGTTTACAACTAAAGTCAAGGTGATTCGAACTGACAATGGGTCTGAGTTTGTGAATAATCACTTGAGTGATCTGTTCAATGCAAAGGGGATTGTGCATCAACATTCAGTGTCATACGTTCATGAACAAAATGCTCAGGTAGAAAGGAAACACATGCATCTCATAGAGATGGCTCGGGCTATTAGGTTGAATGCCGGGTTGCCCTTGAAATTTTGGGGAGAGTGTATTCTTGGGGCTACCTACATCATCAATCTTCTTCCTTCTTTAATTTTGAAATGGAATACTCCATATGGAATTTTGTTCAAGAAGCCACCAGGATATGATCACCTGAGAGTGATAGGGTGTTTATGTTATGCCCATGTTCCTAAACTTTTCAGAAATAATATGGAAGCATAAGGTAGAAAGTGCATCTTTATAGGCTATCCTCCTGGCCAAAAGGGTTACAAGGTCTATGATTTAGATACTCATAAGGTGAGTGTGAGCAGAGATGTGATATTTAGGGAAGAAATCTTTCCTTTCAAGGGAGATGTTGGGCCTTGTCCTAATGACATGGAGGTGGTTCCAATGTCAAGGGTGACATTTGGGGAGGAGGATAGTGGGGTTGTTCCACAACAACAAGAGCCTGAGAACACGAGGAATGAGGAAGTGCTGGCAGGAGAACACAGTGGTTCGGACAATCAGGAGGACATCATGCACTAGTACAAATATGAGATTTTATGCCATGATTATTTATGCCGGATGTTCAATTTGCGGAATATAAACCTTAAAAGTGTTTTCTTTTTTTTTCTAAATTTAGGAAAACTAAAATATGCCGGATATTACAATTTATGACCGGCATAAATGATAATGAAATATTAAAAACACTAGTTTTTTATGCCGGGCGTGTCAACATTTGTTATCCGGCACAAATAAGCTTTGTTTTATTCGCTTACATTTTTTATACCAAATACTAAATATCCGGCATAAATAAGACTTTTATTTTTGGCATAAAAATTGTGATTTATTTTCCGCTAAAACCCTAGCGCGACCTCTTCCTCTCACCCAATTTCACATACCTCACAGTCCTCCTAATCCAGTACTGAACCTTGCGAAAAGCCTCATCGGCGACAACCTTCTCTGTGGCGGCGGCGGTTCTCGGCGGTGGAGGCTCTCTTCTCGGTGGCAGAGGCTCTCTTCTCGGTGGCGGAGGCGGCGCTCTTCTCTGCTCCCCGTCGGCGACCAGCCCTCGTATGCTCTTCCACCTGTTGGATAGCCCTCGTCTGCTCTCCCAACTCGACCAGCCCTCGTCTGCTCTTCGTTGGAGGCCATCCCTCCTCTGCTAATATCGATTGCTCCATGGATAGCATCTCAAAGCTTCAATTCGAACCCTAATTTGGTGTTTCTCAATCAGGTTTGAACCCTTGCGAAAACCCTCCTTTTTCTTTTTATCTTTGCTTACTGTGAATGTGAATGAAGTTGTGTTTTCAATTAAACTTGCACTCCAATTATAGCTCTTCCAAGCCCCGATTTGTACTCTGAAATCTGAATGGGATTTTTCACAGCCTCTTCCAAACCCCAATTTGTACTTTGAATGGTTTTTTTTAATAGTGTATATTTGTACTCCGAATGTGTTTTTTTCAATTGAGGAAGAACCTTGCAAGTGTATATTTGTACTCTGAATTGGTTTTTTTTAATTGAGAAAGAACTTTACAGTTGTAAGAATGGTCTGGCAGAAGATGGCTGAGCCATTCTAGTGCTGCCTTTGGATAAGGAATTCAGACCTTGGAATTTCATTTTGTGATCTGTTCGTTTTGGTAAGAGGCTTCTTGTTCATGCTACATGTTTAGAACATAGACCATGGGTAGTAAGTCACAACCTCACAAGTCTTCGAAGTTTGTATTTTTTCATGACTTAATTTTCTTGAATGAACAGTATGACATCCTTAATACCATTCTTTATTGTATATTTACAAGGAACACACAAGGTTCCTTTCACACTTTGTTGGCTATATTTTTAAGCTAATAGCTATCACAAGTTTCTCTAATATATGCCTTCCAATTTGCCAGCATAAACCAGCATCTTGTGACATCAAGGCTCACAAAGCCGACAAGGTGAAGGTGCACTATGGGGTAAGTGGCTAAACAACAACGTTATTGTATTAATTGAAACTCGTATTTTCCATTGTCAAAGAAAGCTATAGAACCATAAACCCATGATTACTAATTGAGATATTTCTATCGCTGGTTATAAGGATATATTATCATAATCTAACATGGGGGTTTTGCACACTTTAATCAAGGATGCATTTGTCATAGTCTATGTTCATACCAATTTTGTTCTTCATATGAACTACATTTGGCTGGTACAAACTTGTAGCTCAATTGCTGCTGCGATCATCCAGTTACTAGTTGTCTAAGAACAAAATTAGCATCCTCGTGTGTTGCTTCTATTGAATCTGGCTTCTTACTTCTCTGTAATGAAGTGTATAATGAAATATCTTCATCTTCCATTTGTTATTTTTTCATTTGAACGCAAACTTGATTTTTGGAGTTGTTATTGACCCTTCTCTTCCTGGACCAGTAAGTGGATCTCAAACTCACTCATGCTTTTTTTTTTTTCCGTTGGATGATTCTTGATGCTTTATATATACATTATTTATGAAGAGATAATAAATTATAGTTGGGGTTTTGACGACCGTACTACAAAATTACACTTAGAGAGTAAGAAATTGTCGACGGAAATATGTTCTTTTACCCTATGCCTGTTGTATTATCTATTATAACAATGTTTGTATTGAAAAATTAATTTCATCTTTTCTAGAGGGATGAATAAGTCATGGATGTTAGCAAATCGTATGATGGAAGAATATCATAATGGCAAGCTTGTGTTAGGGACCTTAGGCTCATTTTACGAATCATATACTGGGTCAGGAGTAGGTTGGAGTGTGCCCGTAAATTTAGAATGTTGTTGTTTCTATAATGTCTATTTCATTGTTTTACCTTAATCTTCTTTTTGGGTTGGGACTGTGGCATATTAAACTTATATATTAGGCAGCTGATGACATTTATTTTTGATTGGTGAACGATCAGCATCAAGTATGCTTAGTGGTAACAATCCTGTTCAGGCAACTGTGAGTTTTCTTCTCTATTCACCTTTTCTTTAGAATGTGAAGTTATATTATTTTCTTTTGGTATAGTTCCGTCTATAATCTCATAATAAAATCTTGCAGGCAGCAGATAAGAAAGGAGCACCTGGGAAAGCTGCAGTCAGTAAGAAATCTGAGAGTGTTGCACAACAGAAAACTTCCAAACCTGATGTACCTGAAGATGTCGAGGTGTTCTTTTATGTGTTGTTTCCCTTTCATTTCTCCATTTTGCCACGTGTTGTTGTATCTGCATTTCTGAATGTGGTTTAAGTTTTATACGGTTTGATGCAGCCCGGAGAGGTAAGCCTTTAGAAAATTGAGAGCAGAGTGGAAAATCTTGTTCAAGCTGACAATCTCAATTGAAAAGTGCTGCATGGAAAGATCGGCTTGAAGGTTTGATTAATATTATCCTTAACATTACTCTTCTTTGTTTTTCTTTATTTTTTGTGATAAAAAATGGCTAGGGCATAAATTCTGCGAGGGTTCCCGTTTATTGCATAATTTAGCTACTCTGAGATTGACAATCTATTGCATTTATCTCATAGGTTATTTTTGGTATATATATATATATATATTTATATTTATGGTTTGTTTATTTATTTGATATACATGTGATTTTCTGTAGAAAAATAAAGGTTATGGACCAGTTATATTTCTTCTAGGTTTTATGCATGTAACTATTTTGAATGCAAATTTTGTTTTGTTTGGAAAAGTTGACTATTGTGGTGTTTGTTTCGAATAAAAGCTAAATTTTATTTTGGATTATAAACTGAACCTGGCATGCTAATTTAAGAGATTTTTTGCTGCCTTTCCTATTAATGAAACGATTCATTTGTTCAGACTAGACTCACATTGAGGTGCTTAAATAATGCAGCAAGAAGCTCTTTGAAAACACAAGTAGAGGGGACATTCAAGAGCTTGACACGTCAGTGGAGATTTTGAAACGTTTGCTCTGTATTCTTCCTGGATGGAATGAGATAAATGTACAGTATAGGTATAAATGTTTTTGACGCTCTTGGTGAACCAGCCAGCAGGTGGAAGAAGGTGTCTTTCCATGCTACTTTGTCAGATGATTAGTAGTTGTACTGTTTGTGTGTGTACGAACACCTGTGGCGCTTGTTGGCATATAGTGTCTTTTTCGTTTAATGATTCGTTCTATGGAATTAGGATGAGGTAGTAAACATAGATTGTTTGGAGAACATAAAAAAATTGGATTTCCTTGTTCATCTTTGACATTTTCAGTGGATTATACTGAGGTCATATAGTTTGTTAAATGGAATAACAGGCTTGTGCATGGGATAATAACTTTTGTAGCTGTTATTTGCAGGTTCAACAACAAACAATAGAAACCACCAATTTTTATTTATTTTCTAAATCTCATGAGTATTTATGCCGGATGTAATTTGCCCCGGTCTGGCATAAATAACTCGAGCATCTTTTTTTTTAAAAAAGGAACAACCTTATTTATGCCAGATGTGTGTTAGAAATATCCGGCATAAAAGACCTCATGTATTTGGAATGTGTAAAAAACACCCTATTATTTATGCCGGACGTTTTTTTTAATATCCGGCATAAATAACTATATGTATTTGGAATGTATAAAAACACATGTTATTTATGCCGGGCGTTTTTTTTTATATCCGGCATAAATAAAACGTCATTTTTTTATTACATTAACCTAAAGCCCGGATGTAATTTTTTCTATATCCGGCATAAATAACCCGATACGCCCGGCATAAAAACAAGTTTTTGTAGTAGTGATGGTTGGTGATTCTCTAGAGATTGAGACTTCTCCACCAGAAATGCCAGCTCCTGGGATGAGTGTTCCTGTGGAGCAGCTTCCACAACTGAGGATCATTGATAGAACCAGTAGGAGCATTGTTAGACCATCCAAGATTTTGTGTGCCAACAACTCCCTACAAGAAGAACTGATCAAGGAATTGACTCATCTTCCTTATCTTCTGTGTTCACAGCGGTTAGGCCACAAGACTTGGGAGAATATTATGAGAATTATGTACATTCTTTATTCAATGTGCTATCAGTGGTTGAGCCCTCTTCCTTTGCTCAAGCACAAAGGGTGCAAGAGTGGAGGGATGCCATGGAAAAGGTAATTCAAGCTCTTGAGATCAACCAGACTTGGAATCTTATTGCTTTGCCTCCAGGACAACAGGCATTTGGATGTAAATGGATATACAAGATTAAGTTTCGGGCAGATGGAAGTGTGGAGAGGTATAAGGCTAGGCTAGTAGCTAAAGGGTATAATCAAGTCAAGGATCGGGATTATAAGGAAACATTTTCACCAGTTGCTAAGTTTGCAACTGTAAGGATTCTACTAGCCTTAGCTTCGGTTAGGAAGTGGCATTTACATAAACTTGATGTGAACAATGCGTTTTTACATGGATTCCTTGATGAAACTGTGTACATGAAACCTCCTTCAGGATATGAAAAGGCATCTCAGGGTTAGGTGTGCAAGTTGAATAGGTTAATTTATGGACTCAAGCAAGCTAGTCGACAGTGGAATGTCGAGTTGACAAAGCACTTGACAGGTCTGGGATTTACTCAATCCAAAATCGATTATTCCTTGTTTGTTAGACTGAAGGGAGATCAAATGACAGTAGCTCTCATATATGTGGATGATATGCTTTTAACTGGAAATGATGAGGAGTTTATTGCCCTGGTAAAGAGGTCCTTAGATAAGGCATTTACCATTAAAGATTTAGGCTATGCTCGGTACTTTCTGGGCATGGAAATATCCAGATCTGTTGATGGAATTAAGCTGAACCAACGCAAATATGTGTTGGATTTGTTGTCCAATGCTGCTATGTTGAACTGCAAATCGGCCAAATTTCCTATGCAACGCAATCTCCACCTCAGTATTCATGATGGAGAGGAATTAAAGGATCCTAAATCTTATAGAAGATTAGTAGGCCGATTGCTCTATCTCACTTTGACAAGACCTGATATTGCATACACGGTCCAGCAGCTAACTCAGTTCATGGAAACACCTTGTACACCTCATCTCAGTGTTGCTCTATTCCTCCTTCGATATTTGAAAGGGACTGTGCATTGTTCTTTATTCTATCCCAGCTCCAGCAAATTGACAGTAAGGGCTTATTCTGATGCAGACTGGGGTTCGTGTAGGGACTCAAGCTGGTCGTTGACGGGGTATTGTATTTTCTTAAGAGATTGCTTGGTCTCCTGGAAGACTAAGAAACAGAAGACTGTTTCAAAGTCTTCAACCGAGAGTGAGTATCACATCATGTCTGCAACAGGGAGTGAAATTGTGTGTATCGCAGCATGTCATCTTTCCCTATACCTTCATGTCTGCAACATGGAGTGAAATTGTGTGGATCCGGTTTACCATGAGCGTACCAAACACCTCCGGATTGACTTCCATTACATCAGGGACTTAGTAGAAGAAGGCATGGTTTCCACTGTATTCATCCCCACTCACCTTCAGATAGCAGACATCTTTACTAAGCCCCTTGGTCCTCATCAACACACGGTTTTGTCTAGCTAGTTGGGACTCGTTTTTCACCCCATGCGCCCACCTTGAGGGGGGTTGGTTATGTGTATATGTTGCTTTGCTCTCGACAACAGGTTGCTAGGTTGTTAGAACCTTGGTTAAGGGTGGTTACGCTACTGTGGTTAGATTAGGAGTTGGGTTAGCTGATGTATATATAGGATGTAGCTTGTAGTTTAGGCTTGTAATAGAATACAGAGAATCAATATACAGAAAACTCCAATTCTCGAGTGTGAACAAGCTTGATCATCCAGATCCAGCTTGGTGATTGTGTGTTGCAAATCTCAGCTTGAGTTACTGAGATTTGTTAATACCAACTCTTTATTAGCATGCATATATCCATCATCTTTTTGCCGATAATATAGCTTATCAACATTTTTTTTATGACATAGAAATTTCAAAGTTATCGACTAATCATCCACATGGATAACTTATCAACATTAAGCTTCTTATCAAACACGAAAAAAATATATATACGGATGAAGTATCCAATGGCCGGAAGCTTTGAATAGTATGGTCCCGAAACCGAAAATGGGTCCCGTGCATTTTAATACCAAAAGGTAAAGCCGGCACTACTGGTTGAACACTGAGGGCACCCTCTGGATCGATTAGGACTAGTCTGTTATCGAGATTGCCAAACGCGCCCTTATATAGCCTCCCTCTATGTGCTTGTTCTTGGACACACAAACCCCACATTAATTATCACAATTACCTCTCATAAACAAAACTCCATCTTCCAAAAACACACCTCCAAGCAGCTTTCTTGAATCAGTAAATATGGCGAGTGCGAGGATGATGAGGCTCGCGACGGAGGTAGCTCCCCCGCAGTTTGTGACAGCCATGAGGCAAAGAGCGTCCAAGATGCTCGATACCATCCATGAGGAGGATCCACTAGTCGCGACCGCCTCCTTTTCTAATTTGGCCTCGTCGTCCAAACCTTCCACTCTTCAGACTTGTTCGTCGACGTCGCCAGCCAACATGCCTCCACAATACATCTTCAAATCACTCAAGGGAAGAATCTCCATTTTCGGTGAAATCAAGAATTAACCCAGACCGAGCTAGCTCTCGGGGGAAATAAAAAACAATAAAGAAGAAGCTAGCTAGCTACTTATGCATGTGTTGTGAGGTATCACTATGAGGAAATAGATTTTGTGCTGAATCCCCGTTTTGATGTAAATATTCCATCTAGCTTGGGCGTGCATGGCCCCCCACGTCGGATGACCTACCGTGATTTAATACACATAAGTTCCTCAATTAGCGGGGGATAATGCACCATCAAAATTTAATCTGCAACCACTCAAGTCTGGGCATAGACCATTTTCCGGGACGCCTTGCTTTTATTGTGCAGGTAGTTGGGCTCGATTTTGGAACCTCGGGGTCTGGGTCCTTGCAAGTCTAGATCTCTGGTCTTATTCCAATTACATATTTGATCTGTGGTGAAGGTCACGATGGCCCTAGGGTTATGATCAATGTTGTCCAATAACATCTTGTTTCGGAAGAACCAGATGCTCCATGCAAAGGTAAGAGTGGAGAAATCATGATTCCCTAATTCAATTCTAAGGTTAAGCAATGTATCCGATATAATAGTTGAGGAGACATAAACTGAGTTAACTTTGTTAGCAATTTTTTGGTGACAAAAGTTGGATCGTGACTTTTGAAATGGGACAAAAGTTGCATTAATCTAAATTAAGATTAAAATCTGTATAAGATTATAATCTATATAAAATTTTAAATGAAAAACTATAAATATAATAAATTTTAACCTTTGTTACTAGATTAATAAACTGAGTAAAATCTTGTTTGGTATAACAAATTAGATAGCATTTTCAAAGCAATTTGTTTAGAAGTGGTGGATGAAAAGCTCGTCCAAACAATTCTTAACTGGTAAAGCTTTCAACTCATACGCGACTCCGTTATTCAAACTTTAATTTTTAGCTATAAGAATTCGCACCACAACGAATGGATCAACTTGTGATTGATCTTACATAATATCTTGCTTCGGCTGACAACCACACTAATGATTCTTAGGTTATAGAATAAATAATCAGTGTGCAGATCACACATCATGTATGTTAATCCTAAGTTTACTTGGGATTTAAATTTATGTACAATCAAATCACTCATACAAGCTACGAGGAGGTCGAAGGCCCGGCCCAATATGGGAACCCCAAGGGCCCATCTTTGGAAGGTCCAAAGAAGAATGCTCCCAACACTAGGTTGAGCTTGACTTCTACTGGAATTTTTCTTTATTTTATTAGATAATAATTTGAGTTTAAACATATCTGAAACTCGAAAACCGATCAAGTCGACAGACGAAAGAACCGTCTAGAAAAACAAAATATAAAAAAAATTAAGTATAATCACACATCATGTGTGTGTGTGTATCTTGGAGTGATGTTTTATCTAAAGTTGTCCTATTTAAGCTTTACTTCTTCGGTTGAAAGGTTGAAAGGAAGATCATGAAACTAGACCAAGCAAACGAGGGTCAACCATCCAGCCCATCTCGTAGTTTAGGTATTGTATTAGATTACGGACGGATAAGGTAAGAGGTAAAGTCCAAGCAAGCTGTTATGATCTTATACATTAGGTATTGTATTAGATTAGGGTAGTTTAGGGTATAAATATACACTTATACCTTATAATTGATCATCCAATGAATAATGAAATGTACTTACTCTTTACTCTCTCCCCTAATCCCTATCTTTTCCTCTCGTTCTGTCTCTCCTATCTTCATCTATCTCCCTCTGCACTTCATCTTCTTTCTCTAATTCCCGTCTAATCTCATCTTTCTCTTCAATCTCACACAAGATCATATTAGGATCATAACACAAGTCGTTAAGTCTGAGCCAACCTGCAACGTGTACGATATGTGATGGGTACCATCTATTTTTTTATATAAAAATAAATATATAATGATTAATAAATACAATTAATTATATTATATATATATTGAATACTTACCTACAGTTTTAGAAAGAAAAAAAAATAAAGATAACAAAAATCTAAACACTACAACTTGTTGATCTCTCTCATCCCATTCTTTTCAATCTTCACTCCAGCCCATCTTGTTTGCAAACAAATCTTATATTTTTGGATCTTGATCTCATATTTTCTTGATTGATTCAGAACTCAGAAGCGATTAGATCTTGATCACATATGAACAAGTTTTATACCGTGTCACTATTATTAAAGGAATCTGAGAAAATTCAAACAATAAATACTCCACATCCACATGTTTGGAGGTATAATTCATCTCTCTTATAACTATATTTTCAATCAATGATTATACAATAATATTCTGAAAATTTCAGAATTCCAAGCAATCCAGTGCACACAAATTACAAATTATTGATGGCGGGTCTTCGCTAGCTATTTCAAACCAATTACGTTATCATATCAATAAGTTTTAAAAAAGTCAGATTTACAGAGTATCTTAAACCACATTTTTCTTGGCCGACCAATTCAATTTGCCAACTTGGTTATTTGGGTGACTTTAATTACCACATCCCAATTACATCCACATGTCGAAAATCTATACCTAGACAAATTAAATTATCTCTGCTGCAGTACATTTATTACTTGTTGATTGCAAAAATATTTTACTTAATTTATTAGTGTAATTAATTAATTTTTAATTTTTTTTTTTAAATTCACCCGTTTTCTTATCAAATTTTTTTTTTATTTTTTTTTGTTCATAGGTAGACACTTAGCCATTACGATATAAGGGAGAGGGATTTGAACTCGTGACCAATAGGTCATTACATGTCATCTTTACCAACTAAGCTAGTAAGGCTTGACATCAAATTTTCTTTCTAATAAATGTGTTTAACCTAACTCAATCTCTAGACACGTGTTAATACAATTTCTTCATTGAATGGTAAGAAAATATATAGCACAATCTTTAAAAGAGATGGTAACAAAGTATCATAACTACTTTTTTTCGCGTCCTTTAATTCCACCACAAAATATTTGGGGTGGGCACTCAAAAAGGCTTTGTACTCCCGTGCCTTGAAAACGAAAGGGTAAATGGAAAGTTAATTTATGCCTTCCGTTTTTAAAACACGGGAGTTCAAAATATAAGTTGTACTTCCGTGTTTGAAAAACGGTAGTACAACTTTTAGTTTTGCCTTCCGTTTTTAAAACACGGGAGTTATAAAACTGAGTTGTACTCTCGTATTTAAAAAACGGAAGTACAATTTTAATTACACCTCCCATTTTTTAAACACGGGAGTACAACTATTTTATAACTCTCGTTTTCTAAATACGGGAGTACAATTTTAAAAGTATTTTGAAAAGACAAACGAGTTTGATTTTAACTTATTTAAAAAAAATATATATAGAAACACGCATAACTTTAATAAATAAATTATAACGGTTACCCACGCCCTTCCGCGTTTTGTTAATAAATTGTATTTTAGTATATCATATAAGAGTAAGTACTCTTCTTTACATACTGTTTAATATTTTTTCACTTATTTATCCAATAAAGAGTAAATAACCAAATTTATTGCATAAGTTACATTTTGATATCCTTTAATATAATGTTTTATAAATATTTGATTTTTAATGAAAATTTGTTAATATAATTAAAAAAATCAAATAATAATATAAAATAAATAATAACTAAAATATAATAAAATCCATAAAATTCAATTAATTACATTTTGATAATGATTTGTGATACTTTACAATAACATATATATTGATCTGAGCAAACTCAACCAAAATTATGTTAAGCTTACCTGTTGGTCTTATAGGTTGCGTCCATAATCATGACGTATGAGAATTTCTTCCACAACTCTAGTGAATCCTTATGAGCAAATGTTAAGTCTTGCAAAGACCCATTAGGACGAAGCATGTGACTGAAAGTGAATTTTCGATACGCGAGCATATTGTGGAGG
Source organism: Persicaria tinctoria (assembly GCA_037127255.1). Classification (NCBI taxonomy): domain Eukaryota; kingdom Viridiplantae; phylum Streptophyta; class Magnoliopsida; order Caryophyllales; family Polygonaceae; genus Persicaria; species Persicaria tinctoria. Next base: position 39,527,607 of record JBANSL010000006.1, read on the forward strand.
TGTTGCATTGTGGTCATATTTTGCATCTCGTTCTTCTTGATTCTCGCCCTTGCATTATAAATTTGTTGTCTCGTGCTCAAATTCTCGTTGAAAGTATTTTTCAATGTCGCAAGAACGGGAATTGGCTTTACCCCTCCAAATGTCAAATCTTTCACTAGTTGTATCTCCTCATTCGTCAATCGTCCCACCATTTGATGACCTTGCAGTCTAGGAGGCAGTTTATGGTTATGCATACCACACTCCACTTTCAGCCGCCATACATTTCTTTCGGCTTCCAAACCATACAACAAAAATAGACAATTATTTTTTGTAGACCTTCCATCCCGCGGGACTATTACTGGTACATCAACACCTCTAATTTTCTTCTTACGATTTCTATTTTCTCCATATTTTTCACATCCAAGATATACTGAGCCGTATCGGGTTGCCGAGTTATTCCAAGATTTTACAATTGTGAGAACAAAGTTGTTCACAAAAGCAATCTGCCGAGCCCATTCTAACATCGATTTTTTATCCCTCCAGTAATAATTATTCGCAAAACAAGGCGAATAATCAAATCTAACAATGTTCATTCTATCAAACTGAAAACAATTGAAACAGAGTTGAAAATAATCAAATTTCACGAATTGAATCAATGTTATCATTAAATTCTACTATAAAAGTTCATAAATACCTGAATATTATTGTTGACTCATTCGTTACCATTGGATGCGTGGTTTGACATTCTTCTATGGAGTTCGGCGCAGCTAGGGCAAAATACCCGTTATTGAGCATATTCGTCATATTCATACCCCTTTTTGACCGAAAAAAATAAAATAAAATCATACCCTTACGTTTTCTAAACACGGAAGGCAAACTATTTTGAACTTCCGTATTTCAAACACGGAAGGCAAAAAGTAGTTTGTCCTTTCGATTTTTAAAAACGGAAGGCAAAAAGTAAATTTTTCCTTTCAGTTTTTAAAAACGGAAGGTAAAAGTAGTTTTCTTCTCTCGTGTTTTAAAAACGGAAGGTATAAAGTTGATTTGACCTTTTGTTTTTTAAACACGGAAGTTTTATATTATATTTTCCAAAAAATAAAAACAAACAAATAATTAATATAGCACAACTTCCGTTTTTAAAACACGGAAGTGTATTTTTTTTTTTTGGTGCCCCACCAAATTTTTTGTGGTGCGGTTAACAACACCCCTTTTTTCTAATAAATATCTTTGAAATTAAGATCATGTTGTATTTCGGATGATATTAAATTGTTCTAATGAGAACAATATCATTTGACAACTATTATATCAACATTTTTGCCTGATTGTGGTCCGAAAAAAAATAGTCAAAATACTTTGTTACCGTCTCCTTAGAAGGTTGAGTTAATCATTTTCATTAATTTTGGCATTTTTAAAATATAAGTTAGACAAATCGTCCATTTTTAACGGTTTTGCTATATGCATGGTGAAAATCTCGCCGGAAACACGGATGGGATTCGCAATTGCGTAGGCCGAATGTGCGGTTGTAATTTTTTTTAAAAAAAATTCTGCAAATCCGCAACCTCGCAATCCACAGTTGAATTTTTTTTTAAAATTTCTGCAACCGCGGATTGCGAGTTTGCGGGTTGCGATTGTTTATTTTTTAAATAAAATTCAGATTACCATATACTAAGTTAGTCCCTCTCCTTTAAATCAGATTACGGATAAATATTAACAATATTTGACGGTATCCCGTTGATATCAATTTTGGATATGCAATAATGATATTTGAATATATCGCGTTTTAAAGATATTTGAAGATAGATATATTTGGATATAAATATATTTTATTTCCTAGAATATTCGCCGAGGACCTCTATATATACCCTACGTGTTTAGAGCACAAATTGATATCAACAAGATATCGTCAAATATCGTTACCCTGCGTATTTAGACCTCTATGTATACCCTACGTGTTTAGACCTCTATATATACCCTACGAGTAATATTTATCCGTAATCTTATTTATTTATGATAGTGATTAACATGGTATACAGTAACCTGAATTTTATGCGAGTTTGCGAGTTTGCAGAAATCTGTAAAGTCGTAATCCACGGTTGCTGACAGTGTATTATGCGATATAATAACCATGTGAATAATAGCACCCTTTTTAATTATCGACATAAAGGTGGTTTACTAGTTGAATTGGTAAACACGTGTTAGAAGATCATCAATCCCTCACGTCACAACTCACAAGTCCGTAACTATACAATTAACGATAAACAACATTATTAAGCATAAGCTCAAATTAGCGGACCAACAAATTATTTAAATCAAGGGTCCTAATCCTAAATAAATTTTAAATTATAAGAATTTCAAACATAATCATGTTTATGCATTTATTTAAGATTAGTGTCAATAATACTTCACCGTATAACCTAAATGTGTATCCCGTCTCGTACATGAAAATATATTAACATGATATTCTAAAATTATACAGTATTTATTATAAAAAAAACTATTAAAAACATGGAAAAAAAAATTGAATTACAATGTGAGAATTAAACTAATAATGATCAGAATGTGCGAGAAATATAAAATAAAAATTAATCTAGTTATAAATAATTCATTCAACTAAAAATGATATAGATATAAGATAAATTTACAGAAAACCACCTCTTAAATACATGTGTTTTCACTTAACCACCCCTTAAATGGAAAATTACAGCAAACCACCCCTTATACATGCTCTGTCAACATAAAGCCACCCTTATTCAACTTTTGTCCAAAACCCATCACCTTCACATGAAATGACCAATTTACCCCCATCATCTAGGCCTAAATCCTATTATCCCAATACTAAACTCACAAAAGCCCTGAAATTTCAGTAAGCTTCTTCTGTTTTCTTCATTTTTTTTCCCTTTATTTTTTTTGAGATTTTGGTTACTCGAGATGACAAATTGTGCCACCGACGACTAGAGAAGACAAATTGCGCCACCGCAAGTTGGTAGCCAAGATGCTCATGCATCGTCGGCTTCAGCCTCTTGGAAATCGATTTGTCCTCAACGTCGACGGTCTCAACTCTCAAATCTCAATGAATGGAGAAGATTCGTCTTCGATCTCGTTAATTGGTTGAACCGAGGCCAAACCCAACTAGAAACGGAAGCAAGACAAGTGCGAGTAACCTACTCCTCCCAGCCATCGCCGAGTCGATCAAGTGTCGACGCCATATCCATGTCCTTGTCGAGCCTAGCGAACGAAGCTAGTTCGAGCAAAATCTGCAACCAAAATTATCAAATCATTTTAGGATTTTATTCAATCCAAGGATAAGGGATCACAAGGCTATGGAATTTATAGATCCAAATCCCTAATTCAAACAATACGCCATCAATTTCTCAAATCTATTTTGGGGTTTCATGACACTACTAAGAATCCCAGAACGAAACTAATGTAAAATCAAAGAGAAACCACAAATTGACATGGAGAGGGGAAACTAAAGGAGTTTTGGACGGAAATTGGGCAGGGGTGGCTTTAGGTTGACAGAGCATGTATAAGGGGTGGTTTGCTGTAATTTTCCATTTAAGGGGTGGTTAAGTGAAGACACATGTATTTAAGAGGTGGTTTTCTGTAAATTTGCCTAGATATAAATATAAATAAAATAACAACTAAACACTACCAAAAACACAGGAAATAGCCACGGAATTTTAGCCACGTCGTACAATCGTTGCCAAATCCGTAGCTGATAGCCACGACTATAGCTACGACCTGACAAGTCGATGCTATAATAGCGTCGAATGAAAATATTCGTGACAAAGCCCGTGGCTAGGGATGAAGAAATAATTCCGTGTCCGAAATTTTGGGGTTTTTAGCCACGAATATAAGTGTCGTGGCTGGTATCATGGCTATTAGCCACGACTTTGGCCACAATCACCTTTTCTGTGGCTGATTTCGATGCCATTTTTGGCGAGTCTTACCCGACATGTCAGTGTAGCCACGAATTTAGCCACGAATAATATCCGTTGATGTACTCATGACTAAGAATGTGAGGCAATTAGCAATATATAACCCGAGTTGGAGGTGAACAGCCACAAATTTAGCCACTGTTGGATTATCCGTGGCTGTATTCGACGCTAACATGGAGACGCCCATTATCACTTTGGTGTATCCGAATTGAGGAAATTCAAAAATTAAAGCAAATTAATTTGAAAGAAAAAATCAATTTTTAAGCCCAAAATCTCACCCAAAAAAAAGGTAGGGCTTATAGATGGTCAAACCCAATTTTAGAGAGTCAAAACCCAAAAAGGGTCAAGCCCATTAGTATTAGTCAAAGCCCAATGAATATGTAAGCCCAATTAATAACTCTCGACGTATGAAGAAGCCCAATTAATAGCCACGGTCATATCTGTTTTGTTTGTGTTTTGGGTAGTCGTATTTATGCTTGTGTTTTGGTTGGTTGAACTCGTGGTTGTGTGTTGGATGTGTTTAGAATGAACAAATTATGTAAATGGTATTTTATCTTTTGAATTGGTAAATAAAGAGCAGCCATTCCGGGGTTCGAGCCGGGGACCTATGACTATTATCCACAAGTCCTTTCCGGTGAGCCATTCCGGAATGGTTGGTATTTTATCTTGATATATTTATGTTTCCAGCATTATTAAATAATTATATTATATTTAAATGATATGTGGCAACAACATTAGCCACAGCCCACAGGCATTAGCCACACAGACAATAGCCACACGGCCACGGGTCGGGCGGGTCGACCCGTGACCCGCCGGGTCATGGGTCCACGGGTCCGAGGGTCGGGAAGGGTTAAGGGTTAGGGTTAGGGTCGGCTAAATGTGAACCCGTGACCCGCCGGGTTGACCCGGCGGGTCGATCAATATCAAAAAAGCCGATCGTTGGGTAGGGCCCACCATTTTGAACGTTTTTTTTTTAAAAACTAGCCGTTGCTCGGCTATGTGTGTAGTAGGCTCGATGTTCTTCCCAATTAATTTTTACTACACATCAATCAATCAAAATATCAAATCACTCTTATCCAATCCCGTCGACCGTCGTAATGTCGAGCAAAGGAAGCAAAAGTGGATGCTCGTCCTCGACGGCGTCGACGCCGAGCACGTCCGAATTGTTCGACCACCATTTCAAGAAGCTTGTCAAAGCCCCGGGCGAGACTGGAGGCCCTGAAGCGGAGTGTTGCTACTGTGGTAAGAAGTACAAGATCGGGAACAACCTTTGTATTGGCAACTTGAGGACGCATCTTGCCACGAAGCATCCCGACAAGTAAGTCCAAGTCCAACTACAAGCATCGGGAGTAAGTTCTTCAAACATGAACGTATGAAGAACTTAAGAAGTAAATAAAGTAGGAAGTAAGTTTGTTTTCTAGGTTGTAAACTTGTAATCTCACGCATGACGTGATGAATCCCCGAGCCCGATATCGACCGGACTATGAATCCGGTACGAGTTTGTAATCGTTGTTCGGTTTGTAATAAGAATGTGTGTTATGTGTTTATTAATTTGTTTTTTAACTAATCCAACATGTCAAAATAACAACCTTAGCATTTAAAAAAATACTAACAACCTTAGTTAGAATTTAAAAAAACATTTACACAAATAGAATTAATGGAAAAACAAAAAAATAAATTACAAAAACCCACCCGGCCAGCCCTCCAACGGTCGGCAAGTTTTAAAAAAAAAAATACAATACAAATGAGCAACGGCTCTTTTTTTTGAAAATAGCTGACCGACCCGCCGGGTCGAACGTTGGACCCGCCGGGTCGACCGTTGGACCCGGCCGATTTCCCTCCCCATTTCCCCTATAAATACTACCCTTTCCCTCCCATTTTCATCACACCATCTCATCACATCTCCTACTCTCTAATCACTCTCTAATCGCTCGAGAATCGAGGAAGTCGGAAGTCGGTGGTTCACGAATCAAGAATTCCGAGAATTCGCATCACCAATTCCTACTTCTATCATCTCTTTCTTTATTTTCATTATTTCGTCATTTGTCTTAATTACATATTTATATTATTTCAACATATATCTAATCCACTTTTATTGAAAATGTTTTCACGAGGTCGAAGGAGCGTTAGCGGAGCCCCGTCTTCAAGCAGGGGTGGAGACCGTGGAGGCGGCTCGGGATTGGGTCACCAACCGGAGCCTAGCCTTCGACGTAGTGCCTCTGTTTCCGGACCAGATCCTGACGACGTCGGGATCAGGCACTACTCGATGAGCATGTCGGAGTTGAGGAGGAGGAAGTTGCCCCTCTGGGAACTCCTTCCATGCCATCAACCGTCCCGACTCAGGAGTCCAGTTTGGAGGCCGAGGAGGATCCGGCCGCCACACCCGATCCCGAAGCCACACCAGTCGCTTTTAAGGCCGCCACAATGAAATTCTGGTTCACGAAGGGCCCGCCAGCACAGGGATGGGGCGAAAACTATTCCTCCGTCAAGTGCAGATTCTGCCCGCAGGTCTACAAACACAAGAAGGGGAACGGATATGGCAACTACGGACGTCATATCGAATCGAAGCATCCGGAGAAACTCGGCTTGGCGAGAGGCCAAACACAACTTACCGGGTATGCAACTACTTCCTCTCAACCCCCTGGTATATGGAGTTATGATTATGCTAGTTGTAGTGATAACTTTGCTGAAATGATAGCGGTTGAAGGCCTAGCTTATAGTTTTGCAGAACGTTTAAGTTTCAACGAATTTATTACGGAAAATGTTCAGCCTGCTTGGCAACCTATGAGTCGAAATACGGTTAAGAGGAAAATGATAAAAAGGTATAACACCCGCAAAGCTGAATTAATTGAATATTTTGAAAAACATAGCGATTTACATGTTTCAATTTGTAGTGATATTTGGACCGACCATTGGCAACACCACTCATATATGGGTGTTACTTGTCATTGGGTGGATGAACGGTTCATCTTACACAAACGAGTTTTGGCTTTTCGAGTTTTTGACGAGGCCCACACGGCCCGTAACATAGCTGCGGTTATTTTTAGAGTTTTACAAGAGTATAGATTGACTCAAAGAGTTTTTTCAATCGGTTTTGACAACGCATCTGCCAACACCGCCTCTATCCCAGATTTAACACAATATTGCCAGCCCGGGATAGGGGGGAGATTTTTCCATATTCGTTGCGCCCCTCATATTTTAAACTTATGTGTTCAAGATGGTTTAGCATATTTACAACAGATTACCGAACCTATTCGATTTGTTTTACGGGCACTTTGGCGAAGCAAACAGCTTCGCCACCAATGGCATCAATTTTGTCGATCTAGCAACCTTCGCCCGAAGAACTTCCCCCGAGATGTTAGCACTCGGTGGAACTCGACCTACAGAATGATTTATGATTCTTATCAATATAGAGAAGCTCTTTCCGCTTTTGCCACCCAAAACATCCCAGATTCAAACGTTTTTGTGGATGTGTGGGTTGTGGCTCGAGATATAATTGAGGTTTTCAAGGTTTTCAACGATGCAACCAAAACTTTTAGTCATGCTTACATTCCTACTTCTAGTGTTTTCTGTTTTGTCGCGATGAACATTGCCATAGCCCTCTAGGACGGGCTTCAAGTGCAATGCATATCCGACGCTGTTTTCACCATGCGGGAGAAATGGTTGTCTTATTACAAAGTTATTCCTGATATTTTCCTCGTAGCTTGTTGTTTCAACCCTAGATACAAATTAACTGGGCTTCAAAAGTTTTTAGAAAACTACTTTCCAACGCTCGAAGTCCAAGATGATCCTGATTGCAATGTTTCAATTATAGTTGCTAGAGTTAGAGGAATACTTGAATCATTATATACTCATTTTTCTACGGGCGCTAGAGCGCCTAACATTCCTCCTCCTGCGCCTTCAAGCTCGAGCGGATCCTCACGCACTAGTATTACCGCTCGAACTAAGGCTCTTGCCAGAGATATTTTTGGCACAAAGAGGTCGAGGTCGTTGTCGAGCCCGCACTCGGAGCTCGACGAATACTTGTCTACTAACTTTGAATTCCGCAGTGATGAAGATGAAGATTTCGATATTTTAGAATGGTGGGGCCGAGTAGAAAGACAGCGATTTCCGACCTTGCAGGTGATCGCTCGACAAATACTAGGAGCCCCTTGCTCCACCGTTGTAGTGGAACAATTATTCAGCCGAGGGGGCCAAATTCTTACCGAGAAGAGATCAAACTTGCTCCCTGAGAACCTTGAAGCACAAGTATGCCTCGCCGATTGGAAGAGGGCTGAGATGAGAATTCAGAAGAACTCCCTCAACACCGTGTCGGAGCAAGATGATGGAGCAGACTCGGAATTGGTCGGGTCCTCCGTGGACGGTGGAGTCGTCGTTCCCGGTAGCCAGCGCCAATCCGACATCGACGAATAGCCGAATAGGTAAGCGGGGTTCAGACAAACAGGTAAAGAACTACGTGGGCTTTGATTCCTCTCCCCCGGGAGGATACGTAGGCAATTGGGAAACCGATTCACGCCCTTCTTCCCTCTTTTGTTTTATTCCCCAATCAATGGCCAATGCCCAATAGCCCAAATACCCACAATTCACACATACAATTCACACATATATACATATACATCCGAAAATTGCAAAAAAAAAAAATCTCAACCCGGCCTGACCCGCCGGGTCCAACCCATTTCGAGTCTCCCATGCCACGTGTCCGACCCGGCAGTCCGACCCACCGACCCGCCGACCCGCCGGGTCAATCAACCCGCCGAGCCGTCCCAACCCCGGGTCAGGGTTAGGGTCGACCTCCCCGGGTTGTCGACCCGGCGGGTCGGACCCGTGGCCGTGTCTAGCTACGGGCATATTGTAGCCATGATCATACCCACATGCAGGCCACGACATTAGCCACGGGCATAGCCACGACAGTTGTTATGCTTCAATGGAGACTCCCACGTGCGAGGTCACGACATCAGCCACGAGCAAACCGTGGCTAATGTCGTGGATATAGCCACGAATTCCTCGGGTATGACCCGGCCACGGACATAGCCACGGAACTGTCAGATCGTGGCTATTAGCCACGGATGATGTGGTGGTGGCTGTTAGCATCGAGGCATATAGCCTCGAATGGCGACGAACGTCAAATTCATGGCTATGCCCGTGGCTAAACCGTTTAGCCACGGAAATTCGTGTCCAATTCGTGGCTATTTGACCATGGCTATTTCCTGTGTTTTTGGTAGTGAAAACTATACACACACGCACAGGCACACGCACACATTTTGATTTATATTTTTATCAATTAACTAAAATATATATCGATAGCTATTACTTATGATAACTTCATATAAATTATGACAATGTCGTTTATCGGTTTTAGTAATGAATGAGTACTGACGTCCATTGGGACTCGGGATCGGGGGTCATGTGCACACGTGCGCCCTTGCGCTAATAGCCTAGCACATAAGTCGGGCGGAGTTCCATCCTAAAACCAATTGGCAATAGGAGTAACCCCCTAGCTTATATACTAAGGCTTCTTTGTTCATATTATCGATGTGAGACTCTTTTGTTCTCTTCACATCTTCCATTCTCTGAACAATGAGATTAATCTAAATTGTCTATATCTATATATACTAATTTAAATGAGAAGAATTATTTTTAATAATTTTAATAAATATTTCTAAAATACTTATATGATAAAGATTTTTATAATTTTTTACTTTATTTATCAATTCTACCTTTTATATATTTTATATTAAAGCTTTTAAATATTTTATTAAGTTTTATGATATTAATTTTCTAATTAATTATTAAACTTTAATTTGATTAAAAAAAGCGTCATGAGGTTGGGATATATGTTAGAAAACCCGTTTTTTTTTTATTAAAACTAGCTAATGTTTCCTTAAAAAAAACCTATTTGATGCAAAAAAAAAAAAAAAGTAAACTACTTCGTATTTGATGCGGGACCATCCAAGACACCTCCAAACACGCCTATACTTGGGGATGGACCTATGATTCGAGCTCATGAGAATGTTGTCATCCTCAAGAGGAAGAAGAAGGCTCCCCCATGGGAGAAGGTCCAAAGGTGCAAGCTTGATGGTCGTTCGTGTTTAGATTCGTTCAGCCGTTTGACAGCTTTTCGACGTCTCAGTAAAATGAGTCGTACGGATTCAATATTAATCGGATTGGATCGTGCCTTACCTTGTCGGAACGAGGACGAAGAGATCTACAACTTTGTTGTTGAAGGTTTTTCCAGATTCGACCTAGAGCTTGGCCGAAAATCACATTCTTTGCAAGCTGTCACTGTTTTGCGCGGGAGTGCAGGTAGGTGCGCGGGCGTGCGGAGTGGGCGCGCGGGCGTGCAGCTCCGGGCTGTTGGATGCTGGCCACCGATCTCACATATGCCGAATTTGGGCTTTCTTAAGTTGTTATTTTAGAGACCTTAATTAATTATGTTATTTTAGTTATTTTAGGATTATTTAAATAATTTCTTTTATTTATTATTTTATTTAGTAAATTAGGTTATAAGAAGGCTAATCTCCATTGTAGAACTCAGACGTCTCTTTTATGAAATTTCAGTTTGTGTGAAACACAATTGAGAGAACGTCAATCGATTCGAAGCGTTGCTCATCGATTGCAAATTGGTTATAGATCCTGCTTGGTTTGCTTTGAGTTCGTCAACCTCGCGAGAGCTTGGTGATCCAGGTAATCACAAGTCCCCTCCTTGTGCCTCCAAGTTGTCCGCTTGGTTGTGTAGGGTTGTAGAGGCGGGCTTTATAGTCGTTGGTATTTGGTTCCTACCCTCTTAATTAGGAGGCCTGGGGTCTTTCCCTCGTTCTATTTTAGTTCGAATCAGTCCACTATCGGTCGTGTCTTTGTTATCAATTTCGAGTCTTGCATCTTGTTCATCGAGTCTTTGAGTCTTTTGCTTCCGTTCTTGTTTGTCTTTGTTTGATTGTCGAAGACCGGGCCACCCTACGGCTAACCCCGTATCAAATTGGTATCAGATTAGTGTCGATCAAATTGTTATCAAATTAGTGTGTACATCATTGTGACGGCAAAGAGAGTTCTCAAATTTGAGATTGGCCGCACCTTGCAATTCAAATTTGCCCAAACCCTAGTTTGCTTTCTATCTTTGGCTATCTTGTTTTATCCTAGATTTATCTATTTAATTGCCTTATTTAATTTGTTGAAATTTGTGGTAGATATATCTCATATTTTCTATCATATATTATCAAAGGCATAGATAGATTTATTTACCATATTTAGCCAAACCTTCATCTATATATATTTCATTAGGGCTACATAATTTTTTTTCTTTCACCATAGCATATAATTTTTTAGAGTCCTTTATTTCATTGTTAAATTTCTTGCATTAGGTTAAAAAAAAAAACAGTCCGAAATTTACAAAAAAAAAAAAAAATTACATTCAAAGCTTAGTCCTAGGAGGATAAAATTCACTAGGGGCAAAAGTAAGCTTTCAAAAAAAAAAAAAGGATTGTTGAGATCTAGTGCAAGAACTTTCAAGGACCAATTTTGGTGAAATCCTATAGCCCTAGTCGAAAGTCTCAAACACATACCTCCCAAACCATAAATTTTTTTTTAAGCCCTACCTTGCAACTACAACATCCATACTAAGGGTTTAAATCAAAAAGAGGTAAAAAAATCCAAGTTTTTCTTTCTTTTCTTTCATTTTCTTTTCCTCTTTTTGTGTGGCGTGTACTGCAGTGACCATACCGACCCCATACCGACCCCCTCCAGCCTCGGTACAGCCTCGGTACAGTGTTTGTTGAGTCCGGTTTTGGTCGATTTCGAGCCCCTTGTTGCTTGTTTCTTTGTTGTTTCTCTTGATTACTTTCCTTTGATTCTTATGTCCTTGCTTGAGTGTTGATTTGCCCAAAGCGGATTGCCCCAACAAGCTTGTCATAACCAATTCGAGAGAGAAGTGTGTGAGAGAAACACATTGTGAGTTGTTTTATTTTACTAATCTTTCACACAGTTCTTTGTTTGTCTTTATTTGCAATGTCTAATAACCAGGGCAATGACTGGTACACTACCTTCATGGAGAACATGGCTAAGATAAATGCAAACATAGCTAAGATAAATGAAGGAAATCAGAGGCGTGACGAGCCGCCTCGCGATGCAAGAGAAGGACAAGGACAAAGAAGGGGGAGAGGCCGAGACTTCCAAGAGGAGTTCTACTATTCGGAGCGTGACGACGACTTCCAAGAAGAGGAGTATTGGGAGCAACGCCCGAGGCGGAACAACAGAGGAGGTCGATACCACTATCGAGCACCTAGAGAGCCTGCGCAAGATGGCATAGGTAAGGTAAAGGTAAAGATTCCTCAATTTGATGGTAACACCGATCCAGATGCATATATTGAATGGGAAACTAAAATGGATCAAATCTGGAATTGTCACAACTTCTCTGAATATAAAAAGGTGCAATTAGCTTCTTTAGAATTCACCGGATTTGCTTTAATTTGGTGGGATAATCTAGCTAAAGAACGAAGAAGAGCCCTTGATCCGCCTGTTGCTTCTTGGACTCAATTAAAAGCACTTATGAGAAGTAGTTTTGTTCCCCAACACTATGCTAGAGCGCTTAGACAACGATTAGAAAATCTTAAGCAAGGTAGCAAAACCGTTGAGGAAATGTTTAATCTTATGCAAGAAACCATGGCTAGAGCTAATGTCGTAGAACCTTATGAGGATACAAATGCTAGGTTTCTTAGGATTTTGCATCCCGCCTTAGCTCATGACATTGATTGCTTTCCTTACTCTACTCCTACTGACTTGTTACATTTAGCTATGAAAGTAGAAAGGAATGCTAGATACAGGAGCCAAGGTGGTAGAATGTCGAGTGGGCAACCCCAAAGGTGGCACCAAAGCCAAGTGCAGCAGCCCCAAAGGAGGTTTGATGGCGGCTCAAGGGAGAGAGCAAGACAACCCCAAGGGAGGAGTGAAGACCGAATGCCTCAGGAGCCCATCGACAAAGGCAAAGCGCCTTGGAACGGACGTGATTCGTCTGGGGCATCTACTGGGCTGGCGTGCGGCGTGGGCGGGCGTGCGGCGTGGGCGCGCGGGCGTGCGGCGTGGGCGCGCGGGCGTGCAGCTCCGGGCTGTTGGATGCTGGCCACCGATCTCACATATGCCGAATTTGGGCTTTCTTAAGTTGTTGTTTTAGAGACCTTAATTAATTATGTTATTTTAGTTATTTTAGGATTATTTAAATAATTTCTTTTATTTATTATTTTATTTAGTAAATTAGGTTATAAGAAGGCTAATCTCCATTGTAGAACTCAGACGTCTCTTTTATGAAATTTCAGTTTGTGTGAAACACAATTGAGAGAAAGTCAATCGATTCGAAGCGTTGCTCATCGATTGCAAATTGGTTATAGATCCTGCTTGGTTTGCTTTGAGTTCGTCAACCTCGCGAGAGCTTGGTGATCCAGGTAATCACAAGTCCCCTCCTTGTGCCTCCAAGTTGTCCGCTTGGTTGTGTAGGGTTGTAGAGGGGGGCTTTATAGTCGTTGGTATTTGGTTCCTACCCTCTTAATTAGGAGGCCTGGGGTCTTTGCCTCGTTCTATTTTAGTTCGAATCAGTCCACTATCGGTCGTGTCTTTGTTATCAATTTCGAGTCTTGCATCTTGTTCATCGAGTCTTTGAGTCTTTTGCTTCCGTTCTTGTTTGTCTTTGTTTGATTGTCGAAGATCGGGCCACCCTACGGCTAACCCCGTATCAGTATTATACTAGGCTCCTTTGATTTAAATTTTGGAAAGGGAAAGGCAAAGGAAATGAATATAGTCCATTTATAGTTTAAGATATATTGTTAAAAAAATATAATCAATACCCTCTCATCCCAAATTTTCAAACAAAATTGGTTTTGTTCATTCTTATTTGAATCACTCATTTGAACAAGCAGGCAAAAATAAACCGGAAAAATCAAAAGCAAAATATTTACATTGAACTGCCTTTTATAGAAGTCTAAATCAAAAACATAAGATCCTACACATGATATAGAAGACAATACAAATGATTAAACTAGGTTTATGAAAAGGTTCATGAAAACGAAGAAAACCCGACCCTAACAATGAAACCACATTGAAAGTACACTAACCTCGACATGCATTCATCAATTCAACCATTGTAAGTATAAAATAACGATTGGTAGTAAGAGGGGAGACGATGATATGTTCGAACTAGAGAACAAAGCGAAAGAGAAACGACAAAACGAGGGAGAAGAGAGAAAGAGAGAAGACGTACTGTAAAACTGTCCGTGAGGACAATCACCTAATTTGAATTGCTCGGTGGACAATGGGTTAATTGGGAAAGGAAATTGGGCCGAGATGCCCAATTTTCTCTTTTTATTTTGTTTTGACACAGGAAAATTGGAGTGGAATCACGAATGCTATTCTGTATTATGAATGAGTTACAACATTCTAAAGTCCATCATATGACGAAGTCAAGCTAAGTAGTTTGTTGTGGTACGTTGTAAATCGATCTCTCGGAACACGTAGCAAAAGCCTATCGTCCCAAATGTCTGGAGCTGATTGAAGAAGGATATTGGAGAGTATCATCTCGATCTCTCTGTGGGCACTTCTAGCTTCCCCTTAGAATGTTGATGATAGTCAAGTTATCTCCCTCCACTTCTTCCTATGAGTTCTAGATACAACCTTTAGAAGACCTTCCCTCTTCTAAACTAACTTCCTACCTAGCAACCCAAATACACCAGTGAAACAAAGTTTTATGGATACCGGAGTACCCTATACGTTTGGGTAAAGAACCCTTAGTATAACCCTAATGAATTGTACGATAAAGCTCGGGGCTTCCGCCGAACTTCCAACTTCCAAGTGCTCAATCCTCGTAAAAACGCAGAATCAAGAAAAATACACATGAAGCATGGAGAAAAAAAAAGAAATTAAAATCTAAAAAAGAAGAATCAATACATGAGCATTGAATTGGCAGAACGCCTTTGAATCGATACCTGCGAATCCCCAATCGATACCAGCGAATCCCCAATCGGCACGAAGGACACCATGATCGAAGTCGGCGGAGGAGGAATGAATCCTAAGGAACCGTTCGTTCCAAATTGTGAAGAAGGGGGGGGGGGGAATTAAATCCTCGTGAAGCATGAACCCTAAGTAATGAAATTGAAATTCAGCAAAGGAAGATGGAGATGGGCAGGCAATCTAACCTCAGCGGATGAAGAAGACAAAGTCCTGAGCGGGATAACTTCGACGGAGGAGGAAGACGAAGGCATGAGGCACGAACGACGCCATTATTGAAGCCGGCGGAGGAGGAAGAGGAGGAAGATGAACGAACCTCTGGTAACATCGGCGGAGGAGGAAAACGAAGTCCTGTGTCAATGAATCAGCAGATGCAAGGAGGAGGAGCTCAAATCGACGGATGATTCGTGTGGAATCGAAATCGCCAGAGGTAGAAGGAGGGAAGCGGTGAATGAGGCAGATGAGCTGATGAGGTACGGTGAACCCTAGTCGGCTAGTCCAATGTGTGATAATTGGAAAAGAAAAAAAAAAGTAAAAGGAGAAAAAAAAAACGAAATAAGGTGATTGGTTAAAAACACAAAAACCATTGAGTGAATGACACGTGTAAAAAACTCTTTCCAATTAAGTAGTTATATAGATATAGATTGTTGTTGTTACGTGTATCCATTGTATCTTGACAGTTTATTTATCTAACGTTGCTTGTGCCCTGTTAATTTACCAAATTTATAACTGTTATTTCAAAATTTTACCTATTGATATATATTTTCTTTGAGCGTGTTATTTTTCTCATTGGATTTTGGATCAATGTCTTTCACAAAGTACTCTATAATAAGATTCCACATATAAAAAAAGGGATAATATTGAATATTCATGTTATATATTATAACAATTTAATTTCTTAATACAGTATAAAAAAACACGTCCTACTTAATTGCTAAATAGTTCTACAAGTGTCATTCAGTGATATCTTCTCCTCGATCTATAATGACAACATGATTGAGCATTTAAGTATATTAAAAATGTCAAATTAAATTTTTGATATGATAATTGATAATGACATTCCATAGCAGCTTCCTAACCGGTGATAATGTGATATAGTATATAGATTCTGTATGTCGTAATTAATGGTTTTATTTAATAAATATTAAAAACAAATAATATATGGAAATATTTTTCTATGCTGAAAGATAATTACGACTATTCAAAGTAAGAAAAGGCAACTAACTACAAGTCTATCTACAATGGCTAACCGAATTGATCAAGTGGCACGGTTCTTGACTTCATTTCCCCAATTTTTATTTTTATTTTTATTTTGGAAAAATATTGTGATAAGATCATATTCAGCCAGATACAATAGATATATAGATATTATACATTTAAACATACATATATATAAGATCTTATTAAATCTATATATTTTAACCTATCATCTTATGATATTATTAAGCTATTTTGAGCAATATAATTATCTCAAATCTCATAGATTTATCTCACGTGGCATTGTTATATCCAATCACAATATTTTTTTTATTCTAATTCTAAAACTTGATTTATGTATCATTAATTAAAGATCAAGCTAATCTTTAACCTATCAAATTAGGTTTTTATTCATTCAATAATTAATTATTCTTAATTCGATCTATTTACAATTACTTGAATTGAACTCAAAGCTAGTGTTGTTGTACCTTTAGTTTTCAAACTGCATGTGTTAGTGGAATTAAGATAAACAAAGTTTACTTTTAAGTGGAGAAATGCACAATTTGCAAAACAATTAAATTATAAGTGGGAAAAATATGTAAACTAATTGACTAGTTTGTATTGCAAGAAAAAACTGTTATTTTTCTAGTTTTCATACATTATAGAGAGAGAAAATTTGCCACTTGAATTGTATACTCCTTTTATTAATTGCTTTTGGCGTTAGAGCATGAGACCATGTGCAACCATGGGTTTTACTTACCTTATAAGTCTTAAAAGGTAAACCCATGGTTGCAAGCCAAACCTTAAGGGAAGGGGTTATCCCTTCCCACTAAGGTCACCTCTTCCCTTTTATTTTTACTTTATCTTTTTTTTAAACACATAAGTGGGTCATTACATATTATTTATATATATTTTTAAACACACAAGTGGGGAACAAGGTAACCTCATGGTTGCAAGGGTAACCTCTAAAGAAAAGGTACAAAAATTGCAAAATAATTTAGAGAAAAAAATATATGAGGTGGCAAATTATAATAAGGTGATAAAAATTGAAAAGGAGAAGAGGTAACCCCATGGTTGCACATGCTCTGAGCAACCATGAGATTTTCTTACCTTAAGGTTGGTAAAAGGTAAGCTCATGGTTGTGGGTTTTACCTTAAGGTAAGGGGATGAAAGGGGTTACCTTGGTAGAAAGAGGTAACCTCTTCCCTTTTCTAATTTTGTTTTCTTTTTTTTTATGAAAAAGTAACATCTTCTCTTTTCCATCCATATTTATTAATTGTAAACACGTGTAAAATGAAATAGAAAATATATTTATATTTCATTATTTTTTTAAATAAAATATCTCATTGGTTTAATTTTATTTTTCTCTATAATTTGAGCTCAATTTTACCCTATATATACCCACATCTTGATCTATTGTAGTTGCACTTATTCTCACTATGGATCACAATAATCCAAATAACCCACCAATTCCAAATATGTCTTTTGATCCAAATTTTCTAAAAAATTCTCAATTTCACGTGATGTTACAAATATTTAACAATTATTCAAAACCGAATGCCCAAGGCTATGATCCGAATTTATAGGTAGCTCGATTAGTATTTACGCATGTTATAATGTTTTTAACTTTGTTAGTTTTAACCTAGATGTAATCAAATATATTTATATCAAGTACTTGCTATTTTTATTTATTTATAAAACTATAAATAAAAATAATTGACAATAATATATGATGATAAAAATATAATAAAGGAAAAGATATGTAAATGAAAAGGAAAAGTGAAAATAAATTTGAAAATGGGTAAAAGAGGTTTCCCAAGGTTGTGGAGGAAACCTTTTAGAAAGAGGTAGAAAAAGTGAAAATAATTTTAAACAAAAAAATAAATGAGGTGTAAAGTTATGATAGAAAGAGAGAAAAAAAAAGGGGAAAGAGGTTTCCCCATGTTTACGGATGGTCTTAGAACTATCTAGCATCTCTTTCTACATACCCTAAACATGCACATTTAATTATAATAACAACTCAACAAAATCAAAGCAAACAAGTTAATATTCACTCGATCCTAACTCCATTGTTCTAATCAACCTTTCACTTACAGTTACAAGAACACCATCTGCTTATCCAGTTCGGATTCCCTATAACACCAAGTGTTACACTCGGTGTTACACTTAATTATTTTGGGTATAAATTCACATTTAAAAAAATTATATTTATATTCTATACACTTTTATTAACATGTTTATAAAATTTTATTATGAAAAAATATTATTAAAAATTATAGATAATTAAAAGATTGATTATTTTAGAAAATATTTTTTATATTTTTTTAACACAAATATTTTAAAAATAAAATTTTATAGACATCTTAATATAAGTGTTTAGAGTATAAATATAAATTTTAAAAAATTTTAATGTGAATTTATATTCGAAATAATTACGTGTAAGTGTTACAGGGGATCTAAATTGCTGGTTATCACGTCTCTGCACGTACTATAGCAACAACAATCTCCCTCTCTCTCTCATTCAAACATGTTCTGTAATAACCACAATTATCTAAAAAATACTACGTAAGAGCATCTCCAACAGTTTGTTAGGCCCTTGGTAGTTAGTCGATGTTGTTGGTAGAGTAAGGCAATGTAATAGGAGTAAGCATATGAATTTTGATTATGAATGAGAGTTTGTTTCTACAATTTGTGCTTATATACACTCCTAACACCACTCCCCTCTTAAGGAGACCTTGCCCTCAAGGTCTATGGAGAAGAAAAGTCGGGAAATTGGTGCAAAATGTGCCCAGCAGTCTCCCAGGTTGCCTCTTCTGGTGGTAGATTGACCCATTTGACAAGTCACTCAACCACGGGGTCACCATTTGCCAGCTGTTGTACTCTGGAATCAAGCACTGCTTCGGGAGCTACCACAATTTGGCTTGAATCCTCCATTGCTGGAAGCTCCGGCTGTACTGTCAGAGATGCTCCTACCCTATTCTTGAGATGAGATACATGGAAGACTGGGTGTAACTTCGAAGAAGCTGGAAGCTGTAGGTGATATGTAGTCTCTCCAATTCTCTTGATGATTTCGAATGGTCCATAGAACTTGGCGCTCAATTTCAGGCATTTCCTTAGTGCCAGTGATGTGTGTCTGTAAGGCTGTAGCTTGAGATAAACCCAATCCCCCACCTGCAATGTTCTCTTAGACCTTCTAGCATTGACAAAGAACTTCATTCTTTCTTGAGCAGAGCTTAATCCTTCATTCATAACTTGCAATGCCTCATCCCTTTCTTGGAACCAATATATCCTCCACTAATGCAGTTGTGACATGACTTGCTCTTAATCCCAATTGAGGTGGTTGGTATCCATACAAAGCTTGGAATGGGGATGTCTCCAAGGTTGTATGGTAGGTGGTGTTATACCACCATTCCGCTAGTGCTATCCACCTTGCCCATTGCATAGGCATAGCTGATGTCATGCATCTCAAATAAGCTTCTAGACACTGGTTTACTCTCTCAGTTTGTCCGTCAGTTTGTGGGTGATAAGTTGTGGACATGCTGAGAGATGTTCCCAGGCTAGAGAAGAGCTCCTTCCATAGATGACTAGTGAATACTTTATCCCTGTCAGAGACAATATCTCGTGGTAATCCATAGAGCTTGTACACGTTGTCCATGAACAGCTGAGCAACCTGGCTTGCTGAGAATGGATGGCTGAGCAACAGAAAATGACCATATTTTGTTAATCTGTCCACCACTACTAGGATTACATTGAATCCTTTAGACTTAGGTAATAGGTAAGCCTTCCACAAAATCCATGCTGATGGAGTGCCAAGGTCCTTCAGGAATAGGTAATGGTTGTAACAGTCTTGGATAGGCTACTGTCTCGTGCTTATGCCTTTGACAAATATCACATTCCTTGATGAATGTTTCCACAAATACCTTCAACTTAGTCCAATAAAACAATGACTTGATTATGTGGTAAGTAGCTCTGCCACCTGAATGTCCACCAGTAGCCTCACCATGAAATGCTTTAGTGATCTTGGATCTCAACTCCTGTTTGTTCCCAATCACCACTCTCCCTTTGTACCACAGTATATCTCCCTGCCATGTAAACTTTGAGTGTGGATCTACAGCAGCCTCAGCCTTGACCTTGTCAATTTCTTCTTCACCCACATAACTGGCACTCACTTCTTCCATCCAGGATGGTGTGATCACCACCATTGCTTGGCATTGCCCTTTGATTGCCCCTGGTGCAGACAAACCTCTTCTTGACAATGCATCAGCTACTGGGTTGCACTTTCCCATCCTATACTGAATGGAATAAGATAATCCAAGCAATTTTCTAGCTGCCTTCTTCTGTAGGTGAGTTGTCACTTGTTGATCTAGCAAATGTCTGAGGCTCTGGTGATCTGTAATAATCACAAAGGGTTGGGGTTCCAAGTAATGGCGCCTTCTATCAACTGCATAAAGAATTGCCAACAATTCTTTCTCATAAGTGGACAAGAGCAGATGTTGTCCATGTAAGGCTTTGCTAATGAAAGCCAATGGTCTTCCTTGCTGCATTAATAATGTACCAATGCCCACTTCACATGCGTCTGCCTCAATTTGAAATGGGAGCGAGAAGTTGGGAAGAGCCAGTACTGGTGGGGAAGTAAGCAATTTCTATATTTGTTGGAAAGCAGTTGTACTACTAGTGGTCCACACAAACCCTTCCTTCTTCAAAAGCTCAATCAGTGGTCTGCAAATGCTTCCAAAGTTTTTGATGAATCGCCTATAGTAGCCTGCTAGTCCCAAAAAGCTTCTTAGCTCCTTCTCAGTCCTAGGTGCAGGCCAGTTCACAATAGCCTCAATTTTGGAGTTGTTAGTGGCTACTCCCTCCTTTGAGATCACATGACCCAAATACTCCACCTGAGCCACTCCAAAACTGCATTTAGATCTCTTAGCAAAAAACTGATGATTCTCCATTTTTCTTAAGACTGATTTCAGATGGTTCACATGTTCATCCATAGATCGAATGTAAACCAATATATCATCAAAGAAAACTAGAACAAATTTTCTTAGAAATTCAGCAAATACCACATTCATGAGTGACTGGAAGGTAGCTGGAGCATTGGTTAGTCCAAAGGGCATCACATTGAACTCAAAATGTCCATTGTGAGTTCTGAAGGCAGTCTTTGCTATGTCATTGCTCCTTGAAGCTCATCCAAAAGCTCTTCAATATTGGGGATGTGATGCCCTTTGGACTAACCAAGTAAGAGCTCTTCAATGTGATGCCCTTTGGACTAACCAAAGCTTTTCAATGTGAGCTCTTCAATGTGATGCCCTCTGAGGTCTAGCTTGGAGAACACCATTGCTCCCTGAAGCTCATCCAAAAGCTCTTCAATATTGGGGATGGGAAACTTGTCTTTCACTATTTCTTCATTCAACCTCCTGTAGTCCACACAGAAGCGTCATGTGCCATCTTTTTTCTTCACCAACAGTGTTGGAGATGTAAAGGGGCTCTGGCTGGGTCTAATGAGGCATGTTTCCAGCATTTCCTTCACTTGCTTCTCGATCTCATCCTTCTGGCCATGTGGGTAGCGGTAAGGTTTGGAGCATATGGATTCTGTGCCTGGCTTTAAGGGTATGTTGTGCTCACACCCACGTTCAGGAGGAATGTGTGTGGGTTCCTCAAAGATTCCCTTGAATTGGTCTAGTACTTCACCAATCCTCTTTGAAACTGGTTCTTCTGCAGCACACAGATGGAAAACCTGAGCTACCTGAATTATAGCCTCATGCTCCTTACTTCTTACTAATGACTACAACTCCTTTCCAGTAAGGTGTTTGATTGCAGCTCCCTTCCTTGACTCGACAATCCCTTGCAATTCTACCTGTTGTCCATCCTTAGAGAAGGCGATGGTAATTCTATTATAATCGAACTGTACTGGGCTATAATTCTTCATCCAATTCACCCCTAACAACAATTCAAATTCGCCCACCTTCAATGCTCGAATATCAAAGGAGTAGCTACCCCCTTGCATACTCCATTTGAAAGCCTTACATTCCTGTCTATAGAAGAGCTTTCCTTTATTCAGTCCTTCCACTATCATCAGTGTAGCTGGTGAGAGATTGAAGCCCGCTTCCTTAGCCACCATTGGATCAACAAAACTGTGAATTGATCTGCTATCAATGAGGATATTGATCATCCTATCCCCAATGTAGCCTTTGACCATGATAGAAGTGTCCGAATCGTTCCCCGCCAGTGCTCTTACAAAACTTTCCTGTTCTTCGTCAATCTGATCCACACCTGGTGTTCCCGGCTCCCCTGGTTCAATTTCTTCCTCCGATTCCGTGGCCTGGGATGTCAGATACTTCATTGAGGAAATCTTGCAGCGATGGTCGACAAAATACTTTTCCCCGCACCTAAAGCACATCCCCGGAGTTCTTTTGAAGTCGGTTGGGTTCTTGGTGCTCGTCTGATTTACTCGCACATTTTCTTGCGGTCTGAACATGGAATTCCCCCCTTTCCATGGATTCTTACTCATCTTTACCAATGCCTGGACTGCGTCATTATGCAATCGGGCGAGTTCCAATCCTTCAGCGAGATCTCTTGGTCGTCCCAGTTTGACCAGTGGCTTGATTTCTGATTTCAATCCACTAATATAGCTCGTTACGAAATAGCTTTTCGGAAGGTGTGGATTATACGACAACATACCTACCCTCAGATCTTCAAATTTCTTGTTATACTCTTCAAGATCGTCTTCCTGGGCCAATTTGTTGAATTCCTCAACTATCTTGACTCCTTGTTTCTCTCTGAATCTGCTGCACAGGGCGTCGCTCATTTCCTTCCAACGAACGCCCCTTCGTTGCATCAGGTATCCTTGAATCCACGTATCGGCGCGATCTTGCATATACATGGCCGCCAATTCCACCTTCTGGTGTTCTTGAATGCCGAAGATGGAGAAGTACTTCTCGCACTTGCGCACCCAGGTACGAGGTTTCTTCCCGTCGAATGGTGGAAATTCGACTTTGGGAAATCGGTTATGTCCGGACAAGAATCCATCGTTCCTCATTAGTGGAGGTCTATACGGTCCTGAATCTTCCATGAATTCCCGATTCGCACCCGGTGGAGTCTTGTCCTGTTGATCGCCTCCGACATTGAAGTGTAGTGTTGCTTTCTGGCTTTGGATCCGAATCCATTCCGCAATTTGTGCCACATTTTGATCCGTTCGTAGCTGCATTTGGTGAAATTACTCTGTCGATTTCCGGAGATCTGCAATGGCTTGTTGTTGTGCTTGCAAAATCTTGCATTGATCGTCCTGTTTCTGAACAGCTTCCGCCAATCTCTCCTGTGTTGAAGTCGCAAATTGCTGAAGCTGCTGGAGTTGGCCATCCACTTTCTCCGTCGTCTTCAGTCGCGTGCCGTCCACCATAGCCGAGAATCGCAAGTCTAATACCAATCTGTTAGGCCCTTGGTAGTTAGTCGATGTTGTTGGTAGAGTAAGGCAATGTAATAGGAGTAAGCATATGAATTTTGATTATGAATGAGAGTTTGTTTCTACAATTCATGCTTATAAACACTCCTAACACAATTTTCCCGTTTTGAGGATCGGATTTGAGAGTTTTTGGAGAATTTTAAGATATTTTTTGGTCCAACTGATTCTCCATCGCACATTTTCCGAAATGGAGAAACAATAGAGAAAATAGAGAGGATTCTCTAACCATCTCCAACAGCTTCCCTAAAATTTCTCCAA
The DNA here is from genome assembly GCA_037127255.1 of Persicaria tinctoria. Classification (NCBI taxonomy): domain Eukaryota; kingdom Viridiplantae; phylum Streptophyta; class Magnoliopsida; order Caryophyllales; family Polygonaceae; genus Persicaria; species Persicaria tinctoria. The sequence goes on from JBANSL010000006.1 coordinate 39,551,421, forward strand.
AATGGAAAAACAAAATACACATTCTTCAAATTATTTTTGCTTTAACTTCAACAACTTCCCCATTTCGAAAATTTGGAGAATCATTTACTTTGGAGAATGCTGCAGATTTAGGAAATGCTCTCTATTTTTTCTGATGTTTCTCCATTTTGAAGAATGTGATAGGGAATCTGTTCGACTAAAAACTACTTAAAAATTCTCTAAAAACTTCAAAATCTCCAAAATGGGAAACTATTGGAGATGCTCTAAATTTACAGCATTCTCCAAACTAAATGATTCTATATATTTTGTTTCTTCAATTTGGAGAAATTTTAGGAAAACTGATGGAAATGGTCTAGTAATAGGTACTCTTAACAAGTGGGTTTCCTTCTTCTTTTGTATATTACACCATTTCCCTATTTCATACTAAATCGGATCCTTAATTTGCTAATGTGGTTAAAAAAAAACTTATTCTTCATCTTTATTAATTTTTAGACTTTATATTTTGTTTTCTTTAACTACCTTAGAAATTTTTTGAAATGATAACCGTGAACCCCAATGAAGGTCACCACTCGATGTATCAATACATGCATCACTTAGTTATATAAGCGTCAAATTAATATTGAAAAAAAAAAGAGTATATGTTTACACTCCAAATAATTATATGCATGTGTGTGCACATGTTTATCTCGAAAATATATATTTTGATTTTCTACAAAATCAAAAGCTTGGTTTTTCCATTTTGATAAAAAAAAATGTATTTTTTAAAAATTTTATAAAATGATTTTCAATAAAAAAAAAAAAAGAGGGAATTGCACATACTAACCCAAAAACCCGAAAGTGTTGCAAGGTTAACCCAACCCGGTTTATAATTGGGTGAAACCGGATAGTTGGGAAACCCTTGGAGCCGGTAGCAGGTAAGGGAGGGGGTGCAACCTTTCAATGTGTGACACCTGACCAGAGAGAGAGAGGGAACAAGTCCCGTCTGCAGAGGAGAGAGGCGGAGAGAGAGAAAAAGCAATTGAGAAATGACAGGAGGGAGGGAGGGAGAGAGAGAGAGGTGAAAAAGAAAAGTGAAGTATGAGAGGAGAGAGAGAGATCAGTAGAGTGTCAGTGATGGGGTATAAAAAGATACTGTTACTCACTTCAAAGAAGCATTTGGGCGGGGGTTTATTTGCATGTTGACGTGTCAGCAGTTAGTTTTAACTAGACACCCAAAGCAAAATCACATGACACATATTGGAATCAACTGGGCAAGATTTATCGGAGAAACAGATTCTCCATCGACTTCGGATAGAAAATGGGCAAGTTTGCTTTCGATAAAGGTTATGCGAGAGGTGTCTCCCTCAAATCTCAAGCAAATTTACCCATTTTCTATCTGAAGTCGATGGTGAATCTGTTTCTCAAATAACTCATGTCCAGTCGATTCCAATATATGTCATGTTGTTTTGCTTTGGGTGTGCAGTTAAAACTAACTGCTTACATGTCAACTTGCAAATAAACCCCACCCAATTGCTTCTTCTTCGAAGTGAAACAGCAACAGTAAAGTTGCAGAGGAGAGAGGACCCTTCCATCTCTCTCTGTCCTATCCCCACTGATCTCTCTCTCTCTCTCTCTCTCTCTTCTGCAACTTTACTTTTCTTTTTTCACACACACACACACACACTCTCTCTCTCTCTCTCTCCCTCTCTCCTCTGCAGGTTTCTCTTTCCACTACAGACCTTCTTTTACTTTTCTCTCTCTGTCTTATCCTCACTGATCTCTCTCTCTCTCTCTCTCTCTCTCATCTGCAACTTTATTTTTATTTTTCACTCCTCTCTCTCTCTCATGTCCTCTATCTCCTCTGCACACTTTCTCTCTCTCTCTCTCTCTGATTTTTTTTTATCGAAAGCAAACTTACCCATTTTTTATCCGAAGTCGATGGTGAATCTGTTTCTCCGATAACTCTTGTCCAGTCGGTTCCAATATGTGGCATGTCGTTTTGCTTTTGGTGTCCAGTTAAAACTGACTGCTTACACGTCAAACTGCAAATAAACCCCAGCTCGATCACTTGCTTCTCCTTCGATGGTTTTTCCCTGAAACTTAAGATTTAATTCAAATTATATTAATGGTTCGATGGTTTTTCTCTGAAAGTTAAGATTTAATTCAAATTATATTAATTCCCCCTTACCGTCACCCCCCCCCCTCCTATCTTTGTCTCTGTCTTATCCCCTCTATCCTCTCTCTTTTTACCGCCTGGGTTTAGGGGGGAGGGCTACACTAGAACCAGGAAAACATTAAACCATACCTCGCCTGACTACTACAAACATGACAGGTTGAGTTATAAACATGACATCTGACTACTACAAACATGACATAAATCAAAGTGTCGGCAAATCCATTAAATGTTCAAAGGTATCGCAAGATTAAACATATCCAAGTCTCCCTACTCATGGTATTTCGTATTCCACATAGCCATTCCCAAATTTCCCCAAAATCCTCAATTCCTCCAATTTCGCCAATCCCCCTATTCCCCCAATTTCCCCATCTAACTACAACCAATATATCCATTTTCGGGGTGTATGACCTGTTTGATGTCCGCCTCTTCTTCTCCTCTGCAGACTTGCTCTTGTTCTTCTTCGAACTCCTTCATCTTCTTCCTTCCGTTTTTTATTTTCTGTGAGAGAGAGATGGAGCAATTATCGACAGTTGTTTGAATTGACATGCTTTTGTCAATTAACCCCCCCCCCCCCACGTCTCCCTCTCTCTCCCCCATCAATGCAACCGGTCTCTCTCTCCCTATTGTAACCGGCTGGGCTGCAAATTTTTAAGGGTTTGGGCTAACTTTTTGCAAATAATATGAATAGGGGATAGGGAGTGCAACCCAACCGGGTTTTTAGGTTAGTTTTGCAAATAACCCTAAAAAAAATTGCAAATATATAAATATAGTTGTTGAAATATAAATATATTTTTAATCTTTTTAAATGTTGATTTGATACTTTTTTTTTTACAGTAGGCAAGAAGTAGATCGACTCGGCGATCTAGAAGATCGACCCAGCGATCTTGAAGCCATCAACAGATGGCTTGAATGACCCTACGCAGAGGGTCGCCAGTAAAAAAAAGAAAATTTTTCTAAGATTACAATTACAGAAATTTAAAATTAAAAATATCTAGAAAATTACAACTATGTTTCTTCCCATCAATAATTGGAGTCTTGATTCTTGATATCTGTTCTTGTAGCTTGGAAAGCAGTGCGGGGCAGCATCATCTTGCATGTGATGGCTTGACCTCGAAAACTTGAGATCTGACTTTGCAAAACAATAATCATGGTTTACGGTGGTGGTGATTTCGGATCTAGACCAGGAGTCATAGATCCGAACACCCATCAATAGGCTAATTTGAGATTTTCAAATCTGTGTTTTTTTTTATTTTTGATTGTGGAGGGAGGACCTCTTTTGTTGAGATTGTGTTTGAATTTAATAGATTTGAGATTTGAGTGGAGGGTAGGTTTGGTTTTCCGAAAAGGGATTTTTTCAAGGCTGAGGGAGAGGGGTAGCCGATAGGGGCGGCGGAAGAGAGGAGGAGGAGGAGCGGCGTCAGAGGTCTCCCAAATCGGAGAAACCAGGGCGACACGGGGGAACAGTGATGATGTAGGAAAGGGAGGTCGTCGGATCGCGACTCCAGGCAGTCGGAGAAAGAACACCGGCGGCGACTGGAGCTTGAGCGGCGGAGGATGAGCCAGGGTTGTGTTTTGTGGGGTTTTTTTTTGTGGGTTTTGTGGGAGGAGGGCACCGCCAGGGGAGGCGTGGTGCAGAAGTCGTCAACCACGACTGAGCCGACAAGACCCGCAGAGGAGGAAGAGAGGAGGAGACGGAGCGGCGTCGGGCCTCCCAAACGGAAGACACCAGGGCGACTCCAAGGGATCGAGTAGCAAGAAGAGTGTAGAGGAGGAGGGATATGGCCATATGGGTACCTGGGGACCGCTGTACTGGCCATCGGGCGAAGATCCACCATTAATGGTGGCGGCGACCGGAGCAAGGGCGGCGAAGAAGAACCATTAGGGTTGAGTTTTGAGAGTTAGGTTTTGTGGGTTGGGTTTTCCAGAGGAGGTTTTAGAGGGAGTTGCATGCTAGCGGCGGGGAGCTAGCCGGACAAGCCACCGGAGGCGGCCGTGGGTGAAGGAAGAAGAAAGCCATGGGTGGCGGCTAGGGTTTTTTGTAGTTGAAAGAGAGAGCGTTTCAAATCCGACTGTGTTTAGACAATCCACAAAGGCAACCAAATGTTGATTTGATACTTAAATAATGTATTTAGTGTTATAATCGAGTTGTGTAGATGATTTTTTTGTTGTGAACCATAAAAGATGATCGATTTACAAAAACTCCTCATTATTATATACGGTGTAGATGATTTTGTATTAGACTTTTTCCTTTAGAAAAATGGCATTTTTAATAAGTGGTGCAAAGGAGTTGATTTTATACTTAAAATGAAAAAAATTCAAGGGAAGTGGCAATAAATGTCCTCAACTTTGGGACGGTTGTACTTGTAGACCACTATATCATAGCTTTCCAATTTGCTCGCACCAAAAAAAATAGCTTTCCAATTTGCAAAAAGTAACATCAATTTTGGAGGAAGTCGTATGGTATATAACAATACCTCGATCAAAAAAGACGTCGTTTAACTTTTTTAACACGTATTTTAAGGAGCTAAAAACTATATAAAATATTAACTTTTTTAAAATTATTTTTTTACAACTTAATATTTGTTGGTAATAAGTATTAGATTATAAAAAAAAATAATAAAAAAGTTAATATATTATATAGTTTGTACCTCCTTAAAATACGTATTAAAAAGTCAAAGGATATCATTTTTTGATCGGAGGGAGTAGCTGATAGCATATCATTGTTGACAACGAATCTTTCAGGTAACGTCGTAATTAAAATACACCCTACCAATAATCACTCTTTCATCTGCTCTAAGCTCATCAACATAAGAGTTATAAGAAATATTTGGTGTTATATTTTAGGTAGTTAATAATGATTTCAGAATCTCCTTTCACAATAAGATCTACAGTTTTCAATTCAAGATCCTTTAAAATACCATTTCTCAGGGCTAGAGCTTCAGCCACAATCGGTTTCTGCCCCTCCACTAGCTAGTTTGCCTTCAATGCTAATCGGATTCCCATTCCAGCCTTAGATAATGCAGCCAATAGATAATGACATTGTTGTTGGGGAAACTTTAGTTGTGGGAAAGGTCTTGGATCTGATTATGTCGGATGGCCCCGCTTTGGCATTCATCTTATTGTGGATAAGACCCGGGTTTTTTTGGCCTATAGAAGACCCTAGGAGTCGGCTTCTTGGGATGGTGTCCCCCCCTCTCGTGCTCGACCTTCGCGCGGTGTCAAAGTTCTGGGTAGGCCTGTTAGCGCGTGCCTTGTTGTCGGCATCGACCATGTGGCGAAAAGAGTGACTAGGACCATAGAGATTGTGGATTATGTCATGAGGATTGACGACACACAGTGTGAGTTGCTTTTGCTTCGGCCTTGTACGGGTATTGCTAAACTTTACTTTGCTTTGAGTACTTGTTCTCCGCGTGTCTTTGGGCCGGCCCAACTCTCCTTTACTGTGGCACTTCGTTCTAGCTTGGAGCGTATTGTCACTGTCTGGCCTGGGTTTGGAGATTGGCAGTGGCGGCTTGCCACCTTCTCTTTTCATTTTGGTGGGCTCGGAGTGTATGTTGTTAGGGATGTCCTACATTATGCTTTCTTGTCGTCTCGTTTGCAGTCTGTTGAGTTGCAGACTAAGCTCCTACATCCTTCTAGTATATTATTGTTGGTTGTCCTACTTTTGATGATGCTTTCCGTGCTTTTATTGACCACGAGTTTTGATCCTATACGCGACCCTAGTGAAATCGCTCCCCCAAACTTATGAAAAAATTGGCAAATACATATTCCACGAAGGTTCCTCCTACTTCAGACTCTGTTTTCTCTTTGACTATGCGACATGTGACATTGTGGAAGTCAGTAGGGTGCTCACTCCTCCGATTGGTTGTGTGTACTTCCTATTTCTAGGCTGGGGCGGTCTATGAATGGAAGGGCATATTATAGTGTGCTTAGCTATCAAATGGGTGTTTCATTGTACGTTCACGGTGTCTAGACCCTTTTCGGCTTGTTCTCAGGTCTTTGATGATGATGTCTATGGAGATCATGCTCTGTTTTGTGTTGGTATCGTTGGCATTAAACACCTTATTCGATATCTGTTATAAACCGAGTTGGGACTTCTACCTTATAGGAGGTTGATATCATTTTGGTTGATGGCAGAATAAGCCCATTCGTCCGACGAATTTACTTCTTTATTCTTGGGACATGGGGCGACGGGGGCGTGATGTGTGTTGATCTGGCGAGATCCTCCCCATTTACTCAGTTGGGGGTGTCTGGCTTTGTCCCTGGTCGTGTTGTTGTTGATGCTGCTTAACGTAAGTATGTCAAGTAACGGGATTTGTGCATGACATCTGGTTATGATTTTCTGCCCTTTTCCTTCTCTTCGTTGGGGGAGCTGGATACAGATGTTATTGCCTTACTGAAGCGGATTTAGAAATTCTCGGTATTTCAGGATGTCGAGGCTTGTGCTGTAGCTTATATTTTTACTAGAATTAACTTTTTTTATCGCCAAGGGAGTGAGTGCCCACATAGTATTTTGGCTATCCACTAATTTCTTGTAATATGTAACTAGTATAGTTCCCGCGCCATGGCGCAATTTTTTTAAAATAAATTTTAAAATTAAAATAAAATAATATTATACAATTCAATAAAATATTAGTTTAATATTTTGAATTAAAATTAAAATTATACAAATAAAACCATAAAAGAAAGATACAATAACCGCAATCAAGATGAACTCCATTGTAAGTTAATATTAATTTAATATTTTAAAATAAACCCATTTGTTATTTCAAAGATGAAAATCAATTGCAAAAAATAAAAAGGGGAAAAAAAGAAAAAACGATTAGTTGAAGGGAAGGAAAGGCAAGAGAGAGTGATACGGGGTTAGCCGTAGGATGGCCCGATCTTCGACAATCAAGACTCAAAGACAAGAACGGAAGCAAAAGACTCAAGAACAATAACAAAGACTCGAAATTGATAGTAAAGACACGACCGATAAGGACTGATTCGAACTAAAATAGAACGAGGCAAAGACCCCAGGCCTCCGTAGAGAGGAACCAAATACCAACTACTATAAAGCCCGCCTCTACAACCTTACACAACCAAGCGGACAGCTTGGAGGCACAAGGAGGGGACTTGTGATTACCTGGATCACCAAGCTCTCGCGAGGTTGACGAACTCAAAGCAAACCAATCAGGATCTATAACCAATTGTGCAATCGATGAGCAAGGCTTCGAATCGATTGACTTTCTCACTTGTGTTTCACACAAAGGAAGAATTTCTCATAAAATTGTACGTGAATGTTCTACAGGAAGAGTCGGCCGATCTTATAACCCTAACATAAGAGATTGGCCGAAAATAATAATAAAAATAATAATTTAAGGAAATTAATAAAATAACCCTAAAAGTTTCCTAAAATAGCTTAAGTAGGAAAGTTGCTAAAATAAGCAATAAAACAAGGTTCCAACACTTTAGGACATTCGTCCCTAGCAAGCCTAAGGCGGCTCGGCCTCAAGCACCCCTATACACATATAGGTCTTCAAGGTAGGCTCCGGAAGTTGAACCGTGCTCGAGAATAACGCGTGACTCACAAACAAGAATGAGTCGCGTTGGAGCTTCTTAGCTCGAGCTCTAGTCATCGGTCTGTCTCCGAGTATGAGCGGCGCATCCGGAGGTGTAGATGACGGTGTAGAAGATGGTCCCGCATCAACCTCCCCTTCTTGGAAAGGATTCGACCACGAATCCTAGTCCTCGTCCACGGCAAGATATGGAATGAGATCCGCGACGTTGAAGGTAGCACTCACGCCATACGTTCGAGGAAGCTCTAGCTTGTAGGCATTGTCGCCCACCTTCTGTAGAACCTTGAAAGGTCCATCTCCTCGCGGTGCGAACTTGCTCTTCCGCTCGTTGGGAAACCTCTCCTTCCGCAGGTGCACCCACACTAGATCTCCAGGCTGGAATGTCACCAATCTGCGGCCCTTGTTGGCCTTGCTGGCGTTGTACTCAACCTTCCGCATGAGATGCTGGCGCGTCCGTTCATGTAGCTCCTTGACGAACTCAACATGCTTACCTATGTCAAAAGACTCATTCTCTCTCATAGGATATGGAGTAAGATCAAAGGGGGTTAGTGGATTAACACCGTATACACATTCAAAAGGAGTGATTTTAGTTGAGGAATGCATTGTCCTATTGTAAGCAAATTCCACATGAGGCAAGGCTTCTTCCCAAAGCTTCAAATTTTTCCTTAAAATGGCTCTAAGGATAGTGGTTAAGGTCCTATTGGTCACCTCAGTTTGGCCATCAGTCTGGGGGTGACTAGAGGTAGAGAATAACAATCTAGTTCCCAATTTGTTCCATAAAGTACGCCAAAAATGACTAAGAAACTTAACATCCCTATCACTCACAATTGTCTTAGGCACACCATGCAACCTAACTACTTCCTTAAAGAACAAATTCGCAACATTCGTAGCATCATCAGTCTTATGGCATGCTATAAAGTGAGCCATCTTAGAAAATCTGTCCACAACAACAAAGATAGAATCCCTCCCCTTCTTAGTTCTAGGCAATCCCACAATAAAGTCCATAGAAATATCTTCCCAAGGGGCAGAGGGAATCAGTAGTGGGGTATACAAACCATGGGGCATAAGCTTAGACTTGGCCTTTAAACAGTCAATACATCTCTTAAGGCAATGTTCTACATCCCTAAGCATATGTGGCCAAAAGAAGTGAGACTTAAGTGTGTGGTATGTCTTATCTCTCCCAAAACGACCCATCAAACCTCCACTATGGGTTTCATTCACTTTAATTTCTCAGAAAAGAAGGCTATAGGCTTACCTTCTTGCATGAGGATGCCTCCAATCCCAACTCCGCTAGCATCACATTCAACCTCGAAAGGCTGAGTGAAATCAGGCAGAGCCAGTAATAGCGCATGAGTGAGCTTCTCCTTGAGCTTGCAAAACGCCTCCTCCTGAGCTGGACCCCACTTGAACTCACACCGCTTCCTTGTGAGCTATGTGAGAGGGGCTGCGATGGAGCTGAAGTCGCGCACAAATCTCCGATAGAAGCTCGCTAGGCCTTGGAAACTCCTCACATGGCCGATATTGGTAGGTGCCGGCCAGTCCTGGATTGCCTTGATCTTGGCATCATCGACTCGCAATCCGCTTGAACTCACTACAAAGCCCAGAAAAGACACTTGATCATTACAAAGCTCACATTTCTTAAGATTGGCATACAAGTGTTCTAATCTAAGAGTAGAAAGTACTTCCCTCAAATGTGCTTCATGTTCCTCAGGTGATTTACTATAGATAAGAATGTCATCAAAATAAACAACAAATTTACCTATGAAATTCCTAAGCACATGATTCATTAGTCTCATGAAAGTACTAGGTGCGTTAGTCAAGCCAAAAGGCATAACCAACCATTCATAGAGTCCAAATTTAGTTTTGAAGGCTGTTTTCCATTCATCGCCTTTCTTCATCCTAATCTGATGGTAACCGCTTTTTAAATCAATTTTAGAGAAGATAGAAGAACCATGCAACTCATCTAACATGTCATCTAAGCGGGGTATAGGATGGCGATATTTTACAGTTATGTTGTTAATGGCCCTACAATCTACACACATTCGCCATGAACCATCTTTCTTAGGGATTAACAACACAGGCACAGCACTAGGACTCAAACTTTCCCTAATGTATCCCTTGTCCAACAGTTCCTGGACTTGGGATTGAACCTCTTGGGTTTCAGTGGGATTCATTCTGTAAGTAGGCCGATTAGGCAATGCAGCCCCTGGAATGAGGTCGATTTGATGCTCAATTCCTCTGACAGGGGGTAGACCTGCTGGTATGTCCTCGGGGAAAACATCCTTATATTCTTCAAGAAGAGTTAGGATGCGAGGAGGGAGGGTAGCTCGAAGCTCCTCACTCAACATACTCAACCCTTTGCATAGGAGCATGAGGGTTGTTTCCCCATCCGCAAACTCGTCTAGAAATGTACTCTTGGAAGCCAAAAATACACCCTTAGGCCGAGTAGGGGTAGACACATGGCTCGACTGAGCCTCATTATCTAACTCACCTTTACTTACCTTCCGCTTCTCAATCTCATCAGCCACCTGGGTTGGCATCATAGGCTTGAGAACTACATTTTTGCCCTGAAAAGTAAAGGAATACCGGTTAGTAAAGCCATCATGCAAGACCTTACGATCAAACTTCCAAGGACGACCTAATAAGATATGACAGGCTTGCATAGGTACTATATCACATAACACACCATCTTCATAATGTTCTAATTTGATATGCACTTTGACTTGCCTATTCACTTTCAAATTACCACAGTCGTTCATCCAATGCAATCTATAAGGCCTAGGATGCTGAATAGTAGGAAGGTGTAATTTATCAATCATCTCTTGACTAGCTAAGTTACAACAACTTCCCCCATCAATGATCACATTAACCACCTTACCCTTAACTAAGCATCTAGTATGAAAAAGATTCTCACGTTGATTGTCATCACATGGTGCAGGAACAACACTTAAGACTCTCCTAACAATAAGTGATTCTCCATGTTCATAATCAATGCCATCATCATCCTCATCATAGGTAAGCAGAGTAAGGTTTTGATCATTATCATTAGCATCCTCTTCATTTTCATCACAAGAATTGTCAGACACATATTCACCTAAGTGATTAATCATGAGAGTTTTCTTATTGGGACAATCCTTCATAGTATGACCTCTACCCTGACATTTAAAGCACACAATGTCCCTAGATCTATTAGTAGAGGGGTTAGGATTACTCCCTTTGGGACCAGTAGATGTCCCAGGCGACTCTCGTCCTGTCCAAGGCGCCTTACCCTTGTCAGCAGCTGTAGGGTTGGTTCGGTCATCTCCTCTCCCAGGGGCTTGGTTTGGCCGAGAGGTGTAACCGCCGTCAGACCGCCCTTGGGGCTGTTGTAGCCGGTTTTGGCGCCAAGGTTGGGGATGGCCACTCATTCATCTTCCGCCTTGGTTCCTGTATCGAGCTCCACGTTCAACTTTAATAGCCAAATGCAATAATTCAGTAGGAGTAGAGTAAGGAAAGCAATCAATGTCCTGAGCTAAGGCGGGATGCAAAATGCGAAGAAACCTAGCATTAGTATCCTCATGATGTTCAACAACATTTGCTCGTGCCATGGTTTCTTGCATAATATTAAAGGTTTCCTCAACCGATTTATTACCTTGCTTAAGGTTCTCTAGGCGTTGCCTAAGCTCTCTAGCATAGTGTTGAGGGACAAACCTATTTCTCATTAAAGCTTTCAATTGGTTCCAAGACGCGATAGGCGCATCAAGGGCTCTTCTTCTTTCCTTAATCAAATTATCCCACCAAATAAGAGCAAACCCTTGAAATTCTAAAGAAGCCAATTGAACTTTCTTAGGTTCAGAAAAATTGTGACAGTTCCAGATTTGTTTCATTTTAGTTTCCCAGTCTATATATGCATCTGGATCTGTCTTACCATCAAAGGAAGGAATTTTTACCTTAACCTTACCTATGCCGTCCTGATCAGGATCTCTAGGCTCACGGTATTAGTAACGCCCTCCTCTGTCGTTCCGCCTCGAGCGTTGATCCCAATAGTCTTCCTCTTGGAAGTCATCATCACGCTCCGAGTAGTAGAACTCCTCCTGGAAGCCACGACCTCTACCTCTTCCTCGTCCATGCCCCTGCACATTAGCAAATCCGTTATTTCGACCATTTCTCTCCCCTCGTGGAGAGTTGTTCTCTTCAAAGATAGGATTTTGCAAATTAGGCGGTTCGTTACGCCTTTGATCACCTTGACCACCAAGGTTATTAGAACCCGTTGGCCTAGCCTCCAAAGCTGTCAGCTTATCCATCATCGGCGCCAACGTGGCATTAAGAGTGTTCATTGTGTTGTTGAATAACGCGGCGGATATAGTTGCTTCGGAGGTGTTGTCATTGTTGCCATCGTTGGCATTGTTCGCGTTGTTCACCTAATTGTTAGACATTTCAAATAAAGACGAACACGGAACTATGTCAAGATTAGCAAAATAAGAACAATCTCGCAAGTGTTTCGCTCACACTCTTCTCTCGAATTGGTATGACAAGCTTTTTGGGGCAATCCGCTTTGGGCAAATCAACACTCAAGAAAAGACTTGGTAAGAGATCAAAAGAATGAGCAAGAAACAAGACACGAAATTTTCCAACAGTAGCAAAAGTATCGAGTCGGTATGTTGAAGTATCGACTCGGTATGTGGTACTGTCGACTCGGTATGGTACTCGACAGAAATCCAACGGAGGCCAAGTATCGACTCGAAACCAAGAGGTATCGACTCGGTACCTGGGGTGTCGACTCGATATGTCACTCGACAGAAATCCAACAGAGCCAAAAGTATCGACTCAGTATGTGTATGTATCGACTCGATAGGCGGGATGCCGACTCGATATGTGGGTAAAAGGCACTCGACAGTGGATGGGGGTACTCGACACAGCAAGGGAGACTCGGTATGGCCGAAGGGCACTCGACAAGAGATGTTAGGCACTCGGTAGTACAAAACAACTCGACACAAGCAATCAAAGCAACTCGACAGAACCCCCAATGTACTCGATATGGAACAACAAGTACTCGACACGCAAATAACAAAAGAACACAAGGAAAAGAAAAGAAACTCTCGGACTTTACCTCTTTTTGATTCAAACCCTTAGCAAGGATGTTGTAGTTGCAAGGTAGGGCTTAAAAAAAAATTATGGTTTTGGGAGGTATGTGTTTGAGAATTTCGATTAGGGCTATGAGATTTTCACCGAAATTGGTCCTTGAAGTTCTTGCACTAGACTCGACAATTCCTTTTTTTTTTTTTTTTTTTTTTGTTTGTTGAAAGCTCACTTTTGCCCCTAGTGAATTTTATCCTCCTAGGACTAAGCTTTGAATGCAATTTTTTTTTTTTTACCTAATGCAAGAAACGAACAATGAAATAAAGGACTCTTGAGCAGACCCCGCTAAAAGTTGAGGCTTTGGCATTAAGACATGGAATAAGCCAAGCTCGAGCGTTGGGAATAAACAAATTACAAATCGAAGGGGACTCCCTTATCATTATAAATCATCTAAAAACAAATTTCACATGCCCATGGGAAATTGAATTGGTGATGTCCGATATTAAAACAATGTTGTCGAGTGTGAGAGAATTCTCCTTCTCTCACGTGCCCCGAAATGGCAACAGAGTGGCTGATAAGGTTGCACACCTTTGCCGCTCTGCCAGGGGCCTTGACATCTACACTGATACAGGTCTCCAAGACCTCATCCGCAAGGATGCTATTGGGTAGGGTTACTCCTCCCGAATTATTACCTGATCAAAAAAAAAAAAAAATAAAGGACTCTTGAAAATTTAAACTATGGTGAAAGAAAATAAAAATTTGTATAGCCCTAATGAAATATATAATTGAGGTTAGGCTAATTTAGGCAATTAAAATAGATATATCAAAAGATAGACCAACAAACTAGGGTTAGGGAACCTTTGTGGATGGATTGAAAGCTGCCGGCCAGGAGATTAGTCTTTCAACAGCAAAGTGCAACCACAATCAAATTGATTAATGATTAATCCAATGGTATCGGCTGACCAATGGGACAAATCGGCTTCAACAAGGCTACTGTGGGACATAGCTAGAGTGTGTTTAGGCTAAAGGCAACCACAACAATCACAAACAAGGATTAGTAGCAATCAAATTCAAAAACTCAAGAAGTAAAACCCAAGAACAAGAAAGACTCTATTTTTTTTGTAGGGTTTTGTGTTTAGGGATACAAAAGACACAACTTTGATGTCGGAAACCAAAGCTCCGATACCAATTTGATACGGGGTTAGCCGTAGGATGGCCCGATCTTCGACAATCAAGACTCAAAGACAAGAACGGAAGCAAAAGACTCAAGAACAATAACAAAGACTCGAAATTGATAGTAAAGACACGACCGATAAGGACTGATTCGAACTAAAATAGAACGAGGCAAAGACCCCAGGCCTCCGTAGAGGGTAGGAACCAAATACCAACGACTATAAAGCCCGCCTCTACAACCTTACACAACCAAGCGGACAACTTGGAGGCACAAGGAGGGGACTTGTGATTACCTGGATCACCAAGCTCTCGCGAGGTTGACGAACTCAAAGCAAACCAAGCAGGATCTATAATCAATTGTGCAATCGATGAGCAAGGCTTCGAATCGATTGACTTTCTCACTTGTGTTTCACACAAAGGAAGAATTTCTCATAAAATTGTACGTGAATGTTCTACAGGAAGAGTCGGCCGATCTTATAACCCTAACATAAGAGATTGGCCGAAAATAATAATAAAAATAATAATTTAAGGAAATTAATAAAATAACCATAAAAGTTTCCTAAAATAGCTTAAGTAGGAAAGTTGCTAAAATAAGCAATAAAACAAGGTTTCAACACTTTAGGACATTCGTCCCTAGCAAGCCTAAGGCGGCTCGGCCTCAAGCACCCCTATACACATATAGGTCTTCAAGGTAGGCTCCGGAAGTTGAACCGTGCTCGAGAATAACGCGTGACTCACAAACAAGAATGAGTCGCGTTGGAGCTTCTTAGCTCGAGCTCTAGTCATCGGTCCGTCTCCGAGTATGAGCGGCGCGTCCGGAGGTGTAGATGACGGTGTAGAAGATGGTCCCGCATCAGAGAGAGAGAGAAAATAAAAGAGTATGAAAAAGATGATTGGTTGAATTAGCTAAACTTAAGGAGAATGTGACATGTAAGCCTAAGTCTTCTGATTTTAAAGTATTATATATAGATGTAGATAGTAGCAATAATAACAATAATAATCATTTGAAGAAAAAGAGGAAATATATTAAAAAATGAATTTAAGAGCCCTGGAGCGGACTCACTAATAATTTGATGAAAAAGTGAAAATTTGAGTTGGGGATTTTACGCTGACATGACAATTGAAAATTAGTAAGTTAGGAGTCCGAAACATTACCGGACTCACTGATAAATATGCTCTAAGTTTTGCTCAATAAAAAGCATAAATAAATGTTTTTTACCTTATATATATCAAAGGCATAAGTTAAGAACTTGAATATTAAAATGTTTTTATAATTTAACTCAGTTTAGCTATATTTTTAATTATTTTCCTAGGTTTAAGCATTCAAATCTATATCTTAGGATATGAATTAGAAAGAAGATAAATAAATTATAAAGGATGCTTAAATTACTCCATAAAAAATAATCAAATTAATACTACTTTTTTTTTAAAAAAAAAATAATCATATAAAATTGGGGGTGAATTACATTTTTGGTCTATAACCTTTATCACTTGTTTCACTTTAGTCCTCAACCTTTGAAATATTTCAAAATAGTCCTTAACCTTTTTATTTCGTTTCATTTTAGTCCCTAACTTTTCAAAGGTTGTAAAATAGTCTATAACCTTACATTTTTTATTCGTTTCAGTCCCTAATATTAAAACATTATTTGAAATAATTATAAAAAATCACCCTAAAGTTATCATAATGTATATAAATGAGTAAATTACCCATATAAAGAATAATTATAAAACAAACTTTATGATTTTTTTTAAAAAAGATCTCTTTTATTATTCAAATTCATTATTTTAATGGATTAATACACATATATTGGATATGTGTATTGGTAAATAAGAAAAAAGCATATCCCGCCAGTGGCGGATCCAGAAATTTATCTAGGGGGGGGGGGGGCTGAATTTTTTCTTACCGAATATCAATTTCACAAAATTAATTCTCAAAATCAAACCTAATTTCACAAATTGATTTCCAAAATTAAACCACGTTTTTTGGGGAAAAAAAATTAACAAAAGGGGAGTAAAACTGGGATTCGAACCTGGGCTCAGTCTCACTCCAAATTTAAAATGCACCCGCTACGCTCTGTACTTACCACTGAGCCAATCTATCTTTGTGAACTTTCCTTACTTTACTTTTATATATTACAAAAATATCAGATCTATAAAAATATATAACTACCTCTTTTTAGGATAGGGGGGGGGGGCTTCAGCCATCCCGAACCCCTCGTAGACCCGCCCCTGTATCCCGCCATCTCTCATAATTAATCACAAGATATATAAATTTTATGAGAGCTTTTTTGGAAAAAAATTTTATGGATAATTTTATATAATACGGAGTATGCTCTTATGATAAATAGTAAAATAGTTAGAGTATTTTTCAAAATTAAAATTATAGAGTTAGATGATTTTATATAATTTTTCTTTGTATGAATGATTTTATTTGAATTATGATAACTTTAGAGTGGTTTTTTTATAATTATTTCAAATAATGTTTTAATATCAAGGACTAAAACGAATAAAAAATGTAAAGTTAATGACTATTTTACAACTTTTGAAAGGTTAGTGACTAAAATGAAACAAAATAGAAAAGTCAAGAACTATTTTAAAACGTTTCAAAAGTTAAAGAATTAAACAGAGACGATGCTCTATACATACACATGGATCTGCCGACCGCCCCTGCTAACTACCAATGCTGAAAGGGACCAGATAATACCTTCCTCGTACGTGCACTGAGCGTTGTTTATTAAACAATCAACAAGTGCACAGCCCGCCATTATCTCATATTATTTAATTCCCAAATGGTGTCGGCCCCTCCTTCCTCTTCAAATTCATCTCCCCAACTTGGTATTTATATGAGATATTTAACATTGAGGAAGGGAAGCACGTCAACGGCCCAAATTCACATCTATATCGGATCGATTTCGATTTCTTCCCTCTCATCTGTAATAATTTGGGTTGGATGCGGGGTTCTTTGTTCCGTCGTTGCTCAATCGTCATCGTCTGTTATAAATTGTAGTGCTTTTCTTATGAGGGTGGGTTCAAAGTCTGTGTTTTAGCTTTGCACGCCAACTGTTTGATTTTATTCCTGAGCGGGAAAGAGTGGAAGATGGTGGAAAAGAGTCAGGTATGGCAACCTTGTAAGAAGAAGAGGTTTCAGTAATCGTAAGCCAATAGAGACCAGGATACGGTGAGGGGGAGAAAGAAAGAGGAAGTGAGATCTGAGAGGGTAGTTATGGGGTCAAGAGGGGCGTCACCGGGTAGTGCAGGGGGTAGTGTTAGTAGTAAGACGAGGGTGGGAAGATACGAGCTGGGGAGGACTTTAGGAGAAGGGAACTTCGGAAAGGTGAAGTTTGCAAGAAATGTCGACAGTGGAGAGCATGTGGCGATCAAGATCCTCGACAAGGAGAAGGTTCTGAAGAACAATATGTTCCACCAGGTAAAAGAATTCGATCATCTCTGAGTTTGCTTTTATATTCGTCTCGTTAAAAGGGGTCGCTCTCTTTTTTGGGTTTGCTTCTACTTTTTGTTTTTTGGGATGTTTTTATATATTACTCCGTAGTTCTTTGATTGGCTATGGATTTCACTTTATCTGATTGGCCCCTTATCATGGTCATACTTAATTGGGATCTGATGTGTAAGTTTAATTATTCATGAGATTTCACTTGGAGCAGTCCATCAAAAGCATGATTTGGAATTTGAATCTTGTGTTTTCATCAATCAGAAAAAAGACGAATATTCTACATAGTGCAGGTGCTTAAAATCATCTTACTCTTTAGTTGAATTCGGCCTAAGGGGTGGCACTGTAGTAGTATCTAAATGAATGCCTCCTTTATTATATCTACCTTGTCACTCTTCTTATTTTGCCCTTAATATACCTGTACTTCCATGAAAAAGGAAAAAGATTGGAAAAAATGCAATTCCTAAGGTAAAGGGTTTATGAGTTCTGGTACCTCCGAATGATTGAGGATGACTTTCTAATAAAATTGTTGCATTTTTGCATTTATCACCAAAAGCTCCAGAGCTATCAAATTGTTGCAAGGAGTATATATACTGATATTTTTCTTTTGGTTGCAGATTAAAAGTGAAATTTCGACCATGAAACTCATTCAGCACCCTAATGTCATCCATTTGCATGAGGTGAGAATTAAACTTGAGTGCCTGTTTTTCGGCAGGTTTTCAAGGTCTGCTCATTGTTCTAATTCTAAACTATTCCTTAGTTAATATTTGAAGTCTTCTGCGAGGTGTCACCTGTGCCTTTTCGAATAGTCACCTTACACTTATGATAAAGCTGCATTATTTTATAATTTCTACTAGGGGTGGGCATAAATCCCGCAAATCCCGTCCCGTCCCGCATCCCGTCCCGATCCCGGTGGGATTTAGAAAAAAAATATTCAATCCCGTCCCGCAAAAAATACGCGGGACGGGACGCGGGACGAGGAGTTCTTATCCCGCAAATCCCGTCCCGTCCCGCATATATATAATTAAAATTAAAATTAAAATTAATAAATACATCTAAGAATACATTTGTATTATATATCAAAATTTATGCAAATCAAATATTAAAATAAATAAAAAGGATTAAAAACATAGCATAACATGTTATTTTTTTTACTTACAAAAATCGACTCCGGATCGAAAAACCTGGATATTAATTTTTTTAAGAAATAACATGTAATACAAATATACAATACCTTATCAAATATACAAATATACAATAGCTAGAGTATTACAGTGTTTACTTTAATTTTAACCAAAGAAAAATTACGGTGTTTGCTAAAAAAAATTCTAGTATTACAGTGAGTAACCATGTTTTTTTTAAAGCAATTACTTTATATATTATTACGAGGGATAAGTCCCGTCCCGTCCCGATCCCGTCCCGTCCCGTGACGGATAAGACCCGGCGGGATTTGGAAAAAATATATTCAATCCCGTCCCGCAAAAATTACGCGGGACGGGACGCGGGATTACCCCAATCCCGTCCCGTCCCATGCCCACCCCTAATTTCTACCATGAAATCCATTTACCTTTTTAGATAACCACTTTTTCTTTTCCTTGTGGTACTGACTAGTATTTTCTGTGTAGGTAATGGCAAGCAGGACAAAGATATATATTGTTCTAGAATATGTCACTGGTGGTGAACTCTTTGATAACATTGTAAGCTAATGAGTTTTCGAACTTCTTTTTCTTTTCTCCTTTTTGTTCCATTAGAAAACATCGTAGTTTGGTACCTGTGCATTTATCTATCAATTTGTATGTTGCTTGAGCCAGGTAAGTAAGGGAAGATTGAAGGAAGATGAAGCAAGAAAGTATTTCCAGCAGCTGATAAATGCTGTTGATTACTGTCACAGCAGAGGTGTTTTCCATAGAGACCTAAAGGTGATTGATTCACAGCAATTATCCAATGCTTTTTACTCTACATATTGGTTTCTTGATACAAATTTAGTTACTTGACAATCTCGTTGACATTCTTTACATTTTACCCTGTTTTATATATATTTCCTTTGTCATTCTCTAACAGCCAGAGAACCTATTGATGGATGCAAATGGAATCCTTAAAGTTTCAGATTTTGGATTGAGTGCACTAGCTCAGCAAGTTCGGGTAATTTTATTAAGCTCCTTAGCAAATGAAAAGTTTCCATTCTATATTTCTGTAGCTTTGATCTTGTTGAATCTTGTAAAGCTTTGCTGCTATAGTTTATATTTTTCAATTGTTGTGCCCATTAGTTACCATCTAATATGATTTATCAATATTCTTCTTCAGGAAGATGGGTTACTACACACGACATGTGGAACCCCAAATTATGTTGCTCCAGAGGTTAACTACTCAATACATCCACATTTCTCTGTCAAGCCATTTGTTTTTGTGTCGCTTCTCTTAACTTGTTCCTTTACAGGTTATAAAAAACAAAGGGTACGATGGAGCTAAAGCTGATTTGTGGTCCTGTGGTATTATTTTGTTTGTTCTAATGGCTGGGTATTTACCTTTTGAAGACACAAACCTCAACGCGTTGTATAAAAAGGTGATTTCATTCTATCCTGATTTAATTGTTTAGAGCTGGGAAATTTGGTAATTGGATTTACTTAAAATTATATCAGAGGAGGCAATCGTCTATATTACTCACAAACTCTAAGATTAAGAATTCTATAGGAAACTTCAAACAACCAAATTGAATATCTCTCCTTCAAAATGCAGCCATTTCAATTTCTGCAGTTGTGGATTATGAATTTCAGTTAATTGACATACCTATCTATACGCCTCTATGGATTTATCTATTTTTTGAGTGTCAGATTTTAGTTAACTATGTTTGCTTTGTTTTGCTTAATCCTTCGATATCACTCACAACTGGTTGCAGATACACAAGGCGAACTTCACTTGCCCACCATGGTTCTCAACAAGTGCAAAAAAATTGATAACAAGAATTTTAGACCCCGATCCTTCAACTGTAGGTTTTTTCCCGCTGCTTCTTTTTATGATTTGATTTTTCTCTAAAAGAATAGTTGCACCTTTTCGGATGTGTATCGTGATTATTATCTTCTAATTGATTGAATTCTGATGTCTCATTCTTTTTCCGGGCCAACTTGGAACAGCGGATTACGATTGCTCAGGTGATTGAGAATGAGTGGTTTAAAAAAGGTTACAAGCCGCCTGTTTTTAAAGAATACGCCGTTAGTCTTGATGATATAGATGCTGTTTTTGATCAGAAATCGGTAAGGGTTTACATGAATATTTTGCAGATATCATCTTCGGCTTCTTGTATATGCTGCACAGCAAATTTATCATCAATATGATGCCATAATTATTATTGATTTTACTTTGTGTTTTTTCAATTGCTTCTCTTAACAAACAGTCATCTGGGGAACATTTTGTGGAGAGACGAGAAGAACAACCTGCTTTGCCTACATCACCTCTTACTATGAATGCTTTTGATCTCATCTCTACATCTCAGGGTCTTAACCTTGGCATACTGTTTGAAAACCAAATGGTATGTTCTGATGTTGACTAACATTTTGTGATCTTGATTTTATGTGATGACCATTGATTATTATTAATTTGGTGGGTTCGTAATTCGTATGCTTGTCAGGGACTTGCTAAGCTGGGAACAAGGTTTACATCCAAATGCTCTGCGGATGAGATTATATCCAAAATTGAACAAATGGCTGAACCAATGGGTTTTGGTGTGAAGAAAAATAATTTCAAGGTGAGGTGATGTTTCCATTTTTTTTTCACTTCTAATTATTCATTGCTTCTCAACACGGAATCGCTTTTAGGTCGAGACAGAATTCTCTTGGTATAAACTCTATTTGAATTGTTTTTTGCTGCTTACTTTCACTATTTGTTTCTGATCTAGTGCTTGTAGTTGCCAGTTATTCTGTTAAGACTTTTTTTAATATCCATTTGGTGGCTGTTATATTTCGGGGATGGTACTATATGCACCCAGTAGAGGTGCTATATGCACTCCAAGGGACGGACCTAGGATCCGTTCAACCCTTAGACTAGGGTCCCGTAATCATGGTGAATTGTTGAAAAAAGACGCGACGGATCCAAGATCCGTTTAGGACAAATGGATCCAAGATCCATTCATTATATAATCCAAACACTTTAAAGTGTTTTAAAAAAACAAAACAAACGGATGTACTATGATCTGTCCATATGCTTTTTTAAACGAAAAAAATTCAAAACTCACGGATCTGCCCATTCTTTTGTTTTCTTTTTTTGGTAAGGAATTTGTTATTGAACATAGTGAATGATTGAACGGATCTTGAATCCGTTTGTCCGAACGGATTTAGGATTCGTCCGTATTTTTTTCAACAATTCGTTGGGATCATAGGACACGTGTCAGTCTAAGGATTGAACGGATCCTAGATCTGCCCCTTGGGAATGTGTATAGCACCTACAACGGGTGCTTATAACCATCTTGTATATCGGTCATTTTCTTATCCATTCAAGTTGAGACTGAATCGCTGTGAGGACTCTTTTTGTCGGATAAATGTATGTCCTCGTATCTGCTTCTTATGAAACTCTTTTAACTCTCAGATGAAGCTTCAGGGAGAGAAAAGTGGACGCAAGGGTCAGCTATCTGTTGCAACAGAGGTCTGTACACTAACATTTATCATCGTCTCAATAGCTACTTAAGCTATTGATTGACACACTCTCCTTTCATTTGGAGCCTTTTCTTGATAGTCTCAAAGATAAGACCATTCTTTCTCGTAGATCTTTGAAGTCGCCCCTTCCCTGCACATTGTCGAGCTTCGCAAGTCCAAAGGAGATACACTTGAATTTCAGATGGTGAGCTTCTAAGATTCATGACTATTGAAATTCATCAACTTGATTGCTGACATTATAAGCTGTGCGTCCAACTTCTATTTATGAGGCTTAGTTTGGATGACATTATAAGCTGTCCGTCCAATGGCCCTATAGGCTATAGCCGTGTCAACTAGGCTAACTGACATCTAAGATTCCAAGTGGTATAGAAATACTTGTTCTCCTCTGATACGACGAAGAACAACTACCCTGATCCCAGATTTTGCAACAACCTTAGTTTCTAAAATGCCGCTTTATATGCTGTGGATGTGATCAGTTCTACAAAAGCCTGTCTACTGGGTTGAAAGACGTCATCTGGAGAATGGGAGACGAGATCAAAGAGGAAGAAACCGTCAAGAAGTAGCACATGGTAATCTATTATCTATGCATATACTCATACATCATACATTTATACACATATACACACGCATTCGGTTTGATCAACCATGTAATATTTTGCACACTTGTGCTTTGTGCAGGTTGTAATTTCAGAGTTGAAAAATGTAAAGAGAATAAAGGCGTGTTGTTTGCAGAACCTATCTTCTGCAGTGTGTGTTTATATCAGTGTGAAGAGATCCCCTTGGTGTTCTTGGCGACGCCCAACTTACCTACTCATTATCTGTAAATACTCCAAAGTTGAACTACCTCAACATGTATAAATATCCCAGAGAATTGAATGTGCGTGTGGTGTGTGCTGTGTGCAAACCCGTTTTCTTTCTTCCGGCAATGGCATTGTTTTTTCATAGATGAATGTCATAACTGCATCCGAGTTTCAGTTAGGACTCGGATAGGGAACGAGTTAACATGAGTGTGATTCTTGTGAACTTTTGAGTTCTTTCATTCAGTTATTGTTGCCCACTTGTGCATTCGATTTCGTAGAACCTGACGCATTCATTTGAAAACCAAGTCGATTTTCCGTTGTTTCGATCTCGTCATTGCAAGTGTATAGCCCGTCGTACCCACCAGTAACAGACTACACATATGCAATGATTCAAGAATCCGACCCAAAGTCAGTTCATCCAAAGCAATGAGCAATGTTGGCAAGCTGCCAAGTGACTAACTACTGAGGGAAAGAACGCCGATAGGTCATAGGAGATGGGGTTCGATTGCAAGACCGCCCTCGTACGGCTGTTAAACCACCATTGCAGGACCTTGAAAGAGCTGAAACAAGTCCAAGCCCAAATCACGATCTCTCCCCTCGCCGATTCCGACCGCTTCTTCCTCACAACTCGCCTGGTGTTCTTCTGCGCGGTCACCGAATTCGGCTCCATTGACTACGCATCTCGTGTTTTCCGACAAATCGACAGACCTAACGCCTTCGTCTACAATGCCATGATCAGGGGCTACTCCTGCAATTCAAGCGGTTCTGGCTCCCAGTCTTTGCTTCTGTACAAGAAAATGCTGTGCAGTGCAGTTTCCCCTGATAACCTAACTTTTCCCTTTCTGATCAAGGAGTGTACTACGAGGGGTGATCTTGTCACGGCTGGGGCTGTTTATGGGCATGCTGTGAAGCTCGGTTTTCACGGGGATGTGTACATTGAGAATTCCATGATTAGTTTGTATTGTGAGTGTGGGGCAATGGGTAGTGCACGGAAGGTGTTCGATGAAATGTCTAAGAGAGACATTGTGTCCTGGAACGCGATGATTGTTGGGGGATTTAGAAACGGTTTCCCTGATTTCGCGTTGGATTTGTTTAGGAGAATGGAGGGGAGGAGTATGTATACTTGGAATTCGGTCATAACGGGGTGTGTTCAAGCGGGTCGTGCAAGGGAAGCTCTGGAAGTTTTCCAGGAAATGATGAGTGAAGGTGAAGCTGAACCTGATAAGATAACTATTGCGAGTGTCCTTACTGCATGTTCTTCGATTGGTGCGATTGATCATGGGAAGTGGGTTCATGGTTACTTGAAGAGGATTGGGTTGGATTTGGATGTGGTGATCGGTACGGCTTTGATTGATATGTATGGGAAATCAGGGTGTGTGGAGAGAGCTGTTGAAGTGTTTGAAGAAATGAAAGAGAAAGATGTCTTGGCATGGACTGCAATGATATCGGTGTTCTCGTATCATGGGTATGCTAGAGAGGCCCTGGATCTTCTTAAAGACATGGAGATGCATGGGCTAAAACCAAACCATGTGACATTTGTTGCTCTGCTGTCAGCTTGTGCACATTCAGGCTTGGTCGATGAAGGCCGGTGGTGCTTTCATGTGATGAGGCATGTTTATTCGATTGAACCACAGGTTTATCATTATGCGTGCATGGTTGATGTACTCAGCCGAGCTGCACACTTCGAGGAGGCTGAGAGAGTGATTGAGAGCATGCCAATGCACCCTGATGCATTTGTCTGGGGAGCGCTACTTGGAGGATGTCAAGTGCATCGGAATACAGATTTGGGGGAAAAAGTTTCCCTCAAGTTGATTGATTTGGATCCTTTCAATTATGCTTTCTATGTTAATCTGTGTGATGTATACGCCAAAGCAGGTAGATTTAATGAAGTTAAGAAAGTAAGAGCTTTAATGCAGAAAAAGTGCATAAAGAAAGAAGTCCCTGGATGCAGCATGATCGAAGTTGATGGCATTGTGTATGAGTTCTCGGTAAGGGGGGCAAACGAAGTTATGATGGAGGAGATAGTTTTGGTTCTTGAGGGGTTAGTGGGTCAGATGAAGCTCAATATGAAGTTGGATGATATTGATGGCAGGGATTAGTTGGTTGTTCTTTAATGTGGATTCTTTTTCTTGGACTTCTGAGCTACTATAGCAGCCCTTCTGAACTCATGTAGAAGATTTTGCCCAGCAATGACATCTGATTCCGAAGTCCGAGTTTTCTGGTAGATACATGTCAAAGAAAACAACACTCATGACAGGTATTTTGGTCCTTGGGACTTGCAAGTATTCTTCCACTCTTCACTTACAAGACATAGGCGATTTACTTGTAGCACAACCACTTACTGAGCTGCACATTAGCTGAACACCTGAACATTTGGTTTGCAAATCAAACTACTTAGTCATGCCTTCTGTTACATAGCATCTGCTCTTCAAACATGCCACTAGACTCATCCTTGTATGGTTGCATACACAGTTGCCTGATGCCTTTCTGATTGTGCTAATTTTACATTGTTTGATGTCTTTATGACAACCATATCCTTCTTTGACCATGATTTGTATATACGGGCAGATAAAGTATATAATTGTTAATTACTCCGTATGTAAAGTAATTATGCAAATTATTATTCTTTTAAAAAAAAAACATTTTCCTTCTCCGCGGGACCGAGCTACTGTATAAACAGCTAACGTACAAACGGGGGGCGGTTGTGTAACAACTACCCGCTTGCGACATCACTGTTCCAATATAAAATTCCTCCTCTTCTATCTCTCTCTGTGAGATTTGAGGGGAGAGTCGGAAATGGAAGACATTGACAACAAAGAGTCACCGTCGTCGGCGTTGATCTTTCTAGGAACGGGTTGTTCAAGTGCTGTTCCTTACGCCATGTGCTTGCTTCAGCCTCGCCCTCCTCCTTGCTCCGTTTGCTTCCAATCTCTCTCCGTCCCCCCTGAACTCAACCCTAATTACAGGTCATTTGCCTCATATTCTATCTATTTCTTTCATTTTCATTGATCTGTGCTCTAGCTCGGTTCATGGTTTTGAATCTTAGTTGACTGAGCTTTCAGTTGATCATCACGATCATGTTTGATTTTGCTACATGTCTTTTTTTTTTTTTTTGTTGGTCTCCCCGATTCCTTCCTTTTGCAAGGGGAATTAGTTTCTGCTTCGTCCATCTATTATCTTGCAAAATCACTACTCCATCCCAATCAAATTCGTGCTTGTCTTTGTCCTTGGGTTTTTGTGGTGAATCAGTTTGAGAGCTTTTTTTTTGGGTTAAGTTTGCTGGAGATTGTCATGTTTTTAAAGATTATAAAGAAATTCTATCTATTTTAGAAAGGTTATGCATCACATATTCACACATATATTATAAACAAAGGTTGTGCATAGATTTTATTACTAATAGCATGCGTTTGCAAGAATGTACACATTTGTATCGATCTTAGTTTAACTAAATGAAGTAATTAACTCGTTGGAGTATGATATATGGTTAGTGATCAGTCTCTTGTTGCCCTAAATGTTTGGTAATTTTGTGCACTTGCAGATGCAACACGTCCCTTATTGATTATAGGCAAAATAATGGAAAGCAGAACTATATATTGATTGATGTTGGGAAGACATTCAGGGAGCAAGTACTTCGATGGTTCACTCATTATAAGATCCCTCGAGTAGATTCAGTGAGTGCATATTTTTTTTGGGCTTTAGTGTTTAGTCTAAGTCAACAGTGTGTCAACATATATCTTACCTACTATTAGTTGTCTGTCATCTTTGGACTTGAAGCATCATTGCACATCCTGGAGGGCAGAGGCAAATTTAGTCAAGCTTTTAGTTGGTATTCTTATACTGACTTAAAAGTTTGGCATTTTTCAAAATACTACATTATAGTGTAGCTTCATTTATCAATCCCTGTCTAGGATGTCTTTTTAAGACCTTGATTTGGGGAGAAAAACACTGAAATGATGGAAAATGCGCCCACTACAACAAGGTATCCAAGTTTATTTTTGAGGGAGTATATTTGCTTAAAATTTGGGGGCCCAAAATCCTCTATTTTTATTTGTTTATTTATTTATTTCCACTTTATTTGAATATGGTGGACTATACCAGTGGCTGGTCCAATCTAGTATGGTTCATCGAACACTGGATAATTGTAAATGCAGACACATTTTCACTTAAAATCTCTAAACTTGCTTATATATTACTGCAAAGATATAGTTGTTGCAGTCTAGAGGCATCAGGCACAGTGTAAAAATAAAAGCCCTTTCAGGGAAAACTGTGAACTCATATGCATGAATACAGTAGTTCAAAACGTTGTAATTCCTTGTATGAATTAATTAGAAAAAGAATTTTATGGTTGGCTATTCCATCATTTCAGAGGTTCAAATTCTAATTTAATTATCCCGGGGTGTACTAATTCCTATTCTTTCTTTTGTTCTGAAGATTTGGTTGATGTACTGAAATATCTGCTGGTGGAATTGTTTAAAGTTCAGCTACTGGCTAATCACTGACATTTGTCCTGTAGATCATATTAACACACGAACACGCTGATGCAGTTCTAGGTCTTGATGATTTAATTGCCATTCTACCATCTAATTATACAGATAGTTTGAATCCCACTCCTATATATATTTCTGAAAGTACTATGCTCAGGTATTAACTCAATCATTTCTCAAAGCCATCAATATTTCTTCTGTACCTCAATTTTCATTTTATATATAGATAAAGAATTGATGAATTTTAGACATTGTTATTTTTTCCTATAATTTATTTTAATAACAGGATACATGACTGTTAAAGTTTTTATTTCTATTTTTTTATATTCTCAGTCATGTCTGTTTAACTCAGTTTTGAGCCTGCTCGATCTGGTTCATACTTATTTTCTTGCAGTCACTGGCGAGTAAATTTTTGTCAATTCTTTTGGTAAATGTGCATGTAATTATTGTGTGTGACTTTACACATTGGAGTTGAGGCTTTCTTTTGTAAACTTTTCATCTCAGTGATTAATCAGCTCATTATGGTCCCTGCTTCTTTTATATTCCTCCCAGCTCAGTGCCTGATTATGCTTTACTTCCCTGAGTCATGTTTGCCTGTATTTCTTGTATCCTACTATTCTGGGTCTATCGGAAACACTCTCTCGACTTGTTCGGGGCAAGAGTGCGTACATCCTGACCCCCAGACCCTGCTCTAGCGGGATTGACTGGGTTGTTGTTGTTGTTGTATCAAGTAGACATTGCTTATAAGATCTCCTTTTCAGTTTTCACTTATGTGTTATATGAATTCACCGCAGAAAATTGTTGTATGCTTTTTTCTTTTTCCTTTTTCCCCCTATATTGGTGTAAGTGGATTTTAGCAAACAGAAGGAAGTTTTCAAATTTTGTTTGGTTTTGAAAAAGTATTGCAGTGCAATTACCTCACCTGGTACAGAAGCCACTTAAAGAAGGTCAGTTTGTTGGGGAAGTTGCTCAGCTAGATTGGAGAACAATTGAAAGTGATTGCAATAAGCCATTTATTGCATCAGAGCTACAGTTTATTCCTCTTCCAGTAACTAGCTATCACTCTGTTAATTCATTTCACACTTTGGGATCATCTCGCTTCTAACTAACTATGACATTTTGGCAGGTGATGCACGGTGAAGATTATATTAGTCTGGGTTTTCTGTTTGGTGAGAAATGCAAAGTAGCTTATGTATCTGATGTTTCCCGCTTTCCACCAACCACAGAGCACGGTGAGTCTTTTATCCTACCCCTCAGGAAAGGGAAAAGAGTAAGTCGAAAATAAAGGAAAGATTTGGTTGGTTATTCTAGTTGAAATGCAGCTCCAGAATTCATGACCTTTCGTTTTTTTTCTTGTTATTTTTTCAGTTGGTCTTTTTGTTTTCACTTTAGTGCTGATAAAAATAGTTTTACCACAGCTCAGTCTAGTTTTGCTGCACTGAATGGCCATAATCTTTCATATTTCATCAGTTTCTTGGATTCCCACCATTGTCTTAACTGCATCCAAATACTATTAGAGTGTAGGACCCGGGTTGAGATTTGCGTCGTAGAAGATGATCTGGGTTTTAAACTGTGCAAAATGCTGAACTTGCTGTTTAGGCTCCATTGATCATGCTCTCCTATTATCATCTCCACAATCAGAGACATGAACAGATTGCATTCCTGAAGGTGACAAAACTGCATTCTACATAGTTATTCTGTCTAGTGAAAGTCATTGGGTTTTTTTTTCATATGCAGTTATTTCGAAAAATGGAGCTGGTCAAGTGGATCTCCTTATTCTGGATGCAAATACTCCCGTAGAGGTCAGTGGAACTTGTATAGCTTATCAGCTAAGCTTCGTAATACTTATTGAGCGGCAAACATTCTGCTAGACTCATCCTTTTATGCTTGCATATGAAGTTGTCTGATGCCTTCCTGTCGTTCCTGATGACATTCTTACTGTGCTTTTCTTACTTTTCGTGCTGACTGTACCTAGAAAATGATCCCAAGTTACTATACATTTGCATCTGCCATTACTGTTTAGATGACATTCTTACGGTGCTTTTCTTTTACTTGCCAAAATGCAGATCTCTTCACGTAGCACTCACTTTTGCCTTTCTCAGGTCGGTTGAGTCTCAAGAACATTAATAAGATTTGATCCATTTATTATATATTCTTTTTTTTTCAATACTGATGCACACTCCACTTCCCCTGAAGACACTGGATGCGATCAAGAGGATATGTCCTAAAAAAGCTCTGCTGATTGGCATGAACCATGACTTCAATCACCAGCGCTATAACGTTTATCTTGATGAGTGGTCCAGAAGGTAAGCTAAGCTCCATTGTACATACATACATATAGAATCTTTGGTGTCCTGCAGAATCCAACTAGCATGTTGCATTGCCATCTGCTGTATTTACTTGATGATAAGCTAATAGTAACGGTTCTAGTTTGTCCTTGTATGGTTTCTCTCAGGGAAGGCATTCCGGTGCAGCTAGCTCATGACGGTCTAAGGATCCCAGTCGAACTCTGATATGCCAAGAGGCTTTGGGTTGAGCTTGCTCACTGTTTTGAGTTCACACGAATGCATCAACCGGGTGTGGCAAGTTGGCAACCATGTTTCCTTGACAGGATCGGTTTGCGTTTCTTTGATACGAAAATGGACTGACTCTCTGAATCACCTACTCTGACCGGTTAGGGTGTGTATGTTGCGTTTTACAGTTTTACTAGTTGATCTATATGCTCTTACATGATGCCTGAATTTGAGCTCTATGCTTTGATTGAAATCCTCAGTACGCCTTTTTTTTTTTTTTTTTTTTGGATTGTACTCCCTATGGCGGTTTCTGAGTGTCGACTCATCGGGCTCTCGAGATCAGACTCGACTCTTTACTTAATAAAAAAAAAATATGGGATTTGATATCATTTGACTTTCCACAATTCTGATCATTCGATAATCGATAACTCAACAACGTCAAATTTAACGTTGTTCAATAAAAAGGACAATAATTTGAAAGGCTCTATAATTCCCTCATTGAATTTTAAATAAAAGCCCTTGACATTGGCCCCTATCAGAGATGTACAAAGAGACGAAGACGACTTTAAAAGCTAACGTGAGCCACGTGGCGTTCCCAAGTCCACCGACATGACGTCACCCTCTGGCGCTCTTCATTCCTTCTCCCATCTCGCATATTCCTTATTAATACTCCGGTTTCCTCACCCAGATCTTCGAGCTTTGAGGAATGGAGAACGGCAATGGCGGAGGAGATGGCAGGTCGGCGCTGATTTTCCTAGGGACAGGTTGTTCGAGCGCTTTGCCCAACGCGATGTGCTTGATCCAGCCGTCCGATCCTCCCTGCCACGTTTGCTACCAGTCCTTGTCCCTTCCTCCTGATCAGAACCCTAACTACAGGTCCACCTCTACAGACTACTGTGTTCTTCATTCAACTTTTCTTTGATTTTTCGGTTTCCCTTCGCGGCATTTTCATTTTCGGCCTTATGAACTAGGTGCCCACTGATCGGTGGTATAGATCTAGTTTAAACAGCAGGTAGAATGAGATTGAGTACCGAATTTTATGCGATGAAATCGGAGAATCTTCTAATGTATCTTCTTTCGGTGATGCTTTTTCTACTTGATCCCAATTAGTAAATTAGTAATATAGTAATGTATTTGCAATTCGGTGGTGGATGAGATCAAGATGTGTAGTCTTATTAGTGTCTAGTTCAGAATTTATGGATTCTGCTGTTTTCTTTGTTGTGATTATCTACTGCATATAGCTAATAGCTGGTACTAGAACTCTCATGAATGCGATACGCTGGGGATTTTGATCATGTCTTTCTGACGTCCTAAACTGTAAGCAAGCTATCATTCCTACTAATCTTCATGTGTTACTTTCTTGCTGTGCAGATGCAATACCTCTCTTCTTATAGACTATTGCCAAGATAATGGTGATCACAGTTATATACTGATTGATGTTGGAAAGACATTTCGTGAACAAGTGCTCAGATGGTTCACTTTATATAAAATTCCACAGGTTGATTCGGTGAGTTTAAACTTTTGAACAATAAATTTCGTTTATTAGGGAAAAATGATGAAATGGATTTATAAGCAAACTATTTTGCTTGAATGGAGCTTTGTCTAGGGTCTACTAAAAAATGCTGGAAGTAATGTTACATTATCGAAGGAATCATACATTAGTCAACATAAAAGATTGATTCTTATGCCTTCTACGTTCTTGGCTGCCTTATCTGCGTCCTTTCAACCTTTTGGTATGGTTAAAAAAGACTGCATTCATTTACCATGGAAGGATTAGTAATACCCCTTGCCGTGCTTTATAGTTGATAACAGAATTATCTTCTTCGGGAAAAAGGGAAATGATTGGTTGAATGGTAATGAAGTTATCTTGTTATTTTCTTGGAAGGCTGTCACAACCGTATCATCCATCAAGATTGTATGTATTAGTCAAATCAGAAGAAATGATATGCTGAGTTCTCAACACTTCGATGATTCTTAACTCTGGTATTTGAGTAATTTGAATGTCTTGTGTTTCCTCGGTAAGATGTTGATAGTATTCTATTTTATTGATGTCCAGAGAATTATATATGATTGCTTGATTCCTTCATATAGCTTACAAGTTCATGATTCTTGGACTCTGTCAAATAGTAATTGTTGTTGAATTCTTGTGGAAATCAACATTCAATGGAATACATCCCCACTAAAATTGGAATTATTCAGCCCTGTTTTTGAGTTTCCCTTCAAATTGATCTCGTTACATTTGGAGGACAAATGTTTTGAAGCTTTTTGTCACTTCTTAAATTTTATCGTTATGTATCCTTGGTCCTTTGAATTCCTTTTTTTAAGCTTAAGAACGCTGACTCTTAAATTTGCAACGAAGATGAATAGTTTGACAAGGACCCGTTGATAGGTTGACTCCGTTGACTTTGCTGAACTTTGTCTACATGAGAAAAACTATCTTGCCTGAAAGTTATATTATGCTGTTTTGTACTTTTTTCCTTGGTGATAAGCGTAAACCATTTGAGAAGACATTGTTTTCCACTTTCACACGTTTCATTTTTAACATTTTAGAACTAATTGATGATTTCATCTCATGTTTGGCTGCAAACAATGTGTTCTTTTTATGAATCCTCTTTAACAATATGCTCTTACAGGTAATACTGACGCATGAGCATGCTGATGCCATTCTTGGTTTGGATGATGTGCGCGCTGTGCAGCCATATAGCCCTACAAATGACATTAGCCCAACTCCTATTTACCTTACACAACATTCTATGAGCAGGTATCAGTGTTATATCTGAATGATGTTGGACTGGCCTGTCCTATCACCAATATTTCTGAGTACTTGGTTCTGAATCAGTTCAAGCATTATTTTTCGTTTATTTCTTTTGAAAATTATTTATATATTCAACATATTACATCAATCAGTGTACGCCAAAAGGTTTCATCTTTCTTGGTGAAAATTTTCACCTTTGATAGAGAAATACAATTGTCTGAGAGGTAGTACCTGGCTTAATTGTTTAGGTTAATATACTTTAAAATCTGTTGTCATTCTTGTCATCGGATGTTTAGGTTCATATAATTTAAACTCCGTTACCCTGGGATGTGTTTCCCGCATCGTGCTTTCCTACAACTTGCTTATGCGCATCTTGTATTTTAAGTTCTAGGGTGTGCTATCCTTTTTCCTTATATTCCTTTGTATGCTGCTCTGGAGTCTTGTCCGTCTTTGATGACTTGTCATGGGTCACTAGGAAACACCCTCTAGACCTAGTCGGGGAAAGGGTGCGTACAACTCGGCCCCCCATAATGTGGGATATATTGGGCTTGTTGTTGTTGTTGGGATGCTTGTTTTGGACCAAAGTTCTAGACTATTTCATTGGTTCTTTTGTGCAGATTTGTATGTTCACTAGGAAGTGAATGCAATTTCGACACTGAAGTTGTGGCTGAAGTTTCTTTATAAAGATTCTACCTCAATTGCTCTCAAAGATGAAGTTTTAAGTATTTAAACTCGGATAAGATGGTCCCAAAGTCCTTGAATTGTAACGTTATGGTTCCTGAACAGCCTAGTTACATCATATTGGATTAGTAGGATTATATCAACTTACTTAATTTCTCAACTGATAGATGAGACAATTACATTCTTAAAATTTCAATTTCCTGGCTAGAAGTGTTACTTAAAAATAAGTTGATTGAAGTGCCGAAGTAAAAGCAATGAGGAATATGATCTGCTTCAGAAATTTGTAACAACTTTTAGAAATTTGTAGTAATTTCCCTGCTAGAAGTATTACTTTAATAGTTTTTTTTTACGCTTGTTCAAACTTATAGAAAATACACTTATATATTTCAGTAATGAATGACCAATATAGGAATGAAGGGATGCGTGAGGTGCACCTAAAATCTAAAGGAAGAAATTCTAGCTAGAAGTAAATTTATATGCACAATTTATCATGGATCCTTTTCTTTCTTTCTTCACTTTCTTAAATCATTCTTTATGCCTGTTTAACATTTTGATTTATCTTATCTAGTTCTCATTTATGTTTATATTAAACAGTATTGAAACAAAATTCCCATACCTGGTCCAGAAGAAGCTTAAAGAAGGTCAAGAAATAAGAAGAGTGGCACAGCTTGATTGGAAGATAATCGAAAGCAGTTGTGATAAACCTTTTGTCGCATCAGGGCTGCAATTTGTTCCTTTACCTGTAATTTGCTCTGGATATAATCCCTTTGCATTTCTTCCGCTCCTTTTTCACGGTTCTTTTTTGTCACCAGTTATTGATTTCTCCAGGTGATGCACGGTGAAGACTATATTGCTCTAGGCTTTCTCTTTGGTGAGACATATAAAGTAGCATATGTATCTGATGTTTCACGATTTCTTCCTGATACTGAATTTGGTAAGTTGTCTTCTTGGCGGTATTTTTAATTGATATATTTTTTTAAATCTTTGCTTAGTGCTTTTGTGATATTGAGGTTCTTTTTTGGATAATTAATCTTGCTACCTCTGACTGCATCGTTTATTGAAAATATGTTGTATACATGCTATAAAATTAAACACTTCATGGAGAGCAATGGATTACCAATATTGATACTGATTATGTTTAATTTCACAGCTATATCAAAAACAGGAGGCGGGCAAGTGGACCTTCTTATCCTAGACACACTTTACAGGGTCAGTGATCTAAAATTTCCGTATTTGTCTTTTGCTCAAACTTGATCCTTATCACTGCTTGACTAGTATTTGATCCTCTGTGTGGGATAAAAGTAGTGGCTCTATTAGAGGTTATCCTGAAGAAATTACTAACAGCCATTGGATTGGTTTGTGTTCTGCATAATATTTGAGCATCCTGAAGAAATTACTAACAGCCAATGGAGTGGTTTTGTTCTACATAATATTTGAGCGACTTCATTTTCATCTTGTTTTGACATCGTTTCATTTATCGTATGGTAAAACCAGCCTTTCGGATTGTTAGATAAGCTGCTGTTTATCGAGTCCTAACTTCATTTTATTCTACACTAGCAGTCATGTGCTGTTAATTAAAAGAGGACTGTGCTATTAGCAATGTAGAATCTTACAGTATTAGATACTACACTCCAAATGCAATATTTTTGTTCTTCAGCATTTCATTTAAGAAGTTAATAATTTTGTGATGATGCTTCAACAAGGATATAGGAAGCTTGACTCAACGTGTTATTTCTGGGCATGTACTTTTGAAGTAGGGATAGAATGGAAATGAATCTCTTATTAAGGTTCATTTATCATGCTTGGAAATCATTCTTACATATTTATTCTGTTTTTCCCCTCTTCATTCTGCAGACTGAATCTCATAATACTCATTTTTGCTTTGCTCAGGTGAGCTTTATACTCTTGCAATTGTGTTGGATTTGTCTTGATAATTTTTCTCATCTAACGGATACATTTTATATTTTCTTCTCAAAAGACTCTTGATGCAGTTAAGCGAATCTGCCCAAAACGTGCTCTGTTGATTGGGATGACCCATACTTTTGATCATGACAGGGATAATGCATTTCTTAATGAGTGGTCTAGTAGGTACTGAATTTTGTTTTTCAACTTTTGGTGTGGAAGTAAATGACTGTCAATGTGCATAGCATGCGAAAATGATAAATAATTGTCATGTCATGTCTAATGTATGATGTCTTCTAAAAGAAGGTTCTTTTTGTGCCTGAATAAGATTTCTTTTTTAATTGAAGTGTTGTCCATTCTTCATGATGCTGAACATGTGACATGTCCATGCTATATGATTTTGCTCATTCACATTGAAGTATCTGCTTTCTAAAACCACTTTGTCAAATATAAACCTATCAGTATTTCATTGGGATACAAGAGTGCTTTGGCTTCATAACTTACTCGATTCAAGCAGTGACTTAAAGCTGTCTAATTTGTCTCAGTATCTTTTTTTTACCGTGTTTGACAGAAGACTCCACATGATTGATTTCCTTCACTTTGCCTAAGTATACTGTTACATGGTTGATCTTTCCTGGATTTAACTTGGCAAGATTTCTTTGTGAAAAAATCACTGTTCATTCGTTTTTCCAGGGAAGGTATTCCAGTGCAGCTAGCACAAGATGGCTTACGAATCGCTGTAGATCTCTGAGAAGGTAAGCTTTCCAACCAATTTTGTAACATTGTATCTTTAGGTTTTAACACCTAACAATCATCTGCCCATGTGTTAGCTTCAATGAAACAGATCATTCATCCCTCTTTTTTTCATGCAGTTCACATACAGACTGAAACTTGCCAGAAAACCTATAGACCGTGCACTAGGATATATAGATCACTTGCTTCTTGCAGTTGCATACTATTGGCATCATTGAAAAGTATATTGATAAGGTACACGAGCTTTGGTCATTTGATATTTGTCCATCTACTTGTTTTTTTTCCCCGCACATTCACATAACCAATGATAAATATGCTCCGTATCTAAAATCTAAACAAGACATTTGTACTACTCCCTCGAGTCCCAAGCTCCTTGTCTCTGGAACTGTATTCCCATCATTGTCATTCCATTCTTGAACGACATGGGACGCTGTAGTAAGGAAAATAGTTGATTGTTTGAATCGAAGACATTAGCCAACAGTAGCCGGGGTGTCACAGCCTATTTCAGGAGCTGATGAGCAAACAGATGAATGAATATGAATGGACTCAACTTAATCAAGAGGAAGAAAACCTGTTCAGACATGTTGTGCCTTCATCTATCCTTTGGTTATGTCATATGTGTACATATAAATGTCGTGTCTTTTTTTTTTGGAAAAATGACTAAATATAATATCAACTATCACTTATGAACCAAAAATAATATGAACTAAAAAAAGTCTCGAAATAATATAAACTATCCACCCATAAACCAAAAATAATACGTACAAACTTTAAATTCAACTAAAAATAATACAAACTATGAACTTTTAACTCAAAATAATACAAACTTTTGAAGTTGGACTAGAAGAAGAATTAAAACAAAATATTATTTACCAAAATTACAAAAATATGTGTATATAGTCATATTTTGCACAAATGCACCCTCTTTGTTTTTAAATAAAGCAAAACTACTATATATTTATTCAACTTTACAAAAAAAAAACAAATTTATTTTGAAATTAAATAAAATCACATCCACTTTATCCATAATTATTAAAAAAAAAATCATATCCTAGAATTCATGTAATTTTGCGTAAATTCTAAAAATTGGGTTGTATTATACAAAGATGAACAACCAAACAGTAGGTTTGATGCATTTAAATTATAAAAGGTGGATTTGTGCAAAGTATGAATATTTATAGATTTTTTAAAAAATTTTATAAATAAAATTTTATTTAAAATCTTATCCTAATTTAAGTTCAAAAGTTTGTATTATTTAAAGTCCAAATTTCATTGTTTGTATTATTTTTGGTTGATTTTAAAGTTTGTATTATTTTTGGTTTATGGGTGGATAGTTTGTATTATTTTGAGAATTTTTTTAGTTTGTATTATTTTTGGTTCATATCTCATAGTTAGTATTATTTTGAGTTATTTTTCCTTTTTTTTTTACGCAAATCATGTCTATTTCTTTCTATTATCAATATTTTGTAAATATCATCTACTTAAACTGTCATTTACGGATTTACCAACCATGTTTATTCTGCTACTGTCATCTGTATGATGTATCAAATTGATGAAAAATAAGTTTTCATGCCATTAAAATTACCGTGATATTTAAAACATTTGTTTTGATTCCGAAGAAAAGTGGGACTGAATGACCCATGGTCAAGAAATTTAATCAAACGTATTTTGTTGCTAAAGAAGTAACGAACAATTGAATCATTTTGCTGGTTTTTCTCCTATGGTATCTCGGTGTGAATTGTTGGATGTATTTGACCAGTTGTCGAAAAACTGAGTGAACTTTGAATAAGGATTTAAATTTCCCAATTTTAAACCTATAAAATTTCTAATTTGAATTATAATACAAATAACGGTTCGCCTAACCTATGTTCATGGCCTAAGATAAAACATATTTTATTAGGAAAGAAAATCTTAAATGAAAATAGACACTCTTAAAAAAAATATTTAAAAAATAGCTCAAATTGTGAATTTAGTGTTTTTTTTCCCTAAATCGACATCCTTAATCTGGAATCAAATCCTCTGTCCTCGAAAATGTCCCCCCCTCCTGTCCCTTCACCCCCTGGCCCCTCCCCCTCACAATTCGTAATTAAAAAAAATAAAAATAAAATAAATAAACGTGCTGGCTATATACACCCCAAATCATGGTTAAAGGGGTTAATTAATTTTTTTAAAATGTTAATTAGTCACAAGGCTTGCACGTCCTTAAGGACGTGCATTTTCAGCCTTTGGATTTGTGGTGTATATAAACACACCCTAAATAAATAAAAATAGATTAAAAAGAAAAACGAAAAAGAGTTTTTGCGAGGGGGACAGGGGAATGGGACATAACCGGAGACAGGGGATTTGGATCCCCTTAATCTATGCTTGAGGACATAGGTTAGAAAATCCAAATAAATAAATAAAATGGTTTCTTTGATGCCAAACAAAATTAATTTTCTCTGAATTCGATTAATTAAAACCTAATTTAATCAAAACCCAAGTTCCCCCAAAATTTGATTCAATTGAAACTTGACCCAACTCTTGATCGGACATGAATAATACTCTCTCCGTTTGTATTTTTTTTTGTTTTCTTAATAAGTGTATAGATTTCTAAAATGAGAAACTTTAATTAACGGATGAAGTACTTGATTTAATTTGATTTAATTACTATTCAAGTAAAGCAAACTAGTCCCAAACATTATTAATCTAAAATGACCTAAATTCGAATAACCTAGCTTGTTGCGACCTAGAAATAAAAACGTTGGAAGAAATTATATAAAAATAAATAAAATAACAGCTGATTGTAAAATAAAGTATATGATGATTTTAGTTTGTTTTTTAATAATATATGATTTGTAATAATTTTAGTGGTAAATAAGAGAACCAGATTGTACTTAGTTTATCTGATTTCTTACTTTATTTACAACAACTCGGATCCTCCTTTTATAGTGGAGGTCCAACCTCATAACCACAAAAATATCCCTGATTTTGGGGGATATTTTACCATAAGGTGAAATATTCACCACATAATAAAATATTACAAACCCCCCCTTGAATATTCACCTTATATAGTTATATCATGAATCTAAGGGATTTCACACAAGTTTAATATTATTACACGCATTGATGGTGTTGCCTCATTAAAAACCTTGTCAAGGAAAATCCAGTCGGATAAAAATCTGATCGAAGGAAAAAAGAGTGCAACGCGTATAATTCTCCCCCCAATTTGGACATGCTTAATGAGCTTCTCGAACCCGACACATTCCGATTTTGCGCACAAGTTGCTCAAACTTCTTGGGAGGTAATGACTTGGTGAACAAGTCGGCGAGGTTCTTATCTGATCGGATTTGTTGGACTTCAATCTTTCCTTTCTTCTCAAGTTCATGAGTAGAGAAGAATTTTGGTAATATGTGCTTAGTCCGATCTCCTTTGATATAGCCTTCCTTCACTTGAGTGACACATGCAGAGTTGTCTTCGTATATCACTGTTAGGCTACCTTTGATGGACTTGATTCCAGATTCCTTTTGTATATAGTTTATCACCGATCTTAGCCACACACATTCTCTTCTTGCTTCGTACAATGCTATCAATTCGGCATGGTTTGACGATGTAGCAGTCAGAGTTTGCTTTGTTGATTTCCATGATATGGTTGTATCTCCATAAGTGAAGACATATCCATTTTGAGATTTAGCCTTGTGTGTGTCCGATATATATCCTGCATCTGCATAACCAATAAGCTAGAGTGGCATTTGGGCAGTTTTGATAAAATAAACCAAGATTATGTGTACCTTTGAGATAACGGAACAAATGTTTAATTCAGTTCCAATGTCTCCTTGTTGGAGTTGAGTGTATCTTGATAACAAGTTTACAGCGAAGGCGATATCAGGCCTTGTATTGTTGGCTAGGTACATCAAGGCACCAATAGCACTTAAGTATGGTGTTTTTGGGACGAGTATTTCCTCATCGTCTTCTTGAGGACGGAATGGGTCATCGTGTATATTTAGAGAGCGAACGACCATGGGTGAGTTCAATTGATGAGCTTTATCCATGTTGAATCTCTTCAGAATTTTCTCGGTATAATTAGATTCATGGACAAAAATTCCATCTCGTACATGCTCAATTTGTAAAGCGAGACAAAACTTGGTTTTCCCAAGATCTTTCATCTCAAATTCTTTCATCAATTACCTAGTTGTACTTGCAATCTCATTCAGGGTTTCAACAATGTTTAGATTATCAACATATACTGCAATGATGGTAAACCCTGATTCATATCTTTTGATAAAGATATATGGACACCTTGAGTCGTTCTTATATCCTTCTTTCTGAAGGTATTCACTACGACGATTGTACCACATTCACCCAGATTGTTTCAGTCCATATAAGGATCTCCTCAACTTTATGGAGAACATTTCTCAGGCATCTTTAGTCCTTCAGGAGCCTTCATGTATATATCGGTGTCAAGTGACTCATACAAATATGCAGTCACGACATCCATTAAGCGCATTTGTAGCTTTTCACCCACTGTCAGGCTAATTAAAAATCTCAAGGCAGTTGCATCTACTACCGATGAATATGTATCTTCATAATCAATTCCTGGCATTTGTGAAAAACCTTGTGCTACAAGTCTTGCCTTATATCTTGCTATCTCATTTTTCTCATTTCGTTTTCTCACAAAGACCCATTTGTAGCCAACTAGCCTAACAACTTTTGGGGTCTCGGTCACAAGACTAAAAACTTCACGCTTTTCAAGCGATTTTAATTCTGCTTGAATTGCATCTCGCCATTTAGGCCAATCTTTTCTATGACGACACTCTTCAAATGTTTTAGGTTCAATATCGTCTTCTTCATCCATCATTTCAATTGCTACTAAAAAGGCAAATATTTCATCGACAATGACATCTTTTCTGTTCCATTGCATCCCAGTGGATACATAATTTATGAAAATCTCATAATTGTCGATTTTTCTATCTTCTTCAAGAAGACTCTTTTTCATCTTCTTTAACAAGATTCTCCTCTTCTGAGGCGTTTCCTTCGCCTTTCAGGCTATCCTCATTATAGATTTCTTTGCCTTTATTATTATTATCGTCAGATGGCTGAACTGTTCTGAGATCACCAGTATTACCCTTTTGTCTCCTCGTTTGTCTTGGATTCAAATCTTTTGAACCAAGTGGTCTATCTCGCTTTCTACGTATAGTAGAGTCATTAGCAATGGATTTATTCGATAGATTCATAGGTGCTTCAATTCTCGCAAGGGCATTTACAACAGTTATATGTGACTTCGTCACTTTTTCTATATTAGTAAATGCACCATGAAACTGATTAGCTACGCCTTATAACTGAATTATCTTTTGTACCTCTTGTTCACATACTTTCGTTCGACGATCAAGGTATGATAAAGTCATGGCATCCCATGTGATCTCACCCTTATTAGGGTCCATTTTATTATTTTCTCCCCCTAGAGTTGGGAATGTATTTTCATCGAAGTGACAATCAGCAAACCTTGCTGTAAATAAGTCACCTGTTGTTGGCTCGAGATATTTAATAATCGAGGGGGTTTCAAAGCCAATATATATTCCCAATCTCCTTTGAGGGCCCATCTTTGTTCGTTGTGGTGGAGTAATTGGAGCATACAATGCACATCCAAAAACCTTCATATGTGAAATATTTGGTTCCTTACCCAACACAAGTTGCATCGGGGAGTATTTATGGTATGTAGTTGGTCTCAGCTGAATTAGTGTTACCAGACTTAGGTATATTGTTTCCAGACTTTCAGTATGTGAATATGGTGAAACCAAAAATACCTCTACTATAAAATGAGACAATTAGAATTGTTATATGGGGAAGGGGGGAAGGACTGATGACTTTACATCTGTACCTAGGACGATGATTAATGAACAATGCTCCTCTCTACATATGACATGGTATATTGCTGCCAGACTTTCATTATGGTATTTTGGTGAAACTAAAAGTCCTATACTAAAAAAATGAGACAGTAAGAACTGTTATATGGGGGAGGGGGGAGGAGTGAAGGACTGATGAGTTTATATCTACCTAGGGTGATGAT
Organism: Persicaria tinctoria; assembly: GCA_037127255.1. Taxonomy (NCBI): domain Eukaryota; kingdom Viridiplantae; phylum Streptophyta; class Magnoliopsida; order Caryophyllales; family Polygonaceae; genus Persicaria; species Persicaria tinctoria. The sequence goes on from JBANSL010000006.1 coordinate 39,593,369, forward strand.
TAATGAACAATGCTCATGGTATTTCTTAGAAAGGTTGAGGCTTTTGCGGCTTTTTCTTGTTGCATTAGCATGTGTATAACATTTCATTAGTCTTCTGATAAACAACTCTAAGTAAGTTTGACCACATCATATTTTTTTACGCAGCCTTTGTTTCTCCGATGATCTTCTCCAATACCTTTTTACATTCTTATATTTACTTTTGATCTTAGTGTTTTTACATTCTTATATTTACTTTTCATATTAGTTTTTATACTTCTAGTCTCCTAGATTTCTTAGTGTGTTTTTAAATTGTTATATTTATTTTTGATCTTTTCCAACACTTTTTTGATGCTGAGTTTACCACCCTTGAAATATGTGATTACAATGATTGTGTGAACTATCAAGAGATCTCAAATGTGTCTATTTTAGCAGACATTATTGAAGGTCCTTGTTGCTTTGAGGATAGGTACTAGGTTGATCAAGTATAGCAGGAAACTAAGGACAGAGAAACCCAAGTTCAGCTTTTGATGAAGATTTTCCACGGTGAGTTCATTTTCCTTTTACTCATGTTTGTCATGTCCAAATTTTCTATTCATCTGTTAATGTTTTCCTCACATTTGAAGCATGAATTGTTAACAAGGCTTCAAGTCACATTAGCTTCAAAATATTATATTTATGGGACTAACCTTGAATCAATTTTCTTGTCCTTGCTTAAAACTTAGTGTAACTGTGTATATATATATAACTTAAAACCGACTTTTGTGGCCAAAGTAAACTTAAAACTGACTTTTGTGTGGTAATAATCTACAAGTTTGGCCAAAAAAGTCAGTTTTAAGTTATAGGTGGGTAGGTAATGTAATATTAACCAAACTTGCTTAAAACTTTAAAATATTATAGATACTTCATCAGTTAATGTTATAGATACAGTGCTTACTTCCTACAATTGCCAGTGCTTAAAACGCTAAAACTTTAAAATATTATAGACACTTAGTGTAACTGTGTATATATATATGGAGAGCATTTGAATACAGTGCTTACTTCCTACAATTGCCAGGAAGCTTTTGGTTGATCCCTGGACTTGCATGAGTTTTACAACAAGTACAACAATTCAAAGTTTGGAGAGCCCATTGAGTACACTGCTTACCTGAAAACTACAAGGTAGTTGTTCTTTATTGATCTCTCTTTTCCCCTTATTATTATTATCTCCTTGAGTGTTTCTTATGTCTTATGTTTTTGCAGGCAGTACAAGGAGTACATATCTGAGCTGCTGGAGTATCTGACGTCTTTTTTCGAGCGTACAGAGCCCTTGAAAGATCTTCAAAGAATATTTTCTAAGGTTAGTTGCTGATATATTTTATTGGCTGTTTTGTTTTAATCTGCTCGTAGTTTGGTATGGTTAATGACTTAAAAGGCAGATAACCCTTGTAAAACTACATTTCTATGTTGCAAAAATCCTCTTGTTGTGTTTGACTAATATCTACAGTTTGTGCTGTGTGATATGTTCTTTTTTCTTGCCTAATTATATAAATAAGTGGAGTCTCTTGCTTATATTCTTTTCATTTATTATAATTAGTTGGCATAAAAACAGAATTAATAAAATCAGTTGAAAAAATATACCTTTTCTTCCATTTCATTTTTGAGGCAGTCTATTAGCTATGATGTGTCCTTTCAATTGAAGTTATTTCTGCATGTCTCTTCCATGAAAGATTTATGTTATTTCTATCTTGTCTTGGCTAGACTTCATCATTCTCGTGTTTGGGTTGTCTTGTTAATACACTTAATATGCCTTGTAGGTTTTTGTGAAGGTATAGATTTTTTGTTTAGTAGTGACTTTAGTCGTATGCATATCGTTTAGTAAACGATATGGTCTTATGGACACTCTATTTTAAGGATGACAATTAAATACTGGTCATCCAACAAACAAGCTAGGAAGGCCGTAAAAAACAGTAGCATAAAACCAACAATAATGTGCCATAATACAACATTAATAGATCAACATCAACAACACAATCAGTAGCATAAAACCATAGGATTACACAACGCCATAAACTTTTAAAATCATCCAACAAACAAGCTAGGAAGGCCATAAAAAACAGTACGGATAAACCAATACAACACATTCAAATAGTAGTCTATCGTAGCAAGTAACGAAAATGGGGTTGCGTGGTCCATTTGGTTCCATTCCACTCGAAGTGTGGGCGCATCTCACGGGCACGATAATCATGCGCATCTCACGGGCACGAAAATGGGGTTGCGTGATACTATGAGTTGGAATATTCCCAAGCCATTGACCCTGCCCAACGACACGACCAGTCCAAAACCCATCAAGGGCGCGGCAATCGACGCGGTCATCGATTGTGTAAACCAACCGAAACCTAACCCGAGGAGGTTGTGGACGTAGTCGTCCAGCCTGCACTATTTCCGTGAGTGGCTCATTGTTGTCGTCTGTGAGGGTGATGTACTCCACTTCATAGTGGCTAGGATCCACTCTCCTTAGAACGGTCGCCTCGTACAATGACCCTAGCATCCCGGCTTCTGCCCCTATGACCTCCACTATCTGATTTGGCCGGAATGGCCCCGACATTGGAGCTGCATACAAACCAAAGACAAGCTAATTTAGGAATACAAGTAAAAAAAATGAATATTAAACAATTTAAACCGATAAAATAAGTTACTAACCTATGTAATCATACCCTAGCTCAGACGATATATTGATGGGGACATGGCGGGGAGGGAGGCCTGACGAGGAGCTGTGGTGGTATGAAGAAGATTCCATCTTGTTGATGGGGAGAGATTATGAATGGGTAGAAATCTGTAGGGGAGATGTTGTGAATGGGTAGAAATCTGTAGGGTACTAGTTATGGATGGTAGGAAATATATAGATTTTAAATATGTAGGGAAGAGGTTATGAATGGCAAGGGGAGAGGCCAATGTTCAGCATGTGACTATCTTTGACTCGGTTTTTGTTGCTTTGTTGTGGTTTTTTTTTCTTTTTGTATGCTTTGTAGTTGCTTTTTAGAGCATGTCTCCATTTGCTTTATTGTTTCCATGTATTTGTGTTGTTTCAATGCATTGATTGAGTGAACATACAAAGATAAGAAGACAAAAATGAAACATTACCAATGTAGGGCTTCCCTCACAATTTTCGATGGCCAGTCTTAGAGTTTCCTTTTTCTGTTTTTTGTGTTACTGTTATTATGTCATCAGAAAAGGAGGGAAATCAGTGGCCTGTCTTTTTTTGTTTTCCATGTATTATGTCACTGTTTTTCCATTTTCTGATTTTCCTTTTTCTGTTTTTCCTTTTTCTGTTTCTTCCTTTTTCTGTTTTTCCTTGTCACTGTTTTTCCATGTATTATGTCACTCTTTTTCCATTTTATGAATGTTATGTAACCATCAACTGTTTTTCCTGTTTTTTCCTTTTTCTTTTTTCTTGTATTATATTTTTATTTACCCCCTCAATAATTTCGATGGCCACTGATTTCCCTCCTTTTTCTATTTTCTTATGACTTTTTGTACTCAGAAAACAGTAGCATGGTTACACAATGAGCTGTTTCCTTCTGATTTTCTTATGACTGTTATGAATGTTAAGTTGATGTTTCCTTCTGATTTATGCAGGCAGGTCCGTGAGGCAAAGGCATTGATATACAACTAGCAAATACTTAAGCAAGAACTTGTACCTCAACATCTCTGGTATCCTCATGTGTTTTTGTATGTACAATTTAATGTTACTAAATTAATGACATTACTAGAAAACGGGGCTCAACTCTTGTAGTGTATATTACAGAAAAATGAGTAATGTATTAATAAGAAATCTGGTATTAATAAGAAATCGGGTATCCTCTTCTGAATGAGTAGTGTATTTTACAGAAAAATGAAAGTACATTATGAAATTACATAATGAATATAAAGAAAATGAAATTATGATGCAGGACCATCCAAGACACCTTCGAACACACCTATACTTGAGGATGGACCTATGATTCGAGCTCACGAGAATGAAGTCATCCTCAAGAGGAAGAAGAAGGCTCCACCGTGGGAGAAGGTCCAAAGGTGCAAGCTTGATGGTTGTTCGTTATTAGATTCGTTTAGCAGTTTGACAGCTTTTCGACGTCTCAGTAAAATGAGTTGTACGGATTCAATATTAATCGGATTGGATCGTGCCATAGCTTGTCGGAACGAGGACGAAGAGATCTACAACTTTGATGTTGAAGATTTTTCCAGATTCGACATGGAGCTTGGCCGAAAATCACCATGCAAGTTGTTACTGTTTTGACGGGAATTATTCTAATTGTTGGAACAACTTTGTTATTTTTAGTAACTTTCTTTACTTATGTTATTTTAGGTAATTTAGGAGTTTATTTTAATTAATCTTTTATTTATTATTTTCATTAAAAATCAGCCTTAGGGTTATAAGTATACGGCTGATCCTTCCATTGTAAAACAGACGTCTCTTTGCTTATGAAAATCTCATATTTGTGTGAAACACAATTGAGTGAAAGTCGATCGATTCGTAGCGTGGCTCATCGATTGCAAATTGGTTCTTGATCTAACTTGGTTTGCTTTGAGTTCGTCAACCTCGCGAGAGCTTGGTGATCTAGGTAATCACAAGTCCCCTCCTTGTGCCTCCAAGTTGTCCGCTTGGTTGTGTAAGGTTGTAGAGGCGGGCTTTATAGTCGTTGGTATTTGGTTCCTACCCTCTTAGAAGGCCTGGGGTCTTTGCCTCGTTCTATTTTAGTTCGAATCAGTCCACTATCGGTCGTGTCTTTGTTTTCAATTTCAAGTCTTTATTCTTGTTCATCGAGTCTTTGTTCATCGAGTCTTTGCTTCCGTTCTTGCTATTTCTTGTCTTTGAGTCTTGATTGTCGAAGATCGGGCCACCCTACGGCTAACCCCGTATCAAATTACATAATGAATATAAAGAAATCTGAATGAGTAGTGTATATTACAGAAAAATGAGTAGTGTATATTACAGAAAAATGTAATTACTTTATGAAATTACATAATGAATATAAAGAAAATGAAATTACAAAATGAATATAAAGAAATATGAATGAGTAGTGTATATTACAGAAAAATGAGTCGTGTATATTACAGAATGAGTAGTGTTTGTTTGTAGATTATTAGTTACTAACTTGTATAACTCTAATAGCATGCCTTATCAAATCTCGTCTTTCTCGATGTTCATTAAGAAGGAAAATATTCCCTCCTTCTAACCATCAAATCTTGTCTCTCTTGATCTTCATTAATTAGGAGAATCCTCCTCCTTCTGACCTGGAAAGATTGTCTTTCTCGGCTTCATTCATATCATTCCTTCTGTAAGCATTTTAGTTACTTACTAGAATGTTTACCGTGTTCGATGTGGGTTTCCTTAATTAGTGCCTCTATAGGTCATGACAATGCGTATAGACAAGTCGTGGATTGATTGGAGTACTAGGATTTCTGAGGCATATTTTGCAAAGCTAGATGAATTTTTAGACTTTGCATATACCAACAAGGAGGTTGGGAGTTGCATATACTGCCCTTGTAGGAAATGCAAGAATAGGGTACTATATGTTAGAAAAGTTGTGCGGAAGCATCTTCAAGACAATGGATTTTTGGTTAGTTACAAGTTATGGACTAAACACGGGGAGACCATTCATGATCTGATCGAGGAACCACGAGAGAGGAATGAAGTGCCACCTGAAGTCGATGGGTATATGGATGTGGGTATGGAGAGAATGGTGGAAGATGCTTTGGGAAAGACTAACGTACCGACGTCGGAAAATCTAGACCATGATGGCCAACCTGATGGTGATACTCCTGCTCCAACTGAGTGCACTGACCAGTTTTTGAAGCTAATGGATGCCGCTAATCTTCCTCTATATCCGGGTTCTAAGAAGCACACGTCATTGTCCTTCGCTGTCCGACTCTTACAAGCAAAGAGTTTACACGGCTGGACCGACCACTCATTCAAAGATTTGCTAGAGATAGTATGTGAAGTATTGCCAGATGGGGTTCACCTTCCGAAATCTTATTATTAAGCGCAGAAGTTAGTGGACGATTTGGGCTTCACTTTCACAAATGTGGACGCATGTCCTAATAGTTGTATGCTCTTTCGAAATGAAGATGCAAGCCTAGATGCTTGTGCAATATGCAATGAATCGCGCTGGAGGCAAACAGTTGATGGTTGTCAATCAAGCACACGAAAAACTGCACAACAAGCTAGGTATTTTCCGTTGAAACCACGATTGCAAAGGTTGTTTGCAACAATGGAGTGTGCCACCCGTATGAAATGGCATAACTTAAACCGTGTTGATGATGGTGTGTACCGGCACCCGACCGACTCTCCTGCTTGGAAGCACCTTGATGTCAAACACTCTAGTTTCGGAGCTGAGATGAGGAATGTGCGCTTAAGTATCGCTTCTGATGGATTTAATCCTTTTGGTAATCAAAATGTCAATCATAGCACGTGGCCGGTCATCCTAGTTCCTTACAACTTACCACCTATGTACATCTTGAAACAACCGTATATATACCTTTCTGTGCTTATTGATGGACCAAAAGGACCTGGAGATAAGATAGATGTGTATTTAGAGCCTTTGATAGAGGAGCTAAAGGAATTATGGGAAGTGGGTGTAGAAACATTTGATGCTTCTGCCAATGAAATGTTTCAAATACGTGCTGTCGTGCTATGGACTATCAATGACTTTTCAGCCTATGCAAATTTGTCGGGGTGGAGTACTAAAGGTGAGTATGCATGTCCAAATTGCAACATAAGGCCAGGTGCAACGTACTTAAAAGCTAGCCACAAGTGGTCGTATGGTAGGAGTAGGCGGTTCTTGCCATATGATCACAAGTATCGAAGAGATATGAAGTCGTTTTATGATGGACGGGAATTTGATTCCGCGCCTCCTAGAATGACCGGGGCTGATCACCTCTCACAACTTTCCAATAATAGAGTGATTACTTGTTATAAAAAGGATGACATGCTATTGAGAAAGAAGATGGGACCTGACAAACCGGAGAGGGATCCATAAAAAAAAAAGAGGCATAATTGGAAGAAGAAAACCATCTTGTATGAGATACCGTATTGGAAAGACAATCTGTTGCCATACAGCATCGATGCGATGCACTCCGAGAAGAATTTTGCCGAAAATGTACTGAATACAATATTGGGAGTGAAAGGTCGAACCAAAGATAATGTCTCTGCTCGTCACGACCTTGAGAGCCTTGGAATTCGCAAGCAATACCATGTGAAGGTCACAGAATCGGGCACTCAGGTATATGAGAGGACTGAATTTGAGATGGACAATGTCGGGAAGGACAAGTTCTTGTTAGCCTTATCCAAGGCCAGAATGCCGGATGGTTCGTGTTCCAGTATTGCACGGAGGGTGAACTTAAGGGATCGCACCATTGTAGGGCTTAAAAGCCATGATTACCGCATTATTTTACAAGAGCTAATTCCGCTTTGTGTTCGGAGTTCCTTGCCAAGGAATGTTGTATCTGTTCTGATTGACGTTGCAAAGTTCTTCAAGGTGTTGAGTTCTTAGGTTAATACAAACACTTCATTAGAAGAGGCACGTGCTAAGATCATTCTAACCCAATGTGAGCTTGAGAAGATATTTCCCCCATCTTTCATGGATGTGATGGAGCTTTGCCTGTGCATCTCGCGGAGGAAGCATTACTCGGTGGAGTTGTACAGTTTCGATGGATGTACCCTATCGAGAGGTTTCTACTCACTTTGAAAAATTATGTTCGACAACAAGCTTGCCCGGAAGCATCACTTGCCAAAGGTTACATCATGGAAGAGTGCATGAACTTTGGCACTCAATATCTACAAGACGTGGAAAGCAAGTCGCAAAGACCACCAAGAAGAAAAGATGATGCCGAGAAGAAGGGGAAGGGCTTCATTCTACCCGAAGTGACGCGTAGCCAAATCCACCGATGGGTATTGTTTCATGCTGCTGGAGTGACACCATATCTGCAGTAAGTCCTTTTCAGACTAGGTTCATTTGGTTTGTTAGGATATCAAACCAATATTATATGACTTGCTAACATTATACCCCCTTCTTAACATTCAAGGGAACATGTGGCATATATTAAACAACACAATCCTTTGGCAAATGAGACGTCAGTGGCATCAATTCATTTCAACGAGTTCCCGCAATGGTTCAAGTCACACGTGAGTACCAGCTTCAAGTTTTCAAGTGTAATTAATGTGCATTATCATATTCGAGTAATATGTAAAGTACCTGCCAAATGAACCTTTTACCTTGACATCTTTAGGTTTCAGAGTTGCGTCGGGCATGAGATGTGTCCTTAAGTAATGAAGTTCTCTCATTGTCAAACTTCCCGTCCCCTGTGGCAGCACGGTTGACCTCATACACATCCAATGGATATTTCTTTCGTGTCAAAAGTGTTGACACAAAAAGAACGAGAGAAAATTGTGGGGTGTATTTGCAAGGAGATTATGTACCCTATTATGGGAGATTAACGGATATTATAAGGGTTACATGTGCCTCAGATATCGAATACGTATTATTTAGGTGTAAGTGGGCACATCCTTCAACAGGGGTTAAATTGGATCCTTTTCGATGCACCTTAGTAAACTTTGATAGGTTAATTACTATACCCACGTGATAAACTTAGGGATGAACCATTTATCTTGGCATCGCAAGCACATCAAGTGTGGTATAATCCCGATGCGTCTGGACATGGATGGTTAAACGTCGGTGAAGTTGAATCTAAGGACTATGCCCATGTAGATGATTGCAATGTGGACATTGATGATGAGTTGGAGCTCGACCAGAGGTCTGTACCATTTGTGCTCCTGTTGCCACATTTGTGTAGAACACAAATGTGTGTTTTCTTTGCTTTTTTTGTTGTTGTCATGTACAATGTCTTAGGATTAATGAAGATGTTAGGGATTTAGAGTTTTGATTACAACGTACATAAATCATTTATCTTATACACAATCATCCTTGTCACTTGTAGGCAATCATGAAGAAACGAAAGGGTTGGACCCGGCAAACCGCGAACCATGGGTGAATTCCTAGTGGCTACTGACTCACGTGGCTCTCAGAGTGGCTCGTCACCGTCCGCATCAACCGCTGGAACACTTCCTCCCACAACTCCACCACCGACTGCATGTCCAACCGAAGACAAGGTTCGTTGGTGCTCCCACAATTCTTCGATACTTGTTCATTCAATCAAGTCATGAGTCTTACCATATATATTTGTAATGACTGTCTAACTACATTGTATTTGTGTTTCAACCAATAAGAAACAAAAGGCTCGACCAGGGAGACCGCGAACCATATCTGACTTTCTACTCCCTGCCGGAGATACATCCTTCCCAAGTGTGTGATCAATGTCGACATCAGCAGCCGGAACCCTCCCTCCCACGACTCCACCACCAACTGAAGTTCTTGCTCTAGGACAACCTCAGTCACTTGATCCCATCCTTTCTCAATCGAACACTCAAGTGAACGATGCTCCTACTGATGTAGCTCCACAATCAGCTACACCGGGTGATGCAGATGCTCCTACTGATGCAGACCTCAACCTCGATTCATCTGGTTAGGCATTAATTTGCATTTCAACCCTTGTATCTTCCTCAATCCTTTATAATTGTATGAACGAATAATAAAATATATGGTGTTTCAAGATGGATGTGAACGCCCGACCCCTAGAGGTAGACCTGTCAAAACACAACCCGACCCGGTCGACCCGACCCGACCGCCCGGAAAATTTTCGACCCGAACCCGGAAATTTTGACCCGGAATTTTTTTTCGACCCGAACCCGAAAAACCGGAAAATTTCCGGGCCATCTGGGTTTCGACCCGGTGACCCGATTGACCCGGTAATTTTGACCCGATTTTACCCGGTGACCCGGTTGATTTTTAATTAAATATAATTAATTTTTTATATATATATAATTAAAATTTATTGCAAAATTATCAAATCATGATTTTTTTAATTTAAAAAGGAAAAAATTGACAAACCCGAAATCGACCCGAAATGACCCGAAACCCGGGTTCTAGTCAACCCGGAAATACCCGGGACCCGTTTCACCCGGGACCCGAAGTGACCCGACCCGAACCCAACCCGAATGACCCGTTTGACAGGTCTACCTAGAGGTCATAGCAACGGTGTGTTGGGGTGGAACACAGGAGCCAAGGTTGTAGTCGAATTCAATGACAAGTTCCAACCAGTTGGGCCTAACGCCAAGCACCTCAAGTCGCAACTGGGGATACTAGTGCGTGGCGGGCAACGACTTCCTCTTACTATGCTGGACTGGACCTCTTTCGGACAAGATGTGATGGATGGCATATAGGAAGAAGTTAAGGTAATTCCTTTTTCCTTTCTACTTTGTCACTTTTATAATATGGATAATGTTCTTTCTCCTTTAGACTTTCTTTTTCAGCATGTACTAACTTTAACCTGACCATTTGCTTCTTTTTTATCTTATTGACTTTAACACTTATAGAAAAATTTGGTGGATCCTCTTGATGGGTTCAAAGAGGTGTGTTTGAGAATGTTAAACATCATGTGGAAGGGCTATAAGTCTAAAACAAAGGCGAAATATTTCACTTGTTGCCAAGATGACCCTGAGCTGGAGAAGCATAATCCTCCAACTGTCCTCCCACCTGATTGGATTACGCTCATTGCATATTGGAGAAGTGAGGTTGCCCGGGTATTCTTTATTTCCCCCTTATCTTAGATGGTTGAGTTCAAAGTTTGGTGCATCCTATTGTAACGTATTCGTGTTTCCAGAAACAATCCGTACAAAACTCAAAGAATAGAGATAAGCATGGGCCGATGCATGTTATCGGGCGAAAGTCATTCGCTGAAGTTAGACACGAGGTCCGTATGTGCACGTTGTTTGAATTAGTGAATATCGTTCAATTTTTATTTATTTTTAGTCCTTGCACTTTTGAGTACTTGTTTGTGTATCAAGTCCATGACATTCATATTTAACTTGAGTGATTTCTGCCATTTAACTAGCGGGGCAAAGCTGGGCAACCTACTGACAAGATGAGCATGTGGGTTTCTTCTGGAAATGGAGATGATCCTGATGTGATTGAGACCGTTCTAAGTTTCTTTGGACCCTTTTAATTTTCATCCATTATTAAACTGCATATGTTTACTTGTTTTACTCATATAGAAGGACTTCAACGCCCTCTTACTGATGGAACCTGAGGATCAGCGAGATCTTGACGAAGTGAAGGATAGGATATTCCATCGGCTTATTGGAGAAGATGGTCACGGATACTGTCGGACCTATGGTGCCAGTGCCCCTCCGCGTTTGGTGTATAACTCCTCAGCAAGAGCTCTCGGTGTTCAAGATATGCGCGAGATTGCGAAAGAGTTTGTAGGGGAGATTGCCAAAGAGTTTGCAGGGGACCTCAAAAGCCACTTAGAGAACTACATAGATAAAAGATTTGAGCACTTTCGAAATGAATTTATGAACACTTTCCGGCTCAATGACGGGGGAGGCTCACCTTCACACGGACAGGTTAGTCATCATTTGTTTGACCTGAGTGCTAAGGTTTCCTCATGTGTTTGGTTGTGATGGCCTCTTGTGTTTGATTGTGATGACCTGGGTTTTGCGTTTTTATTTGCCTTTTCTTTTTTCACATTGTGATAATGTTGTAAGAACCCTGGGTTATATCGTATGATGGGTATATTGATACATCATGCTAGCGCTTGATCCATGTTACTTAATCATCTTATTGTTTCTCAATCTAAGTACATGACTCATTTGCATGTTTGATATTATTTCAAGCAAATATTATTTGGTCCATGATGTCATTTTCCTACCTGATTTCACCATTTAATAATATAGTTTCAGTCAAACTTGGCATTGGCCATGTACACTTGATATTTCAAAGTTGAAGGATAAAGTGCTTTTGTGCATGATGTCATTTCCCTGCTCATCCGATTGTTTCTCAATTTCATATCTTTATGAATACAGAATAGTGTGAAATGCTGTCAAAATGCCCTATGATGAATAATTTAGCAGCTGATTTTGATGTCCAAAATAAGCCCCCCCTTCATGAAAATAATTTGCAGCAGTTCAAGCATCGTTAACTATCAGCAAACATCTCCATATGTTTATTGACATCTTTGTCTTTCCTTTTCTCCATTTTCCAACTACTATGTGTTATCACTTCCAGCTAGACCTGTCAAACGGGTCATTCGGGTCGGGTTCGGGTCGGATCTCGGGTAAAACGGGTCCCGGGTAAAACGGATCCCGGGTATTTCCGGGTTGACTAGAACCCGGGTTTGACCGGGTTTCGGGTCGATTTTGGGTTTGTCAATTTTTTCCATTTTAAATTAAAAAAATCATGATTTGACAATTTTGCAATAAATTTTAATTATATATATAAAAAATTAATTATATTTAATTAAAAATCAACTGGGTCAACCGGGTCACCGGGTCAATCGGGTAAAATCGGGTCAAAATTACCGGGTCAATCGGGTCACCGGGTCGAAACCCGGAAAATTTCCGGTTTTTCGAGTTCGGGTCGAAAAAAAATTCCGGGTCAAAATTTCCGGGTTCGGGTCGAAAATTTTCCGGGCGGTCGGGTCGGGTCGGCCGGGTCGGGTTGTGTTTTGACAGGTCTACTTCCAGCAGTTCAAGCAGCTGATATCTCGCTTGTTCTTTTATGTATTGTAGACAAGTGTTCATCAGACAAATCAAAGGGAGTCAATTGGAGACGGAGCTCTTGTTCTATCTACCAACGATCAACCTCTGAACACATCAACTCAACAATCTGCCCCCGGACTGAAAAAACAAGCCGATGAGGATCAGTCACTTGAAGAAGAAGAAGAAGACGAACTCTAGCACACTTGGAGACGAGCCGTTGAGGATGAGACAAATCAAAGGTTGCTCTAAGTATGTTTTCATTATCTTGCACTTTTGTTGGCTTAAGACTTGAGGTGTTAGGCAATATGGACACTAGATGTTAGGCAATATGTAGGTTTCAGACTTTTGTTGCATGGCTTGGCGTAAACTTCGGACGTCAAATACTTTTGTTTACTTGAAGTACTCGTTGGACATCAAATGTGTATGCAAGGGACCTTTTGCTGAATTCACATGTGATGAATGCACTTGAATGTTGGCGTCATTTGCTTGTGCAGATTGTATTGCACTTTTATATAATTTATACAGGGTGCAATTATATATATAGAATAAACAAATTTAGGGTACCATTAATCGTAGCAACGGCCATGAGTCGTGGCAACTATTACAAAACGTTCAGGAAAACCATTTATGAACGTAGCGACGGCTGCTACGGCAAATTGCCGTCGCCAACCTTCCCTCCAAAATTTCACCCAAATTTGGCGCCATAATTTATCAGCCGTAGCAACCAAGGGAATTTGGCGCCCCCAAAATGGCGCCAAAAATTTGGCGCCTTCAATCCACTTTCGACGACTCCCTACCGTAGCGATGCCGTAGCAAAGTGGTTGTTTTTCCTCCCGTACCGATGTCGTAGCAAATATTTTTGCTACGGCTACTTGCCGACGCTACCAACTTTTGCGACCCCGTGGTTCGCTACCCCCCCCCCCCCCCATTTCCCGTAGCAATGCCGAAGCTAATGGCCTTTTGTCACGCATAGACAGCCTTTTGCTACGGGTTTTTGCCGAAGCGAAATTAATTATTTTTTGTAGTGACGGTCATTCCCACGACCTTTCCATTTCTTATAACCCCGCGAATTTTTACGGCCATCACCCCTTTTTGCGTTGGCATTCATAGCATTCACAACATTTGCTTTAGGGTATGGTGTCGCACCTGGAGGTCTCATGCTGTGGTTCCTCCTCAGAAGTTCATTATTTTTCTCCGCCACAAGCATCACATTAATGAGGTCAGAGTACTTTTTAAAGCCACACTGTTTATTGCTGTTGTAACATCACATTAGATGCATGCATTGTTGAGAATGTCTTCTTCATCATTTGCTCCTTAATAATTTCATCACTACATAATTTCGGTTTCGATGTGATTCGAAACACAACGGAGTTATACTCCCTGATATTTTTGAAATCTTGAACCCATAAAGAGTTTCATTCATATATGGCCATTGAGAGTAATATATATGTTCACTTGATTACCGTACCTTTCGGATAAATTCTCCCATAATTCATTCGGATCTTCCACCAATAAATATTCAGATTTTAGGCCATTGGTGGCGAAGGAAGACAATGACCTTGACCTTTTCCTGTGGAGTGGTGGTGTTATTTTCTCTGACGGTCTCTTCCGGACCATTAGCCTTCAAGTGCATTAAGGCGTCCACCCTCCATGGTATTTGTCTCCTGACAAGTCCAGAATATCGAATTCTCTTTTGGTGATGTTTGCCATAATGGCACTACACATAAAATCATATTGATTAAAATTAATTATTGTATAAATTAATTAAATGCAATATAAATCATATACATATACAATTCAAAAGGATATAAGTAGTATAGTTTTAAGGTTTTCATAAGTCAAAGTAAAGACTATGCACTCGTTACGTTAAATAGCAACACATATATGTATAGTCCGTATGCTATAGTTGATTTGAATAAAAGCAATGACTACACGTACACACACATATATATGTGTGTATAATTTGAAAAAGTCATGATTACATCACATGCAATTTGTATAGATTATGTATGCACATAGTATGAAACTATATGTACCATATTGTCAAATCATCAATGTGCACACAATCTAGCTTTTTGATTCCAATTTAAGAATGCAAATACAATACTAGACAATTTCATAAAATTATAAAACATTACCATTTAGCCGGAAGATGTTTTATCCATTGGAGAAAGCTTTCTTTTACAAAAACTTCAAAAAACTTTCCAAAAGAAAACTCATCTTCTTTTCCAATACCCCATATGAGATTTATCAAAGAAAGAACAAAGGCATTCGAAAATTATTTCTTAAGAGGTAATTATCATTGAGAGATTATCTTCCAAATTTTATATCATTCTCATTTGTCTGCCCTATCCTCTAATTATCGGTATAATTTCTTTCTATCTCTTTCACTTTTTCCCTTTATATACTCCCTTATCATACCACTTTCACCCACCACCACTGTCTCAAATTCATCCTCCTCGTCTCCCTCTCGTCAATCCCTCCAGTTTTCCAGCACCGTTCCCATTTTCTGATCTGGAAAAATGATCGACACCGACCGGGTTTTACTAAAGATCTTGACTAGTGGGATGACGATAGCGGTTTTGGTGTGGTTTCCTTTGTTGTGTGGGTGGTTAAAAACTGTCGGTGCTACTAAGAGCTCCGTCGAAGGTTCCGGTGAGGCGAGACTCGAAGACGAAGTTCAAAATGGTATTGTATTATGTAATATCTTAGAAAATCTCTTGTAATAAATTTAGATCTACTAATTTTGTTTTGAAGTGAAGGGTTTTAAAACTCAATGATGGAACTTCCCACATTTTATTTACAAAAATATTCGGTTTTGTATAAAAACTCATGAAACCGCGTTGAGCCTTTGATGTGTTCCATGTTTTATGAGTTTTGAAAAACGGATTTGAACAAAAATGATGTAAAACGGGAAGATCCGAGATTTTTTACGAGTTTATGGTGTAGAAGATCCCAATTTAGGCAACTACAGAGCATACTCCTCCAAAAAACCGATTTTGGTAAAACATTTTTATAATTAAAGAGTTTGGATAAGAAGGTTTTACCTTCATATTTGAAAAACTCAGTTGGTTTTTAGATTTCATGCTAATAACATGTAATAATTTTAGTGATAAACAAAAGAACCAGATTGTGTGTACTTGTAATCGGTTTATTTGATTTCTTGCTTTATTTACAATAACTCGGATCCTCCTTTTACAGTTGAGGTCCAACCCCATAACCACAAATTTTTTTCCTGATTTTGGAGGATATTTTACCATAAGATAAAATATTCACCACATAATAAAATATTACAATGATTATAGTATTTCTTTTTGTTTGAATAATATAGGATTATAAGGTACATAGTCAAATAGTAGTATAAAAAATAAAAACAAAGAGGGGACAAAAATGTGACGGATATGAAGAAGAGAAGAGAAAAGAAACGGCAAGAAAACAAACAATAAACAGAGTCTCCACCTGGGTGGGGTAGGGATCCTGCAATTCCCCCTCCCCTTTTCCTCCCCCTTCTTCCTCTCCAACAGTTAAAAGCACCAGATTCAAACAAGGGTTTAGTTTATTGCCCTCTTCCTCCAAATCTCGATTCAAACTTTTCCTCCCTTCGTAATTTCCGTACTTTTTGGCTCAAATGCCGCTATGTTTGAGATTGCCGTTTATCTCCGTCTTCTTCGCTCTGATTAACTTTCATCAACTGGTAATTTCTCACTTTCTTGATCGGAAATGCAATTGACGGTAAGCTGTGACTTTCAATGCTGAATGTATGAATTGACTTCTTGGATTCAAATCGGGTCCTGGTCTCTGGTGATGAATTTCAGTTGCTTGGTGTTTGGGTGATTTTGTTTTCTAGCCTTAGTGACGGATGTGTAGGCCTTCATTTTAGGGTTAGAGCTCTGACATTTGGATGAAGAGGCTTAAAGTGGATCCTCCTGGCGGCAGGAGGCTAAGGCTGTCACACTTTTTGATTGCTGTGGCTGCTTTGTACTTGTTTTTTCTTACATTGAAATTTCCTAAGATGTTGCACATTGCTTCTATGCTGAGTGGGGAGGAGGGTTATGGTGGTGACTTGAATGTGCAAAAATCAGCGATTGGTTCGATTTATAAGGATCCATCTCATAGAAAATTGGAGGATAATGAAATCCAGGATTTGCCTGTCATCCAATCTGAAGGGTCATTACAAGGGCCAGGAGCTGGATCCCTATCTGAAAAGCCAGCTCAAGATGGATATGAGGAAGTTACGGGAGAAATGGTTATACGGAGGAACAGAACGAGTAATCTGTCTGTGCTGGAGCTGATGGCTGAGGAGGCTTGGAATTTAGGTTTCACTGCCTGGGAGGAAGTGAAAAGTTCTAATATTACTGAACCAAGTTTTGCTTCTATCCTTGAGGGCAAGCCAGAGTCGTGTCCTTCGTGGGTGTATAAGAGTGGAGAAGACTTAGTAAGGGACGGTGTAATGTTTCTTCCTTGTGGGCTCACTGCTGGTTCTTCTGTTACAGTGGTGGGAACACCATGCTATGCACACCAGGAGTACGTTCCTCAGTTGGCAAGATTCAGGAATGGTGATGGGATGGTGGATATTTCACAGTTCATGATTGAACTGCAAGGGCTAAAAGCAGTTGAAGGGGAGGCCCCTCCAAAAATTCTACATCTGAATCCTCGACTCAAAGGAGATTGGAGCAGGCGACCAGTTATTGAACACAATACATGCTACAGGATGCAATGGGGTTTGTCTCAAAGGTGTGATGGTTCACCATCTAGGAAGGATGATGATATGATGAGTAAGACTTCCTCCTAGTACTTTTAAGATTCCCAAATCCCAATTATATATTATAGAAGAAATTAAAATTTGCAGTCAGAAAGTGCTCTTCTATCTGTCCTGCTAATAATATCTTTAATGTGCTTCATCTTCATGGAAAATCATGTTTTGTGATACTGAATCATTGATTATGATGTTGCAACTTGCCAACTTGCACCCAATGAATTTGTTTCATGTTGAATAATTTGAAGCATGTTCTTATTGTATGCGGTTCTTCAACATATGTGATGATTAAATTAAGAAGAGGAATTTGGAAGAGGAAACTGATTGATTGGGAAGATTGTAGGAAAAAAGTTTCAGGGTTACAAAGTGTAGGCATCTTTATGTTATGTGCAAGTGAACATGATTTTGGGTCTTTTTAAAAAAATAAATAAAAACGTTGATAGAAGATATGGCAGCTTCCATAAAGGAAACACACCTAAGTCAATTTTGTGTTCGCACATTTGTGCTTGCACACGTGTTTGTATAAATTTGGAGTACAGAGTACAGACTTCCTATTTGCTCCTATTCTATTTGCTACCTCTGTGATTGACTTCTTTGAGCTAAACTATTTGCTACTGAAGAATAAATTTGATGTTATGTTAATTTGACTCTTTTTTTTTTGTTTGGTCTGAAATCTCACAAGATATAATGTGCATTACATGCAGTTGATGGTTTCAAAAGATGTGAGAAATGGATGCTTAGTGATGTTATGGACCCAAAGGAATCCAAAACAACCTCCTGGTTCAAGAGGTTTATAGGCCGTAAGCAAAAACCAGAAGTGACTTGGCCCTTTCCTTTTGCAGAGGGAAAAATGTTCATCCTCACTGTTCGTGCTGGCATTGAAGGATATCATATCAGTGTTGGGGGTCGGCACACATCCTCATTTCCATACCGAATGGTATGCCAGCTAACTAGTTTAATTTAGAATGCCATAACAGTGCTATTTGGCTACATCTTTACCAACTTTTTTCTTTATTGCAATTGAGACTGACATTTTTTTTTTTAAAGAGAGTGCAGAGAATGATATTAAATGTTTGTTATACAGTTGAATGTCGGACTATGAGGATGGTCATGAATACTTTTGGCAGTTTATGTAGTTTGATAAAAAAAAATCTATTGAAATTGTTAATTTGTGATCCGGTGGCTGATCAATCTCTAGTCTCTCCCTTCTTTTGACAAATGTATCTTTTGAAGCTACTTGTATTTTCATTTTTCATACAACACTTACTTCGCACACTGGTGTCATGCTGTCAGGGATGATTCATAACGTGATGTCATTATCTTGCTTTACATACTGCAAGTTTGTTTTTCATTTTTGTTTTGAATTTTGATCCAGGGCTTCAGTCTTGAAGATGCAACAGGTTTTGCAGTTAATGGTGATATTGATCTTCATTCTGTATATGCCACTGCTCTGCCAACTTCTCATAGGAGTTTCTCTCCTCAGAGAGTACTAGAAATGTCTCCAAAATGGAAATCTCTCCCTTTACCCAAGAAACCTGTTCGTCTCTTCATCGGAGTACTTTCTGCTAGTAACCACTTTGCTGAACGGATGGCTGTCAGGAAAACTTGGATGCAATCTCCAGAGATCAAATCCTCTGACGTAGTTGTTCGTTTCTTTGTTGCACTGGTAAGATTTATCTACTGTTGCTTCAGTAACATATAAGAAATACAGTACATTAGTTTTCATCAATAAGCACTGGCATGTCATGTTGTCTGTTCTTTTATAAATCCAAATGGAAAAAAATAATGTCTAGTAGATTATAACGCAGTCCTCTAATGAGCCTTCGACTACTTGCCTTGGAAGTTTCTTTGCCCCTAATTGCTGGAAAATGGATGGATTCTGCAACGTTCTTGTTGGAAGAAACCTTTTCCTCTGTTTAATCATATTGGTTATGCTCATCCTTTGGTTTTCCATCTACAATCTTAAGGCACATGTTCATTAGAATCTCAACCCGGCTACCAGAATCTTCTATGCTTTTGTGCTTATCTTCCGGTGCTTTTCTTGTCTCAATTGGGATTATGTCACTAGTCTGGGACCTGGGTCATGTTTATGCTATCATCCTACTATTTTATTTATCCATGAAGACTAACATATGGACTAGTTTTTTGGACTTTATGGTGAAAACTTACTTTCATTTCTTATTTAACCAATGCATTTTACATTGTTTTAGTAGAACTGTAGAATGTTGTTATTCTCTTCATTCTAATCTTTATCTTCTTATTTTTCCTTTTTTTTCGTCGCTGTTTTTTGATCTTTTACATTCAAAGAGGTGGAAAACTATTGTTTATTTTCTTTTTAATATGATTTGTTAAAGTTACTGGGATGAGTGACATACTGACTTTTCAGCCTTTTAAGAAAGCTGTTGGCCATGAATCTTGTACATCTCTTTTGCTTATTGGGGATAGAGAGAACAGGATATTAGAATCCACCTATTTTCTGTATGAGCTCTGAATTTTTAGGCTAAAGAGGGGTAAGCCACATACTGGCAGTGGCATGTTTTGCTGTGGTTCATATTTCGTGCAGCATTCTATGGAAATGCAGTCTACAGATTTAATTTAAGCAAATACAGCATCTATGTGAATTGGATCTTAGTGTTTCACTGAAGCTTTATATAGCCATTGACGTTTTAATTTCATTTTCCCCTTGTTTTGTCATTTTTCATAATTTTTTCCTGACTATGAATTTCAGTTTTAGTTATGATTCATTTGTTCCTTTTGAAAAAATTGTCTGAATTATCAGTATAAATTTTGATTCTGTGCATGTTGTAGTATGTAATAGCTTTTGTTTCAATCCTGCAGAATGCACGCAAGGAGGTTAATGCAGTGCTTAAGAAAGAAGCTGCCTATTTTGGGGATATAGTCATTTTACCATTTATGGATCGTTATGAGCTTGTTGTTCTAAAAACTATAGCTATTTGTGAGTATGGGGTGAGTCAAACTTAATGCGTTTTGCTCATTTTTATGTCAAGATCTTTCACACAAGCATCATTATAAGCTAATTTATCTGTTGACATTTTATTTGCCATGTAAGTAGCCCAAATGTTTATTTTGGCAGATTCGTAATGTTACAGCTGCACACATCATGAAATGTGACGACGATACCTTTGTGAGGCTGGCCACTGTTTTGAGAGAAATTGAGGGTGTACCACGGTCAAGGCCCCTTTACATGGGTAACCTCAACCTCTTACATCGACCATTACGACATGGGAAATGGGCAGTCAGCTATGAGGTAAAAGTGCATGCAAATCTGCTAACTGTTGGATACTTGAAACGTTCAACAAGCAAACAACATAGACCAGTGCTAGTTTCTTTTCCTTTTCCTTTTTAAAGAAAGAATATTACTATACAGTATAAGGGACTAGTTTCTTTCTACCACATCCAGTTCTATGCCTTTAGGTTCCATGGAACCCACAAGAATCACATTTTATTACTATACAGTATAAGGGACTAGTTTGGTTATACTTGTTAGATTTTACAAGTCGATTGTCAAGAAATCTGTATAGCCAATGCCCAGTGGTGACTGGTGAAAATGACAGTGACTTTTAAACTATTCCATGCCACAATACGGAAGATGCAATGGGTTGAATTTACTTTGAGATGTGCCTCATTCGAGTCTGACCTGTAACATGAACCAAGATCTAACATGATCCAAATATTTGACATTCAATAGGTGTGTGCTTGTGTATGATCCCATGAGTGTATTTTAGTTTTTGAACTAGTTGCATTCTGTAGTCAGTTTGCCTTATGCGTTTAGAAAGTTTAAATATTCTTCTATTGATGGCTGGAACTGTCTGCTTTGAAAGGAATGGCCGGAAGACGTCTACCCACCTTACGCCAATGGTCCTGCTTATATCATCACCATTGATATTGCTAGGTATATCATTGCTCAGCACAAGAAGCAAAATTTACGGGTTCGTAACTCCAAAACTATTGAACACCCTTCTTGACCGAATCATCATACTTTCCTCACGGTGTCTTCACTGTGTCATGCATTTGAGTAGGCTCAGTCGGAAGTGAAACTTTTGAAATTGCAGATCTTCAAGATGGAGGACGTGAGCATGGGTATGTGGGTGGAACAGTTCAACAGCTCCTCCCCGAAACACGTACAGTACTCACATAGCTGGAAGTATTGTCAATATGGCTGCATGGAGGACTACTACACTGCACATTACCAATCTCCGATACAGATGATCTGCTTGTGGGACAACTTACAGAGAGGCCGAGCTCGTTGCTGCAACTTCCGATGATTGATGGATTTGATGCTGCTGCTCTCATTTTTCTTCACCCAATCCAGAAGTGATCCGACAAAATCATTGTTCATTAAGCTTTCACATATGTGTTTGTGACTAAAGTCCCTTCTTTTATGGATCTCCTAGGTGCCCTTCTATGGAGATATCAGATATGCAGACCGAGTTGCAAACGCAGATGGGCATCGGAGTTTACACGCCATCATCGATTGTACATGTTGTATTCCACTGGAGTGTTTTGGTGTGAATTTTGTGATTCTGAGGCCTTTTGAAAGTGTTGTGCAACTCCAAAACAAACATCCTACGAGTGCATAGCTAAAAGAAAAACAAAAGTTCTTAATGATATATTTTCAAAGTAATTTGGGTTTGGATTGGCCGATTGGGTACAGGCGTGCAATCTTAACAATATCACCTCTCCATTTCATTATGTGGAACTTATTTTGTAAGAATGGATATGCAAAGCGGACGTGAAACCGATGACTCTTCCCTAATTGGTAAGAGTGACAAACATCCAGAAATTTATTGTTAGTAATAGTAAGATTAAATTGGGAAACAAGACGCCTTAATATTGCCTCTTGAGGATGCCCTAGTCTACAATGCCACCGGAGGAGGGAATTGCGATCACTTGTGAAGTGAGAGCCATGGGGTGGATGGAGTTCAGCCAACGCCCTCTGTGAGGTTGTCCCTAAGAGTTGTCAGCACAACACAACTTAAAGCCACTAATCAAGTGTTGAACTCCATCCACCACAAAATAAATCCATGGCTCTCACAAGTGGTCGCCCTTCTCCGGTGGCATTGTAGACTAGGGCACCCTCATGAGGCAATATTACGGCGTTTAGTTTTCCAATTTAATCTTCCTATTACTACCAAGTTTGTCACTCTTTTCACCTAGGGGAGAGTATTCATTTTCATCTTTCCACTTTACATATCCATTCTTACAAATAAGTTCCACATAATATGATAACTCATTAGATATTCTAAGCTTGTGGATCCGGTGTGAAAGTACCATGATGGATCAATGGAGGACTTGGGGTATGGGTGGCGAGAGGGGAAATCCACCTGATTCACACGACGCGGCAGGAGTAAGTTGAGGGTGCTCAGGAAAGGCAGGTGCCAATTGTTGTATAGTGTCATGGACTATTAGGCAAGGTCCCCATCAAGGCGTGCATCCGGTTGAAGTAAGAGCCCTATAAAGATCATTCATGGTCATATCCTCGGAGTTCATCATAAAGGAAGCAATAATGAATGAACCATATGAGGAGTCGAGGCCATTCAAGAGATGTCCAATGAGATCCTCATCGGAAGGGAGCCGCCTTTTTCCATGGACTGGAGCTGCAACTTCATGGACATCCGGCGAGCCCTGGATTGAGCCTGAAAGTTCTTCTCTAAGGCAGTCCACCCAGATGCGACGTGCTAGATCGAGCCAGTAGGGCAAGAGCACGTTCAGAAAGGGTGGATTTGATCCACATGAGAATGAATATGTCCCACTTTCCATTGGGCATATGCCGGTTTGGGAAGGGGCACCAACAACCTCAGCGTTGGGAATGGTCTCCGTTGGTGGATTCGGAGCCACAACATAGGGTTCAAGGTCGAAAGTTTCAAGAGCGGACAACCACAGAGAGTAGTTTTCGCTGTCAAGCTTGGTGGTTAAGGAAGGGATTTGAAATTGGAGATTGGGAGACGCCATGTCACCGGTGGTGACTAATGACTAGTTAGACGGGAACAACTATAAGAAAGGGATTTGCTGTGGGAAAAAAAGATTTCACTGCTTCGATATATATAGTACCAAAAAGGAATGGAAAGATAAACTAAGCATCCTATAAATCAGGAGAAGTGGGGATAGGAGAGAGGTTACACGAGCTAATTAGCACATTATTAGGAAACAAAGTTGACCTATTATTTAGGCATCTCACTCCAATGGAGATCCAAAGGAATAGAAAGGGCGATATTGGGGATAAATAATTGCCAAGTTTGAGGACGGGGGAGGTAATTCATTTGGTAAAGCAATGTCACGTAGTACTAGGTAGAGCCGGCAAAATCTGATTCGATCCGAAAATTCGACCCGACTCACTTGAACTCGAATCCGATCGAAACCCGAAAATTTGGGCCAAAAACTAAAAATGAAATGGGCATTGAAAATAAAATGGGTTAATGATATAGTCAAACCACAAATAAGTCTATTTGTAACTTGCTTTAATTTAATTATATCACCGATCAATTAGTTTAAATGTTTAAAAAAGAACGATGTTGCCGAATATCGAATTTCCGATTATGACTTTTTTGAAAATCGGTTGACAACCGATGAGTCAACGACAATGAGTGTATTCAACCGAGTCAAAATTACATATTCAAGTATTCAACCGCGTCAAAATCATTTATTTTAAGTAATTAATTACATATTTAACTATTCAACCGAGTCAAAATCAACATAATTATCCAAACGGGTCGAATATGATTCGACCAAAAAGTCAAACAAACTATACCCACTTTGATTCGAAACTCAAATGAGACCGACTCGCCTCCTGACCAGAAACCCGAACGAGCCCGATCCGCTTTGACCCGAACCAGAATGGACATGACCCGATTTTAACCCGAAGGCTGACCAATCTAAAATTCATTATGACCGAACCCGACCCGACCAGTACCCGACCATAAATTCTACCCGAACTGACCCGACCCGTCAGTAATCCGACCCGAGCAAGCCTGACCCGAACCCGACCGACTTGCCAGCTCTAGTCCTAGGTAGGGCTGTTATATTAATTGAGTAACTCGAGTTCGGCTCGGACTCGGTTTGAACTTGTTTATATTTTAAACAAGTTGAGTATAAATACATTTTTAAGTTCTATTCAAAATTCATCTCGCTCGATTTAAACTCAAATAACTCAAATTTTGTAAAATTTATAAAAAATTTCTTTAAGTTACTATATTACGAGCAATTAGGACCCTTTAATGCTCGAAAAAAGCTCAACATGAGCTTGTTCATTTCCTAAACGAGTATGAGCACATTTTTAAGCTCGAGTCCAACTTTAAGCTCGGCTCGTTTTTAAACGTGTTGAATATGAACAAGCAATACTCAACTCTTTCGGCTCAAATAACAGCCCTAGTCCAAAGGGAGGGTCTCCACAAAGGTAACAATAACATTCAGATTTTCTATCCTATGCCATAAGAGAGTCACGTTTTAGAAAATATTTCCTCAACTAAAATATTTTAACCATATTTTTAATTAGATTCTTAGAGTTTACTTTTTTTTAATAGGATTTTTTTTCTAATTTAGGTTTTTATTGATAGAGAAGTTGGAGTTGCGAGTATTGTAGAAAAATTGCGGGAGTTCAGACTGCATTGGTTTGGGCACGTTCATAGGAGACCTAGATCGGCACCGGTTCGTAGATATGAGTTATTGGATCTTGGAGCTATTCGTAGGGGGAGAGGTAGACCGAAGAAGAGATTGATGAAGGTTATCCAACATGACCTCAATTTATTGAACCTTTCAGATGATATGACATTAGATAGAGATCACTGGAAGAGATGTATTCGGGTTGTCGATGTTTGGAGTTAGGGGGTGTGTTGTTGTCTATTTGTGTATGCTTCCTTTCTGACCTCTGTTATGCATCTATACTGGCTTCTTTTCCTACCGTGTGACCTGTTTTCATGTGGTTCTTGTCTCCTTTCGTTCCGAGTCATTTGAAAACACTCTCTCGACTCATTCGGGGAAAGAGTGCATACATCCTGATCCCCAAACCCTTCTTAATCGTGGGATCTACTTGGTGGTGGTGGTGGTTGTTTTTATCTTATACTCTTTAGGACATAATAAAGGCCCTTGTTAATCGCACCAAAAAAAATCACAATTTTGGGCACCAAATTTTTTTTACCTGTCAGTTGTTCCTTGACTTCCAGGACAGTTTGACTGTAAAATTCCTTTTTTAAAGTTAAGCGCTAGATTGATTCATACGAGAACTACTCAGTGACCTTGACCTCATAAGAGCATCCCTAATGGTGGGTTGTTCCAAAACTCCTCTCTTCTTTTCTCATTCGCCCCCCTCATTTTCTATTAACTTTATTTTTAACCATCCTCAATTCATTTTTCTCTTCCCATAATAGTCGGGTTCTCCAAATAACTTTTTTCATCTAACCCTAAATAAAAAAGAAAGAAAATGATTTATTATAAGAACACGTTACCTTATTTGATTTGTTTCCGATTTTGGAAGGTTTTCAATATATCAAGACATCTAAAAAAAGGTGAGATTGGCCACAATGATTTGAAAAAATTAAAATGGAGAGGTAATTAGTTTCTAAGACCTTTTTTACAAGCTCTCCGATGGGAAGATCTTACGTGCAATTTTACATAATATAAGTTTATTGAAACCATATGGTTATAAATTCAGGGAAAACCCCCCACCGGGGCCTGGCATCCCACCACCGCCTACAACTACAAGAGGAATCTGGAAGCGGTTTGCTCCCTCGAAGAACTCTCATCGACAAACTCCTTGATTGGGGTCCCAAATCCCGCAGAGAGGGTTCAAACCACAACCACTACCGCCTTCTTCCACCTCCGGTGTTCTCCTCGGAGGCCCCGTGGTCAGTGGTCACCCATCTTCCCACCCCACCGCTCCCTCCTCCTCCCTCCTCAAAATCCGCCTCGTTGTGCTCCGATCTGGGCAGATTTGGACCGGTCCCATCCTCTTCTTCCCGTTCCTATGTGGTCGAATTCGCTCCATCGACATCTCTCTCCCTCTGGCCCAATCGAGTTTTGTCTCCTGGTCGGTGGTTCGGGCCGAGCTTGTCCCCCTTGTTCGTTTCTTTCCTCTAGGCTGTCGGTCGGGAGATCCGCTAGCTGTTCGGATTCTCCGACGGCTTGCAGCACTTCCTTCTCCCCGACGTCCCTCCTTGGTTGGTTCGTTCTAGTGTTTCGGGAGTTCGATTTGATGTTTCGGGCTCTGTAAGACCCGGGGTCTTAAGAGGCGCCATCCCATGCCACCTAGCCCTCTCAGGTCCGTTGTCCTCACTTGGAGCCTGAAAAGGAAGAGCTCTTGTGACATAGGTAGGGCTTGAATCACTTATAAATCACTCCCAACATCCTTATGATATCCGATGTGGGACAGGGTGTTACAAACTCCCCCACTTAAAGCACTGACGACCCCGTCAGGCCCAAGGGACTACCCTCCGGGAGGAGCGTACCCGAGCATACTTTCGGAGCACCTCCGAGCCCAGAATCGGCTCTGATACCATCTGTAAGACCCGGGGTCTTAAGAGGTGCAAGCTCATGCCACCTAGCCCTCTCAGGTCCGTTGTCCTCACTTGGAGCCTAAAAAGGAAGAGCTCTTGTGACATAGGTAGGACTTGAATAACTTATAAATCACTCCCAACATCCTTATGATATCCGATGTGGGACGGGGTGTTACAGGCTCGTCCTTCGGACCCAAGGTAAAGCCTTGGGCTCGGGGCAGCCCGAAATTAATGGAATTAAAAAAAATATTTATTTATAAATTTCTACACAAATATAAATATTTTTATTAAATTCCCTTTGATCGATCTATCGAAAATAATTTGTCCGTTTTTGTTTATATATATGAGTTCAATTCTCGCAAGGGTACTAAATCATGATAACCCGAAAGGGTGAAAACTTAATCCCAAAAGGGCTTGATCAAAATCCCGAAAGGGTCTTGTTTAAATCTCGAAGGGGCTTTTTAGTGCGTCTTGCAAGGGTGGTTCTCGGCGGCGTTTTCGGTCGTTCTTGGTGGTCCTAGTCTAAGTTAGGGCTTTGGTGTCCGATGTCGGATTTGATTGGGGCCCTATCATTAAATGTTAAGGAATAACCATTCCCTAATCCCTACTAATTAGGAGCTTTTTATATTTATTATTATTTGTTGAATTAGTCAAATAGGTTAGAGAGATTCTCTCCTCCCACAATATGATCAGTTGAGATGTAGGTGTATTTATATCTATTATTCTCTCTTAATCAAATAAAGTAATTAAGCATCAACTTCCTTACTGCTCTATATGGTATCAGTCGCTCTTGATCCCTTTTAATCAATCCTTTCTTTCCCAATTTCTCCAATGGCAACTCAGCCAAATACTCTTCCAAATTTGGGTGAACCTTCCAAGCCTTTCCAGCTTGTCAACTTCACCAATGCCCTCAAATTAACCCCAACAAATTACGTCACTTGGAAAAATCAAATTCAATCCATCCTTGTGGGCTACGGCCTTTGTTCCTTTGTCGATGGTTCTATCGTCAAGCCACCCAAAACTCTCAAAACCAATGACGTATCCAATCCCAATCCCGCTTATGATACCTGGCTCCGCCAGGATCAACTCATCAAAGGAGGTCTTATGGGCACCCTTGCCCCCACTGTAGCGACCTTGGTCACCCGAGCCTCTACTTCTCGTCAAGTTTGGCAAATCCTCGAGGAGACATACGCCAAGCCGTCTAGAGCCCACATCGGCCTTCTCAAAGAACGGCTCCACTCCTTGACTCTGGGCACGCAGTCTATCTCCGACTACATGAATCAGGTATCCAGTATCGCCGATCTTGGAAAACCCCAAGATCCCGAAGATATCATCGATGTTGTTCTTAAAGGGCTGGACTCCTCCTACCAGTCAGTCATCGACGGCATACGAGCCCGAGACACCACCATTCCCTTCGTGGATCTTCATGAGAAACTTTGGACTCATGAGACATCCCTGAAATATCCAACCAACCGCACTCCTGATTCAACCCCCGCGTCGGCCATGACAGTGCAATATCGCCCTTCCAAACCCAAGGGCAAGGGGTCTACCACCTCCTCTTCCCCGGTCCTGACTCAGTCGCCATCTCCGTCTTGGAATTCTCAGTCACAAACGTAGCCTCGCCCTCCTTCCAAACCGTTTCAAGGTCGATGCCAGTGGTGTCGCGAACAAGGCCATGTCCTCGCCTACTGCCCTCTCTTTCGTCAAGTAGCCCCGACCCTTCGCCCTCCAGCTACCTTCCGCCCTTCCATTCCCCAAGCCAACACTGCCTCTGTTCAACCCTCCACTCAATCGTGGTTGGTGGATAGCGGCGCCTCTCATCATGTAACAAACGACCTCGATAATCTCGCTCTTCACTATCCTTACGATGGCACCGAGGAGCTCCATGTTGGCAATGGTAATGGTCTCTCCATCTCCCACACACGGAATACATACTTAGACTACTTATCTAAACGTTTTAAAGTTGATAATGTGTTACATGTTCCCGATATTGCTAAAAATATTTTGTCCATTTCCAAGTTCACTGTCCAAAATAATGTCTCAATTACTTTCTTACCAACTTGTTTCATTGTGAAGGATCTATCCTCGGGCCGCGTCCTACTTAGGGGTCCACTTTTGGACGGAGTATACTCGTGGCCAACTTCGACATCTCCGTCCACATTCACGCTTCGCCTCTCCACCGGATTGGCTTGGCATCACCGTATGGGACATCCATCATCCTCATTTCTTCGGTTGTTATCTCCACATTTACCACCTGGTTCTTTGAAACATGATATGGATTTTTGCCTTTCTTTCTCTACAAATAAGGCTCACAAGCTTCCTTTTCATCGATCTACAATTATTTCTCATTCCCCATTGGATATTTTGTTTTCGGATGTATGGACATGCCCCGTTACTTCGTTTGACGGGTTTCGGTACTATGTTATTTTTGTTGACCATTTTACCAAGTATGTGTGGATCTATCCTCTCAAACGAAAATCCGATACAAAACAAATATTCATCTCCTTCAAAGCTCTAGTCGAAAACATGTTCAACACAAAAATAAAAATATTTTACTCCGACAATGGAGGTGAATTCATAGCTCTCAAATCCTTCTTCTCTAGCAATGGAATCTCTCATCTCACATCTCCTCCCCATACCCCTCAACACAATGGTTACGTGGAACGCCACCATAGGCATATCGTTGAAACCGGTCTCTCTCTCATGAGTCATTCAAATACACCACACAAATATTGGCCTTTTGCCTTCAAAACTGCTGCGTATTTAATAAATAGGATGCCCACTCCCACTCTCCAAAACAAATCCCCGTTTTTAACACTATTTGGAACATCACCAAATTATCAAAAGTTAAAATGTTTTGGTTGTCTTTGTTTTCCTTGGTTGAGACCATATACTAACAATAAAATGGAACCGAAGTCCATTGCTTATGTTTTTGTAGGCTATTCTCTCACCCAAATTGCCTATCATTGCCTCGATCCCCAAACCTCCCGGGTGTATGTATCCAGGCATGTCACTTTTGTCGAAAATCATTACCCATTTCGGAACCAATCACCTATATCCCCACCGTTGCCTACTACCCCACCTCCCCTCTCTGTTGACCTCCCTTTACCACTTCCAAATCCACTACCAATTGGGCCCACCCAATCCCACGTCACTTCTCCCACTCCATTACAAAATCACCCTCCCCAGCCCACTAGCCCAGTGGCCCAACCCACCAATTCCCCCATTCAACCCATTAATTCTCCAATTCAACCTATTTCACCAAATACATATCAAGCTTCCCCTGTCCTCACTCCTCCAAATAACGGCGCCTCACCCTCTACACCAATACCGTCTCCCTCATCGACGTCTATTCCTCTCGCCTCTCCCATCACTCCACCTCCCCACCAAGTCATCACAAGGTCCATGAATAATATCACCAAACCTATATCTCGCCTCAATCTCAATGCCCAAGTCCCAACACACAAAGAACCTCTCAACATCACCCAAGCCCTAAAGAACCCACAATGGCGAGATGTTATGACCAAGGAGTATGAGGCCCTTTGTACCAACGATACATGGACCCTTGTTCCGCGATCTACTTCTCAGAATATCGTGGGTTGCAAGTGGGTCTTTCGGGTTAAACTTAACCCTGATGGCTCCCTCGATCGATACAAAGCCCGCTTGGTGGCCAAGGGCTTTCACCAAAGACCGGGTTGTGACTTTAGAGAGACCTTTAGTCCGGTGGTGAAACCAGTCACGGTACGAACCATCCTCACCCTTGCGACTCAATCTGGTTGGCCACTCCGTCAGGTTGATATCAATAATGCGTTCCTCCAGGGAACCCTTACGGAGGATGTTTACATGGAACAACCCCCAGGGTTTACCGACAAGGATCATCCACACTGGGTTTGCAAACTGAATAAGGCCATCTATGGTCTCAAGCAGGCTCCGAGGGCGTGGTACACAGAACTTCGCCAATTTCTCCTTCATTCCGGCTTCGTCAACTCTGTTGCTGATGCCTCTTTGTTCATTCTTCGGTGACACTCCACAGTCATCTACCTTCTAGTGTACGATGACGACATAATCATCACCGGGAATCATCCGCAGTCTTTGGAGTCCTTCATCTGAGCCCTCTCCTCCCGTTTTTCTCTCAAGGACTTGGGTAAGCTTTCCTATTTTCTTGGGGTGG
Organism: Persicaria tinctoria; assembly: GCA_037127255.1. Classification (NCBI taxonomy): domain Eukaryota; kingdom Viridiplantae; phylum Streptophyta; class Magnoliopsida; order Caryophyllales; family Polygonaceae; genus Persicaria; species Persicaria tinctoria. Next base: position 39,624,415 of record JBANSL010000006.1, read on the forward strand.
AAGTACAAGAGACTACTCAAGGTCTTTCTCAACCAACGCAAATACGTCCAAGATCTCTTGACTAAAACCACCATGCTTGACAGCAAGCCAGTCTCTACGCCAATGGATGTCAACACTGCTCTAAAAAGGTCCTCCGGGACTGCTTTGGAGTCTGCCACAGACTACCGAATGATTGTGGGAAGCCTGCAGTACCTATCCCTCACACGACCAGATGTCAGTTTCGCGGTAAATAAGCTTTCACAGTTCATGCAATCCCCCTCCACCATTCACTGGACTGCTCTGAAAAGGGTTCTCCGCTACCTCACCGGCACTCTTGATCACGGCATCTCCATTCACAAGCACGGTCCTTCAGGATTACATGGGTTTTCCGATGCTGACTGGGCAGGTAATAAGGATGATTACACGTCAACCACAGGGTACATCTTCTTCCTTGGCAAAACTCCGATCTCCTGGAGCTCTCGCAAACAAAGGATGGTTGCTCGTTCGTCCACGGAGTCCGAATACAAAGCTCTAGCAGACACTTGCTCGGAGCTCGTCTGGATAACCTCCCTTCTTCAAGAATTAGGTGTCAAGGATCTACCTCAGCCTGTCGTGTACTGTGACAACCTTGGAGCCAAAAGTCTCAGCGCCAACCCTGTGTTTCACTCCCGAATGAAGCACGTTGCTTTGGCATACCACTTCATCCGAGAACTTGTTCAACGAGGAACCCTCCGGGTTGCCTACGTCTCTACTGGTGACCAGCTAGCGGATTGCCTCACCAAACCGCTTCTACGCTCGCGTCTGCAGCTTCTCCTATCCAAGATTGGACTCTCCTCTCCCGATGTCCATCTTGCGGGGGCATGTTAAGGAATAATCATTCCCTACTGATTAGGAGCTTTTTATATTTATTATTATTTGTTGAATTAGTCAAATAGGTTAGAGAGATTCTCTCATCCCACAATATGATCAGTTGAGATGTAGGTGTATTTATATCTATTATTCTCTCTTAATCAAATAAAGTAATTAAGCATCAACTTCCTTACTGCTCTATATAAAATACTTGGTGACGCTTGACTTTGGGTTTAGTCTACATCTTTCCCAATGTTATTGGATTAGACTCGTTAATTAATCTGAATTTGTTTGCTTGTCACTTTTGTTTAACACCGATTTTATTTTACGTTCTTTGACGATTCACCATCTAAAGAGTAAGACTTATCTAACGAACAAATTCTTACAAAAAATATTTACTGTCAATACTGCGGAAAAAAGTACGGAGTAGTAAAATCCTGAAATCCTAATGCTTGAACGGGGATCACCCAAATTCACTCTTTGGATCAAAGAATGCATAACCACAGTCACTTACTCAGTTCTAGTAAACAATGAACCCACTGAAATCTTCTTTCCCGAGAGGGGAATACGCCAAGGATGCCCGCTTTCACCATATCTATTCTTAATAATATCGGAAATTCTTGCCCGTGGGTTACAACATGAATCGGAAAAACCACAAAGCCACCTAGGAGTCAAACTGACGCGAGGGGGAACAAAAATTCCTTTCTTAGCCTTCGCGGATGATATCGTCATCTTTGCATCAGCAACCAAAACCGGCTGCGACCAAATTAACAAAATTCTGACTGAATACTCAGCTATTTCAGGACAAAAGGTAAATAGGCACAAATCCCAATTCCAAACATCCAAAAACGTCACAACCACCCAGAAAAATCTAATCAGAAACGAGCTAGAAATAACGCACACCCCTAAGATGGGTACATATTTGGGCTGCCCCCTAATAGAAGGAAGAATGACAAAGGAAGAATTCACGGAACTTCTAACAAACACCAAATCACAACTTCACTGATGGAAGGCGAATTGCCTCTCTCAAGCTGGTCGTTGCACTCTAATCAAAACAACGCTAGCAGCCAAACCTCTACACATAATGCAATGCTTTATGCTACCAAAATCAGTCCATATGGAACTTGATAAGATCAACTGGAACTTCCTCTGGAACAAAGGACCCAACCATAAGCCCCTTATCGGTTGGTATGAGGTTTGCAAAACCAAGGAAAATGGAGGGCTGGGGCTGCGTAGCTCGGAGGATATGAATACTGCTCTTCAGATGAAATTACTCTGGAAACTATTAGCGGAACCAACTAGCCCATGGGTCAAACTAATTAAAGAAAAATATCTTCAAAACCAAAATATACTCACATACTAGAAGAAGGGTACCTCTTCTTGGCAATGGACCCAGTTAATAAAACTAATCCCGTTGTTTAAACAAGGCCTTAATTGGTCTATTGGAGACGGCACCTCTATCAAGTTCTGGCAAGACCAGTGGATAGGCCAAACACCTATAAATTCATCTATCTTGGGAACTCAACATATAGACGATACAATCAACATAAAACATTTTCTCAAAGACAACAAAACATGGAACCATGATAAACTACACGCAGAGTTACAAAACTTAATTCCAAACAGCCTAATTGAAACTATCAAGACAATACCAATACCACATCACATCCAAGTTGACAGACTTTATTGGAAATGGAGTAAAAATGGCTGGTTCAGCACTAAGTCTGCTATTGATATGATATACAACCACAAGAAACATGAAATATCAGACGCAAATTGGGTCTGGGGACTAGATATACCCCCGAAAATAAAATCTTTCATATGGAAAATCCTTAAGAACGGAGTGCCCACTTCTGTCAGACTAGCTTCTCGACACCTTGGGATTCCGACAAACTGCCCCCACTGCGACTCTTGCTATGAAGACCTAAACCATTTATTATGGAACTGTCCTGTTACGAGGGAGACCCTAATTGCAAATAACCCGGGAACATTTCGGAAAATGAATGGTTGTTTCAACAAAGACGAGCACTTGAACACCACGTTATGGGAAATAAAAAATACAATAGGAACAAAATGCTTTGAAGATCTCGCCTTTGCTTGGTGGGGTATCTGGTACTTCAGAAACAAAACACTCTTTGAAAACATAAACCCGGACATAAGACGCATATTATCCTTTATAAAGGAACAAATATATGTCTGGAAGACATCAAATTTGAACTGCCCGGACTACTGTGAAAACAACAAAAATAAACCCACAAATGTGGACAAACAAAGATCTATATCAAAGAGAAAGAGAACCAAATGGGAACCTCCACCAATTGGAACTCATAAGCTAAATTTTGATGGTTCGTTCTCCGCGGATGGTTTGAGCTCTTATGGATTCATCATTCGTGATTCTGTAGGAACCCCGATTTTCTCTGGTAATGGACCATCACCAATCAGTTCTGTCGGTGGCTGTGAAAGTTTGGGTCTCTGGATGGGACTTCGGGCTGCGACAGAACTGAAAATAACAAATCTTATTATTGAAGGGGACAACTTAACAATAATAAAAAGTATGAAAGGTATGGGGAAGCCTACTGGAGACTCTGAAATGATTGTCTCGGACAGTCTAGTCTCGCTGGGCTTTTTTGGTTCTGTTGAGATTCGTCATGTCTTCCGTGAGACAAATTTGGTAGCTGATCGCTTGTCCCGTATCACTCCAGCCTTCAACGGTATCTGGACTCCTGATGACTCTCTGTTGCATAGTCTCATCCGCAAGGATGCTCTTGGCTGATAGAGCTCAGCTCTATGGTCAAATTTTTTCCGTTTCAAAAAAAAAAAAAAAAAAATGCTTGAACGGGGCCCACCAAGAAGTTCACGTGAGATAGACACATAGATGTGTTTAAGATCTGAACCGTTCATTGGGGGTATGATTGTTTGTTGGCATCGACAGGATGATGACACGTGTCTGTCAGCAGCATCTTAATCGAACGGCTTGGGAGCTGGTGTTCACGGCTTTATTAAATGAGTCACTTTTTCCTTTTTTTTTTTTCATTTAGTTGAATAAATACAAAATGGAGATCCTCATACTCCTTTTGTAGGACAGGAATCTACCATCGAACTAAGGTTGTTAAAAATAACGGCAAACTTGTTAATTTTAATCGATCAATTAGTCTTAAAATTTTTAATTGTATATCAAGATACAATTATTTGCTTATTTGATGTGGACAATATTTTTAGAAATATAATACAGCATGTTACTAAGATTGAAAATCTGTGTTCTAAAAAAAGCTTTGGTGTTCATCAAAATGACGCAAAGACGCTTGGTGAACCTAGACTGTCCTCAAACAAGTCTTGAGCTATATTTGGTAAACTGATAGTTGATGGATAGTTGAAGCTGATTGAGTAGCTGAAACTGATAAATTATTTGTGTTAAATATATGTTAATAAACCAGTATAATATTAAAGTAAACCTAGCTATATAGGATAGTTGATGGAAACTTGTGAATTGAAAATAAAAAGCTCTGAAAATCTTGAGTGAATAGTTGTTAAAAAAAAACTCCGATTCTATAAGCTAATTATATTTATTTGATTTAAAACTACTCCATCCGTTCGGCAAAAGTTGTCATTTACTATTCATGCACGCTTTTTTAGAACGATAAAAACTATATAAAATATTCATTTTTTTAACAAGTTTGTACTTATTAATAATAACTACGAAGTTGTTACAAAAATTATTAAAAAAAACTAGATATTTTATATAGTTTTTAGCTCCTAAAAAAGTGTGCATGAATAGTAAAGTGTCAAGTTTTTCCGAACGGTTTAAAAAGCTATTGATTTTGCCAAATAGAGCCTTGGTGGGGTAGCTTGGCAGGGGAGGATCTTGGTCGACTCATAACGACACCTTGGCGACTTTGGCATATGTAAGATGGAGACTTGGCGAATTTTGTGGGTGTTGGATATATATATATATATAGAGTTTGGCTGGGGAAAGCTTTGGTGGATGCAAATGACACCTTGGTGGTTTCGATGGGGGTTGGACAGAGGCTTAACAGTTATAAATTAAGATTATTTAGTTTTTATGGTTTCAAAATTTCTTAATTATAAAGAAGTTTGATTGTTGAAATTTTGCATTTCTTTGGATTATATATTAATTTTTAGTTTTTGGTGTTTATTTGCACGCGTGTGTTTTTTTTTTTCATTTGAGATGTTATAGACTTAAAAGTAATGCAAAGTTTACTACAGTATAGTAATATACATGTGTTAATGAAATTGTACTAGTTTTTATTATAAGAAAATAATTCATCACCATTTTTATTTGAACACATATAACCCTTTTAGTTGGTGCATCAACGTGGGCAAGTTGCTTGAGATATGAGATCAAGCGATGCCGATGAGGGAACAACGCTTTTTGGTGAGAATAAAATAAATCAAATTGAGATGGACCATATATTATGAATAAATTAATGTTACACAAATTAATACAGCTCAGTTTACAATCATCCCTACCAAATCCAAATCCAAAACCCTCTCTTTCTCTGTGGAGCCTGCAGGAATCTCAATCTGGAATATATACTTTTTCCACAGCTTGAATAAATACATGGCTTCCATTAAGAGTAACACCCCTTTAATTTATTCCATTCGACCCATCTGTCTCTTTAATTTCAACCGTTACTTGAATTGTTTCCACGTTTAAACCCCAACGGTCTCCCCTCTTTCCTTTAGTTTAATTGTCTTCACCCGGCTCTCTTTCAGTACGTTTTCCCTTTGAATTGGGAAAGATCGATCTAACTGAAACCATGGATTTCAGTTCCTTCCTGACGTCGTTGCTGACGTCGTCAATCCTCTTCGTGGTGCTGGTCCTCCTCTTCACCTGGCTCTCCACCCGCCCATCCAATGTCTTCATCTACTACCCTAACCGCATCCTCCGGAGCTTGGAGGCTCCATCCGGCTCCGCCTCCCGCAACCCGCTTTCTTGGTTAAGGGAGGCTCTCTCCTCCAAGGAGTCCGATATCCTCTCCTTGTCCGGCGTCGACACCGCCGTTTACTTCGTTTTCTTATCCACCGGTTAGTCATTAACTAATTAAACTGGCTAAACCCTAGCTTCTTAATTCTATATCCTCTTGAATTGTATTTGTTTTAATTTGGTTCTCATGTTTTGTGCGAATTCAGCTTTTCGATCTATAGAGATCAATGCAATCTGGTTGGTTTTAGTTTGAATTGTTTCATTTTTTATTTTTTTTGGATAGTTCTAGTGTTCTACCTATATACTACGTATTTATCTATTTGGATTGTTAATTACATTTCAAAATCAACAAAAAAATGTTTGTTTTGGTTTATATAATGTGAGAAGTACTGTTCAGTACAAATTACACTGTCTGAAATGAAAAAATGTGTTGGGTCAAACTCAGGTTTTCAGGAATTGAATTACATGTTTTGTTTGGTACAATTTTGGAATTTTGTCAAAAACTATTCAAAATTATATATGGTCTTTATTTAGATAAGAAGTTTAATTGGAAATGTTTTTTAGAATTTAAGATTGATTTTTGTTGTTTTATTTTGTTAATGTAGAAATTTTGTATTGTAATGTTTATTTGAGCATGCATGTTTATGTACATGTGATTTTATGTTTGAATCTAACAACGGCTAAAATGATAATGATGTTTATTTGATTTGTATGATAATGTTTTTATATTTAAAGATGTAAATGCCCCCTTTTTTTTTTTTTTTTTTATGACGTGGGGGTTCCGAGGTTGTCGACTAATCCCCCACAGGTCCGAGCCCTAGCCTGCAAAGGACCCGAACCGGGCAAGCCAGGCGGCAAGCCACCAGGCAGGCTCACCCAAGCCAATGAAGGCTTGAACACCCACTTAATTACACAAAGTGTAAGTAATGGGATTTGAACCCTTGACCTCTTGCAAGGGTTAATGCCCTTAGTCAAGAGTTAAATATAGCATAATAACCAAAATTCATTTTAGTCGTCAATAAGACCGCCAAACCATCTTGCCGCTTAATACCCCACCGTCAAGTATCTTTTAGAACATTGTTACTCTGTAGTTGAATTCATATTGTATAATCCATAAAGTCTAATAAAAAATACTTCCAACATGATATATTGAACTTGAATCTCGGTATCTCTAGACATAGAGTTTAGCACCACATCCGTTGGACAAATTTCTTTTATTTGAAACATTCTTTCTTTTTCCTTCTCTTTTTAAAGTTCAATTTCACTTTTTTATACTATGACTCCGTTTGACACCATCAGTTAGCTTTTCGGAGCTTTTAATTTTGATATTATATAGTTTTAAATAAAACAAATACGGAGTATAATATTTTAGTTTAATTATAGCTTTTAAAATCGAAGTTTTTCAACAACTACCCACCCTAACTTTTCGGAGTTTTTATTTTATTTTTTGTTAACAAGTTTCCATCAACTATTCTAACAGTTAGGCTTACCAGACATCATATTAGTCTATTAACATATATTTAATACAAATAATCCATCAACTTTAGGTCTTCAGCTACCCCATGGGGTATCCTTTTACCAAATAAGCCATATCATTCCTACATTCTGTCTCACCTCATTTAAAATCATCAAAATATATCTTTAAAAAAGCTCAATTAATCGTTGCGCGCCCATCAAAATATACCACTATGTTGTTTTATCCCTTTTTGTTGTAACATGGGATTTATTTATTTATTTAAGAATTAAGAGTTTTCTCCATGCATTTGATTGCCCTACTAGTATTCTGAAATGAAATTCACCATCAAGAGTCCTTTGACTCTAATGTTTGTATTGATGATTTTGTTTGCAGTTTGTTAATTTGGATCTCACAAAAATGTAACTTGAATCGTTAATGTGTGATCTGCAAACTAAATTTTCCCAAAGGAAGTTTACACATAAGAAAATTGATCAGATCCCTAATTTAAACAAGATAACTTTTGTGATCAGTGCTACGGATACTATTTCTATCTGCTGTCATTCTACTTCCATTGCTCCTTCCTCTTGCTGCAACCGATACCGGGAGCACTTCCACCAGCACCGGAACTTTCAACGAGCTCGACAAGTTATCCATTGGGCATGTCCAAGTGAGCACAATCTTTCTGGATCAGCATATATGTCATTGCAGTTGATAGTTTCATTTGCAACCTTTCTTAGTGAGTCTCTGTGTTTCGGTTTACAGGAAAAGAGTCCAAGATTGTGGGCTTTTGCATTTGGAGTATACTGGGTTTCTCTACTGTCATATTACCTTCTATGGAAGGCGTATAAGCATGTGTCCGACTTGAGGGCATCGGCTCTTAGGACCGACCAAGTGAAGGCCGAGCAATTTGCAGTTCTTGTGAGAGACATTCCTCCTCTTCCTCGCGGTGAAAGCCGGAAAGAACAGGTTGATTCATTCTTTAGGTCTATTTATCCGGAGACCTTCCACCGGTCAATTTTGGTCACAGACAACACAATGGTACTCTTCTATTTGTTGTTATATATGTTGAGAATATCCTAAATCTTAATCATATATACGAGATGATGAAGCCCCTTTCTGTGATTCAATTCATACAGGTGAACAAAATATGGGAAGAGTTACAAGGGTGCAACAAGAAACTCAAACGCGCTGAAGCTGTATATGCCAACTCCAAGACTGTCGAAAGTCCTGAGGGAACGAAACCAACGAATCGCACTGGCTTCCTTGGCTTGATTGGCAGCAAGGTTGACACAATAGACTACATGAATGATAAGATCAACGAGCTCGCCTCCAAGCTAGAATCCGAGCAAAAGGACACCCTCAAAGACAAGCAACTCTGCTCTGCTATAGTCTTCTTCACCAGCAGAGTTGCTGCAGCTGCTGCGGCGCAGAGCCTCCATGCTCGGATGGTTGACACATGGACGGTGATGGAGGCTCCCGAGCCACGCCAGATCATCTGGGGCAACCTCTCTCTCAACTTCTACTCGCGACAGATACGCCAGTGTGTTGTGTATGTCATTGTTGCACTTGCAATACTGTTCTACATGATCCCAATTGCACTTATTTCTTCGCTGACAACGCTGGCCAATCTGGAGAAGCTGCTGCCCTTTCTGAAGCCTATTGTGAACATCAAGGCTCTAAGGACTGTCCTTGAAGCATACCTTCCGCAACTCGCGTTGATAGTCTTTCTTGCCTTGCTTCCCAAGTTGCTGATGTTTCTTTCTAAGATGGAAGGGATCCCTTCGGTTAGCCACGCGACAAGGGCTGCTTCTGGGAAGTACTTCTACTTCACTGTCTTCAATGTTTTCATCGGAGTCACGATTGGTGGAACGCTGTTTTCGACGCTCAAGACTGTTGAGGACAATCCGAACAAGACGGTTGATCTGCTTGCTTCAAGCCTTCCTAGCAGTGCCACCTTCTTCTTGACTTATGTTGCCTTGAAGTGAGTAAAACCGTACTACATTTTCCTGCTTTTCGGTTCTTTTGCCTTATGCTTTGCATTCGAAGTGTGATATTTTATGTTAGGCTTATTGCGCATGTACTCTGCACACGACCTCTAGTTATCAGCTCATTAAGCCCTGCATTCACCATAACAACTGTGCATTTGCCCAACAGATCGCGTTCTTAGAGGCTACCGTACCACCAAACCCTATCCGGTCATTGGCCCATTCCACCTAGCCCATGTCGACGGTCAATTGTTGAGATGTTATATGTTCTTGTTGCATAGTTGAGATCATGATAGCAAATCTCAAACTGACCATTATCTTGAATGCCCTCAGGTTCTTTGTAGGGTATGGTCTCGAGCTCTCGAGGTTAGTCCCACTGATCATATACCATTTGAAGAGGAAGTACATTTGCAAGACAGAGGACGAGCTAAAAGAAGCATGGGCTCCAGGAGATCTCGGATACGCGACAAGATTCCCCGGAGACATGCTTGTGGTCACAATAGTCCTATGCTACTCCGTCATTGCTCCATTGATCCTCCCTTTTGGTGTCGCATACTTCGGCCTAGGATGGCTTGTTCTTAGAAATCAGGTACACATATCAAACATAAACTTCTTAGGTGAAGCCCCTACAGAACGACTTATTTACTTGTTAATAATTTGTCTCAGGCGCTCAAGGTCTACGTTCCATCGTACGAAAGCAACGGTCGAATGTGGCCACATATGCACACGCGGATAGTGGCGGCTCTAGTGCTATACCAAGTGACCATGCTGGGCTACTTCGGAGTGAAGAAGTTCTACTACACACCGATACTCATCCCACTGCCCATCATCACTCTAATCTTCGCATTCGTGTGTAAGAACAAGTTCTACCGATTCTTCCAGGCCACAGCCTTGGAGGTCGTCGCAGCTGGAGAGCTGAAAGAAGCTCCTGACATGGAGGAAGTGTTCTGGAGCTTCATTCCTCCGAGTCTGCAGCTATCAGAGAAGGCTTCGGAGGACGAGTTTGAAGATGCATCTGCTGCGTTTTCAAGGTCAACTTCATTGGTTTAAGGACTCGTACATATATCCACGCATATATGGCATGTGTTTAGAGAGAAATGTTGGTTCACCTTCGTTGTATTTTTTTCTTGTTTGAGCGAGTATGGAGAAGGATCTCAGGGTAGTACCCAAACGTCCCTGGTTCGACTCCTGAATATGACCGTTCTCTATTTACCAAAATCAGAGTATGGAGAAGGTGTAGGGTAATGCAATACTCTAGCTTTCAGGAAGTGTCCAAGCACTCTTTACCTGCAGAAACACTGCCAAATCAAGAAGTACATGACATTTATCAAGCCTGTCGTGTAAAACAACAACCTATACATCCACTATGGAACTCCAACCGGCGTTACACATTTCAGAGTGTATAGATGGCAGGACCCCCACAAAATGCATCATTCTCATCTTGTTTCTGTGATTTTGTTAAGAAAGCATTAATCGTGAGAAGGCTCTGCTTTATCCATATGCAAGTCCCTGCAAGGCTTCTTTTGATCATATTCAAGCTCAGTAACACCCGTTGAGCAGCCATCAATCTGGCAATCCTCTGTTTCATCGATCAACGGTTTGATGTAAGAACATGGCTGCTCTTCCGCTTGATCATGATCTTCATCCACAGTATGCATTGGTTCTTGGACTGAAGCAAAGGCCAGGTCAAACGGTGATGGTCCCGGAAGATGGGCCCTCATCTGAACCGACCGCAACAATGCGGCTCTTCTAAGATCAGCTGAGTGGCATATGTCACTAGGAGATGATGGGAAGCGTCCTTCAGCATCCGAGCCTCGTTGGTTGTGGCGAGGCTGGGGAGAAGGAAGGATGGAGGAACTGTTTGAGGTTTGTGAGGTCAAGGGTGGAGAGCTGCAACAGAAAGCACTTAGAGATTTATAACGGTAGGGAGATACGGGGCTAGTAGGTCTGCTATCAGGTTGAGATGAGCAACTAGGATGTGTCGTGTCGTCAAAGTCCTCGGACATTGGTGAGTATTGCAAGGGGAGCTCGTCCCTGCAGCAAGCAAGGTAATTCAAGGGTGAGAGGGATGCATATGGTAGGTGGATAATGTCAAACTCAAATCAACAAATGCTTATAAAGATTTTTATCAATTACAATTGCATTGCAATCTTGATATAAGATTCCAACCCCATGAAAGTTGAGATCATATAAAAATGGTTTGCAATTTTTTTTGGCTTGACTACCATCAAATAATCTTTTTTTTTTCTCTATTCCATGGCCAACCTCCTTATATCTAGTTATGAAAATTAATAAAAAGCTCAGGCTAACAAAGTATATGCAGGAATGAACAAAAACATTTGAGCCAAGTCCAACAATTATGGAAATGAATCACGGCAAAGAACTTCCAACATTAAACCATAAGACTATTGCTGGCTACTTATGAGTTCACTTGTATCCCCCTCTATACCTCACTTCTTTAGTAAGTTGAATAGAGTCTATATACCCCATTCTCTCTTGAATTTATTCATTTTTAATATATGGCAATAACAATTAATTTCTCAATTGAATATTAAAATTTCACCGTACGTGTAAGACACGAGAACTGTACTAGTTTATCACTTTATATATAATACACTTATGCTGGCTTCATGTAAGAATTGGGTGCTACTCATACAGATTCAGTTGTAGGTGTCTTCCTCTACCACTCAACTTGAACACAAGTAACATTTAGGGCAAATGCCACCCAAACACCCAATGCTAACTGCTAAGTCAGTTTTGCATGTAACCATCCATTATAAACAAAATCATATATATAACTACCAGTTATCACACTCAGCAACTAAACATCCATGCTCATGCCCATTTTCCATTCAAAGGACTGACGAAAGATAGGTGCAATATGGGTCTAAGTGGCTGCTTTCTATGGAGTATTTGCTAACAGAGGTGTGTGGTGGTTCCGTTAAGTACAAAGGGCTCAACAGGTGAATAATTTACCCAACATTTAAGTACTACAAAGGGTCTTAAAGAGAAATACCTCATGTAGAGCATGCTCTCAGACCTTGCAGGGGAATCCATGATGGTTTCAGAATTTGGGTCACCCACAGTCAATCCATTCAAGCTGGATGCCATGATCTGCATAGATGCCACGCGAAAATTCCATACTTAATTTGCCAACAAAAAGCCAAATTACAAGCAACAGCTAAAATCAGAAGTCAGAACCCTAATTAAACCTCGGAAAAATGACAAACCCTAGAAATTGAAAGGAACGGGTTTTCTCTGTTTTATCAATGGAAACCCTAAGAAATTGAATTGAGCGACAACACATTACAATTTGCAAAGAATTAAAAACATTCAGAAAGAGTGTGAGAGAGATACCTCGCTGAGATAGCGCTTGTGAGAATGAAGATTATCAAGATAAACGTCATCTTCAGGATCTCTACTTCTCTTAGCACTGGGAGATGGGGATGGAGATGGAGAATTCGTATCAGACCCCATTTTCACTCCCACCACCACAAGAGGACACGCTCCACCACCAGACAGAGATGATCGCCTGTGCAGACGTCCACAGTAACCTTGGCTCTCTGATTTGGAAACTCAGAGATTGTTGCCAAGATCCAAAGCCCTAAAATAACAGTTCAAAGCTGCTATCCCATGCCAGTAGATATTAAGCACAATCATCTACCAACAGTTTCCTCTAAGATCCTCCCCATTTAACTTATCTGGCCAGAAGAAAAGGGATAAAATGATGCAAAATGATAAAGATGCGCCAGATCAGAAAACAGATGAAGAATTTTGCTAAAAAAAAAAAGAGGGATAAATGCAAACTGATAATTCCCAAAATTCGTATGCCCGAATTCTCAACCAATATCTGAGATTACAAATCAGCAGAAACAAAGGACAAATGGGAAAAATTAACCAACATACCCAAGCCGAAGTGGTGGCCGCTTCGGATTTGTAGTGACGCGTCTCAGGGCTTAAACGAGTCCTTACCGCTAAAGGCTCAAGGTGGAAACTCCGTTAGCCCCTTTTCAGATTTCACGAGCCCTTAGCTTCGATGTCTTCGTCCTTCTTTCGGCTGTCCCAAACCCAAAAGCTTTAACACTACGAATTGCAGGGAAAGGAAGAAAATAAATAGCCAAAATCTGAAATTTTACGGCCAATTGAAAGATGGAAGGGGAATGTGAAGTTTGGGGAGATGAATTGCGCAAAGGCTAAACCAAAAGACAAATCCTTGGCTCGTCCCGGGTTGTTGATGCCAGACTCGCCGTGCCCTTCCGCTTTTGATTGCTGGCCTACTACTAGAGGTGACTCGGTCGTTCGGATCGGGTTCGGGTCAGAGGCTAGCTCGGGTCGGGTCAGCTCGGGTAAACTTTATGGCCAGGTACTGGTTGGATTGGGCTCGGTCATAATGAATTTTAGATTGGTCGGATTTTGGGTTAAATCGGGTCATGCCTATTCGGATTCGGGTCAAAGCGGGTCGGGCTCATTCGGGTTTCGGGTCAAGAGGCGGGTCGGTCTCATTTGAGTTTCGAATCAAAGTGGGTATAGTTTGTTTGAGTTTTTGATCGAATCATATTCGACCCGTTTGAATAATTAGGTTGATTTTGACTCAGTTGAATACTTAAATATGTAATTTACTTAAAATAAATGATTTTGACTTGGTTGAATACTTGAATATGTAATTTTGCCTTGGTTAAATACACTCATTGTCATTGACTCATTGACTTATCCGCTTATCTATCGATTTTACTTGGGGTTTTATTGATATGATAACAATTAACAAAATAATTGGTGTTTTTTTTTTATTAATAAGTCTAGATATATATTAAAGAAGATCAATTCCCGCCAAATCAAGTAAACTTGATGGGAATTGATCAAACCAGCCATTACAAGAATCATCTAAAGGCATCAACCTAGCTATCATATGTGCAACATTATCCGCGCTCCTACGAATATGCGAGAAGGACACAGATATACAATTTGGAAAGTAATTCAGAGCATCATCACAAATCATATCAACATATGAATTAGAGCTAGAGGATGCCTTATTCAGATTGGCAATAAGGCCAACATCATCTAACTCAATCAGCAGCGTCCCATAAGAGAATCCTTGCATTGATTGAACACCAAACAAAAGAGTCGGTACCTCAGCAAGAGCAACATACATAGTCCCTGCGAAGTGCTTTGTGGCTACCATAAGAACAGTCCTTGTGGAATCTCTGAGTACCGCACCAAGACACACCGAATCATAAAATAATTGGTGTTTTATATGTTAAAAGTATAATCATACGGTTCCACTATATACACTCCAAACCCTGCACGTCGGAATTGACGTGCAGGGATAAAGTGGGTTAATTAATTTTTTAAAAGTGCTAATTAGTGAGAAAGGGTTGCACGTTGAAAAGGACGTGCATTTCTGATGAAAGATTTGCGGTGTATCTAACAACACCCTAAGGTCCCTAATCATAAACTTGTGTTTAAATAAAAAAAAACATTTAACATTCAAACATTAAAATATTGATGTTAAATAACCATTTCAAGTCGGGTCAGGTTGAGAGTCGAGTCGAGTTGAGAGTCGGGTCGGGTTCAAAGTCGGGTCGGGTTTATATGTGTTCGGGTCTGTTTGAGTCGGGTCGGGTTCGGGTTACAGATGACTCTAGATTTTCGGGTTTTGTTCGGGTTCAAGTGAGTCGGGTCGGGTTTTCGGGTCGGGTCAGAGGTCGAACTGTCGGAGAAAGAGAGTGATACACATACACTTGGTGTATGTATCAAAATGCTCCATTTGGATTTTTTTATAAGGAAAAGTAAAAAAACAAAAAAAAAACTAACTAAATAGGTAGTTTGTGGTAACCGGTTTTTTAAATAAATTTATCATTTTTTTAATATTAAAATAGTTGGTGAAATCTAAATTGCACGATATATTAATAATTTCAATTTTATTTTAAAATAATAGGTTTAATACTCATATTTTTTTAGAAATGATCACCAGGAATGTCATTTTCTTTGAACACATCTTTCCTTATCTTGGGCAAATCAACGCGCTATGCACGCGCCCCCTTTCAAAACCTCAAATCGCCAAATCCCCTACGGAATCCGGCGAATTCATCTCTGAGCATAGCCTCAATATCCACCTCCTGGTTGAATCGTGTCTCAACCCGGCCGTCCTCACTCCTCCGAGTCACCATAAATCCGCTTTCTCTCACGATCTCTGGGACAACTCCTTGATTTGTGAGTTAGGCGGTCGAAGGTCTGAAATCTTTGCAATCAGTCGTCGGAGTGTTGACAAGGTGGGAAGAAATTTCAGAAAGAGAAAAAAGGAGCCTCGCCGGAGGGGGGGTGGTGCTGCGCTGTCGCTCTAGGTTCTCCGTGGTGGTCTGTCGACCGCGCCGCCGTACGCTACCCTGGTGAGACCGTCTTCTGTGGGTTGTGTGGCCTGGCTTTTCCGGGGCTTTCGCATGGTGCGGTTGTGAAGTTCTCTCCTGGGATCAGGTGCTCGGGCTTTCCGAAGGTGTGGTTGTGGGGTTTGCACTATCCGATCAAGGCTCAAGCTTCAAACAAGTTTCACAAAGGTCTCGTGGCACGGTTTCAATCCCAGGTATTCAACTCGATTTGTCATTAAAATAAATTTTTTTATGGAGATTGCTCTCCCTCCTTCACAACCTACCTCCCGAAAGGGCTTGATAACCAACACTGGAAAAAGTTGCTTAGGGTTAACAAAAACATTCTGGTTTGAATATATTTTGCTTTGTATGGCTGTTGTGATTAATGAATTACGGAAGATTATTGTTGTTACAAAAATACCAAAACCGGGGTGGTGTCTTTCGCACCTTCCCCATCCAACTCCCGAAAGGGCCCAAATCCTCCTTGCGAGGCTAAACAACCGATTCATGGTTCACCTCTCTGAAATTTCATCCTGAAATGAATTTAATGGTATTAATATTTCCTTTCGATCACACCCTCCAAAGGGTTGTACACTCCCATGGATAATGCTTCTGGATAAATTAATGGTAAAAATCTTTAGAGTAAAAGGAAAAAAATCTTTCATCGGTATTAATTCTAAACTAAGTTTGGGGAGGATGTGGTTTCATTTTGGAATATATATGTGCTCTGGTAACTCTTGTTTAGTATATATTAATTTGAAATGGTTGGTGTATTTTGTGGTGGCTAACAAATACCAGAAATTGAGGATAAAGGAGAAGAAAAATCGGGAAACTCCGATCTATTCGGATTGTTTAAAGTATATGTGTGATGATCGATATATGCAATGTTTGAATTCCTTGTCCCCTTTAAAGGGTCTCAACAATTCTATCAAACAAGTCTTTGTTGTCATGTGTGGTGCATATGGCAGCAGCGCTTACTCGGAGGAGTTTCTTCACATAGTTTGGTGTAGTGCTCGCAGTAGTCTGTGTGGTAAAATCTTAATTGTTTGCGCTGTCCAGATGAATGTAAGGGTTGAGGTTGTAACAACTTTAAGCTTCCATTCATTTCTGAACAACATGAAGCGATCTTTATCTGTTTTTGCTAGATGTAAGCTGTTGCAGGATATGCATATCCAGGTTCTGCTGTCTTGTGAGTCGTTTGCTGCTCACCAGCAGCTGGTTTTTAAGCTTTGCATGTTGCCTTGGTGCGGTCTGCTGGATGTCTTCAAGTCGTTAAGAATTGATACGTTTGGGATACCCGATCCTTCGCCTGTGGGCTTCAGATCAAGAACCATGCCGTATATTTGCTCCGATCTTGCAATGCTCTTTGCAATCAAGAACTCAATATCTTCCAAATTATAGATCCAAACAAAGAATAACAAAAATAAAGTGCCAATTTTTATGGGTAAATAATAAAGATTCAATTTTTATGCAGCGACTATGGTGAAAAACAAGGCACGAAAAATAAATCACTCAAATAGAAATCAAGAGAGTAAAGAACTTGCATTAACCTGAAATCCGATACCACTTGATACGTTTGGGATACCCGATCCTTCGCCCGTGGGCTTCAGATCAAGAACCATGCCGTATATTTGCTCCGATCTTGCAATGCTCTTTGATATCTCCTGAATTTAGAACAATTTAGACAAGTGATTAAAATTCTGATTTAGCGACAGAATTATACTTAGCAAAATTCCAGCAATAGAACAACAGGATATAGCGACAGAAAGAGAGAACGAAGATCAGTGAAGAAGTCGCGAAGCTAGCGCGCAGGTCTCGAGCACACATGACACGGGTCCTCAGGGTGTGCGGATGGGTGCGCACGGGACGACGCTCGCTGGAAGCGGAAGTGCCAGCGACTTGGGATGCGCGGCTGCGAGGGAGAGCGAGCAAGGGTGCGCGGGAAGGCCGAAGGCGCCTGGGTGTCTGCGTGCGCGCTGGGACGCCTTAGCGCTCGCTGGACGCGGATCAGGCCGCGATTGTTGCCAAGGGCCTGGTTTCTCCTTCTTGCGACCGTTTCTATTTTAGGGTTGGTGTTTGGATTTTGCCGATGGAATCAAGGTAAGGGATGGTGATTTGTGGTTGCCGAAAACACTTAGAACACAAGAGCTTTGGGATTGATAATCGAAGAACCCTTGATCCGTTAAGGGTTTCTTCAATTCTATATTCAATCTGATTAAATTCAAAGGGTGTAACATGAATTTATAGTAAAGTTCTAAGAGATCTAACCAATCCTTCCTTGCAAAGGAAAGGGGTTTGGATAGATTTAATTCTATCTAAGATAAATGAAATAACTTAAAGATAAATAAATCCTAAGAAGATAGAAATATAATAACTTGGTGGTCAAGTAATATATCTAGAAGAGATATAATTAAATTCCACCTTATTTATCTATTTGCATAAAATAACAACTTAATTAACAACTAATGTAACTCGACCCAAGCATAGGATACTCGGCCCACTTCTCTCGACAAGGTGTTTGGCCCACTCGGCCGAGTGACCCAAGAGTATGTCGAGAATGGCTTGGTTCATGGCGGGTGTTGACGAGTCTTCATGAGCTCCGTGTGTGGACGTAAGCTCACTTCCTGTGCTGGCGGGGCCACCTTGAGCCAAGTGATCCAGGGTGGCCTGAATCCTTGCTCTAAAGTCCCATGGTGACGGACAAGAAAGGCCTTAGTTGCATTTTGAATCTTCTTGGCCCTTGAACGAGTGACAGGGCCATCAAATGGAACCTTCATGTTGTCCTCAATGTCACCAGGAGTCATCGATAATTGCACGGCATCATTCTCCTCCACTTGACTTCGATTTGTCCTCAAATCGTCGTCAGAGTCATCGTCAGGCACGAACAAGGATAGATCGGCGACGTTGAATGTACAATGGACGTTGTACTTATCGGCAGGGAGATCCAGCTTGTAGGCATTAGGACCCATCTTCTGAACCACTTTGAATGGTCCATCTCCCCTGGGGTCCAGCTTAGATTTCCGTTGATGCGAGAATCTTTTCTTCCTGAGATGCAGCCAGACCAGATCTCCAACGTTGAACTGCACATCCTTGCGATGCTTGTCCTTCGCGGCCTTGTATTGCGCAGTCTTCCTTTCCAGCTGCGCCTTGGTACGCTCATGCAAGTTTTTGATAAAGTCCACTTGCTTAGCTGCATCCACGCTCTCCTTGTCCTTATATGGCCGAGGCATCATGTCCACCGGAGTTAATGGATTTCGGCCATACACTACCTCGAAGGGGGTCATCTTTGTTGCAGAGTGCCTAGACCTGTTATATGCAAACTCTACAAATGGTAGACAGTCTTCCCATCTCCGGAGGTTAGTTCGCAGCATGACTCTAAGGAGAGCCCCAAGAGTTCTATTTGTGACCTCAGTTTGGCCATCAGTTTGTGGGTGACAAGAAGTAGAAAATAGCAATTTTGTACCCAATTTAGACCATAAAGTTTTCCAAAAAGAGCTTAAGAATTTAGGATCACGGTCAGAAACTATAGACAATGGCAATCCATGTAAGCGAACAACATCTTTGAAGAATAAATGAGCAACATGAATAGCATCATCAGTTTTATGACAAGGTATAAAGTGAGCCATTTTGGAAAATCTGTCTACAACAACAAATATGGAATCATGACCCTTAGAAGTTCTAGGCAATCCTACAATAAAATCCATAGAAACATCTTCCCAGGGTGCATTAGCAATTGGCAAAGGTTGGTATAGACCATTAGCATTGGATTTCGATTTGACTTTAGCACATGTAACACAACTTTTGACAAATCTCAGCACATAATTAGACATTTTAGGCCAAAAGTAATGTTCCTTTAGTCCAGCTAGTGTTTTTTCGAAACCCCCATGTCCCCTAGATTCATGTATTTCCTGGGTTAACAATCGGCGAATAGAAGAAGATGGGATACAAAGCTTGCCCATCTTGAACAAATACCCATTATCAACAAAAAATGAATCTACTTCACCTTTGGACACACATTGAGCATATATAGTTTTAAAGAAACTATCAGAAGCATACAGTTCCTTTATTAATGCAAAACCCAAAACATGTGCATCCATATGGTTTAAGAGGACATACCTTCGTGATAGCGCGTCAGCTACCACATTATCCTTTCCCTTCTTGTGGTGAACCACATAGGAAAAGGTCTCTATGAACTCCACCCATCGAGCAAGTCGACTGCTGAGCACTGCTTGTCCTTTGAGATACTTGAGAGCTTCATGATCCGAATGAATCACAAACTCCTTAGGCCAGAGATAGTGTTGCCAAGTCTGTAAGCAGCGAACTAGTGCAAATAGCTCCTTGTCGTAGGTAGAATAGTTGAGCTCAGCGGTGCCCAACTTTTCGCTGAAGTAGGCGATGGGACGCTTGTTCTGCAACAGGACCCCTCCAATGCCAGTGCCAGAAGCGTCACACTCGAGCTCAAAAGGTTGAGCAAAGTCAGGTAACTGCAGCACTGGGGCGTGTGTCAGGCGATCCTTGAGAGCGTCGAAAGCCTTTTGATGTGAGTCAGACCAGCGAAATGTCACATCCTTCTTTGTCAGCTCATGTAGGGGAGCGGCAATCAAGCTGAAGTCCTTGACAAAACGTCGATAGAAGCCAACAAGGCCCAAGAATGAGCGGACATGGGTGGGTGTAGTCGGCCTAGCCCACTCCTGAATAGCACGAATCTTCTCCTCATCCACCTTTAATCCAGATGCAGTCACTACAAAACCAAGAAAAATGGTAGACTCGGATGCAAAAGAACACTTCTTTAAATTGGCATATAATTTCTCTTTTCTTAGACAATCAAAAACCAATTTCAAGTGACTTAAATGATCATGCATATTCTTACTGTAGATTAAAATATCGTCAAAATAGACAACGACAAATTTCCCTAAGTGTCTTCTAAGAACATGGTTCATAAGCCTCATAAAAGTAGAAGGTGCATTTGTCAAACCAAAAGGCATTACTAACCATTCATATAAGTCATACTTAGTTTTAAAATCCGTTTTCCATTCATCACCCTGTTTCATCCTAATTTGATGATATCCACTTCTAAGGTCAATTTTAGAAAAAATAGCAGCACCATGAAGTTCATCAAGCATATCATCTAAACGAGGAATAGGATGGCGATACTTAACCGTTATTTGGTTGATTGCGCGACAATCAACACACATGCGCTAGGAGCCATCCTTCTTTGGAACCAATATGACTGGTACGACACAGGGAGACAAGCTTTCACGAACAAAGCCTTTATCCATCAACTTTGTGACTTGGCGTTGCAGTTCCTTTGTCTCCTCATGACTAGCTCTATAAGCGGCGCGATTAGGCAAGGCTGCTCCAGGCACAAAGTCAATCTGGTGCTCAATACCTCTAATAGGAGGCAAGCCTTGGGGTAGTTCAGCTGGAAGCACATTCAAGTAATCCTGCAGAAGAGCAGCAATAGGTGCAGGAATATGACTCAATTCAACATTAAGTAATACCTGTTTCATGACCAGAAGAATGTGAGGTCGATGAGCATTCCAGGTGATGGTCCCTTGCTGAGGGTGAGAGACCAACGATCGACGTTCCACAGAGCCCTTAAGTGATGCAGAAGAGGGCTTAGAAGACGTCGGATGGGAAAGAGAATGCGTCAAGGGGGCTGCAGGGGCGGCGGCGGGCGCTGCTGCTGGGGCCGCGGGTGTGGCTGGTGCAGCCGAGCTTCCTTGGAGCTTCTCCACTCCTTCAGCTTCTCTTTCTGCGTTCCTTTGTTGCTGCTTGCGCACCTAGTCCTTCAGAATAATTTGTGGCGATAAGGGTAGGAGAGTAACTCTCCTCCCGTCATAGGTGAAAGCATATGTATTTGCACGACCATCATGAAGGACATTACGATCATATAACCAAGGACGCCCTAACAATATATGACTACAATCCATGCGAGCAACATCACATAATACTTTATCATGATATGTTCCAATTGAAAGGGAAACTAAACATTGTTTGGTGACCAATATATCAGAACCATCATCAGTAATGCCATTTAAACCATAGTGAGTGGCTCTAGGAGTTGTAGGTAAATGGAGGAAATTCACTACCTTTTCATTGATGAGATTGCAGCAACTCCCACCATCGATGATAAGGGTTAAGGTAGCCTCACGAACCAAGCATCTGGTGTGGAATATGTTCTCCCTTTGATCAGCCATGGGAGATTCCTGAATGTGCAGGACCCGTCGATTGATAATGCAAAGCACGTTGTCGTACTGGGAAGTATCGATCTCCTCAATAGGCTCAGTCGACTGGTCCTCCTCCACTTCACTCGAAACTACCAGGTCCTCAGCAGTCTCCTCCTCATAGTAATGGTCTCCCAAATCGTTGAGAAGAACCTTCCTTTTCTGGGGGCAATTGCGAGAGACATGCCCAGAACCTCCACAAGTGAAGCAGCGGATATCTTTGTTGCGATCCGTAGAAGGGGCAGCAACTCTTCTAGTTTCAACCTGATAACCCTATTGAGGTGAGTTGGAAACTCCCTTTTGCTACATAGAAGGGTTAGAAGTAGAAGGCTTAGATGGACCAGAAGGGTTAACGGGAACAAACCTGCGACCTTGGGAGGTCTGATCGAATCTGCTCCGTTGTTGCCGAAGTTGCTGCTGTTGTTGCTCATACAGAAGCTGTGCTTTATGAGTCAAAGTGTTAATATCTCTAATGGAATGGATAGCTAAAGGATTTTTAATAGAAATATTAAGACCAGCAAGAAATTGAGTACACAAAGCACGTTCAGTAAGATAAACATTAGCCTGATGAGTGAGTCGTTCAAGTTCATCCCTGAAGTCATTCGGCGAGCGAGTTCCTTGTCGGCAGGAAGCGAGCTGCATCCTCATGGACTCCGTGTATTCCTCAGGCACATGTCTCTTCTTTAGGAGAAAGCGAAGCTGTGGCCAAGTTTCAACAGGTTGCTTGTCCTGACGGCGGCGCATCTCACGAGTGCGGAACCACCAGATGCGAGCTTTACCTACTAAATGTAATATAACAACTTCCAATTTCTCCGTTTCCTCATAGCGTAAATGTTCAAGCAGATAGTCAGTATGATTTTCCCAAACAAGATAAGCTTCAGGATCAGTATTACCATCAAAAGTTTCTAATTTAAGCTTAACATCTCGTCTCTGAATAGCTTGAGCATTATCAAATCTAGGATGACCAAAATTAGGAGGGGGTAAATTATCAAAGTTAGGATTTACCTCATGGTAAGCATCCTCCAAATGTGGTGTCTCATTCAGATCAGCATTGCTACGGCTATCATCCCAGTTAGCACGAGTATAGAACGGCTGATGTGGACGCTGATGGGGTCGGCCTTGCTGCTGTCGTGGGTGATGGTGCTCAGGGCGATCCTGGTGACCATTGAAGCCCGCTAAAGGATCGTTGTCATGCTCTCCAGGGAAAGGATTAGTAGTAGCAGATCGCAGCTGATAATGTAATTGACTAGAAGGAGGAGGGTGGGCTGAATAAAAGGTGTTACCTGCAGGTTGCTGATTACCTGTAGGGGGCACAGTACCCAAAGGTGGTGTAGTATCTGGGGGTGGTGGAGGCGGTTTTCCTCCAGACTGAGGTGTAGATCCAGAAGCCTCCGCCCGTTTGGACTCCTCCCATTGCTGAGCAACTACCTGTTTGATGATGTCAGAGAACCGTAGGAGGTCCTCTTTGCGTTCGATTGCTCGACGATTTTCAGCCTCTGCCAGTGCCTGTTGCGTCACCAGAGTAGACTTTTGGACAGCACAGTCAATAATAAACTGCATAGCCTCAGCAGTAATGCCAGCAGGTGGGGTAGGGGAAGGGTTGGGGTCGCTATCGTTTGCCATGTTCCTACAATATCAGAAGAGCAACAAGTAAACGAAGCAAAAACCAGAAACCAAGTAATGCAAGCTCTAGTGATTCCTAAGAGTGATTCAAGTTTTAGAAATCAAAGAGCGAGAAAACAAGGCACAATATTCAAGCAATTCCCCTGGACACAGAATTTTGTAATATTGAAGACAGCAAGTAATAATCAAAATTGCAAATTAAATCAGCCACAAAGTCGGATATCAAGGATAGCAAGTATAAACAAGCGGCTTAATGTGGAGAAATAAGAGCTACAATGTGATGCTTGAATAATATGAATGTATAATAGGCGAAAATAGCAATCACGAGGGCAATCAAGTGCACACACTCCGTCAACTATTATCTGACGGTTGCAACACTGTTCAGAGAAAGAGGGGTGTGACCAAGGCTCCAGTGTCGGCACAGCACAAAATCACACAAGTAGGGTTCTTTTGTAATGCTTAAAACCGTTTAGATCATCTAACATGTAGCAAGCAAAGAACTCAGAGTTACTAACTCAATGATGTAATGAAAGAATGCTCTATATAATATATATATATATATATATATATATATTTTTTTTTTTTCTTGAATTCGGCTTTTTCTGTTTTTTTTTTATATATAAGGGGCAAGTTGCTGTAATATGGAGGGAGCAACCGAAATTGAAGAGCAAAAATAAAATAAAAAGCTACGATGATCTAAAAGTAAGCAAAAATAAGGAAAATAGGGAAATTAGGCTAGAAACTGGAAAAAAATAGGGTTCTTTAGTGGTGCAAGTTTATATAATGCTTTTTAATCCAAGAATCACAGTCATAGGCATGATATGTAGCAACTAGGAATAAAAGATCACAACTTGCAATCAAGAACTCAATATCTTCCAAATTATAGATCCAAACAAAGAATAACAAAAATAAAGTGCCAATTTTTATGGGTAAATAATAAAGATTCAATTTTTATGCAACGGCTATGGTGAAAAACAAGGCACGAAAAATAAATCACTCAAATAGAAATCAAGAGAGTAAAGAACTTGCATTAACCTGAAATCCGATACCACTTGATACGTTTGGGATACCCGATCCTTCGCCTGTGGGCTTCAGATCAAGAACCATGCCGTATATTTGCTCCGATCTTGCAATGCTCTTTGATATCTCCTGAATTTAGAACAATTTAGACAAGTGATTAAAATTCTGATTTAGCGACAGAATTATACTTAGCAAAATTCCAGCAATAGAACAACAGGATATAGCGACAGAAAGAGAGAACGAAGATCAGTGAAGAAGTCGCGAAGCTAGCGCGCAGGTCTCGGGCACACAGGACACGGGTCCTCAGGGTGTGCGGATGGGTGCGCGCGGGATGACGCTCGCTGGAAGCGGAAGTGCCAACGACTTGGGATGCGCGGCTGCGAGGGAGAGCGAGCAGGGGTGCGTGGGAAGGCCGAAGGCGCCTGGGTGTCTGAGTGCGCGCTGGGACGCCTTAGCGCTCGCTGGACGCGGATCAGGCCGCGGTTGTTGCCAAGGGCCTGGTTTCTCCTTCTTGCGACCGTTTCTATTTTAGGGTTGGTGTTTGGATTTTGCCGATGGAATCAAGGTAAGGGATGGTGATTTGTGGTTGCCGAAAACACTTAGAATACAAGAGCTTTTGGATTGATAATCGAAGAACCCTTGATCCGTTAAGGGTTTCTTCAATTCTATATTCAATCTGATTAAATTCAAAGGGTGTAATATGAATTTATAGTAAAGTTCTAAGAGATCTAACCAATCCTTCCTTGCAAAGGAAAGGGGTTTGGATAGATTTAATTCTATCTAAGATAAATGAAATAACTTAAAGATAAATAAATCCTAAGAAGATAGAAATATAATAACTTGGTGGTCAAGTAATATATCTAGAAGAGATATAATTAAATTCCACCTTATTTATCTATTTGCATAAAATAACAACTTAATTAACAACTAATGTAACTCGGCCCAAGCATAGGATACTCGGCCCACTTCTCTCGACAAGGTGTTTGGCCCACTCGGCCGAGTGACCCAAGAGTATGTCGAGAATGGCTTGGTTCATGGCGGGTGTTGACGTGTCTTCATGAGCTCCGTGTGTGGACGTAAGCTCACTTCCTGTGCTGGCGGGGCCACCTTGAGCCAAGTGATCCAGGGTGGCCTGAATCCTTGCTCTAAAGTCCCATGGTGACGGACAAGAAAGGCCTTAGTTGCATTTTGAATCTTCTTGGCCCTTGAACGAGTGACAGGGCCATCAAATGGAACCTTCATGTTGTCCTCAATGTCACCAGGAGTCATCGATAATTGCACGGCATCAGGAATGGTTTACTCAATCAAAAGGCTATTCCGTTGTGCTTCCGGTTTGTCGACTTGTGGTGCTCTCGGGCCTGTTCAGGCTTGGCGCTTGGCTTGGAATGATCACCAAATATTGTGGGTGCAGAATTTTGATTACGATACTACTAAGGGGTGTTCCATGTTTAATCTTAATATTGTTAGGTTTGGTCCTTCATTAATTGCATACCAATTTAAATCTTGTCTATCCATTGATGGATACATGACGTTGTGAGTGAGTGGCAAGCTTGTACTTGGGCTTTGGCTCTATCATTTCTATCTTATTACCCCTTACCCCTTCCTTAGGTACTCCCTTAGCCTTGGGTTTTTTGTCACAATTCAATAACAAATTGGTTTGTTGTGGCAAAAAAATTTGCATATGGTGCAGGCTGAATAAAATCCCCCTTGAGGATGGTTTTCTGATGATGAAGGTCTATCACTGTCAGTCCTTTCCATTCTCAAATTGTTTGAGTAATTTTTTGTATTGGGGCAGCTGGCAATCTCAGGAATGCTTTAACCAATTGGATCACTTCGTAAGGCTCTCTATGAGTAATGGCAAAATAGTTTATCAAAATTGCATCGATGAAAGGACTCCGAAACTTAGTCTTTTCATCTTCATTGAGGTTTTATGAAGATATGCTTCTGGAATTGTCGTGGAATTGGAAAGCGAACCTTCTGGACGGAAATAGATTCAATGTGTAAAAACGAGCACATTCAAGTTATGTCACTGGCGGAAACTAAGACCGAAATCGGTCCCGACGACAAGATGTGGAAGAATATCGGGTTTGATGAAGGGGTTTGGTCACCTTCCATTGGGCGTTCGGGAGGCATTGGGGTCCTTTGGAAAACGCACCAACTGCCAAATGTATCAATTTCCATCTCCGTGCACACTCCCCGTATTATTGGACTCAGACTAGAAAGTCTATAGAATGGTTTTCCGATTCTGGCTCTCTTCGTCTATGCACCGCCAACTCCGAATGATAAAGATACCTTTTGGGAAACACTAATAACAATTGTAAACGAGTCTTCTATTCCTTGCATGGTTTTAGGAGATCTTAACGAAATCCTGTGTAGCACTAACAAATTAGGCGGAGCCGCTACTCGAACATCTAGATTTACACGGCTAATATCCTTCAAAAACGATTGCAATTTATTTGACATACCCACCTTCGGAAACCCGTTCACATGGAGAAAGAATCCGGAGGAAAACTACAACATCCGTGAAAAACTAGATCGCGTACTAGTTCACCAACAAATCATTACAGCGTTCCCCAATATGATAACCCATAACGGTGCCTTCTCGTCCTCAGATCACTGCCCAATTTCTATCTCAATTAACGATGACTCTACCTTCAAAGCCCCGCCTTTTAAATTTGAGAATGTATGGCTACTGCGGAAAGACTTTCGAAATATTGTGAAGCAATCTTGGCGAGCATCCTGCCCTGGCTCAGCTATGTTTCAACTAATGTTTAAACATAAAATACTGAAAAGAAAGGCAAAAGAATGGAACAAAAAAAGCTTCGGTAACATATTCCGGCAACTAAAAGAGGTGGATTCTGAGCTCCTGCTTATCCAGTCCACGGGCTCAACTACAACATCCCAACCATATCAAACAAAGGAAAAACAGCTGATTATGAAGCGAGAAAAGCTCCTTCTTTTTCAAAAATCATACTGGAGCCAAAGGGCAAAAACTAAACACCTCAAACTTTCAGACTCCAACACAGCTTATTTTCACCGGGTGGCTTCAGGACGACGACACAGGAAACAAATTCGAAACATCACTTCCTCGAGTGGCACACTGATTGTGGGTGAGGAGAACGTCAGGAATGAGATAAAAAAGGAATTTGAAAACAGGTTTAAGAAAGAGCCGATAGAGGAAGGGCTTCTGTCTGAACTTCTGAACCTGATTCAACCTTCTATCTCGACAGAAGAAAACAGTTTCCTTATTGCACTTCCATCAAACTTAGAGATCAAAACGGCGGTGTTCAGTCTGGGTAGAAACAAGTCCCCAGGCCCAGATGGATTTACAGCTGAATTCTACACCAAATACTGGGATATTGTTGGGAAATCAGTAATTTGTGCGGTTAAAGGATTCTTTCACTCCGGGAGAATGCTACGCCAAATAAACCATACGTTTATCTCCCTGCTACCAAAAAAAGACGATCCAACATCCACCTGTCACTACAGGCCCATCAGTTTATGTTCAAATATTTACAAAATAATTTCCAAAATCTTGACTGAAAGATTAAAAAAGGTAATCGGTAAACTCATACATCCTCTGCAGGGTGCATTTGTTTCCGACAGAGCGATACAGGACAATGTTCTCATAGCCCATGAAATCTTCCACTCCTACAAAAATCGTATGGGACGTGAAGGCTGGCTGGCAATAAAGTTAGACATGGAAAAAGCATACGATAGGGTAGATTGGCACTTCATTAAAAGTGTGCTCCTCAGATTTGGTTTTCACGCTACGTTTACTTCATGGATTATGGAGTGTATAACATCTGTCTCATTCTCTGTGTTAGTTAACAACGGTCCTACTGAACTGTTCTTTCCATCACGTGGAATCCGTCAAGGGGAACCTCTGTCTCCTTTCCTCTTTATTTTAGGGGCAGAGATTCTGGCCCGGAAACTCGCTGAGTCGCTGCTGAAGCCAACATAGGCAGATCCAACATTGGCTTTCCAATAGGACAAAACGGGCCCCGGGTTCCATTCCTCTCCTTTGCGGACGATATTATCATCTTCTGTAAAGGGAGTGTGGAGGCGGGGTGCAAAGTCAAATCGATAATTGATTCATATTGCAGAGTGTCGGGCCAAAAGGTCAATTACCATAAATCTAGTTTTCAAGCCACGTCAGGAATTCCAAACCACAAGATCCTTGAATTACGTAACTGCCTCAGTATCACAAATGAAAACTCAATAGAGAAGTATCTGGGCTGCCCTATTATTAATGGTCGAGTCACCAGCAATACATTTGAAGACATCATCTGCAAATCCAAACAACAACTGTCAAAGTGGAGGGCCAATGCGATTTCGCAACAAGGTCGTGCAACCCTGATAAACTCCAACCTTTCGGCTAAGCCGCTGCATGTAATGCAGAATTTCATTCTCCCCGCAGCAATACATAAAGAACTAGACCAAATAAATCGCTCTTTCTTCTGGAACAAGGATTTATAGTATCGGCCATTAATTAGTTGGGATAGGATATGCAAACCAAAGCAGTTCGGGGGCTGGGGATTCGCAAATCCGGCGAAATGAATGTCGCTCTTCAGATGAAACTTCTATGGAAAATTCTGGCAGAGCCCGATAACATTTGGGTCACGTTGATCAGACATAAATATCTGCGTTCTGCTAGTATTTTCAAGTACAAACGATCGGGAACTAGCTCGTGGCAGTGGTCCAAGCTCTCTAATTTAATTGACACTTTTAAATTTGGCCTTATTTGGTCGGTAGGAAATGGATGCACTATAAAATTCTGGACAGATAATTGGATCACTACCTCCTCCCTTGAATCTCGGGTCAGTTGCCGCTTGGGATTCGATCAGAATGAGACCGTAAGTGACTATATTATAGGGGGGAAATGGTGGAGTGAAAAGCTGCACATGGCCCTACCAAACAACATCGTAAGAGAGATTATAGACATCCCTCTCCCGACATCAAATCTACAAGACCGTCTATACTGGTGGCCGGATAGAGAAGGATGGTTTACTACGGCAAGCGCCTACAAATTGATAACATCACAAGCCGCAGCTACGCCTGATAGGAATGCTTGGATTTGGAAGATTGACACGCCTCCAAAGGTCAAGAATTTTCTATGGAAGATTGCACAGAATGGTCTGCCCACAGCCGTGCGCCTATCGTGTAGGGGGTCAGCTGTCCCTGCTACTTGTTCATTGTGTAATATGTCCTCTGAAGACGAGGTTCACTTGTTTCTGGAATGTTCATTTATACGGAAAATATACCAACTTCCGAGCCGAGAACAAACTGAAACTGCACGTTTGATTAGCCAATCCCGGGATTTTAGACCCATTCTTTCCACTCTGGGCAACAGCCTAACCACTGCCACTATGAGTGACCTTGCTTTCAGTTGGTGGACTATTTGGTACACCAGAAACCAACACTTGTTTCAGCAAGCAACAATCCCACATCACAACTCTGTCATCCATCAGATTAGATCACACGTGGAAAACTGGAAAAAGACACCCGCAGTTGAGGATGAATGTGACAACAATATGAGACCCTCACCAAGGAACTACCAAAGGAAGGCTGACAAACAAAGAGCAATACGCTGGCGTAAGCCTCCGTTGGGTTGGTTCAAACTAAATTTTGATGGTTCTTCGTTACCCAACGGTGACAGTACGACGGGCATCATTATTAGAGATTGGAATGGCAGGTCCATTGCAATTCAACACAAAATACTAGGAAGACAACCGACCATTACAGCTGAGGCACTTGCTCTCAAAATGGGGATCCAGAAAGCATTACAACTTAACATTGACAAAATACAAATTGAAGGAGACTGTAAGATAATCATAGACCATCTAAATAGCACATCTAAATGCCCTTGGGAAATTGAACTGATCCTATCTGATGCTCAAGTCATGTTATCAACTGTAAAAGAAGTAGTTTACTTTCACGTACCTCGTACGGGCAATAGAGTGGCGGACAAGGTTGCACACCTTAGCCACTCTGCCCGAGGTAGTGATATTACAAATAACCCAGGTCTTATTGACCTCATCCGCAAGGATGCTGCCGGGTAGGGCTTGCCCACCCGAATTTTTTCCTAATAAAAAAAAAAAAAAATCTTTCCTTATTCTCTATTTGCTCAAGAAAAACTTCACTCTCCAACTTTGTCTCTTTCAGACTTCGTAGATCTTAATTTTCCATTTGACTACACACCTTCTGTTGATCATTCCTCCTCTATGGATGACAATACCATTGCCCCTTCATTGGATGATTATTCTCCATCTCCAGTTTCTACATCTTTTGATGAGCTACCTGAGGCTTCATCTGAGC
This sequence comes from Persicaria tinctoria, assembly GCA_037127255.1. Lineage (NCBI taxonomy): Eukaryota > Viridiplantae > Streptophyta > Magnoliopsida > Caryophyllales > Polygonaceae > Persicaria > Persicaria tinctoria. The sequence goes on from JBANSL010000006.1 coordinate 39,655,179, forward strand.
CTGCTGTCCCTCCCCCACGTCATTCTACTCGTGATCACAGGCCCCCTAGTTAGCTTTAAGATTATGTTTGTCATGCATCTAAGGGGCTTACCACACCAGCAATTGACTCATCTAAGGCACAATCCTTATATCCTCTTGCTAACTCTTGCAACTATACTGTCTACACCCCTAGCTACGAAATTTTTGTGAAAAATGTAGCATCATTCTCCATTCCAAAGGATGTGACTGAAGCTCTCAATGATCCTGCTTGGTGTGATGCAATGATAGGTGAACTGGATGCCTCAGAGAGGAATCATACTTGGGAGATTGTTTCTCTCCCTGTTGAGAAGTCTGTTGTGACTTGCAAATGGCTCTTTAAACTGAAGTTTAAGTCTGATGGTACTCTTGAGATACATAAGGCAAGACTGGTTGCTCGGGGTTTCACTCAGCTTCATGGAATTGACTACTCTGAGACATTTTCCCATGTTGCCACTAGTACAAAATCATGATTTTAGCCCGTGGGCTTTTACCCCGGATCTCATTTTTATGGGGTATAATGTCATAATTGGTATGTTGTCAGTTAATTTTGTTTATTAAAATAAATATACCCCGGACCAAATAAAAAATATCCGGGCTATATTATCTTGGGGTATTACCTGAACTATAGAATATAGCCCGGGCGTTTTTTTTCAATATATTGGGGGTATATACTTTTTTATCCGGGCTATATACCCCGGAGACTTTTCCATTGGGTGTATTTTACCCCATAAAACATAACCGGGGTGTATATGTGTTAAATATCCGCTCTCGCCTCTCTGCTCCGAACTTCATCTCCCTCTTCCATCTCCTCTCTTCGCCGCCTCCGACTGCAAATCTCCGGCCTCACCCTGCCGCCTCCATCACCGAACCCTCCTACTTCGTTGAATCCTCTTCCATATCCTCTCTTCACCGCCATCCCCTTCGCTCGCCATCTCCTCTCTTCGGCGCCATCTTCTTCGCCGCTTCTTCGCCTCCATCCGTCGCCGCCGTCCTCTCGTCCACCATATATCCTCTCCTCCGCCATCCTCTTCCTAAACAAAACCCAATGTAGATCTGTGAAACCCTAAATCGTGCAGATCTGTGAAACCCTAAATCGTGCACATACAAATTGAAGAGGAATCGAAGGCAGACTCCGAAGCTTCGGCACAGACAAATCGAAGGCCGCCATTGCTGCTGCTGCTCCGAAGCTTTGGCAGGAACAATTTTGGCTTCTCCAAAGGCCGTCATTCTCGACACTCCTCGCCGTCTGCTTTGATTCGCTTCGCCGACTCTTCACCTGCCGGCCTCCATCACCGACTTCGCCGCCATTCTCTTCGCATCAGGTCGTCCTCGCCGCCAGTCTTCGTCACCATCCTTTGCTGCCATCCTCTTCTAAAAAAACCCTAAATCGAAACCCAAATCTGTCATACATGAAACCCTAGGTCGAAATGGGCCTTCTCCAACAGACAGCTGCCTCTGAGTAATTTCTTTCCATCTTTTGACGAACTTAATTGCTGAAATATTTCGAATATTGAACCTTCTATGCAATTTACTCCCTTCAATTTTGTGCCTTACTCTCATCTTCATTGTTAGCCTACGACTAATCTTCTGGTTTCCTTGTCTGCAGGTCTGATTTTGATAGTCAGTTCAAATTCTTAGCGGCACCATCCATACTTTCTACAATCTTTTTATGTGTACGGTTTTCACTCTGATTTCTTTACAGTTGCATGATTGATTTATGGCATCCTCTCATTATGTTCATTCTGAAACTGCCAAAAAGGAACAAATAATCTTGATCTAGTAATGTATGTCATATGTCAATATAATTTTGATCTAATAATGTATGTCACATGTCAATATAATCTTGATCTAGTAATGTATGTCATATGTCAATATAAGTAGGAGCCCTAATCTTGATCTAGGAATCTGTTTTGAGAGTTGTTTCTATGGGTTTGAATTGAACTTGATGGAGATTGTTGAGCCCCTTACCTTCCAGTTCTTTCATATCTGTTGGGCTGTTGCGTTATTAATCTTATGCCAATTTATATGCATTTGTTAAGAAGAAAGATGATGCGTGTATACATGCCATATTTTCTGTTTCGACTACTGCATATCAATCAGGATAGGAAGATATCAATGTCAATTTCTATCTTTTATCATGGTTCACCATCTCCTACAAAATACAAATAGTAGGAAATTGTGTATGTCACCATCCATTTATTTTGCATTCAAGTCAAGCTGTAAGATGGGGACTATTGTTTTCCCTGTTTAAAATTTAAAATGAGCTCTTGATTAGAAATTGGAGAAGTGACATCTTATAATGATAACTATAATCAATTTTGACGAACTGTATTCTGTTCAATAAGCAATACTGAGGATGATTATTTCAACTTCAGGAGTGGCAAGCCCAACAAAGGGAGAAGACAAAGGAATTACATCAATTGAGGAAAGAAGAGGATGAAGAGGAGGAGTGCTAGGTTCACGAGTATTGCGAAATAGGCACAAGATTGAAGGGTTTCCTGAAGAAGAGGTTAAGAAAGCATGGAGATTGGCTTCGAGCTTCATTATAGCTGCAGAAGAAGTGGAAGAGGTATGCAATTAAAGTTTTTTTTTTGTTTTTTTTTCACGTCATACTGATTGCTCTTGATGGTTCCTCTTTCTCTTCCTTGTTTCCAGTGTTGCTTTGGAAGTCTCATCAGTTATCATAAATTGTTTTCCCTTTAGTCGTTCTAATCTATACACGAGCTAAGAAAAAATTTAAGTGAACACACGAATGACTTGCGTAGTGGAAAGGGAGATCAACTTGATGCAAGATTGTAGAGTGAAAAATAGAGCAGCAAAGAGAATTTTCTCTAACACAACTTTTAAGCATTGTTTTGTTTATTTTTATATTGAGAATTTAAAAACTAAAAAGTAGAAGCCGGAGGATTACAACTCCTTTTGTTCAGAAGCCACAGACAAATCGATTTCAAACTTATTGTGAGATTTTATTTCCTATCTATGCTTTTATTTCACTTCCTATCAATGCTTTTGGTTGCTTCTGGTGTCAAGTTTCAATTCACTTATGAGGGTTTTTGATTTCTGAATTCAAGGAGTTTCAATTCAGTTATTAGAGGAATGGATAAGTGGATGGTAGCAAAACGTGCAGCAGATGAATATCAAAAAGGGGTAGAAGACTTCATTGCATTTGCTTTAATTCTTCAATTACAGCTCCCAGAAAATCTATATTTCGTAATTGCTTACTGCTTTAAACATGGAAATCAATGCAGTAGTGTCTAGCAGTAGTGGACTCTGAAAAAAAAAGACAGTTTCTATTGGTATTTGAACAGTGTATGATAATATGTGCAGGTTTATTCAAAAGACGGAAACTCTTTGTTTTCACCAGTTCTATTAAACTTGGTTGGATAAAAAAAAAGTCATGAATGGTACGTTTTCCTTGAATTATTTTTCATATTAATGATATCATGTTATTTCCGAAAACTGTAATCTTGAAATCGTTTTCTATTTAACAGGTTCTCTTTTTATTTATTCAAAATACAGCTAGAGCATTTTGTTCATCAAAAATAATAGTTCAGCAGTTGCAAACAGGCAACAGCAGGCCCTCTAAACAAGCTGGAGGTTCTGAAAATTCAACAAACGACGAAGATAAATTTAAAGAGGAATTGGCAAGGTTGTCCGCTCTGTGTCTGAGCAGGTTTTGGTAATTCCGCTGGGAGCAGCTTTGTTTGAATCCCAAATCTGAACATTTTTTACTGAAGTTTTAGATTGAATTCCAAGTTCTTTGCGTCTTTGGTTTTGTCATGTTGGTGGTTGATAGACGTGTTGTATTAGTAAATATTGTTCACATCTTTTGGTAATGTAATATTGCGAGCAGCAATAATTTTGGTGGTTGATAGATGTGGTAAATTTTTATTTTTTTTTGATAAGGAAATAATTCGAGGCCGGACAAGCCCGGATCTCGAGAGACCGACAAAGTCGGCAGACGGCATACAACAACGAAATAGAAAATATAACATAAAATACATCAAAAGAGCACCCAAAGTAAACCCGGAAAAAACCCAAGACCTAAGCAAACCAACGGGCACAACATCGAGAGGAAGGAAGTCGTTGCGGAGAAGTGGATAGCGAGTGCATGGGACAACTTTTGCTGACACGATGTCTCGCCGCCGGAAAGACGGAAAGCAGAAATCCTCGTAAGGCAAAGGCGACTCTTGGGGAAGTGTGGATCACACGACGTTCCCCCCACCTGGATGAGGGGTCTTTGGAGACCACAAACACCACCAACACGATCACGTCGATCAACCAGGGCCGCAAAACTGCTCTTCAACCGAAACTAACCACGAACCAACAGACAGACACCAGACCACACGATCATATGATGCGCAGCCGCAAAGAGGACGAAGAGCACGGGAAGAATCCGGAATTAATTAATTATATGTAAGCATCCCTTTTTTTTAATTAGGCCCAAAGAAGGGGCTACACTCCAGGCCACGGACTGAAGAAAGTGGCAAGGAGGCATCCAAATCCGTACAAAACCCCACCAGCAACAACCCCTTGGCGACGGCAAAATGGACGCCCGCAGAGACGACCGAACAAGCCAGAGAGCGGACGCCAGAAGGCTGAGACGGAGCCGGGGGGCAAGAAAAACAGGGGAGGGGTACGACGGTGACAACCGCCACCGGATGCAGGGAACCCCAGGATGAGGAAGAGGAGACCTCAGATGAACACGACAGGCCGAGGGAGATTCAATTTATGGAGTTGGGATCCAGACCGCACAAGGCAATCGAAAGATCCCAAATCCAGCGGAGAAGAAGAATCAAGATGGTGACTCAAGAGGAAAGGATGAAGAGGAGAGGGGAAACGGGCCCCCAACGCCCCCAAATCCAAACTCGAATCAACACCTCAAAAGAAGAGGGAATCAGGACGGCCGGACGGAGGATGCCCGAGGCCGGCGGTGGACTCAAAATTGGAGAGAAACAAGGCCGAATTCAAACGAAGAGAGGAGCAGCGGAGCAACCCAACTCACGAAGAATCCGAAAGCGCACAGGCAGAAATTGGTGGCGAGCAGTGATTACAAGGGCCAAGGAGGCGAGACGGTGGCTCCCGCATGAGAAGTAATGGCTCCCGAAGGAGGAGCTAGGAGAACTCACTCAACATAAAAATATGCCAAGTATTCTGTCGATTGAACACAAACGGTTCAATAGAGTCCAAAATCCACCCACACCATTTTGATAGTGTTCAAGATTTTGAGCAAAGAGATAGAAATCCAAGATTACACACAATCTGAATTTTTTTTTTATTATTGTTTGGATCTCCTCCCTCTCTCTAGAAATCTAGAGAGAGGTCAGAGCGTTTCTTGTTCAACTTATATTATTTTATGTATAGTGATAGATGTGGTAAAATTATTTATGCCAATGTAGCTAATCTGAGCAGCAACAATATTTTTTTTTAATTTAAAAGGGACTTTATAGCCCGGATATTTTTTAGTTATGAATTGTGACTATATAGCCCGGACCTTTTAGGAATATAGCCCGGACCTTGTAGGTATATACCCCGGGCGTCCCCCTAAAGTCATTTCTGAAAAAAATAAATTAATAGGTATATATACCGGATGTTTTTACTTTTGGTCCGGGGTATAAAACTGATCCCCTTTTTTACCCCAACCTACCTGAAGCCCGGATGGAGTTTCTGTCAGATCCGGGCTATAAAGTCAAAAACGCCCGGGCTAAAATCCTCTTTTTGTACTAGTGTGCTCGCATGATTGCTGTCTGGACATTGCTTGCCATTGCTACTACAAAACAGTGGCACATATCTCAGATGGATGTCCAATGCATGTTTGCATGGTGATCTTGAATAAGATGTCTACATGTCTCTCCCTCCTACATACAATAAGCTGAAGCGGCTTCAATCTAAGATCAATCATTGTCTTCAAGGGGAGTCTATGAATGAAGACAATGGTACTATGGTTTGCAAGTTTGATAGATCGGGATCATCTTTCCAATCTCCCCATATCTTCCCAATCTCCCCATATCTCCCAAGCCATCAAATCAAAACATTAATAACATCAACTCAAAAAAACAAAGAGCGTAGCATAACCTGTCTCTGAATACCAATTGATGTATAGCAATCGGCTAGACCGGCCAATTGCTAAACTAATCTGTCGATCTTGCTTAAGCTCTTTGAATTTCTTCAAGATTTAACAAATTAACTAAACTAATTCTTAACTAAATAAAACTAAACTAACTAACGTTCTTAACTTAAGAAAGTGAAACTACTAACAACGAAAGACTTAGGCCCTGTATGGGTGCAATTTGAATCGGTTGAAAATTTAATTTTCAACCGGTTAAAAACTTAAATTGTGTATGGGGTACAATTTTTAGGAGATTTTGGTTGAAATGGAAGCTTATTTTAAAAGCTTGTTTTGGAAGCTTTTTTGTGGTTTTAATAGTTTATTTGGTTTGAAAGTACCACAATAAGCCTAATAACAACCAAATAAACTCCACTTTTTACAAATAAACTGTTTTTCGTCCCATACGGAGTTTATATTTTTTCATAAATTTTTAACTACTTTTACCAACAGTTTATAAATTTTTACCCTGTTTATAATTTTAGTCGGTTTATTAACCCCGTCCCATACGAACCCTTAATTGAATTGAAACTAAACAAATTAGCAAGTAACAGTGAATGAATGCAAAGGAAGCGAAGGACGTGGCGCGAGCGGGAGCCGGGTTCCGCGGAACTGGATGCGCGGACCGGGGCTTTGCTGGAAGCAGCGCCGAGCACACAGGAGTGGATCTCCTCAGGGTGTGCGGACGTCAAGCCTCGGCAACGATCGCTGATGGCGAGGGCGGATGCGAGCGCGATCGAGAGCGGGAAGCCGCTGAGCAAGGTGCTGGGGATGCGGAAGCGAAGGCTAGCGAGCGCAGGGGCTGGCTGGCGTGCGTCGACGATGGAGCCGCGCTCGCAGGGAAGCAAGCCGGGACACCGGTGTCTCCAAGGGTTGCCGAGTCTTCGTTGGCGATGGATCTAATATTGCAGGAGCTGTGGTTGTTAATTGTTTGTGATCAAGGATGATCAAAGTGACGGTAATGGTGATGGGTTCCGAAGGGGTAGAACACAAGAGCTTTTGGGATTTATAATCGAGAACCCTTTAATCCATAAAGGGGTTCTCAATTCTATTCAATCTGATTAATTTCAATAGAACTACAATGTTTAAATAGAAAACCTAAGAACCAATTCTACCGTGCAAGATAGAATTTAGGTTGATAAAGATAGAATTTTAATCCTAAAGATAAATAAACCTAGAAGATAAAACTTAATCTAAAATCCTAATATATGAAATAATAAAATATGATAATTAAGAAATATAAATAATAAAATAATTAACGCCGTTTCTTTAACGACTCCCAAGGTGGAGCCTTCTTCTTCCGCTTGAGGATGACATCAACTAGACAACACACCCGCATCGTCTCCGGTGTCTTCAGACCCCATCAGATCATCTCCATGACCACCGACCATCATCCCGCTATCCACCTCCCATCACCTCGCCAAACAACCTCGCCTCACCTACGTGTGGCGGCCGCCGCATGTCATGCGACGCCCGCCGCAACCCCAAATGTTGCGCCCGCCGCCCATAACCCCTCCCTGACGGCGTCCACCGCAGGTCATGCGGCGCCCGCCGCAACCCTCGCCGCATTTGATCCACCCGCCGCCTCTTTCCCTTACTTAGCCCCTCTTACCCCGTCCTTCCCGACTCCCATTCACCCTCTGCCTCCACCCAGACCTCCATCTCCCCCGTTCCCACCTCCCATAAAACAGCCCTCCTCGACCCGAATTGGCAGACGGCTATGCTCGACGAATACAGGGCCCTTAGGAAGAATGGTACTTGGGTTCTTGTTCCTCGCCCTCCTGAGGCGAACGTCATTCGTTGTATGTGGCTCTTTCGTCACAAGTTCCGCTCTGATGGGACGTTGGAGCGCTACAAGGGCCGTCTTGTGGTGAACGGTAGATCTCAGCAGGCAGGTATTGATTGTGATGAGACCTTCAGCCCTGTGGTCAAGCCTGCCACTATCCAAGTAGTCCTGAGTCTGGCTCTGTCGCGCAACTGGGCCATCCATCAGTTAGATATGAAGAACGCCTTTCTGCATGGTCATCTGAATGGGACAGTTTACATGTTTCAGCCGCCGGGGTTTGCTGATGTTGAGCATCCAAAGCATGTATGTCTCCACAAGCGCTCTCTTTATGGTCTGAAACAGGCTCCGTGGGCATGGTTCCAGCGTTTTGCCTCTCATCTGCTCCGTTTGGGTTTCACTGGCAGCTGTTCGAATACGTCTCTGTTTATCTATCGCAGAGGCTCAGACTTGGCATTCCTGCTGCTTTATGTCGACGACATCATTCTCACCGCCTCTTCTGATGCTCTTCGGACGTCCATAATCTCGCAGTTGAGTGCGGAATTCGCCATGTCTGATCTGGGTCAGCTGTCTTACTTCTTGGGAGTTGCTGTTCAGCGGCATGCGTCTGGTCTGTTTCTCTCACAGAGTAAGTATGCTGCTGAGATTGTTGCTCGGGCTAAGATGGTCAACTGCAATCCCGTCGCGACCCCAGTCGATACATCCAACAAGCTCAGTGCTCATTCTAGTCCTTTGGTTGATGATCCAACACTGTACAGGAGCCTCGCTGGTGCTCTTCAGTATCTCACTTTCACCAGGCCTGAAATCAGTTACGCTGTCCAGCACATCTGCTTGTTCATGCATGCCCCTAGAGAACCTCACTTTCAGGCTTTGAAGCGGATCATTCGGTACATCAGCGGCACCCTCGAGCTCGGCACCACCATCACTCCTTCCTCTAAGCTTGATCTTGTGGCTTACACTGATGCGGATTGGGGTGGTTGTCCAGACACACGTCGCTCCACGTCTGGTTACTGTGTCTTCCTCAATGACACTCTTGTGTCTTGGCATTCCTGCCGAATACAGGGGTGTTGCCAACGTTGTCTCCGAGTGCTCTTGCCTCCGCAATCTCCTGCTTGAGCTACGATGCCCCTTACAGAAGGTCACTCTGGTCTACACTGACAACGTCTCCGCCGTCTACCTGGCTAGCAACCCAGTCCAGCATCAACGCACGAAGCACATTGAGCTTGATCTCCACTTTGTCAGGGACAAGGTTGCCATTGGACATGTCTGCGTTCTACATGTCCCGTCCTCTTATCAGTACGCTGATATATTCACCAAGGGTTTACCTAGACAGTTATTCATTGATTTTCGTTCCAGTCTCACTGTACGGACCCCTCCCGTTTCAACTGCGGGGGTTTGATAGATTACATAGGTCTCTTATTGTATAGTGGGCTGAAAGCCCGTTAAGGCCCAAAACCTTTGTAACCTATATATATGTTATATCAATGAATGGAAACACTCAAGGAGGACATTACAATCAATATCATGATCTCACAAAGTTGACAAAGTCCTTGTATGGACTTAAGCAATCACACCATGACAATGGTTTGCTAAGTTTTCTCAGGTTGTCAAAGTAGGAGGCTATACTCAATCAAAGGTTGATTATTCATTGTTTACTAAGCAGAAAAGAGTCATTTACTGCACTTCTTGTGTATGTAGATGACATGATAATTGATGGGAATGATCAGAAAGAGATTGAAAGATTGAAACGACACTTGCATAAGAACTTCCAAATCAAAGATTTAGGTGATTTAAGGTACTTTCTTGGCATTGAAGTAGATAGAGACAAAGCTGGAATTACTTGAATCGAAGAAAGTATACTATGGAGCTATTGGAGGAAATGGGAATGGCTGATTCTAAGCCATTAGCTACTCCACTGGATTCACACATGAAGCTCTCAAGTGAAGGGGAGTTCATGAAGTCACCTCAGAAGTATAGAAAACTGGTGAGTAATTAAGCTGATATACCTCACTGTCACCGAGCCAGACATCATTTACTCTGTCCAGGTGTTGAGCCCGTTCATGCAAAATCCAATTGATTATCATTGGAAGACAGCTAAGCATCTGCTAAGGTATTTGAAGAATTCCCCAGAGCAAGGATTGTTGATGCCAAGCAAGTCTGAGATCAAGTTAAAGGCATACTGTGATGCAGATTGGCAAGCATGTTCAATGAGCAGAAGGTCTCTAACTGGCTTCTGCATTATATTGGGAGAATCAATTAATTCTGGGAGGACAAAAAAGTAGAACCTATATCATTTTAATATAAATATTTGACCTCATATCGTAATACAATGGTATGAATCAAGTTTGATACCCCGTATTGATTAAATCAAGTACGTTTTACTAGATAAAACTTATTAATATTTGTTATTTCATTAGAATATGATGTGAATATTGTTCATATCGTAATAAGAGATGAATCAATAGATATTGTTCATATCTTAATTAAAGACTTGATTATTTTCTGATAAAAAAAAGACTTAATTATTTTAATCAAGTTTGATATTGATTAAATCCTATCTAATTATTTGCGTACAATACAATGATATATATGAATCATTTAACTTCGGTTAAAATAGCAAATGCCTATGAAAAAATTCAATAATATATATATGAGATATTTTTTATTAAAGATTGAACTTGATTAAGCTATGAATTAAAATAATAAATATTAATAAAATTTACTGGTTTTAACATAATATGATTAGATAAGAATATTATATTTATTTTATTAATTCTTGAAGATCATAATTTGATCCAAAACATTTTTTAATAACATTTCATTCAAATTATTTGTTGCATTTTATTATTTAGAGGGTTGCATTGCTTCACTAAAAAATTTGCTTTCGTGAGCTTTATGATTAATATGTGTTATTTAAAATTTCTAATTGTATAATGTTTTTTTTTAATCTACCCCTCGTATAAATTCATTAAGGGTTCGTTTGGTTAACTCTCTACTTCTCGGGAAGTTCAAAATCCCAGAAAGTAGGAGTCAATACATGTGTTTGGTATGTTGTTTTAAAAGTAGAAAACCTAGGAATTTCAATTCCTAGGAATCTAAATTCCCATGAAATGGTGTAATTTAACTTACCATGAGGGATAGGTAAGATCTACTTCCTCCATTTTTTTTAAATCTCCTATAAAATTTATTTTTTATAAATAAATTCTCTAATTTGCCCATATAGATTTTGATTTAAAACCAAAAGCAAAAGGTTACAAGAGTAAATTTAAATAAATTACTATGAAAATTCCATGTTTAACCAAACAAAACATAGGAATTGAATTTATGAGAACTTATTTCCAACCAAACACATTTTTACATTTCTCATGAAGTAGAATTCATGGGAATTACATATCCCCGGAAGTTATTCCTAGTAAGTAATTCCAAGTCATTTGACAAAACAATACACCATCTTTGGTAAAAATTCGATCATGCCCCACTCCTAGCATAATCCGTAATCGAAATCTCGAATCATCCCAACAAGCTCAGTCTATCCAATTTGGTATTGATGAATAATTATTTTGTATTTATTCATTATAGGCATATTCAATCAATCATAAATCTTAAAAAATCAGTTGGTATTGTAAGATCATGAGATTGATTGTAATGTCCTCCTTAAGGTTTCCATTCATTGATATAACATATATATAGGTTACAAAGGTATTGGGCCTTAATGGGCTTTTAGCCCACTATACAATATTAAGACCTATGTAATCTATCAAACCCCCGCAGTCGAAACTGGAGGGGGTCATACAGTGAGACTGGAGCGAAAATCAATGAACAATTGTCGAGGTAAACCCTTGGTGAATATATCAGCGTACTGATACGAGGACGGGACATGGAGAACGCGGACATGTCCTATGGCAACCTTGTCCCTGACGAAGTGGAGATCAAGCTCAATGTGCTTCGTGCGTTGATGCTGGACCGGGTTGCTAGCGAGATAGACGGCAGAAATGTTATCAGTATAGACCAGAGTGGCCTTCATAAGAGGGCAACGGAGCTCAAGCAGGAGATTGCGGAGCCAAGAGCACTCAGAGACAACGTTGGCAACGCCCCTGTATTCGGCTTCAGCGCTGGAGCGAGACACGACAGATTGACGCTTGGCCGACCATGACACAAGGGTGTCATTGAGGAAGACACAGTAACCAGACGTGGAGCGACGCGTATCAGGACAACCACCCCAATCCGCATCAGTGTATGCAACCAGGTCAAGCTTAGAGGAAGGAGTGATCGTGGTGCTGAGCTCGAGTGTGCCGCTGATGTACCGAATGATCCGCTTTAAGGCATGAAAGTGGGGTTCCCTGGGGGCATGCATAAATAGGCAGATCTACTGAACGGCGTAACTGATATCAGGTCTGGTGAAGGTGAGATACTGAAGAGCACCAGCAAGGCTCCTGTATAGCGTCGGATCATCGACCAAAGGACCTGAGTGAGCGCTGAGCTTGTTCGATGTATCGACAGGGGTGGCGACCGGATTGCAGTTACTCATGTCAGCTCGAGCAACAATTTCAGCCGCATACTTACCCTGTGAGAGGAATAGCCCAGACGAGTGCCGCTGAACAGCAACTCCCAAGAAGTAAGACAACGGGCCCAAATCTAACATAGCGAATTCAGCACTGAGCTGTGAAATAATTGACGTTCGAAGAGCATCAGAAGAGGCGGTGAGAATGATGTCGTCAACATATAGTAGCAGAAATGCCATGTCGGAGCCTCTGCGATAGATGAACAGGGACGAATCCGAGCGGCTGCCAACGAAACCCAAGCGGAGCAAATGAGAAGCAAAGCGCTGGAACCAAGCTCGAGGAGCCTGTTTCAGACCATACAGAGAGCGCTTCAGGAGACAGACGTGCTTAGGACGATCAGCATCAGTAAATCCCGGCGGCTGAAACATGTAGACTATCTCATTCAGGTGACCATGCAGAAAAGCGTTCTTGACATCGAGCTGATGAATGGCCCATTTGCGCGACAGAGCTAAACTTAAAACCACTCGGATAGTGGCAGGTTTGACCACTGGGCTGAAGGTCTCATCACAATCAATGCCTACCTGTTGGGACCGACCGTTGACGACAAGACGTGCTTTATAGCGCTCCAACGTCCCATCAGAGCGGAACTTGTGACGGAAGAGCCACATACAGCGAACGACGTTCGCCGTTGGAGGGCGTGGGACAAGAACCCAAGTACCATTCTTTGTAAGGGCCCTGTATTCGTCGAGCATAGCCGCCTGCCAATTCGGGTCGAGGAGGGCTGTTTTGTGGGAGGTGGGGATGGGGGAGAGGGAGGGATGGGAGCCGGGAAGGATGGGGGAGACGGGGGCAGGCGAGGCAGGTGCGGTGGGCGCCGCCAGGAGGGGGGGTGGAGCGGCGGGCGCCGCAAAATGGGTTGCGGCGGGCGCGGCAGGGGTAGCGGCGGGCGCCGCTGTGGCTGCGGCGGGTGCCGCCAGGGGGGGAACTTGCGGCGGGCGCCGCAGCTGGGGTTGCGGCGGGCGCGGCAGGGGTAGCGGCGGGCGCCGCACGTAGGGGAGGGGATGGTGTGTGATGAGGTTGCGGACGGGGGATAGCGGGGTGATGGGTGGTGGTCATGGATACGATCTGCCGGGGTCGGAAGACTCCGGAGATGCTGCGGGTGTGTGGTCTTGTGATGGGGGGTGGCGGGGGAGGAGGAGACGTAGGAGCACCTGGAGAGCTCTGGGGAAGAATGAAGTGAGGGAATGGTGGATCAGACTCTGGCGACGACACAGGGGGTGTGGGAGAGGCGAAGGGATATCGCGACTCATCAAAGGTGACATGACGAGAGAGAATGATCCTGTGAGTCTTGATATCGAGGCAAATATAGCCGCGATGATCGGACGGGTAGCCAAGAAAGACACAAGGGGTAGAGCGAGGGTGAAGCTTGTGGGGGGCGGTGGATGCCTGATTAGGGAAGCACAAGCAACCAAATGTACGAAGGTGATCATATATAGGCATAGTGCAATACAGTGCCTGGAAAGGTGAGCGATGGTTGAGGGTGGTGGAAGGGAGTATGTTGAGGAGGTAGCATGTGGTGGACAAGGCGTAAGGCCAGTAAGGGAGGGGAATGGATGCGTGGAAAAGAAGGGTGCGCATCATATTGGTAATGGTTCGGATGATTCGTTCGGCCTTGCCATTTTGTTGGGAGGTGTAGGGGCAGGACAAGCGATAAGAGATCCCATTGGTACTGAAGAAAGTGTGAAACTCTTTGTTGTCAAATTCGCGGCCATTGTCGCATTGGAAACACTTGACAGAGGCGTGAAATTGTGTTTTGATGTAAGCGTGGAATTTGGCAAAGATAGGGAACACTTGAGATTTAAAGTGCAAAGGGAAAACCCATAAGAAGTGTGTATAATCATCCAGAAACAAAAGGTAATACTTATGACCCTCCTTGCTAGGCACAGGAGATGTCCAAATATCACTATGAATAATATCAAAAGGTGCGAAAGTAGTGTTTAAAGATCGCTGAAAGGGGAGTCTGGCATGCTTGCCTAACTGACAAGACGAACATAAACTAGAGCGATGCTCTTTATTACATTGGACAAGACTCTTAGAACGAAGTAAATCTAAAACTGCAGGACTGGGATGACCAAGACGGGCATGCCAAAGACTGGATGATGATGCCGAGAGGGCGACTGGACTTGACGGGCTGGATGGTGAGGGCGACGACAGAGGATAGAGCTCCCCGGTGCTATTACATCTCAGGCGAGTAACCCCCGTAGTAAGATCCTTCACAGAGAAAGCAAACGGATCAAACACAAGAGAAACATCATTGTCAGTGGTAAACCGACAGACAGATATAAGGTTTTTGACAAGTTTGGGGGCAATAAGGACATTGTTGAGGTGCAAAGGATTGGTAGGGGTTGGTAGTGTGGTGTGGCCAATGCCCGAAGTAGCAAGGCGACCACCGTTGCCGACGATAATAGAATGAGCAGGACCCTTAAAAGAAAGAGATGAGAGAGTACCTGAGGAGTTCGTCATATGAGAGGTGGCGCCAGTGTCCATGTACCAAGCGCCGTCAGGAGGTGTCAGCTGCATGGAAGAGAAGGCGTTGTGCACATCAGTCGGGTATGCCTGATCGGACGATGGACGGGGAGCAGGACCCAACAAGCCCTGCTGACGGTTGGGATATGGGGCAGGTCCACGAAACGACGCACCGGGGTAGCCATAGGGCATCCAAGGAGGGTAGCCAGGGTTGGGGTACCAAGAGGGGTGGCGGTGATCGTATTGCTGCGGGCGGCTGTTGCTGCGACCGCCGCGGCCGCGCCCGCCGCTGCGGCCGCCGCCTCTCGGTCCCTGCTGATCGTTGGTGCGGCCAGGCTGGAGGGCGAGCTGCTCGATGATGTCACTGGACGAGACCAACGCCGTCTTGTCTTTGGCGGCGTCGGTTGTCTGACGGTGAAGGCGAGTCTCCTCCAGGATCAGTTGTGACCGGGTCTTTTCGAACGTAGGGAGAGGTTCCGTCTGCTGTATATGGGTAGCAGCAGCGTTGTATTCAGAAGGGAGGCCCGAGAGAACCTGGAGAACAAGGCGGGTGGCGCTGGGTTTGGAGTCGACGACGTCGAGCTGATCAGCCAAGGTCTTGATGTGCTGACAGTAGGCAGATATCGATGGGAAAGATGAAAGTTTGCAACTTGAAAATTCGTGCTCAAGATAGACAGCACGGGTGGACTTGTTATCTTGAAAGATATCCTGAAGTTTCTTCCAAGCATGCAAGGCGGAGTCTTTAGGGTCGAGGATAGTGGTCAATAGATCTTTTGAGATGGTGTTGAAGATCCATTGAAGGACAATGGTGTCAAGTTGAGCGAAGAGATCGTCGTCTTCGCTGTCAGGGCGTTTGGCGGAGGAGTCAATGTGTGGAGGACTTTATGAGCCTTAACTTGGGTCGTGAAGAGGTGCGACCACATGGTGTAGGTACTGGACTCGTGATCAAGGATGATGTGGTTGCAATTTTTGATGTTGGAGATCGTGAGAGCGGAGTGGAAGGGCGATTTGGTGGGGGGCGGATCGGTGGCCATTGGGACAGGTGGGAGACAGAGGGGTACGAGAGAGAGAGAGAGAGGGAGGAGCTGTCGGCAAGGGGTGGCCGGTGGGGGGAAGGGGGCGGCGCCGGCGGGGGAGGGGCGGCACAGGGAGGTGGCAGCTAGGGTTTGGGTAGAACAAGAAGAAAAAGATAATTAGGGTCTTTGGATCTTAGGCTGTGATACCATGTAAGATCATGAGATTGATTGTAATGTCCTCCTTAGGGTTTCCATTAATTGATATAACATATATATAAGTTACAAAGGTATTGGGCCTTAATGGGCTTTTAGCCCACTATACAATATTAAGACCTATGTAATCTATCAGGTATCTCTTTATATATATTATATTATATATCTAATATACTACTAAAAGTCACTTGCATTTTGGGGACACGTGACGGCCATACACTAAAAGTTGGAATTTAGGATAAATCTCCAATTATTTATCAAATTATTTAAAATTATTCTCACGTTTAAGGTTTTTTTGAAAGCAAATATGAAAGCATCTGAACCACACAATTATAAACTTTTAGAATCAGCCCTTAAACTGCGATTTCTGAAGTAATTGGACGTATAAACAAATCTGCAGCATATAAACTTAGCCCTTAAACTGCGATTTCTGAAGTAATTGGATGTCTAAACAAATCTGCAGCATATAAACTAAGCCGATCTGTTCACTACAAGCTTCTCCTCATCCTAGAATCAGCCCTTAAACTGCGATTTCTGAAGTAATTGGACGTCTAAATAAATCTGCAGTATATAAACTTAGCCCTTAAACTGCGATTTCTGAAGTAATTGGACGTCTAAACAAATCTGCAGCATATAAACTAAGCCGATCTATTCACTACAAGCTTCTCCTCATCCTGCGATTTCTGAAGTTCTTTCTTCATCTTTTAAACCTTCAAAACTGAATGAGTGCAGCATATATACTTAGCCGACCTCCTTATCCTGAAACTTCTTAATCGCTTACTCCATCTCCTTCTGAATTCAGTCATAAGAAATTTAAACTTGAGAAGATGAATCGCGAAAATAAAGCAAAACAACAAAGCAAAATCGGATCTCCAAAGATAAATCTCCTATATGCAACCATAATTAATAAATAAAAATAACAGTTCAAATAATTTTGTTTAACCAAAATATTACCCATTTATCCTCTAAACTCTCTCTTATTTAATATAGGCCGAGATTTTGATTAACCATATTAATACACATTTATTCATAATCGACTTTATATATATTCAGGATCGATTATCCTATAAAATTTTGTTTAAACCATTTGAATTATGAAACAGTTGTATCTTTCTTAACTAAAAGATTGTATATCTAGGTAACTAAAACCGTTTTAATTAAAATAAATACAATTTACAGATCTGCATATATTTTTATATTAATTACAAACCATTCGTTGTAACTTCTTTTTTTAATTCCATCCGTTATTGCTTCAATTACCCAATTAAGCAATCTTTATCTATTTTTTTTAAACCAAAAGATTACACTTTTATTCTAAATTCAGATCTCAAGAGATTTTTTAAATTTTGTTTAAACCGTTTTAATTAAAATTATTAAACTTTAAAGATTTCCTGAGATTTTAAAACTAATTCTGTTACTTTTATTTATAATAATTAAAACATTAAAATCTGCAGAGATTTTAATTAAACCAAGTCTGTTACTGTTTATTTTTTAAGCAATTTCGGATCAAAAAATCAATTCAATTACCTAATTAACCAATCTTTATCTCATTTTTGTTACTTTTTCTTAAAATAATTAAAAACAATTTATTCAATCAGATCTGCTGAGATTTGTTTAAACCGTTTATCTCTCATTCACCCTAACCTAACTAGCAAGACTACTCTATATAATCAAAACCGAGTATCACAAATAACTCGCTTCTCCTCCTTCCTCTTCCACCGTATCCTATCTATTTCTCCCTCTCTGTCAACCATCTATCTTTTATTTTTTATTTTTCAAGTACTAATAATGTTTAAACCTTAGACATTGCAGGAATTTGATCATTTGTTCTTCATTCCCGTTTAAAATAGGCAACAATGAAGAATGTCATAAACGTCGACGAGCTTACTCCAACAAACATCAAAGGCAATATCCGAGTTCGAGTTGTGTGCATGTTCGACAACATCAATTTTTATAAACAACAAGAGCTGATTTCAAAAGACCTAATCTATGTCGATGAAAAGGTGTTTGTCCTTCATAATTTCTTCATTTTATATCCTCCTAGCATACGTATTCAATTTAATTCTATTTACTCTATTTGTTCTCAGGGTAATAAGGTTCACATGTCCATTAAGAAATTTCTCATCAAAAAATTTGATTGTATAAAAGAGTATGGAATTTACTCAATATCAAACTTCGGTTTAATCAAGTACCTTGACCAATATCGTCACTGCTCTCACCCTCACAAGGTGACCTTCTCCATGAACACAATCTTGAAAGATGTTGTCAAAGCTTTAATCTCGCGATTTAGGTTTGAATTCGTTGAATTTGATGACATTTTAAGTAAAGATGTTGCTCTAACCCACTTGGTTGGTAAGTTCTTATTTATTGTGATAAAATATTTTATTATTTATTGTGATATTGTGATAAACTATGATCTAACCCACTTTGATTTTTTTAGATGTGATTGGTAACTTGGTTAAGATAGGAAACATTATTGAGTGTGGTGTCAGTTATGATGATAAACTTCACAAAAGACTTGAAATCCATATCGAAAACACTAGGTAATGTTAATTGTTAAATATTCTATTTCAATATATTACAATTTATATATATATATATATATAGTATGGATCATATGTACTCAACCCTTATTGTGTATCAAGTACACAAATCTGGGCCGTTGATCTATAAAAAATGGAAGGATAAGATAGTGCCACGTGTATTGATAGCTTTTTAAAAAAAGGTGGAAAATTTCCCCCAATTTCACCCAACCTAAACGTGAAGCGCGTGGGAGTAGTTTACAAAACCTAAATCTCTAACTGGTTCCCAAATTAAAAGAGAGCCGCCTCCTTCTTGCTCCCATGGAGGATAGCGAATGAGATGGTGATGGCGATGGCGATGGCGGATGGGGGATGACGATGGCGATAACCCCAACCTTCTCCGGTAAGCCCCGACCTGTCTCCGGTAAGCGCCGCCCAGGCTATGAAGGAGACGGCCGCCGAAGTCGCCGAGGAAGAGAACGAGGACCTGCAGGTGGCGGATCGACGAATTTGATGCCAGATCTGGATTCCTCTCCTCAAATCCTTCCCATGGAGGATAGCAGCTGAGATGGTGATGGCGGATGGAGATGGAGGATGGCGGAGGCGGTGTTCGAAGGAGATGAGCGTGTTTGGAATTGTAGTTTCTCTCTCCTCTGAATCTCGCCCTCAACCGTTGCTCGTTGCTCCCGGAGTTCCTTAGGGGATCCCCCGTCGCCGGCGTCGCCCCCTCCCCGCCTACGCCGACCTCCCATCGCCGACCCCACAACCCCTCCCCGACTCTGCTCGCACTGGCCTCCGCCTTCCTCCTCTCAACCTCTCGCCCTCCCTCCCTAGTCCCTACCCTCCGCCCACCTCTCCACCGCCCAGATCCGACCACCCACCGCCTCCTTCAGCCACCGGCAGCCTTCCTCGAGCCCAGATCCGGCCTCCCTGCGCCCCCTCGCTACCCACCCGTAACCCCTCCTCCATCTCTCATCCCGCTCTCGCTCTCCACCGATTTCTGACCACCGCCAGTTCCGATCATCTCCCACTATCTCCGAGCCGCAATTGCCCCCGCCGCCACCAACGATACCCCCTGACCACCGCCAGTTCCGATCATCTCCCACTATCAAGTACATTCTTGGGTCACTTTTTGTTGCCTGCAATTTTATTTTTGAAGGTTGAATGTTGAATGTTAAAGTTGCCTGCAATTTATTCAATGTCAGACGTATTCGGTAGAAAAGCCGAATTATTCAGGTGCATTGAGCGAATTATTCAGGTGTAGGAACCGATTTTGTGTTTAAGGATATGAGTTTTTTTTTAGGTTTTCATTCGTATGAATGAAAAATGCATATACTATCGAATAATCATGTGATACCATTGAATAATCCAGCAATACCATCGAATAATATTTAGTTATTTGTTAAAATGATAACCGGATAATATTGTAACATCATCGAATAATCAAGCGATATCATCGAATAATCAAGCGATATCATCGAATAATCAAGCGATATCATCGAATAATTATTAGTTAAAATTTTAGGGCGTTTTCAAGGTGGTACCCAATTAGAATAATTCATCGTTACCATCCATCGAAGACGTCAGACTATATTAGTCCATGTTCAACAATATATAAAATAATATCGAGAATTTTAATAGAAAGACTCAAGAAGGTGATTGGGAAATTAATCCACCCCTTTCAAGGAGCATTTGTATCTGATAGAGCAATTCAGGATAACATACTGATAGCACATGAGATCTTCCATTCATTTAAGTCAAGGAAAGGATCAGAAGGATGGCTAACTATTAAACTAGATATGGAAAAAGCCTACGATAGAGTTGATTGGACCTTCACCGAGGCAGTATTAAGAAAATTTGGTTTCAGCAACTATGTCATAAGTTTAATAATGGAATGTGTAACAACGGTCTTCTTCTCGGTTTTAGTGAATAATGGGCCTACAGAGGTCTTTAAACCATCTAGGGGATTAAGACAAGGCGACCCCATGTCTCCATTCTTGTTCATCCTTGGAGCAGAGGTGCTCGCGAGGAAACTAACAGATGAATCAAATCTCAACCAGTCTAGCATTGGCTTTAGGTTTGGTCCTTCTGGGCCAAGAATCCCTTTCCTAGCATTCACAGACGATATCATCATTTTCACGAAAGGCAACATGGCAGCATGTGAAAAAGTAAGGGAAATTGTCGATGATTACTGTTTATTGTCGGGGCAGAAAGTTAACTATAACAAGTCGGCTTTCCGTCAATACGATTGAATAATCTAGATATGCCATCGCATAATCCGTCGATACGATCGAATAATCCAGATATACCATCGCATAATCCGTCGACACGATCGAATAATCCAGATATACCATCGAATAATGTTAAGAGAGTGCATCACACACGCCCCCAATTCAGCAAGTTGTCAAGAAAAAACGTGGGTCCCACCATTTTTTCAATTAAAAAAAGTGTAAAATTACCTTTTAATCTCAACCACCCATTTCCTTTAATCAAGGGCCTAGATTTGTGTACTTGATACACAATAAGAGGTGAGTACTCCGGAACCATCCCCTATATATATACACAATATACGATTTAGATTATTATTATATTCATTTAGTTAATTCTATCCAACCTGTAGGAATGATGTCATCATCTGCACTTTGTGGGATGCCTATGCCGATCAATTTGCCTCTTACATCGATGTTGTATTGGATGACAGGGTCATAGTCATTATCCAATTTGCAAGAATCAATCCCAGCGGAAGTAATTTTTTGCTTTTTTCCTTCATTTCAATCTATATTCCTTTGAATGGTGTTAGATTATATTTTAACTTTTTCTTTAGGTGTACACAAACTTGCCAACAATGTCAAGGGAAGCACTCGCGTTTTCATTGAGGATGATAGTATTCAAGAGATACTTGATTTCAAAACTAGGTTCATATTTTAATTCTTATCAAATTATATTTTATCATTATTCTCTTTAGTTTACCGGGTATTATTTATGCAAATATTTATTTGATCACGTCTCTTAATTTTTATAGACTGTTGGATTCCGATGGATAATTTCAACCTCAAAAGATAACACAATTGTCAAGTCAACCAACACATTCAATCCCAGATAAGTTTTTATCACTTTATGAGAGAAAGATATTGGATGAGCTTATGGATATAACTGAGGTACATTATTTAATAATATCTTATGTTACATGCTCATGTATTAGTTGGGGTATAAATATACCCTAAGATCCTTGTAATGAGGATCCAATGAATAATGAAAACAATTCCTCTTTACTTTTACTCTCTCTGAACTCTTACTCTCTCTCTTACCCTTAATCTCTATCTTTCTCATAAATCCTATTAGGGATGTAACAATTGGTATTAGAGCCTGGTTCTTGGCCAATTTCATTTTTTTTTCTCCGGGTAACGAAACTGCATCTCAAATCAAGAACAACCATGGCGGAAGGTACTCGCATGAAGACGTTGGAAGACAGTGTGAAGAAGACAGAGGCGCAACTTCAGCATATGCAGCAATTATTCGCAGCAAATAAGGAATTAGTGGTGGCATCTCAACAATTCATTGCAGCGACACGACAAATTTCGCAAGATTCGGCGAAACGCCGGTCCGAGACGGATCTGAAGATCGATGCCCTGACGGAATTGGTCAAGAAATTCATCACGGGGAGCGAGAGATCTCCGTTCGTGGCCAATCCTGGCGATACCGCAGGAGTAGGGCTCGAGAAATCGGCGGGGGTAGAAGGTTCAGGTCTCCAAATCTCGATGATGGAGGGCTCCGATTAGGGGCGAATTCCGATTCCAAGAACTGGCAACACAAAAGCCGACGACCCGACAATGTCTAGGGGAATCAACATTAGAGGAGGCCAAGGATCCAACATCGAAGATCCAAGGCAGAATTTCGAAGATATTGAAGCCCCGAGGTAAGAAGCCACCGGGAATCAAGAGGAACTTCATTCCCATTTCGAGCAATCAAAGGTAACTTTCAAATCTCTACCTTGGGATAGTTTAACACCAAGATTTCAGAAACGAAAATGGGAATCGAGAAGAATATGATGATAAAAGATACAGAGATTGGAATTACTGATTTTTGGCAAAATTCAGTTGGTACGGTGGTAGCCTCTAGTGCAGACCAAGTGTTCGTAGAAATGTCTTGGCTAGTGGGTGCGATTATTTTCGACCCGGGTGGTAGTTTTGATGTTCTAGATTGTGAAATGGGTGAAAGAAACGAAATCGAAAAGCCCTTGTGTGATCAATTTGGCTACAACTTAGTTGATGAGGTGGTTTTAGCAGGACTTGAGTTTACCCCAGTTTGTATGAAAGGGGGCTTGTTAGTCACTTGGATGAGAGATTTGCTGGACTTGTCAATCTCCACTGCAGTTGCTAGGAAGGATGGAGTCCCTAAATTCAGAGGCATTATTGATGGCCTAGATCGGGAGGTTGGTGGAGTTAGAATCATAGATATTGCAGGCTTGTTCGAGATGGATGGCAACTCGATTTTGGGTGAAGTTTACCGTGATCTCAGTCATTTCAGTCGAGCATGTATGAAGATGATGCCATTCGATAGAGGGCGAGCAGATCTCGAAGAAGCAGGGCTTTGTGTTGTTCAAGCGGTGACAAAGGGCTTAGTTTTCGATCCAGGTGGGGCATGACTCTCATATTTGATGCAGGTGCAGTTCAAAGAAAAAGGGTACGCGTAAAAGTGTTGCCAACAACCAATGAAGAGATCTTAATTTTTTTTTAACAAACTTGATTGCCTTGGTGAAAGCCAATTGCTTTCTGAATTGTTGAGTGTACCTGGAGCTTAGAGCATGAGCAACCATGAGTTTTAGCAACCTTAAGGTTGATAAAAGGTAAGCCCATGGTTGTGGCCTTTACCTTAAGGTAAGAGGTGGGAAGGGGTTACCTTGGTAGATAGAGATAACCTCTTTCCTTTTCTAATTTTCTTTTTCTTTTTTTTTATTGTAAACTAGGTTGATATATTTTACATTTAGATTTATTAGTTGTAATAAGATTTAAAATGAAATAAAAATATATTTATATTTTATTATTTTTTAAAATAAAATATCTCATTGGTTTAGTTTTATTTTTTTCTATAATTTGAGCCCAATTTTATCATATATATAACCACATCTTGATCTATTGTAGTTGCACCTATTTTCTTAACCATGGATCACAATAATCCAAATACTCCACCCATTCCAAATATGTCTTTTAATCCAAATCTTCTAAAAAATCCTCAATTTCAAGTGATGTTGCAAATGTTTAACAATTCTTCAACACCTGAATATCCAAATTATACCCCAAATAATCCTACCAATGTGTACAATCCTCTTTTTTCCAAACCAACAACATTTTGAGCATTCTCCGGGTGTTCAAGGGAGTGCCACTCGAAATCCAACCGAAGATGCAAGGCAAGTCCATCAAGTACAAGAGAACGAAGAAGTTGTTGTTCACAATAAAATATGTTTTTAACTTTTTATTTTATTTTAATCTAGATGTAATAAAATATATTTATATTAACTACTTGCTATTTTTATTTATTTATTATAACATTATAAATAAAAATAATTCACAATAGTATATGATGATACGCATATAATAAAGGGAAAGATATAAAAGAAAAGAAAAAGTGAAAATAAATTTGAAAAGAGTTAAAAGAGGTTTCCCATAGTTGTAGAGGAAAATTTTTAGAAAGAGGTAGAAAAAGTGAAAATTATTTTAAACAAAAAAATAATTGAGTTGTAAAATTGTGATAGGAAGATGGGAAAAAAAGGGGGAAAGAGGTTTCCCATGGTTGCGGATGGTCTTAGTTAAGCATTAGAGATAAGAGGAGCATCCTCATTTTGATTTGGTGTACAGCTTGGGGTGGTGAGTGAGGAGTGTCTGCAATACTTGTGTGCTCCTCTCTAAGGAAAACAAAATGGACAACTAAGGAACTTCCTTTGGGCTATTTCGTAGAGATGGGCTCCTGTTCTTATTAAGTTCCCCTTGGATGCAAATGATCCACTGCACCACACCAATTTTTACTAGCTAAGGAGGAAAGTGATGGTGGATTGAAAACAGTAACCGAGAGTAGTAGTATTACTTTTATAGCGTCATGTACACATGTATAGGAGTGTGAATGTGTGATGTGTATACTTTCTATAAGCTTTGAGGACAAAGCTTTCGTAAGGGGTGGGTATTATTTTTTTTTTTTTTTTGAAAGCTGGTATTGTTACATGCTCATGTATTAGTTGGAGTATAAATATACCCTAAGATCCATGTAATGGTGATCCAATGAATAATATATAAAAACAATTCCTCTTTACTCTCTCTAAACTCTTACTCTCTCTCCTACCCTTAATCTCTATCTTTCTCATAAACCCTATTAGGCATGTAACATCTTATTATGTATATTATATCAAGAGTGAGTTAAATAGTATTTACAAAGTCTGATACTGTTTTTTTTAAGCAATTGACTTTTTGCATAGATTTTTTAGGCATTTACAATCAAGTCTGTTCTTGTTTTTTTTTTTAAGCAATTGGGGATTCGTTATTAATTCAATTACCCACTTTTTTTTTGGACGTGGGGGGTTCCGAGGTTATCGACTAATCCCCCCACGGGTCCGGGCCCTAGCATGCAAAGGACGTGAACCGGTTAAGTCAGGCGACAAGCCACCAGGCAGGCTCACCCAAGCCAATGAAGGCTTGAGCACCCACTAATACACAAATTGTGTAAGAAGTGGGATTTGAACCCTTGACCTCTTGCAAGGGCCACCTCTTCCTTACCACTAGGGCAAGGGGCCATTGGTAATTCAATTACCCACTTAATCAATCTTAATCTCAATTCTGTTACTTTTTGTTAAAATAATTAAAACATTCAGATCTGCATAGATTTTTTAGGCATTTACGCCCAAGTCCGTTCCTGTTTTTTTTAAAGCAATTGGGGATTCGTTATTAATTCAATTACCCACTTAACCAATCTTTATCTCAATTCTGTTACTTTTTGTTAACATAATTAAAACATTCAGATCTGTTACTATTTTTTAACCATTTACAGTTACTGTTTTTTTTTTAAGCAATTGGAGATTCGTTATTAATTTTTTTTTTTCAAGTTCCATCAAATATTACTTCAATTAACCTAGTAACCAATGTTTATGTCTTTTATTTAACCAAAAGATTACACATTTATTCTAATATTATATTATCAATTATGAATTTAGGTGGGTAGATACGTCACCATGGCTACCATTGAGGATATTGAAGATAAAAATGGATGGTACTATAAATCATGTAAACCTTGCAAAAATCCCTCATCCACGAGGGAGGACACTTTTAGTGTCCCAAGTGTAAGCGCACTATCAAATTTGCATTTCTAAGGTAAATAGCTTAATTATTTTATATGTTTTTATCATATTTGTTCCTTAAATTTTTTTGTAAATTCCTAATGTCGACGTGTAATTCGTATATGTTAGGTTTAAAGTCGAAGTCATGGTTAATGATGGATCGATCATCAAGTCGTTTACTATCTTCGATTCTGATGTTGAACAAATCGTGGGGAAGTGTGTATCCTCTATTCTAGGGTTGTGCATGATTCGGTCCAAACCGAATTTTTGGGCCGAACCAACACAAACCGAACCAAACCGAAGTTTTTCGGTTCGGCTTTCGGTTCGAGAATTTTCATTTTTCGGTTTCGGTTCGGTTTGTGTTCGGTTTAGGTTCGGTTTGTGTTAAACCGAATTTCTTTATACGCTACATAAATACAAGGTATATATATATATATATATTTGTATACTTAATAGTTAATACATTGTATATACATGTACTGTATTTGAAGGTGTATATATATTTGTATACGGATAGGTTGGAATATGTGTATATACATGTGTATATATACACATAAATACAGTATATATAGTAATATATAGTGTTTATACATGTGTATACATTAATACAGTATATATATATTATATTTGGATACAAATATGTATATATAGTATATATACACATAAATACAGTATATATAGTATATTTGGATACACGTACTTAATACATAAATACAGTATATTTGGATAATTTTTTTTATTTTATGGAAATTAGGTTCAATTATGTTAAAATCGAACCGAACACAAACCAAACCGACAAATAACCGAACCGAACCTAATGCTTTCGGTTCGGCTTTCGGTTTGAAATTTTGAGATTTTCGGTTTCGGTTCGGTTCGGTTCGGCCCGGTTCGGTTAGGTTCTAGACCGATGCACAACCCTACTCTATTCTAAGCTCCTTAAGTAAGGTGAACATTTCCGTCCTATTTCTCAAGCCAAAAACAATTAATTTTCACCTAACTAATTATTTCCCATTTCTTATTTCTTATTTCAATTGTAGGATGTCGATGTTCAATCAATTCCAGCAGATCTTCATGTCTTTTTGAACAAAACCTTTTTGTTCATAATTGATGTGAAGGAGTACAATATTGAGAATTCTAATTCTGGATTTACTGTGCACAAGTTGACAGATGATCAAGCTATAATCACCGAATTCAAAAAAGGCTTTCAGCAAACAGAGACTCCATTAAAACGACGACGTGATACTATCGACGTTGATCAACTTGGTGAAGATGAGGTCACTGATTTGACACTTCCCACAAAGAAACAAGTTGTCAAGATTGAAAAGGATTAGAAGAATGGAGATGTTGGAAATTTGCCCATTATGCTTTCAACTCCAATGATTATTTTTAGGCAATTTTACAGAAAACCACCCCTTATATATGACTGTTTTCACTAAACCAACCCTTATATTAAAAATTACAGCAAACCACCTGTAACTCCCCTTCCGTCAACAAAACACCACCTCCCACCCTATTCCGTAAGCTACCGTTAACATTTTCACCATGGACCACCACTGCATACCATAATCATAAAATTTTCACCCAGTACATGTAATTTCGGAAGCCTTTTGCCATTAATCCCCATATAAAGTAGGATACTAACCCCCAAAATTTTGATATCCCATTACAACCCTCCTAAGTCCTAACCGACCTAAATTCGACATAATTTCAAAACCCAATTGATTCATCACTTTTGCACACAATCAACAACAGCAATACATGTCCTTTGACCAAAATTTCATACAAATTGCACCCAAATCATGATACTAATTTTAAACCCCATATAAATTAAGATTTAGCATACACAAGCCCTAAAATTTTACATTCCATCACATAGATAGAGTTTAATAGGATATTAACCTTCTCAATCGCAATAGTACGTAGCGAGCCTTATGCAATTCGAGCTTGAAATAAAATCGGATTCCCGGCCTCTTCGAATCGTCATGGCACCACCGTCTTTGTTGTCGGATGCCCTCTGCAAATTTGGGGTGTTGTAAAGAATTTGGGTAGCGTGGAGAAGAAGGTCAACTATAGTCTACAGAAGGGTATTTACGTCTTTTTAATATTACTTTATTATATTGACTTATAAAGTTAAGGGCAATTGTGTCTTTTCCCATTCTTTTAACAACATCTTACGGAAAAAGGGGTGGGAGGTGGTGATTTTTTGACGGAAGGGGTGTTACGGGTGGTTTGTTGTAATTTTTAATATAAGAGGTGGTTTAGTGAAAAAACTCATATATAAGGGGTGGTTTTATGTAAAATTGCCTTATTTTTATTAGTTTATTGACATTATTCTATCAAGACATTGTCATTTGATTATTCTGTTTCTCTTTGTTTTGTTAGGCTTGGAAATTATTTTATCTATTTATATTTGTCCTAATTTTCTTTTGTTTTGCTTTGTTAATTATTTGTTATCTTCCATAAAGTTTCTCCTACCACTCCTCCATGTTAATTGGAAATGTATATCATATAAATGCAAATAATTAAAAAACAATAATATTAATATTCTTTGAAGTATAACTTGCATGCCCTCCTGTGTAACCGTCCAACTCTGCAGTAGCTCCGCCATATCATCGAAGTGAAGTTCAATCCGCTCCATGTCCTATCGTCTTTCACGGAATACAAAACTTTCAGACAAGTCTATGAATCTTTGTATAAGTCGATTGTAAAATGAAATTGTAAAGAAATCCAGAACTCACCTATTTGCTTCTTCTTTGTTCTTCTTTTTTTATAAAATATCATAATCTTATACTTACCCGTTACCATTTATAAGTATGAAATTATATTAAAAAAATATATTTTATATAGTTTGTATCTCTTTAAAAAATGTGCACTACAGTACAAATGACGAATAATTTCAAACGGAATGAGTAATTATTTTGTACTCCCTCCGTAACGAAATAATTGTACTTTTGGGTCATTTTTCTTGTAACAAATTAATTGACCCTTTTAGTGAATCTTTTCATTTTTACACTAAGATTAAATGCATTTTATAGGTAAATGGTGAAGAGTTATTACACTAAGATTAAATGCATTGTGTAGGTAAATGGAAAAAACATTTATTACCAATGACCTCTTGCTCTAGCGGTAAGGGTGAGGTATTCCAAAGGAGAGGTCCCGGGTTCGAATCTCACTTGGTGCATTTTAGGCCATATTAATTCCCACAAGCGCGTACGACCAAGCGGTGTATACTAATCCGTAAGGCCAAGCCGAAGTGGTGAAGTGGTCCGTGTGCAGGTGTAGTACTAATCCGTAGGGCCAAGCCGAAGTGGTGAAGTGGTCCGTGTGCAGGTAGTACTAATCCGTAGGGCCAAGCCGAAGTGGTGAAGTGGTCCGTGTGCAGGTAGGTGAGGTTACGACTGTTGATCACACTTTGCGAAAGGGGTACTGAGCCTCCTCAAAAAATCCCGCAAGGGGTTTCTGAGATATGGGGTCGCGAAGCGATTGGGCCAGTCACTATAAAAAGTTTACCCTATTAAAGTTATAACCATTCCGGAATGGCTCACCGGAAATGACTTGTGGGTAGTACCCATAGGTTCCCGGTTCGAACCCCGGAATGGCCGTTTTTTATTTACCTATACAAAAAAAAAACATTCATTTTTCCCTTGAAAGTAAAAATATGGGCTAATTGAGCCATAAAATGACGTAAAACATTCATTACATTGTTTAATAATAAAGATAGAGATAATGATTGTATTTAATGTTAGATTCTCTTTTTCCCTTTCTAATTTTAGATCCCTTACAAACTGTGAAAATGGTCAAATGAATAATTATCTCCGAAAAGTATTTATTCATAATCTTATAATCATTTTCAATCAATCATAAATCTTAAAAAATCAGTTGGTAGCCACCGAACCCTTCCTCCGTAAAAAAAAACCCAAATTAATTATTGTAGCAACCGTCATCGATCTTTCAACGGAGAGAAATAGCTGGGGTGAAGATGATAGGAGTATTTAGAGCACCCACAATGGGGTGTTTAAGCATCAATATAAGAAACTTAATAATAAAATAACAAGAAAAAGAGACATTTTATTAGGGAATGATTTGATAGGTTTCTAAGCAACAAACCCTTAAAAACTCAAAAAGCAATGTAAGTGGGGTCATTTGGGTAAGAATGAGGAAAGAGAAGGAGATAGGATGATAGTAGTGGGGTTAGATGGTAAGCTAATTTTATTTTTATATTACTTAGTTTTTAAATAAGGTGGGTTGTAGGGATGTGAGGTTAAATTTTGATGGGGTTTCTAAGGAGAGAAAAAAATGAAAAGTAAAGTTAAGGAACCCGGTATAAGTTTCACGGATGCGGATGCTCTTAGCATCCAGTAGCAGATGACATTAATGGGTGGCAATGTGTTGATGGGACTCATTTAATGAGTGATATTTATTGTAATGTTTATTTTAGTGGCTACTAGTACGGAGTGAGTCCAGATCTACTGCATCCCACGGTGTGACACACCCTGCAACACTAAATTATTTCGGGTATAATTTTACTTTGAAAAAAAATTAAAAAAATATATTTACATTTCAAATACTTGTATTTACATATTTATAATCTTTTATTCGAAAAAATATCATTTAAAAAAATTTAGAAAATTAAAAGATCAATTATATTAGAAAATAAATTTTATATTTTTTTAAAACATGATTTTTTTGAATAAAAGTTTATAAATATGTAAATACAAGTATTTGAAATGTAAATATATTTTTTAATTTTTTTTCAAAGTAAAATTATACCCGAAATAATTTAGTGTTGCACGGTGGGATGCAGGAGATCTGGACTCGAACGGAGTATATATTTTGATGTAATTTAGCAAAAATATTAATTGTTAAATCTAATCTACCACTCTCCGTTTCTCTCCACGATTCACAGCTACCGATCGTATAGACATATAATAACATTTCATTAACATGCGTGCATTGGAATAACCAATAAGCAAGTACATGCGCAGTTACACAGTTACCCTCTATTCAGTGTTCACCTAAAATCGTAACCCAATACATGAATCCATGCATTCAATTCTTCTCTAGCTCAACCTTATATTATATCCCCTCCCTCCCTCCCTCTCTTTTCACCTTCTTTAATTTCATTATTATGGCCAACTCTGATGATTCCAAGCAAAACGGCACCGTTTCCCACGCTCCCCTAAACCCACCCCTCCTCGATGTCGAGGAGTTCAGGCGCTAGGGCTACATGGTCATCGACTTCATCGCCGACTACTTCAACAAAATCCACACCTTCCCGGTCTGCAGCGAGGTGGAGACCGGCTACCTCTGCAACCGCCTCCCGGCCTCCGCTCCCATCCACCCGGAGTCGATGGAGTCCATCCTCCACGATGTCCAAAACCACATCGTTCCCAGGATCTCCCATTGGCAGAGCCCTACCTTCTTCGGCTACTTCCCTTGCAATGCTAGCAACGCCAGCATCCTCGGCGAGGCCCTCATTGCCGCCTTCAACATCCCCTGCTTCAACTAGATCTCCTCCCCTGCCGCCACCGAGCTCGAGTCCCTTGTCATGGACTGGCTGGCCGACATGCTCTCCCTCCCGCCTTCCTTTAAGTTCTCCGGTGGCACCGGTGGTGGCGTCCTCCTCGGTACCACCCGCGAAGCTGTCCTTGCGTGTGTTGTCGCCGCTAGAGACCGCATGCTCAATATAATTGGAAGAGATAACATCGCCAAGCTCGTGGTTTACGCGTCAGACCAAACACATTGCTCTTTCCAGAAGGCGACGCAGATTGCCGGAATCTTCCCGAGAAACTTCCGGAAGATTCCATCGACCAAATCGACTTCCTACGGAATGAGCCCTAAGGCCTTCCGTGCCGCTGTGCAGGAAGACATTAGGGCGGGGCTTGTTCCGCTCTTTCTATGTGCTACGATGGGGACTACTTCTACCTCTGCGGTGGACCCCATTGCGTCGCTATGCCAAGTGGCCAACCAGTACAACATTTGGGTCCACATCGATGCAGCCTACGCAGGGAGCGCGTGCATTTGCCCCGAGTACCGTTCCTACATCGACGGGGTGGAGGAGGCGACGTCGTTTAGCTTCAACGCTCACAAGTGGTTCCTCACGAGCCTCGATTGTTGCTGCTTGTGGGTTAAGGAGCCACAGTCACTAGTAAACGCCTTCTCGACGAGCCCTGAGTACCTTGGTAACAAGGCCACAAAGTCGTAACAAGTGGTGGACTATAAAGACTGGGGCATCACACTTAGCCGACGTTTTAGGGCGCTCAAGCTATGGATGGTCATAAGAAGTAACGGCGTGCATAACCTCCGTCGACATATCAGGAGACACGTGGAAATGGCGCGACACTTCGAGTCCTTGGTGGCGCGGGACCCAACCTTCGAGGTGGTTGTCCCTCGGTGTTTCTCCATGGTGTGCTTCCGCGTGTCCCCAAAGGCCTCTTAGTCAACCCAAAAATCAAGTATGTGGAGGTGGAGACGGTCAATGAGGTCAACAAGGAGATCCTTGAGTCGATCAACGCATCAGGAAAGCTCTTCATGACTCATACAATCGTCGGCGGGGAGTACGTTATGAGGTTAGCCGTGGGGGCCCCCCTCACGGAGGAACACCATGTGGAGTTCACATGGGAGGTCATCAAGGAGCATGTGAATGCCATGCTGGCAGCCCGCTTCATGAAGGATGCCAACGGACCGTACAGTGGCACCGTCAGCAATAGCATAAGTCCATCTCCACTTGGTGCCATCGTCATGGGTCGCGCCGTACTCGCTAGTTTGGAGTAAAGGAAAAAAAAAACTCTATTCGCTAGAAACATAAAATTAATTTATTATTTATATACGTTTTTTATTATGATAAAAATTATATCAAAATACCTATATTAAATGAATTTTTAAAAATAATTTTATATAAGTATAAAATTATTTTTAAAAAATTCATATTGTATATAGTATTTAAAAATTCATATTGGATCTCGAAAGTTAAGGAACGAGCCTAAAACAAATCTTCGTCGAGGTTTACACGGTCAAAATATGGCTGTTTTTCAGTTTTATTACAGCGACAAGCATGACATCACAACGTCCTGGTACAACTCAGGCAACGAACATATTTGAGTTCGTAGCTAGAAAAAGGTTCAGGTGACGGACAACGGGACCTTCGTCGCTCCAACTAAGCCCAAGACAACCTCCACCTTGGATGGGCTTGTAGCGACCAAAATATTCCAATGTTCGTCGCTTGAACTACATTCAAGCGACGAACATCGGAAAAATTGTCACCTGAATAAACACAACTTGAACACCAAACACTTGACTTTTGGCGACCACCAATGTTTGTCGCTTGAATACACTAAGACAACGGACATATTAAAAGTGGTCACTTGAACAAATATTGAAAGTTGACAAAAAAAATTGTAGTACTCAGGCAACGACAAATTTTCCAATGTTCGTCGCTTGAA
Source organism: Persicaria tinctoria (assembly GCA_037127255.1). Taxonomy (NCBI): domain Eukaryota; kingdom Viridiplantae; phylum Streptophyta; class Magnoliopsida; order Caryophyllales; family Polygonaceae; genus Persicaria; species Persicaria tinctoria. The sequence continues at coordinate 39,688,628 of JBANSL010000006.1, forward strand.
TACACTCAGGCAACGAACATATTGGAAGTGGTCACTTGAACAAATATTTAAAGTTGATAAAAAAAAACACATTGGTAGTACTCAGGTAAAGACAAATTTTCTAATGCTCGTCGCTTGAATACACTCGGGCAACGAACATGTTGGAAGTGGTCGGCACTTGAACAAATGTTGAAAAATAATGTTTTGAACATATTCAAGCGAATGTTAAAAAATAAACAAATGACGGAAAACTAATGCATTAATTTTCCGTCATTTGTTTATTTCGTACGTGACTACGTTTTGGACATATTCAAGCGACTATTTAGTCTTTATATACGTTGCTTAAATAAGGGGAATATTGCAATTTGGTTTCTGATTAAAGCTACCAATTAGTATCTATTCCGTCGCCTAAATATTACTCACTAACGCAATGGATATGACAGTTACGTAGGAATGGCAATGAGTCGGGTGGTGGGTGGGTAATGAAATCAGTAGCAGCAACCAAAGTTTCCTTTTCTCTCTCTTTTTGGGCGATTTCTCTGAGCGATTTCTGTCACCACTTTGTGGGCGGCGTGCCGTCGCCGGCTCACCCTTACGGTGGCCGTCCGGCAACATCTCGGGTATGGCCAAGAAGAAGGGTAAGAAGTGTGATGCGGGATCTGGGTCGGGGTTAGGGTTTGAGGCTAGGAAAAGAAAAAGCTTGAACACGAATTGCATTCCTCTCTCTTCAATTCGGAGGCGCCGCCATCGGGTCCTACAGATCTGGGTGGTGATGTTGAAGGAGAGGAGGGTCCGATAGGTGCGGGGCCGGTGACTGAGAACGGGGCGAACCAGCGGGTTGTGCCCCCTCTCGACTCCTGTGCGCCTCCCCTTTCTTCCTCTTCTGGTGTGGATGCGTTCTCCGGGACGTCGGGCTCTGCTTCGAAAGAGGGTGAGAAGTTGTCTCCTTTGATCCCGTGCGGGCTGAACGCTGGGGCTCCCCCTAAGCCTGTCCTTGCCGGTACCGGTGGTAGGGCGTTTTGGGGCCGGGGGCGCGGGGTTCGCTCTTTCGCGCAGGTAACACGAGGAAATCGACGGGGTGCTATTTCGGAGAGGCTGAAGTTCATACCACAGGTAAATGGTGATTGTATTCGTTACAAATATGAGGATCTTGATGTGGGCGGTGCGTCTTGGGAAGCTTCTCTCCTGGGAGCTGTCATGGGACCCACTCAACAAACCTAAAATCTACATCAAGTCTTCGGGACTTTTGGTTTTCCGATTTGAGTCAGTTGCTGATGTTGAGTGGGTCCTGGAGCATGGCCCATGGTCGATTGGATCGTCACCGCTTCTCTTGAAGCAATGGGTTCCGGGTGCACCCATGGACTGGAGCTACTTCGAAACGGTGCCGCTATGGGTTCGTATCCCTGATCCTCCTCCTATCTTTTGTTCAAATTTGATGCTGAGCACCATCGGAAGTGGTATTGGAGAGCCTATCTGTGTTGATGAATATATAGCTACAAATGAGCTCCTTTCGTTTGCTAGAATGTTGGTAAATGTCATTGTTGAACAATCTCGTAGGAAATCAGTGAAGCTGGTAAGTGACAGAGGAATTGAGTGTGTTATGAAAATTTTCTTTGAATGGATTCCTTGGAACTGCTTAAAGTGCAATTCATTTGGGCACATGGATGGCTCATGCCCGAGGGCTCGATCGGATGGGATTGTCGCACAGAACCTGGGGGGTGGGGCTGATGCAAAGGTTTCTGCTTTGGGTGTGGAGGATCCAATGCCTAACGGTGCTGCTGCGATGAGGAATTTAAATTCGCAAGGGGCGCTCCAATGCCATATAAATTTTCTATCATATTGCATAACAAATAAACAATGTTACAATTTGTTATCAGCACAAATATCCAAAAATTAGTCCGTACACATCAATTATGTTTATCTATTCCTATAAGGTTATAATTGATAAATACTCCCTTCGTTCCAAAATACATGGGTTTTTAGTTTTCGGCACGTTTTTTAAGGAGTGAAAAACTATATGAAATATTATTTTTTTACTTAAATTTTTTATATAATTTGATACTTATTAGTAATAAGTATCAAATGATATAAAAATTTTGATTAAAAAAATAATATTTCATTGAGTTTTTCGCTCCTTAAAAAACGTGTCAAAAAGGAAAAGCCCATGTATTATGGAACGGAGGTAGTACGAATTACTTTTTTCCATTTAACTAATTTCAGTGACCTATTTTAAAGGGTATTTTGTTTACCTATTTTCATTGGTATTTCATTTACCTATTTTTGGGTTTAGGCTGAAATCTTACATTTTTCTTTTTAGCATTTACATTTCTTTCATAAATATTTAATATAACGCTAACATAGATGGATATGATTCAGTAATGAGATATATAAACCGATATCATTATTCTAAATATAATGTTGCTTATATACTTCAAAATTAATTTTTCCTATCTATGTAACTCCTAAAAACCTTTATTTCCCTTACCTATTGTGAATGTAATTTTATCTAACTCATGACATAATGAATTTTGATCATATATTTTCGGTTGCTTATTTCAACATAAATGATACATACAAATTCGTATAAAAAAAATCTTTCAACTAAAATGAACTTACTAAACATTATTACAGTTTCTAATATTTCATGGAACTTTTTTCTTTTCTCACTAAATATTATAAATATCATAAAATTTATCAAAACTAAAATGAACTTACTCCTCTCGCTCTCCGACCCTCATCCTTATCTTGCGAAGATCGATCCCCTCGAAGCCAACCCATGACACTACTTGCAACCTTCTTCATTTTGGATGTCATGATTAGGGCTGGTATTCGAGCCGAACGAGCCGAGTATTACTTGTTCATATTTAGTTCATTTAGAATATGAACGAGCTCGAGCCGAGCCTAAATTTTGACTCGAGCTTAAAAATGTGCTCATATTCGGCTCGTTTAGGAAATGAGCGAGCTCGAGCCGAGCTTTTTTCAAGCTTTAAGCAATTCTACTTGCTCATTATACAATAACTTTAAGAAAATTTTAGAAATTTCATGAAATTCGAGCTATTCGAGTTTAATTCGAACGAGCCGAGCTTTGGACCGAGCTTAAAAATGTGCTCATACTCGGCTTGTTTAGAAAATGAACGAGCTCGAGTCGAGTTTTATACGAGCCGAACCCGAGCCGATCACGAGTAGCTTGTCTCACATAACACCCCTAGTCATGATTCCCGATTATCTACACGTAAATTTAATTAATGTAAGCTATAAACAAAACCTAATAATGCATAAAGAAGAAAATTACTCTTACCTTTTCAACCAAATGGAGATGCGATGAACATCTTGATGCTAAACATGAAAAAAATTTCAGATCCAAAGTTAATGAAAAAGGAAGAAAAAAATTCAGATCCAAAAAAATTTCAGAACAAAACCTAATGAAGATAATGAAAAGGGAAGAAAATCTCTTACCTCTTAAATCGAATGAAAGATGAAGAGCTTCAATGGGCACAACCACAATGATGGAGCCTCAATGCCAAATATCAGAAGTACTGCCAAGGAAATAGTCACAAGCACAATGATGGAGCCTCAATGCCAAATATCAGTACTATCGAAGGAACTGAACAACAAAGGGCTAATGGTGTCAGATTTATAGGCTTGTAGAGATTCCCTCGCCTGCAGATTCCCTTGCAGTTGCAACGTCAAATCTGGGCGCATCAGAGATTCTCGTGTGCTGTTACCCGTGTCGTCCCATCCGCGCATTCGCCGTGCGCAGACGGGGATCTGCGCTCTCGCCGTGCGCAAACGCAGATCTCCGCTCTCGTAGTGCGCAACTGCAGATCCGCAAATTCCTCAGCGCTCTCGCTGTGCGCAATCGCGAAGGTCGGCCGTGTAACTAGCGATAATTTGATCGTGTATATAACAAATCTGTTTATTTTTAATGAAAAGTGGGTTTTTTGATGTTTGGCCACACACACTCACAAAATGGAGAGTGAAGAAATTATGGCATGGGTCCCACAAGTTTTTTTTAAAAAAAAACCAGAAATTTAGAATCAATCCTCACTCTCCATTTCATCTAATTCAATGGTCAAAATTTGTTTATAAATTGCACCCTAAGAGGTGTTTACAAAAGAACCACCCTTATATATATATATATATATATATATATATATATATATATATATATATATATATATATATATATATATATATATATATATATATATATATATATATCGTTTAATTTTTTAACACATATTTTAAATAATTAAAAACTATATAATATATTAACTTTTTATTATTATTTTTACAATTTAATACTTATTACCAAAAAATATTAAGTTTTAAAAAAATAATTTTAAAAAAGTTAATATTTTATACTCCCTCCGTCTCGAAAAACAAGTCGTTTTAGCATTGTGCACTAGTTTTAATAAAACACTCACTCATCAATCAACATCATCATTCCACTAACTTTTTTCATTAATTTTATTATTTTTAATTAATACCCACTATATTTTTTAACCAATCAAACTCTTTTCAAAAGTCAACAACACAAAAATCAATACAAATCATTATTATCCCCGAACCTAGAAAACCTAAAACGACATGTATTTATACAACTTAACTAGTCTAAAATGCTATGTTACACGGAAACAGAAACGGAAACCGGAAGGGAAACGGAAACGGGGAAACGACAATCCAAATTTTGTAGGAAACGGAAACGCCTAGGAAACGGCAATATGAATTATATGTTCATTTAAAGGTTTAAATAAGAGCAATAAATATATCCCCAAGTTATACACATAGAATGCAACATTAGGCTACAAATTGAAATGTTCAATACTGTGATATACAATGTCCTTTACTCCATCCGTTGCAGATCGAGTCGGTTTGTTGGCTTTGTTCAACACTATGACTTCTGCTAGGACCACTACTCGCATTTGAGGATGACATAGTTAGAGCCGATAGGGAGAGAGGGAGAGAGCCGAGAGGGAGAGAACACACCGATAAGAGAGAGAGAGAGAGAGAGAGAGAGAGGGTCGTCGGAAGGGAGGAGAGGAGGGAAGACAAAAAATTGGGAGAGAAGAAGGTGGCAAGGCTAGAGGGAAATGAGAGCTTCAGACGTGATGAAGGGGAAGTATGTTTTAGAGTTTGATTGTTTATATTTTTTCAATTATAAAATTAGTGGAAACGCCACCTGACAGGGTAGAAACGTTTCTGACCAAGCGGAAACGGTCAAGGTTTCTGACTTTTCGGGTCAACGAAACGGTCAAAGTTTCTGACCTCTCAGAAACGTTTCTGGGGTGTTTCCGCGGAGTTTTGGAGTTTCGTCATATTCAGAAACGGGAAACCGCTATGAGATGGAGTTTCGGGGTATCATAGCTAAAATGACTTGTTTTTCGAGACGGATGGAGTATAATTTTAATTTATTAAAATACGTGTTGAAAAGTCAAATGACATATATTTTGAATCCGATGTAGTAGCTAGGGTGGTCAATGCTCGTGTTATTTGTCAGTTTTCTCCGTTCTCGTCCTACATTTTTTTAAAAAATTTCCAAGGGCAATACCGATTTCTTATTCCACATTTTCACGATTCGAGTGAACAATCTGTGCTATGAAGTGGTAATAGTTTGGTCATAGTTTTCTCCAAACCTCTGCAAATTGCTTATCTATTGTTACGTTTCTTCAATTTCAACCCCCATTAATTATTTTTGTTGGATTTCTTAAAAGAATATGACAATGAAAATTTAATCCGTAATTGCAATGGCAATGTAGCATGCATATAATATAAAGCAATGGCGGAGCCAAGATGAAATCAAGGGGGTTGCTAAAAAAATTTCGTAAAATATTTTTTTATAACTATTAAGAAGATTTTTACAAAAATATTGAATAAATACTAAAATTGTGAAATATTTATGATATTTTTAGTTAAATAGTTGAAAGAAACAAAACAAAATGTAGGAAAAAAATCAAGAAGAATTAATTTTAAAACAATATTGAAGGTAAACATTAAATTTAAATATAACATGACATTTTTTTAATTGAAATAGTTTAGAAAAATTAAAAAATCCAAAAAAATCCCTAAATAATTACGTGGAAAAACGATATAATAAAAAAAAATAAAAAGTGAGAAGTTTGAGATTTGAACCAAGATCATTTAACTCTCTTCCTTCCCCTTTACCAATTGAGCTAGATAGTAATTCTACTTTAAATATCACTTAAAAATCTTATATTACCTTAAATATACTAAATATATTTTTAAAAATTATTTTTTTTTATATTTTTTTTCAGGCCAAGGGTGCTCGAGCACCCCCAGTTCCGCCCCTGATATAAAATACTAATTCTTGGTTGGCAGGGGTCGGAAAACAACACAACTGTTTTATACCGATCGAATCAAGTTCAACAGAACATCCAATAGCAAATCTACATACCAAATTTGACATTGCTTGTTGCATAATAGGAATAACTTCTATCACACAAAGGACACATACGGTAGAGCACCTAAATTAGACTCAGCTTGAAAAAAATTCACACACAGATTGCAGAAAATAATTAGGCGTACATGTGTTGAGACTGTTGACTGCTGATGTTAGTGCTTGATGAGGAGAAGAGAGGCATATCCATACCAGGATAAACATATATAGGCACTGGAAGTTGTGGCGGCAAGCTAGGTAGAGGAGTTTCAAGATTCAGTACAGACATGGCCTGCTTTATTGATGGTCGATAGCTGACGTCTGGATGAGAACACCACAGCCCGACCACCAATAAGCATTTTGCTTGCTCCTCGTCGAATTCCAATTCAAGCCTGCTGTCAACTGATTCTAAGATGAGCCCTTTCCCGTAGAGGTCCCAAACCCACTCAACTAGGTTCACTTTACAATCTTCTTCCCTTCCCTCAATCACCTTTCTTCCACAAGCCAGTTCAAGGGCGACAATTCCAAAACTGTAGACATCCGACTCTTTGCTCACTTTCCCGGTGTAGAGGCATTCGGGAGCCAAGTATCCTAGAGTGCCGGCTGGGACTGTGGTTTTCAAGTCAGCATCATGATCAGCGAGTCTTGCCAGGCCGAAGTCAGCTAGCTTTGGATTGAAGTTCAAGTCAAGCATGACATTGCTTGATTTGGTATCACGATGAACCACAGATTGTTCCCATTCCTCGTGAAGGTAGAGTAGTGCTGAAGCCAAACCACGAGCGATTTTATACCTTGTTGGCCAAGTTAGTAAAACCGATTCGCGGCGAAAGAGATGGAAATCTAGGCTTCCATTTGGCATGAACTCGTACACAAGGAGTAACTCTCCATGGTCATGGCACCAACCTAGGAGTTGGACCAAGTTCCTATGTCTAAGCTTGCTAATGATCTTCACTTCTGAGATATACTCCTTTTTACCTTGCGTTGATCCGCTTTTGATTTTCTTGACTGCAATTTCCCTGCTTCCAAGACCTGTTAAAACACCCTTATAAACACCGCCAAATCCGCCTTCTCCCAGCTTCCCTTCAAGGGAAAAATTGTTGGTTGCTCGGGAAAGTTCCGAGTAAGCATACCTTTTGGGGCCTGCGTCCTTGTCAAAATCTTCATCAATATCAAACTGATCAGCCGGGCTCTTCCTACACAATATGAACCAAACAATGGCTATTCCGAAAATTAGAATTAGAAAGATACCCACTACTATGCCCGCCACTAATCCTCCCTTGCTTTTAGACCGTTTTCCTTGAGCTCCACCTTGTTGAGGAGTTGGGCTGGGACTAGGAGCAACACTGTCTTCCAATTCCAAGGTTGAATTGAAGCTCCAATTAAGAATCTGGTGACGTTCAACCCAAGACCCCGTTGCAGCAGAGAAGCCGACTTGTACCCTTTGAGGCAAAACAGTACTCAGATCAACAACGTGCGAGATACTGTAAAGAACCGAACTTTCAGGCATACTCAAGACGACACTTAGATTTTTGGTTGTCGAATTGTATGATACGAAGGCTTGTCCGTTCTTGGTCGCTAGGCCCACCGACACGTTGGCATAAACAGCCGACCTTAATGACTTTACATCAATGCCTATGTGTTCACTGGTCGGATCATACACGTTTTTGTAGGTGTCGAACTCAACAGCTACAAATGTTTCATTGGGAAAACGGCATTGATCAGTTTCGGTGAAGGAGCACAAGCCAATACTCCCGCCAGCTGCATCAGTGGGGAGATCAGTTTTTTCGGGAATAAGGAGAAAGGTAAGCCCATCGCCGAATTTAGAAGAATTTACTCGGGTGCCCATCCTAGACCCATAGTTGTATTGCTTTTGGATATAATGCTCTACCCTTGCTAGAGCTAGCATTATCCAACTGATCCACGGTAAGTTGTAATGTGGAGTCGGATACGGATATGGATGCATCGCCCTGAAGAACGAGGCCTGGATTGTTAACATTGAAAGAGGGGAAACTGAAAGACAGTGAATTGGTGTTGAGATCGAGGAAGAGACATGAGGAGGGAGAGGAAGACCAAGTTGGTAAATACAAGGTTGAGAGGGTGAGAAGCCATTGCGGTTTCGCAGTTTGGAAACTCGGAGGCCATTTGCTGATCGATTTGGAGTGTTGAGTAAGAAACTAAGAATTGAGTGGGAGCTTAACTTGTGATATGCTACGAGGTTAATATGCAGTTGCTGATTTCGACCCATCATACTTGCATCTCTAATTAATTTTCATGTTCAACATTGACAAAATTTTCGAGTTAGACCTGGACTTTGGATCCCTTCGGTCATTAATATATTTTTGTTTTGATACATCTAGTTGCAAACATGACTCCTTCGGCAATCCTTCCCATCAAATAATTAAGATGTGGAACTTTTGATTTTTAATCAATTAAAACTAGTGTAATACACATGGACGTGATTATGATCCATTTCAATTTCAACATTGATACTAGACAAATGCCGTGGAAGACTCGTCGTTCATTGAATATTGAGGATTTGAAGTCTTTTGTTTTGAATAAAACAGTTCAAACATTTCCTTTTATTTTATCTATTTAACAATCTAGGATTTTAAGCATTAGATAATTATTAGGATTTTACGAGTAGTATTTTATTTTAATTAGGATTTATCTCTATTTTGTAATGCGCTCTCTATATACACCGCAAATTAATGTTGAATCCGACGTTGTAATTTCACTTAAAAATTTTGGACGTTGTAACAACGTTGAATTAGACATTGTTACAACGTCAAATTGAACGTTTCTAATACGGGTCGGATCGGGCCTAATATATTATATTAGAAAAGCCAAAAAAAAAAAAATAGTAACATTTTGGACGTTGTTTTTTTATTTTTGGTGTTGTTGTGAGTGTGTGAAAAATTATGTGATATGTAACCTAACAATGTTTGATCCGACGTTGTTAACTCGGTTCGGCCCGATCTGATCCTTCACTTCACATATTACAACGTTGGATCCGACGTTGTAATATAATTAATACTACAACGTTGAATTTGACGTTGATTAGCACCTCTAATACGTGAATTTGCGGTGTATATAGAGACACCCATTTTGTAACGCGTTCCCTATATACACCGCAAATACTTCGTCGGATCCAATGTTGTAGCAACGTTGGATTAGACGTTGCTACAACGTCCAATCCGATGTTGTTAATTGTGTGCTAATTTCACTTATCGGATGTTATAACAACGTTGAATTTGACGTTTTACAACGTCAAATTGAACGTTGCTAATACGGATCGATGCCGGGCCTAATATAAGATATTAAAAAAACAATTTTTTTTTTTTCATTTGCAACGTCCTTTTGGGCTTTTTTTTTTTTTGGGTGAGTGTGGGTTGGTGGGTGTGAAATTTTTTTTTTACCCTAGCAACGTCGGATCCGACGTTGTTAGCCCGGTTAGGCCCGATACTTCACATATTACAACGTTAGATTCGACGTTGTAATATAATTAATGTTGCAACGTCGAATCCGACGTTGATTAGCAACTCTAATCCGCGGATTTGCGGTGTATATAGGGACACCCTTTTGTAATATCTATTTAAGCAAGTTAATGAAAGCAAGGAAGGGAGATCATGAATTTGAGAAAAAGAGCATTTCGTCAGAAATCCTAAAGAGAGTGAGAAGTTTTCAACCGTTCGAGAGATTCGAACATTAAGGACCGTGATAAGCGGCACCGAGGATTTGTTCTTGTCGTGAGATTTGACAAGGATCGATACTCGTGGCTCCAAAGACGCTCGTGAGATTTGGGCGCTTGCGGGATCAAATTCGACTACCTATCGAAAGATCGGGCCAACCTTAGGCGTGAGATTCGGCATCAATTGGTAGCTGTTGTCAGTACATCGATCAAGGCAGTCGTCTATATCCGATTTAATTGTTGATTTTGTTTCAATTTCAACAATTCAATCATCCAAGCACAGAAAAATCGCAAAAAATAAAATAAAATCACAAACCCTAATTCTTCCACCACCACCTTCGGCCACCACAACTGTCGCCGCTCCACCACCACCTCTGACGACCACTGTCCACCACCACCCGACCATCATAAGCCATCCAGCCACCAGCCTCGTCCCTACACAGGTGACACAGGTTTTTCGCAAACCCTAACCAACAGCCACCACACTACCGCCTCTCCACCACCACTTCTGACAACCACTACCACCCTCCGACCACCACCAGCCTTTGACAGTCTCAGTCCAAGCACCACCGAACCACCGAACCAGCCGCGGACTACTAAACGAACAACAGAACAAACACCCACACGCCCCTGTGCACGCCTGTGCGCCTCCAGTTCACGCCCGCACGCCTCTAGTGCATGCCCGCACACTTGATCTCTGTAGCGCCCATCTCTCAGGCCCTCGTGCACTCGACTACTTCTTTTGTGCGACTTTGGCTTAAACACCCATAGAGTTCCAATGACTGACTGATGCTTTGGCCTAGGTTGGAGAGTCCACACCTTATTTCTTTCAAACACATTTAGCTCACTTTGCATAGCCGTGATCCAGTCCGAGTCCTTGAGTGCTTCAGCAGGTGTCTTTGGTTCTACAAAGGAGACAAAGGCATAGAAAGCACATAGATTTTTTAATCTAGATCAAGTTTGTATACCGGAGGATGGATCTGATATGATGTCTTGAGCTGAGTGCAAAGAGGCATGTTTAAACTTTCATTGTTTTGCGCCTTGATCATTCATGACAGCCGCATGTCTTTCCACAAGGTCTTGAGAGATTGTATTGGAGTTGGATTCCTCATTGCTTGTGTTGGTCACATCTAGGCTCTGTAGTTGCTTCTCAAGGTCTTGAGACAACTCGTTTGTATCTTGGATTTGCTCTTGCATGTTGCGTTCTTGATCCTTCTTGTTCTTAGATGTGTCTTCTTCTTCTTCTTCTCCATTAGAATCATGGTGATTTAGATTGATTTCTGCAAAACTTTCGCTCAACACGCCATTATTGCTTTCTTCGAATATCACATGGATACTCTCCTTAACAATTTTGGTGTGCTTGTTATAAATTCTATAAGCTTTGCTATTGGAAGAATAACCAAGAAATATACCTTCGTCGCTACGAGCATCAAACTTCCCAAGGTTATCTTTTCCATTATTATGCATGAACAAAGCAAGTACATCCAAAAGGTTTAAAATAAGAAATGTTAGGCTTTCTTCCTTTGAAAAGTTCATAAGGAGTCTTCTTTCAAATAGGGCGAATAAAACAGCGGTTCAAAATATCATTGGATGTATCAACATCCTCGGCCCAATAAAATTTTGGCAAACCATTTTCTAAAAGCATTGTCCTAGACATGTCCTCCAGTGTGCGGTTCTTTCGTTCCACAACACCGTTTTGTTGAGGAGTCCTAGGAGCTGAGAAATTGTGAGAAATACCATATTTAGCACAAAATAAAATCAAATTTAAGCGGATCAAATTCTCTACCATGATCGATCCTAATGGAGACAACTGGTATGTTTTTCAAGGTTTGCAACTCCTTAAAAAGTTTGGAAAACTCGAACAAAGCCTCTGATTTTTCTCTTAAAAAGGAAATCCATGTAAAATGAGAGAAATCATCAATGATAACCAGGATGTATTGTTTTCCCTTTGAGGATTTGACACGCATAGGACCACATAAGTCCATATGTAGCAATTCAAGAGGGCGAGAGGAACTTACAACCTTTTTGGGTTTAAAGGATCCGCGTGTCTGTTTACCTCTTGTGCATGCATTGCACAATTCCTCACTTTTGAAGTTTAGGTCAGGCAATCCTCGTACCAGGTCTCTTGATTTCAGTTTATTGAGAGTGTGCATGCTCACGTGACCTAGCCTTCTATGCCAGAGACCGGGATCTTCTGTCAAGGCCTTGAGGCACTTGAGCTTTGTACCTGCAATTTGATTAGCGTTCACTGCATATGTATTATTATGCCTGTGAGCAGTGAGGATCAAATCTCCAATCTCTTCATTTCTGACTTCGCACTTGTGCTTGTCAAAGCCAACTTTGTTTCCTTTGTCACACAACTTAGAAACACTTAAGAGATTATATTTTAATCCATCAACAAGATATACGTCCTTGACGAAACTTTTGGAGTTACTACCAATGTTACCTATACCGATGATATTACACTTTCCTTTATCACCAAGAGTAATTGTTCCAGTGGTTTGCTCTTTAAGATCTTGAAATAGAGATTTCTTCCCACTCATGTGCCGAGAGCATCCATTGTCCATGATCCATTTTGGCTCCTTGTTCTTGGTGATATCCTGCAAGACAAACATCAACCCTTCTGGCTAGACCAAAACATAGATTTAGATTCATAATGGGGATAGACCATGTTAGCTAGTCTTGTCCCTTTAGGAACCCAAATTTATCTAATTTGTTCATTAAGTCGAACTGGGAATGTGTTTCTAATGATGCGGGGATCCTTTTGTCTATATGGACAAGTTTCTTCACATGCCCTTTCTTACAACAGTAAAAGCAGATAGGTGAACGCCAATTGCCTTTTGCCTTAACAAAAGTGGTACTAGGTTTCTTTGGAAATTTTTTGTTGTAGCAAATACCACTTCTATTAAATGATAGTTGTTGTTCACCTAACATTCTGTCAAGATTTGCTTTAGATCTTCTGAATTGTATGAGTGATCTTTGCTGGCCTTGACACTTATCGGTTAGCTTAACCTTCTCTTTCTCTAAATTATCATTGCAAATCTGTAGAGAAGAAAGGTTTTACTTGAGATCAGAGTTCTCTGATGTCAAGGTCTTGACTTTAATGTCAAGAGCCGACCGAGAAGCTTCAAGATTTTTCATTTTCCATGACATGTCACTAATACATTTATGTTGATCTTTCAGCTTTTCTTTCAAGATGTTCATTTCACTTTTGTAAGCCTCTTCATTAGAAATCATATTCCTTAAGAATTCAGAGAGTATATCAAGAGGACTGGACATTAAGATTCTTACAACTTCCTCAAAATCTTGACCTCTAGATTCCTCATGCTCAACCATAAGGCAGAGATTTGCCTGATCTTCTTCTGAATCTGTGTCACTTGAGGAATCTGAGTCGCTCCAAGTGGCCAGCATAGCTTTCTTCCTTTGATTATTTCTCCTGAATTTGTTTCTTTTCTTCATAGGACACTCTTTCACGAGATGATCGGTTTCACCACACTCAAAGAAAGTTAATACTTTTGGTTTCTTTGAAGAGTTAGAGGATTTACCTTTGAACTTAGATGACTCGACATTATCTCTATTAGAGAATTGCTTTTTCATCTTTAGAGTTCGTGCTAGTCCTCGAGTGATAAGAGCGAAAGGATCGTCCTCGTCATCACTTTCATTATCATCCGATTGTGCTTCTTCTTTCTTTGCTTTGATGGCAAGATTTTTTTATTTTTGAGAGAACTTCTCCATCTTCTTCATTCAATATCATCTCATGAGTAATAAGTTTTCTAAGAAGGTCATCCAATGGAAGTGTGGTAAGATTTTGAGCTTCCTTAATTGCAGTAACCTTAGGACCCCACTTGGTTTTCGGGAGGCTCCTAAGAACCTTCCTTACCTTCTCGGTATTAGAGAAAGTCTTTCCAAGTGAGTCGAGATTATTCATAATTTGAGTGAAATTTGTAAACATCTCCTTCACTAATTCGTCAGGATTCATCTTGAAAAGTTCGTACTGTCTGAGAAAGATATTGATCTTGCTCTCTTTGACTTGACTGGTGCCTTCGTAAGTGACTATTAGCTTGTCCCATATTTCCTTGGAACTCTTGCAAGAGGAAACACGGTTAAATCATTAGCATTGAGAGCACAATATAACAGATTCATAGCTTTCAAAGTCTTAGTGACGTTTTCTAATTCTGTTTGAATATATTCGGATTCAGGCTTCTCGACTTCTTTTCCAGTAGCATCAGTCTTCGTTGGAACGCGTGGTCCCTTCTTAACAAGGTCCCATAGCTCTAGATCTTGATCAATGATGAACATCTGCATCAAAGATCACCAATAAACAAAGTTATTGCCACATAAAAGAGGAGGTCGATTGGTTGATCTCCCATAGGCAAATCCTCCAACACCTATGGTAGACATGATAAAACTCACAAGATTGTTAGATTAAACAGTGAGCTCTAATACCAATTGAAGAGTCTATAAGGCGATGAATAATACTCTAGAAGAGGGGGATGAATAGAATATCCTCGATTTTTGCAAAACAAAAACTCTTTAGAGGAATTTCAAACCAACTTGTCAAGACCTTGATATTGCTATCAGATCTCAACAAAGTAAAACCAAACAAGATAAAATAAATGCGGAATGTAAAAGATGAACACACAAATTGTTAACGAGGTTCGGCATGAACTTAGCCTACATCCCCGCCTAGGGTTAACCAATACGTAGGATTCAAACACTTCTTAGTTCACTTCCTTTGAGCCTAGAACTTCCTAGAAGAACTTCCCTTTTTCTATACAAAGCATCACCGCTTCTATTCTAGCTCTCAGCCTTACAAGTGAAATAAAAGCTCTCACCAGACACCAATGTGTGTTTGATCGAGTATAAAATACTCTTAGTGTAAAAAGAATAACTTGTACAAGAAGTGCTTGTGTTTCCCTCAACTCTCAAACAATAAGCGACACTTAGACTTTATCAGAATGCACAAGAGAAACTGAGATGACGAATGCTTTAGGACAACTTGATCGTTTTAAAATGCTCGCTTCAATAATCCTTGTCTTCTGCATACAACTATATATATAGCCGTTTGTCTCCAAGGCTACGAGGGAGAGATCCAGATCCTCTTCTTATATTAGGAGACCTAATAAGCTGATCTCCACCCTCAAAAAATTTTAATGGTCAAGATTAAACCATCTCTTAAATTTTAAAAAAAAACTACCAATATTTCACCATCTACATCCCCATCCGCGGATTCCCAGCCAACCACCACCATTGCCATCACCGCCGCTCCCCGGTCCACATGCTACACCGCCCTCGCCGACGCTGCTCCCCAGTCCACCTCCTTGGTTCACCGCCCTCCTCGGTACTCCACCCCCCTCACCACCCGAAACCCTAGAATTTCGTGCTCCAAGTGAACCGCCTACGGCCATGTCGCCGCTCACGCCGTCGGGGATTCTCCGGATGGAATTGGAGAACTTCAATCCAACACAAATTACCGCTCACACCTTCTTAATCACTACTGTAGCAACCTAGATTGGATACATTTGAACACCGGCCTCTTGTTAAAATCACAAATTACCGCTGATTACCTCTACGTGGGGACTTGAAGAAAAGTTTGCAATCACATACAAAACTTCCACCATGCAATTAAAAAAATTCATTTTGTTCCACAATCCCTAATTAACCAAATCAGATTTCTCCAATTTCTCCTAATAGGTCGGCAATCGTTGACTGGATTTTACCAAATTTTGATTGATTTCGCATAATAGGTCGGCCGACGGTGGTGGGTGGGGTTCCAATTCACTATCAAACTTGTCAAATTTCAAAGAGGCGGCGGCGGGGGAGATTGCGGGGCGGAGAAAGGGGCGGCGAGGGGGAGCATCCCATGGGGAGTGGTTCACCACACAAAGTTGCCATTGACGCCGATGGCCACTCCAAAAGAGAAAAGGAGGCTTTTTTTAATTCAAAAAGATCTTGGCCATTGAATTATTTTGGGGGTGGGGATTGATTTATTAGGACTCCTTATATTAGGAGAGGATCCTAATCCAAGAAGAAGGACCGTAGAATTTTGAATACCTTCAAAATGATTCTTTCCATAATCTTCATTCCATGGGGGTGCTCCTCAAGATCTGATGAAATCGGCAATCCTGACTTTCATGGCTGATTGATCCACTTTCCTAAAAAAACGCTAGTAGGAATGACAAGTAAAAAGGTCTCACAAGGAATGTGAGCCCAATACTTTTAGATACACAAGCCTATGTATATTCGGCCCATCTCTTATTAAGAAACTTGCAAGTTAGCTTAAACAAAAACATCCAACATAATATCAACGAGCTAAGACATTCAAGGCGCAAACAAATTTAGTCTTAGTTTCAAGACCTAGCTTGAAACCAAGACATTGTTTTGTCTTTCATCATTCTTTGATATGACATGCAGGTTAGTAGCTCAAGGTCTTACAATCAAGGTGGAGTCTTCAGTATAGCGGCATAGGACACATTGCTTGGGAGAATTAATCAAGTAAGAAGTTTTACACTCTCCGATCATAAAGTTTTGCGGCTTGAGCTAGGTTTATTTAACCCCTACACCCATTTACTCCAAAGGAGGAAACTAAAGTTTTTTTGAAAGGAGTAGCATTGCATTAGATAGATTATCAAGTCCTCTGGTAAAAGTTCAGTTTTTATTAATGATTATTTGTAATGATTTAATATCTATGATAAAGTGGATTTGGTGTATTATTTTTTCCCTTTGAACTAGTAAAAAAAAACTCAACATATAAGTTGTACATGACCTCAAAATATAATGAACGCTATGTCGCTGCCCATGTAATATTCACTATCGGCCAAATTAGCGACTAACAAAATGGACCTTTAGGGACCTTAGTAGAATGAATAATGAATAGTCAAAGTTTATAGACGTAAGGAAAACGTATCAAAGTCAGGGACCAACTATGTAATTTATCCTACTTTTGTATCTTGTATCGGGATATCTTTTGATGGTCGAGGGAGGGTAAACTACTGTATATGCAAATGGCTTGATCATTTACTGATTATTGTCATATTGTGGTTGCTTGTTACTTTCATTTCAAGATATGCATAAAGTCTCGGGCTGAACCATTCTTTGCTAGTTGATTTTTTTTTTTTTGGTAGAAACCTTCTTTAATTTGATGGTTGGGATATGGACTCATATGGTTGTACTATAGTGTGAGAAACCCAGAATTTCGGTCGGGCTGAACCATTCTTTGCTAGTTGATTTATTTTTTTTTGGCAGAACCTTCTTTAATTTGGTGGTTGGGATATGGATGTACTACAGTGTGAGAAACCGAGAATCACGGTCGAGTCGTATAAAAACGGGGGTCGTATTGAATTTTTTTTTGTTTTTTTTTTTGTTATAAGGTCGGAATCTGGCACTTCAAATAAAAGTTTAAGCCATTGTATATGGGGCTTCCCCTACACAATGTCCGCTGTGTTGCAAATGAAACAGCTGTAAATTTGATCCGTTAAGGCTGTGTTCGACTGGCAGAGATTAGGAGATTTGGGGATGCCACTAGATGAAAAAATAAAACACAATCTCCTAAGCGGTGTTCAGTTGGCAAGAAATGGTGGAGATTGTGGAGATTATGAGATGAAAAACCGAGGAAAAAGAAATATTGGGAGGGCAAGATTATGGAGATTATGAAAATTTGGGGATTACCGAGATTTGTATCTCACCAAATTGCCCCTCTCTCCACATTTTAAGCTCCCCCATTTCAGATCTGGAAGCCGAGCCCCGCCACCCCATCTTCGTCTTTTTCCACTACCAATTCCTCTTCTCCCTCCCCTCTAATGTCCTCGTTACGCTTCAACGATGGCCGACGACATCAACTGTGGGAAGCAATGGGTGTAGGACGAGCTCGGGTCGCACAGATCTGGAGATGGGAGGTCGAGATATGGTCATAGCAAAGCCGACGGTTGCGCCTGGATGGGGCGGCCAGGCGGCGACGGGCCGGTGGCGGCCGACGAAGAAGCGTCCTCCCTCCGTCGACACCTACAGATCTGGTGGCGGCCGACGAAGAAGCTGACGGTTGCCAATGTTGACTTCCTAATTTGCGATTTTAATTTCGACAGTAGTTGCCGACGGCGTCGGAGGAGCCTCTAGGGACACTCGTCACTCGGATAAACCGCAAGGAGGAGAGGGTTGTTGTGTTCCATGACCATGAAGACGAACAACTGGGTGGCCTCAACTGGAGATGGGGGGTATAGGTTTTTTTTTTAATTTGGGGGTAGAAAGGTAATTTGTCACCTTTGAAATACAATACAATCTTGTGCCAACCAAACACCATTTCGAGATTTCCGCCCAAATAAATCTCCATCTCCTTCCATCTACAAAAATCCCATTAATCTACACAATCTATTTTCATCTCTTAACATCTACGAAAATCTCCATAATCTACACAATCCCTTATGACAGCCGAGCACAACCTTAGGCTGTGTTTGGTTGCACTAGGAGATTATGTAGATTATTGAGATTTTCGTAGATGGTAAGAGATGAAAATAGATTGTGTAGATTAATGAGATTTTTGTCGATGTAAGGAGATGGAGATTTATTTGTAGAGAAATCTCGAAATGGTGTTTGGTTGGCATTAGATGGTAGTGTATTTGGAGGTGGGAAAATGACTCTATTACCCCCACTTTTTAAAACCCAACACACCCCTCACCTTTCCGGTTATGTAGGTCGGTTGTGGAGAACTCCATCGACAGTCACCCCCACCCCCTGAAAAGTGTTGAGCATTTTGAGGAGTGACGATCGTCGAACTACGACGGCAGAAGACGCAGTCACCGCCACGACAAGCACATCGGTTCCGAGTGGAGCAAGACCGGTTGAGAAGCCTGATTGGTAGGCTTTTCTGCCGTGATAGCCGCAACCCCAACAACATCGGCGTTGAGCAGGTACGTCGTCATTTCAGTGTCATTCCTGTTGGTGCCGGATTTCCACCGGGAAGTAGATTAGGATTTCGGCAAACTAGGTTAGTATCCTTCTCCATTTGAAATAAACATGTGAATTGGGGACCCAACATAATTAGTGTTTGGAGAAATTGAAATTTGGGGCATTGAGTCCCGATGGCCGTTGGGGTGAAATTAGAGACAATTTAAGTACGAATTGGGGGGATGACAAACCAATCCCCGAAATCCATCAAGAAAATACAGTTGAGGCCGACTGTGATGACCGATTTCGTTGCGCTGTCGTGATGTGGGTCGTGTTTAGCTTGTGTTTTGGCCACCTACGAGATTGTAGCCTACAAATTGCTCTTGCGTGAATAATTATATGTCAATATTCCGATTTGCCGGTATGTCTGATAAGGTTTGTGAATGTGGTTTCGAACCATTCAAATTCGTGTCCTTGGTTGATGTGAATGTGATTATATGAAATACAAATTGATTTTGATGTGCACACGGCTGAGGTTGTTATTTGTGAGGTTGTGCCTAAAATGTTGGTATTGTTGAGTGCTAACGAACTGTTATCGGTACGCGAGTGTGTAGGAATGGCTTCAACAAGCAAGCCCCCACAGAAATAGAAGGAAAGAAAGGACAAGGCCCCAAAGGAGAAAGCGTTCCTTTGGACCCCAACTCTGCTGAAGCAATTCTTGGACCTGTTGATTGCGTATCAGCGGAAGTATGGGAGAGATCAAGGGATTAGCTGGGTCGTTCTGACTGTCCAGTTTGAGGAAGCGACTAGACAAAAGTGCGGCCCCAACACCCCTAAGAACAAACACGCAACTATGAAAGAGCGATGGAGGGACCGGAAAGACCTTAAGCATGGGGAGACTGGATTGGGCTGGGACTATGAAAGAGGGTGCATCAATGCCAGTGACGAGTGGTGGGAGCATAAAATTCAGGTTTGTAACGTACTAAAGTGCACGCACTTATGTTATTTGGAATAAGGTTATGCGCTTTCACCAAAGGTGTTGTGCAATGGATTGTAACAATTATGTCACCTGAACGTGTAGGAGAAGCCGAACTTTGGGAAACTGAGGAAGAAGTGTATTCCACCTGATTTGGAGCAAGCTTGGGACCAAATTTATGGGGGCACAGTTGCTACGGGGAAGCATTGCATCTCTCCGTCTATGGATCCGGCGTCGTCGGGCCCCGTACCCATGTCCATTACACAAGATGAGGTACAGCCGACGCAAGCCCCACGTCCAACAAGGGAAGAGGTAAACCTTGAGGACGACAAGGAAGAGATCGATGAATTCGACCTCCATCGCTTCCCGGACATGGTGAGGGGAGGAAGCTCCTCCGCACCCCGAGGCCCTGTGCAGCAGCCCCCGCCACCCACCTCCACGCCCGACTGCAGCTCCTTCCCTACCAGGTCCGGAAAGCGAGCCTCAGTGTCTAACGCCACCACATCAGTGAAGAGACGGTCCGCTAGAAGGTCCGTCGGGTCGGTCATGCACGATAGGCACATGGAGTTTGTGGAGGAGTCAACCTCGAATCTGCTGAAGTGTGTGATGCAAGACGACGTCGTGTCTATGAACAAACAAGTTAGTCGGGAGGCTGAGGTGATGAAGGTGCTTGACAAACTGGTCGCTGATGGATTAGTCGAAGATGAGAGTCCCTTGTTATGCTTCGCTATGGAGGCGTTGATCAAGCCCGAGCGTGCGAGGATGTTCCTGGCCTGCGAACGTAGCGACGCGATGCGTCTTGCGTGGCTGAAGTATCACTTTCGGAGGTGTGGCGGGGACAAGTAGTGGCCTCAATGCTGAAGAGTTGTCAAGACCATCTGTCGTGATACGCGAACAAGCATTTCAGTTTCATTTGTGTTTGCGAAAACTGCAGGGTGTAGGACCCAATTTGTGTGTGCTTTTCGAAGACTTATTGTTGTCGTTGTTTCCCTTTTATTTCGTGAGCTGGTTTCCGACGGAACCGGGTTGTCTGTGTGTACTTTTCGGTTTGACAGTATGATTTCATGAATGTTTTAAGTGCTTGGTTTATTTGTGTGTGGTTTTCGGATTGACTGTATCATTTCATGAATGTTTTAAGTGCTTGGTTTATTCGGTTTTCATTCCCTTATGTACCTCGCAGTGTGAATGTCATGGACTCCGACGACGAACAACACAACGGCAATTTCCTGGATTCCAACGACAAACAATACAACGCGAATTTCCTGGACTCCGACGACAATGCCATCAACTCGGAAGATGAACGCCGCAAAAGGAGGCGTCACTGTAAGACAGCTGCTATGGGTCAGGTGTTTGTGCTACTCGGACCGGTTTACAAGTACGAGCATTACTACAAGTACGTGCATAAGGTGTCGTGCTACAATTCCGCCTACACAGGTGCTCGCTGGATCCAAGACATACTCTCCCACAAGACCGATCTGCGATGCCTGCAAGTGTTTCGGATGCCTAAGCAAGTGTTCACGGCTTTGTGCTCGATGCTCGAACACAGGTACGGGTTGCAGGGATCGAAGAACATGTCCCCCATGGAGAAAGTGGCCATTTTTGTCAATACGATGGCATGGGAGTCATCTCATCGGGAGATCTGTGAGCGCTTTCAACGATCTACTTCCACCATCTGTGAGGTTATAGCCGACGTTGTCGAGTCCCTCATTGGGCGACACAAAGGGTGGGACGGTCTGGCCTGTGACATGCTCAAACCTGTAGACCCCAACTTCGGGGAGGTGCCGAAGCAGATCAGGGAGGACGGTCGATACAACCGCTATTTCAAGGTACTCTATCCCCCCATACGCAAATTGACATTGGCAATTACATAAATGACGGTCTTACCACCCTATGATTTTCTACCAGGGATGTATTGGAGCCCTAGACGGAACACACATTGAAGCATGTATTCCTCGTGAGGAGCAACTGCCTTACCAGGGCCGCAAGGGAATCACAACGTTCAACATATCCTAGCCATGTGCGACTTCGACTTGACTTTCACATTCGTGTCAGCCGGGTGGGAGGGCATCGCCCCTGAGTACCCCGGGTATGCACTTCCCCCACCCGCCCCCAGGCCGTTACTATTTGTGCGACAAAGGATACCCCGAGAGGGAGGGGTAAATGATCCCTTATTCGAAGACCAAGTACCATCGCGCGGCATTCACGCAAGAACCGGCGGACAACGAGAAGGAAGCATTCAACCAACGACATTCCTCGTTGCGGGGGGCAATTGAAAGGACGTTTGGGATATTCAAGAGTCATTGGAAGATTACAAAGCATATGCACAAGTACCCCGTCGACAAACAGGTTGACATCATCATCGAATGCTTTGCGTTACATAACTTGTTAACCATGCTCAACACCAATGACACTACCATAGACGACCCACATTTCAGTGGCACAACCTGGTACATGATATACAAACACATAATAACCGGCTGAACAAGATCGAAGGATGATTTACCTGCTCGTAGCAGGGAGCAGGCCTCTCCTCTCCGCCTATCCACCAATACTTCTCAGGGCAACCAGATGGCCAGCTTCCGGACGACGACATTCTCAGAACTGTGGAGGGTAAGAATAAACAGTTACATATGGTATAAAATGGATTCCTAACTGACTTTCCAATATATTATTCATCACATTTCACATTCCCCATTTCAAGCAGCAGGTAAACCCACTTCACTTCACTTCACTTCCCCGTTTCAATTTTATGTCATACATAGTTCAGCATACATAAATAACCATAAACACAAATTGTAAAACAGACAATAATTGCAACATAGTTGCCCCAAATCTGCAAATGCAGCCGAATTTGCACTCCCCTAATTCAGTTTCATGTAATTTGACACAACCAGGTATTCAAAATGCAAAACCAATAACCAGAAAACACAAAATTCATCCAAATGCAAGAAAAAACAAAATTCATCCAAATGCAAGAAAACACAAAATTCATCCAAATGCAAGAAAACACAAAATTCATCAAATTCCATTGTCGAAGAAGGTCGGTTGGGGGTTCACGGGTCGGCCATGTCGGGTTTGGGGATATCGGTGATTCCGATTTGGGGGTTTAGGGTTTTCACATTCACATTGTCGAAGAAGGCCGGTTGGGGTTCGATAGGGGAGGTGTCGGAGGTCGGGGTTTCTAGCCACATGGGGAATGTTGTCCCCACCGGTTGGGGTTTGACAAGGGAGGTGTGGGAGGTGGGGGTTTCAAGCCACGGGTTCGTCGCCTCCATTTGTGACCTTCGACAAGGAGGGCCTTTGGTTCGACGCCAGACCTCCGGCGTCCCCCTTACTCCGTCCCCGCCAGATAATGACTCCACGGCCGACCTTCTCCATTTCAGTCCGCCCAACAAGGTAGAACACCCAAAGGCGCCACCTTTTGCCGCCGTCGGCCGTCGACTACCCTAACCTGTACAGATAAATCGGAGGGAGAAGAGGAACTCACCGGTTTTGTCGATTTCGCCGATTGAAGACGTTGAAGACAAAGAGCACTGTTTGGAGATCTGGAGTCTTGGGGGGGGGGGGGGGGGACAATTGTGTGGAATGAGGGGCAAAATGGCGAGTTATAATTCTCCACAATCCCCTAATCCCTATAATCTTCACCTCCTAGATTCCATTTTCGCCAATTTTTCATCTCCTACAATCTCCACCATATTGTCGCAGCCGAACACCAGTTAGGGGATTGTGTTTTTTTTTAATCTCCCGCCATCCCCAAATCCCCTAATCTTGTGGCAGCCGAACACAACCTTAATTACGGGAACAGACTATATATATATATATATATATATATATATATATATATATATATATATATATATATATATATATATATAATATGGATCATGTGTACACAAGTCTTATTGTGTATCATGTACACAAATCTCAGCCTTTGGATCAAACTAAATCAAAGGCTTACAATAATCAAAATAAAGAAAAGAGAAAAGAAAAGAAAAGGGGAGATGTGAATAGTGACGGGAGAAGTAAATTTTTGGTTTTTTTTGTTATTTTCGGCCATTTTAAAAAAATATTTTTATTTTTTTTGATGTAATTTATTTTTATCTACCTATAGACACCCACTTTGCATATGTTTTGCGAAAAAAAAAATTACGATAACAATTGAGCTTAAGAGTTTTCGTTTTTTTGTGCCCAGTTTTATTATTCGGTGGAATTGGTGGGTTTTTTGATATTATTCATTAAATTATATATGTTTATTCAGTGGAATGTAGTGTTTTTTTTGTAGTTCGAAATCATTTGTAGCCACATTGAGCTTAATGGTGTTTGTATTATTCATGCCCATATTGATCATTTAGTAGAATAGGTGATTTTTTTGATATTATTATTTGAATTATGAATATTTACTCAATGGAATGTGTTTTTTTTTTACCAATTTCTTTGAATATGCTACCGAATAATTAATCGTATATATTATCATGGATATAGCTTTATTCAATGGTATAGCTTTATTATTCAATAGTATATATTAACATCGAATAATATTACTGAATAATATTGTAACACCATCGAATAATTAAGCTATACCATTGAATAATAAAGCAATACCATCGCATAATCCGTCAATACGATCGAATAATATAGTGATACCATCGAATAATCAAAATGACTAACCTACAAAACAGACTCATACGACTGAATAACCCTTCATATACTAGTGCATAATCATTCATACTCAACTGCATAATCATCTATGGGAATCAACAGCTCAGATTCCTCTATGGGAATCAACGGCTCAGATTTGTGTACATGATACACGTTAAGGGCTGAGTACACTGGAACCAACCCCTATATATATATATATGGAAATTTCGCGAGGTACCCCTGAGGTATTGCAATTTTCGCGGGGTGTACAGAAGTTTGACAATATTCGCGTGGTACCCCTGTGGTATTAACCTATTTCGCATCGCGCCCTTGCAATGTTAAAACTAACAGAGTCTGTGTTTCTCCGTTAGGTTTTATTTTTTTTTTTAAAAGTCTTAGCGATAGGCGATAGAGAGAACTTCTGCGATTTGCAAAACTCGACTGAGAGAGAAGATGGAGATACATCTGCTCGACACCGCGTACAACCTGGAGGGACTCTACATCAAAACCGGCCCCAAGACAAAGAAGGTATGTTGTGAATTAGGGTTTCGAATTTGGGATTTTGAATTAGAGAGAAATCTTTCGAATTGGGGATTTTCGAATTAGGGTTGTGTGATTTTGGATATTTTCGAATTTGGAATATGTAATTTTCGAATTGGGGATTTTCCCATGCCTCTTTCGAATTGTTGAAGAGTTTCGATTGATTTGCATTTGATTTGCATTTTGAAGATGCTTATGGGTTTGACAACTTGAAGCATACAAGTTTGATTTGCATTGTTTTGATTATTTTAAGAGTTCATTTGCATTGTGCTTGTTATTTCAGAATAAAGGAATGAGTAGTTTATCCTCTACAAGTTGGGAAACATTTGATAGAAATTGTGTGGAGAGTTTATTTAAAACTGAACTGAATTGCTTACCTTGTTAAACTGATTTCACAGACATTTAGAAAACAGATAGAGATCTAAATTTAAAGCTGAAATGAATTGCTCACCTTGCATATTTTGACTAAATGGTGTTGCATTATCAACTTGTTGTTGAGGAGTGAGGACAAGAAAAAGTTACTGGGAAGTCAATTAATTTTCTTTATATTTGGATGACAGGATTATCACAAATAGACATGTGTATTGGCTCTATTCTGTCTATCCTGCACATAAATTAGTCTATTTGGTTTCTTATTAGCATTGGTCAAGGCAGTGAACCAAACACCAATTTCTTGGGTCCTCTAATAGCTAGTTAATGATCATGAGAGGTAGGTTGAAGCTTCATGGGAGAAAGGAATAAATAGAAGTCTTTTCCTTAGATTGAGAAGATTAATATTATACTCCATAGTGTTTAGTTATACATTTTTATATTAGCCTATTAGCTCAAAGGGTAGAGCAATGTGTTTGCACACATTGATGTGGGTTCGAATCCCACATAGGCTACAAGTTATTTTTTCCATCATAGCTTTGGATGATTCTGGTAAGCAATATTCGTTTGACTAAGCTTGAAGGTGTGTCGATTTAATTATTTACGTTGTTTGATGCTTGGATGTTCAGTTAATGAAATGAATTTTAAACTTTTTGTATAAATTTTTTAGCTTCAGGCCAAAAGTATGTATCCGCTTGAATCTGTCTTTTGTTAGGATTTTTATCCTTACATAGCTGACGTTTTTCCACATCTAAAATCGGTTCTATATTTTAGCTTCAACTCCTTCAAGAATATTAAGTAAAGAGTGCTTTGATTTTCATAGAAGAAAGAGTGTTAGTGCTATATTTCTATTTCTATTTCTACATTTGCAGACAGATTCAACCAGCTGGTGTTTTTAGCCCAGCTGCAACTCATTTTTTGGTCACGTATAAAAGGGTATTAGCCATTACAATGCAATTGCAAGATGAGAGATTTAAAGTTCAAGATGCATGATAGGCATATCATCTTGCTCCATCTCCCCACTAAGCGGTTGTCCCTTGCAAACTTTAGTGGAATCATCTACAAAACTCAATATATATTAAAGGGCTCTAAATTCTAATTGCAAATGATCAAATCTGATTGTTCTGCTATAACAATATGAAGTTTGACAGAAAATTATGTTTCTGCATTCATATTTTTAGTTTATGCATTCAGATAATTGACATCAAAGATAAGAAAAACAGAGCTAAACTGAAAAGTGAATGAGTTCAACACCATAATCATTGCAACAAATTAAGAACTTGTAGCCTATGTGGGATTTGAACCCACATCGATGTGTACAAAATACATTGCTCTACCATTTGAGCTAATAGGCTAATATAAAACAACTTTATGCTAACGATTATTTTTTGTCATGACAGTTCTAATGCAACAGGTTCATTTCATTGTAAATCCTCGTTAACACCTCCAAGAAACAGATTGATGGAAAATAAAGGAAAACTTGCATACACAGTGAATTCAATGGCATCATGAAGGAAACAAAAAGAATAATTTACAGTACCTGTTAAACACTATGGCGTACAATATTAATCTTCTCAATCTAAGGAAAGAGGACTTCTATTTTATTTCTTTCTCCCTTGAAGCATCAATCCTTACACCTCTAATGATCATTAACTAGTTGTTAGATGACCCAAGAAATTGGTGTTTAGTTCACCACCTTAACCAAGTCTAATAAGAAACCAACTAGACTAATTTATGTGCAGTGTAGACAAAATTGAGCCAATACATGTCTATTTTTGGTAATCCCGTCATCCAAATATCAAGAAAATTACATGTAAATAAAACAATTGCATTAAATAATCAAGAACGGTGGTGGCACAAGGCTAGGCATAGGCTACCAATATTGTTATATGAACCCAAAAGCAATCTCAAGCCAAAGTGAATCCAAATTAATTATAATGTTATATGTTATATACCAAACATTGGCATCCAATACCAACTATTTAGATCAGCAGAAGTAATCAAACCCCATAAACAGATAACTCATATTCAAAAGAGAAAAAAACTGATAGGGGATATACCTGCAGGCTGCTGCAGCAACAAAATGCATTGGAGCAAGTACATAAGACGAGGGTTTTACACATTCTCAATTGAATCGGACCACGAATTCCTATCCCCAAACCCCAATTCTCAATTTACAACAAAGCATGGGATGATAGAAATCCGAATCCTCAAATTCACAAACGTGTATTTAAAATCCCAAATCCGAAACCCTAATTATCAAAAATTTTCAAAGACTACTTACCTTCTTTGTGTAACCAATGACTCCAACTTCTCCATCCAGACTCTAGTCGGCGCCGAACTACCTATTTCGCCTTCTCCCTTCGAGCTTCAGCGGTGTCTCCTTCTCTACCTGCGAGGCCGTCTCTGTGCCGCCGCTCTTCTTCTCTCAATCAGGGCTGCGTGTTCTTTGCAATCCGCCCCTCCTCTCTAGTGGATCTGGCGCGGCCTCCAACTGCAGTCGGCGTCGCCGGCCGGCGTGAGTTGCCTTCCCCTTTCCTCCTTCCCCTGTCGACCTGTGTGACTGTGTCCCTCATCTCTGTATCGCATGTCGCTTCTTTCTTCCTTGTTTGGCATCAACAACTAGCATCCTTCTTTTCTTTTCTTTTTTTTAACAAAAAAACCGAGGGAGCTGTTAACTTTAACGTGGGAGGGGTACGAGGCGAAATTACCATAACACTCAGGGGTACCACGCGAATATTGTCAAACTTCTGTACACCCCGCGGAAATTGCAATACCCCAGGGGTACCTGGCGAAATTTCCCATATATATATATAGAAAAGTTATTACTCCCTCCGTTCGGCAAAACTTGTCATTTTAGCTTATTTCACAAGTTTTAAGGCAATTAGCAAATGTACTAATTTACCCTCAATTATTACCCTTCTTTTTTACTTTATCGAAAACTACAACTAACAAACCATCAATCACATCAAGGGCATTTTTGTAAAGTGAAGGGAAAAATATCTACAATGACAAGTTTTTTTGAACAAAATTAACACCCTAAAATGACAAGTTTTGCCGAACGGAGGGAGTATAAAATTAAGGGGAATTATTAGTAAATGCCTCACTTTGATAATTGTTTGCAAAAATACCTGGTTTTGAAAACAATTGCATCCAAATTTGAAAATTTGTAAAAATACCTTATTCAATTATCAAAACTACCCACCACCCCAAAAAATCAGGAGAAAAAAAAGTAAAATATTTTTGGTATTTATTAATTTTTTATATATTTAAATTATATTAAATAATAATAAAAAATCTGCAATTAAAAACAAATTAACAAGATCCACCCCGACCCCAATCTCTAACTCGTTGGTGCCCGACCCCAAGGGCTGCCGTCATCAAGCTCTTGGCCTCTCCTCGCTCCTCTGGCCACCGGCCACTCTCGCTGATCGAGTCTCTCTTCCCCGGCGTGGTGGCTACGATGCTTAGTGGCTGGCTGCTGCTAAGTGCTGCTCCGATTCCGAGTCCCCGCGGCTGCGAACAGTAGGCCCTTTTCCAATTGAAAAAGTTAGTTTTTTGCACCTTAGAACTTATATTTTGTTAATGGTTATAAAATATACGTACAATATACTAAGATAATGGTTATAAAATATTTAGACAATGGTTGAAAGTTATTTAGACAATGGTGAAAGTTACTTAGACAATGGTTTAAAGTTACTTAGACATCGGTTAAAATATACGTACACAACGGTTTCAATATACTTACACAACGGTTGCATTTGTCTTAGACAACGGTTAACATGTACCTAGACAACAATTACAATCTCCTTAGAGAACAGTTAGAATGTGATTAGACAACGGTTAAAATCGGATATCCTAACTCGAGACAACGATTATATTGACCTTAAACAACGGTTAGAACCGGTTAATATGATTCAGAACCAATTTTGGAGGTGCGTAGACAATGGTTATCCGAAATCTATCACAACAGTTATAACCGTTGTCTAAGTGAACCGTTGTGATAAACTCAACCGTTGTATTTTCAAAAACCACACGGGCTGATGCAACGGTTCCAAAACCGTTGTGCGTTTTGTAAAATAATCGTTGTGTAAGGGCTTTTTGTACTAGTGTGTTAATGTGACAATATTGTAGTTTAAGATATATATTGACAATCCTTTTGTAAATATGGTTAATAATCCTGAAGATATGATTGACCATATCTTCATTGATTCTCTCCCTTATTATAACTTCAATACTGTAAAAAAAAACCTACAACCTTGTCACTATGAACATTATTCCTGTCGTTGTGAATAAATAATTTTGTCATTTTGGACAAACCTTTAATTTCTAGTTATGATATGGATAAAATTGTATCTTTATTCTCCTCCATATTATAGACTCCATCTGATCCTGTCATTATTAATTATTAGGTTTGTCATAAAAAATCTATATCCTGTAAAAAAAAAAGTTTATTCCTGTCACTTTTGATTATCTTACTAAGGCAATGATTTTCATCCGGCTAGTTTTATTATTCTTAAATTTCTGAGAAAAAATATTAAAAACGTTATTTTAATATGTATTTCATTTTTTTATATATTTTTTTACTTTTCTTTTAATTCAAAATTCTCATTTTAATGATTTTTACATTTAAATTTAAAGGTAAAATCAGTCATTATTTTTTAGCACAAATGACATATTTTTTTAGCACAAATGACCCATCTATTCTATTCTTTTTTGCTATTCTCAGAAAACGGATATATTTTTTCAAACCGAACACCGATTTGGGGTATTTATGCAAATCGGCCTAA
The DNA here is from genome assembly GCA_037127255.1 of Persicaria tinctoria. Lineage (NCBI taxonomy): Eukaryota > Viridiplantae > Streptophyta > Magnoliopsida > Caryophyllales > Polygonaceae > Persicaria > Persicaria tinctoria. The sequence goes on from JBANSL010000006.1 coordinate 39,718,885, forward strand.
AATTAATGAGAAAGATGTAATTTTAAATGAAATAAATATATAAAATTGTGCCCTCTCCTCGAATTTTCTGAGTATGCCACCACACACACTAGCTAGTTTTGTTAGGGGGGTGGAGGGGGGGGAACATGGTTGTGTAAAGAAACTTTGGTGGGAGCCTGTTGCGCTATATAAATAGAGTGGTGGGCCGGGCATTTATAGCGGTGATGAAATTCCACTCCTTCCTACAGCTATAGTCTGTACTTATTATACAAGTTTGAATACCAATTTTAGTTATTTCATATTCGATATATTACTCACAATATAATGTCATTATCCCAATCGTCAATACTAATCAAGGCGTGTCCGACTAGTGGCATTCCCTACACCAAGTTTCAAGGTATATCGATCTATTAATATATGCTGCATTTGGTATACTGTATATGATCGAATTCATCGTATATCATCACTACTGTAAATGTAGCTAGCATACCCTACATACACCATGCTGCAAGTAGGATTTTTTAAATCGGTTTTCTTTTGTAAATATTTCCATTTTGTCCTTGCAAATTGTTCTCCTTATTTATATATGATTTGTCTTTTTTTTTTTTAATTTTTACATTTTTTTGGGAAAACATCTTTCTTACCCATAAAAGTTTTTGTATGGTTATGTTTCATTAAGAATAAATATTATTAGTATAATCATCATGTGATGGGGCTTTTTTTTCCCAATAAAATCTTAATAATATAGTAATGAATGAATTAATATGATAAATTTAAATAAAATATTATAAAAATGTAAGTACTCCCTCCATCACCAAAAATATGTCGTTTACTATATACTTTTACACAAGTTTTTTTTAGAATGATGAAACTATATAAAATATCAATTTTTTTTAATTATTTTGGCCTCAAAAAATATTATAGATGTAAATAAAATAACAATGATTAAATAATTACTTTTGATATAAATTTTGTTTCCATAAAAAAAATAATAATCTAGATATAAATAAAATAAAGCTTATCAAATACTACATATTTATCTATTAATATTTTTGGTAAGTATAACTATGAAATATTTTTTATTTATATTTTTGTGAATTAACTAAAATAGTTATAGATAAATCGTTACTTATATATATCTCTTTAGAAACTATGACAACATATTATTTTATCAACTTTTTCCCTAGAATCAACCACAACACAACACATAGGATGCTATGTATCGATTTTAGTATATGTATATAGATAGATTGGTCTTAGAATGAAACCTCATTCAACTTGTATGCTCTGCTTGAGTTAGTGCATGGTATGCTTGGATGTGTGGACTCCTATATAATTATATGGCTTGAGTATATATTTTGAGCTACTTAGACAGTTGCACTTGAGGGGATATACGTCGGCTGCATTATGCGTTCAGATCTATAAACCCTAATGTTATATGGCCGGTCTATAATTTTAAATTATAACTTTTATATATACTTAGGTCACCCGCTTCTCTTGTGGAGGATTCATACTTGCCATGAGGTTCAACCACTTAATGAGTGACGGAGCTGGCTTATTCCAATTCCTTGCTGCAATTAGCGAGTTGGCTCGCGGCGCCTCCTCCCCTTCCGTCCTCCCCGTATGGCAACGCGACCTTCTCACCTCAAGCGAACCCCGTGACAATGGATTGACGATTCCAATCAACGCCCAACATGCTTTTGAACCGCCCCCAGAGGATATAGTTTGCAACAACTTCTCGTTCAGTGGTAGTGACATCGCCAGGTTGAGGGCTCGCATCACACCACACCTCCGCCACTGCACTGCCTTTGAGCTAATTGCAGCCACAATTTGGCACTGCCGAACCATCTCCCTTGGGTACGAGCCCAATGAACAAGTAGGCTTGGGATTCACTGTGAACGCTAGACTCAAGTTCAGGCCTCGGCTACCTGTGGGTTACTATGGAAACGCATTCACTGCGGCTGTAGCAGTTTCCCCAGCGGGGAAGATCTCCTCCGACCTAAGTTGCGCTCTTGAGCAAGTGAAGAAAGCTAGAGGTACCCTCACAGAGGATTACCGTAGATCATTGGTTGGTCCTGGGATTTTGAGGAGCAGGAGCCAACGCCTCCTGCTTGAGCAGCCGAACGTGTATTTGATCTCCGACGTATCGCAACTTGGGTTGTTGAATCTAGACATTGGGTGGGGGAACCCCATCTATGGAGGTTCAGCAAACAATAGTGATGTACCTCAAATGATTTCCTTTATCTCATCTTATGGGAAAGAAGAGGGGAAGGAAGTGAAGTTGGCGCCAATGTACTTGTCAAAGGATGCAATGGACAGGTATATCAAGACCCTTGACAACTTACTCAAAGATGAATAAGGATTCCAACTTATTTATCTACACGCATCAAATTATTTGTTGGATTCGAGTTTCATTGTATTATTATATATTTATATTGCAAGTTTTATGACTAATTTGGAATGTAATATCCACCTTTTATGTTTGGTTTGTATGGATTAATGTACTTTTATCCATATGTTAAATGTTAATGTAATGTCTATTTTAATCTTTATTTTAGTACGTTTATGAAGCTTTAAGGATTTTAGATTTGTCTAAGGCTATGTGACACTTATACATGCATAAACATATCAAGCCACCACCTAGATATATAGATATAATACATATTAGAATTATGCCAGTCAAAACTTGTCCTTATATGTATTATGTGAGGAATTAAGGTTGCACTTATCAAAGGGGTCCAATTAAGGTCGAAGTGTCTTTTAGTCTGGTTTAAACACAAGGATCTAGATCGGTCCTAAACAGAAAACCGAAAGCAATGAAAGAGCGAGGAAACACGATATGTTTATGAGGTTTGGGCTAATCCCTACGTCCCCAACTCTAGTTGTAATCCAAAATGCTCTAAAGGCCAAACAAGATAACAATACAAGGATCCTAAGAGGGCAACTACGCGACATCAAATGAAGAAACTGAGAAGCATAAACAAGGCATGTAATGAGCTCCCAGGCTCCTTTGGAGCAGCATCTATAGGCCCGACTCAATTTTAGGGTTTGCTGCTCGAGAGTTTATAAAGCCTTGATGGGAGCAACAGTCGGAAATTGGAACGTTGGGTAGAGGCATGTGCTTGGGCTTTCAAGCCCACCGCAAAAAGTCTTGTTTAAAAGTATTTAACCTAAACCCAACTATTGCCTAGTAAACTAGAGTTACGATCTCAACATACACTACAAAAAAAAAAACACACAAATTAGCAACGGCTTTTTACCGTGGGAAAAAGTGATATTGTTGTGGCCAAATGGGATTAGCCACGGCCGTAGCGACGACAGGACATGCGTGACCAAACCTGCGGTGGCAAAATTCTTGTAGCAACGGAAACAACGTACCGTGGCCAATAGTTAGCCATGGCAAAGCGACGACAGTATGCCGTTGCTAAATTATTTCCGGGGAATTAAAAAAAAGTACTTTTTAGCCCGGTTTCTTTAGGTCCGGGCTAAAAAGTATCATTTTTTCTAAAAAAAAACAATACGTAGCTATATTTTTTCAAGCCAATGCTAAAAAACCTCCAAAATGATATAATTAATTAATTATACAAATTTACATGTGTAACAAAACATCCAAAACCACATAATTTACGGGAAAAAAATATATAAAATACACAATATACCCTTTTTTAGCATTTGTAGCATTCGTTGTTTTCATCCTTTGCTCAAGGTTGCAGCAAGGCACTCTACCTCCTACCAGGGGAAACATATAGCATTAGCACAATACAAAAGCAGGCTAGATTTCAATTGCTAAACAAGTGACATCCTGACATCCTGACCCTAACAAACCTAACATTGTTAAAACAATATATGGTGTAGTGGAGGATAAGACATAGAGGAAGTAGACAATTCATCATGGGATTATATTGTGCAGGTTATAGCGCACACACTTACATCTAAGCCAAATGAAAGCAAAATCATGAATTTAGATAAGAAAACAAGTGAAAACTATCAGATGCCATGTGCTGATGTGCTTATAGAAAAACCCGAATTACACTGTATTATTTTTCTAAGCATACCCGAATTAGACCTTTCTAAACTATACCCTACAAATATAAGATAGAAAAAACCGATTTAAGATAGATTTAAAATTTAAATCAGATAAATATATTTAGTACATGTATGGAGTTTGTGAAGGTTATTTTTATGTACATGTACATGAGTGAGTCTGGCTCTTGTTCTCTTTTAAAGTTAGACTTCTCAGAGTTGATCCTATCTATTGTCATCAAAGACTTGACACAAATTAATTTATGTGGGCAAAAATAAACTTGAACATTAAGTAGATGAAACAATGGTTATACAACATAAAATTGAAAAAAAAGGTAACACCTACTAAAATAGACATGTCTGCACTCTAGAAAGATGACAAGAGAAGCATTTCAAAAGTTTGTATCTCCCTCAAGATTAAAAAACAAAACTTATATGATCATTTTTAGAAGATTTTTCATCATTAATCTCAAAACAAATATTCAGCGTTTGCGTGCAATGTTCAAACTAGTCGAGACATGAAATTCTTCACATACCCAAACCTGCAAAGGATCATCAGATGACCTCAAGTTCCTCTTTCAGACATCAATTTTCAGTGGCGAATCTCCAACTCCAACAGCTGAAACCCAAGAACCGATTTGGAGTATTAGTGCTAACATCCCTAACAGGAAAAAAAAGAACATGTTTCCCTTCATCCATGTTAGTAAAAACCACAATTGATTAAAAAATGTATCGAATTAAAGTAAAACTCATCTGAAAACATATATGAATTGATGTGGCGTGGTATATATCCGAACTCACGGCCTTAGAAGCGATTTCGCCCCGACCACGGTGCAAGTCGGCTTCAAGCATCGCCCCCAAGGTTACACAACACCTCCGATCGCGTGCACTCGCCAAAGGAGGTTTGGAACTTTTCAGGAACCCAGAACGTTTTAGATGAAGGAAGAAGATGAAGACATCCATCTTCTGTTTTAGAAAACTGAAGACTAGTTTTTAAGGAACTGGACGTGGGTGAGGAAACGCTCCCACTATCCCTAAAAAACATCTAGTCAAAAATAAATCAATTAACTATAAAAAGTGAATTTATAAAAATATTATTTTATAAATTAATTATAAACCCGCACAAAAAACCTCTTTATAAACCATCTTCCAAAAGTACTCCACAGCCAATGTAGGATGACAGAAACCTCAAAGCCTTTAATAAAAACCCTTTGTTCAAGCATTATTTCCAACAATCCCCCACAAATGCGAGAAACTGGGTTTTAAATAACTTTGAAAACAACGTTATGAGCTGGTTTTATGGAAGAGATACTTAAATGTCGGTGAACAAGTCTTGAACCAAACACATAGTGAAGTTGAGTGCCTCCCTCGTCATAGAAGTGAACAAGTCTTGAACTACTAGACTTGAGAGGTGATCTCAACAGCACATACCTCAACCATGATCCTGATAGTTCCGCGATAAGATCCTCAAATATGTATGTGGTCATCTCATACCTTGGGTGCTGAAGAGTGCTCTAGGAAGACCACCCTAGTCTTCCATAGAAGGCGACCAACTCCTTCACACTCTCGTAGGTAGCTCCATCAAGTCTATCTCACATAGACCACCCTTATTAGGGCTATGGAACCATTAAGAGCATTACGCTCATCCTCTTCCATATTCGGTGAATCCATCAGGTCCTTCTCAATAGGACCACCCAACTCTGGGCTATGGACTCATTAAGAGTACATGACTCAACCTTTTTCAATACACCTGTCATGGGAATGAGACGTGGTGTATCTCTCCTCATATGGGTGAATCTCATTCCCTTAGACAACTCAAAGGCTAGTCTCTTATTAAGCCCTTTTGTCAATAGACCATCAAGTTCCTCTCGGACCTCACATTCTCCAAATAGATGACACCATTCGCAATCACCTATCTCATAGCTTCATGTCGAATCTGCGTGTGTCTCTTCTTGCCAGTTTCTGTATTGCTAATAGCTACACAAAAACAAATGTGAGTCACAATGTAGAGAATTAGATAGAGCTTCATGCCCCCACAAGGTAAATAAGCCAGTTATAACATTCTCAACCTCTCTCTTTTGTCCAACTAAATCTAAAACTATGATCTCATATACATTTCATAGTTGATCTAGCAAATATGACAATTTTGATGATTTTCACAATATAGCACCACCACATAATGTCAAAACAAAACCACTAGTGGAGCTATAACATCATCATAATAAGAATGTTCGGTCATACTGGCACAACGATAAAGCTATCAAACCTTCTCAACATTTCTCTACATAATGGAATGAAGCAATTTCATTTTTCTAGTTTCTTCAACACTTAGAAATACATCAACTTCACTCCCACATAATGTCAAAGCGAGAGGAAATAAACTTCTTAGTTTCATTTATCATATGCATCTTAGTGCCAAATATCATCTCATATTCACGTAAAGGCACATAACCAATGTAACACATATTGGTATAAAAACATGCATTATGTACACAAAACCAAAACTTCAACACAGGTCGGAGCATTTCTAATATGCTTGGTTAAAACCATATATTGATTTCTTAAGTGAGCAAAATTCTCCTTTCTTGGAACCGTATGCCCGTAGGCTGTTCCACATATCTCTTTCTCTAGATCGTCATTTAAACCACAATTTAACATTCATTGATGTACTGTCTATTTAATTAGATGCTAAAGCAAATAATAAAAGTAAATGACAATCATAATCAGTTGAGAATATGCATTAACGAAATCAATTTCATATTTGTATGAATCCTTTAACCACTAGTCTTGCCTTAAACCTTATAATAGAACCATCTGTTCTATAAAATTCCTTTTAGAGATCCATTTACACTTAATGGTTTTGATATCTCTAGGCAAGTCAACTAGTTACCAAGAAGGGATACACATAATATATTCCAATTCATTGTCTATAGCATCTTTTGGAAGAAACTAGTATAGGTTGAACTCATAACCTCTTTATGTGTTCTAAGTTCATCTTCTAACTTAAGAACATAAATAAGAGGTACCTCACTTTAATTCACATGTACGAGTTCATCCAACAGAGTTGTCTCAAACATAAACTCACGTCTAGTTTCAATTATATGTCTATTACTCCTCTAAGCTTATTAGATTCATTCTCATCATTTGAATCAAGTAAAGACAAAGATATAGACATAAGCACACATACAGGAATACTATTATGATTTTACTTAAAAAGTAAGCATCGTTAAAAAATTCAGCATCATGATATTCACACGTATTTATGTCATCAAAGCACATAAGCAACACAATTGTTTTCATCATAACCAACAAGTACATATAAACATAATCAACCATATTAGATCCAACATCATCTCACTTATAGGAATGTACAACCACTTTAGTGTAAACACCCCCACATTTCTCATATACACTAGATAGACTCTAAGTCATTTCCACACCTTATATGGGGTTTTGTCTAACTTCTCTTGTGGGATCTTACTTCCTACCTCTATCGGATCTAAAACATTTTGGTTCTATTCAAGTTGGTTTTATATATCATATGTATATGTCAAGAACAATTCTTCCTATTACACCATAGATCTTCACAAAATACACGAAACTTGGTATATCTAGAGATCATCAATTAATGTGATATAGCACGTACCTTTACCACACATGCTTTTAGAGTTTAACAATAAATTAACTCAAACAATCTAGTGGTCCTCTCAATTACGGGTTTAAAAGGCATTTAGCACGTTAGCATTTATATACATATCACATTTATTTTTATCAACAACAACCAAGTAAAGAACGATATATGATATATCAACTAAATTAGGCTAAGCTCACCTTATATGCCTTGTCATGTAAGAAGAAATCCTTACTCATTGATAGCCTGAATGGTAAGGTCATTTCATCACGTGTTGCTTGGCCTAGAACTAGAGACACCAGAGCGTCTCTTAGCTAAACTCCGTTGTAGAGTCATCACCACCATTATGGATTGTCGTTCCTTTCCTCAACCCCTATCAACCAACTTTTGTCATTGATGTGCCAACACAACTCCATCCACATTCAACTCGTGTATTTGGTCCTCGTACCATCACAAAATGTCACAAGTTATGCTGAGATTAACCCACTATAACAAAGGAAACCCACTTAGATAGAATACTGCAACATATGACACGTACATGACTATGTTTTTGTCACTTTGCATAAATTCAAATGAGTTTCATGCTTCAACTGTGATGGAATTCACAAGACAAATCGATGATGATTATATATAAATATATTCTTTCCATTGAAGACAAATTACATATATATGCAATTAATATAGATACCTACTAGGTCTTCAATTAAGAAATTCTACTCAAACAATCGCCCTTAGTAAATCAATCAAATCAAGTAGATCACTACATACTTTGGTACTTTCATTAGTACTAAGCAAGATATACTGATTAGTAATTACACTGAGCTCGACATATGTGTATATATATTTATATATATGTGCCATGACTTTGGTAAGGGGTGTACTTACTTGGCTCATTGCAAACTCACCGGCTCAATACAGGAACACTTGCTTATCCAATACTCAATTTTTCGTCATTCAAGCCCCGAAAGAATAGAGCCATTTATGTCCATAACATCAACCCTTGGACTCTTTGACAACCTCATAGCTTTGGATTTATTGGTCTATTGTAAACTCACATCATCACGTGCGGCTTAGCGACCGAATTAAGCAAAAAAGATGCAAAAACCTCTTTGAGCAAAGCTCCATCATAAAAACACTAGCAGCCCGACTCGACTCAGTCCAAAAGTCCCGACATGCAACAACTGCGACAAGGTCTCAAGCTTCTCTTGTACCAGTATCTCATGCACAAACACAAATCCAAAATTACACATCAACATCAAAATAAAATGAATGACACATAAACAAAACACTAGCTTGTATATGGAATCATTTCCAAGCTCAATGAATATGACTGTACATACATATATATGCACAGTTAAAACATCAAATTATGTGGGTCACCCAATCAATTAATTAGCCAACCAATATCAAATCGACCATCACCCTCAAAATCTATTTAATATGGTTGGAATTAATAAATCACATTGGAATGGAATCGAAGCAGGACTGCAGGAGTGTTCTCCAATTGATCACCAAGTCGGAATAGATATGCTACTCTCAATTTCCCACATGGATTAATTAATTAAAAATAAAAGTTCAATTAATTAACCATCACTAACCGTTTAACCCGATATATCAGTTCGTCGTCAAAGCACTCGCCGGGAACGACATCTCCGTCACACTAAAGATTCACCGGAGGACCAGCGGAGGCGACGAGGAGGACATCCCCTGTACTGCAACGACAACAATTCCGACGGCGAGGAGGATGAAGACGAAGAGCCGGAAGTGCCAGCGATATTTGACACCTCAGAGAGATCGTTCGAGACTTCGGATCTGACGCCAGGCGATCTGTTCGTGTCTCCAAATCCTCGGGGTCGCTGATGGACGACGCCACTTGCATCTCTTCCACGATTACCGCCGCCTCCTTCGCCCATCCGTTCATCCTCGCCTCCCCTGTGCAGCAGGATCTCCTCAACAGGACTGAACGGCGAACGATGTTGTGCGTTTCCTCCACCGTCGCCGGCGAGGGCTTGAAGATGCCATCCATCAGATCCAATTGAGCAGCGTCGTAGCATTTGATACAAACAAGGAACCTTCTGACTCATCCCAAATCAGAAGAAGATGGACATCGATTAATTCAATCGGTAAATACTAACATAAAGTCGCTTCTAAATTGTTATAAAAACCACAATTGATTAAAAAATGTATCGAATTAAAGTAAAACTCATCTGAAAACATATATGAATTGTTGTGGCGTGGTATATATCCGAACCCACGGCCTTAGAAGCGATTTCGCCCCGACCACGGTGCAAGTTGGCTTCAAGCATCGCCCCCCAAGGTTACACAACACCTCCGATCGCGTGCACTCGCCAAAGGAGGTTTGGAACTTTTCAGGAACCCAGAACGTTTTAGATGGAGGAAGAAGATGAAGACATCCATCTTCTGTTTTAGAAAACTGAAGACTAGTTTTTAAGGAACTGAACGTGGGTGAGGAAACGCTCCCACTATCCCTAAAAAACATCTAGTCAAAAATAAATCAATTAACTATAAAAAGTGAATTTATAAAAATATTATTTTATAAATTAATTATAAACCCGCACAAAAAACCTCTTTATAAACCATCTTCCAAAAGTACTCCACAATTAACCAATGTAGGATGACAGAAACCTCAAAGCCTTTAATATAAACCCTTTGTTCAAGCATTATTTCCAACAATCCAAAAGCATAATTTAAAGAAGATAAATAGGAATGAAAGGTCTAGGCAGAGAAAGCAAGGAACTGACAGGAAGAGATGATTAGATTTCAGTATCACACTCACAGTGTGTTCTCACTAGTCCATTCATGTGGATAAATCCTTCCAAGGTTGTCATGCTAATATAGGAGAAATTTTGCAATATTTCTTCCTGCTCCACTAGATCACGATGTCCAACATTTCACAAACTCTTCATATATTCTCTACAATGGACATTATTAAGCAAATGAATCAACATGTAACGGTATTTTGTGTAAAATAAAACTGTTTTTAGTGCATTTAATAATTCAAATCACAAATGATATATGTGCACAAGCTTAAAAAATAATTGACAGTATAAATTTCCAACATGTTCTTTCCATTTCCTCCCACATGAGGAAACCAATATAGAATAAAATTACTTAACCTTAAAAATGAAGTCTGGTCTAACTCCGTCTCCACATGGACCAAATAGCAATAAAAACAACGCACATGATCAACCATGTAGACAAAGAGAGAACCATGTGCAATCTTCTTTAAAATAAAAATAGGTTTGAGTTAGTGGATATTTTAAACTCCAAATGAGACAATTACCAAGAGAAAACATATTTTATTATGTAAAAATCAATGCACCAAAGAGGAAGAGATGGCTCTTGTTCTCTTTTAAAGAGGAGAGGCATGATGAAGAAGAACAGAGATCCAAAGGAAGAGGGAGACTGAAAGGAAGGGTGAGGGAGATGGAGACCATGGAGGCGAATAGAGCGAGGGAGTCTGGAAGATAGGGTTAGATTTTAGACGAAATGGAGATATGAGTTCTTTCTATTATTTAAAAATTAAATATAAAGTATATGCTTAGCCACGGAACTCTATCTGTCGTAGCAAATATTGCTCAGCCGAGGGAAAAGTAGCAACGGAAACCCATGGCCATGGCAATACCATAGTAAAAACCAACTCAATGGCCACGACAAATCTATGTCGTTGCTACTATATGTGGCTAACTTGATTTTTCTTAACAATTGGCCACGACAAAGCTCTGCCGTTGCTACCATTCGTGGGTTTTTTTTTTTTTTTGTAGTGGTATTATGTTTAAATGTGTACATATGAGTGTAAGTGTAAGTGATGCTCCGGATATATTTGTAATGTTATATGTGGACTTCAGCCCAAACCTAGCCCACCAACAAGAGATCCTCTATATAAAGACATCAGCTCTAGGGCCACCACCTTCATTCAAGCTCTTCACCTAGAGAGAGAGAGAGAGAGAGAGGGGGGGGGGGGGTTATTCCTAGCTGACAACGAAAATTTCTCTCCACCACTAGATAGATCGAGAGTATTTGGTGACCAACATTAGAAAGAAACCTTTGGATTATCAAGTTTTGTTCCTCATTCAGGCGGCCAACTTAATTTGGTGCGATCTAGATTATTTGTTGCCTGGTAATAACATATGTGTATAAAGGTATATTCTGAACAGAAAAGAAAGAAAGGGTCATCTTGTGTAATTAGGGAAAACAGAGGGAAAGGGGCTATAAAAAGCCATAAGTTGTAACAGTTTAGATCAACTCTGATTAATCTGCTTCTTCTTCCCGATTGTAAACTTTCTCTCTTGAATTCTGAATACAATTTGATCTGTTTTCATGGTATCAGAGCGAACAGTGTGAGATCGGGTTGCTAGTGTGATTCTCCGTTGAAGGTTCGACGGAAAGTAGGGTTGCTGTGGGCGGCCTTGGTGATCGTCGATGTTTTTTTTCGCTGTGAATCTTGGTGATTCGCAATGGATGATGGAGGTGTTTTCCGGTCTGGTACCGATCATGGATCGCAGGCATCTGTGAATGATCCTTTGGCTCTTGCAAACTCGGATAATCCGGGGGCGCAATTGATCGATCACGGTGCAATTCTCTGGGATGGAGTCGAGGAATTCGCCTAGCGCTTGGTGCGAAGAACAAGTTAGGGTTTATTAATGGGTCTCGCCCTAAGCTAGCGGCGGGATAGGTGGATTTGCAGAGGTGGCAGCGCACCGATTACATGGTGAGGTGCTGGTTGTTGAATTCCATGGTGGCGCCGATTTCGGAAAGCTTCATGTGCGTAGAATGCGCCAAGAATTTGTGGGAAGAGCTGCGTGAGAGGTATGGACAAACCAATGCTCCTTTAATCTTTCAATTGAAAAGGGAATTAGGACTGATTACGAGAGAGGGTAGATCTATTGCGGAATATTTTGCGAAATTGAAGAAAGTCTGGGACGAATTACAGAGTGTTAAGGGGTTTTATGAGTGTTCTTGTGGGGCTATGGCAACGTGTGTGTGTCAACTGGCCAAGGAAGTCGCAGATACTGAGTCCCGAAATCGTGTTATGCAGTTCTTGATGGGTTTAGAAGAGGGGTATGAAACGGTTGTTCATAGCATTCTCTCGACTGATCATTTGCCTACTATCAATAGGGCATATTTTCTAGTATCTCAGGTGGAAGGGGGGAAGGGAATACCAGTTAGTACTGGGGATTCACAGTCAGACAACATGGCTTTAGCTGCTGCAAGGAGAGGCAGTTCTCAAGGTGGGAGGAAAAAGTTCAGGTCTGACAAACCTCCAGATCGCAAAGACAAGGACAAGATTTGTTATCATTGTCGTGGCAAAGGACACATCATTGTCAAATTGGTATGATTTCTAACCCTAAAATTGTTTATTATAATTATTTAGATTGTTTGAATGATTTAGGTTGAGATTGAAAACCTAGGGTTTGATTTAGGAGCGGAATTTGGGGTTTTTTGCCAAAAGCCAAATTGATTGAAATTGATGATATGGTTGTGTTGTTGGGTTGATTTTGAGCTAATTTCTTGTTCATATCATTGTCAAATTGTTTATAGAGCATTAGCTAATTGGATTTTAGAATTTGATAGTGCGATATGCTTTAGAAGTTGAGGCTTTTTTCCAAAAGCCAAATTGATTGAAATTGATGATATGGTTGTGTTGTTGGCTTCATTGTGAGCTATAATTTCATGTTCATACCACTGTCAAATTATTTATGGATCATGAGCTAATTGAAGTTTGAAATTTTATATTGCGATATGCTTTAGAATTTGGGGTTTTTTTGCCAACAGCCAAATTGGCTAAAATTGATGATATGGTTGTGTTGTTGGGTTGATTTGGAGCTAATTTCATGTTCATAGTATTGTCAAATTGTTTATGGAACATGATCTAATTGGATTTTAGAATTTTATAACGATATATTTTAGAATTTGGGTTTTTTGCTAACATCCAAATTGATTGAAATTGATTATATGGTTGTGATGTTGGGTTGATTTGGAGCTAATTTCATGTTTATAGCATTGTCAAATTGTTTGTGAATAATGAGCTAATTGAATTTTAGAATTTTATTGCGATATGCTTTAGGTCGATTAGGTTCTTCTATTTTAGCATAAAAATCATAATTTAGCCTATTAGCTCAATTGGTAGAGCAATGTGCGTTTGCACAAAAGATGTGAGTTCAAATCCCATATAGGTTACATAATAGACAAGAGCGCAACAATCACAAATTGTTAATCATGCACATTATAATCTAAGTTATGCACTTTTTAATCTTAATTATGCACATTTTAATCTTATTTATGCACTTTAATTTTAAAAGCTTATACGTAAAAAATCGATTTCAAACTTACATCTATTAACCTAAATTATCCGAGAGATGAACCCAAACTCTCAAAAGTAAAAAAAAAAAATAAATTAAAACATCGATTTCAAAAGCACATCTTTTGTCTTATTAATTAATGCACATTATGATCTTACATTTGCACAATTGTATTCTTAATCTGCACAATTGTATTCTTAATCTGCACAATTGTATCTTACTTTTGCACAATTGTAGTTTAAATTTGCACAATTGTATCCTACTTTTGCACACTTGTATTCTAAATTTGGACATTACAATTTTATTTTCACACTTTATGTTCTTATATTTGCACTTTAAAGTTGCACAAATGCACTTTACAGTTGCACAAATGCACTTCACAGTTGCACAAATGCACTTCACAGTTGCACAAAAGGTATCGAAAACGGGAAAAAGTGCATTTACCCATAAAATTAGACATATTTACCAATTTACCCATAAATTAAACATATTTCAATTATAAATTTTTATAATTGAAATAGGCACATTTACGTATTTACCCCATAATGAATTATTATGTCTGCACAAAATAAACTTATATTTGCACAATAAGATGTTATATGTGCACAAAAGCAAGTTATACTTGCACAACAGAAAGTGTTAACACGAAAAAAAAATTCTGGGACAAAAAAAAAATCTGGTCCGAGAAGGGGGGGGCAAGGGGGGCACACGCATGGGCAAGGGGGGGGGGCAGATATTCTACTAATGAAATTAGGCCCATTAGTAATTAAATTAGGCCCATTAGCAAATTTTACACGATAAGGAGTTTTTACATTTGAAGTAAACCCTATATATATGTGTGTGTGTGTGTATACATATATATACATATACATATGTGTACATACATATATATACATATACATATACATATGTGTACATACATATATATACATATACATATGTGTACATACACACACACACACACACACACACACACACACACACACACACACACACACACACACACACACACACATATATATATATATATGCGCTCATACATTCTGAATCTGTTTTACGGGTTCAAAATCAAAATCATTGAGGGCCCGTTTGAAAAGGTTGTATAGATATAAGATATAGCCTATGAGTATGAGATATAGATATCAAGCTATCGATCGGTGTTTGATATGTGTATGAGATTGATATCTATATCTTATATCTGTTGTTTGGAAATGATTTATAGATATAAGAAATTTTTTTTAAAAAAAAATTCCTCAATTTAGAACAAATCCAAAGCAAAAAAAAAATTGAAAAAGAAATAAGCGATAAACAGATGCAAGTGGGTGTGAAAATTCCGAACAGAAATAGAAGAGGTGCAAGGACTTAAGCAAGTGACGGGTGAAAAAGAAGAAGAAATCGAATAGATGCAAGGACTGACGGTGAAGAAGAAGAAGAAGAAATCGAACAGATGAAGAGGGAGGAGGAGAAGAAGAAAGCCGCTGGTATGTTGATCCTATAGCCCCCAATTTCCACAGATATCCAAAAGTGAAAAATAGCTTAGAATCAGTATATGAAGATATATTGATATCCATATACCAATTTGGATAAGTATACCAAACAGGGTATATAGATATTAAGGCTTCTATACCCATAGCCTATATCTATATACCCATTCTAAACAAGCCCTGATATTGTGTACGTTCTAGTGTATTAATTATTTGATTTGGTTCTGGCTAGTTGGTTTAGGATGAACTTGATCGATGTGGTATATGGAAAACCCGGAGGAGGGGTCAACGGCTAAGAAAGCAGTATCTGGACAAAACCGAGTCCAATGGCGGCTTCTGATGATCCTCAATGTGGTGTTTCTGATTGCTGGCCAGAGCGCGGTTGTTCTCCTTGGCCGGTTCTACTACGACAAGGGCGGGAACATCACGTTCATGGCCACCCTCGTTCAGACCGCAGGGTTTCCGATACTCCTCCTTCCTCTACGTTTGCTTATGTCCTCTTCCAAACCTCCTATCGATCCTGCAACTCCCAACAAGTACAAGATTTGCCTCGTATACGTTGCCCTCGGTTTTCTCATCGCGGGCGACAACTTGTTATACTCGGTTGGCCTCCTCTACCTCTCGGCTTCAACCTACTCTCTGATCTGCACCACGCAGCTCGTCTCTAACGTGCTCTTCTCCTACCTCCTCAACTCCCCACGCCTCACTGCGTTGATCCTCAACTTTGTAGTAGTCGTTGGCTTCTCAGCAGCGCTGCTGGCCGTCAATGAGGACTCCAATGCCCCTCCTGGGGTCAGCAGGGCCCACTACATCCTAGGCTTCGCGACCACACTTGGGGCTTCTGCCCTCTACTCGCTTATCCTCTTGTTGATGCAGCTCGCCTTTGAGAAGTTGTTGAAGAGGACAACCTTCCGTGTCATCCTTGAGATGAAATTCTGGACCTCGCTGGTGGCGACACTAGTGTTAGTAGCAGGGTTGTTCATAAGCGGGCAGTGGAGGAGCATGGGACCCGAGATGACCGGCTTCCAAACGGGCAGGGTTTCGTACATTGTGACGCTGGTTTGGACCGCCGTATGCTGGTAGGTCTGCTCTGTTGGGGTCGGGGGTTTGGTCTTCCTCGTCTCGTCACTCTTCTCCAACATTATAAGCACCGTGGCGCTTGCAGTGGCACCCATTGATGTCGTCATCATCTTCAATGACAAAGGTGTTAAGATCATCGCCATGATCCAGGCTTTCTGGGGGTTTGGATCATACACTTATCAGCAGTATCTCGATGATCGTATGGCCGGACCACTACTAGAGGATGCCACCGCATCGGCTACTCGGCGCCAAAGCGCCGGCGAGCTTCAAATTATTTGATTCATAAACTATCATTTGCTGGTAGATCGATTAACTAATGGATGGTGTCTTTTTTTTCTATTGCATCTCACTTAGATATGGCTAATTATGAGGAATATTTTTTTTTCCGATTAGCCAAAAACAAATAATTTTTTTTAGGGAATTAGTCAAGACCCTAAAGTATTTTCTGAGATTTAGTAAAGAGAATTTGCGCCGAAAAGGAAGTTAAAAAACAAAAATCACCTAGAATGCTCGAGGATATCCAAACAGCTCATACATCCCCTAGCTTTGCCACCCTTCTTAACAAAATAAACCCTTCTCATACAATTAAACAAGAGGCGATAACTTTCGCAACCCCAATGAAATCAATCAAATTTTCCAGCATCACATGCAAGCGATTTTATAGGGTGTTGATAGATACACCACAAATCCAGATTAAGGATTTGCACGTCCTTAAGAACGTGCATGCACGTCGTTAAGGACGTGCAAGTGTGGGACTGTGCACGTCCACTAGCGGACCCTTTGCACGTCCTTAACAACGTGCATGCATGTTCTTAGCAATATATGCACGTTGTTAAGGACGTGCAAACCCTAGTTAGGGTTTCACGTTTAGGGTTTAGCGTATAGGGTTTCCGAGGGTTTTGTATTGTTAATTGAAAAAATTGAAGTGTTTAGCTAGTGGAGTTGAAGGATTTAGGGTCTAATTAAATGGAAAGCAATAATTGTTAAGGTTTTTATTCGGATAATTTACGAATAATGTTACAAGGAACGGAAAAAAAAGTTTACATCCATACTTTTAATAAACTGGTGGAATAAAATCTAGGAAAATAGTAAAGGGCGACCGGACTCGACACGTAAGGCTCGAAATCTCTCAAACTGAGCTTGAAACGGAGCATCCCATCCTTCGACGCTCGGTTGATGATGTGCGACCCATTCTGGCGGAGGCGGCAGAATAGGAGCGTTAGGACGCAACCATCTAGATCTAGGAGAACGGAAAATTAGAGTTAGAGTATTGACATATATATGAAAAGCAAGAATAGGTAACTCCTCGTATGGCAACGGGTAGGTTGCCGATCGGATATGTCAATGACGCCAAGTGATTGCATAATGACGTTTTGAGTTCCGGGAAAGCAGACTCGCCGATCGGATATTTCAATGACGCCAAAGCACGGTAGCCACAATGACCATCTCCAATAGTGTCCCTCACACCCTCAATATGACCGAGCATGAAGGGATCATCACGTCCACGTCGAGATGAGGTCGCTTGTGGACGATGTCGAGCAGTATTTCGAGCAGCACGTGCTTCTTCTCTCTCAAATCTTTCCCTTAACTCTTCGTATGGCAACGGGTAGGTTCTGTAGGCATTCCTTGACCCCTGAGGCCTCCCCTTCCTTCGGACGCTTGCAGATGAGGGTGAGTGCAGCTCATCGTCGCATACATCGTTGGAAGCCATGTATGAAGATGACAACCGTTACAGTAGTGGGGTGTCGTCGATGTCAGTTCATGACAAATCCATCCAGAACGAGTGGATGTCCTCGACGGGTATCGGAGTACTAGAGTTGACGTATGCCTGAATCTCATGGACACAAGGGATCCGGTAACAAGCCCTCCAATGTCGGTCCGTGCATTCTGGAGGAACCTTTTGGTTCCCGAAATCCTGCCACATCTTGTACAGATAATCGAAGCACTTTTTGGAGATTAAAGTCTTTATACCTCATCAAAAAGGTTGACTTTATACGTCGTTGTTGTCCATTTGAAGCGGTCGATCTCCAAAGCAGTTTACAGCTCATGCAGTTGACAATCGTTGACTCTATGGATTGCATCGATCACGATGCGAAAGTCACCAACCGATGAATGTAATGCCTCCTTCAGAACCATGTGTTGACCCTCAACTCTGTACACATTGAAGTGCATACCACTAAATATTCGATGTTATATCATATTATAATGGGAGATATGAAGAAAGGTTGTACCTGTTTGTCGTACGGGTGCCGAGATGGAAGACATTATCTGCGTAGCATCGTACGATCCTCTTGCTGTATGGAAGCCACACCACCTCTAAATACGCCACCACACCTGGGAATGGGTGCCATGCAGCGTGTAGCGCCCGACGACGTCGGTTGAATGATTCCTCCGACCTCGATTCGAACAACCCCCAACAGTTGCCCTTAAAGATGCCAACGTGGTTTAAATTCTTTGTGATTTTCAGAGCAGCTTCCTCGTATCTTCTCATCACGTGTAACCAGCAAAGGAGATGCTGGACGTCGGGGAAAACAACATTCAGCGCCGCCAAGACACCTAGCTCCCGATCAGTCATGATAGCTTGAGGCTGAACCGTCCCAAGCAAGATCTGAAGCTGACGCAACACCCAGGCGTATGTGTCTTCGTTCTCTTGCGACATGAAGGCATAAACGATGCAGTAAGTATTGCCTGAGGGTCTGAACCCGACCACCTCGCACAACGGAATCCCATATCCGCAAGTGTAAATGTGTTACATGTACAATATTTTATAATTGACTATATGTGTAATAATGTAATCGTAAATACGTAACTTACGCATTTGTTTTGTACGTGTCGTCCAATACGATGACGTAATGGAACCTTCGGAGAAGCCGTATCCCGTCAGGATGCGCTAGGAAGAGGTCGCTCAAGACGTTGTCGCCATCCGGATGTCGTCCAAAGTCGTAGTAGTACCCTCTTTCCCGCAGATGGTGCAAGGTATCTTGGGTCATCGTCCGACTACCTCTTTCTTCCGCGACCATCATGTTGAGCGTGTTGGTAAGGGTCTTCCTTGACGTGATGCTGGTCTCATCCAACTGCCTCAATCCGTACCCAATGGATTTTGGAGGAGTGCCAATTTCTTTCATCCACCTGGCCATCTTCTTTTCCCCCTCTGTCATCTGCCTGACGATGGCGTGACCCTTCAAGCTCGTTGGAAGCCCGTGCTTATGAACACCGTGTGTTACCGTCATAACCCAGTGACCCGGCGGAGCTTCGTGCACGTGTAGAGAGAACGGACATCCGTTGATCTTCGACTGCGTGTTCCGGCTCCATCGTCGACGCCTCCGCCTCCATCGCCGACGATCTCTCTCTCCGGGTCCATCGCTCTCTGTGTCTCTCTCTCTCGCTCGATGTCTCTCTCTCTCTCTCTCTCTCTCTCTCTCTCTCTCTCTCCGGCGATCTCTCTCTCTCTCATTGTCTCTCTCTATCGCCGACGCTCTCTCTTTCTCTCTGGATAAGGATGGAAATGGGGAAGACGAAGCACGCCCGCTTCGTCTTTACTAGACGGGCTTGCACATCCTTAAGGACGTGCATGCACGTCTTTAAGGACGTGTGGATTTGCGGTGTATATAGCCTAAACGCTATTATATGATCCAAGCTCACACGTTTAAATAACAACATCTTCCCAATAATCAGAAGCTTAGAGATGACTAATTTTTTGGGAGATTCCTTAAATTCATCTTCAACCATCTTAAGTATGTTAGCATAATATACCTTGTGCTTGCCAAAAAACTGTTTAACTGTAACATCCTTGAGAGGAGAAAGATTATATTCAATAACTGGAACACCATTTACAACATGAAACTCAAGTAAAGAAAAACGAGCAACGAGATAAACTGAAAAAAAAAAACAACAATGCTCACATTGAACTGCATTTTATAGGATTCTAAATATAAAAAAGGGTGAACCTACACATGATAGAATACAATACAATGGATTACCCATACGCTCAACAACACATTATTGAAAAACCAAACAGAAACCGTATTAGCGAACACCAACAAAAAACACAACACTAAGTAACCTCGGTGTGCATTCCTCGATTCAACCATCATAAATATTTAAATATTCAAAGAACAATCCATAGAAAAGAGAGTACAGAGGAAACGATGATCAGTTCAAACGACAGAAACCGAGCAAAAGGGAGACGATAAATAAAGGAAGAAAATAGAAACGAAATGTAAACCTGCCCAGAAGGATAATCACTTTATTTGGGGTACCCGATGTATTATGAATTGTTTGAGAGAAAAAATTGGGCCTCCCGATCCAATTTTCTCAATGTAAAATGATCTTTTATTATGAAAGAGGGAGTAATATAGCTCCCATTTAGAGCAAATGATGAATGCACGCCGGACAAAGAGTTGAGCTGGAAATTTTAGTGGGAAAGATCCATCTTCAGCAAACTCTGGAAGGCGTTAACAAATCTTTCCATGGCATCTTTCGGCAACGACACTGACACAGCCTTTCCCTTTCCATTTCTATAAGCCAAGATAAAGCCACAACTATGCGAAAGAAAGCCATTAGTAGGCGGGCCAGCATAAAAGGGCTTTCCCCACCCGAAATCGAGCATCGGAAAGCTGTTGACGCTTGATGATACATCAGACATATTGTAGGTGTTGGGCATGGGGATGATACGTTGACCTCCCAACACCAAATGGTCAAGAATGGACCTGGTGTACTCCTCCGTAATAGCGGCTTTCGCCTTCTTCACCAGCTCCACCACGTACCCGAGGGAGCTACTGCAAATAGCCCCTGCAGGGGAGACACAGGTACCTGGGGCACACGCGTTGCCGTAGTAGCCAACTGGGAGAGGAGGGTTGAACTTGTCCCGAAAGTTGACCGCAAAACCCATGTGAACTACTTCATCGAGTGGGTATTGGAGAGCGATGATGCGACAGCGCCAAATACAGGCGCAGATCAGCTCGAAGCTGGTGCAGGGTTGGAGGTATTGTGGGACGCAAGCACGTAGGGCGGTAACCTCCTGATCGGTAAAGATGAAGGTGCGGCAGACCAAATCGGCCTCCGCGGAGAGTAATTCGGGTACGTAAAATTGTTTGTCTTGATGTTGATCATCAGGGACAGGCATGGAGGTGTTGGTCACGCGCGCATTGAGGAGCTCTCGTCTCCAGACGGGGAGGATGGACGGGGAAGATGCCCCGCGTGCAAGTTCAGCCACCGCGTTTAGAAATTGGACGACACCCACTGAGTCGCTCATTACGTGGTTGAAGTTAATGCCCATTATAAAGCCTCCGCACAATAAGCGAGTCACCTGCACCATGCCACCACATATAATACACATAGTCATTACCAATATCCAGTGGCAGACCTAGGGGGCTTAGGGTGGCTTCAACATCCCCAGCCCGGAAGAAAGCCCTAAAGATATTTTTTATTTAAGATTTTTTTATATAATTTTTACTAATTTTAGGGATAAAAGAGCATAAAAGAGTAAAAAATCCGAAGATATCTTAGCTTAGTTGGTAAAAAGGAATAGTTATTACCTTGAGTTCATGAGTTCAATTCTTATTAGCTTCACTTTTGTCATAATTTTTGTTTTTCTTAGTTTTTTCCTACTAAATATTGTTAGTTAAATAACAAATTAAATTTTTTCTCCAATATATTTAAGCAAAAAAACATTTTTTGCTACATATAGATATAAAAAATTTCTCTTTTTTTGATAAATTTTTTTTTTGACTAAAAATGACTATTTAAATAACACATTTAATGATTTTTTAAATATATTTTTAAAATAATATTTTCATATATACATGTAAAAAAAATTCTCAAAAATTTGTTCATTCCCCCTTTAAGAAAATTTCTAGGTCCACCACTGCCAATATCAAAATATATATTGAATCAAAAAAAATAAAATCATAACATATACATTTTGAGTACTAACAACTTAGCATAATTTGTTATCAACCAGAGTGGCAGCCCCTCCCTTTGACAGAGGAAACATGTAATATTTTAAAAAAATTATTTAAGTAAAAAATAAAAAATGTGAAAAAAAACCACAAAAAAAGAAAGCATAAGTAATGGAAAAGGCCATGGGTTTAAGTCTCATTGTTCACTTTTTTGCAATAATTTTTGCTCCTACTATATTTCCCCTTAATCGAGTATATACCCATAGAAAGTTATCTAATTCTTTATATACCCATTGAAAATTGATAGTTGGTTATATACCCATTAAAATTTAAAGATCTTGTAAAATTGTCTAACAAAATAAATTTACATTTCAGTTTTACTAGTGTACTGGTGGGACCGTGTAACTTAAATAAAACAAATACATCGATCTAATGAATGGCTTTCAAGATTATATCAGGAAGATGCTGAAAATGAATTGGTGTACGTCTGATGAAGATGAGGATATTATATGGGGCGAAGCTGCACGACTCCAAGTGTCAATGAAGAAAGATTCAACCAAAATAAAAAATTGAAAGGGTAAAATAAAGTAAAAAATTGGTTCATTTACTATATCGAAAATCAAAATTTTAAAAATTATAAGTTGGTTCATTTACTGTATACAAAATAAGAGAGAGAGAGAGAGAGAGAGAGAGAGAGAGAGAGAGAGAGAGAGAGAGAATGGGTACTTTGTGCACAAGGCTTAGGGTGTATCTTGTGCACAAATGTAGACCATTGATTTCATTGGGATGGATGGTGGAGATTACAAAATAGTTTTTTTTTTTTTAATTAAGAGCAAGTGGGACCCGCCCACTTTTGTGACTAACTGGCAAAACGCTCCCATATAGGCGCGTGAATTCCATTTTTGGGAGAGGGAGATATTGTGTAGTTACATGTGGGGCCCGGCTGAGAATCAAATCTTTATTTTTATTTAAATTAATTCTATCTTTTTTTATTGAATAAATAATTATATCTTATTTAATGTCTATCCACAAATTTGGTAATTCTAATCATATATCATTTGTTACACCGTACAAATTTGGAGTTAGTTACAGTAAATTATATAGTACATCCATTCCCTTTTTTAATATATTATAATTAGCAAGTAATTTATCCATATCTTTTTTATTGTTAAATATTTCGATTTAGATCAAAACAAATCATTAAGGAACACGATCAATTCCGCTGTATAATGTCAATTTTATAGTTGTACGTAGAATTAAAAAGGTTAAATTACACTGAATAATAATGGTTCTCTTATTTTAAAACTGATGAAAAACTGGGATCTTAAAGGGAGTCATAATGGGCTAGAACACAAATGCACTTGTATTAAAATCAAAATATAAATGGGTTAAAAATGGGCAACCAAGAAACAAATACACAAACGAATATTCTAAATTGTAAACTTGTTATAAAAAAAATGCCGATTCCGCTGAATAATATCCATAATAAATTTGAACTCATGACTAAAAGCGGTCGAATACACTGAATAATAACGGTTATTGTATTTATAAAACGATGAACAACTAAAACCACGAAGGGAGTCATAATGGGCTTGATCACAAATGCACTTGTAGGCAACTCTGAATAACAGTGGAGTCACTTTGGGCAACCTAAACAAAGTCACATTAACGGAAACTCTTAACTCTAAACGGACGGAACAAACCCTTGTGAATAAGTAAATCTTGGAGCCAAGTCTCCTAAAACCTGTCGCAATGTACGTAAATTTTCAGAATTATTCGGTTGAATCGGTCGATTTAACACGTACATTAAACGATAATTAGGAGATTATTCAGTGGAATTTTTATTTTTACGAGGTACACAGAAGCGATGAATAATTGCATAACCATTGTGAATAAGTAATTTTTAGAATTATTCGGTTGAATCGATCGATTTAACGCGTTTATTTAACGATAATTGAGATATTATTCAATGGAATTATTATTTTTACGAGGTACACAAAATCAACGAGTAATTGCATAACCGTTGTGAATAAGTAAATTGTTAGAATTATTCGGTTGAATAGGTCGATTTAACGAGTACATTGAATGATCACTGGGATATTATTCGGCATAATTCTTACTTTTACGAGGTACACATAAGAAATGAATAATTGCATAACTATTGTGAATAAGTAAAGTTTTCAAATTATTCGGCCGAATCGGTCGATTTAATGCGTACAATGAACGATAATTAGTGAATTATTCATTGAAATTCTTATTTTTACGAGGTAAAAAAAACTCAAATCATAAGAATCACACAAATTGGGGCAAATCAAATTGAAGCTTCGAAATCACACAAATTGCTAACAAATTCAACACAAATTGGGGCAGATGGATCGGTAATCCAAACACCCACACGCTCACCTTCATATTTGATTACCCAGATTAGCCCGAAGAAAGGAGACCCCTGATCGCAGCCGAGTTGGATTGGAGCAGAGCGAGGGCCGGGGAATAGGGGGCGGCGAAGAGTGTTGTTGGCAGCAAGAGTCGCCTGCGCGAGGGAGAACAGGGCTTCGCTTGTGAGGAGGGGACGCCGGAGAAGCTTCAGATCTTGGATCCACTAGTCCAAACGTTGAAGAGGATGGGAAATGCGTTGCGGAGTTGCGCCTTCGCCTCGCCGGCGCTTCTCTTGCGCGACACCAACCGCCGCAATCGCTGTCGATGCAGCCAGAATAGGCGCCGCTGCTACGCTCCTGTTGGTGGGGGGTGAGTTCCGATGTTGATGGGAGCGTTTTTTCAAAGTTCCAGAGGACGCTTTCAAGTTTCAATTGGATTGAGGATGAAGAAGACCTGATTTTGTCTCCTAGGGTTTTAATGACCTTTGTGTTTCACGCGCTCTACTCTATTAGTTGTGGTTGAATATTGTTTTTTTTTTAATTTACCCGCACACGTGGCGGAATCTAGACCATTCAATCCATTAAGATGTATGACTAGTATTTGTGCACTAGATACACTATAGAGAGTGTGCACAAGGGAACCACTCTATCTATCTATCTATATATATATATATATATATATATATATATATATATATATATATATATATATATATATATATATATATATATATATATATATATATATAAAGAAGTTCAAAATTAAAAGCTTCTTTTAAAGGTTTAAATTAGGACGAAGATCAACACTGCTTAAGAGCTTAACAAGATGTTTTAGGGTTTCAAAGTTGAAAGATGGAAAAGATAAGAATAAAAAGAAAAGAATAATTGTAATTCTTTTTTGGAAAGATTGACTAAAAGATTTTATCTTGAGAAATTTTACAAGATCTTTATATTTTAATTGGTATATGGTCACTTATCAATTTTCAATGGGTATTTAAACAATTAGATAACTTTCTATGGGTATATACCCGATTATGCCTATTCTATTTTAAACTTCATATTTAAATCAAATTTTATAGTTTTATTTTAATATTTTAAATCAAATTTTATAATTTTATTTTAATATTTTTCATAAGAGTATTCATTAATTATGCTTCACTGCCTTCACATATATTTTAAAAAATTCTACTAATTTTTATTCCCGTAAAAAAAATTACTATATATGTCATATTTAAACTATAATTTATAAATATTTTACAACACTTTTCAATCCTACCAATTTTTTTCATTTATAAATTATATTTTTTTTTAAAAAATTATAATTTTTCTCAATATTTTTCAAAAAAGTATTTATCATGCTACAAACACACCCCTATATATATATGAAAAAATTATTAAATTTAATTATTTGAATTTTTGTAATAAAATATCATATTTATAACAAAATTTATGGTTTTTTTTCAATTTTTTTTAAAATTCTTTAATATATATACAGAGAATTTGTTTTCTCAAAATAAGAATTTCGCCCCCCTATAGAGATTATTCTCAAGTAAAAAATTATCAGTGGGATGAATAAAATGCTTAAACTAACCAACCTTTGAATTAAACGATGTGATCATATGAACATGCAGATCAAGAAGAATTTCATACTAGCTGTGTATACTAAATTTAAGAAAAATATGTTCATGTTTATTTGCCGTTTAGGTACTATATAGGTATATAGGTATGGTTTTATAAAATGATAAAAACTATATAAAATATTTAATTTTTAATTACAATTTTTAAACAATCTCATATTTTTAGTAATAAGGATGATATTATTGAAAAAAATTATTAAAAAATAAAAAAAAATTATATAGTTTCTATCACCTTAAAAAACATACATAAATAATAAAAAGAAAAATAAAATTGAAGAACGGAGTAAGTAGGGGGGGAATATTAATATTACCTGCAAGGTAAACATAGGGCAATCAACCACCCTAAAAGGGTCTGAAGAAGCCTCACTGTACAGGAATTGGTCAACACAAGGGAAGGGTAGCAGCGGTGACTCGCCCCCAAACTGGTCAAGCCGGGCATCTGCATCGGCCTCCACAAACACCACCCCTTCCGCCGTGCAATCCACCGCCAGCTTCCCTCCTGTGCCCTCCCTCAGCCTACCCGCCCACGGGTAGTAATACACCAATGCCTCTGCCAACGCCGCCTTTATCACCTTAACTGGATCTTTCCCGTCCTTCCGGTCTTCATTTGCCGGATAACTCAAAAGGCTTGATACGTTAATCCGCAACGGGGGTATATTATCGATGTCCGAGAGTGGCTTGAGCTCATTGGGAGTGGGGCGGGCCGGGCAAACCAGCTCTGGCTCATTCCTCCTCACGTTGATCACTAGGGTTGCAGACATATTCTTGTCTAGTTAGGGTTGAGTTGCTTCAGATTTTTTGTGAAAGAGTGGAATCGATCAATAATTCACACACTAGCTAGCTTTGATAACATGTGTATTTATAATAATTTTCTGCACCGAACCAAGCTGAAAATATATTAAATATCACATTTTTTGTTATTATTGTTATGATGTTCATAACGTGGACCCGCTACCTAAAAGATGCCATTTGCTCTAGAAAATGTTTCCAATGCTCGTCATTTCTATTCATTGACTTTTTCTTATTTGCTCTACAAAATATATTAAATATCACATCTATTCATTTGAGCAGAGATTCAAATGTCATGTTTCGTATGAGTTGTACTTGGATTAAAATTATTTGATTTTTTAATACCTCTCGTCCTTTGTTCTTCCAAGATAGACACTTAAGTCATTTTTTCGTAGATAGACACTTGAGTCATTACAACAATATGGGAAGGAGGATTGGAACTCGTGACCTATTGGTCATTACATATCATCCTTGCCAACTAAGCTAGCAAGGATCACCTATCCTAGTTGTATATACTAGCGCGCGGCTTGATTCGGATCTAGTTTCAGCAATTTTTGTTTCCATATATACCTCTAATCCTCTTCTTCCGATCCTTTCCCGAATCAAGGTTCACCTATCTCGTCTTATGTCGAGTCCCGAATTGGCGTTTAATAGTGAGGTGTGGTCGTTGTTCGCTCTTGTTCCCCCCGCTTCCATCTCATAGCCCGGATATGGCTAGAAAAGGTCTTAAAGGCGGGGTGTTATCCATGGTTGCAACAGAGGGTCGAAGATTTGGTGCCATCTCCTTCTTCGGCCTGATCTTCAAAAGGTAGGAAAATTTCATTGAAAAACGAAGAAGGATGTTTTTGATTGCCTATATTATCAATTTCGATGTTTATGTGTTGCAGGTCTCGTCAGCTCTTTGCAAGGCTTCGTTGGAGATCCGCCATTTTGGGGCAATGAAAAAACCAAATATCTTCGCACTACTCCAACGGGAGATCCAACCCATCCCCTCTAGTGTTGAAGGAAGTATCCTACGAACGTGCCAAACCAATCTAACATAGTCTCCCACGACTTATCCACGATACTTGTAAATCCAACGTCGCTCCTAGCACAATATCCTCATCTCAACCACTGACATATTTTGTTATCGAACTTTTGTAATAGGTCAACACTCAGAGCTAAACAATAACATTGGTGCCTGGTGGAACAACTGTAAAGGCTCAGATTTTTAAATCTTAATTTTTCGAAAAAAAAAAAGAATTAAAAATGAATTTAAATTGAATTTAAAACTCATTTAGTGGATTTCAACTGGAATATAAAATTTAACAAATAATTTATGTCATTTTTCCTCAGAAATTCAAAATAATTATCGGATAACGATATCCTTGTCGATTTAAAAAAAAAATCTATTTGATCGAGTAAGCGAGATTTTGAAAAACTAACATTAAGGGACTAATTTCACGGTTCGAAATTCGCGTATTCAGGATTTACCCTCGAATATTTGTTTACCCAATTCAACACACAATACTCACCTACTCCCTCACCTCACCTTACCCCTTCAAATCACCATCCCTCCCCGTCACTTTCATTCACCATCACTAACTCCTATCCTTCACCATATTCTTCACCATCATCTCCCGCTCTCTTCGTTCACCATACCAACGCGACAACCACCATCCCTCCTTCACATCACCATCGTCCCTCCTTGCTCCTTGAAGGACAGCAGCAGCAACACCACCCTGCACCTCCTCCGACACCCCGACGCCTCCCAGAAGCCACCGGAGCGGCCGCCACGAGAGCCACCGCAGCCCCACTCCCTTCTAAACCCTGTTCGATCGCGAGCCAAGTTCCGGTAAGCGATTCTATTCCGTCTTCGATCGAAACCACTCTCAGACTTCACCATCACGTTCTCCCATGTCCCACGCAGGTCCGACGAGCCATCGCGAGCCTCTGACGATGCTCAGAAATCCGATCAAGAGCTCCGAAGTCGCAAACTTTCTCGGTGAGTCACCGCTTCTCCGCCCTCTGTTTTGAATTAATTTCTGACTGGGTTTGGGCTGAGGGCTAGTGTCGAGTGTGCGTGAACTGAGGGTGGGGTGTTGGGTGGCGCGTGTGAACTCAGGCGGAGCTCCGGGGAGCTCGATTGGAGGTGAGCGAGGCGAGGCCGAACAGCGAGGAGAGGCCGAGCGATCGTGAGGCAGAGCAGCGGGCGAGAGAGCAAGCAGCAGCGAGCTGAGGACACTGCTGGGCGAGTCCGAGGTGCAGGCGAGCAGGCAGAGGAAGCTGGAGATGGCGGCGTCGAACAGCTGCAGCCGGCGCGAACAGGGCGGGACTCTTCCATTCGAATTCAAGAGGAAGAACGGAGCTGACGTAGTGACGTGGGTCTTGTGGGCTCCTGTCCATTTATATTAATTATTAATTGTTATTTAACCCGGTTTGGGACTTATATTAGCGGGTTCGGTTCGGTTCGGGTTATCCGTTTATTTATTTAATTAATTAGTGGTATTTAAATTATTATATAATATTATATTAGTTAGTGGAATTATTTTATAAGGGATTTAGGAACGTTTTTATGGAGGATGTTAGTTTGGGTAACAAGTTTGTGTAACAAGCTTGGTTGTGGTTGTTAGAACCATAGTTAGTTAGTTAGTTTGTGACCATAGTTAGCTGATTTGGTTAGCTCATTTGGTTAGCTGCTTAGCTCGGAATTATACTTGTATATATAGAGATTATGAAGCTTGTAAATGTGGTTAGATTGATTGAATATAATACCAGAAAATCACTACATAATTTCTTGGTCCATTCATGGAGGTCACCAACTAATCTGTTGGTTCATCTCGGCCGGAAGGTCTTGATTATTCTGATCTCAGACTTCATATGGTATCAGAGCGACTTGGCTTCGAATCGATCGTAGCTCGCTGAGTAACTGTGGTGAACAAATCATTTCCGGAAATCATCCATGAAAACTGGCGAAGGAGAATCAGTTGAAGCTCAGGGAGGATCGTCGGGAGGAGCTAGGATTCCTGGTGCGAATCAAGGCGCGAATCATGCTGATCCTTTGTTCCTCTCCAACAGTGACCATCCGGGGATGCAACTGGTGTCAGCTTCCCTTACAGGTCGCAAATTCCATAGCTGGTGCAGAGCAGTTCGTATGGCGCTAGGTGCAAAAATGAAACTCGGTTTTATAAATGGAAAGGTGGAGAAGCCAACTGAGGTATATGATGACTATGATCGCTGGCTGAGATGCGATTACATGGTCACGAGTTGGATCATCAACTCAATGAGGCCAGATCTGGCGGAGAACTTCATGTTCATTTAATCCGCGAGATAGCTGTGGGAGGAAATACAAGATCGATTTGTAGAATCCAATGCACCGCTGATATACCAGCTGAAGAAGGAGATCAGCGAGATCAGGCAAGGTAATCTGATTGTTGCTGAGTACTTCAGCAAGAGGAAGAAGGCCTGGGACGAACTCCTGGAATTGGAACCTGTTCTGATCTGCAGATATGAAGGTATGAAAATGTGTTCATGTGGAATTTTGAAGCAATTGATGGATAGGGAGGCTACTAACAAACTGATGCAGTTCCTGATGGGATTGTCGGAATCATATGAGAGAATTCGGAGCAACATACTGTCAATGGATCCTCTTCCATCTGCTAACCGCGATTTCCACATGGTGACACAAATCGAGAGGCAAAAAGGCATCACAGGCGGAATTTCTCAAGGACACAAAGTGCTTGCTGCTAGGAGCTTTGCATCTTCGAGTTCTGGTGGGGCTGGAAACATGAAATTTGGGACTAAAGGTGGTCAGGCTTCAGGATCTGGAGGTCAGGTTTCGGAATCTGGAGGTGGAGGTGGGAGTACCTCTTCTGAAAATTGGAAGTCTAAGGTAGGCTTAAGAAGGAATACAAGAAAGCTAAGATGGATCTATTTTGCACCTACTGCAAAGAGAATGGTCATGTGAAGGATACGTGCTTCAAATTGGTTGGGTTTCCAGAATGGTACACTAGACCAAAACGCAATCAACATGGAAAGATAGTTTCTAGTGTGCAGGATACCATGGAAATGGACAATCCTTTGTCTGGTGGTGTTGAGAGCAGGACTGGTCATGATGCTGGATTCGATCACACAGATATGAAGATGGTGAATGTTGTGGTTGCAGAGGTGATCCTAGCTATGAAAGGAAAGGCACCAACGGATTCTGCTACCAGCAGTCACTAGTACAAACATACACTTCTATGACGTTTAAAAAACGCCATAAAAGCCTTACCATGGCGTTTTTAAACGCCATGCTCAAACGCCCTTGAAGGTGACGCCGTGCTTTTACCCAATATTTTATGGCGTTTGTCAAATGCCATAAAAAAGAAAATCTATGACGTTTTTGAAACGCCATGCTTTTTTTATATAATATAAAAAAATTCAATATCCACACAATTCATGGCGTTTGAAAAAAGCCATGGAAATTTACTCATTTAAAAAAAATATTAATGAATTCAAAGTGGCTCTCAAAGCCAAGATCGTTATAAATACAAAAGTGGAGTTCTATTCTACTGTGCAAAATGATGTATCTCATGAAGCTAGGCTACTAACGCGACCTCATTCTTGAATTTTTGTGCTACTTGGCCCGGAGCTTTTGAGCAACGTAACCTTTACCAACTACTTGTAAGCAGCAGAGAAATCATCATTTGCCTGGTCAATAAGATGCTGCAAGTAAAATGGTATCCAAAGAAATAACAATGTCAATTAGAAATGAACAATTGAAGAGATTGAACAAATAAAGAACTGGGATAATATGTTGTCAAACAAAAAAAGTCCTCTTTTCTCCCATCTTTTTGATGTACAAACGTGACTTGGTCTTATGAAAAAATCATTGGCTAGGTTCTATATTATTCATATACACAATGAATATAAGCATAAAAGATGAAAATTGCAGTAAAATGTCAACACAACTAATTCTACCTTCACCAGCTGTAATGAGTGAAAGAGCATGAGCAGGGGATAAGATGACTTCCTTCTTTATTCCTTAAACAAATGAGCCCTGCATCCAATCAAGTTCTGAATAACATAGATTCCACACCAGAACTTGAAAATTATACTCAGAGGAGCAAAATAAGATTTGCTAGTCGTTTCATAAACAAGCAACACATAAACAAAAAAGTCGCTTGATAGAAGCAGCTCTAGAATCCAACCATGACTAATGACTTACTTGATTGTCTTCTCTAATTTTTAAATTCTGTTCTACTGGATTCAACAAGTCATCAAAACCTGGAATGGAAAGAAAAAGTGTGCAACAATGTCAGGAATATGTGACGATAACACAAAGGCTAAAAGTCATTAGATACAGAAATGCATATGTTCCCAATAAAGAACATCAAAAGAAATGCATATGATCCCAGAAATGAAACTTTAAGTGATGACATTAGAGTCGGTATATAAATACAGAGACTTGATATAAAGCTTTTATATAAATAGATATGCTTTCAATGAAACAGAAAATATCCATATATACCTCTGAAGTCCAACCCTCTTGTTGTCGGATCATCGTAGTGATACGTCTTGACAGATAATCTAGCTGTGTCAAAAGAGGCACATCAACACAATCAAAATCCAACAAACATGAAAATGAAATTAAAAATTTATTTTAGCAGATATAAATAAACAAGCCAAATTTGTCTGACATTAACAAGTTGCTAGAAACAAGTGGCATAAAATTTGAATCTGTACTTAATGGATACTAAAAATATATCAAAAAATTCTCACACATTAACATTTCAACAACAAACCACTTGGGGTTATGTGTACGTATGTCCAATAGAAACTTGCAAGCTCTCTGCATAATATAAGGTAGTGAACCAATGGCTTATTATTAACCAGACCATTAGATCAATCACAAAAGGCTATTCTTCCAAAGTCGTACTAATGCTACTCTATACCTTCATAAGAAGCCCTAAAGTATCAAATTTTCAATAAAGCTAAATGGATTGAAAGCCTCATATTGATACAAAATAGAAACAACAACTTAAACCATAAACTGAAATAAATCACTTTTCAATTTACTTGTGCAACCATGAAAGCAACTGAAAACAATTTACTTATGCAACCATGAAAGCAACTGAAAAACACCAGATTGTGGTTATATAATACTCACAGGCTCATTAAACTTGTCAAAAAACCAATGCTGTCACTTGTCGACCCGGCTTGAGAGATCTGGCAAATATAAGGTAGTAGATAGAATAAGAGACATGAAGAATCATGAAATTCCACAAAAGACCATACATTTGATACAACTGCTTTTATTTTATTTTAAAGGTAGTCACATTGATTAAAAAAATAATCCATATTCCTATTATCAAATAGCATGTCAACTGTGGTAATACATCCATGATAAGTATCAATTTAGGGCAATTAAATTGTGCCAATTAATGCAATGCAACAATGCAAGTATCCATGTTGCATAATAACATGACGTTAGTTAAACATCCATATTCCTATCTACAACCTTATATAATCCGAGCCCGTTTAGGCATCCATGTATACATGAAATCCAATCACTCATTAGCATCTAAATATTTGGAATATCCCTTAGTTCCTTCGCTTCTTCCAAAGAGGGCAAAGTGATCCACATAACAAAAACTATAGATCTGTAAAGAAATTTACAAAAACTCGACACTCTAGCCGAGCCAAAATGGTCGAAGCTTTTCCACACCCAACAAAACAAAAGGGGAGGGAGAAAACACAACCCACTCTATTGCCCCTAACAAACCAAACCCGTTATATAATCCAAGCCCATTTGTCTCTTTCTTTTCCTTTTCCATCAGATGTATAGAACAAGAGAGAAAAAGGGGAACCCGAACCTTTGATTTCATGAAAAAGGAGAAAACCCTAACCTTTTTAACCAATTAGCTACGATCTGAAGAGATTAAAGGATTTAGATAATAAATTGTTCCTAAAGTACTTCAACGACATAAAAAAGATAGAAAAGGAGGAAACCCTAACCTTTGAAATCGACTCCCAGCGTAGATGAGGTGCAAATCTGGGGTGACCGGAGTAGGGGAAAGTCGACAGCTCTCCTGTAGATTTGATTTTTGACGGGGGTTCTTAACCTTCCTAATTGTTGTAGATCTCTGAAGAAATTGGAGAGAGAAGGCGAGGTGATGCATTGAGGCGCTCTGAATAGAGAAAAATCGCATCACAGTTGGTCTAGGAAGACAGAAAAGGGGATAAGGTTATAAGCCCCTCGTCGTTTTGCCGCTCTAAATTAGGCCCAATTTTTGGGGTGAAGATCCACTGTTAGGCGTGGCCACAGGTTACGGGTCAACCCATGACCCGCCGGGTCGTTGACCCGCCGGGTCCGGGTGGACAGGTTGGCGGGTGGGGACGGGTAGCGGGTTAGGGTTAGGGTCGGGGAATCCGTGACCCGTGACCCGCCGGGTCAACCCACTTTTTAAAAATTTTTTTTTTTTTGAAAAATTTATTTTTAATAAAATAAATTTATAATATTATGTAAATTATGTAAGTTATTCTTAAAATAACTCACAATAATACATAAACTAATATGCAATGTGCAATGTAAGACAAATAAACCCCATCCTTCTCCTTTTATAGACTTGGAAGCCTTCCTTCATTCCCCTCATTTCCAATGTGGGACAAAGGCTTTGTCCCACATCGAAAATATGGAGTTAGAATGAGAAGACATTGGGCTATATATATGTATCCTACTACCACATTTCTTCCACTTCACTTGTTTCCTACATTTCCTACATCGAAAATATGGAGTTAGAATGAGAAGGCATTGGGCTATTAAGTTTGAGAAATATATTCTCATATTTTTTTCTCTTACGTCACACAATGAAATTATTGTGGATGAAAGAATTAATATGGAGATATAATCTTCCTACATTTTGAACACTTCATATCAAAGTGATAAAATGTGTTGTGAAGATAAAATCTTTACATATTATTTATTTATTTATTTTAATAGTCATTTTTTTTAAAAAAAAAAAGATTTTTTTTTAAAAATAATGTAACCCGCCGGGTCAACGGGTCGACCCGAACCCGTCAACCCGTGAGATTTACGGGTTAGGGTTCGGGTCGGCCAACCCTGACCCTTGACCCGGCGGGTCCGACCCGTGGCCACGCCTATCCACTGTCACCACATTTCCCCTATCCCCTTATCCCTTCTCACAACTTTCCCCCCTTTACCATTTTTCTATTTTTTTTACACATTTTAATTGTTTCCTTTTTTTTATTATTGGGGGAGGAGGAGCCCAATTCAGGGGCCATGTCCCATGAGGGACAGGCGATCTCTACCCAATTTTTGGGGAAAAAATTACCCCTAATACCATGACGTTTAATAAACGTCATAGCATTTACAGCGTTTAAAAACGCCATAAAAGTCAGGTTGTAATATCTACTATCATAAAACACGGCGTTTATAAAACGCCATAAATAATACGGCGTTTATAAAACGCCATAAATAAATTATATCATGAAAATTTATAGAGTTTTTTATTTAAATGTCATAAAAAGATATCTTTAATGACAATTTATTAAAAAAGCTATCTTCTAACTGTCATCAATAATCACTTATCTAGTAGTAAGTGGAAACGGCAGTATGAGCTTTGCAAGTATGGCATCTTACTTGGTTGATAAAGTTGATCAAAGACAGTGTGTCACATGGATTGTGGACTCAGGAGCATCAGATCATATAGTGTGTTGTAAGGAGATGTTTCTGGATTTACATCTTCTTGCTAGACCTATAATGATTGGGTTTCCTGATGGAGTTACACAATCAGTGAGATATTCAGGAAGTATCAAGTTGAGCAAGAATATTCTCCTCAAGGATGTTTTGTTCATGCCAGGATTCAACTACAACCTGTTATTAGTTTCAAAATTACTTGATAAGGAAGATCTTTTGTTTGTATTTTCTAAGCACAAGTGCTGGATGCAGGACCTTTCAACTAATAGTGTTGTGGCACTGGGAGTTCGAGATGGAGGAATATACAAGTTCTCAGACTTTGCTGGGCTTCTCGGACACTCAGGAATTTCAATAATTTCTTTACAAAGGTTGAATAAGGATGTGAGTAGTTTTGCTGTTTCTTCCAGTT
The DNA here is from genome assembly GCA_037127255.1 of Persicaria tinctoria. Classification (NCBI taxonomy): domain Eukaryota; kingdom Viridiplantae; phylum Streptophyta; class Magnoliopsida; order Caryophyllales; family Polygonaceae; genus Persicaria; species Persicaria tinctoria. The sequence goes on from JBANSL010000006.1 coordinate 39,755,195, forward strand.
CTGCTAACTCTGTCCCTTTGAACCATGCTCGTTTGGGTCATGTCTCCATGTCCAAAATGAAGCAGTTTGATTGGGCCAGAGGCCATGGCATTGGTACATTTGATTGTGATGCATGTCATTTAGCTAAAATTCATAAGTTTCCTTTTCAAAGAAGTGAATCCTTAGCTGATAGAGTGTTTGATTTAGTGTATATGGATGTATGTGGACCTTATAGGGTTCCCTCCGTGTGTGGAGCAAGGTACTTCTTGACTTTGTTGGATGATCATTCAAGGTCTGTTTAGACCTTCTTATTGAGAGACAAAGGCCAAGTTAGCAAGGTGATTGATAGATTCTTGGCCTATGTTGAGACTCAGTTTGAGACCACAGTCAAGTGTCTCAGAACATACAATGGATCTGAGTTTGTCAATGATCATGTCACGTCTGTTTTGCATATGAAAGGCATCATTCATCAGAGATCTGTGCCTTATAGTCATGAGCAAAATGGACGGGTAGAGAGAAAGCATAGACACATCATTGAGACTGCTAGAGCAGTAAGAATTCATAGTGGTTTACCTATGAAATTATGGGGAGAGTGTGTCTTGGGGGCCACTCACTTGATTAATCTTCTGCCTTCATCAGTTTTGAAATGGAAATCTCCTTATGAAGTGCTATTCAACAAGCAGCCAGATTATTCCTATCTCGGGGTCATTGGTTGTCTATGTTTTACCTTAATTCCAAAAGTGAATAGAGCTAAGATCGAGGCTGCAGGGAAGAAGTGTGTGTTCATAGGCTACCCTCCAGGCCAGAAAGGTTATAAACTTTATGACTTGGAAAGCCATAAGACACTGGTCAGTCGAGATGTGATATTCAAGGAAGATATATTTCCTTTCAAAGTAGGCAACTCTGAGCAGGATATCAAGGAAAATAATAGCACCAGTGTTTCTTTGCCAAGAGTTTTATTTGGTGAAAAACATATGGAGGTAAGCAGGCCTACCCCTAGAAGTATAGATCATCAGCTTCATGCACAGAATGAGAGAGTTGTCTCTCAACATTCTCACAATGAACTTCACAATAGTACAGAGAGGACTGTGGAAAACTCCATTTCTGATGATCATGAGCAATACATGGAGGAGCAGCATGTCAGTATGGAACTGGATTTGAATGACCATGTGGAAGTCAATGATCATGAGGTTATGATTGATGTAGGGAGGCCTTCTAGACGAATTGTTAGGCCAGCCAAACTGCAAGATTTTGTGTGTGGGGCATTGCCTTCAAAGAAGTCAACTGCAGCAGATGATGGATCAGTCTCACCTGTGTTTGTAGTTGTCAATCCTTTAGAGTTGAAAGCTTACTCCAAGTGTTATGTGAGCTCCTTGTTTAATGTGTTGACAGTAACTGAGCCATCATCCTTTTCTCAGGCAAACAAGTTGCCTGAATGGAGAGAGGCTGTGAGGAAGGAAGTGGTGGCCTTAGAAAGCAATCACACTTGGTCTGTCACCAGTTTGCCCCCTGGAAAGCGGGCAATAGGGTGTAAATGGGTGTACAAAGTAAAGTTTAGAGCTGATGGGGAAGTAGAAAGATACAAAGCAAGGTTGGTAGCAAAAGGGTACAACCAAGTGAAGAATAGAGATAAAAAGAAACTTTCTCACCAGTTGCTAAACTTGCAACTGTGAGGATTCTCTTGGCTATTGCTGCAATTAGGAAGTGGAGTTTGCATCAATTAGACGTGAATAATGCGTTTTTACATGGTTTCCTAGATGAGGAAGTCTACATGGATCCACCACCTGGATATGACAAGGTCAAACCAGGAGAGGTGTGTAGGCTTCATCGATCCATTTATGGCCTAAAACAGGCTAGTCGGCAGTGGAATATGGAGTTGACTAAGCATTTGGTTCAATTTGGTTTCAGACAATCAAGGCATGACTACTCCCTGTTTGTCTTGAATTCTGGCACTAGTTTTGTGGTGGCCTTGGTGTATGTAGACGACATGTTGATCACAGGGGATGATGAGCAATTGATTGCCAGATTTAAGAGCTTTCTTCATCAAGCTTTCACAATCAAAGATCTTGGCCAAGCAAGATATTTTTTGGGCATGGAGGTCTCTAGATCAGATAGTGGGATCATGCTCAATCAAAGGAAATATGTGGTGGATTTACTGTCAAATGCTGCTATGTTAAACTGCAAACCAGCCAAATTCCCTATGCAAAGGAACTTGCATCTCAGTGTTCATGAAGGGGATGTTTTGGAGGATCCAGAATCCTATCGTCGGCTGGTGGGAAGGTTGTTGTATCTCACGCTTACACGACCAGATATAGCCTACATAGTGCAGCAACTAACTCAGTTTATGGTTGTTCCTCGTGCCTCTCACTTGAGAGCAGTCTTATTTTTGTTAAGATACCTCAAAGGCACTGTGAATTGTGCACTTTTCTACCCATCATCGAGTACATTAGCTATTCGGGGATACTCTGATGCTGATTGGGGTACCTGCAGGGATACTAGTAGATCTTTAACTGGGTATTGCATCTTCATTGGAGATTGTTTAGTGTCTTGGAAAACTAAGAAGCAAAATATGGTTGTAGATCCTCTGCAGAAAGCGAGTATATGAGCATGTCTCATGCTAGTTGTGAGGTGGTTTGGATTGCAGGAATAATGGATGATTTGAAGGTAGCTGTCAATCATCCAGTCCCTCTTTGTGGTGATAACAAAGCAGCCCTGCAACTGGCAATTAATCCAGTTTATCACGAGCGTACTAAGGATCTACGAATGGACTGTCATTTCATCAGGGACCTTGTGCAAGAGGGTCTTATTTCGACAGTCTTCATCCCCACGCATCTGCAACTTGCTGATCTGTTTACTAAGCCTTTGGGAGCAGTCCACCACTTCACTTTGGCTTGCAAGCTTGGACTTGTTTTTCATCACACGCGGCCACCTTGAGGGGGGTATATGGAGGATGTTAGTTTGGGCAACAAGTTTGTGTAACAAGCTTGGTTGTGGTTGTTAGAACCATAGTTAGTTAGTTGTTAGTTTGTGACCATAGTTAGCTCATTTGGTTAGCTCATTTGGTTAGCTGCTTAGCTCGGAATTATACTTGTATATATAGAGGTTATGTAGCCTGTAAATGTGGTTAGATTGATTGAATATAATACCAGAAAATCACTACAGAATTTCTTGGTCCATTCATGGAGGTGACCAACTAATCTGTTGGTTCATCTCGGTGGGAAGGTCTTGATCATTCTGATCTCAGACTTCATAGTTTTATAAAAGTATTTAATCAATGGTGTTTTAAAATATAAGGCGGTGGTCCGTCTTTTCGCTCACATAAGCATTTCCTGGTTTTCGGAGACTGTTATCCTTCTTGGGGCTCGGTAACCCTTGTTTTTCGCAACCAATTTCTGACTAAATAACTCTATTTCCATGGGGCTTTTATCGTTTTGAGTTTTAGGATCCCCATTCCTTGACCAATCTAATCATATATTTCGAATAATCGTCCTTCGATCTAATTGTATTATGAACAATTCCAGCGATCCTCTATTCGGTTTCTCTTGATCGGGGCTGCGGATTTTCAGTTAGGTTCCGCCGTCGGTCAGTCCTCCTCCTGTTGACTTCAGTGGTGCTAGTGCTGGCTTGTGGTGGGGCTCCTCGCCACCGGTGGCCTATCTGCGTGGATGCTTTCTCCCCGACGTCCTTTTGGCTTTCGGTCTGGGCAGTCTAGGGAGAGATGACAAGAGGAAGTCGTTGTGTTTCCTATCAAAAATAAAACTCAAACCTACAAACTAGTATAGCAAGTAAGTAAGAGGTCGATCCCAGAGAGAATCAAGTATTCTAATGTAATATATATTTACCAATTAGTAGAAAGGGGGGTTTGTGTTTGAGATTAGAAAGAAAATAATATAAACTATATACAAATTGATGCAAAACAACTTAGATAGAATAGTTACACCTACAACTAACCACTTTATTTTGCTAAGTTGATCGTGTAACTTCCTCTTGTCCTTTTTGTGTTCCCATCGAAGTCCTTGTCCCGCCCTAATTTAGTTACTAGTCCAACTAGTCCTAGAAACCGTTATTTCGTTAGCAGTCCTCAAAGAAGGATTTAACCTAACAAACAGCTTTAAGTTCAAAGATGAACCAATGTATTTGCAACCCTCTAAAGAGATATTTCACAACACATTCAACTACCCATCCAATTAGTTCAACCAACCTTGGAGGGATAAGTTTGCTACTTGGGTTAAGGTTCGCAACCAGGAATCTACAAAACCCTAGCAATTGAATTGATTCTAACTAGTTAATCAAGCCAGATAGAATAAAACAATCAAACATTCAAGCGCAAAGAAGCTGAACCATTCAATATAGGAAATAAGGAACAAGATTCAGAAACTCACAACTTAATCTAGAAAAAGTTTCAAATTGCAAGTAGAACGGAGATAGTTTAGTTGCCCATTGCGAACATCGCTATCAAACTAAACTAAATTGTCTTGATTCTCTAATCTAATTATACTTGTAAACTCTAATTGTAAAACTGAATGAACGATGAAAGGGTTAATCCCCTATTAATATAAAACATAAAGTCAGCCGAAGAACTAGATAAATTAGGTTTATGATAGATTAAAACAAAGTCGCGTAAAACCTAATTAACAGAGTCCCGTAGTCGGCAGCTGCGGCAACCGCCGCACATCTTTTATATGGGCATATACATGTGGTGATTGCTGCCTAAAATGTAGCGGTCGATGCATCTGTCATTCACAGAAAATGATGATCGAATTTGGTCTTGTCGTACACATAAAGTTGTAGCTCTCGGAAAAACCTTTCTAACGCATGCTTATAATAATCAATCAGACAACCAAGTCCTCCAGAAAGTGCAAAACAAGTTCAGCTTATTGGGTGACAACTTTTGCATACTTGTTTTTTGTTTAGGTTCTCTTCTTCTTCTTAGAACCTCTTTAGATCATCTTTTAAGCTTCTTTGATCAACTTGACTTTCTCGTTCAATGCGTTATCAACCCATGTCTCTTTCTCGGATTCACATTTGCCTGAAATAATCAATAAAAGTGTGTACTTCCCGACTTCTTGAATTTGTAAATAAAGAGCGGCCATATCCGGGGTTCGAACTGGGGACATTTGGGTACTACCCGCAAGTCCTTTCCAGTGATCCATTTCGGAATGATTTGTACTTTCCGACTCCTCCAACATAGAGAGTAAATATGCTAACTTAAATCATTCATGTTATGTACCTTAACTTATAAACTAAATGCAACCTATTATGTCTACCTATAAATGCATGCTATCGAGAGCGCTTCTCCATTGCGGGCTCGTGCTTTTGGCCCAACTCCCAAGGTAAAGCCTTGGGCTCTAGGTAGCCCGAAATGAATTAATTAAAATAATTAATTAATTTTAAAAAAGCATATATATATATATATAAATTGTATTTATTAATTTTCCTTTGATCAATCTCTCAAGGGGGTTTAATATTTTGACCGTTTACATAATATTTATGTATTTATATATACTGACTAAAATTCCGAAAGGTATCAAACCCTGCTCGTATGGACGTGTATTAAAACCTGTTAGGGTTGACTAAATCCCGATAGGTTTTTCGAGTGCTCTTTACTCGGGCGTTGTGCGGCTCTGCTGTGGCGTGACTTGTCATTCTTCTCCGTGGATTTGCTTCTGGTTGTTGGAGTCGGGTTAAGTTGGGGTCGTACTAGTGTGTATCGTGACATCTCCTCTTCTCAGGTTGACTGCTTCCTTATAGTTCTGTCCTCACTGCCCACAAGTTGATCGGGTCTGATATATCGTTGACCTATGGTTCTGCGCAGTATGGGGCTTGACTTCGTCCGTCATCTTCGACCACATCCTAGCATGTTTAGTTTAGGCCTTTTTGATTTCGTTCTTTGTAGAGTGTGTTTGCCTGAGTTTGTACCATTATGTATTGTTATTTGTTATAGATGATTTTTCCGTCTACCGACTTAACCAACCTTCAAATTTCAGATACATCTAAATTCGAATTCTTATCTAATAAAAAAAATTAATTAATTTTCGTTGTGTGGCGTACGAATTCCAGAAATATGATAGGAATTTCATACCACAAATGACTGGAAGAGAGAGAAATTACTTATAAATTGAAATGTTGAATTTAGACCAATCCGTCCATCGATGATTTGAAACGATTTAATTTTAAAATTTTAAAACTATAGTTTTTATATGAGCTAAAATTATGATTAATATAATAATAATGGGCTTTACCGATAAAATTTTCAATAATATTCATATGTTTTTTTTTGAGTTTTTAAGGTTATATATATTCATAAATATTTTGTGTATTATCCTCTCGTTACCTAATTTATATCAATTATCATATAAATCGAAATTACCAGTTAAATACCTTAATAGCTTATAACATAATAATTTAATAATATCTACTTATACATCTACTCTATCAATTTTATATTATCAAATGAGCTTTCTTTTATGGAAAAAAGGTAGAGGCCTTAAGCGTCTACTATTTATCAATTTTTAATTAAGTTTTTCTAACTTGGATTATTTCGAACTTGACTGAATTATTTTTAGATAAATGATTTTGACTGCTAAATTGATGAGTTGACCAACTTGCATATTTGACTAAATGTGCATAATATATAATGAAGTATCGTCAATGAACAAATTTATCCTCGCCCAACTTTTTGGAACCCAACCAATTCAAGCACACAAGAATGTTAGTAAGAAACTCAACCCTAGTGTTCAACGTGACGAGGAATGAGCCGGAGCTGGTGCGCCCGGCCCGGCCCACTCCTCACGAGCTCAAGCCACTCGCAGACTTCGATGATCTACTTATGTTGCGGTATCCACAACCAATCATCTTGGTTTATCCGGCTACGCATTCAGACAAGATGGACCATAGCGATCCAGCCAAAGTCATGAAGGCGGCGTTGGCAGAGGCGTTGGTGTATTACTACCCGTGGGCGGGTAGGCTGAGGGAGACGCCCCAAGGGAGGCTGGTGGTGGATTGCACGGCGGAGGGGGTGCTGTTTGTGGAGGCCGATGCGGATGTCCGGCTTGACCAATTCGGGGAGGATTCACTGGTGCCACCCTTCCCCTGCAGTGACCAGCTCTTTTACAAGAGCAAGGCTTCTAACGCTTCCGCGGTGGTTGGTTCTCCTATAATCACATTTCAGGTAATTTTATTTATTATTTAGTTAATTAGTTCGATCATTTTATTCTTTATACCTCTGAATCGATTTTCACGAGATGAAAAACTTGGTGGTTGGTTGTTCCTATATTCACATTTGAGGTAATTATATTGTTTATTTAGTTTATGTTTACCTCTTAATCGATCTTCGAACGTACATGTCAAGAAAACTCATCTTGATAACTAATAATACTACGTATTAATTCTCTTGTGATTCTTGTTATGTATACCCCCTTTTAGTTATTTTGATGTTTATTTTATACAATTTTGTTTTTAATTATCAGTATATAGTTAATTTTTGTTTTGACAAAGTGAAAAATTAATAGTCTTCCATTTGAAGAATTTGAACCGAGTGCATATTATTAATATGCCCCGAATTTGTTGTTGATCGGTAAACCCCAGGGGTTTCAGATGAGCTCTAGTAGGGGTTTTGGAGGACAACTCCATAGCGGATTATGATTTCATGAGTTATTATATATATACTCATATGAAATGCCATATTATTGTAATCAATTATGCTATTAGCCTCCATAATAAAGAATTGAGTTTTTCTGCTTGTAAACATAGGCAACACACTGTTATTAAACTAAGTAAATCTCTGTTTATTTCTTTCATGTTTATTGTTCTCGTTACAACACATATTTATTAGAGTATAGGATGGAAATAAAATTACGCAAATCTTATATGTAAGAAGTTAATTAGAGTGAATGATCATGTCCTTTTTTCAGTCCAAAGAAGAGAGGGAAAAATATTTTGAGGATGATTAGTGTCATTGCCCAGCGGACAGCACCCTATTATGCTAAAACTAATTAAATAATCGGTTGGAGAGAAAATAAATTTTATATGAAAAAGTGAATAATTAATTTTAATATTTATTAATTAATCATAAATTAAAATGGATTAAATTCACTTTTTTTAATATGATTTTTCTTTCCTATGCATGTCCCAATCAACTAATTTGAAAATGTTTTTTAAAATTTTAATTAATTTAGTTTTTTTAATTAGATTTCTAGAATCGATAATTTCTTTTAGTAGAGAATCAATTCTAATTTAGGGTCTTATACTAGGGTCTTGTATACAATTAAATTAATTAAGTCGGATTTAAAATGGATGACTCATAAAAAAAATCATTGACCATGGATACATGGCACATTGGCACAGGTGACCCGCTTGCTGTGCGGAGGCTTCATAATTGCCTTGAACTTCTTCCACCTAATGAGTGACGCAATCGGCGCGGTCAAATTCCTAAACGCGGTTGCCGAGCTCGCCCGGGGTGCCTCCGCCCCATCAATCCTCCCAGTCTGGCAACGAGAGCTCATGAACGCGCGGGATCCTCCGCGCGTCACCTGCACTTCCCACCACGACGACCACGACCGATGCTTCGAATTCCCCCAACACGATTTGGTATGCCGCACCTTCCTCTTTACCCACCGCGAGGTCGCCGCCCTTCGTGCCCGCGTCCCGCAACGCCTCCAGCCCTGCACCACCTTCGAGCTCGTCTCCGCCTGCATCTGGCACTGCCGCACCATCGCCCTCCAGTACCCGCCCCAACTGAAAGTGTGTATGGCGTTTTCGGTCAACGTCCGGGACAAGTTTGACCCTCCGCTCCCGGTCGGCTACTACGGCAACGGGTGCGCCATCGCCCTGCCCATCCATCCGGCGGGGGGCATACTCGACTCCTTCGGCTACACGGTGGAGCTGGTGAAGAAGGCCAAAGGCGATGCGAATGAGGAGTACATGAGGTCCTTGATTGACCATGCCGTCTTGAGAGGCCGACAGATCCCCTCCACTCCGAACACCTACGTTGTATCCGATGTATCGTCGATATTTTACGGGTTCCCGAGCCTGGATTTCGGGTGGGGGAAGCCAGTTTTTGCCGGCCCGCCCGATAATGGGTGGATTTCATCTAAGACGAGCTTTATCATGGCATATAGAGATGGAAAGGGGAAGGTGGTGTCGGTGACGTTGCCCAAGGACGCCATGGATAGATTTGTTAACGCGCTGGGGAGATCGCTGGAGATGGATCTACCACTTTGAAATGTTGTTTGAGATCGATGATCATGGTTAATTAATTCAGTATTTCATTCTTCGTTTCGTAATTGAATAAAAACATGTATTCATAAATAAAGTTACAAATTAAGTTGTATTTAAAAAAACCAAATATCGAAATAAATATATGTATTGAACTCAAATTTGGCTGGAAATGTCACCCGAAAACATATTCTTATTTTTTTTTTGTTAATAGGTCGGGCAATAGTTTGTATATAAAATTGTCAATTATAAAGTTCGTATTATTTTTTTGTTCAATGTCGATACTCATTACTCTCTCCGTTAATTAAAATTTGTTGTTTTATGAAGTAAATCTTGTTAAGAAAAACTTGTCATTTTAGGTATTTTGCCATCTACTTTACGAAATTGCACTTATAATGATTAGATAGTTCTTAGTTGTATTTTGTGAGAAAATAAAAAAGTAGAGTACGTAATAATTAGGGATATAAGTGTATTTTTGTTTGTTTTCTTAATAAGTGTGTAGATTTCTAAAATGACAAGTTTTAATTATCGGAGGGAGTATTATTTTAGGTCATTTTCCATAAAAATATTAATAATGCATATTTTAGATAGGCATTATAGGTAATTTTAGGATCATTTATGTGTATATATTAGATGATTAGTTAGCAAATTGCATATTTTGTCATTGAGCATTCGAGTTCCGAACCTAGCTACACGCTTTTGTACTTATTTTGTATACTCATGATCCAAGCTTGGATGAGAGGCGAGGATGTCGTATTGTAGCCATGAAGAAGCTGGAAAAGGGCGAATGAAGAAGGCTAGGACGAGGCCAAGGTGCAGCTCAAGGGAGATAAGCAGAGAAGAAGAATTGTAGAGTGCACAACACCCAATGTGAGGAGGACGACATCCACCGTGGGATGGCACCCATCGTGGCTTCTGTGTGAAGAATCTTACCAAATCTGCGATATTTCTATCCTTTTGTGGAACATTTATCCATTCGGTATCTTTCACTCTAGGGTTTGGCCGGCTGTTTTGGCTACTTATAGAAATGGTTTTCATTAGTTTTATTATCGAAGCTTTTAGAGGATTGAAAATAGAGATTTTTCAGTACGTATGAGTCATCAAACTTCTTAGTTTTGCCTACGATTCAAAGGCATGGTTGGTTGAATCGTAGGATTTGATTTCTAGTTATTGACTATTTCATCTTCTTTGTGTTGATTTACATGTTATTGATTTTACTTTGATTGACCACTTTACTAGAATCGCATCGCGCTAGGGTCTTAATTGACTCGTAAGAGTGGTTGAACCTATTGTAGCAAACATACTCTAGTATATGATTCGAAAGGGGGATACTTGAATGTGTAAGGAGATGACATACTGGTTAAATATCGGTTCTTAGGGAAACTAGGGTGGTTGGTAAGATGACAGTTATCGACATGATACTAGTTTCATTGGGAGGTTGGTACTGCCTTTATGCCAAGTATATTGGGATGGTGTGTTATTCTTATGTTAATGCAGGGACAGGGTTGCATAGGAGTGTAAGGGGTTGTTGGGACTGCAAAGGACTATCAATCTATATAAACCAATATCGAAATAGTCGGTAGGGTAAAATAACTAGAAGGAGAGTCAATGAGCGAATAGACCAACCATTGTTGTAAATTCATAGGTGAAGCTGCTTACATCTATTGTTTTTGCTCAAACATCACAATTAAATTAATTTAGTTATTGATTATTTCATCTTCTTTAGGTTGATTTACATGTTATTGATTTTACTTTGATTGGCCACTTTTGTAGAATCGCATCGCGCTAGGGTCTTAATTGACTCGTAAGAGTGGTTGAACCTATTGTAGCAAATATACTCTAGTATATGATTCGAAAGGGGGATACTTGAATGTGTAAGGAGATGACATACTGGTTAAATATCGGTTCTTAGGGAAACTAGGGTGGTTGGGAAGATGACAGTTATCGACATGATACTAGTTTCATTGGGAGGTTGGTACTGCCTTTATGCCAAGTATATTGGGATGGTGTGTTATTCTTATGTTAATGCAGGGACAGGGTTGCATAGGAGTGTAAGGGGTTGTTGGGACTGCAAAGGACTATCAATCTATATAAACCAATATCGAAATAGTCAGTAGGGTAAAATAACTAGAAGGAGAGTCAATGAGCGAATAGACCAACCATTGTTGTAAATTCATAGGTGAAGCTGCTTACCTCTATTGTTTTTGCTCAAACATCACAATTGCTTACTTTAGTGCTTTTTTTTCTCTACTTTTCAATCTACAAACTTTCTCATTTATTTATCTTATTAGCAACAAAAGTACATATGAAAAGGTAATTCTCCCCGTGGATCGATTACAGACTTGTTGATATTGCATATTTTAGATAAGCATTATATAGATTTTTAGATTAGTTAGGTTGCATTTGGTGCATAGTTTGGAGTTAAATTAGATGTTATGATTATTTTGGAAGAGTTCATATTCTATGCAAATTTATGTTTATTTTGCAAAATTGGATTGGAACATCACAAGAGGATGGATTGAGATACAGGGAGAAAGATGGAAGATTAAAGAAAAGACAAGGAGAATAGGAGCTGAATACAGATGCATCGAGGACCAAGGAAGCCACGACAATTGGATGCAGCAGCCGCGACGCACAGGCAGCGGCCGCCGTAAGCTCCCAGCTAGACCCGGGCAAACGCGGGCGCGGGCCGGGCTTAGGACGGGCTTTACTCAAAATTTTGTCACGTTCTTGCGGGCACGGGACAGGCTAAGCCCGCTTAACGGGCTGAAAGTCGTGTCCAAGCCTGTCCGCGATTGCGGTTGCGGGTAGCCCGCGGGTACCCGCAAACCTAATCAATTTTTCTTATTAAAGCTATAATAAGCCTATTACAAACAATTTTAATATATATATATATATATATATATATATATATATATATATTATATATATATATATAATATATATATTACATATACTATTTTTATATTAAGCTAAGCCTACTGTTTTTTTGAAAATGAATACCTATTGTATGTATATATTACAAAATATATGTATAGTTACTGTTTTTAGTTTTTATAAATGTATAATTAAAAATATTATATATATATATACATATATTAATTTTAATTAAAAAAAGGCGGGTACCCATTACGGGCCTAGCGGCCCGTAACGGGTTGATTGATATGTCCAATCACGCACCCGCTGCGGGCGTGGGCCGGGCCTAGCAGCCTGCGTGGCCTTTTTCCCATGTCCAAGCCCTCCCTCTAATGCGGGCGGCCGGGCCGGTCCTGGCGGGCCTACCCGCGTTTGCCCAGGTCTACTCCCAGCCAAAACAAGGGCATTCAAACCTGCAGCAGCCACGACATCTGTGTCGTGGCTGCCACATCGTTCGTTAGGCGAGACACGTCGTTTAGTTTATGTTAAACCTATTTTCTATTATGTTTTTGCCGACTTTAGTTTAAGTACAAAGATTTTAAACCTAAGACTACTATCTACTATTCTATTAATTCACCGTTCAACAGACAATTAGAGAAATTGAGCAATGTTTCCCATGGGGAACTAAACTCCCTTTGTTCTATCTACGATTTGAATCTTTATTTTGATTGATTGTGAGTTCCAAAATCTCGTTCCTTAATTCTTATCTTGAATGTTTCAAGTTCTTTGTGCTTAATCTTTGATTGTTTTTTTCTATCTTGTGTGGCCAATTAGTTAGATCAATTCAATTGCTAGGGTTTTGTAGATTCTTGATTGTGAACCTTAACCCAAATAACAAACTTATCCCTTTAGGGGTGGTTGACCTAATTGGATGGGGTAGGACGTTGGATGTACGTGTTGTTAAATCCCTTTTTAGGGACTTCAAATACCTTGGTTAATCTCTGAACTTAAAGTTATAGATTGGGTTAAATCCTTCTTTAGGGACTGCTCATGAGATACGGTTCTCTATGACTCGTTAGACTAGAAACTATATTAGGTTGAGACAAGGGTATTTAAGGAAACCTAAAAGGACGAGACGAAGTTACAAGGATTAATTCAACTAAATAAAGTGGATAAGTGTAGGTAGGACTATTTCTCAATATTGTCTAAATCAAGTTTCTTTACTTTTACTTTCATTATTTCGCTTTGATAAAAGGTGAATCTTTTTCATTCTAACCCCCCCCCCCCCCCCCATTTGGTTACTTGATTGGCATCTGAATCACACTTGAATAACAAATTTCCCTACAGGATCGACCTTGTGCTTATTGCTATACTAGTTATGAGTTTGAGTTATATTTTGACAAGATCAACGACAGATTTTTCTCCCATCACTTGCCTGCTATACTAGCTTGTAGGTTTGGATTTATCATTGTAGGAACCAATGATTTTTATCCTTATCGCATTTTAGCACCGTTGCTAGGGTGTTTTACTTTAATTTTCCTATGTGTTTTATTGTTAACATTTGTGTGGACAATATTGTATATATGTTTTGCAGTTGTGCTACTGAGTCATCTCTTTTTCCTTTTGATTAAGAGATTGAAAGAATTTTTTCTAGGTTAAGAAGAGAGCATTCATCTGACCCAAAAATCACAGGAGAGATGAATGGAGATAACGATAACCCACCTCCAACAAGTCAACAACCGCTCAAGCCCAACAACAACAACAACAACAACAATGGAGGCGCGATTGTGATTCCTCCACAAAAGGACTTTTGAGGGATCTAAATGAGCCAAATATGACATCGATCGCAACCCCTAGCAATCAGGCTCCCTGAACTCCATGAGGGTTCAAAATTCGAATACAATTCAAACTAATCCACTATGTTGTTAGTGTCTCAAGGGATGGTTGGAGAGGATCCCAACAAGCATCTCGTAGAGTTCACTAGTGTCTACGATAAATTGAGACCCCAAGATATCTCTGATGAACAAATTATGCTTACATATTTTCCTTTTACTTTGGAAGAATGCAGCGAACGACTGACTCTATTACTTGCCCACAAAGAGCATCACTACATGGGTGGAAATGAAGAGGGCATTCTTGCACAAATACTTTCCTGCTACTTGTCTGAGCAAGATGACGAAGTAGAGAAATCTCCCATAGGGAGTCTCTATGAATATGTTAAAATATTCAAGAAGCTCAAAGCAAGTTGCCATCTCCATAGAATTGATGAGGATGATCTTGTCCTCTATCTCAACAAAGGGTTGCTGGCCATGAAGATATTTAAGGGGCTAGCTAACACTTCTCAACAATATGGTTGTGTTGGTATCCCAAAATCAAGCTAGACCCTACTAAGTGTGTGGTGATCCATCTCACCCTAATGATCTATGTCCTCAAGTACAACATGGAGTTGCAGATGTGAATGCATTGCACTAGTACAATATATGGAGTGGAGCACAGTAAGTTGGGTATGGTTTTTAACAAACGTGCTTATTTTTTTATTTTAAGAACAATTTTATATTAAAAGCTAGAGATGCTGCAAAAGACCATCAAACAAATAGGGAAGGAATCATCGAGGATGATGAGAAAAAAAATGTCAATGGGTTTGCACAGACGTCACCCGCCGCCAGTTGTATGGCACCCATCGAAAGCGAGACGGCGCTCGCTGCCACACCCACTGTACCCGTCGCCATTATATAATCGAAGACCGATTATTTACAAAAATCCCCCCTTGTCGCTTATAAGCCCAAACCATCTTCCCCTGAGGTCTTGAAGGACCATACAAAAATGGAGAACGACAGAGAGCTCTTCGAAATATTCTCCAAATGCAAGATAAACATTCCCTTGTCCAATCTCATTAAATCTATTCCTTGTTACGCTAAGTTTTTGAAGGAATTGTGCACAATTAAGTGGAAGCAGAGGGTGAAATCCAAGGAAAAGGTAAATTTCAGCGAACATGTGTCTACAATATTTCAAAAGTGTTTGCCCGAGAAGTGCGGTGACCTAGGCATATTTACAATTCCTTGCACGAAATGCAATGCTAGAATCAAGAATGCTATACTCAATTTAGGAGAAAAGATATTTGTGTAATATAGTCCTTCTCATTGATTAAAGCCTTTAGCCACTAACCTAGCCTTGTATTTAAGTGGTTCTCTCGATTTAACCTCTTCTTTAACTTTGAAAATCCACTTACAATCAATGAGTTTAGCATGAGATGGTTTGAAAACATGAATCTAGGTTTTGTTGATCATTATAAAGTTAATTTCTTCCTACATAGCTCTAAACCATTTACTAGACTCAACATATTTCATAACATCTTCAAAGGTTGGGTTAAATTTTATGATCCCAGAAGCAACATAGGCAAATTCAATAAAATCACAATAATCAATATATCTCCTATTAAGGATAATGGTTTTGGGAACTCTATCCCTACTAATTGATAATCGTTAACAGAAATAGAAGGAACGTCATTTTTAGAGATATGTATAGATGAAGCACCAGATGAAGAAGGAAAATTAGTAGAAGTAGCATAAAGGTTGCGAGAGCTCGAGTTTGAGTTTGAGTGAAGTCCATGTTGAAGATCATTTGGTGTTTCTTCTTGAGATTCCACTGCTTCATCATCATTTCCTCCTTCTAATTGTTGAGTTTTTTTTTTATCTCTGCTATCCCATTGAGGCTAGGTGTTCTTGTATGAATGGAGACTGATGTGGGAATGTGTCCCATATCAAACTCCTCTTCTTCACCTTTTGTACTGGGGGATGCAGGGATTATCCGTTAACCATTATGCACAAAGAACTTGCTAGATTGTGAGAGATTTCCTCTATTTTCGTCTCTGGGATCGAGCACCTTCTTGAAGTGGAATTCTTGCTCATTGAAGGTGACATTTATAGACATAATTACTTTTTACCCTTTAGGTTGAATGAGGAAAATTTTGTAGCCTTTCACCCCATCTGGGTAACCTAACATAACTACTTTCAGAGCACAATGATGTAACTTACCTTGGGAGATTTGAAAATAAAGTGTGCATCGAAATGGTTTGAGATATGCTAGAGATGGCTTTTTTCCAATTCACGTCTCTTATTAAGTCTTGAATCCTATGATACATGAAGGGTTTTTAATAAGATAAGAAGAAGTGATAACAACTGATAATGCATATTTCATATAGGCATTATAAGTATTTCTTATTGCAATTAGGTAGTGGTTTTGCTATTGTTTAAATCTAGTTTTGTATATTGCTTGTGAAGTATTTGAGTTCGGAATCTACGCCTTTTTAGTGTTTATTCTGCAGAATTACATTCTGATCTTGAATGGGCTTTGGAAGAGATTAAGAGACATGTTTTGGAGCCTATGGGGGCTAAGGATGAAGCTAGCTAGAGAGGACAAAGGAAGCACGACATTGGAGATTATTGAAGTCAATCAAGGAAAGTCGGACAATGCATAGGCGGCGTCCGCCGTGGGCCGCTTTCCAGCGTTTGCGATTTTGGATCCGAAAACATTATTTCCTATTATTTTATTCTTATTCCTACTAGGTTTTGGCCGACTCTTTGAGAGGCTTTATTAGGCTATTTTAGTCCTATTCGTCGAGTGGTTGGTATTGTGAGACTATGAAAACAATCAGAGAGAGAGAGAGAGAGAGAGAGAGAGAGAGAGAGAGAGAGAGAGAATTGACTTATGAGTTGCTAAACTCATAGTTTTGCCTGTGATTCGAAGACATGGTTGTTTGGATTGTGAGGTTTTGATTCTATTTAGTTATTCATATTTATAGCTATCATCTTGTGCTTAATTATAATATTTGTGTTTCTTTCTATGATTGATCACCATGTTAGGAATTGCATCTTAGCTATGAATTCGTTGTTGTTTTCTTGATATCAAACAAAGGTATTGAGATAGTGATATTTCTTTGTCTTTGTAGTGGATGATTTCAATTGATCTATGTTAAGGATATTCGATTAGCGCTTAGTTTGGTATGCACCTATTAGTCTTAATTGCGTTGAGTCAATGTGCCAATTGGTCTTGATTACTTGAGCCATTAATGCTATTCTTTAGTGATATTGAATAAAATGAATGAATCTCTGCGAATCTCTCAATTTTAGTCAAGTAGACCTATGAATATGAATAATTAATAAATCAATCCGAAGACTGTGAATTCCAACCATTGTTAGAGAATTATAGGTGACATGTTCTTTCTACTTTGACATCAGTCTACTTTGCAATCATAAATATGGTTACTTTTACATTATGGTTACTTGCTACAAATCATTGCTTTGTCATAAGAGTCTTTGCTTAGAGTTATTGAATAGGAAATCGCTTCTCCCTGTGGGTTCGACACAGGACTTCATCGCTATACTAGTAGTTATTTTGTTTATCAAGTGATTGATTGCCTAATCTATTGGTTTTGTGTTTCAGTTTGGATATTATTACTATTTTACAAGGGGTGAAATTGTCCACGACGTTCACCACGTGTCAAATTCTTGGCGTCGTTGCCAGGGAGAAGAAAGGAGTTTGTGTTTCTTGATCTCTTTCAATTACTCTTTACTTTGAATCTTTTGTGTTCTTGTATGGTTCAAACTAGATCTTCTAATTTATTGTCTTTGCCTTTTGATTCTGAGATTGAAAGATCTCTTAGGTTGAAATGGAAGCTTGAGTTTAAGACAAACAAGGAGATGGCAGATGAAGTTGTTGATCCGCCAAGATGGACTCGAAGAAACCTAAAGGAACCTAATTTGAGTGCTCAACCACTTGCAATTAGTCTTCCTGATCTCCCTGAGGGTTCAAGATTTGAGTATAAGTCGAATTGGTCTTCTATTTTACCCTACTTTCATGGATTGTCTAGGAAGGAACCAAACAAGCACCTTGCTACCTTTGTGAGTGTGTGTGATAGACTTAGACCCCAATGCCTTACCGATGACCAATTGATGTTGAGAGTGTTCCCCTTTACCTTGAAAGATTCTGCAAGCGATTGGCTTTATTACCTAACCCCCCAGAAAGCATTACTACTTGGGTGCAATTGAAGAAAGCTTTCCTGCAAAAGTACTTTCCTGCGACTCGCCTCAACAAACTTAAGAAGGAGATATCCAGTATTGAGCAATCACCTACCGAGAGTCTTTATAAGTATGTTAAGCGGTTCAAGAAGCTTAAGGGTAGTTGTCCGCAAAATGGTATACCCGATGATGATTTACTGCATGATACATCTTTATGAAGGCTCGCTTGACACCGATAGGAGTTTCATCAACGCTACTAGTGGAGGAGATATTTTGGATAAAAACACCTCAGAAAGCAATGCAGATTTTTGAAGGGTTGGCTAATGCATCGCAACAATATGAGAGACTTCAAGGAGTTAGAGGAGTTCATAAGTTGGATAGTTCTAGAGATGGTCACAAGGATTATATCGATAGGCTTATGGAGATAGTTAACAAGATGGCTATGCAAATGAATCAATCCCAGCAGCTTAGACCATGTGGTGTTTGTGGAAATCCAAATCATTCGAATAATAAGTGTCCCTTAATTCAGGAGGAGACCGCCGATGTGAATGCTATGGATTATGGACCTTGCCGCAACTTTGGTAACAATTACAATCAGGGCTACAATTCAAACTATCAAAGTGGATTCAACGGTAGAGGCCAACAACAACAAGTTCCTTTTAAGAGAGGACAATTTGAGAATCGTCCTCGAAACTCTCAACAAGAAGATAGGGATGAGACATTAAGGTTGTAATTGAATAAGATGAGTGTTCAAGAAAAGTTGTTGAGTGAGATGGCTAAGGAGATTGGTGAATTGAAAGCGAAAAATTAGGGAAAGTTACCATCGCAGGTGGTAGTGAATCCGAAGGAGAATGTTAGTGTCATGATCCTTAGAGGAGGTAAACAAGTGAATGTGCCCACTAGGAATTTTGAAGAGAGGCCTAGGGAAGATGTTGATTTGGGAAAAGAGGATGAGACGAAATTAGGGACGCTAGTGGCATATTCGATTTCCGATGTTGTTGAGTCCCCGAAGAAATCTTCTAAAGAGTGGTATTTTGAGGTTTTAAGACCTGCACCACCCTTTTCTCATGCCTTAAGATCTGATCGTAAGTGGGAAGATGAACAAATTCTTTATGACACCTTTGCGCATTGTGAGGTAAATATTCCACTTTTCAATTTGATTAAAATTGTGCCTTGCTATGCAAATTTTTTTAAAGAACTATACACGATGAAACGCAAGCAAAGGATGCAAAAGAAATAAAAGGTAAGTTTAAGTGAGAATTTTTCTGCTTTACTTCTGAAAAGATTGCTTGAAAAGTGCGGAGATCCAGGTATGTTTACTATCCCATGTGCAATAGATAATGCTAGCTTCACCAAAGCTATGTTAGACCTAGGTGCTTCAATCAATGTTATGTCTTGTAAGGTGTACATGTTTTTGGGTCTTAATGCATTATCTATAAGGGATACATCTATATTCCTTTTGCTTTTCTTGTGTCATTTATTCTTCCTATGCATTTGTCACTTAGTATTGCCATGATTATCTATTTTCAAAGCCGATTATATACATGTTCATTGCTTGATATGTTCAAATGATAGAGGCAACCTTTTAGCCACATATTTATCAATGTCTACCTGATAAGGCACATTCCAATAGGCATTATAGATTAGTTTAGGTGCATTTAATTGTCATATATTCATGTTTTAGTGTTAATTAGATTAGCGCCCGTTTTGTGGAAAAGTTCATAATCTATGCTATTTCAATGGTTTTATGTAGATTCGTAGATCCAAGGCAAAGAACACGAGTGATAACTCCCTCCCTTGATGAAAATCGGAATAAGTTTCAAAGGCCTTGACAGTATGTCTGTGTCAAAGGTCTTGGAGCTTTAACAATGTTGATGAAATACAAAACCTGTTCTATATGTTATATTGTTCGAATATTATTTAATATTATTATATACTTCCATTATATTATTAACTAACCTTTCATGAAGTATTTTCGAATTATTTCCTTCCTTGTGATGCGTGTTGAGAAGATTCAAATCGGAAAGATTGTGGACTTGAAGTTTCCAAAGATAGAAGATCCAGCCTATGCCATGATCTTGTCTAGCCGTTGGAGAAGATCCTTGGTGCCGATTTGTCTAAATATAAAGAAGAAGAAAGATGAAGATAGACACATATACATTGAACACGAGCCCTTCATACACTCCAAGCCTTCAAGAGAAATCTGTCTTCGTCTGCTCTCTGCTTGTCCTAAGAGTCTGTTATTTTATTTCAAAGCATTTGAGAGTTACACAGTGAGCTTATAGGATATATTCAGTTATAGTGTTATACTCGAGAGTTTGTAACTCGGGAAGTGAACACTAGGCGATTGATTCACTAAGTGTAAGAGGATTGTACTAGATAGCGTAGAGAGGTGGGGCTCTTCTAGATTGGTCTAGGACTCCAATGGAACCAGAGTTGACTAAATTGCAATTGTATAGGAGAGAGGCTTCTCGGGGAGCTACTAGGATCCTAAGTCTTGTGAATCAATAAAAGCAGGTTGAATCCTAGGGTTGTGAAAGAACCCTAGGCGGGGACGTAGGCCATGTTCGTGCCGAACCTCGTAAACAATTCATCGAGTCCTTTACTTTATTGCTTTACCTTATTTCCACACTTGGTTCGAATTGTTAAACTTTGTGATTCAGGTTTTCAGAGAAAAGACCAAGTCTAATCTCAAAGGGTTTTGCACGAGATTCAAAAGTCTTGAGACTATATGCGAAAAACCGGCATACTCAATTCAACCCCCCTTCTAGAGTATTTCTATATTACTTAGTTTTATATTATCGAACCTTCAATTGGTATCAGAGCTTTACTCACTACTTTTGATCTAACAATCTTGTGAGTTATCGATCATGTCTGGTGAAGCAAGCGGAGGATTTGCACAGGGAAGGTCCACGAGCAGACATCCACTCTTCGTAGGAAACAACTTTTTCCACTGGAGATCCTTGATGAAGATGTTCATTATAGATCAAGATCTAGAACTTTGGAACATTATAGAGAATGGTCCGAAAATCCCAGAGAAAGACGGACCAAATGGAACCAAAGTCGCAAAAAAGAAGTCTAAATACATCCAAGCGGATCTTAAACTATCTTAGCCCAAATGCATGAAATGTATGCAGAAAGCGATATAAAAGTAAATGTAGAACATGGCAAATTAGGCTTACAACAAACACCCTATACTTAAGCTTGCTTGTCCTCAAGCAATACTTTTAATTGTCATTCAGGGGAAGAAATCAAAACTCTCAACATATCAGATTCATTCTCATATATCCCTGCAATCAATTACCATCCTCGAAAAGGTACTTATGTCACAGATCCATGCATGTGCAATTATACAAAAGCAACATCTACTCACAAAAGGAGGGTTATGCAAAACATTCATTCGTGACAAAGCATTGATAATCAAGAAGACTTTAATTTAAGCTCAAATAAGGAGTAGAATGGTAAAAGGCTTAAAAGGTGGGCAATTTTTGGCAATGTGGTGCTAATGATCCGGGGAAATGTAGTATTTCCAAACTGAATTTCATACCACATTCTTTCTCATAAGTTTCATCACCTTTCATAATGCTTTTATCAATAATTATGCTTTTACCTCTCTAACCTCAGCACTGCCTTCTCGGGAGTCGCAAACATGGGTGTCATGAATGGCCCCGGATACTTAGTGATTTGGACTCCTCACAATGTGTCCCATCTCTCCAAACTATTATCTCAGAGAGCAGGGTCAATCTACCTTTATCTCCTGAGGTGATTGGATTTTCTTTCACTCATTAAATTTTCCATACATTTCAAACAATTTCCTTCCAAACTCCAATAATGATAATAATCACAACACAAACACCATATGACAATCTCCATAATGTAACATCATTCTCAACATAATCCCCGGATAAGGTAAAGAATGGCAAATATTTAGATCATGTGGAGCAATATATGAAATAAGGCATATTACGACTTTTGTGATGCATAAACATGGGTAAGGTTAGGATTATAACAATATGAGCATTATATGGAAATATAAAGTCCTCCATCATCTTATCATGCAACATGTCAAAAGCAACTTCAAATTTCACCTCCTTTCATGGTTTTCATCAAAATAATGCACTTCATTGTGACTTCCCTTTACTAGGCAATTTCATGCTATATCTCTAATGAATCCAATTTTGCATCGTCGAGTTCAATATAAACTTCCATGACATTATTCCAAAATTTTCAATGGGGGTCATTTTTTCAAACTTTGGAAAACATGCATGTAAGCACATAAATCAATAATGCATTCCAAAATAGCCATGTAGCAATTCAAAGAAATAATGCACCAATAATGTCAAATATGATCAAATATGCACAAAGTAAGCCCTTCCCCCACCCCATACTTAAAATTTACAGTGTCCTCACTGTATAAAATAAAGTAGAAACAAGAGTAAAGGAAGGAACTCACAGGATAATGCATCGAGGAGAACAAAACTGGGCAGGTCGAGTAGGTTGCTCGTCGATCTCGAGTACAGTCTACTCGATATCGAGTAGTTTTGTCTGCGTCTGGTGGTTTTCTGAAGTCGAGGAGTGTTTGATGGCTTGTCGATGTCGAGTACGTCTACTCGAGATCGAGTAACTTCTGGGCTTCTCCTCTTTGCCGTCGTCGACTTGGCCTTCGTCGATTCTGACTGTTTTTCAGGGACTTCTTTATTCCACTTTTCGCGATCCTTATATGCTTGTCGACCTAAAAGTTTTAGATTGCACACAAAAACAATACTATCCACATGAAGTATTCTAAAAGACATAAAACCAAAACCAAAAACAAAAACAAAAAACCAAAAATAAAAAAGTCCCAAAAGTTCATAAAGTCTATATACATGCTCTAGATTTTAGAGTCGCTAGGCTGACTTCTCCGTTTGGTGCTCAAGGACCATTATTGTGGGGCCCGCTCATGCTTAGCCCTTCTCCTGGATCATCTAGGTCCTGATGGTAGTATGCAAGCTCAGCTGATAGGTCGTTGCTTGCATTATCTCCTTTCTCTTTCTTTTTCTTCTTTGTAGCCTTTAGTTTCTGCAGATTCTCTCGCCATGGTGTCTTATCTCCCCTTAAATCATTGAAAATTTTATTTATGGACTGAGGGGGAGTAGAATTCATACCTGAACTTACCTGTTTGGACCCAAAACAGAAATCTTTGGGCTTGGGTCTACTCGATGTCGAGTACTGCTGGTCAAGATCGAGTACAGGGACCCCATACTTAGACTCTGGGCAAGTCTCTGGCTCGGCGGTGGTGGTCGAGATCGATAAAGGCTTGTCGAGCTCGAGGAGAGCGCTTGTCGAGATCGAGGAGGGCTTGTCGATCTCGAGTACAGTTTTGGCTCCTTCCTCCGCTGTTTGCTTGGTCCTGTCGATGCTGATGCTTTTCACCTCCAGCCAAGAAATTTCCTCTTTTGCAGGGCCAAAAGAGAAATCCAAAACTTCATCGCCTATGGTGAAGGTGAGCGATCTATTCTTGACACTGATTCTGGCATCTGCAGTAGCTAAGAACGGTCTACCAAGAATAATAGGGCTAGTAGGATCTTCAGCACAGTCAATAATAAGGAAATCTGCTAGAACAAAGAACTTACCAACCTGGACGGGGACATTCTCCACTATACCTGTAGGGATGACCACTGTATTGTTCGCCATGTATAGTTTGGCATCCACAGGTTCTATGCATCCTATCTTGACCTTCCGCCAGATTGATAAAGGCATAATGCTCACACTTGCTCCTAGATCGCATAGAGAATCATATTTATATTGTCCAAAACCCACAGTAACAGAAAACTTACCTGGGTCAGGCCTTCTTTCAGGGAAGTGGAGTACTTTGCATTCGCCTGCGATCT
This sequence comes from Persicaria tinctoria, assembly GCA_037127255.1. Lineage (NCBI taxonomy): Eukaryota > Viridiplantae > Streptophyta > Magnoliopsida > Caryophyllales > Polygonaceae > Persicaria > Persicaria tinctoria. Next base: position 39,779,133 of record JBANSL010000006.1, read on the forward strand.
CTGAGATGGATCGCTTCTTGCTCAGGATTTCCTTCAGAAACTTGACATATCCAGGCATCTCTTGCAGGGCTTCTGTAAAAGGAATAGAAACATTCAGCTCTTGCAGCATATTAACAAATCTGGTAAACCTACCTACAGTGGGATCTTTCTGTGTTTTTTAAGGGAAAGGCAGTGGCTTTTTCTGCTTCAGAGCCAGATCAGCTGTCGGAGATGCTGCAGAGTCGTCGACCTCGGCTTGCTACTCCTCGATCTCGACCACGGGCTCCTCGACATCGAGTAGGGTGGTCGACTTGGAGTTGCTTGTCTGCGCAGCGGAGTCCGAGCTCAACTTCTGGTCTGTGTCGAGTAGAGGCTTGTCGACATCGAGTACGGTCTCCTCGAGATCGACCAGGTTCTGCTCTGTCTCGAGTTGCTGCTCTGCCTTGTTTTGTTGTTTCCCGACCTCTAGCTCGTGTAGTTGATGCCCACTCCTGAGTTTGATAGCTGCGACATGTCCAGTTTTCCCTTTAGGATTTGGTTCTGTTTGCCCAGGGAGTTTGTCGGACGGTCGTGGGATCTGCGCAGCGATTTGACCCATCTGAGTCTCAATTCCCCTTTTCCAGATGTCCAGTTCCCCAAATTTGGTGGTGATGTTCTGGAACTGGTTGTTGATGGTGCCCTGATTTCGGCGCATCTCTTCAAGGATCAGCTGCAGATCATCCTTCTTTTGATCCCTTTCTGGATGTCCTGGAGCCCTGTAGGGTGGGGGATTCCTAGGAGGACCTTGGTTCCATTGTGGTTGATAGAACCTTTGATCTCCCATATAGCGATTGGGACCCCCTGCGTAAGCTGCCTCCTCATGTGTTTCTGCCATCCGGACTTGCTCAGTGTGTGGGCACTCAGTAGTGGTGTGCTGCTGTGATCCACATTCGATGCAAGGCTGGTTGACAGACAGATATTTGACTTGCTTGAGGAGCTTACGATTCTGGTCTCTGTAGAATTGCTCCCTGACATCTGGGTCGATCTCCTTTGCTGGCTCATAGAGTGGCATAGATGGTGCTGGCCCGGCGTAGGAGTTCTCCTCATAGTTTGTAGGAGCCCCATATTTGTTGTCGTAGTTAGTGAGCTTTTCTAGCACACCCCATGCGTCGCTTGGTGGCATCGTCAGGTACTCATAGCGAGTATAGTGGTTGATTCTGTCCTTAGTGACTTGATCAAGAGAGTTGAAGAAGATCTCCTGAATGACGTAGGGTGGCTGTCCATGAGTAGGGCAAGATCGCAGCAGCTCTTTGTAGCGTTCCCATGCCTTTGCCAGCGGTTCCCCTTGTTTCTGTTTGAAGGCGGTGATTTTCTGGAGGAGAAGTGCTGTCTTGGCGGGTGGGAAGTATTTGTTCAGAAACTCTTGCTCTACTTGTGCCCATGTGGTGAGAGATCTCGGCTTCAGCCCTTCAAGCCACTTCAGTGCAGGTCTAGCGAGAGACCAGCGGAAAGCTTTCATCTTGACATATTCCAGAGTTGTACCTTCAGCAAGAGTACGACACATGTCATGAAAATTGGTAATATGTTCAAGAGGGCACTCATGGAATCTTCCATGAAAAGCATTGTTTTTAAGCTCTATAAGAAATTGAGTGCGAATTTCAAAAGAGTTTTCCGGGATTAGAATCGCCGATTCAGGCACGACGAGAGTTGAATGCATATAATCCTCTGCAGTAGTTAGATATTGGGCAAGCTCAGCTTCCGCTTGTTCCCTTGCTGCTTTCTCAGCGGCGATAGCAACATCTTTAGTGGCTAGTTCCCTGGTAAGCCTAGCAATCAGCTATTCTTGTGTTTCAGCGGCCGCCATTGTTCTTTGTAGTCTAGCTCGGATGTGTAGGAGGCGCTCTGGTTCTTCTAAGCCGTCAAACTCAGGTGGTTGACCAGAATGGCGCATACACCTGAAAAGTAACTCAAAGTAGACATGAGATGTAACTACATAAGGCGCGAATGATAGCTTCCCCGGCAACGACGCCAATTTGTTGTAAGGAGGAAATCGAGTATACAAAATAGAATGTAAATAAACTAAGGCAAACCAGATTCCGTCCCTTGCAAATAATTACAAGACCTCCTCCTGATGTAGCAGTGGGAAGTCAGGATCGATCCACGAGGAAGCGTGTCAGCGGATCCTAGGCAGCGGTGGAATCTCACGGTTAGAAGTCGACAACAGGGTCCTCGATCTCGATTAGGGTAGTCGACAGAAGATCGGACAGTCGAACACAGCGCAGCAGCAAGCACAGGGTCTCGTCGATATCGACAAAGCTTACTCGATATCGAGTAGAGTCTTGGTCGACTTCGCTTCGTCTCATCGAGTACCTGCACACGGAAGCTACAGCGATGCTAGATCGAAGATCAGTAGTCAAGATCGACCAGGGTTTGGTCGAGATCGACGAGGGCAGGGAGTAAAAACGAAATAAAAGAAAGTAGAAACAAATGCATTGGGGTCTCGACTAAACTTAATGTAAAAGGACTTCCAAGACTGGGGTTTGCAACGACAATAACCAAGCATGCATAAGGTAGAACTAAACAGATAATCATGTGAATCGCATTAAAGGATTAAGCTTTCGCCTTTTCCAACAATTAGACAACTCTCTCAAGAAACCCTAATTGTCTCTACCGATTTTATGTTTATAATCCAAGTTGTTAGCATAGATCTCCGTTAGATGGGCAATAAACACATCAACAAGTAGGAAAATGCTCAAAACATGATAAAGGTTGGATCTTTACCTCAATTATGCATGGCTATCGTCGGGCTCGCCCCAACCCTAGAAGTGGGTGGACTACTCGCGCCTCATCGCAAACTCAGACATCATTGATTGAAAAGAAACAACTTGCATAAATATAAACCAAAGTTTACAACCGCTTGAAGCCAACTCCGCCCAAGCTTCACAACTCCAATCGGCCACTCACTCTCTCTTTCTCTTCCTACTACTACTTCTCCTACTGAAAATTGAATGAATAAAACTGAGCCCCATGGGCTTTATTTATAGCCTTCTAATCCTTGCTACTCAAGGATAGAAATCTTTATCTAAAACTAAAACTATATCTAAAACTTTAATGATAAATAAAAGACTTAACATAATTAAATCCAAAATAGGAAAATATATCTAAAGGTCTTCAATGGATAGAACTCTCTTCTTCATGGTAAATCTTGATATTTTCGGATAAAATCAGCAATCTTCGTGCACAAGCAATCCCAAGTCGAGTAGGATTCGTCGAACCGAGTAACGCGACTCTGGAGGTCTACTCGATATCGAAAAGGGTCTAGTCGATCTCGAGTAGGGTTGACTGGCTCGGCTTCATCGTCTCGGCTAGCGGGTGCTCATCGACCTCGAGTAGCTCTCGTCGACCTCGAGTAGACTGGCTATGTCGACTGGGTCTTCTCGGGTGGCTCTACTCGACAAGCTTGGATTCTGGACTCAGGGCTTAGTCAATCTCGACTAGGGCTTTGTCGAGATCGAGTAGAGATGTGCTCGTCTTCTCGTCCTCGGCTTCTCGATCGGCTCTTCTCCTCGTCGACTCCGGGTGTGGCACTGGGCTTCGTCGATCTCGACCAGGTCTTGTCGAGATCAAGTTGGGTTCCGGAGCTTGGTTGGTCTGGCTCTCGACACTGCTCCTGGTCGACAAGGCTGTGCTCGGACATACTCGTCGAGATCGAGTAAGGGCTACTCGAGATCGAGTGGTTTGGGTTCTTAGCTCGATTCGACTGGTTCCGCTGCTGCTTTGACCTTGGACTTCTGTAGTGGATTTCCGAGCTTTTCCGACCTTCCTTAGAACTGCTGTAAAACGCCTCGAATTCTGCGATTTAAACAGAAACTGGTGTAGATTCCATAATTTGGCAAATAACCATAAACCACATAGATTCTGTACTATCTTAGCCCAAATGCATGAAATGTATGCAGAAATCGATATAAAAGTAAATGTAGAACATGGCAAATTAGGCTTACAACATTTCCACACTTGGTTCGAATTGTTAAACTTTGTGATTCAGGTTTTCAGAGAAAAGACTAAGTCTAATCTCAAAGGGTTTTGCACGAGATTCAAAAGTCTTGAGACTATATGCGAAAAACCGGCATACTCAATTCAACCCTCCTTCTAGAGTATTTCTATATTACTTAGTTTTATATTATCGAACCTTCAATTGGTATCAGAGCTTTACTCACTACTTTTGATCTAACAATCTTGTGAGTTTTCGATCATGTCTGGTGAAGCAAGTGGAGGATTTGCACAGGGAAGGTCCACGAGCAGACCACCACTCTTTGTAGGAAACAACTTTTTCCACTGGAGATCTTTGATGAAGATGTTCATTATAGATCAAGATCTAGAACTTTGGAACATTATAGAGAATGGTCCGAAAATCCCAGAGAAAGACGGACCAAATGGAACCAAAGTCGCAAAAAAGGAGTCTAAATACATCCAAGCGGATCTTGAACTCGTCTCCAAAAACTAAAGGGCTATCAACTTACTTTATTGTGGTCTTAGCACTGATGAGTTTAACTGTATTTCATCTTGTAGGTCAGCTAAAGAGATTTGGGACAAACTGGTCGTCACCTATGAAGGAACGAGCCAAGTGAAAGACACCAAGATCAGCATCTTCCTTCGAAAGTATGAGCTTTTCAAAATGAAGTCTGATGAGTCAATCAAGGCCATGTTCACACGATTCACAGAAATCACCAACAACATTGACTCTCTCGGCAAGAGCTTTACAAACGTTGAGAAAGTGAGGAAGATACTGAGGTGCCTCCCAAAAGAAAAATGGGGTCCAAAAGTAACAGCTATAGAGGAAGCATAGGACCTCACCCCTCTACCCCTTGATGACCTGCTTGGGAAGCTGATCACGCATGAGATGATCCTTAATGAAGACGATGGAGAACTTCCAGCTAGCACTAAGAACTTGGCACTCAAGTCTAAGAAGGATGAGCCTAAAAATGGATCTGATTCCGAAGATGAGGATGACGATGAGGATGATCCTTTTGCTCTTATCACAAGAGGCCTTGCTCGAATTCTCAAAATGAAGAAACAATTCAACAAAAAGGATGGATCAGAGTCTTCTAAATTTCCAGGTAAGCCTCAATACAACAAGTATGATAAGAAGACTAAACCTTTGTCTTGTTTTGAATGTGGTGAAACAGATCATCTTGTGAAGGATTGCCCTCAAAAGACAAAGAGCTAGTCCAAGAAGGGTGACAAATGGAAGAATAAAGTCATGGTGGCAACTTGGAGCGATTTTGACTCTGACTCCGATGATGAGAAGGCCAATATTTGTCTTATGGCCTCAGAAGATGAATCCCACGATGAGAAACTTGAAGCTACTGTAAGAGAACTTATGGCAAGTCCAAAAGAGGTATTATCGGAATTTCTTTCTAATATGATTGCCAATGAAGAGAAACTTATTGCCCAGACTAACATTCTTATTAAGAGAACTGTGGACAAGGAAAGAACTATTGAGAATCTGTCTATGAGGGTTAAAAGTCTTGAAGCTTCTTAATCAGGTCTTGACATTAAAGTCAAGACGCTTGACTCAGAGAAATCTGAACTCAAGCAAGATCTCTCCTCTCTAAGAAATGAGCATCATGACTTAGAGAATGAGAAGATCTCCCTGAATAATAAGATTCAAGATCAATAGACAGCCCTCATAAGTTTTACCAAATCCAAAGGCACTCTTGATAGGATTATGGGTGGGCAACAAAGTTCTCTAAACAAAAGTGGTATTGGTTACAATCCAAGGTTTTTAAAGAAGCAGCACACTACCACATTTGTAAAGGCAAAAGGAAGCAGAACCTCTCCTATTTATCACCAATGTGCTAGAAAGGGACATGTAAAAGAGACCTGCCCCTATAGAAGAAAGGATCCTTATATCATTCGCAATACTTTTCCTGTTCATTTGAGAAAAGAACGGATAACACAAGTTTGGGTTCCAAAAGACACTATTTTACCAAATATGGTTTACCCCAACAATGGATCCAAATTTGCTTATTGGTCTAGCCACAAAGGTTGATGTTTGTCTTGCAGGAGATCACCAAGGTGAAGGAACATAAATGGATTATTGATAGTGGATGCTTGAGGCATATGAGTGGAAAGAGTTCTCTCTTTCATGATGTAAAGGAGCAATCCACGGGAACAATCACTCTTGGTGACAAAGGAAAATATGACATCGTTGGTATTGGTAGTGTTGGAAGTGATTCCAACCATAGTATTAAAAATGTCTATCTTGTTAATGGTTTAAAGTATAATTTGCTGAGTGTCTCTCAATTATTTGATAGTGGCAACAATGTCAGATTTAACAAGAAAAGATGTCTAGTGTGCAGAGAAGATACATGTGAAGTTATATTAACTGTATATCGTTACAATAATATATACGCTGTAAATGCTGATCAAGTGGCACAAGGAAGCTTAACCTGTCTAAAGGCTTTGACGGACGATCCAAAGCTCTGGCATAGGAGACTCGGTCATGTGAGCCCACATACACTACAAAAGCTTGTGTCCAAAGGACTTGTAAGAGGGCTACCTGAGATGGACTTCAAAGGTATTGATATGTGCAATGCATGCACACGAGGTAAACAAACACGTAGCTCTTTCAAACCCAAAAGGTTGTAAGTTCTTCTAGACCCCTTGAACTTTTACATATGGATTTATGTGGTCCTATGCGAGTCAAATCTCCAATTGGTAAAAAGTACATGCTAGTTGTTGTTGATGATTTTTCTAGATATACTTGGGTTGCATTTTTAAAAGAAAAATCAGAGGCCTTATTTGAGTTTTCAAAACTTTGTAAGGAGTTGCAAACTTTAAGAAACGAGCCCGTAGTGTCAATTCGGAGTGATCATGGTAGGGAGTCTGATCAACTTCAGTTTCATTTTTTTTGTGCTAAATATGGCATCTCCCATAACTTTTCTGCTCCTAGGACACCTCAACAAAATGGGGTTGTGGAACGAAAGAACCGCACCTTCGAGGATATGGCCAGGACTATGCTTTTAGAAAATGCATTATCTAAAACCTATTGGGCTGAAGCTGTTAACACAGTTAACTATATTTTGAATCGTTGTCTTATTCGTTCCATCTTAAAGAAAACTCCTTATGAACTTTTCAAAGGCCGCAAACCACTTATATCTTATTTTAAACCTTTTGGCTGTACTTATTTTGTTCATAACAATGGAAAAGATAACCTTGGGAAATTTGATGCGCGTAGTGATGAAGGTATATTTCTTGGCTACTCCACAAGTAGCAAAGCTTATAGAATCTTCAATAAAAGGACCCAGTTAGTTGAAGAAAATATTCATGTTATTTTTTATGAATGCAATGAAGGTGCTTTGAGTCAAAATGTTGCAGATATAGATCTTAACATCCATGCAGAGAACGAGGAAGGTGATAATGCTGCCACCAAGAACACAGAGAAGAGGAACATGCAGGAACAGATTCTCAACACTGAAGAATTGGCCCAAGGTGTTGAAGATTCTTCCAAAGTCCTTTGTGTCCAATCCAACAGTGTTGAAGCGTCAGAAACTGCTGTAACTGAACCTAACAGGACCATGGAGTCAGATGTACCACAAGTCAATCCTACCGGTATGACGAATCAAGGAGCTGAAACTAGCAAAAGGAAATTCAAATACTCCTCATCACACTCTTTAAAGGATATCATTTCTGGCCCTACTTCTAGTGTTCAAACTCGTTCTAAACTTAAAGATCTTTGGGCCTTTCACGCGTTTGGATCATTGCTATGCAAAGTGAGCTTAACGAATTTGAAAGAAACAAATTCTGGACCTTGAAGCCTAGGCCAAAGCATCAATCAGTCATTGGCACATGATGGGTATTTCAAAACAAGCTAGATGAGAATGGTAAGATCGTGAGGAACAAGGCAAGGCTTGTTGCTCAAGGCTACAATCAAGAGGAAGGTATTGACTACGAGGAGACCTTTGCTCCCGTAGCCCGGCTTGAAGCCATTCGCATTTTATTAGCATTTGCATCTTTTATGAGCATAAAGTTATATCAAATGGATGTCAAGTGTGCTTTTCTTAATGGTTTCTTAGAGGAAGAAGTATATGTGGCTCAACCCCTAGGTTTCGAAAGTTTGGAATTTCCTAATCACGTTTATAAACTTGACAAAGCGCTTTATGGTTTGAAACAAGCCCCAAGAGCTTGGTATGAGTGCTTGTCAAAATATCTTTTAGAAAATGATTTTAAAAGGGGGTTGATCGACAAGACTCTTTTTATCAAGACCAAAGGAAAGGACATCTTAGTTATTCAAATTTATGTTGATGATATATTATTTGGTGCTACTAACACATCTTTGTGCAAGGAATTTTCTGACATCATGTGCAGTGAATTCGGGATGAGCTTGATGGGTGAACTCAACTTCTTTTTGGGATTACAAGTTCATCAATCCAAGAAAGGGATCTTCGTCAACCAAAGCAAGTACACTAAGGATCTCTTGAAGAAGTTCAAAATGGATCAATCCAAAGCAGTCAAGACTCCCATGAGCTCAACATTATCTCTAGATCAAGACAATACTAGAATAAGTGTCAATCAAACGAAGTATCGAGGAATGATTGGATCTTTATTATATCTCACGGCTAGTAGACCTGACATCATGTTTAGTGTTTGCATGTGTGCTAGGTTTCAAGCTGATCCTAAAGAATCTCACCTCGTGGCTGTGAAGAGGATCCTTCGATATCTCACTGGCACTAAGGAGCTTGGACTATGGTACCCAAAGCAAAAGGATTTCACATTAATTGGATATTCTGATGCAGATTTTGCAGGCTATAAGGTGGATAGGAAAAGCACATCAGGATGTTGCCAATTCTTAGGAGCATCCTTGATCGGTTGGCACTCAAAGAAACAAAACTCAGTAGCTCTATCCACTGCAGAAGCCGAATACATTACAGCTGGAGCCTGTTGCTCCCAAATCCTTTGGATAGCTCAACAAATGCGAGATCTTGGCATCAACCTCAAAGGCATTCCTATTAAATGTGACAATACAAGTGCCATCTCCATCACTAAGAATCCTGTTCAGCATTCAAGGACCAAACATATTGATGTAAGACATCATTTCATTAGAGACCATGTTGAAAAAGGTGATGTGTCTATTTTGTTTATTTCAACTGATTATCAATGGGCTGACATTTTTACTAAGCCTTTGGCAGAGGACATGTTCACCTTCATTAGACGAGAGATTGGGATGCTTAACAAGGAAGCACTTTCGTAGGGAGAGTTTTCCCTTTACGAAAGATAAAATCTACTTAGTGTCAAGACCTTTGAGAATTATGTCAAGGTTTGTGAACTAAATGGTAGATCACATATATCGGATCACATATATTTGGTTAATATCTTTCTAGATATTTAATCAATTATATTTTTTTATCGGATTTCAAAATGGCCTATTTATGTTATTTTTTTTCCGTTGAGATATATTATTTTTGGAATAAAATATTTCGGTTATTCCCTCCTATTTTAATGGAATAGTTTGAATTTTGAATTGGAAATTTTTTCAAATTTGACAATGATATCATTACCCTCCCTTGGAACTCTAAACCCGTCCCATCACTCCATCATCATCTCTCTCTACTTAAACCCACTACTGTACCCGATTTCCATCACACTCTCAGACTTATCCAAAACCTCTCCAACTTCTCCTTTCTTCAACCTCTCAAGCTGTTCTAAGAAAACCCTAGCCGATTTCCTCCATGGCTCCCAAATCAAAGAAAGCTTCCACACCCAAAAGACTTGGCGCTACCCCTAAGGGACGTCAGGCCACCGCAACCTCTCCTACACCTGAACCCACTCCTCAAGCCATTATCCCTGTTGTTGTCCAGAGCACCATCGTTGAGAGCACAACCACTGTTACCAAGAGCTCTCATAAACGCTCTGCAAAGAAGCCCCTTAGTGCAAAACAAAAAGGGAAAAAGAAAGTCGTCGAGGAGGTGGACGAGGAAGAGGAGGAAGATGATCTCGACGCCACTCTGGAAAGAGATGCTGCCAAGGAAGCCGAAGAGAAAGCCTTGAAGAAGAAAAAGGCCGAGGAGGAGGCCGAGCTTGCAAGGAAACTTGTCGAGGAGGAAGCTGAGAGGATTCGGAAGGAAGCCGAAGCCGAGGGGGTTCCATCTGAAGAGGAGCCTGAGGAAGAGGATGAAGAGCAAGACGAATCTGGAGAAGACGAGGAAGCTGAAGGAGATGACGCGGGGTCTGGTGAGGACTCGGGGTCTGAGGATGAGGAGGAAGAGGAACCTGTTGCCTCTCCCTCTCCTTCTCCTCCTCCCCCGTCTCCGAAGAAGCGGAAAGCCCCTACTGCTGTCAAACCTCCATCTCCCAAGCGCAAGGAAAGGCACCCTCAGAAGCTTTGAGGCGCCTGCCAAGAGAGCTGCTTCGACAATTGATCGCAGGAAGAATGCCGATCCACCCACCTACATCCAGGTAAACCAATCCTTACCCACTTCTTGGTTTGAAAATGCTGAAACGGCTGGTAAGTGGGTAGATGAGTTTCGAACTCGTAGGATAAGCTGTTCTGATTTTTTAGATCTTGAGTTCTTTGATGCTTTGAAATTGCCTTGCATTGCTCTTCTCAACAAATCCCCAGCCTGGACCCTTCCTAACCTTGAAACTATCTACTATCCCCAGCTAACCCGCCCGTTCTACATAAACCTAAAAGCCAAAGATGATGTTGATGGTTGGTCTTTCGAGTCCATTGTCAAAGGGGTTAGAATCTCTTTCAACTCCAATGACTTTGCTGATTTCCTGGGCCTAACTAAACCTTGTCCACTCTCTCCCGAGAACCCCACAAAAGAACAGTGCCTAGCCCTTGCTCGATCCAAATATCTCCTACCCGAAGCATCCACCAGCACCTCAAAGTAGCTCACCCACTCATCCCTTACCCTAGAGGCAAAAATTATTTTCAACATCATTGCTCGATGCCTCTTACCCCGTCTTAACTCTGGCTCGCTCCTTACTGATAATGCCATGGTCCTACTTTACCGAATCCTAAATGGCCTTGACCTTGATCTGGCCTACACTATCCTTGGAACCATGGCTCATGCTAGAAAAGCCAAGAAAGGCTCTCCCCTCCCTTTTGCCACCCTTTTGACCCCTCTCTTCAAAGCTTCTGGAATTAATTTCAAAAATGAAGAACAACAGCGTCATATGGGTAAGTTCGACTCCAAGAGCCTTGAAAAGATTGGCATCACTCGGTCTCCCCAAGGGACCTTGAGTCTTGCCACTCCTTCAAAAGCTCTTCCCACTGCCTCAGCTGTTGATGAACGCATGGACAACCTGGAGTTGGGCCTGGAGGAAGTCCGCCTGGATCTCAAGGAGCTGCACAAGGAAGTCATGACGGAGATGAGCGGGATAACCAAGTTGCTGCAAGGTCTGTGGACGAGGCTCACTGATGATGCTCCGGACGACGAAGCTTAACCCCATCCTATCCCATCCCTATTCCAAACTTGATACATTGCTGGTTTTGGAAACAATTTCAAAACTTTTGGTGACTGTTGGTTTTACCTCCTCCCTTTGTTGAAAGACAAAAAGGGGGAGATGTTCTTGTGGTTTAGACTTGAAAACTTTTTGCTGTGAAGGTCTTGGAAGACCTTGGTTTTTGATTTTTTGGTTTTCAGTTGGATGACTTTTCATGCCTTAAAATTTTGATCCAACATTTGTCTAACCAATGCAGGTACTTAGTCCGATTTCACTTATATTATTTTTGCTTGACTAAGTTGCAGGGATGCACAGGTTTTGTCTTTCATCAAGGGGGAGATTGATAACTCCCTCCCTTGATGAAAATCGGAATAAGTTTCAAAGGCCTTGACAATATGTCTGTGTCAAAGGTCTTGGAGCTTTAATAGTTTTGATGAAATACAAAACTTGTTCTATATGTTATATTGTTCGAATATTATTTAATATTATTATATACTTCCATTATATTATTAACTAACCTTTCAGGAAGTATTTTCGAATTATTTCTTTCCTTGTGATGCGTGTTGAGAAGATTCAAATCGGAAAGATTGTGGACTTGAAGTTTCCAAAGATAGAAGATCCAGCCTATGCCATGATCTTGTCTAGCCGTTGGAGAAGATCATTGGCGCCGATTTGTCTCAATATAAAGAAGAAGGAAGATGAAGACAGACACATATACATTGAACACGAGCCCTTCATACACTCCAAGCCTTCAAGAGAAATATGTCTTCGTGTGCTCTCTGCTTGTCCTAAGAGTCTGTTATTTTATGTCAAAGCATTTGAGAGTTACACAGTGAGCTTATAGGATATATTCAGTTATAGTGTTATACTCGAGAGTTTGTAACTCGGGAAGTGAACACTAGGCGATTGATTCACTAAGTGTAAGAGGATTGTACTAGATAGCATAGAGAGATGGGGCTCTTCTAGATTGGTTTGTGAGTTTCTAATTTAAGTTATTTTTCCTCTTTAATTCTTTCAACTTCTTTGTGTGGTATTGATTATGTTATTGATGTTATCTTGATTCGCGGCCTTGATAATATTGATTTCATGCTAGGATTTAATACTTTCGTATTTGTGACGTTATTTCCGTAGTAGCACGCATAAGATTGTGGATTCCGTGTTTGAAGCATGATTATGTAGGAAGTTGATATATATCTCACTACTAGAATAAAGTTTATAGACATCGGGTATAAACCGATGTTAATAAAAAAAAAAATTCGACGTGTTAGTGGGTGGTGTTAAAGATCCCAACTTTACCACATCGGTTTATAACCGATGTATTTAATAATTTATAACATCATTTTTCTTTTTTATAATGACTTAAATACATGGATATAATTACTTTTTGATTGATTCGTCTAATGTTAAACCATTATTATTTTTCATTTCTAACCATTTGAAGGTATGTAAGGTAATACAAAAGTTCAAATTAACATCGCTATTTTTTATAAACCTGATTTTTTACATTACTACACACATCGGTTTTGTATTATTCAATTTGTGCATACTCTTTTTTCATTTGTAATTTGTGATATTATTTTATATAAATATAATATACCATATTGAATATTCTTAAAGTCGATATTATTTATGTATTTTTAAATCAATTTTTACTTTAAAAATGATGGTTTTATTATTTACAACATCATTTTATATATTTTTAACGATGTAAGTGCTACGTATACACATCTATTTTTAATATAATTTTCATATATGCTGGGTTTAGAAATCGATTTGTATCTTAATGGTCGACGTATTTACAAAGGTAGACATCGTTTTTGGCTCTCAAATTCGATGTGTTTCATCAAATACACCTACTAATCTATATTGTGATATTCTTTTGGCAAACATAAAATTAAACAAGCAAAAGACCATAACCAATACATTAAACAGTGACAATAAAGTCGAATACAAGAGGACAATCGGGCTAAATACAAAACAAAATACATCAATAGTCGGATTCTAAGCTTGACAGAAAAAAGATATAACTTGAATATAAATTACATGAAGTCAAGAAATAATAGCGGAGCAGGGTTTTGCTAGTTTTCCCCCCTTTGGGAGTTGCTGGTATTTGTTCCTGGTCCTGTAATAGTGGTACGTAGCAACACCAGTCAGGTTCTTTCTTTTTTCCGTCAATTTTCCAATCCAGCTCAATAATATCATAAAACAAGTAAAAAAACATGGGGCGGTTCATAATTAAAAATCATAACTATTCTAGTATATCTCTATGGAGTAGTATTCATTATTCAGACACCCACTAGCAATTTCAGGTCAAGGCAACATACCCTGATGCCATTTCCAAGGAAAAAATCAGTGTTTGATCAGTGATCTCTTTACTCTACAGAAAACATGCAGCATGGAGTATGAAGTCTTGTATAAAAAGATTGGTCTCTCTAAATTTATGCAACAACCATTACCTGTACGTAACACCTGAGATTTGTAGCAATCTTTTGAATCATTGCATTCAAGACCAAGAGATGATCATGTAATCTAAAAAGTGTCGACAATCGAACATAAAACTGCTGCAAGAAAAAGTAGATGATAACAATAAGACTGGAAACTATTTTTGACTATATGATCAGAAAATCAATTTCCTTTTCTTAAATTCATATTTACCTTAGATGCATACATTGCAGTAACTGTGAAGTTTACACCACACCTGGGTTTTCCGAGTCTTGGCGACTAACGACGGTTGGTAACGGTAAAGTGAAGATGAGGAAACATATGTGAAGGGATTTCAGGTAAAAACATAGGTGAAGAGAAGTTCACATGTGAACTTGTAAGAATCATTCAAAACAACAATAGGAAGTTTACATCAATCAATCATACATCCTGCTGTTAACATTGTGCTCTCATTCTCCTTTGCTTTTACTGTCAAGACAGACCCCCCTCATCCTTCCTCTTTCTCCTTTGCTTTTATTATCTTGGTGCTTTAATTTACAACAAAAGTAAGATACATAATTACTAGATTCGAGATGCAAATCCAAAATCCAAGAACTCCAAAGAAGTATGCGGGTGGGATGAAAAAAAAACCACAGATTCAAGAAATTTTTCATGAAAGGTGAAAATTTTACTAAATTAAGACATTTAGGCAATAAATAAGCAAGTGATTGATTTCCTTGACATAAGAAGAAGACACTTATGAAATAGAATGTAATAATACCTGTTTCCAAAGCAAAATTGCTTCACAAACAGCATACTTGTATTCCAGAGCTTTGAAAACTTTAAACTGTGCGTTACACTGCAAAAGAAAAACATAACAATAAACTTATTTAGAAGATATAAACATGAAAGGGCATAGACTGAAATAAAAAAAAAAAGAATACACATGCCCAAGTGCTATTGGTGCCTTTAGGGGACTTGAGAATCAAGTTGCAATGGTCAATGATATCACCGCGCTGAGTCCAGCTCTCTGTTTGCCTGCAAATGTTATTCAATTTTGGTAAGAATAATGAGGTAAAGAGTAGCAAAACAGGAGCTTAAAAACATGGGACATGCCAAGTAAAAGACAATATATGTTATATGATCATCAATCTGTATGTGAATGTGAGTAATGCATATATACTATTGAAATGCATTAAGAACATTAGCCAATAAAATTAAAAACACAATAACGTGAATAAATGGTAAATTTGAAACAATGGGGTGAGAAATGAACAAGAATGAAAGTGGGGAGAAAGAGAAATGGCATGTTGCTTTTTCATTTGGGAAAAAATAGCAAGCAAGAGGGAGCACATTCCATTATCTACTCATTTCTCTTACAAAATCATCATCATAATCTCATAAAAAATAGTTAATCCAACCTTTCATAACAGCATCTTCTTAGAAGAACTAGAAATAACATTCCTTTAGAATCCATACATCACTTAACTTTACTATCTCATATTTTAAATCATATGATTCATGAAGCCCTAAAGGAATATGATACATTTAGCTATTAAGTTTGAAATCATATTAATAGTTAATCCAAACTTTCATAACAGTCCCGAATTTTTGTTTGATTTTAGTTGTCCGAATAAATTTCAGAAAACAGTTATTTGCTTTTCCTTTTTGTGAAAATCGTGTCATATATAACTAAAAGAGTCAAGAACTATGAATTCCACTTGTATCTGGTGGGAAACAAAGCAGAGATAAATAACTAAAGAGTCAAGAACTATGAGTGAAACCTTCAATCCAATCTCATCGGGCAGTGAGGTATGCTCAATCCAGACTCAATTCCCTCCAGAACAATAAGATTAAATCCCTAAAAAACACATACTGCAGGTACAACAAAGGGAAGGAAATATCAATACAGAAAAAAAAAAATTGAAGCAAAGTCAGAATCTAAATCTCCCAAGCAACTAAAATGACATATGATATATAAGAAGAACCTGTTTGCAGAGATGATGGGAAGCGCCAAGACCAGCTCAATGAGAACCAACAACTAGAAATTTCTTCTTCTTCTTGTTGGTCTGTTCTTGCGCATTGAAGGCAGTGATTGAGGATTTTCATCTCTACAAGAAAACCCCCCGTTACTTTCTTCTAGCGCATCGAAGACCAGGGACATCCAGATTAAGGTGAGGTGCGGGATTCGGCAAGAAGAAGATGACCAGAATGAGAAAAAAGGGAAGGAAGAGGACCAGATCTAACAAAATACTTCGAGATTTACCTAGATCTACCATACTAAACACAGGATATGCCATTGCAACCGCTATCTACTAACGAACATCATCAGACGAATATTTCGCACAGGTTTAAAAAAAATAAGATACCTAGAAAACCCAAACAAGGAGGAGAAAAATCAAAAGACTTACCCAGGTCTACGAAGAGTTGTATTTGGTTCATCTCGTCATCACACTCAATCGCGCAGGTAGGGCTTCCGACATCGGCATCGTGGTAGTCAGGGGCGCCAGATCTGAGGACGGGGAAAGAATGAGAGGGGAAAAGGAAGGAGACCATGTGGCTCGGATTTTCCATGGCCGAGGGTAGGAATTCTCAGATGGAGAGAAGGTAGAGGAAGAGAGTGACATAGAAACTGAATTAGTAGAAGAATGGAGAATAGTATCCAGGGATTTCAAATTTCAATTTCAATTAAGGGTGAAAATTTTGAAGCGTTGGGGGAAGTAGTGAGCAGAATTTTTTTAAGGCCAAATTGCAGAAAACCACCCTTTAAATAGGCTGTTTTGCGGGAAACCACCCCTTAAAACGAAAATTGCAGAAAACCACCCTTTAAAACCCTTTTCCTTGCAAAGTCACACCCATCACCCAATTTTGGTTAATTAAATGTTAAAGTGTGTGGAAATTTAATTATACCCCTTATTATTATTATTATTTTACTCATTTCAATTGATATTAGTTGATATTTAATTTTTTGACATATTTTTCAAAAGCAAAAAACACTATAAATATAAAAAAAATGTTTTTTTTTAAAAAATAATTTCATACTTACAAAAAAACTCTATAAAAAATTGATATGTAATTTATGTTTTATACATATAAAAAAAATGTGCAATACTAGGGCTACTTGAATAAAATGTTTAAAAAAATATATATATTTCATTTAGTTTTTATTATTCTAAAAATGTATGTGGAATAGTGAACATATTTTTAGAATAATAAAAACTATATAACATATCATTTTTTAAAAATGTATTTTCTTTGAGTAACCCTTTAGTAATATGCCCTTTTTAAAATATATAAAACATTAATCATATCTATTTTTTTATAGAGTGTTTTTACTAATAAGTGTGAAATTATATTTAAAAAATGATATTTTATTAAAAAAATTACTTTTGAAAAACATGTTAAAAGGTAAAAAAATTAAATAATACCGATTGGGTAAAGTAAAATAATAATAAAAAGAAGGAATATAATTGATTTTCATGCACTTTAACATTTAATTAACAAAAATTGGGTGATGGGTGTGACTTTGCAAGGAAAAGGGTTTTAAAGGGTGGTTTTCTGCAATTTTCGTTTTAAGGGGTGGTTTCACGCAAAACAGCCTATTTAAAGGGTGGTTTTCTGCAATTTGGCCTTTTTTTAAAGTGGATTTAGTTTTTGTTTTCAAGTGTTGGGATGGCTTGGAGCTACCGCCTAAAATTTTAACTAAGTGCTGTAAGCGCGCTTTCGAAAAAATTTTAGAACGAAATTTTTACATCGTCCAACAAGTACGATTGAAGTATCAAATCTCAATACCATCGACTATTTTCAAAATGATGTTATAACTATTTTTAAAATCATGCGTTTTTCTTACCGATATAAAAGAGTCGATGTCTATTAACACAATTCTAGTACTGTCTTAAACATTGATGTACCGTGTTTAATTGGTGTTATTTATATGCTCAAGTTCTTGGGAAGTTTTGCTATCTCTTTGTTAAATCTTGACCGTGTTAGGGTTGCATTGAGATGTAAGGGATTAATTGGACTAATAGGACTTTTAATCTATTTAAACCAAGACGAGATGAATTCGTAAGAAAAGATAATAACTTGAAAAGGATTCGATGATCAATAAAACCAACCAAAGTCTAGAACTTGTAGGTGGAAAAGCTTTTCTTCTATCCTCTATTTGTTTTTGTCAATATTATTTTCTTTTATTTTCATTCATAAAAATCTTTTCTTTTTATATTTATAAATACTCAATATTTAGAAATACTTGATTCTCTAGGGTTCGACCCCTTACTTGCATACTATACTAGTTTGTTTGTTTCGGATTTATTTTTGACGAGGTGAATCAACGGCTTTCCCTTCGCTCAAAATTGGCGTCGTTGCTGGGGAATGAAGTTTATTTCTTTATTTTATTTATTTATTAATATTTGTATATATATCTAACCCCATCGTGGACCTATCTTACGGTTCACGATACCTCGTTACTAATTGTTTGCAATGGAGTTGGAGTTATGGCAATACCAAGGACAATACTTTCACCATTACCTCGTAAGAGTGCAAGATTTAGTGGACCACCGTGCTTCACGGGGTATCCAAGATGATTTGAAAGAACAAGTACTTTGCGTTCAAGATGGCATGCCCGAGGTAAGTTTTCCTAAATTAGTTATTTCAATTCCTAGTTAGTTAATTAGTTTTTTGTTGAATAAATTAGAAATTTCCTAATTATTTGATAGGGAAAATGGCAGAAAACCACCCCTTAAATATGACCTTTTGCAGAAAACCACCCCTTAAAATTGAAATTGCAGAAAACCACCCCTTAAACCCATTTTGCCTATAAATCACCACCCATAATCTTTTTTCCGTTAGTTTGCCATTAAAAACGGTGAAAAATCATTTTTGCCCCTCCATTTTAATGTTATTTTTATGAGAGAAAAATGTATGAATTGAAATAAATTAATAAAAACATATTTATCTATCCCGTTTAATGAGAGAAAAAGTATGTTATTCTATTAAAATAACATTAAAAGGGAAGAATAAATAGATTTTATTAATTTATTTCAATTCATACATTTTTTTCTCATTAAAATAACATTAAAAGGGGAGGATAAAAATGACTTTTCACCGTTTTTAACGGCAAGCTAACGGAAAAAACAGTTGTGGGTGGCGATTTATAGACAAAATGGGTTTAAGGGGTGGTTTTCTGCAATTTCAATTTTAAGGGGTGGTTTTCTGCAAAAGGTCATATTTAAGGGGTGGTTTTCTGCCATTTTCCCTATTTTATATGGTAGATAGATGTTTTCGGAATATTTTTGGAGCTAACTATACAGAAAAAAAAAAAAAAACAACGGTAGAAGAATAGAGATTTGTGCTAAATTCGCTGCCAGCGAATCATGGTTCGCTTCCAGCGAGCACAGCCGCCCAGATGTCATAGGAGCTGATTTCATTTGTTGCCAGCAAACCAAAACTCGCTGCCAGCGAATCCAGCAGTGATGCCCAGTGTCCGAAGCTAGCATTAGCCTTGTCTGCGGCCTGATCAACCGCTCTCATGGTGCATGCCGAGTCTTCGTCCATTGTCGTCACCGTTGATCTTATTCATTCTTCGTCATCTTCATTCATCGGTGCTCGTGGTTCGTCCGTCGTCACCGGTGTCGTTCTTCATCGTTCTTCTTCCAAGCTTCTTCATCTTTTCCATTGAAAATTTTCCACAATGTGAGTTATTCTTTACCCTCTTTCTATCATATTTTTATGATTTGTTGTCTTTGATTTTCATTGAGGACAATGAAGAGTTTAA
Source organism: Persicaria tinctoria (assembly GCA_037127255.1). NCBI lineage: Eukaryota > Viridiplantae > Streptophyta > Magnoliopsida > Caryophyllales > Polygonaceae > Persicaria > Persicaria tinctoria. The sequence continues at coordinate 39,798,736 of JBANSL010000006.1, forward strand.
ATGTGGGGGAGGGTTGCATTCATAGATTCATGCATCCATTCATATTTATTTTTCCGTTATGCATTAATTTTTTTTTTCGTTAATTTATTGCATTGGAAATTGAAAAAAAAATATTGAGAAAATTAAAAAAAAAATCCAAAAAGATCATGCATTGCATGTATGTTTTATTCAAACACCCATCTTGCCTTAGTTTGTCCTCTAATTTATTTTTATGAGTTTTACAATATATGTTCCATAAAATGATTGAATTGGCTAGCCTTGTCACATACTTGAAATGATTTTTATGGGAGCATGACTTGTTAGTTCAATTGAGCAAGTGTGATTCTTAGTCCTTGAGCATGACTTGAAGATCATGTTTGTGGTATGATGGTTTTGCCCTTGTTTTTTGCATTGCTTGATGACAAGCAAAAGGTTAAGTGTGGGGGAGTTTGATAAGGCGCATTCCAATAGGCATTATAGATTAGTTTAGGTGCATTTCATTGTCATATATTCATGTTTTAGTGTTATTTAGATTAGCGCCCGTTTTGTGAAAAATTTCGGAATATGCGCCTATCTGTCTTAATTGTGTAGATTCAATGTGCTAATTGGTCTTGATTACTTGAGTTCTTAATGCTATTCTTTAGTGATATTGAATAAGATGAGTGAATCTTTAAGGATCTCTCAACTTTAGTAAAGTAGACCTAGGAATATGAATAATTGATAGATCAATCAGAAGACCATGAATTTCAACCTTTGTCAGAGAATTACAGGTGAAATGCTCTTTCTATCTTGATATCAATTTGCTTTATAATTTGGAATTTGGTTACTTTAACATATTTGCTATTTGTCCAAGATTATTGCTTTGCTTTAAGAGTGCTTGTTTAATTAAAGTTATTGAATAGGAAATCGCTTCTACATGTGGGTTCGACACCGGACTTCATCGCTATACTAGTAGGTTTTTTGTTTATCAAGTGATTGATTGTCTAACCTATTTGTTGTGTGTTTTAGTTTGGATATTATTACTATTTGACAAGGGCGAAAGTTCCAACGACATTCATCCGGCGTCACCCAACCATCCCACTATTCAAATATAAAATAATATATAAATTCTATCTTTTTTAAAATCATAATTATTTTTATTTATTATTTATATCTTATTTATATTTTTTAATTTTTTCAAATCATTTTTTTATTCTATAATTTATAATCTATGATAATATAATACAAACGTACGTATATATATTATCAAATTTTGATTAACTTTAGTTTAGGCGGACCACATACCAATTTATTATTATCCTCATTAGTTAATTAGTTGGGAGATTTTGGTTACAAAATTCAAACTTTCGCTTTCGCTATTTCACATTTTCAATGTTTTGGATCTCGGATCCAAGTAATTCAAAAGGATTATGGTTTTGTCACTCTGTGGGATCTCGTTTTATTATTTTTTTTCAATGGTAAATTTTAGACAATTTGTTTTGGGTCCTGTATGGCGGCATCCATATATTGATAGCGATGACTCGACGAATCGTCAACTTACATAATAGTGATGTATATATCGTCAATGAAAGAGTTTCAATTCAAACTAAGCCAACTTGTACGTGAATTAGAAATTAGCTAGCCGCTAGCCAACACTAATTATAATTAAAGATGGTACCGCCCTCAACCCTGTTGCTGAACGTGAGGAGGAACGAGCCAGAGCTGGTTCGCCCAGCCCGGCCCACTCCTGGTGATCTCAAGCCCCTTTCGGACCTCGACATTCTAGACTTGTTCCGGTATCAGCAACCGATCATCTTGGCTTACGCGGCTGCAGCAGGCCGCGGGAAGGATCCAGCCAAGGTGATAAAGGCGGCCTTGGCGGAGGCGTTGGTGTATTACTACCCGTGGGCGGGTAGGCTGAGGGAGGGTCCTGGCGGGAGGCTGATGGTCGATTGCACGGCGGAGGGGGTGGTGTTTGTGGAGGCGGATGCCGATGCTCGGCTTGTTCAGTTTGGGGAGGAGTCACTGGTGCCACCCTTCCCCAGCGCTGATCAGCTCCTTTACAATAGGGTGTCCAACACTTTTGCGGTGGTTGATTGTCCTATTTTTACCATCCAGGTTTTTTTTTTTTTTTAGTTAATTAGTTCATCGATCTCATTCCTTCTTCATGATCGTTGAAGGCTTGTTAAGCTCACTGCTCATGGTTAGAAATCATGCATAATTAATTTTTTCTAAAAATTGATAGGGATGAAAGTATATATTGCAATGAAAAACCAAAATTAATTAATAGTCTTAATTGGTTATCAATTAGCTAGTAATCTATTAGTAATTTATTAGTATATATAGTTATCGTCGCGAATTTTTTTAATAAAATATTAATGATATAACAAATTAATATTTTAAGATATTTACAAAATTTATGATAAAATAAGAAAGATACAATTAGTTAAGTAAATAAAAAAAAAGTATAAAAATCTTTACCATGCATATAAATTTCTTAAATATAATATATGTAGTTTAATTCGATATTTGAATTAAACTCATTAGATAGAAAAAAGGTGTTGTTAGATATGAAGATCTAGCCTCTCCTGCTGCACTGCAAAACACAGATCAGCTAGTTTCCAAATCCAAAACCACAAATCAAAATAAGCTTCTTTACTGTTCCATTGCCAAAATGAAGTAAAATGCTCAACCGTCACATGCTTAAAGCATCCATTTGATGATCCCAAAAACCTTAATCAATGCAAGTTGTCTCTTACATCAGCTTATATAGTTGTAAGATCACGTGAAAAGCAGGTGCTCAAGGAGCTTATTACAAAGGACAACTAAAGAAAGGAAATAACAGCAATGTCATTGACAATAAGACAAAAGAGGAAGAGAAAGCAATGAACGTAAAAGAAAATGATCAATGAAGCAATGCACATAGGCAATGCATCATATTTCCACATCCCCCCCTCAAGTTGGACTTAGGGTGAAGCCTACAAGACCCAACTTGAGTGAGAAGAACATGTGTTGCTTCTCTCCCAGTGGCTTTGTGAATATGTCAGCCAGTTGAACACTTGTTCTGACATGCTGGGGAAGTACAAGCCCTTCAAGGAGATGTTGCCTGATGAAATGACAATCTATCTTCAAGTGTTTGGTTCTCTCATGGAAGACTGGGTTCTCTGCAATGTGGATGGTTGCTTTGTTGTCACAAAATAGAGGGAAAGGCTTTGGACAATCAATGTGCAAAGAGTTTAATTAAGATGCCATCCACCCATATGAGCTCACTTGTTGTAGCAGACATGCTTCTATACTCTGCTTCTGCAGAGGACTTGGACACAGTTGTCTGTTTCTTTGTCTTCCATGAGATAAGAGAATCACCAATGAACACAAAATACCCTGTGAGAGATTTAGCAGTGAAGTGACAAGTTCCCCAATCAGCATCACTGTAAGCAGTTATAGAGAGAGCATGGTTCACTGGATAATATAAACCAACACAAATGGTACCTTTCAGGTACCTCACAACATGCATAGCAGCATCTAAGTGTGGTTGTCTTGTTTGAGACATAAACTGGCTTAGGTGCTGGACTGCATAAGTGATATCAGGACGAGTTAAATTCAAAAATAACAATCTTCCAACCAACCTTCTATAAATCTCATGGTCATCAAGTAAATTTCCAGTCTCAGTTGATAACTTCAAGCCCCTTTGCAAAGGGAAAATGGTTGGTTTGCAATCAGTCATATGACAGTCATCAAGTATGTCCAAAACATACTTTCTCTGATGAAGATGAGTACCATCATCATCTCTCAAAATTTCCAGTCCTAGAAACTTCTCATGCAAGGCTTTCTTGGTCACCATAATCTGTATCTGATCATCTCCAATAAGCAATACATCATCAACATAAATCAAAGCCATTGTCATGGAAGCAACAATCATCTTAACAAATAAAGAATAATCTCCCAAGCTTTGTACAAATCCCATGGAGATAAGGAATTTGCATAGCTCAGCATTCCATTGTCTAGGGGCTGTTTTAGCCCATAGATAGATTTCTTAAGTCTACAAACCATCCCAGGTTTGTGTGTCTTGTATCCTACAAGGGGTGTCATAAACACTTCCTCATCCAAATGCCCATTCAAGAAGGATTTTTTAAATCCAATTGATGCAAAGGCCAGCCCTTGGCAGTGGCTACAGCCAACACAATCCTCACTATACTGAACTTGGCAACAGGTGAGAAGGTGTGCTTGTAGTCCTTTCCCTTGATCTGGTTGTATCCTTTTGCCACCACTCAGGATTTGAATCTTTCAACTGATCCATCAGGCTTATATTTGACCTTATAAACCAACTTACTACCAATGGCCTTTTTCCCTGGTGGAAGCAAAGTCATCTCCCAAGTCTGGTGGTTTTCTAAAGCCAGCAACTCCTGATTCATAGCATCTATCCAATGTTGCTCCTGAACTGCCTGTCCAAAATGTGAGGGCTCATAAACAGTTTCCATATAGGCAAAGGATCTGATATAAGAATCATCAATTTTGTCCTGAGATTGAAAATAATCTGCTAGGAAAGACTGAGACTGAGAATCATTTCTTCTTGGAGTGTTGTAAACAAAATCATTCCATCTATGTGGTCTTGTCACTTGCTTAGATGATCTTCTTAAGGGTGGGAAGTTGATCTCATCATTAATCAAGTTATGTGGGACATGCATCTTGATGAATTTCTAATCTGTTGGTGCTCCCTTGAGAGCTCTCAGTATCAGCAACCTGAGAAGGTAATGGCTCATGCTCTTTAGTGGGGCCTAGATGATCAACTAAACCATGAGACCCCAGTGTTGGAGAGGGAACTAAAGGTTCTATAGGATGAACATAGTCATCCGCTGGATTTACTGAAGGAAGTGAAGCACTTGGCCTGACATCTTCCATCTCACCCTTTTTAGCATCATCCTTAAAAGGGAAACAATTTTCATGAAAAATGACATCTCTACTGATAAATGTCATTTTGGATTCTAAATCCCACAATTTATAAGCCTTTTGGCCATGAGGATAACTGAGCAAAACACATCTTCTCCCTTTAGCACTCAACTTGTTCCTGTCTTTCATGGCCACAGGTGCATAGCACAAGCAACCTATAACCTTCAATTCATCATATGCAGCAGGTTTTCCAAATAACAGTTCATAAGGAGTTTTCCAACCCAATATCTCGATTGGCAATTTGTTAATAATGCGTGTTGCAGAAAGAACACACTCTCCCCAAAATTTCAAGGGAAGACATCCATGACTTCTTATGGATCTAGCAGTCTCAATGAGATGTATGTGCTTCCTCTCCACTCTACCATTCTGCTATGGAGTGTAAGGAACACTTCTTTGATGCATGATCCCCAAGATGGAAAAAAAAACTCGACACTTCTGAGAAGTGAATTCAGTGCCATTGTCTGTTCTATGGCATTTCACTATTCTAGCTACCAAACTGAGTTCTAACATGAGCAACAAAGTCACAAATTGTCTGATATACCTGTGATTTGGACTTAAGTAAGAAAGTCCAGGTCACCCTTGAATAATCATCTAGAACTGTTAAAAAATATTGAAAACCATTATAGGTGGGAGTCCTATATGGTCCTCATATATCCATGTGAACCAAATCAAAAACATTAACTGCCCTAGCATTACTTCTTCTTAAAGGAAGCTTGTGAAGCTTACACAAAGTACAAGTCTCACAATGAAATTCATCAAAATTAAACTGCATCATGTGATCAATATGTCTCATTTTAGAAATTGGACTATGTCCCAGTCTGGCATGACCCAATTCTAAGCTACAGTTAGCTTTATTACATAAGCTCAAAGGCAAAAAAACTCAAGTCTCTATCTCTTCTGCATCTTTCCCATTTCTGAAACTGTTCTACAAACAACATCTTGTAAAGTCCATGTCTCCTCTCTCCAGATAACAAGATCCTCTTAGTTCCAGGGTCCTGTATATAACAAGAATTTCTAGTAAAGATTGCTATCAATTCATGATCATCAAGCAATTTTCAAACAGATAATAAACTGTGCTTAAATCCTGGAACTAACAAAACATTCTTCAAGATCACTGAGCTGGTCAAATGCAGTGTTCCCATCTCATTCACAGTTTTAATAGAGCCATCAGGCAAGCCAATATGAATCTGTTTCTCCAACTGCATTCTATCTTTCATATAGAAATCATTGGGCATCATGTGATATGTTGCCCCAGCGTCAACAATCCACTCCAACTTGGAGTTATTGAACTGATTAAAAAACTGAGAAGAAGATGAAACTTTACCTGCAAAGTTGGCAAAAGCATTCTCAGAAGTACCCTTGCCCTTCATCTTCTTCATGATTTCCTGGTAAACAGCATTGACCATAGCTGTGTCAAGCTGGCTACTGCTTCCACTCCTATTGGCCATCTCATCATGCAAATGAGTTCCCAATTGTCCCACATTGTCTGACTCTACAGTATTTACTGAGCTTCTTCTCCCACTGGTGACTCTCTCATTGCTCTTCAGTTCCTTATACCAATCAGGAACTCCATGCAGTTTGAAGCACTCCTCAAAGCAGTTTGAAGCACTCCTCAACTGTGTGCCCCTTATATCCACAATGAGAACATTTCTTCTTATACTTAAGCCTCTTCGGTTCCTTCCAGTCCTTTCCGACTCCCTGATTTCCACTATTAAAGTTGGAATAGTTGTTGAAGTTTCCCTTGCTAGCAGCAAAGGCATTAAAATCCCCCATAGCTGACTGTGTAGTTCATGTTGCCCCAACACCTGATTCTACTTGCTGCAGTATGAAGTCAGCCTTGTTCACTGGGGGAGAGGATCTGTAGCCAAGATCTGATTCCTTGCCGGCTCATAGTTGTCATTTAGACATGCCAGCAACTGCATCAACTTGTTCTTATCATCAATCTCATTGACCTTCTTGACAAGATCATGTGTGCACTGTCTCATGACTCCACAACTACACTCAGGTGTCTGCTCTAGAACCTGGAGCTCATCCCAGTACTCCTTAAGGACATTGTAAACCTCTCCCAGCATCATGCTACCTTGAGTAACATTGTTCAGTTTCCTCTTGAGTTGAAAAATTTGTGGAGCATTATTCTGACTATATCTCACCACTAATTCATCCCAGAGTAGCTTAAACGAATCCACAAACATAAGACCCTGAGCTATGCTCTTCTCCATAGAATTCAATATCCAACATATCACCATGAAGTCAGCCTTTATCCATCTCTACAAATCAGCATTATTCTCTGATGGCTTCATACATGATCCATTCACAAATCCCAGTTTGGACTTAGCTCCTAGAGCAATAATGACTCCCCTACTCCATGTCATGTAATTGGATCCATCAAAGAGAGCAGCAACAAGTTGTGCTCCTGGATGATCCGAATTAGAAAGAAACAAAGGATCATTGTTGTTACCTTGGTTTCCTCCATTGCCTTGATTTCTGTTCTTAGTTTCCTCAGTTCTTTCAGCCATGTCCTGTTCTCAACAACTTCCTTTAAGAAGTAAAGAATCAGCTTCAAATCTCGACCGTTCACTCTGATACCATGTGAAGATCATGCCTCTCCTACTGCACTGCAAAACACAGATCATCTAGTTTCCAAATCCAAACCCATAAATCAAAATAAGCTTCTTTACTATTCCATTGCCAAAATGAAGTAAAATGCTCAGTCGTCACAGGCTTAAAGCTTCCATTTGATGATCCCAAAAACCCTAATCAATGCAAGCTGTCGCTTACATCAGCTTATACAACTGTAAGATCGCGTGAAAAGCAGGTGCTCAAGGAGCTTATTACAAAGGACAGCTAAAGAAAGGAAATAATAGCAATGTCATTGGCAATAAGACAAAAGAGGAAGAGAAAGCAATGAACGTAAAAGAAACTGATCAATAAAGCAATGCACCTAGGCAATGCATCATATTTCTACATTAGATACACCGCGAATCCCCCATCAAAAGTGCACGTTAATTACATTTCCAATTAATTAGCACGCTAAAAAAATTAATTAACTCATTTGAATCCTGCACGTCACTTTTGACGTGCATGATATGTGGTGTATTTAGTTTACACGTAGAAAAATGAAGAATATGTTAAGAAAATAATTTTTTAAATATAATATATATCGATATTTTGTACAAACTCTTACATTATAACATTTTTTAATATAATTGTAGTTAGAGTTATCTTTTGAAAGTTTATATATAAAATATATATATTGATTAGTAAATGCATAATATGTTAAGGAAATAATTTTTTAATATAATTGTAGTTAGAATTGTTTGATCGAAACACCTAAGAATAAAGTGATTGTACACTCATTAGTTATTAAATGGATTAGAATTGACTCAAGAAAAAAAGTTACGGAGTATTAAATGGAGTAGAACGGTAGAAATAAAAGGAAAAAAAAATTGGATTAATTAAGAGAAAGCAAAATAAGTTTTTTTACTACCTTTGTTTAGTAATATAAGTTTTTTTAGGTTGTACATGATTTTTCAAAACCTATAAAAATGGTAAAATATGAATTTTTTATCAAATTTTTTTAATAATTTAATACTTATTAGTAATAAGTATGAAATTATTTAAAAAATTATTAAAAAAAGTTAATATTTTACTATAATTTATAACTTATTAAAAAATGTGCAAAATCTAAAACGACATAGGTAATTGATTTAGAGAGATTAAATTAATTAAAGTATGGATAATAAATAATTGGCACAGGTGACTCGCTTAGAGTGCGGAGGATTCATAGTCGCCTTCCAAATGTGCCATGTGATGAGCGACTTAATTGGCATTGTCCAATTCCTAAACACCGTCGCCGAAATTGCCCGAGGGCCGTCTTCCCCGTCCATCCTCCCCGTTTGGCGACGAGACCTCATGAACGCACGTGACCCTCCTCACGTGACCTGCACCCTCCCTGATTATGAAGACCAGCGTAACATACCCAAAGCTCCCCAAGACGACGATTTGCTCTGCCGCACCTTCATCTTCAGCGACCGCGAGATTGCTGCGTTGCACGCTTGCGTCCCGCGGCACCTTCAGCCGTGCACCGCCTTCGAGCTCGTCTCCGCCTGCATTTGGCATTGCCGCACCATCGCCCTGCAGTACCAACCCGAAGAAGAAGTCCACTTGGCATTTCCTGTCGACATTCGGGACAAGTCGAACCCTCCGTTTCCGATCGGGTATTACGGCAACGCGGGTGCCGTGGCTATATCCGCCTCCCTTGCAGGGGAAATTTGCAACAACTCATTCGGTTACACCGTGGAGTTGGTGAAGAAGGCGAAAGGGGCTATGACGGAGGAGCAAATGGGGTCCTTGGTCGACCTTGCGATTTGGAGAGGTCGACGTTTCACGGCCATTCCGAATATCTACAACATGTCCGATGTGTCGTCGAGGATCTACGGGTTTTCGAGGGTCGATTTTGGGTGGGGGATGCCTGTGTATTCGGGTCCACCCGATAATGGTTTTGCTTCACATTGTTTTAGCTTTATCATGTCATATAGAAATGGAAAGGGGAAGGTGGTGTCGGTGTGTTTGCTGGCCGATGCTATGGATAGATTTGTTGACGCGCTTCGGTGTTTGTTTAGGATGAATCTAACATCTAAAATATAGATATTATGTCCTTTCAGAATTAGAGGAAATTAGTCGATCGAAGTACATCTAGTTGTGCATCATCGATTTGTATGGATTGAGGAGGGATAATGAAATAACGTGTGTGTTTTTACCAAAAAAAATAAAATGAAATAACGTGTGTATCTTCAATATATTCATTGCTTTTTCATGGTTACTAGCTAGTCGAGTTCAGGAAAATATATTTGCTCTCTACATCGCAACTATTATGGGTGACCCTATAGAGGCCAAAGAGGTTCAGAAAAGAATAAGGTATGTGTCAAATATTATTGTGTCGAGATGTGATTTGTTTGAATATTGCATACTATTGTTTTGAGATATGATTTGGTTGAATATTGCATACTACTTATAATTATGTCTCAAGTGTAATTTGCTTCCTGTTACTTCGAGGTTGTCGAAAGCTATTAGTCAAGTGTAATTTGCTTCTTGTCGATCTGTGTTTACTAAGTAAATTTGAAAGGCTTCTATTCTTCATTAGATATCTAATTACTGGTCTTTCTGATATTGGTTCGATCAGGGTGTCGAGGAATTTTTGTTTTGCTGCTATGGTTTTGCCCAATCTACGTGGTTAATTTGCTATCTAAATATGGATGATAACCTTTGACTATAATCTTCTGGTGATTCACCTTATAGGTAGGTTGTTTGGGGAATCATGTTGTGGGTTATGGTTTATTATGACATATAGGGGAAAGAAGAACCTTGTCTACAACTGCTATAGTTTGATATTAGCTTGCATAACCTTTACCTCTATGTCATGTGAGGTGACTAAGGTACATGTCAACTGTTGGATAGATAATCCGTTTATTCCCAGGTATGGGAACAGAACAAACCAAATGGGTTAATGGCCTTCTTAAGCTACATTGTGTGGTCTTAATTAGAGCTAGACAAGAGCTCATAATTGTTACTATAAGATCCCAATGCCACCACTGATTGTTCCTACTCTTAGATTAAACTATATAATTGTTAAGTGTTAGAATGTAATTCAAGGGGCAAAGTGTTAGCTCAGTGTTAGTCGAAGTCGACTAAGGTACTGTCATAGTTGTCGATGTCGAGTAACAGTTAGTCACTGAAGTTAGTTTGTGTCAGTTTTATTTGTAATGGCTCACTTCATAGGTTGTGTGTTAGTGGGGAAGTGGATTGTAGTTTCAGTTTCATTGTAGTTACTTATGTTTGTAATAGCTTTAGTAGGAGTTGGTGAAATGAATCAAGGTGTGAGGCTATTTTGGAAAACTGTCGAGTGTGTGCTGTGTGTGTTCTTCCTCAAGTTCTTGTCCTCAATCTTTGTGTGTGGTGTTGATTGATCCATCAGTTGAATTCCAACATTTGGTATCAGAGCAATGAGAAGTGTACTTGCTGGGTTTGAGTTCTGGGTTGAGTGACGTGAGATCAAACACAGGGAAACACAAGTTGAGATCAGCAGTTGAGAGAAAGGGGGGAGAAGGATTCCAAAGCTTTGTTCATGATACAATCAGCTTTGGATGATGAAGTGTTCCCAAGGATAGCAGCCTCTCAAACCAGAAAACGAAGCATGGGAAGTGTTGAAGCAAGAGTACATGGGTCATAGAAGGGTTATCATTGTGAAGCTTCAGTATCTAAGGAGAGACTTTGAGACACTGGTGATGCAAGACAAAGAGACTGTGCAGGCTTACTTGTCAAGGGCCACAGGAATTGTAAACCACATGAGAACTTATGGTGAAGAGATTAACAATGAGAAATTTGTGAGTAAAGTGTTGAGCCCGGAGTCTCACAAAGAAGTTTGGCCGTGTAGTAGCTGTTATAGAGGAGTCTAAGGACCTATCACTGTATAGGTTCGAAGAGCTAACAAGCTCTCTTCATGGACATGAAGAGAGGTTGAGCAGGACCAGTGAGATCAAGGATGAAAAGTTGCTTCAAGTTAAAGATGACAGTTCAAAGAGAAAGGGTGAAAGCTCATCGAGCAGGGAGGTTACAGAGGTTGCCATAGAGGTAGAGGTGGTCACAGAGGCAGTTATAGAGGCCGAGGAGGTAGAGGTCAAGGAAGAGGGTCCGTTGGTGGTCAAGGGAGTAAAACTGGAAGAGATCAGTGGAAGGAGTCTTCTAGAGGCAATCAAGTGAGTTAAGGTCCTACAGGAGTAACATCAAGTGTTACTATTGTAATAGATATGGGCATAAGGAAGCCCAGTGTTGGGATAAGCAGGAAAATGAGAAAAAAAAGGGCAAATTTCTCATAGAATGCAGACAAAGAAGAGAAGTTGTTCATGGCTCTTACCACTATTGCAGAAGTTGTGTCTGCTATTTGGTATCTTGATAGTGGTTGCTCGAACCACATGTCAAGCTCAAGGAAGTTATTCAAGGAGATTGATAAACCAAGAGAAGCAAGGTAAGACTTGGGGATGATAAGGTGCTGCAGGTTGAAGGTAAAGGCACAATAGCAATTGCTAGTGTACAAGGTGGAGAGAAAACGTTATGTGATGTGCAATTTGTGCCTAGATTAGCTCATAATTTATTGAGTGTTGGTCAGTTGCAGCAGAGTGGTTTTTCCTTGCTATTTGATGATGACACTTGTGTGATTAGAGAGAAAAGAACAGACCATGTTGTGGTGAGTGTGTCTATGACTGCAAACGGGATGTTTCCTCTAAACTTAGCCTCTGATGTGAGCAAGGCTATGACATCTAAAGGTGTAGAAGAGTCTGAACTGTGGCATCAGAGGTTTGGGCATTTAAATATGCAAAGTCTGAAGATGTTAAGTGCTAAAGAGATGGTTCAGGGTATGCCTAAGATCAGCGAGTTGGAATTTTGTGAAGGTTGTGTGTATGGCAAACAGTTGAGAGAGTCATTTCCAAGTGGATCAGCTTGGAGAGCAACTCAATATCTTGAGTTGTTGCATGCAGATTTGTGTGGACCCATGCAAACTGAGTCTATAGGTGGAAGCAAGTACTTTTTGATGGTGACTGATGACTACAGCAGGATGAGTTGGGTGTTTTTTCAAAAGCACAAGTCTGAGACCTTTCTCTATTTCAAGAGATTCAGGGTGATGATTGAGAATCAGTTAGAGAAAAAGATCAAGGCTCTAAGGACTGATAGGGGAGGTGAATTCTGGTCAAATGAATTCAAAGAGTTCTGTTATGAGAATGGAATTAGGAGAGATCTAACAGCTCCATATACTCCTGAGCAAAATGGAGTAGCAAAAAAGAAGAATAGGATTGTTGTGGAAATGGCTAGGAGTATGATGAAGGCCAAGGAGGTTCCAAACAGGTTCTGTTGTGAAGCAGTAGCAACTGCAGTGTACTTGTTGAACATCTCTCCAACAAAAGCAGTGTTGAATAGAACTCCATATGAAGTTCTAAGAGGAAAGAAGCCTGGTGTTGATCATTTGAAAGTGTTTGGGTGTGTGGCTTATGCTTTGATCAATTTGAGACAAAAGTTAGATGACAAGGCAGAGAAGTGTATGTTCATTGGATATGCTTCACAATCAAAAGTATATAAGTTATTCAATCCTGCTAATGGAAGGGTGATCATTAGCAGAAATGTGGTCTTCAATCAGGACAGTAAGTGGGATTGAAAGCAAAATGAGAAGGGAGATGGGTTTCAAGAGCTTATCTCCTTGGATAGCACAGATAAAGAGACTGATCAAGGTGAGCCAGATGACAATGGTGGTTCAAATCCGAGCACACTCATAACACCATCAACACCCACTGATCTGGCTAGTTCATCAAGCAATCACAGTGGCTCCCTTTCAAGTGTGTTGAGTGACTCTCCTCCTAGAAAGATCAGATCACTAACATATGTGTATGACATAAGTGTAAGGGTTGGGTTTGCCTTAATTGCAACTGACCCTGTAAGTTTTGATGAAGCAAAGAGTGAGAGCAATTGGAAGGTGGCTATGAAAGAAGAGATGAAAGCCATCAGGAAAAATAAAACTTGGGAACTGATGGAGTTGCCCGAGGGAAAGAATGTCATTGGTCTTAAGTGGGTATTCAGGACCAAGTATAATATAGATGGTAGCATTCAAAAGCACAAGGCAAGGCTTGTAGCTAAGAGATACTCACAGCAAGAGGGTATAGACAATGAAGAAACTTTCTCACCAGTGGCAGGGCTTGAGACTGTGAGAGTAGTTCTGGCTTTGGCAGCTCAGTGGAGGCTGCTTATCTTCCAATTGGATGTTAAGTCTGCCTTTCTGAATGGTGAGCTACAAGAGGAGGTATTTGTGGAGCAACATCTGGGATTTGAAGAAAAGGGTGACGAGTTCAAGGTGTATAAGTTGAAGAAGGCATTTTATGGGCTCAAACAAGCTCCAAGAGCTTGGTACAACAAAATAGATGAGTTCTTTCTGAGGAACCAGTTTGTTAGGAGTGAGAATGAACCAACCCTTTATGTCAAGTAGGGAAGCAAGGGTGAGTTCATTATTGTGTGCATGTATGTAGATAATATTATCTACCTAAGCAATTTACAAGTCATGCTAGATCAGTTCAAGAGTGCTATGATGAAAAGATTTGAGATAACAAACTTGGGTTTACTGCAGTACTTTCGATTTCAAGATGAAGGAGGAATTTTTCTATGCCAGGAGAAGTATGCCCGAGATCTTTTGAAAAAGTTTCAAATGGAGAAGTGTGAGATTGCTCATACTCCCATGAATATGAATGAAGGTCTGAATTACCTCACTCACACAAAGTCTGATATAGCATATTGTGTAAGTGTTGTGTCTCGGTATATGCACGAGCCAACAAAGCAACAAATGGGAGTAGCAAAGAGGATAGTGAGGTATGTAGCAGGAACTTTGAAGTTGGGAATTTGGTGTGAAAGTGTGAAAGACTTCAAGTTGATAGGCTACACAGATAGTGACTAAGCATGATGTATTGATGATAGGAAGAGTACATCAGGGTCTGTGTTTGGATTTGGTTCAGGGGCCATAACATGGAGCTCTAAGAAGCAAGAAATTATGGCATTGTCATCCTCTGAAGCTGAGTATGTGGTAGCAGCTGCAGCTGCAAGGCAAGCCTTATGGCTAGAGAAGTTGATGAGTGATTTTGGACTCAAGCAAGGTGGAGCTGTGAAGATTTGGTGTGATAACAAGTATGTCATAGCTATGACAAAGAACCCAGCCTTTCATGCCATGATAAAGCACATTGATGTGCAACACCATTTCATTCGAGAATCGGTGGCAAAGGAGACACTACTAAAAAAACAGGAAATAGCTATAGATGCTTAGCCACGAATAATAGGCGACCATATATTCGTGGCCATTAGAGATGACATTGGCCACGACTGTTCCTGACCGTGGCTATATTCGTGGCTAATACTCATCCTGGTAAGACATGCCAAAACATTCATGGCTATTAGCAACGACCCAGATGTCCGTAGCTGATTTCGTGGCTCGATATGTGTCAGTGTCAGTAAATAGCCGCGAATGTAGCCACGAATAGGATTGTCGTGGCTGTTTTCGATGCTGATATGGCCACAACACAATATCTGTCGCTAAATCCGTGGCTATTGATAATCAGAAATCAAATGAACATATGTGGTGAGTGTGTCTTGGGTCATAAATTGTAGATGGGCCGGATATATATCATGAATGGGCTATCCGATAACACTCAATCCGTGGCTAAAACCGGGTACAAACTCTCCCAAAATTTCTGGGCTCGGCCCATTAGAAGCTAGTGAAAGCCCAATTATCTTATCTCATCCCATTGAATGAAGTGGTGATTTAGCAACGATTGAATCCGTGGCTAAATCCGTGGCTAAATCAGCCCAAATATGACTATGTTTTCCCCGATTGGCTAATTGACGGGCCCAAATATGCCTATGAATTTTTTTTATATAAATTAACAAGTTTTGAAAAAATATATATATTAACTAATTAATAAATTCTTATGAGAATATTATTAGGGTATGTTTTGAAGAAAACTCATATAAGTGACTAATAAATGTTTGATAAAACCTTATATTAAGTAATAAATTCTTATTAGAACACTATAAGAGTATGTTTTGAGGAAAATTGATATAAGTTACTAGTAAATGTTTAATAAAACCTTATATTGACTAATAAATTCTTATTAGAAAATTATAAGGGTGTTTTGAGGAAAACTCATGTAAGTGTCTAATAAATGTTTAATAAAACATTATAGTAAGTAATAAATTCTTATTAGAATACTATAAAGGTATGTTTAGAGGAAAACTCATATAAGTAATATTTTGAGGAAAACTCATATAAGTAACTAGTAAAAGTTTAATAAGATCTTATATTAACCAATAAATTCTTCTTAGAATATTATAAGGGTATGTTATGAGGAAAACTCATATAAATAACTAATAAAACCTTATATTAACTAATAAATTCTTATTAGAATAAGAGTATGTTTTGAGTAAAGCTCATATAAGTAGCTAATAAAACCTTATATTAAGCAATAAATTCTTATTATAATACTATAAGGGTACGTTTTGAGTAAAACTCTTATAAGTACCTAAAATAAAACCTTATTTTAACTAATAAATTCGTATTAGAATACTCTAAGAGTATGTTTTGAGTAAAACTCATATAAGTAACTAATAAAACCTTATATTAACTAATAAATTCTTATTAGAATACTCTAAGAGTATGTTTTGTGTAAAACTCATATAAGTAGCTAATAAAACCTTATATTAAGTAATACATTATTATTATAATACTCTAAGAGTATGTTTTGAGTAAAACTCTTATAAGTAACTAACAAAACCTTATATTAACTAATAAATTCTTATTAGAATACTCTAAGAGTATGTTTTGAGTAAAACTCATATAAGTAGCTAATAAAACCTTATATTAAGCAATAAATTCTTATTATAATACTATAAGGGTATGTTTTGAGTAAAACTCATATAAGTAACTAATAAAACCTTATTTTAACTAATAAATTCGTATTAGAATACTCTAAGAGTACGTTTTGAGTAAAACTCTTATAAGTAACTAATAAAACCTTATATTAACTAATAAATTCTTATTAGAATACTCTAAGAGTATGTTTTGAGTAAAACTCATATAAGTAACGAATAAGTGTTGAATAAAACTTTATATTAAGTAATAAATTCGTATTAGAATATTATAAGGGTATGTTTTGAGAAATACTCATACAATTGACTAATAAATCTTTAATAAAACATTATACTAAGTAATAAATTCTTATTAGAATACTATAAGGGTATGTTTTGAGGAAAACTCAAATAAGTAACTAATAAATTTATAATAAAACCTTATATTAACTTATAAATTCTTATTAGAATACTATAAAAGTATGTTTTGTGGAAAAATCATATAAGTGAGTAATAAATGTTTAATAAAACCTTATATTAACCAATAAATTCTGATAAGAATACTATAAGGGTATGTTTTGAGGAAAACTCATATAAATAACGAATAAATGTTTAATAAAACTCTATATAAAATAATAAATTCTTATTAGAATACAATAAGAATATGTTTTGAGAAAAACTTATATAAGTTACGAATACTATAAAAGTAAGTTTTGATAAAATTCTTATGAGAATAATATACAAGTAATTTTATTAATAAATTCTTATGAGAATAATATACAAGTGATTTTATTTTTACAATTTCCGATAAAAAATTTTTTTTGGTGTTTTCCGATAAAATTTTAAAGAGTATTTGACTTTGTTGTTATTTTAAAAGATATATTATAACTTTTATGAGTTTTTTTTATAATGTTAATGTTTTATATCGTACGAGTATGTTTCAAAATAGAAAATTCCAATCCAATATATATATATAAAGTGAATATGTGTTGAAAAAATTTATATCGACATTAATTTGGCAGAATTGGCGCGGTGGAATTTTTTTTGGGTGGGATATTTAATTTTTAAGGGGGAAACTTGCTAGGCTTGAAATTTTAGAAGTGTGGCCCGGGTATAAAAGCAACTTTTCACTTTCTTAACCCTAATCGCCTCTTCTGTCTTCACTTCACCGCCTCACCTCCTTCAGATTCAACAAGCTTCCATTGTAGCCTCTTGTCTATTCCTCAACTGTCGCCTCTAGTCCCTCTCGCTTCTAGTCTCTCTCGCCTTTCCATTGTAGCCTCTTCCCTCTTCCTTCATTGGTTCCTAGAGTCTGAATCATCCCAACGCCTCACTTGCCTGGAGTCCGAATCATCCCAACGCCTCTTCTGTCTTCAGTCCGAATCATCTCTCTCGCCTTTCACAAATTTCTGTTTCACATAATTTTCGTTTCACAAATTTTGATTTTGTTTCTCAAATATCTGTTTCTCAAGTATCTATTTCACAAAAAATTGATCGTTATTTTGGCATTAGAAATTTCAACATGTTGCAGATTTGGGCTTGTTTCTGTTTGTCGGATTTGATCGATTCCCATGTTAAAGATTCGATTTTTATTTTCAGGGAGTATTTGCTGTGATAGAACAAGCAGCCACAGGACAGACATTTTTGTAAAGAAAAGGGATGTGAGGACTCCTCCGTGAAATCCAAGGACTCCGCCGTGAAATTGATGAGCTCAACTGCCAACGCCGCGAGGTATTTCTCTCCCTTATTCTCATTCCCGTTTTCAGAAATTTCTCCTCTGCTGTTCGCTACATTCTGTTCCCCTGCTAACCAATTTATAGGGTTTATAAGGTGTAGCAATTTTTTCTTTGTATTCTGAAATATGTTTCTTTTTATGTATTTGATTGGTGTCAATCTGATGGAACGAATGGGAACGATGAACCGGTTCGATGCATTTGAGGTCTCGGAGGTAAGATTTTGTGTTTGATTTTTTGGTTCTTTGAAAGCTCTTTATGAGTTAGGGGCTTTTCTGTTTTTTTTGGTGTGTTGATTTGGTTTGTTGAATTTGATATGCAGGACTTGTTCAGGAGTAAAGCTCTTTATGAGTTTGAGGATTTCACTTAGACAAAATCAGCTCTCAATTAGATTATTGTAATTTTTTTTTTGCAAGGTCTCTGTACTCAACGAGTTTAGTTTGTTTCCCCTTTCCATTAATATTTTTTTGACCTACTTATAATGTATGAAATTCATTTATGTATTTATATAGATTTTCCATATCATATGTATATATATAATGTTTCCAAAATACGAGGATACTGAATTTACTATAAAATTATGAAACAAATGAAAATCGGCATTAGCCACGACTTTAGCCTCAAAAATAGCAATGACACAAACTTAGCCACGATTTTAGCTACACCCATGCCTTATTTGCAGCAACGAAATCAGCCACGACCTTAGCCACAAATTCAGCAATGGCCTAATTCCGAAGCTTATTTCGTTGCCTCAGCCACGAGATTCAAATGTCCATCACCAGCCACGGGCTTAGCCACGACCTGACAATTCGTTGCTAAATCCATTGTTAAACAGCCGTTGCTATTAGTCACGAGGCATATGGCTACGGATGGCCCACCCGTGGCTATTTCCGTGGCTAAACCGGTTAGCCCCGGTCATTCGTGGCCAATGTCGTGGCTATTTTCCGTAGCTATTTCCTGCGTTTTTAGTAGTGAGAGAGTTGTGTTGAGATTTTGTGGGACAAATGAACAAGATGCTGATTTGTTCACCAAGGCTTTGTATGGAGCAAAGCATCAGTATTTTGTGGAGAAGATTGGCATAAGAAACCTTGAATTAAGGGGAGGTGTTAAATGTTAGAATGTAATTCAAGGTTTAGGCAAAGTGTTAGCTCAGTGTTAGTCGAAGTCGACTAAGGTACTATCATAGTTGTCGATGTCGAGTGACAGTTAGTCACTGAAGTCAGTTTGTGTCGGTTTTATTTGTAATGGCTCACTTCCTAGGTTTTGTGTTAGTGGGGAAGTGGATTGTAGTTTCAGTTTCATTGCAGTTACTTATGTCTGTAATAGCTTTAGTAGGAGTTGGTGAAATGAATCAAGGTGTGAGGCTATTTTGGAAAACTGTCGAGTGTGTCATGTGTTTGTTCTTCCTTAAGTTCTTGTCCTCAAAGATTTGTGTGTGGTGTTGATTGATCCATCAGTCGAATTCCAACAATAATGGCTACAAATTTTTTAACTAAAAAATTTTTTAAATCAATTTTCAATCTAAGGGTGTTTGGTGATATCAAATTACGCGTATATCCATCCGGCTATAAAAGATTTGTATACTCGGAGTGTTTCTAGTGCCCGCCTAATTATTCCTGTTTGGAATCGTTCTATTTTAAATACTTCTATAGAAAAAATAATCTGAAGAGTTTTAATTAAGCAATGTGGATTTAGGTTCCGATATGTGTATGGTATCTCTTATAATTTTATTGATCTATTCTGTTGGATCAATGGTATCAGCTATACAACTGATAAAAATCCCCGATAAACAACTTGTTTAGATTTATGCTTTAGGGTATTTTTGAATTATAGGAAACCAACACCCAAAAGATACAAACTATACCTTGCAAGAGCAAAATTCTCTCTGTATGGAGTTCAATATTTCTTTTTCCATACAGTTTACTGATGGACGGTTTTTAGTCGCCTAAACCGTATCAAAATATATTCGAACCTACAAACTAGTATAGCAAGCAAGTAAGAGGTCGATCCCACGGAGAATTAAGTTATTTCTAAGTTAAGTGTATTTACCAATTAATATGAAACAGGGGGTTTTTGGGTGGTGAAAATAAGAAAGAAAATAAAATAAACTATAAACAAATTAATGGAGATAACGATTAATAAAATAGTTTCACCTACAATTATCCACTGTAGTTGGTTAAATTGATATTGTAACTCCCTCCTGTCCTTTTAGGTTTCCTATGAATGCCATTGTCCCAACCTAATATAGTTACTAGTCCAACCAGTCCTAGAAACCCTTATCAATCGAACAGTCTCTAAAGAAGGATTTAACTCAATTGATAGCTTTAAGTTCAGATATTAACCAAGTTATTTGCAGTCCCTAAAGAGGGATTTAACAACACATTCAACTTCCTACTCATTCAATTAGTTCAACCGGCCCTAAAGGAACAAGTTTGCCACATAGGTTAAGGTTCACAACCAGGAATCTACAAAACCCTAGCAATTGAATTAACTCTAACTAGTTGCGTGAGCTAGATAGAATAAAACAATAGACAATCAAGCACAAAGAAGTCGAAACATTCAATATAGGAAATAAAGAACAAGAATTAGAAACTCACACCGCCTCACGTATCGGCCTCCTCCTTATGCTATGAATCTTGAATATATATATAGTCTCATAAACCTCATCTAACTAATATATATATATATATATATATATATATATATATATATATATATATATATATATATATATATATATATATATATATATATATATATATATATATATACACATATATACACATACATACATACTATAATAATAATGTCAATAACATGAAGCGCAGCTCAATTGTGCGGCCCGCAACAATCACGTGGCTCCAGTGGCTCCAATGACATCAGCTTCTCTAATTGATCCATGATTTGAGTAGCTCGGCCCAATCTCTCATTCATCATTTTGAGTAATCCGGCCCAATCTCGTATAATTTCCAATGCAATTTATTCTGAATTTGCTCCAAAATACCTGAAATCAATAAAACATAGGTGTAGACTCCGAAAACTAAATAATACAAATTAACTATAAAATATGTAAACATGCTCTAAATTAATATGCAAATCTATACTTAAAACATGACTAAAATAGACTCTATCAAACTAACTCATGCTTAGACTTTTGCTTTTCCCCAATCAAACTATCACAAAACAAAGACACCTTGTAATTAAACTGTGCATGATATGCATCATAACTAAGCTAAATGCAACATATTATGGTCATCTAAATGCATGCTATCAAACTCCCCCACACTTAAGTTTTCGCTTGTCCTCAAGCAATGAAAGACAAATATAAAATTAATCATCCCACAAATAAGATCTTCATGCTTTAATTTTATAAAAGCAACATTAAGCAATAGGAGTCATGAATAAGAGAACAAACATCCTAGCAAGTATATGAGCGATCCAATAGTAAAGGCAAATTTTAATCCAACCTCACCGGGATAATGTGTTTCACTCAAACTCTCATGTGTTTAGGCTTTAAAATCCAACTCTCAACTCAATCCAAAATGCTCTGTACACCGTGAAAGTTATCACTTGCAAACAACATCATGAGGACTTTTATAAGGTTGTAATGGGGCTTTGGTAGGAACAAAAGGCATGGGAAATATTTAAGCCTGTGGTGCTAAAACTCCGGGAAAAAAGAACAACAACCAACCGGATCAACACCAAAACTTCCATACTTCGCAAAATATTCCAATAACATAAACTCCAATACACATCAATAAGCTCTTTGATTTCAATAACCATACAACTCATGCATTTTTTTTTCATTATGATGACTTCTTTTCTTTTCTTTTTTGCTTACTTTTGCCCCTAGGTGAATTTTATCCTCCCTAGGTCCAAGCTTACTAGACTTTTACTCCCAAGTGAATTTTATCCTCCTTAGGCCCCTAGTAATAAGTCATCTCTATTATGCAAGAAGGGTTACCTTATTTTGGCTATGCCTCTCGCAATGCACAACCATACATACATCATCTCCACTCAAACCAACTCCGACATATAGATTTTTCACCAATTCTCCTCCTAATTCCCGGATAGGGTCAGGCTAATCATTGCCTATGATATATTTTTGTGGAGCTATTAAAAAGAATAGGCTTTACGGCTCAGATGGGCTTCAAGCAAATGATAATATGTAAGGTAGATAGGGTATAATATGACTAAAGAAAACATGCCTCAATCATTTGAAATTCACAAGTAACAGACATGTGCAATTCCTGTTAGTTCAAGGTTGTCGAAAGCTATTAGTCAAGTGTAATTTGCTTCTTGTCGATCTGCGTTTACTAAGTAAATTTGAAAGGCTTCTATTCTTCATTAGATATCTAATTACTGGTCTTTATGATATTGGTTCAGGGTGTCGAGGAATTTTTGTTTTGCTACTATGGTTTTGCCCAATCTATGTGGTTTGCTATCTTAAAATATGGATGATAACCTTTGACTATAATCTTCTGGTGATTCACCTTATAGGTAGGTTGTTTGGTGACTCATGTTGTGGGAACGTTATGGTTTATTATGACATATTGGGGAAAGAATTGAAGAACCTTGTCTACAACTGCTATAGTTCGATATTAGCTTGCATAACCTTTACCTCTATGTCATGTGAGGTGACTAAGGTACATGTCAACTGCTTGATAGATAATCCGTTTATTCCTAGGTATGGGAACCGAACAACCAAATGGGTTAATGACCTTCTTAAATTAGAGCTAGACAAGATCTCGTGGCTTAGAAATCTATTACTGTAAGGTCCCAATGCCACCACTTATTGTTCCTACTCTTAGATTAAACTATATAATGGCTACAAATTTTTTAACTAATTTTTTTTTAAATCAATTTTCAATCTAAGGGTGTTTGGTGATATCAAATTACACGTATATCCATCCGGCTATAAAAGATTTGTATACTCTTGTTTTAGGTGGAGTGTTTATAGTGCGCCCTTTTAGTGCCTGCCTAATTATTCCTGTTCGGAATCATTCTATTTTAAACACTTCTATACATAAAATAATCAGAAGAGTTTCAATTAAGCAATACGAATTTAGGTTCCGCTGTGTGTATGGTCTCTCTTATAATTTTATTTATCTATTCTGTTGGATCAATATATGGTATCCGCTATACAACTGATAACAATCCCTGAGAAACGGCTTGTTTAGATTTATGCTTTAGGGTATTTTTGAATTATAGGAAACAGAGGCGGAACTACTTGGGGGCTAGTGATGGCCCCCCTAGGCTTGCTTCTATTGGACCGGGAGTTGGTCAAGGCATTGCTGCAGTGCCCCCACAAGTTTTTTTTTTTTTTTTTGTACTATATGGGTAAATATATATGTAGTACTATTTATATAGGTAATTATATATGATATTAATAATCAATATTACTATAATACTAAAGGAGAAGTCGCCTAATCCATGTGGCGACTTCTCCTTTAAAGTAGGAATTTTATTTTATTTTATTATAGGATTTGTTAATTAGTATGATTAGTTATTAATTGTTAAGATTTGTTAGTTTGAAAATATCATCTTATATATTAGTTAGTAAGAATTGTTAATTAGTAGGATTTGTTAAAATTTGTTAGATTTTTTTGTTAATTATTAGATTTATTATTAATTGTTAAGATTTGTTAATTATTAGGATTTGTTAATCAATAGTATTTTTTTATTATCGGTAACAATCGGAATAAGGGATATCAAGTAAGATATTGATTTAATTTTAGATTAATTAAGATATGTCATAAATATTTGCTAAAATAATAAAAAGGATAATTAACGAAAAAATCTAAACTAATTTTATCCTAATTGTCGTATCCTATATCTACATTTGTTGGGGTAATCCTTTTGTTACTGATATGCATCCTAATTGCCTTATCTTATATCTATATTTGTTGGGGTAATTGTCGATATCTATCCTAAATGTCGTATCCTATATCTATATCTAATTGTCGTATTTTTTTTTCTCTAATTACAAATATTTAAAGTTCTTTTTACCATTAACGATATAATAATTAAAAATATATAGATGTGAGGGGTATTTAGAGTTTAAAGTTTACTTACAAAAAAAATTTATACATTTTTTTAATATTAAATGTATTAATTTAAAAAAATAGGCCACACAAAAGTGCAGGTACTAAACTAGTAAAAGAGTAAAATAATAAATAATTTAGTTGTTAAAGGGTAACCAATTTAATTTATAGATTAGAGATTCAAGTCTTTATACCTCTAGTTTAGACAAATTTTTGTATCGATGATTTTTTTTAAATTAAACATTTAAACTAATATTTTATAGTTTTTTCAATGCTTTTTTATTATAAACAAAAATCATTTTTCAATAAATTTTTAATATACATTCAATTTTTGTTTTTACCATTTTTTTTAAAGAAATTAAACATTT
Source organism: Persicaria tinctoria (assembly GCA_037127255.1). Classification (NCBI taxonomy): domain Eukaryota; kingdom Viridiplantae; phylum Streptophyta; class Magnoliopsida; order Caryophyllales; family Polygonaceae; genus Persicaria; species Persicaria tinctoria. The sequence goes on from JBANSL010000006.1 coordinate 39,823,216, forward strand.
AAACTATAATTTATAGTGTTTTTTTTCAAAAATTTTGAAACACTTTTATTTATGATAAAAAAAAACCCACATTTTTTAATATGTCCCCTTTTTTTTCGATTTTTCATAAAGAAATTGCATATTTAAACTACAAATTTATTGCCTTTTTAATATTTTTTTTTAAATTTTGTGCTTGATAAACAAAAAAAAATGTAAAATTTCGGCCCTCTCATCACCGGGAGTCTAGTTCCGCCACTAATAGGAAACCAACTCCCAGAAGATACAAACTATACCTTGCAACTTGCAAGAGCAAAATTCTCTCTGTATGGAGTTCGGTATTTCTTTTTCCATACAGTTTACCAAAATAGATTATGAAAATATGCTTTTGGAATGTGCATGGTATTGGTAAAAAAACATTTTTGACCCATCTAAACGTTATGCGAATAAATAATCATATAAATTTTTTTTTGTTGTTGCAGAAACTAAGACAGAAGTAATTCTTTCGGAGAAAGTGAAGAGGAATATATAGTGGATTCACTAATGCGATTTGGTCTTCTGATGATGGCAGGGCCGGAGGTTTAGGGGTTCTTTGGAATGAAAACAGCTTCCATAATGAAACGATTATAGTCAAAATTCATCTCCCACGCATTATAGGTATGGAGTACCTGTGTTTAGACAATAATTTTCGTTGCATGATTTTCTGTGTATATGGCCCTCCTCATGCTAGGGATAAGGACCCGTTTTGGGCAACACTCACGTCCTTCGTTACAAATGAACAACTCCCATGTATGATATTGGTGACCTTATTGAAATTAGTCACAGTAGTGAGAAAGCTAGTGGGAGTTCTGTTCTCCCATCACGATTTACTAGACTTCACTAATTTAAGAACCAACTAATGTAATTTCCATGACATGGCGCGTTTGCGATGAAAAAAAGAAATAAAAAAAGAATATAAAAATATTTATTATAAGGAATAACCAAATAACAAGAATACGAACTATTTTTCTCAGTTTTTGCCGCGCCATTGCACCAAAAGTTTCCACCTACATGTTTCAACACCATGATAAGAAGATTAACCATCAACCATCTTAAAATTCAGAGAAATGAAGACAATATTTTATTCTTTAAAATCTACAATGGTTTTTTCATCCATCATTTATGTTTAGATCATTTAATTACATTTTTCTCTCTAGAAAGATCATTTTTTTTCTAGTAATAAGTTTTATAGCAACAGGATGACCTAAAAGAGAATTTACATACATGCTGAATTTTCATTAAATTAACACAACAAAACTCATTCACTATCTAAAGTAGCTCTACCATTTACCAGAGAATATCCCATAAATAAGAATTTTCATGTTGAATATCAATGATCAGCTAATCTACAATCTAAAATTAGTAAAAGCTATTACAGTAAAAATATACACTGTGAATGGATTCATAAGAAGGGGGGAAACACAAAATTATAGTTGATCACTAAATACCTTGTAATAGACAGGCATGAAGCAGTAATAAGGTTAATTAGGCGCTCATTGGGTCCTGTCCTTGAACAATCTGTCTACTATTCAAAGCTTAACTTGTACCAGATAAACCATTTCATATTATAAACCATCGACACATAGTTCCACCACTCTGTTAGAGCTCCCGTGGTTCGTAGTTAGAATAGAAAATCAAGTTACACAAAAACAAATCTTAATAGACTCTTAAAAAACATCAATTAAAAGGAAAAATTGAACATTGCGATCAAAAGAAAATCACGAATAAAAGTAAAGAGATAAAGACACATAAAACCTTTTTATATGGCTAATGATTTAATCAATGAATATTTGAAGCATTCCATAAGCTTTTCAAATCGGCGCCAATGAACTTGATGAAGTACAACAAATCCATAAAGAGAAAGGCAAAGATAATCACAAGAGACTCGCCCCGCACTAGTAGAAACTAGGCTTTTTAGCCCGGACATTTTTAATAATATAGCCCGGATATTGAGCAAATAGGGTTCGGGCATTTGGTTAGTGTGATAATAGGTAAACAGCCCGGATATATAAATTACACGCCCGAGTTATTTTAGTAGGATAAATTTCACTTGTGTGATAATAGGTAAACAGCCCGGATACATAAATTACACGCCCGAGTTATTTTAGTAGGATAAATTTCACTTGAAATTGAGAATAGACAATATAGCCCGGATCTATTTTTCACGCCCGTGCTATTTGTATCAGTCTATAGCCCGGATATTAAAGGTCCGGGCTGTATAGTCCCGCTTTTTTTAAAAAAGGGACTACAGAGCCCGAAGCTTTTGAGACCCGGGCTATATATTCCCCTTTTTTTGAAAAAAAAAATACCATTATTTTTTTTATAATAATCCAACCTGATATTTATTTTTCTACATTTTTAGCAACAACACTTTGCAAACCACAAGTAACATAACAAGACACTAGGGAAATGGTCTCTAAAGAGAGCCTACAGAATAATGAAGTGAATCAATCATGCTTTAGCAGCCTCCTCATCATGCTTTTGGAATTCAACTTCAACTTGTCCCTAATAAAAAAAAACTGATCAGTTAGTTTCTTAGGAGGCAAATGATATCCAAGTAACCTTTGACTTGAGGAGGGATGGTAAAAAGTACTGGCTACTACCTTCATTCATTTTCTTTATTCTCATTTTCATTAGAAAGGCTAGGGACTAGGTTGGGTAGCTTAAAGTTTTGCTCTACCAACCCATTTATACCCTTAAACGTTACCTGTTGACAATCATTTTGAGTGCAGGGTTACTTGAGATCAAATAATACTTAAACAGACTGAAAGAGGGAAGGGAATGTACCTAGTATTTTGCAATCACTTTCTCAGCATCGCCGTCAGCATTTATACCTGTGAACAAAGAAGCTACTTCAATTTCAGCACCTCCATTAGCAGCAGATCCACAATGCAAATCTCAACAATCCTTTAAAAGTACTTTAACCTGAAACCAGTTCAACTAAAATGTGAACCTGGAGCAAGAGCAAGCATGAAAGTGCATTTGACGTCACCATGGACCAGCTATTTATTCATGGGACAAAGGTGTAAATTTTGGTAAGCAAATAGAGATACACTATTCTCAATACCTGTTTTGAAGATCTTCAATATCTTGCTGGCTCAAATTGTAGTCTTGTTCATGCCACCTCATGTCAGCCTGCAATGAGGGGAGAGAGTGAGAAGGACACAATACAAACATACCCAATCCAGTATCGAAACAGAGGAAAAGCTGCAAAATCTATAAACAGGGTAATAAGTGATGTACCTTTAGTTGCTGAATAAATTTTTTCTAATTTAGCCTGTTCTACTATTGATTGATGTAACTTCTGATTCATCAGGGCACAAGTTTCAGCCATTCTTTCACGCTTAGCTATTCGCCACAAAGTTCATTAGTGGTCAGAAGATGTAAATTGAAATTACAAAGAGCTGAGCTTTCTCCAATATTTTCAACCACATAGAAGAATAGAACTATAGAAGGTACTTGGAAAATGTTAGCACCAAGTATATATTAATATATTAAACTGGTATGGGGTATAGCCATTCCAAGCATGTCAACAGATCATAGGGGTGCTAGCAGAGTACTTTAGAAAGTGAAAGTGAAATAAAAAATATATATAGCAGATACACTCCTAGAGGCAACAAGGTCTTAAACACCAGCTTGATTTAAGTGGGTTATGGAAAAATTCTGCCAATGATACAACTAGAAACCAAACGTTGTTCAAAACCAATATAGGCATGTGGAAATCGCATCAACAAATATTATATAATGAATCTGAATTTGATTCTTAAGTGTTTATAACAAATCCTTATCAGTAAACAATATACACGTCCTACAATTCAAGTCAAGCAGCATAAAATTACAATCAGAAAGCAACTGATTCAAGCATAGATATACAAATTTGTTTGTTTAGTTTTTTCTTGGGAACGTGAGTGGGAAGATATAAGACCAACAAGAAATAGAAGAATATAGTTTCCCTAAAAACTTAAGTATCAAATCATCCAAATTCTCACATAATTTCCCCTTTCATTTAATTTGTAGTCATTCCCCTACTAATAACTATCGATTTTTTAATCTAAGGAAGGGGCATAGATTTAAAAACTTAATTAGAAATATTCTTTATCAAACAAAACATCAATCTTATAAAAGCAATATACACATCAAGATTCAAATATTTTGCGCAAAGTGTTCTATTCTCTACTCCATGAGGCAAATAAAGCAAAATAATACTCATAACTTTGAGCTTATCTTGTAATCTTTCAATCAGATATGAGCTAATACACTACTATGAAAAAAGAGAACTAGTTACTAAACTTGATAGGACTTCTTCAAAACAAGTCAACTAATAAACAACAAAGATTAAGGAACAAATGAGAACATGACAGAAGTACTTACACGTTCTTAGCTTCAAGTCTGATCAACAACCAGTAGAATGTTTTTATCACAAATCATCAATACAATATCTTCTCAAACTACACTTCAAAGAATAGACCAAAAATCGATTGCCAAAACATCATGTACCAAAAACAACTCATAGGAGGTCAAATGATGACAAAAAGAGATGGGGACCGAAAACTGGTTACCTCTAATAGCTGAAAAGCCAGGGCGTTGCAAATGAACAACCACCAAGACCATGGTCCATAGAGGCAAACTGAAAACTCATAGAGGCAAACTGAAAACCTCACCATTTGAAGACTCTCGAATCGATGAATTGGAACATGATTATCGAATCCGCGAACTAGAAAACCTAGTCGGTAGAAGACTCAAAGTAGCGTGAAATTGGAAACTCTCACCGCTAGAATTGAATTCAATAGAAAACCATCAGATAATCCTAATTATATTCGAAAAGTAAAATCAGAAAAATGAAAACCGAATTCAGGTCGAAGAAAAGGGGATTGGGAGATCGAGAGAACCTTGAGAAGGTCAAGGGTGTTAGAGGCAAGACAAGTGACGACCATGGAAACTCGATAGCGCAATACCAAGATTCAGCGACACCTGAACACCAAAAGCCTTAGTCCTCCGTTTCTACTGACGGCGAGATGGCGAGTTGAAGAGAGGTGCGAGACGGCGAGACAATCCTCCTCCGTTTCTGCTTCCTCTTAGCCCTAGATTTAGGAATGAATGGTGCGTTGACAAGGCGAAGGCGAGGTGATGAGAAGTGAAGACGATGAGATCGATCTTCCTCCTCCATTTCTACTTCTCCAAGCCATCGCTTTGGGGATGAAGGCTCTCTGATTTCAATTTGGGAACACGAAACCCTTCCCAGATCTGTTTGTATTTTGTTATAATATTATTATTGTTATGTGGTGTAAATATACACTTTACTTTCATAGAGCATTGTCTATAGATAGATTTATTATTGCTTGAAGCCTAAGGAATTTATCTCTATCTATTGTACCGGTGTAATACCAAGAGATATCAGTTGAATACAATCTCATATTCTCCCTTCTTCGTTTGCCCTGTATTATAAAACGTTATCAGCACGAGTTTGCTCATATTATGGTTTCAAGATCGTGACCTATTCTTAAGCTTTTTGTCAATTTGAAAGATAAGTTTCAATCGATTGTAATTTATTTGGTATTTGCTTATCGATTGCTTTCATATATCTTGAATCAAGGTTTAATTAGTACGTACCACTGATAATTTCAGATGAAACAAGTGATTTGCGAATCGACATCCGCCCCACCGCCAACGGCGAAACCCACGCCATCTTCAGCGGCTGGCCGATTCACTCGGAATTCAGAGATTGCGCTCTGTTGCACCGGGAAGGACTTTAAGAAGCAGATGACGGCTTAAATTTGGAGAGTGATGCCGACGAGCAACTATTGATCTATACAACATTCACACAAGTTGTAAAGTTGCATTCTTTCGTAATCAAATGCCCCGAAGAAGATGGTCCCAAGATCGTCAAACTTTTCACAAACAAAAGAGCATATGGGATTTATGGGTTTTAGTAATGTGAATGATCTGTGCCTCTCGACGGGACACACCCCGCTTTCGTTTCCGTGGCCGAGCGCCTAGGGGCACAGTCAAAGCTCTGAATATCGCCTCCAGCCGAGGTTCGATGTCTCCGATGAACCGCCATCGCGCCTTTGGGGATTCCTCGTTGTCGTTGGGATCGAAGCCGGTCGAGACGGGCCGATTGCTGGTTGCCGATCCATACGCACTCCGGTGAAATAGGCGAACACGCCAGCGAAGGAGACCTCACCGGTGCCTACCGCACAATTCAAACGGGCTCCTTTGCAGGCAAAGTTGCTAATTCATCACCCAGGGAGAAAGAACAAGAACTAGGGCGACGACCGGCATCCCCTCAACTGTAGCATCAGCACCGCCGAGTCCTGACTTGAACAGAATCGCAAAGGGAGCTCCGTCGGCATCTGCAAATTGAAAACGGTGAAGACGATGGATTGTTCCAAATTAATTTGGAATAATTACAGAACCAGCCCTGAAATTGTCAAAATTGCGGATTGAGATGTATTTTTATGATAAATAACAGAAAAGACCCAAACTTCCAGTGTTATAAGTTTCGCCCCTCGTGAAGCGATGAGTGGAAAATCTCTTCCCAGAAGCGATGAGATTTAGCGAGCTAAGTACATAAACACATCCCCCGAAGAGGATGTATATATAAATTATATCAATCCCCGAAGTTGGCCCTAAAGTTATGCGTCGTCGTGGAGTTGAGGTAAGTGCAATTTGATTTTTCTAATTTATTATTTTGTTTATAAATAATTTAATTGGTCTTCCGAAGTAGAAAATATGTAGAAAATATTAAATCCCTCGAAGTGGATGAAGAAAGTAAAGAAATTGATATTATGAATCACTTGATGTGATTGATAAATTTTATTTGCATATTATATGTTCATCATCATCTCTTGAAGTATAGATGAAAAGTCATATCTCTCGAAGAAGATAGTGAATAAAGATAGATTATCGCCAATTGGAAAGTTAATCAAAATAATTAGGCATTCTGATAATATTGGAAATCTGTTTCGGAATGTTATTATGTACGTGTTGATCACATAAGAGGTGTTGATCACATAAGAGGTACGTTGACTTTCCCTACTTGATTTTGACTTTCCCTACTTGATTAATTAGAATTTCAAAAGGTTTAAGGCCTTATACATACGGATGGATAGAATTATGTTATATGATATGCGTTTTAAATAAACCATGATTATAATTTATTAATATTTTGATTTGGTGATGGGTGGTGTCATGCGAGTGATTTGTCCACGGATCCACACTAGGATATCATGGTAAAAGGAGCCGAACCTTAGAAGACTAAACTTTACTTGGTAGTGAGCCTATTTGGGTTAGGCTCAACTTTAAGGCTCGTGATGGAGTTGGACCAATTTCTAAATATTGGTATATGCGATCGAGCTTGCGCTTAGGTAAGTCAAAAACATCATATATTTGAGTTGTGATTTTTGTGCATCTTGATCATAAGTGATTGTGTATATGTGTGTTATGAGTTCATCTCGTACATTAAATATGGTTTACCATTTAGTTGCTAATTGCAATATGACGTTATTGATTGCACATATAGATTTTATATCATAAATCATGTCATAGTGCTAATATAGTTTGATATATAAGAATTTAGAGCATTGATAAATTATGTGCGGTTGGGGATTGACGATGCATAGAGATATGGTTATTGGATAAATTGACCGTATATTAGATGGATACATGATAAATGATATCTAAATGAATTGATAAGTTGATAAATAAATAACGTCACCATGCATCGATTAAATATTAGCCTCATCTTTGTAGTAATGAGCTAACATGATATTGTTGATTCCACCTTGTACTTGTAAATTATTTCATATATGATTTGTTACATAAAAGGTTAAATACAAACCACATATGTTTATGGCATAAAAACTCTAAGTGTTTCCAGAAGAAACAACTTATTGAGAGTTTTTATGCCATAAACATATGTGGTTTTATATTGACAAGAATTATTTATGTCATTAGTGTTAATAAAAGGCATCTATTGAATGGAGAGCATAAATGATCCAACACCTTTGATTATGTAAACTCTGCCATTTTTGGTTTGTTATTGGTTCAATTTGGCTATTTTATGGTGCATGGAATCTTTACTCTATTTATCTATTTGATTTTATTTGCATTTTATGTATATGAATATGCATTGGAAATGTTTCTTGAAGAAACAATTATGGGAAGATAAGCCAATTTTATTCAACAAATGATGATTTGGGAGAAGAGTTGAGCCCGAAGACTCTTTAGTTTGGAATCTTGTTCTTAATCTACTTGGGTATGGTAGAACTCAAATAAATAGCTAGCTAAATGACATATGGTTCATAACAACCTCTTTTATTGCCAGATGCAATATATATTGTTACCTCTAGTATAAAGGACATAAAGAGGATACGGTGCATGCGACCGTTGTTAAGAAACTGGTCATAATTTTGAGAATGATTATAGATAATCATGTATGAGTCAACTCCCACATCAAGGAGAATGTGGAAGAACAAGTCAAAGATGATGGTTTACCTATTGGATTTGTAATCTCCCAAACTGTGAATGAATCATCACATGAAAATGTTAGAATGGTTTAAAGCTTGGTACTTGAGGATATGGAAAACCTGAAGTTTTCTGGATGAAATAACTAATGAGTATTTGCATAAAGTATACACTTGGCATAATGAAACCTTATGCAGAAGAGCATCAAAATTAGTCCTCGAAGGACTGTTGATATAATCAAGCAATAAATTCATATGAGAAGATGGCTCCAGAAGAGCGTAAAAACACTCTAAAGAGAAGTAGTGATGACAGATAAATTGAGACCGTGAAAGCCGATAATTGCCAGAAGCAGTTGTTTCCCTCTAGTCGAGGATGTCAAAAGAATATCCAACACATAATAAATAGATTATCCATATTGGCAAGATGAATGATATATGAAAATGCTATCTATGGAATTGATATGTTGGATAAATGAGCTTTGAGAAGCTGGCGATTAAATCGACCAAGTGAAATCGTTACTTATGAAATTATCGTTTAGGATAATGCTAACGCATGAGATGACCCAGTAGAGTCATCAATAATAGTTAAAAAGCAGGCATGAATATCAAGAGCTTGATTCGATTTCGGTCAACAATAGAGTAAATTCTCCTTCTTTTAATTTATCTCCAGTAGAGAGCTTGATATTTACATGTTCAATATAAGCACTGAAATCTCCCCAGATTATACTAAGTTGTTATAAATCAAGGAAGTTGAGGTATATGGAGGATTTGAGTCCTCATAAATGATCAAATACCTAGAGTTTATCACGGATGATAAAATACTCGGTATTTAGGGGGAGAAGAAAAGGAGATCAAGAAGCAATATATGGCATAGAAGAGAATTGAACCAATGCACTAACATGATTTATAGATCAATGTTCTAGTAGTAACTTCAAACAATGGTGATATGTCCACAAGTATAAAACTCCTGAAGAGATTTCATGAACGTTGACAATGTTAGAATTGATTATGAGTTGTCTTGAATTGACAAGATCCTTGATTATCGTTGATGGCACATATCTAAGTTTTCACTTGAAGTGGTTGATAAGAATAATTAGAGCTTCTAAAAATATCTCGACCTGTAGTTCGAGTGCACAAAGAGAGATGTATTACGATATGAAGACAAATGATCTTTCATCTTTGATTAGATTGTGAAAGGATATTAAGGGTCCAGAAGTACCATGCCTTTATAAAATTGGTGATTTATATGCTAAATTGAGGGGGAGAAAAGTTGTACTCTTTTCCTTAACTTTGGTTTTTGTCCCATTTGGGTTTTTCCAAAGCAAGGTTTTTAACGAGGCAACTCCCCTCACAACGATACATGGTATATCTCAAATTCTAGAAAGAAATAATTCATGCAAAGATGGATTATTTAGGCATGAAGTTTTTGGACATGTAGCTCAAACATTGAAAAGTGTAGCATTAATTGGTTTTAAATGGGTGTTCGTACAAAGGAAAATATAAAGCCAAATTGATTGGACAAAAGCCTATGAAAGGTTACATTAGAATGTATTCACCAGGAGTGAATATAATTTTGGTTCTAAATGTAAATGACGAATGTTGTAAGTGCATACCCATTATAAATGGAAAGGATCGATTGAAAATGCCCGAAGCATTATTATCAAAGTCTTGTCACATGCAGTTGGTTAAAGATTCTTATTAGAGTACCTGAATTACCTATAACTGTGAAAGTGGTGACATTTTATTAGGTTCCGAGGTACCATACAAAGTTGTACTCTTTTCCTTAATCTTGGTTTTTTATCCCACTGGGTTTTTCCAAGGTAAGGTTTTTAATGAGGCAACTTAAGCACCATTTAATACATCAGATCCCCAGATCAACAATTAAAGGCACACTAGGTCCTGAAGTACCTTACTTGTGCATCCAAAGCAGATCAACACTAATACATGGAAGTCAAGCGCGCCAAAGTCAATCACGAAGACATTCCAACTTATACACATCAAAGACAATGTTGAGATTCGACCATCAGCTCATGAAGACGGCGACATTAAGAGGAATGAGAAGACTTCGAGGAGGATATTGAATTCAGGGGGAGTATACACGCACTTCACTCTTTTTCCCTTCGATCAGGTTTTATCCCACTGGGTTTTCCTGACAAGGTTTTTAATGAGGCAGTACAACAAGTCAACAAGGGCGTACGTAGAAGGCTGCACTCTTTTTCCCTAAGCTATGGTTTTGTCCCATTGGGTTTTCCTAGCTAGGTTTTTAACGAGGCAGCTGGAGGAACAGAGAATGTACATCCAAGGGGGAGTGTTATAATATTATTATTGTTATGTGGATGTAAATATACACTTTACTTTTATAGAGTATTGTCTATAGATAGATTTATTATTGCTTGGAGCCTAAGGAGTTTATCTCTATATATTGTACCGGTGTAATACCAAGAGATATCAGTTGAATACAATCTCATATTCTCCCTTCTTCGTTTGCCCTAGATTATAAAATATTTGGATTTCTTTTTAATTTAAAAAATATTATATAATGTCACGCCGTCACGGGCATAAAATCCGGGATATTTGGGTCGGAGGACATGAGAACCCGAAGGTGAGAGTGGTGGGGAAACGCCCGGGATATTAGAACGTATAATAACCCGGATATTTTAACTCCGGGGTATTTGATGTGATGGAAGAGAACTCACTCAACATATATTAGCCCGGGCGTGTTTGGGAATCCGGGTTATATACCTATTTCTAGTTTTTTTAGAAAAGAAAAATACACAATTTCCATTTTCAGTAGACCTGTCAAACGGGTCATTCGGGTCGGGTTCGGGTCGGGTCACTTCGGGTCTCGGGTAAAACGGGTCCCGGGTATTTTCGGGTTGACTAGAACCCGGGTTTGACCGGGTTTCGGGTCATTTCGGGTCGATTTCGGGTTTTTCCTAATTGTAAACCCTAAGTCAATTCTCTACTTCATTAAGAACCTCTTTGTGAATGGTTGCTTATTCTCGAAATCACACAAATTAAGCCAATGTTCGGGTTTTGTTAAAAAACAGTGTTGAACTATGGAATTTCTTTCAGATTACGCCGATTGATTCTCTACTCTCTTCATTCTCCCAATTGGTTCCTTTAGCTTATATTCTCGAAATCACACAACCATTAAAACAATTTCAAGTTCCAAGTATGACAAAACAATGCTGAACTTTATGATTTGTTGGTTGGTTAAGGTTTGTGTTTGATGTGGTGATCGGTCGGGACGGCTAAATTGGTGGCCGGAGGTGGCAATCAATTGCAATCGAATGTGGGATACGTCAAATCGAGGTAAAACGTCTTTGTTCTCCCCCTTGATTAATTTGGAGGATTTTGATTAATATATTGCACACAAGGTGTTCGATGAAATGCTTATAGGCTTATTTTGGGTTGATTCATCTAAATTTATAGAGAATTCTTTAATTACCTACAAAATTTTTTTGCTTACCTTCAAAAGGTTATTGATTTGGCATACTGAATACATCGCCCAACTACAATAATTGCCTATATAGACCAATGAAAATTACTCATCAACATGTCATACAAGTGTTCAATTATGCATATTAACAAAATAACAGACAAATATGCAAGCATTGAAATTATTATAAGATCATATATAATTGAGTTGTAGTGTTCAGCACATACACACCCACAAAGGCATGCTCAAAATTGAGGAAGACTGAGCACATTTCTTATCATCATTAACAACAAGGCATTAAAATTTAGAAAACAAAAAAAGGGGAGCAAACAGTGTGTTAGTGCTAGGTACTTACCAGTCTTCAGGAAATTTTTGCAGCACCCCATCCAACGGTATTGGTCCAACTAGAAAATTTTATGATACATTGCTTCAAGTTCAAAATTAAATTCCAGATAACGATTAGACTTGAATTACAATACAAACGATTACATAACTTGCAAGTGCTAGACTCCTAGGTACTTACAACGTGACAAGTGAGTTGTGAACATATTCCTTTTGATTTCCTCTTTTATGAAATAAAAGAGGAATTTATCAATTTCATAGCAAATAAATTCACATAAAGAGATCAATTCTTGTAAATTCTTTGTTAATTGGAATGAGGTGTTATTGTTTGCTTGTGTTGTTGATATTTCTATATAACTTATTTATTATGCTTTGATTCCTTCATGCCTAAAATTGGAAATTGAAAATCGTTTTTATTAGAATAACTTGCTTGAATAAAATTTTCTCAAGTGTTGTGAATGTACTATAGAGAAGCAAATATCTAATCCTTTAGCAAATAGGTCAATCTGGATGGATGCTGAGGTAAAGATTTTAAAACGAATGGTTAATGAATCTGATATAGACTCAAAGATCTCAGTGGCTTATCATGTGCTTTGTGTGGAAAATCCGCGCATATGCAAATTCAATTCATTTATATATACTTTGGGCTGATTATTCTTTCTCAATTAGGTTATTTATGCAAATCCAATTCCCATTTCTTTTACTTTCTATGATGTGTCACTATTTAATTTTTTGTTTTACAACCTTCAATTTGATGGAGAAATCAAATTCAATTTGTTTTATCCATCAGTTTTGAATATTGAATAAAAATGAAGTTAGTTATATAAACATCTGAAAAGAAATCGTCAAATAGAGGTTAACTTTGGAATATTTGGACTCTATGGTAACACACAACACCTTAAAACCATCACAAAAATGAATCTATAATTTTACTCCAGAGGGTTTCACAACAACGGTGTGAAATATTTCATGGCCATGAAATGCAGTTTTGAATATTGAATAAAAATGAAGTTAATCCACCCATAATACTTATTAATTTAGAAGCGATGTCTTCAGTAAAAATTGAGCCACATGTCCATCTTTTCACAAAATAAGAAATTACGCTCATAGCTAGATTCCTAAACCATCGATAGAGCTAAAGTTTGGTGTTTGATTGGGTCGAAAAATAGGGTTATTTTGGATTTGAGCCTATAACGTTTTCTCATATTGGTGATTTCTTTACAATGAATCCCCCATAGTAATCAAGTCGTAGTTCTGATCAGATCTATTAAGGCGGTTTGTGAATTAATGGTGTCCAATTAGTTGCGAATCCGATGAGTATTGTTCTTTTGTGCTGATTTCATCAAATTTTAGGGGTTACTATTTTAGGGGGTTACTAATGCCAAAAATGTGATTATCCTATACTTCTCCCTGGTCTCTTGTGGTTGTTCGGAATATTTAATTGCACTGAAATTTATATTAGCTTATATTCTGCATGGAGACTGAATTGCCAAACTTTATTCAGAGATATATTATATGTAAGGCCTTGATCATACTCCATGAATTTCTCTATTTTGATGTAGGTCTTAAATTTCTAGCAGCCCTGGAGTATAAGTTATTTGTGAGTTCAATATTTCTAACAATTCTAATTTATATTTTAAGGTATTGCTTATATTTTCTCTATTTTGATGCATGACTTATATTAGAAATCCTAGATGAGGGCAACTTTTGTTTCCCTTTGTCATTTCTAGAAAATATGTTAAAAAAGTAAGTCGGGCAAAGATAATTTTTAGGCAACAAGTAAGTTTTTTGCTCATGTTCTCATTTTACCCATCTTTCGATGTCTACATAATATCACTAATTCACTTATCCTTTTATGGGTTTTTGGTATCCAGATAATGATATTGTAGACAAGTCTGAGGTGCAATCTCCATGGCCCTCATTGCGATTCCGGTAGAGGTGAGGATACAGTTTCATTTCATGATAAGATGAGGTCTCCTTTGGTTGAAATTGTTTTTTTCTATAAATGAAATTTTGGCTTTTAGTATGTATCAGTAATAATGATAAACTTGGCATACTGATATTTTGGAAATGAAGCTATTCGCATGTTCAAAAGAGTTCATGTCCTTCTATTTTATAATTGCTTTTCTTTTAATATGCTTGGAAGTGAAGATCATCCGGACATGGTAAGGTATATTGAATGTTTCTTCTATCTTCATCTTTGTTCGCTTGATGAATTCATTCATATATATCTACTGAGTACATAAGTACATTATCAGCTTCAAACCTATCTCAATCTCTTGACAATAAGAATATTAGACGAGTTTTATGCATGATTTCAAGTTCCAAGTCATTAAAAGTTAGTTTTGTGGATTTTGTTTGATGAATGCTATAAAACTAATTTGAAATGACTAGGAACTCGAAATCGAGCTTGGTTGGCATCATATGATTTATTATGTTTATCACCACATATATTTAATAAAAAAAAATCAACTTTTGTCAAGACTAGATCATTTTTCACAATGAAAAATTAAAGGTACATGTCATGATTGTTTCACAGCCATGAAATATTTCATTGTACCCCTATGAAACAACCTGCATTTCAATCAATTAATTTAAGTAATATGTTAGGGGTGTGTTTGTGGTCTGCAACTTTGACCATTGTATGTTGTTTACCACATAAATTTAATAAAAATCATCAGCTTTTGATAAGCTGTTGTCATTTTTCATGGTGAAAAATTAAAGTTATGTGTCAGGATTTTTTTACAACCATGATATATTTCACTGCACCCATATGAACCAATCTGCATTCAAAACAATTAGTTTTAGTAATATGTAACGAGTTTAAGTAATATGATAGGCAACATGTTGAATTTTATGGTGCTCTTAAACTCATTGGTGCATACATGGAAAGGGTTGAAACATGAATGTTTGATCCATGTGGAATGCTGGGTTTGAATTAGTTCGTTGATTGTGGTGCTGACTGTCGAGCTATTGATGGACAATTGATTTTAGTAAGGAATTTTGTCTTTGATGCAGGAGGTCAGGAGCTATAAATAAAAGTTGTTAATGTTGATGTTATGGTTTTGTTGAGAGTTAGGAAGGTTTCAACTGATATTTCATCGGAAATTATATGATGCAATCTTCAATTCTTGGATTCACTTTGTTGGAAAGATGAGGGAAGCAACCTCAGGTCTTCATACTGATTTTTATTGTCTAAAATGCTTGACGTTGTCATGAAGATGGTCCAATTTTTTATATATAGTTGCCTAGCTAAGTTGTCATGGGAAGTGCTTTCTATGGTTGTTGTCGTTGATTTTCATTATAAAAAAGAAAGTGACAGGAAGTGATACTTCAAGAGATTGGGGTAAGTTTACAAGAGCAATTATTGAATAGATGTTGGTATTGGGAAGTATTAATTGATTTTGTTTGTGATATTGGAGCATTTTCATATAAGGTAGGATAACTTGGGGCAAAATACTCAAGGGTTTACCAATTCATCACCGCCAATTGGCTTGTGATATTGGATAATTGTTGTTGATTTTGCTCAAGCTAAATGGCTCTCGTACGGTTGAACGTGATACTGCAAGCTTGTACAACTTGGGACATTGTCAGACTAACTATTTTAGGAGAATGGATAACGACAAAGGCTAGCAAACAATTAAGGAAATTGGGTCAACTTGCCTTCTTTCAACAGTTAAGTAAGGGTGAATTGATGAAGTAGGACATGAAGACTTAAGTAAGGGTCAACTTGCCTTCTTCCAAGAGTTAAGTAAGGATGGAAGACATTGTCAAACTGATTTTATTTTGAGTTTGTAGTATTTTTTTTTTAAATTGTAAACAAAGCTTTGTAGACAAAGCTTTATGAGGGAGGGAGTTTTGTTAGGATATATGTGTATGGATTGGGTTAGAGATAAGTGAGCTAAGATCCATTGTATACGGGGCTAAGCCTATACAAGGCTTATAAGAGCCTCTCGGTTGCACCGATAATGATTATGAATGAATTACAAAAACTCCTACCTTCTTCCTCTCTTCTCTTTGAACTCCCATTCTCTTCCTCCTTATTCTAATTCTTCCATTACCGAGCTCCATAGCTCACCCTCCTATCAGACCTTTGGGTCCTAACAACCACATAGATTTAGTAAAAAAAAACATAAGCTTTTATCAAGTTGTGGATGATGGACATTCCATAAAGCTGATTCATCTGTTGATCGATGACTACCCTTTCTTTTTTTTCTTTTTGAGTGATATCCATAATGTAATGATTGATTTGTAAAAAAGTCCAAAGGGCGTTAAGCTCGGCGAGGTGGGTTCGAAAGACAGAGAGTTGATGACCTACAAATTAAGTAGAGGAGTCAACCAAGGATAAACCGAGATCTTGCAAAACAACCATGTTTGTAACGTAACATATATATTTTTGGTAAGGTTACTAGCTAACCCGAAAGGCCTAAAAAGGAGGCATTTGGTGTTTGATATGTGTAAATGTATTCTCTATTGGCTATGTGCATGCAATGTTCATTGCTCTTCTCTTTTGACTATTTATGCACAACGCGGGCATTTTATTTTCCTAAGTAATTTAATATGTAGTGATTTTTTTATTAAAAAAATTAAGATTGCTTACTCAAACCTTAGCTTAGGAGTGTTTGGTTGATGGTTATGCTCTCATTTCCATAGTCCTGTAAATGAGGAAAAGTCTAAAGGGGAAACTAAGAAGATCAACGAATATAAAGATGACACACAACCCTTTAATTACAAGTGTGCACTGTGTAATGTGTCTTAGACTATATATATATACGTACTGTCTCAAGAAAGTAAAATAAACCTAAATAAATCGATGAGTTCGGTGTCAAAAATAGGCTTGTAGGCAATAGCTCAAAACCATATCCCCGCGCTAACATGCCTTTAACCGTTTGAAGCTCACATTCATTTGTGAAATGTGTTTACCTTACTGCTCTATCTATCTATTATAGGTAAACTATAGGTAAATTTAATAAATTATGTCATAGGAAGAATGTGGTTCCGCTTGAGAATGATGCTTTATAGAAATCGCAAACACAAAGAAAAGAAGAAACCAACACGGTAAAAAATTTAATCAACAAAAATATATAGGACACTAAATAACAACAAGGATACGACATTATATCTAATATGTAACCCTAAATCCGAAATCATTGCTGATATTTCCAATCT
Source organism: Persicaria tinctoria (assembly GCA_037127255.1). Classification (NCBI taxonomy): domain Eukaryota; kingdom Viridiplantae; phylum Streptophyta; class Magnoliopsida; order Caryophyllales; family Polygonaceae; genus Persicaria; species Persicaria tinctoria. The sequence continues at coordinate 39,840,649 of JBANSL010000006.1, forward strand.
GTAACCCTAAATCCGAAATTGTAATCGACAAAAATAGGACACTAAATCCTAAATCTAAAATTTTAATCTCTAACCCTAATTTTAATCCAATTAAAACCCCAAAGTAACTAACGAAATTCTCAAATCCAAATCCTAAATCCTAAATTTTTGAAAATCGAAATGGAAGTAAGGACAAATACATACTCGTGCGAATTAACAATCGTCGACGTTGGCGTGCCACCCACGCTAGTCACCAGTACAATCGATGCGAGATCAAGAACTTTCATCAATATGGATGAGCGATTTTGAGATCTGATATCAAGGGTGGAAGAAGGAAGAAGATAGAAAATCAAGAGGGAAAATTGGAGTGGGAGACAACGCATCCAAGGAAGCTAGGGTTGGAGGCGGAGTTCGCAAGTCGAAGGGTGTCGGAGGGAGAAGAGATGTGCTACAGAATGGAAAGGAGAAAAGGGACAAGCCAAGAAGTGAAGAAAGACGAAGAAGAGGAGAATGGGTTATAAACTCACCGGTGGAGGAGGAAGAGAGAAGGGAGTATCAACTCACCGGCAAGTCGAGAAACACGAAGGAGGAAGAGGGAAGAAAGAGTGATGGAACCGCGAAGTGGAGATGAATCAATTCAAGAGGGGACGGGAGACAACCCTAAGCAAGATGGGGAGATGAAAAAAAAAAGGTTGAGTCATGTACTCTTAATGAGGTCATCTATTTGAAGAATGTGAGGTCCGAGAAAAACTTGATGGTCTATTGACAAAAGGACTAAAACAGGAGACTAGTCCTTGATTTGTCTAAGGGAATGAGACTCAAACTCATATGAGGGGAGATACACCACTTCTCATTCCCATGGCAGGTGTATTGAGAAAGGTTGAGTTATGTACTCTTAACGAGTCCATAGCCCTGATTTGGGTGGTCCTATTGAGAAGGCCTTGATGGATTCACCGAATATGGAAGAGGATGAGCATAATGCTCTTAATGGTTCCATAGCACTAATAAGGGTGGTCTATGTAAGATATACTTGATGGAGCTACCTACGAGAGTGTGAAGGGGTTTGTCCCCTTCTATGGAAGACTAGGGTGGTCTTCCTAGAGCACTCTTCAGAACCCAAGGTATGAGATGACCACATACATATTTGAGGATCTTATCGCGGAACTACCAGGATCATGGTTGAGGTATGTGCTGTTGAGATCACCTCTCAAGTCTAGTAGTTCAAGACATGTTCACTTCTATGACGAGGAAGGCACTCAACTTCATGTGTTTGGTTGACGACTTGTTCACCAACATTTAAGTATCTCTTCCAAAAAACCAGCTCAGAACGTTGTTTTCAAAGGTATTTAAAACCCAGTTTCTCGCATTTGTGGGGGATTGTTGAAAATAATGCTTGAACAAAGGGTTTTTATTAAAGACTTTCAGTTTTCTCTCATCCCACATTGATTGTGGAGTACTTTTGGAAGATGGTTTATAAATAGGAATTTTGTACGGGTTTATAATTAATTTATAAAAGAATATTTTTATAAATTCATCTTTTATAGTTAACTGATTTATTTTTTACTAGATGATTTTTAGGGATAGTGGGAGTGTTTCCTCGCCCACATTAAGTTCCCTTAAAAAACTGGTCTTCAGTTTTCCAAAATAAATGATGGGCGGCTTCATCTTCTTCCTCGACTGAAAAGAAAACTGTTATGAGTTCCTGAGAAGTTTCTAAACCTCCTTTGCCAAGTGCACGCGATCGGAGGTGCTGTGTAACCTTGGGGGCAATGCCAAGAAGCCGACTTGCACCGTGGTCGGGGCGAAATCGCCTATAAGGCAGTGGGTTCGGATATACACCACGCCACAACAATTTGTGTTTTTTGAGATAAGTTTTCTACTTTGATTTTCAATGAGTTTGATCAATTTTAGGAAACAATTGTGGTTTTTACTAACATATGTATTTATATTTTTGATCGGCAAAGCACTGAAATCACGAGCTAATTGAAATTTGAAAGTGGAAGGGTATATATCTATACTAATCATATACTAATCAAGTATATCCGTTGCTATAACGTGGAAGAGCAAGCCAAGATCATATCCATTCTAATTGAAATTTGGTGGGCAAATCAAGGATTGTGGTTTGTAAAAGTTAAACTTGAAAATGATAAAATAGTAAAATCACACACATTATATATATAAATTTTACGGTTTTATGCGGGTTTGCGGGGCGGGTGTGCGGGGCTAATGAGGCGGGTTATAGGTGAAAAATCTTCACCCATAATCCATCCATCACCTGCTTTACCCGCACCCGCTCCACCCATCAGTCCGTCACCCACTTTTTTGCGGGTTTTCACCCACAAAATTAAGGCGGGTTAAGCGGATGGAACGGGTATCCGCGGGTTATTTCCAGCCCTAACCAAGATCATCCTATCGCGCCTCCGCTCCTGATCACCGTCGTTGTGCTCGTGCCTATAGGAGCCCTCTTGTTGATGTCGATCTGCATTTGAATTCATAATTAATTAGCCTTGCTAATTAATTAGGCTAATCGGCGGACGATAATTTCCGTGGCTTTCCAATTGAAATCGAAAGTCAACTCCTTTAATTTGTTGGGGATTTCCGTGCAAGGTCGAGCTTGCTCACTGCCACCGTTTCGCTTAGAATCCAATTTCGATCACATGAGCTTCTACCGAGATCGAATTCTATTTACGAGCACGGGTGTTCGATCGATTTATACTTTGACAATTGGACGATTGGAAGTTGTACTCGCTCATACCGTGTCGAGTACGGGAGTACGTATCATGTACTAGTCCAACAAAAATTTCTAGACAATTTCCCGGACCTTAATACCTCTAATGGGGTTTTTTTCTCCTCAGACCATTGCCCTATATCAATAGATCTGATATCAAATACAACCTTCAAACCCCCACCGTTCAAAATGGAAAACATTTGGTTCCACATACCGGATTTCAGAAATTTAGTAAAACAATCATGGCGAGCATCATGCCCGGGTCCTGCCATGTTTAAAATCATCTTCAAAACGAAAAATCCTAAAACAAAAAGCTAAGCAATGGAATCAAAAATCATTTGGTAACATCTTCTGTCAATTATCCACGGTTGAAAATGACCTCTTTAAGATACAATCTGATGATATTAGTTTTACGGGAACAAATTCCGTCGATAGAGAAAACTGGCTCATACAGAAGAAGGAAAAATTACTTCTTTTTCAAAAAGAATACTGGAGTGAACGTGCAAATGCTAAAATACATCCTACATCCATAGGGTTGCTTCTGGAAGGAGAAATATTACTAGAAAAATCATTCGGAATATCACAACTTCGATCGGCACAGTCATTTTGGGGGATGATAATGTGCGTACAGAAATAAAAAATTACTTCTCAGCCCGCTTCTCAAAAGAACCAATTAATATGATTTTATTGACTAATTATCTGCAACTAATTTCCAACTCAATTTCCGAGGAATAAAATTTCCAACTAATTGCCCAACCGACCAATGGGGAAATTAAGAAGGCAATCTTTAGTATTGGACAAAATAAATCTCTAGGTCCGGACGGTATGACTGCGGAATTCTACAAAAAGTATTGGGATATCGTTGGCACATATATATATTACACGAGCTGTAAAAGCCTTTTTCAATAGTGGAAAACTTCTATGACAAATCAATCATACTTTTATTTCGCTGCTACCCAAATGCAACAACCCAGCTAAAACTACATATTACGGACCAATTAGCCTATGCTCCACTTTATACAAAGTAATATCAAAATTGCTAACTAAGCGTTTAAATCTGTCATGGGAAAATTGATCCATCCACTTCAAGGAGCGCACCTTTGTGTCGGATAAAGCTATCCAGGACAATGTTCTCATTTCTCATGAAATTTTCCATTCGTTTAAAACTAGAAAGGGTATGGATGGATGGCTAGACATCAAACTAGATATGGAAAAAGCGTATGACCGTGTTGACTGGACGTTCACTGAATCAGTTCTCCGAAAATTTGACTTCCATGAAAAGTTTATTGCGTTAGTGTAATAGAGTGTGTCACTTCTGTTTACTTTTCGGTACTTGTAAATAATGGCCCTATGAAGTTATTCACCCCTTCCAGGGGTTTAAGACAGGGAGACCCATTATCTCCATTCTTGTTTATTCTAGGTGCCGAAATTTTGGCAAGAAAATTATCTTATGAATCATCCCTTACAATTGGGAGCACGATTGGGTTTCCTTTTGGTAAAAACGGTCACTGTATCCCATTTTTGGTTTTTGCAGATGATATTATTATAGTCTCCAAAGGAAATATGCCTGCTTGCGAAAAGGGTCGAGGTATAATTGATGATTACTGTTAAATATCTAGGCAAACAGTTAATTATCACAAATTAGCATTTCAAGGCACATCTGGTATTCCCATATCTCGGATTTCGGATATTGAAGGATGTCTTAATATATCCAAACAAGTAAAATTGGATAAGTATCTTGGTTGTCCAATTGTCAATGAGAAAGTCAACGAGACCACATTTGAGGAAATAATATCCAACATGACCAACACCATGAATCAACGTTCGAAATGGGGAGCTAATTCCTTATCTCTACAAGGGAGGTCAACTTTAATTAACTCAAATCTTGCGTCTAAACCTCTTTATGCGATGCAGAGCTTCATGCTTCCTCCAAAAATCCACCAAAATATCGACCAAATTAACAGATCTTTCTTTTGGAGTAAAGACTTTGAGTATAAACTACTAATTAGTTGCGATAAAATCTGCAGGCCAAAAGCAACCGGTGAAATGGGCCTAAGGAAAACAAAAAATACGAATGAAGTCTTACAACTAAAATTATTATGGAAAATATTGGCAAAACCGAAAAAAATTTGGGTAAGAATTGTTCAGTATAAATACCTAAAAACAAACAATGTGCTAAATTACGACGCAAAAGGTAATACATCATGACAGTGGACTCAATTATGAAAACTGATCCCCACCTTTAAAATCGAGCTTGTGTGGTTGGTTGGAAACAAAAAATCCATAATTTTTGGCAAGATAATTAGAGTAATATACCCAACCTTAGGCAACTCTGTAAGTACCCCGAATCCATCAATCTTAATGGGACAGTTGACAACTATATAAGGAACAGAGCTTGGGAATCCCACAAACTTTCTAGTAACTTTCCAACAGAAATAGCCCTTAAAATCGCCAATATTATTATACCAACTACGCCCATGGAGGATAGACTATAATGGTGGGCTGACGAAAATGAATGGTTTACAACATCAAGTGCATATAATTTGATTACAAACACCACCCAAGCAACAAATAATGACAATAAATGGATCTGGAAGATAGATATCCCTCTGAAAATCAGGAATTTCTTCTGGAAGCTCAGCCTAGATGGTCTCCCTACGGTTGCTCGTCTGTCTAAGAGAGGTGTGGCCATTACTCCTTACTGCTCAATGTGTAATCACTATGAAGAAGATGCAATCCATCTGTTTTATAAGTGCAAATTCAATTTATTCTATAAAAAATTGACGAGGCCAGTCAGAACACTCATAAATGAGTCTATTAACAACTCGAGGAGCATAAAACCAATTATGAAAATATTAGCTAACAATCTTTCTAATAAACAAAAAAATGAGCGTTTAGCTGGTGGACCACTTGGATAACGCATAACTAATGTGTTTAGGAAAGAAAAACCTCCATCGTCTGAGGGATTCAGTAAGCTGGTAAACCATATATCACATAATGAATTGGAGCAAAGCTGGAGATTATCTTCTTGAAGACACAAACAGAATGACTAACTCTGGCACGAAACACATCAATAATAAAAACAATCAAAAGAACCAAAAATGGAGGAAACCTCCATGTGGAGTCTTTAAGATAAATTTCGATGGCTTCTCTCCATCTTGCCAAAATAGAACGACCGTTTTATCATACAAGACTGGCATGGGAATCCGGAGAGCGTGGGAGCTATATGCATTGGCTGACAAATTCCTCTTGTTGCTGAGGCATTTGCGCTTCGGCTGGGCTTCTCCTCAAAGCTCGAGAACTAAAACTCGAGAAAATAATCATTGAAGGGGATTCTCTAATTATCATCAATTATCTAAAAACATGAGTTAAATGTCCATGGGAAATTGAAATTCTCTTGTCGGACATCTACTCTTTACTTCTTGGGTTTATTGAAGTATCCTTCGCTCATATACTTTGCAACGGTAACTGCGTGGCTGATAACACACCTTGGCCTAATTACTAGAAACTCGGATCTTCTAAACAATCAGGATCTTCTTGACCTCATCCGCAAGGATGCAATCCACTTGCGTTTTCTGACGAATCCGAATTCTTGCCGAATAAAAAAAAAATGGTTAATTACTAGCTAGTACTAGTACGTGCTTTATAAGGTACATAACACAACCCATAAAAAAAAGTACAAATTAAGTACAGAGATGTTTTAAAGTTGTAAGGGACAAAATTAAGATTGGAAGATTAAAAAAATGTAATTAGATAGACCCAAAAAAAGGGGCATTTACTTTGATGGTCATATTTAAGTCATTTATTACTAAATTGTCCACCAATGTTTCCAAATTAGTAAAAAGTCCACCTCCCTTTCCATGTCCCCTTTTCCCTGTGCCCCCACCCCACGTGTGCCCCTTGTGCCCCCACCTGTTTCAGCAATTTTTTTCCCGCATCAACACTTCGGCGTCGGAGTTGCTTTTTTTTTTTTCCCGCGTCAACACTTCAACGCCAGAGTTGCTGAAATCGGAGTTTTTTTTTTCGCGTCAACACTTCGATATCGGAGCTGCTAAAACCGTGTTACTAAAACTAGAGGTGCTTTTTTTTTCACCTTAGCACTTCGACACCGAAGTTACGAAAACCGAAGTTGCTTTTTTTTTACAACGTAAGAAAAAAATGTTGAAATGTTGTAATGATGAAATACTGAAATGCTTAAATAATGAAACACTGAAATGCTGAAAAGTTGTCATATATGCTTGTGTGTAAGATATAGTAGCTCATACAATTTTATAAGAATTAATTAAGTATTTCAGCATAACGACTTTTGCTAATAAAGAATTAATTTCAGCATATCAGATCACAAAAAAAAAACAAGAAGCTAATAAGGTCTCAAAAAGTTCAACAAAGTAAAAAAAATTGCTGAAATTGCAAATATCCAAAGTTCTCTGCAAAGCAAACTCTATCACAGTAGCAAACTAACCACAAATTCACTGTTTGCTACCAACGAATTAGCCAACTCACTGTTAACCAATTTCACTGTTAGGTATATTTGCTAATTAGCCAATTTGGGGAACAAATTAGAGTAGTAATACGATTAATAAAGTTGAGATCCGAGAGACAAACTAAACTAGATAAGGGAAGAGTAAAGTAAATACCTAACAGTTGAGGAAGAAGATTAAAAATGGCAGGGAGATTATATGTTAATACAGTCGACCTCCATTATCGACGACTACATTTCTCGGAGAAGGAGATACTCAGATCCAAGAGACAAAGAGCTAGAAATCAAGATCTTCGAAGAATGGCGGTAGGCTCCCAGATGTCTTTGGCGGTGCTCATTAGAGCTGGCGAAACCCGACCCGATCCTGAAAACCCGACTCGGTCGAACTGGAACTGATTGTCCAGAACACTGTCCCATTTTGGACCCAAAATCTGAATACCGAATAACCAAAACTTACTCAAATTCGAATGAACCAAACCCAATTCAACCGAAACCCATTAAGACCCAAAACCCGAAATAAACCGAAATTTAAGATACATTCTAGTAAATTTTTTAAACTGAATATTGAAATAATGAAAACTTGAGACAATCCAAACCCGAAATAATTGAAACCTGAGACAACAAAAACTCGAAATCATTAACCGAAACCCGAGACAATCGAAAGCCGAATAACCGAACCCGACCTAATCGAATGATCAAATTATTAGACATTACCCGGAACCCGATTGACCCAAAACCCGACTTATCGAACCCAAACTGACCTGCCCGATTGCCACCTCTATCGGAGACCAATAGGATGGAGATGCTATTGGAGGCAAATGATGGAGGATGCAGATTCGGCGGAGGATGGAGGATGCAGATTCGGCGCGAAACAGGACCCAAACTCCACACTACGATAGGCCGATTCTGGATCTAGGGATCCGATATCCGAGATCGAGATCAAATCGGTGACGCACGAGGCCGTATTCTCATTTCTGGAATAGATCCTTTGGCTGACGTTTCTGTTGAAGATGATGATCGCTTGGCGGCGTTTGCTTCTTCTTCTATGGGTAAAACCAACTATTGAAACCCATGCCCGCTCCACTGTCATGTCTGTGGTGGATACCGCAGTCTCGCTCCACTTCAAATTTTCAGAAGACAACTCCTTTGTAAAACCGACGATCGAACCCTAATAAGCATCCCCCGAAAGGCCACATTGCTGATCCGACTCCCGATTCAGCGCGCGGTCGGAGAAGCTGATCAAGAAGCTCGTTGTTTTTGCTAATAGGGAGCAAAGGAATGAGGAAAAGAGCGGGGGCCTGGAGGAAGGGATATAATTTAGGGTTTGCTAGATAGACTTTTTACTACTAAAATAAATTCATTGACAGTTTTTCAATTTAGTCTGAAAAAATAGCATGCGACACAAATTTATTCAAAAAAAATAGCAATTGGCCAAAGTGTACCCCCAAAAAAAATTGCAAAATAAAGTAGCTCCCTTCATTGGTGAGAAGAGAAAAGGGTCACGGCCGGTTACACAGTTGGGGGAGGGGAAGAGTCTATTAGTTATCTTATCTAACTCCCAAAGGAAATGGTTACAAGGGGGATTATTAATTGAAAAGATGTTCTTGTCATTAATAGGAAAGCATCAAAGGAAGCGATATGAGAGTGTATCTATTGTTGAAGGTGACGTGAGTGAGAGAAGAGGAAAATCGCCAACGAGAATAGGAAAATCACTAGCAATGCAATTCTAAACAAGTAAGTCCCACCCTCTCCTTGGTTTTTGAAAACTTCTACCCATATTCATGGTTACTTGCATCCTTGGGTTGTGAAAATCACTACCCCTATTTGATGGCTAATTACTTGCATGTAGTTTTTTCCCAAAAGTAGAGGGTTGCATAGTTTTGGCTTTAAATTCTCCCATTGGAGATGTTTAATGGTCTATAATGCAGTGGGATTGTGACATTGTGATCCTCATTGCAAAAGATTCTGTGATTGAATGGTGAAAGAGAGTGGCTAATTACCTCGAATTTTAGGAAGAGGCAAAGTTGATGTGTTGTAGATGAATAAGTGGGTATTGGCATGTACGGATGCAATTGGTGACAGGAAGTGGCTAAGGGAGGGGTAGAGAGGGTGCTAGTCAGGTTGACGAGGGTGTATACGTCCCACGAATGCAAGGTAATTGAAGGAGGGTTCAGCAATGGAAACTAATCAATGAGAAGGGAGGCAATGTAACGGCCCATGTTTAGAAATCCGAGTTACATTTCAAACGATAGGATCCTTCATTCGGATCTTACGCACTGAGTACAGTTTGAAGTTTTGAAATTAAAGGATTAGTGACGGAAATTGGGATTTCGAACCCAAAATATCATGAGGTTCGTTAGAGACCCGGGGTAACGCCCCTGTACCTGTCCTAGAGCTTAAGTCTCAAAAACCATTGAGCACGCAAATCATCATAGTCTAAAACCAAATACATCCAGAGTGTCATGGCAGCACTAGGTCAAAACATAAATCCCACTACCGAAATCTCAAAACGATTATATTTCATAGTGAAGTCAAAGTCTCGGAGCTCTTTCTCTCACGCGCCATACAAAAGTCCCACGCTAATCACGAAAGCATGCAAGTATCATACGCACAACAATCATATACCTAAAAACATTATATGGGCATATGATCATATTGAGGCCCGCATTTGGCTGGTCCCCACATATAAGCACACATATATGCTATTCATAATATCATGCTCCTAGTGTAGGCCAAGATTTAACACACAAGCATACTAGCAGTTTATATATGTATAATATATATATATATATATATATATATATATATCGGTATTTTCTTCTTTTTTCCGCTTTTCTACTAGTGTTCTTTGTCCACCCATCTGCACTCTCTGCTTGCTTTCCTTTGCTTTGTTCACTTTTACACAACAATGGGGGAGTCTGGAAACCATTCACATCATTTTTAGCAGGTTTGCATGAGTTTTCTTTCCTGTTCTCTGCTCATCTCCTTCAGTTCTTGCTTAAACTCAGCTTCTTTTTCCATTTATGTGACAGATACAGAACCAGCGCCCGCATCACAAACAAACACAACAAAGCTGTTACAACTCTCGACAGTAGTAACTCTGTATTCTTCGTTGTCCTCCCCCTACTATTTTGGCACCCAAATCATCTTATTGCTCTTGTCCTCAACCCTTTTTCCCTTTGTTGCGGTGCTCCTGTCCATGTCCAAAAGAAACACATGAACCATAGATTCTAATTTTTTTTACCATTCTAACTTTGAAGTTAGAATGAATTAAAATTCATCTGAGTGTAGACACTCCTGCAAGCTCTAGCATGAGTTTAATGTCTGAAAAGGGATAGCTATTCAACATATTGAGTTTAATGACTAATGCTAGTTAATGAGTTTAATCTCAGTTTTATCCTAATAGATTGGCTTAAAAGCATTATACATGTACTTGATGGTTATTTGTATATTAAAAATGAAGAAGCAAACTGATGCTAGCTAATTAGTCTCAGTTTTTTTCCCTAATATAGTGGCTTCAAAGTTTAATGACTATATATACTCAGATGTATGTATACAACTTAAATATTGGTTTATATTAGTCTATTAGCTCAAATGGAAAAGCAATGTATTAGGCGGAAAAATTGACTAAGAAAATATGATTATAAAAGCAAACCAATCCCTTATCCACGAAAATAAAATTACAAGACTTCCTCCCATTGTAGTAGTTGGCAGTCAAGATCGATCCACGAGGAAGCGTGTCGCGCTCGCCTAATTAGTCTCGGAAAATAGCTCTCTGTGTCGACTAGAAGTCACTCGACATCGACTGAGATCCAATTGATTTTGGTTGTGGCAGTCGATTCCAAGTGCAACCCTGCAAAACACAATCAACCACTCAATGTCGAGCAAAGGCACTTGATATCGGGTCAGTCCGCTCGATACTGACTGAAGCAGTCGATGTTAAGTCAAATTATAGAAAAATAAAACGAAAAATTCGGCAAAGAAAGACCGAAGAATGTAAGAATGGATGCGAATGGTGATCAGAAATATTAAAGGGGTTTGTAAACAATATAATAAAAGCTTCCAAGGCAGAGGAATTACCACGACAATAACCATGAAAGCGACATACTAAACTCATGAAAGATATATGCTTTTCATCGAAATAGACAACTCTCTTTGTCAACAAATTGGAATATAGAGGCTCTCGCATAAAATCCTAGTTGTTTCTATTATTTTCACAATTAGGGTTAACCAACTCTCGTAAGTAAAACCTAATTACTATCTGAATTCATAATAAATCCACTCTTGCTTCAATCTCATAAACGTGGAATCTTCCACTACTCTCGTAGCAGATTTAAGCACACAGATAGACAGATGAAAATCACATAAAAATCATAAATCAAGCATACTTACATGGCTATTGTCGGGCTCACCCCGACCCTAGAAGTGGGACGCCTACTCACGCCTCATCATAGCAACCGTCATCATTGACATAAACATAAACTACTTTGAATGGAAATAATGTAAGAAAGTACAACCGAAGCTCCAAACCTCTCCTCCTCACTCTCGGCTTTCCTCTCTTTCTCTACTACTCTAAACTTGATTGCTCAAGTGCTTGGATGATTGAAGGATTAAAACCTAGGCCTAATGCTTTTATTTATAGTAGATCAATCATTGCTAGCCAAGGAAAGAAATCTCTATCCTAATTGCAAAAGATAAAAATTCCTAATTAAAATAACATAAATAAATAAAAGTTCCCTATGGTAAATAGAATTTAATCCATAAGGATAGAAATATCTAAGGAAGATAAAAGATCTTGTCTTCATGTGTAAGAAATCTTCCTTCAAGTCAGATCTCTAAAAATGCGTCTCGGCCCACTAGGGTTTGACGAGAGGATTTCTCGACCAAATAAATTTATAGTCAAGACCCCGCTATAGGATAGTGGAGTCAGGTTCGTCCTCTGGAGAGAATTCAACGGTTCTAGGTTTAGTTAGTTTAAGGTTTGGGGATAGCGGGAAAATGTGAGGAGGTTGTTGTCGACGTCGACTAAGACTTGGTCGATGTCGAGGGATGGAGGGGGGTGGTTAGTGTCGAGTGGCTGCGTAGGAACTTTAAAATAACAAAAATTGAATATTAAAAGTTCAAACTTCCAAGGTTAGGGATCACCACGACAATAAACATATGTGTAGATTATAAATCACATAAAGATGCATGCTTTATATCTAATAACTTTCGTCATTAACAAATAGGAATATAGAGGCTTTCGCATAAACCCTAAGTGTTACTACATTTTCTTAATTAGGATTAGTTGGCTTTCGCAAATAAACCCTAATTACTATCCAAATTCATAATAAGATCGTTTTCGCTTCAATATCACAAATAAGGAATTGTCCTCGACTGTCGCAAAGGATTAAGCACATAGGTAGATAATGATGATAAAGACATACAAATTCATGGATTTATAAATCAAATACACATATCTATGTTGGGATCACCGTAACCCTAGAAGAAGGGAAATTAGAAACAAAACATAATGAAAGAAACTAACTTTAACATTAAATTCAAACTAAAAACTTACAAAACCTTCCAAACGTTCCTCCTCCTTCTTCCTTGTATCTCACCTCCTCCTCTCTCTTTATCCTCTCTCCTTGCGCCCGAAGACGACTTGGTTTGAATGAATGAAAATTATCCCCCTAGGGCTTTATTTATAGGCTACAATCCTATCTATTCTAGGAAGGAACAATCTATCTCTATCTAAAACTATCTATCTAAAAGCTTAAGATAAAACTTGATAAATAAAGGAAATAAATCTAATAATTAAATAAGGGAAATATCTAATGTGGATAAATCCTCCTTTGACTTGATAGATCTTCATGTGGATGGATAGAATTCCACATATCTTCACTTGCTAGCATTCTATCTTCTTGCACTCCACTCGATCTCGAGCTCGGATTCGTCACTGGAATGAACTCGACTTCGACTATAAGTAGTCGACGTCGACTGAACTCTTCTTCCCTTGGATTGTACTCGAGCTCAGGTGGGATTCGGACTCGTCGAGTGTACTCGACTTCGAGTAGTTTTACTCGACGTCGAGTAGAGTTGTGTTGCTCAAGTGGATCTCTGCTCCTGCTCAACTTGCTGAATTCGACTGGATGTACTCGACTTCGACTAGAAGTAGTCGACGTTGAATAGAACTTTCAGCTCTCAACATTCTCCTCTGTTCTTGAAATGCACTTTCTCGAGTTCTCGTTCGTTCGATTGACGCATATGAGTATGCGTTGGAAAGCTCTTTTCGAGGGCTACAACTCTCATGAAGACATCAGAACTTGATTCTAAATGATGAATGGCGAAAAGTGACGTTTTCTCCAGTTGCACCATCCATAGCTTCTTCATGACTTTCTTTTAAGCTCCAAAGTGCTTCCGATTTCTGCGAAATTAAACAGAAACTAGTGTAGACTCCATAATTTGGCAAATAAGCATAAACTATATAGATTCTGTATTATTCTAACCCAAATGCATGAAATGTATGTAAACAGAAATCGATATAAAAGTTAATGTAAAACATGGCAAATTAGGCTCACAACAGGGTTTCACTCGACATCGAGTGTGGTTCAGTCGATATCGAGTCATCCACTCGATCTCGAGTGGTCTTGTGGTGTTGAATGGCCTCTTTCTTCTTAGCTTCAAGTGTGAACTCGGCGTCGAGTCATCTTCAGTAGACGTCGAGTGGATCATCAGTAGCTTGCTTAGTCCAACACTTAGCCAAATTCAGCTTCACTCCAGTAGATGTCAAGTCAACTCACTAGACATCGAGTGAAATTCCAGCTCGGGTCCTTTTCTTCCAAATTGCTACAAAATGTCTCCAATTCCTACAAAATCAAATAGAAACTTGTTTAGATCTCTATATATTGCAAATGAACATAAACTACACAAATCTCATACTTTGCTAACCCAAAAGCATAAAATATAGACATAAATTGGAATAAAAGTAAGTACATAACATGGTAAAATAGGCGCACATCACAATGCATGTATTGTACACTTATTGTCATAGGTTTCAATTAATGTTGAAATGATATATGTTTAAGCTACTAATATGTTTTTATCTCACATTCAGTTGCTATCTAACTCAAATGTTAGATTTGAATCAAATCAAATTATCCACAAAATGCAAACCAAATAAGTGTTCTATATCTTGACACATCACAAGCCACAAAGGTTCTCCATCTGAGTTTGCTCCAACACTGCCACTACAAATCTGACAGACCTGACCACCAGCATCCTTTGGCGGGATCAGCTGTACCGACAAGGCCCAAATTTAGAAGGGATTATTCATCAGAACGATTAAATGCGTAACTAATAGGAAGTTAACTCATATGTTAGAATGACCATCAACACGAAAACCTTTAGATATGCCTCAATGACATGACGAAAGTAACTAATATTTGCATCCTTTCCAAATTCAGCATTGAACTGAGCTGATAATTGATTGATTACCATAAACAATAAGGTCAGACAATATCTATGAACTGAATCGCTCCAAATTCTGACATACTCGGATTCATCATTTGAACATTTGGAGAATTAAATAACAATCAAACTACACAATTCTCAAAATCCCCACACTGGAATACCAATCCATCAACCTCGAAATAGTTATCACCAGACTACATTCAAGTTTTGAAAATTTTGGTGATACCAAATTCGCCAGGTATATTGGCGAATTTGGTATGTTTTGAAAAAATTCATGCTGATTTTGTTAGTTTTATTTTTTAAATTTTTTTTTTGCCACATATATATATGCCATATCAACTTTTTTAGTTTAGAAAATTATTTGGATATACTGATAATTTATTTTTGGTAGAATTATATAAATATTTTTGAATGTAATAAATGTATTGATCTAATTGTCAATAATTAATTATTTAATTCATTTATATAAAATTATAGATGTCTTCTTCCATCTTAATTGCTATATTTTCCAATTCTTATATTAATTTGTGTATTAGTTATATTGATTCATATTATCATATATTCTCCAATATATATGTCTTATTCCTTGTGAAATTAAATGATCGGACTATTGTAACACCCCTTTCTGTAAACGAGGGAATGTTCCAGCGCCAGTGATTACTCGGACTTTAAGGTCTTTGTAACCACCTTAGGCTTATAGGGACATGCCACCATGCTCCCATAAACAAGATGATAACTAAATACAATACAAATAGCGGAAGACTTAAAATATAGTAAATCTTTTTATTAAACTCATGATTACAATATCAAAACATTATAGCGGAAGACTTTGTAAAAATAAACATTTACCAGTTATACAATATTTCCTTCAAATCTTGAAAACTTAAAATGTCGTCTTGAACTTCTTCAACTTCCCTTCAAAGACTCGATCTAAACTTGCGAACTAGAGGCTGAGGTATTATCCGGAGACAATGAACCCCTAGCCGTCTAAACAAAGGACGGTTAGTTCGCGAGAACTAGCAAGTGACGACTCGAAAACTGGGACTACTTTGGACTCAAACTCAGTGACCATAATAAGGTATGAATTGAATCCAAATGAGATTATTACTGATGAAAATATTTTAGGTAGGCTTTATATTTGATGACTCAACTTCTGTGACACGGATAACCCCGAAGGGTTGAATAAGAAAGTGATGTAGGTGACAAGCACCTTAGGAACCATACCCCGATTACGGATGGGATATGATATAGCTTTAGAAATGCGTTTATGATCACCATGAAAATATTTTTATTAAGTTCGGACTCGATATCGGATTATGAGGTACTCCATGTAGCCCAAATCCGTCCCACTAGTAGTTACCCAGGCGTTAGGGAGAGCCTACTATTAGGAGTGGGAAGAGGGTTGACTTCGTGTCCCCCGATATCCAGTCTAACAAAAACTTTCTGGCCAAATGAATAATATTATTCACTCACTATCTCACATTGCATAACTTATATATAGATATATTTTAACACATCACACAGATATCATATTTGACCTGCTCACTTTTATTTTAACATTAACTATTAACTATATATATTATACCGGTCGAGTCTGGATAGGACGTCCGACCTACCTACGATTTCGTAGTCAGATTTCATCTCGAATATTGTATCTCGAGAATGTTAGTTTCATGAAACTGTTTCGGTTTAAGACGCAACATGATCTTAACCCATTCAATCCAAACTCAACTCAGTAGTTAACCCAAAGTTGAGACACCGCCCAATTCCCATTGGGTTGGACCCGTATCTTCATTGATACGCACACTATATTTTATTTTATCTTGATTGATTCAATTGAGTTTCACATCTCACACACATCATCACATATTAACTAGTGATTAATATCAATTTATCAAACTAGGTGATCACACAAAATAAAATAATCCATCTTAATAAAAATAAAATGGATGTCAATCCCATATAATATGCATGGATGCATCAAAAGGATAATATGCTCCATACCTACTTATTTTGTATGAAAGGATGAAGGATAAATCATGCATTTTATAACATGGGTATCTACGTTATTATTTTATAATAAGACCAAATAATAACGTTACCCAATTACATGTCAAGTCCAAAATAACGGATGAATAAATTACACAAAGCAAATGATTTGTAATTTATTTTAATCGATTTGGCATGCATGTCAAGGCAAGAAAACAATAAGACACGAAGGCACGCAGATGAGCATAAAAGGCTCGGAAGGTCACTTGCCTGGATTGAAATTGCAAGTGCGTGTTTGAATGCTTTTATCTCGAATCAAAATCTCCGTATGGGCGTATGATTAACCTATTCTCTGCAAATTAACGAAATTGAAAGCGATGTATGCCCCAAATAAAAGTACGGGTTAGAATCTGGAATTTCGAAAACTGAAAAGGGCATAAGTTGAAAAGAAATAAAAAGTATAGGAGGTTTGTGTAATTATTTCACCTTCTTCCTCCTCCTGTCACGCCTTCAACAGAGAGTTTCAATCAAGCTTTCGGCGGCACTTCGTTGACTGTTCGCGGAGGCTATGAACCACGGCGGCGCACGAGGCTAGCGAGTACAGATATCTAGTGACTGGGCGCTCCCCCTGGTGGCGGCTAGTGGCTCCGGCAGCGACTCACGGTGGTCCGACGAAGGCTCCGACGAGCCCGAATCCGAAATTTGGCGTTTTGTATTTAGAATGTTTTTCTAAAAACAATTTGAAGGGGATTGTATATTGATGTCTTTAGAACACGATGAACTAGCTTGAGAGCTCAGATATTGGCTAAAAATGGTGGGACGAAACTAACGAAGGTCAAAAGGGGGTTTTATAGGCCGAGCTTGGAATGTGAACGGAATCACGAATTGAAGGCGTCATTGAATCGGAATTGATGAGAGGATTCAATTGCTATAATCAATTTGGTCTTTCAACAAACTTATCCACCACGTCAATTGGATGAGTTTTCAGAATTAGGGTTTGGGAATTTGGACGGAATTGGGGCTGTGTTCATCGATTAATTCAAGATCTGTCCATGTCTTTGATAAGGTCGAATTGATTAGCACTTACTGCACACGTTACGAAGATTAAATGTCCAAAAATTTAAAAACCACCATTGGAGCTCTTATCCCTGTCTGCCTGCGTACGTGAAAGAGGAAGAAGCGATTCACTTGAACCGACTTCCTTTTTTTTTATTCGGTTTTGCTGAACCGGTTGAACAAAAAGTTGGTTTGCTTATATTTGTATATAAGGCTATTTATTTAATTTTAAAAAAAAAATACTATAAAAGATAAAATCCGACAAACACTTATATATCCTTTGAAAATAAGTAAATAAATAATCAAATAAATAAGTAACTTATGGTGAGTGTCTTTAAATAATTATTTCAAATTAGATTTCATAACGTGATTGTTTACTAGAAACAACTTTTAAAATCTATAATTAATATTATTAAGATCATAAATTCATTATAACATTTTAGTTATAAGATATGTTAAATAGAATAAGTTAGGACATAAATCATACTTGTTTTGCGCAAAATGATATTGCATTGAGTATTGAAATAATTTACGTAAAACACCTTTTAAAAATAATGAACTCACATCACTATTTGTAAACATAATTATACTACTAATAACAATGTTTATTTTAGTTACAATAATAATGTCAATCAAATTTTATGTTCTAATTACTAAGAACTAAATAATAAGGTATATATTTCATAAAGAATTTTACAAATTCTTTTATTTCGAAAATTTTCACTTTTATTATTATTTTTATATTTACAGAAATATCCAAAAATACTTTGGGGTATTTCAACTATATGATTAAATTATATTTAAAGAATTTATTCTCCAATTCTTATAGTAAACTTTTTTTTTAAACTTTTTTTAATTATTTGAAACGATGGTCATCTCTCCCAAATTATATTTAAAGAATTTATTTTATGTTGGACTATATGATTAAATTTTGACAGTACATACTATTGATAAACTTGTCAATAATGAAATTTATCAATTGATAAACATGTCAATAATGAAGTTATCATTGTATTTTAGGTCATCTAAATTTTGTATTGTATGTGATTAATAATTGCGGATATATATAATTAATAGATTAATTGTTAAATTTATTAATAATTATTCAAATGAAAAAAATAATTTTAGAGAGATATTATTGATTGTTAATAGATTATTTATCTACATGCATGCACATAGTTTTTAGATGTATGGATATACGTTACGAAATTGCCCGCAATTAAGCATATATTAATTATTTACAGTTAGTCAATTGATATAATAGTATTTAAAAATGGGTAATATTTTTTTTAAAAGTATATCCATATTTAATAAAATTGGGTATAAATTTATCTTAAGCACATATTGTTAGATTGGGGTTGATAAAAAAAATTCAATTAATATAATAGTATTTAAAAGTTGTTAAAATCTTTTAAAAAATATCTCTATATTTATTAAAATTTGGTAAAATTTTATGTTAAACATATATTGTTATATTGGTTAATTTGGTAAAGAGTTTGACTGTGATGAATCTAGATCAAGGGATTGGGTCAGAAATTGGGTCAGAAATTGTTACCAGATCAAGGGATTCTGATGAAGGATCCTACTTTGTATAGAAATCTCATTGGGTTAAGCTTAATTTTTTGACAAATTCAAGGCCTGATCTTAGCTTCTCAGTTCAATATCTTAGTCAGTTTATGCAGTCCCCTCGTGATCATCATTTTGCAGCTGGTTTACATGTTCTAACGTATCTCAAAGGGACTCTAAAGCATGCTTTGTTTCTTAGCAATGCCTCTGATTTCAAATTACATGCGTTTTTTTATGCAGATTGGACATCAAGTCCAATTACACGCCGTTCAGTAAGTGGTTTTGTTGTCTTACTTGGTGATACTCTCGTTTCCTGGAAATCCAAGAAACAGCAATGTGTATCACTATCTTCAGCAGAAGCAGAATACAGGTCCATGCGTAGAGCTTGTACTGAACTTGCCTGGTCGAGTCATCTTCTTCATGAGCTAAGTGTACCTGATATTACACCAATTGCAGTGCATTGTGACAACCAGGCCGCCATCTTCATTGCAAAAAATCCGGTTTTCCACGAAAGGACGAAGCACATAGATGTGAATTGCCATTTTGTGCGAGAAAAACTCCTTGACGGGCTCATTTCCTTGCACCACGTCTCCACCAATCACCAGCTCGCTGACATGCTCACTAAGAATTTGTCCAACACTCATGTTCACCCTCTCATTTCCAAGTTGGGTCTAGTTTCACCATCTCCAACTTGAGGGGGGGGGGGGGGGGGGCAGATTTTTCATTTCAGTAGAAATAAGGTGTGGGCTTTCTGTATGGGCCGGCCCAACCCATCTTTCTTTTCCTTTTGTATAAATACTCTTTCTGCCTACTTTCAGTTCAATACTTGCAACAGATGTTCCACATTTCATTCAAAAACAAAAGCTTCACTAGCTATGGTCGATTTCGTTCATCTTGATTTTTTGTTACATTTTCATTCTACAAAACAAACACGGTTGTGGTAAAGAAACCAACCGGGGGGCATGCTGCAAAAAAAATATAAATCTCGGGGGCATTTAGCGAATTATGTAAAACTTTCGTATACCCGACGAATTTGACCTTATCTCAGAGGTACTAGGCGAAAATTCCCGCTAACTTTTGTAATATCAATTGGTTTTTAAGATGGAACTCACTAGTTTTCTTGACTTGGTTTCGATTATAGTGGAAATCCAAGCCTTTTATATAGCTCCGTAAACTAATTCTTTTTTAATGTCAATTGGTTTTTAAGATGGAACTCACTAGTCGGATTGACTTGGTTAGCCAAGGATGCGCTTGGACATGTGACCCATAGCCGACGTCGTATAATTAATAATAATAATAATAATAATTACTAACCCCAAAAGAAGAGAAGTGAATTCCAATACTGGTGGGAAGATTTTCGTTACAAAACTCAAACGTTCACTTTCACTATTTCACATTTTCAATGGTTTCCCGGACCAATATAATTCAATTAAAGGAAATTTCGTGAGGTGCCCTTGAGATATTGCAATTTTCGCGAGGTATACAACTCTTTTGCATATTTTACGTGGTGCCTCTATGGTTTTCAATCTTTTCGCCTCGTGCCCTTCGTCGTTAAATTTAACAGACCTCCGTTAGTTTTCAATAAAAGAAAAAGAAAAAGAAAGAACAGAGAACAAGAGAGCGAAGCGAAGAGAGACCGGAACCGCGTCGGCCAGGACTTGCTGCCATGTATTTCCAACCCTTGGTGATGACGTAGCTCTGGCTGCAGCTCTAGTAGGAGTAGCGGAACCGCCAAGACTTGCCGGAGCTCCGGAACTCCTCGAAGTTGAGGAAGAGGCCTTTCTCGCCAATGGCCGTATCCAACGGAAAGTACTTTTCTCGGCGTTTTGCTTCGGAATCTCCAACTGGTTCAGGTGTTCAGCTTACCGACATTGCTCGGGGTCACCACCTTCTCGAACATACGCTCTGTAACGGCCCAGAATTATGATTTCTGGGTTACGTTTCAAGGGATGAAACCCCTTGTTCGGATCTTGCAATCCAGGTACGGGTCGAGGTTTCAAACTCCTTTTTAAGGTCAGTAATAAAGAGGGATTTCGAACCCTAAAAGTATCGTAGGGCCGTTGGCTACCCTTAAATTGTCCTAGGGACTAACTCGTAAATTCATTTCAAATGGAAGCAAGACGGAAGCAAAATTTAGATACAAAGCGACACGGCGGAGCCGAGTCAAAACCAAAACATAAGTGGATGATTACCATTTTACTAAATTAGGATATTAACCAGATTCTTCATTTCGCCAAAAGGGAACCCCGTCATATAGACATCGAGCACTCAAAGTCTGTAGAAAATACCTTAAAAAAAACGGGGAAAGGAGTCAGATCGAGCCACTCATGCGGGACCGGCAGTCCTCGCTGAGGCCACATAGTATGTGCTATACCTAATAAAGATGCTCTAATGCAGTACAAAAGTCAAACATACTAGCATGCTCCTAGTTATAATAATGTGTACAAAATACTGTAAAGGGCCCAAGACAATGCCAAGTCGCATATCCCTCTCCTACCTCCACCCCCTTCTGATAGGGCGGAGACTGGCCAGCTCGTGAATGCATTCCATCATAATCGGGGGGCACGCATGCTTAACCCGCTCCACAATAAAGCCCACAGGCATCTCATAATATAAGGAAGTTCATGACTCGATTGACTCAGGGTACCCGATGAGGCTGGACTACCCTATGACCCTAGCAAAAACTCTAGGACTATCACAGATAACGGCCGTTCTGTTTCAAACGCAATAAGTAAGAAGATGCTCATTCAATTAGTGCAACCTAAACAGGATACTACATGGCATGCTTTTATGCATATGCAACACCTAACATAAAATGCAACAACAGGCATGAATGTCCAACCTGAGTAAGCCCCCTAGGGAACTTACCTGAAGATGCAGAACAGCAGGATAATACAAGTAATGGCCCAAATGCAAGTCCAAAGCAATCCAAAAGCAATATACACCTATTATCAAGCCATTTCCATAAGCTATCGTGCCGACATTCATACATACGAAATCCAAGTTCTCAACATACCAATCAATGGTAAAATCATTTTCCAAAACCTTTCCGATAGAATCAACATTAACCAAAATCATTGTTCCAATCAACCCATTGATAAAATCATACCAACCATATTATCCAAACTCTTAAATCCCAAATTAAGTCAACTCGTATTCAAAATAATTTCTCAAATCATACTTGGCCAAATTCCGACACTTATCATTTAAATCCTTAACAAATTCCCAAAATCATATTAGTACACAATCCCGGCATGTTTATTTTCAAAATCATTACATAAATAAATTCTGACATTTAGTCACAAAATAATTCCATTTTCACAACCATATTTATAAATATCACAACTCATAATTCATTCCAAATTCCTAAAGTCACAATTTAAAACAACCCTAAATATATATATAATTTAATAATATCGATTTTAAACCATTTTGTAATTCATAATATTAATTTAATAAACTAATAATAATCAGTATAAATCACAACATATAAACATACTTATAGCAACTTAACAATAATATCTTAACAATACCAACAACACCCACGAGCCCATTAAGAGAAAGAGGAAAGATCCATGCTCAAGCCCACAACCCGGAATGGAAAGGCCCAAAACCGAATCCCCACTAAAAAGATCCAACCCGGATTCAAAATAAAATAGGCCCAACCCTAGCCCACTATCTGCAACAACCCAAAACCCTGATTTTTAAAAGAACCGGAAATAAAAGGGAGGAAACCGGTTCAATGAATCCGCCTCTAACCTCCAGATCTGGACACAGCACGACGGAAATAAAGGCGGGAGGAAGAAGAAGAGAAAGAGGAGCTCCTCGCCGGCGAATCCTCACCCGATTGCTCTCACCGACTTAGCCCAACCTCGTACAACCCAGAACGACTCACAATGAGATTTAAGGAGGGGGAAGAGAAAGCTCACCGAGGGTCTTGGAATTTCGCCGGGAATGCTCGATCGTACTCGGTGTGGCTCGTCGGAGGCGGAATCCCACAAATCCGGGCCTCACACAAGCGTAGACAGAGGAAGAAGAAGGAAGGAGGTGGCTCGGCGATGGCTCCGGGGTTGTTCTGGGTGGCGTCGAGGAAGGTCTGCTTGCTGCTGCTGCTCGAAGGAAAACGGGGGAAGAGCTGCTACTGGTTTCGAACTCGGAGGAGGATGAAGGCGGGGTGCTCGGCTTCTTCTTCAAAGAACATGGAAGGGGAAAGCTGCGGTGTGGCTTCTCCGACGACGAAGGTGGCTAGTCGGACATGGAGAGAAGGGTGGAGAGGGGGGCTGAGCAACGACAACAGTGGTGATGGAAATCAGGGACCGTGATTGTGGCGACATCGGCCGGCAGTTGCTTTACTGGCGTGTTTGGATTTTGGTTTCTTTTGGCGATTTGCAGACAGTGGAAGGGGAATAGAGAGGGGTATGTGTTTGGTTGTCTCTTCTGAGCTTGTGTGAGAATGGGAGGAAATGAGGCAAAAGGTGGGGTGATATAGGGACAAAGAAATCTTCATGAGCTGAAAAAGATAAGGTTTTGGGTTTGGAATTGTGACAGAGAGAGAGGACACTCCTCCTCCTCTGATGGGTTTTTGGTAGAATGGCACTACACAACAAAACTGCAAGCTGTATTTTTGAAAGGTAAGGGATCTACTCCCAACGATTCTATGAGAGAGCGTAAAGGAAAACGGAAAAGAATACAAATTAAGGAATGGTCCCCCTTTTTCACACCAATTTGAAATCCCGCCTCTCGACTATAATCCGCTCATAAAAGAAATCCGAAACTCGACACCCGCTAATTCCGACGCGTTTAAAATACTCCTCAATTTTCTAAATCCGAATTTAATAACTGAAATCCGAACATTATTTTCAAATTTTCAGTATATAATGCCGGAACTCGTTTTGAAATATTTAGAATAAAACCAATAGCTCAAGGACAGAAATTCCAAACCTCCCAAATCTTAAAATCGGAATGATTATAAATCACTATTTTCATAATTTAATATTCTAAAATTTCCCGGTCTTTACACGCTCCCTCTCCCCTCCTTCGGCGGCTGTGTTTGGATACGCCGGCGTCGCTGTAACCCCGGTGACGGATATTGGGGGTTTTGCTGGAGCTGTGTAGAGTGAGGAGGAAGAATAGAAATCCATGTCGATTCAATTCAAAGGGGAGGTCGCAGAGATTTGATGGCGGATTTTAGGGTTTAGGAAGAGTCAAATGGGAGAGAAAAACAAATCCATTGTACAGGATCGATATACAGCAAGAGAGGATGAGGTTTGTGGGTTTTGGTCTGTTCATCAAAAGCAACCCTTCAATCTTAAAATTAAAAGTCACCTACATCCATCACTTTAGGATTGGCGGCCTTCTTCAAGCAGCAGGTTTTTCGATCTCCTTGGCTCTCTCTTGTTCTCCGTTCTTTTTCTTTATTGAAAACTAACAGAGGACTGTTAAATTTAACGACGAAGGGCACGAGGCGAAAAGATTGAAAATCACAGGGGTACCACGCGAAATATGCAAAAGAGTTGTATACCTCGCGAAAATTGCAATACATCAAGGGTATCTCGCGAAATTTCCGTTCAATTAATTATTTTCATTGGTTAATTTTTTTTTTTATTCTACTTCCATAGTTATTTGTCAATCCAATTTTTTAAACTTGTGTCTTAAGTAACAGTACTTTATGAACATCTTCATTTAAATATCATTGAATTTTATTATATTGTTATTATATTTTTTAGGATTTATGACTTTGGCGTATACTCTTCCTAGGTTTTGTCAATCGATGGAATATGCCTTTTTTTTAATTGTTAATTTTCAACAAATGTTTTGGGCCGGCTAGGTTTTGTCAATCTATGGAATCTCGTCTTTTTTTTAATTGTTAATTTTAAACAAATGTTTTGGGCGGGCATCCATAAATTGATGGATGAGTACTCGATCCACAAGTTTGTGAATTAGAAATTAAATAAGCTAGCTAGCCAAGATTAAGATGTTACGACCCTCAACCCTGTTGCTGAACGTGAGGAGGAATGAGCCAGAGCTGGTTCGCCCAGCCCGGCCCACTCCCGGCGATCTCAAGCCCCTTTCAGACCTCGATGTTGTAGACATGTTCCGGTATCAGCAACCGATCATCTTGGCTTATGCGGCTGCAGCAGGCAGGGGGGACGGGAAGGACCCAGCCAAGGTGATAAAGGCGGCATTGGCGGAAGCGTTAGTGTATTACTACCCGTGGGCGGGTAGGCTGAGGGAGGGTCCTGGTGGGAGGCTGATGGTTGATTGCACGGCAGAGGGGGTGGTGTTTGTGGAGGCGGATGCCGATGCTCGGCTTCACCAGTTTGGGGAGGAGTCACCCTTTCCCTGCGCTGATCAGCTCCTTTACAATAGGGTGTCTAACACTTTTGCGGTGGTTGATTGTCCTATTTTTACCATCCAGGTTTTTTTTTAGTTAATTAGTTCATCTCATTCCATTTTCATTATCGATGAAGGCTTTAATCAATAACAACCTTCTTTTCGTTTAAAAGTATATCGTTTGAAATCTAAAAAGTCAATATGTAACTTGTTGTTCTCGTGACATGCAATAACGTGTAACAAGATATACAAGCTTTAAACTTGCATAATTTCTCATATAATTATTAAATTTAGTAATATAACCTCTTGTTTAAAAGCTCTTGGGTTGAATTATATTAGTAAAATATCAAATTAAGTAAAATATAAAAACATCATGATTTATTAAAAAATAATTATTAAAATAATTAATCTGTGTTTAACTTTCAAACGTTAATAACTTTTTAATCAGCTATCGAATTGAGCATGGGTGGAGCGAATGCTCCCCTCAAGCTCTGCATGGATGCAAAGTATTGCACATAAAAGCCATAATTATTCAGTATTAAATTATCAATATCAATCATCATCAATATCTATATCTATATATCTATCTATATATAATATATACAAACAGAAGTTCGAAGTTTCCTTTGTGCTGTTCGTATATGTGCCTTTTTTTTTTTTTACTTTGATCTGAATTTTTTGACATATTAATTCATGATATCTAATAAAAAAAAAATTTAAGTCACGTTAAAGATAAACAAAAAATCAAGGTATTAAAGGATGCATGTTGTATTTGAAAAGATAGGTAGATTAACATGTTGATGCCTACATGACACAGGTGAGTCGCTTAGTATGCGGAGGCTTCATAGTCGCCTTCCAAATCTGCCATGCAATGACCGACTTAATTGGTATGAAGTTTCAGCAATCCTAGCTGAACTTCACAGTGATCGAATGAGATCTGGAATTCAACAATTTCCCGCTATGGGAATGAGAGTGTTTTGTGTAAAGATTTTCTGTATTTCATATCACTAATGCCAGCTACAAAGTGTTACATATATACATCTCTAACCAGACTTTCTAACTAGAGTTAAGCTCCTAACTCTATTGCTAACTATGGTTGTAACAACCTCTTAACCTCTTCAACCGAAAACAATCCATCTCCCTCAATATCCCCCCCTCAAGGTGGGCGTGTATGGTGAAACACAAGTCCCAGCTTGCAACATAAAACAAAGTGTTGCTGGGAACCCAAAGCCTTTGTGAACACATCGGCAATTTGGAGATGAGTTGGGACAAAGACAGTAGAGATGAGGCCTTCCATGACCAAATCTCTTATGAAATGACAGTCCACCTGAAGGTGTTTAGTGCGCTCATGAAACACTGGATTGATGGCTAATTGAAGGGTTGATTTATTGTCGCACATCAAAGGAATTGGAAGTGATAAAGCAATGCCCAAATCCTTGAGGATACCAGCAACCCAAACCACTTCACTCCTCGTCAGAGACATGCTCCTATACTCACTTTCTGGGGAAGATTTCGAAACTATCTTCTGCTTCTTAGTCTTCCAGGAGACTAAGAAATCACCAAGGAACAAGCAATATCTTGTTAGAGATCGGCTGGTGTCACGACAGGACCCCCAATCCGCATCTGAATAGGCCCTGAGACTCAATGAACTGGCACTTGGATAAAACAGTGAAGTGTGAACCGTGCCTTTGAGGTATCTTAGCAGAAACAAAGCGGCCTGAAGGTGAGGGACACGAGGAGTAGACATAAACTGGGTTAATTGCTGGACAATGAATGCAATGTCTGGGCGTGTCATAGTCAGGAATAACAACCTCCCAACCAAACGTCTATAGGACTCAGGATCACCAAGCAACTCTCCCTCATGCATGCTTAGGTGAAGGTTGCGTTGCATAGGAAACTTTGCAGGTTTGCAATTCAGCATTGAAGCATTGGATAGCAAATCAGCAACATACTTTCTTTGATTCAATAGGATGCCACTAGCAGGCCTAGAGATTTCCATACCGAGGAAGTATCGAGCTTTGCCCAAATCTTTGATGGTAAAAGCACTATTCAGAGAATGCTTAACTTGAACTATGAACTGCTCATCGTTCCCAGTCAATAGCATATCGTCGACATATACCAAAGCAATGGTGAATGAAGCACCCCTAGAGCAAGTAAACAATGAGTAGTCATGCCGTGATTGACTGAAACCTAGACCCACCAAGTGCTTAGTGAGCTCGACATTCCACTGTCGACTGACTTGCTTGAGCCCATAAATCGATCTATTGAGTCGACAAACCTGGGTGCCTTCTACCTTATCATAACCTGGAGGAGGAGACATAAACACCTCTTCATCCAAATAACCATGGAGGAATGCGTTATTGACGTCTAGTTGATGCAAATCCCATTGTTTAACTGAAGCAATGGCTAAGAGAATCCTGACAGTTGCAAATTTGGCCACAGGGGAGAAGGTTTCTTTGTAATCTCTATTCTTGACTTGATTGAATCCCTTAGCAACCAACCGCGCCTTGTATCTTTCAACCTGACCATCTGGTCTAAATATGATCTTAAAGACCCATTTGCAACCAATAGCTCTCTTGCCAACTGGAAGAGAAGTGACTGTCCAGGTATTGTTCTTCTCTATAGCATCAAGTTCCTGTTTCATGGCTATTCTCCATTCAAGCACCTTTTTTGCCTGAGCATAAGAAGTGGGCTCTACAATAGTCAAAACATTGAACAAGGAACTAACATAATCCTGAGAATATATTTTCAGGTCATGGGGATGAATGACAGAAAACACACTAGACATTGAATCGGTGCTAGAAAGCTCATCATCCCCAGGCATAACTCGACTAGGAAGGTTATGAACCACAAAATCCTGTAGTCTAGCAGGTCTTGTGATCTTTCTAGCAGCCCTAGGTAAGGTGGGAGCAGTGATCCTATCAACTGACTCCTGTGAGGCAACCTCCATGTGCTGATCAACTTGATCTGAAACTCCAATCCTGGAATTCCCTAAACCAGTGTCAGCAACCTGAATTCCAGTCAAAGAATCTCCATGTGGAGGAGATGAGATAGCCACCTGATCTCCAACAGATCTGAGACTGGCTTGATTGTCATCCTCACCAAACAATACCCTAGGAAGCCTAGCAGATTCAGTACCTTCTGATCCCAAATAATCCTTCTTGAAAGGGAAAATCTCTTCCCTGAACATTACATCTCTACTCACAAAGACCTTATGAGTTTCCAAATCATAGAGCTTATAAGCTTTCATACCAGGAGGATATCCTATGAAGCCAAGCTTCATTTTGGCTCCAAGTGCCATACGAACTGCTCGCGTCCAGCTATGAAAGTTCCTGCCATTGAATTGCGCCGACACGAGCACCATGCCAAGGTGATCGGAGTTTGAGAGAAACAGCGGATCCGCCTGATTCGCTCCAAAATTCCGAGAACCACGAGTTGTTGACGACTCAGGAGTTCCATCATTGTTGATCTCGTTCTCTGCCATCTCTGGTACAAATCGAATTCCAAATGATCTCAGAAATCCACAAGTGCTCTGATACCATATGAAGTTTCAACAATCCTAGCTGAACTTCACAGTGATCGAATGAGATCTGGAATTCAACAATTTCCCGCCATGGGAATGAGAGTGTTTTGTGTGAAGATTTTCTGTATTTCATATCACTAATGCCAGCTACAAAGTTTTACATATATACATCTCTAACCAGACTTTCTAACTAGAGTTAAGCTCCTAACTCTATTGCTAACTATGGTTGTAACAACCTCTTAACCTCTTCAACCGAAAACAATCCATCTCCCTCAATAATTGGCACTGTCAAATTCCTAAACACCGTCGCCGAAATCGGCCGAGGGGCATCTTCCCCGTCCATCCTTCCTGTCTGGCGACGAGACCTCATCAACGCACGTGACCCTCCTCACGTGACCTGCACCCTCCCTGAGCATTACATACCCCAAGACGGTTTGGTCTGCCGCACCTTCATCTTCAACGACCGTGAGATCGCTGCGTTGCACGATTGCGTCCCGCAACACCTTCAGCCGTGCACCACCTTTGAGCTCGTCTACGCCTGCATTTGGCGCTGCCGCACCATCGCCCTGCAGTACCGACCCGAAGAACAAGTCCACTTGGCATTTCCTGTCAACATTCGGGACAAGTCGAACCCTCCGCTTCCAATCGGCTACTACGGCAACGCGTGTGCGCCGGCTATATCCGACTCCCTTGCGGGGGGAATTTGAAACAACTCATTCGGTTACACCGTCGAGTTAGTGAAGAAGGCGAAATGTTCTATGATGAAGGAGCACATGGGGACGTCCTTGGTTGACCTTGCGGTTTCGAGAGGTCGACGTTTCTCCACCATTCCAAATACCTACAACGTGTCCGATGTGTCATCGAGGATCTACGGGTTTCCGATCGTGGATTTCGGGTGGGGGAAGCCCGTGTATGCAGGCCCACCCGACAATGGTTTTTTTTCTCATTGTTTTAGTTGTATCATGGCATATAAAAATGGAAAGGGGAAGGTGGTGTCGGTGTCTTTGCCGGTCGACGCCATGGATAGATTTGTTGAGGCACTTCGGAGTTTTTTTTGGATGAATCTATCATCTAAAATATAGATAATGTACGATGGAAATCGTTGGACTAAATGTTGTCCATCATCGACATTGAGGAGGAATCATAAAATAACGTTTGTTCTATAATTTTAAATAAACAAGTATTTATTACTAGCACTTTTACATATTATTTTAGGGGCTTTTTGCAAAATAGCCACGAAATAGGGCTTATTTTGCGAAATGTTCACGTTTTGGGACAATTTGAATTTTGTGAATTTTGCGAACGCTGCGGGACGAGAAATTTGAGGGCAGCGACTCAGATCAATTGCGCGGAGAGCAATCCGCGCCGAGACCTGGAGCAATCCCCGGTCAAAAATCAGATTCGCGCCTCCTGGTGGAAGGTGAGCGAGCAATGACGTCGAGCGAGCGGAGCGAGCGAGGTCGAGGGAGCGGCTCTTCTTCATCCTCTCGCTGATTACATTCAATCGGAATCTGCATTTTTCTAGCCTAATTATGCAAAGCAAATCTCGAACTACGATTCTAATAGCACTTTGTTGTTTACAGGGAAAGGAAACGATGAAGAAGGAGATAGAGGATCTAAGGATAAGGCTTACATTTTACTGGCGCTGCTGATCTCTCTTTGGAGCTTGATTTTGGTATTTGCATAAGTTTCTTCTTAATCGCATACTACTTCCTCCCATTTATATCAAAATTTTTGCCTCTTTGATTTCGAAATATCAGTTCACATGGATTTCACAGAACAATAAAGTGAATTACATCAAATCCGTCTAGCACGCAGCTGATGTTTTCTTTGTTTTGCACTTTCTGTTTTAGTTATTGCAACAAATAGATGTTGACATTTGATCATTGAATTCGGTTATCTTGAAATAATTAGCTTTGGATTGGCATTTTCCAGATTTCATGTTTAAGCTTTGGTATTTTCTTTGGTATTCTTAGTTAATTAGATCGATCTTTGCTTCGGAATGTTTTCCTTATCAATCGATCGAAGATCAATTGATAAGTTTGCAGTTTTCCTTGCCATGATAAGTTTGCTATTTTCATTGAAATCGATCTTTGCTTCTACTGACTTTTGCTTCCTTAATTCCTCTCGAGTCCCTTGAGAGCATTGTATGGAAAGGTACATGTTTTGTATTCAGTATGATTCCTTAATTCCTGAGTTGCACAACTCGAGCTTAGAGTTGCAAGGGGCTTATCAGTCGATAAATCGATCTAATATTTTGCTGGTGCTTGATTTGCTGGTCATTTTCTTTTTCTTGATTTTGCTGGTGCTTGATTTTGGTTCAATTTCATGATTTTGTAGCTACTTTGCTGGCTTCATTGCCTAAAGAAGACTTTGGATAAAGCTTCCCGATCATGGGAGGCGGTGTTGAGAGATTTCTAGAATTTGGACCCTCGAAATTAGCAGCCAGTTTATTGAATGTTGGAGACCTTCCTCTCACTCGTGCTCGGTCTGTGCTGTTAGTCATGCTCCTTGAACGTGGTTGTGATTTTTCTGCTGATGATACACCAGACCTTCCACCAAATGATACAGGTATCTTCCTTTTCGGTTTCTGATGTTCGTGGACCATTACCATAGTTCTATTCACTTGGTCCGGTTGAATGACACTAACCTGTTTCTTTCTTATTGAAATCTCAAACAGAAATCAAACCTTCAACAACATATAAAAGTTGTGCATCTTGAACTCAAACCCTTTGTCTGTAGTGTGTCTGGATGTGGCAAGAGGTTTCCTTTCAAGCATGTGAGGGACAAGCATGAGAAATCATCATGGAATTATGATCCGGAACAAACTAGTAGGAGATCGAGTTTACTTAAAACTTACTATAGTTGCTAGCGTTAGGGATTCATGTCATCACCGAGGTTGAATGATGATACACTGGCAAGCATATGCGGTTAGTCTAGTCATCCGACTCAGATGCTAGTGTTTTTGACTGATCAGATGAACTTCTATTAACATTATGTAGCCAAAACAAGAAATATGGTTGTTGTTCACAATTCACACATTATTCTTACTTGTTATCTATGCAATTACTTGGCAAACTTGCTATTGGCTATTTTAAAAATCGCTTAAAAAAATCATCCTAGTATGACAGTTTACAAGTATGGAATTTCATTTAACTATTGCCATTGCTTGGTCTGATATAGGCACTTAAAACATGTAAAGGATGACAAAATAATTGTTTACTTGCACTGATAAGCAGTGCACTACTGTCCAGCTGAGCGTTTATATGCACTTAAGCATGATGTATTATACGCTTTGACCTATAATTTAAACATTCTTCGGGCATTTGATTTGTTTGCATTGTTCATTTGACAGGTAAGAGAGATTTTGGCTGGAGACAACCACTTGTAAGGATAGCTTGAGGGATCTGTTATTGAACTGATGCAGTGTTCATAGTTGGGCATTAGTAATAGGATGGGAAGATATGATTGTATTTAATCAGCATGTTTTTGCTAATGGTATATTTGTGTTTGATAGAGTTTCCTTAAATGGAAGTTACCTTATAATTATCTGCATATATGATATCGTTTGTGCTTGTATCTGCTTCTGCATAATGTTTTCCAGGCTGCTCTTTTTGTTGATGAGAGTTTTAATTCTTTGAATTGTTCAGCCGGATGAATGATTATCAAGTCAATGTTGGTCCAAATTCCCAAAAAATTTGAATGTTGATCTCTGCATTGGTTTCATCAATAAATGTGATTATTTGGATTGAACTCTTTTGTGGACGGCATATGGTGTACTCAATTGTAAGCTGAGCAGCCTATGACTTAATATTTGGTGCTTCTGAAATGGTATATTTTTTTCTTGAGCCAAAAAATGTAATTGATAAACATTTTTGCTCTAATACCGTGGAAAATGCTTATGTTTGTCCATATTTCAGGCTTACACTTCTTGCCTTTTCAAAGGTTACATGAGTTCAGGATTCCAATTGTTTTCCCTCTACACAATATCAAGGAGCAGAAGGGCAATGACAGTTTATCTACTCAGTTTAATTGCGCCAAGTAGATCCACGGGTTACATCTTCCATTTGACAGTTGGGACTTAAGATGCTGTGAATAGGTTGTCAAAAGGAAATTCAGCAAGAAGAGGCGAAAACCTTAAAAGGACCCATTGAACAAGATCTTACTAAGTTAATGAAAGATCTTACTGAGTTAATGAACAAAATTCAGATATCATGTGACGAACAAATCAAGCAGATGGAATTAAGGGTATAGTTATCTATCTCTTGCCATTTAAAGGAGTCGTTTATTTTGTTTAATGTTAGGGTAATCAATTACGGTTACGCATAGCTGAATGGTTATATGTGCAGGTCATGAAGGAAATCGGGGAGCTCCGAAAGCAGGTGGCTCAACAAAAGGCTCTCCATTCAATAGCTTATAACAAGATGATGAGGCGCCGGACAGAAATCAAGGATCTCTAGAGGCTGCTGGCTAAATCAATGGTTCAGAGATTGTTCAATCACCTGGTCCAGAAGTTGACCACATCACCGCGCTCGGTTTTGCTGCTCTGCAGACCCAACCTAGCAAAAGTCGGAAAAAGAAGTCCGAAGTCTGGAATCACTTCGAGATCGAAACTGTTAGTCCTGATTGTAGGAGGAACCGCTGCAAAGTATGCTTGCAATTATTTGCTTACAGTACTGGTTCCAAGGTGTTTGGTACGAGCCGTGAATCTCGTCTGCGAGGCTGAGGATAAGTCGTTCATCAAGAGGACCGGGAGCGCCCATGGCTTGGATGTGTTGTTCTACATTTTCAGCTTCCTTAAAGGAATCTCCTTGTTCACTCTGATTGTCCTAATCGGCACTGGATGGTCGTTTCTGAAGCCCTACTTGCTGGACAAGGAGAAGAAGGTTTTGATGATCGTGATCCCCTTGCAAGTGGTGGCCAACATTGCTCAGGTCGCCATTGATGAAACTAG
The DNA here is from genome assembly GCA_037127255.1 of Persicaria tinctoria. Taxonomy (NCBI): domain Eukaryota; kingdom Viridiplantae; phylum Streptophyta; class Magnoliopsida; order Caryophyllales; family Polygonaceae; genus Persicaria; species Persicaria tinctoria. The sequence goes on from JBANSL010000006.1 coordinate 39,874,709, forward strand.
ACCGTTTGGCCAAGATTGGGCCACTTGGAAGCAGGTGTTTCTCTTGGTTGATGTGATCTGCTGCTGTGCGGTTCTGTTCCCTATCGTGTGGTCGATCAAGAACTTGAGAGAAGCCGCTAAGACAGATGGGAAAGCCGCTGTGAATCTGATGAAGCTCACATTGTTCAGGCACTACTATGTATTTGTGACCTGTTACATTTACTTCACCAGAGTTGTGGTGTATGCATTGGAGACGATTGCATCCTACAGGTATCTGTGGACGAGTGTGGTGTCTGCGGAATTGGCTACATTGGCTTTCTATGCGTTCACAGGGTACAATTTTAAGCCGGAGGCACATAATCCTTACTTCGCACTCGATGATGATGAGGAGGAAGCTGCAGCCGAGCAATTGAAGCTCGACGATGAGTTTGAAATGTTATAATATGTCATATTAGTTTCAAGGAAGCAAGTAATGTTGCCAAATCCCAAAAACATGACATATACGCGGTTGATGTGGACTTGGGGTACTTGCTTTTGATTTAGATGAATCATAGTTTTATGTTTATCTGCTTATTCATGTTCTTGTCCTTAAAGAAGATTGATTTTTTTTTGGATGAATATGGAAAACATTGATTGCCAATGTTTCTTCCCTATATGGGGTTCAAGATGATTAGCTTTGGTTTGTATTCATTGATTTTTGTATGCTTGTGTTAATATTTGCAAGGCAATTTATCGTGCAACTCTTAAAACAGAGTCGTGCAACTCTTAATACTGAGTCGTGCAACTCTTAAAACAAGAGTCGTGCAACTCTTACAACAGAGTCGTGCAACTCTTACAAGAGAGTCGTGCAACTCTTAAAACAAGAGTCGTGCAACTCTTACAACAGAGCCGTGCAACTCTTAAAACAGAGTCGTGCAACTCTTACAACAGCGTCGTGCAACTCTAAAATTTCATAGTGTTATTCATGAAATTTATAGTTTTATACTTTTATTCATACAAACTAATATCTAATTTGATTCTTCTTAAAATAAAAATCTAATTTGGTCACATTATAATATTATTCTTGCACTTTTTAATCTAATTTGGTTCTTAAACTGTATTTTAAAGTTGCACAACCGTAGTTTAGAGTTGCACAACTGTAGTGTAAGCATCTTTTTATATTTTGTTAATCAGAGAAAACAACTAGTGTCAACGGTGTTTGCAATTTTAGCGATGAAAATGTATTGATCAATTTTTTTTTCTTTATAACTTTGTCAGCACTAAAATTACAAACACCGTTTACACAACCTTTAATTTCTAAAAAGATGCTCTATTCACTTTGGTTCATGAATTGTATCCTCTATTCACTTTGGTTCATGCAAATTAACCTATAAAGGTAGAGAGACACATAAACTCTTAAAACAGAGTCGTGCAACTCTTAATACAGAGTCGTGCAACTTTTACAAGAGAGTCGTGCAACTCTTAAAACAAGAGTCGTGCAACTCTTACAAGAGAGTCGTGCAACTCTTAAAACAGAGTCGTGCAACTCTTACAAGAGAGTCGTGCAACTCTTAAAACAGAGTCGTGCAACTCTTATAAGAGAGTCGTGCAACTCTTATAAGAGAGTCGTGCAACTCTTCAAACAACAGTCGTGCAACTCTTACAACAGAGTCGTGCAACTCTTAAAACAGAGTCGTGTGACTCTTAAAACAAGAGTTGTGCAACTCTTACAACATAGTCGTGCAACTCTTACAAGAGAGTCGTGCAACTCTTACAACAGAGTCGTGCAACTCTTACAACAGAGTCGTGCAACTCTTACAACAGCGTCGTGCAACTCTAAAATTTCATAGTGTTATTCATGAAATTTATAGTTTTATTCATACAAACTAAAAGCTAATTTGATTCTTCTTAAACTAAAAATCTAATTTGGGCAAATTATAATATTATTCTTGCACTTTTTAATCTAATTTGGTTCTTAAACTGTATTTTAAAGCTGCAAATTATTAAAGTGTTGTCAGCACTAAAAAATACGTATAAAAACGATGTCAGCACTAAAAATACGCACAAAAACGATGTCAGCACTAGGGGAACTTGGTTTTGTTTCTAAGAATTATGCTCGTAGCTAGGAAACATAATCCCCGGTTGGTTCAACTAGTTTGAGCATGATGTACAACGTTGCTCATTAACACTTGCTATAAAATGTTGTTACTTTTTTTTTTTACTCGGGGTATAAAATGACTTGTTATACTAGTCAATTTTTTATGCCTTTCATATCAAGTTTATGTTGTGCGTCAACATTTTTTTTCGTGTCAGCACACAGCATGTCAGCGTTTTCGTGTCAGCACTTTCTATTAGGCGTCATCATTTTTTTTATAACTCTGACAGCACTAGAATTGCAAACACCGATGACACAACCTTTAATTATATGAAAAGATCCTGACCCAACCCTTAATTACAGTTGCAAAAATGCACCTTAAAGTTGCACGACTGCACCTTAAAGTTGCACGACTGCACCTTAAGGTGCAGTCAGTAGTGTATTTTCACGCTCGAATACATCTAGGGGTAATATACAATCAAACGAGCTCGAGTACCTTGTGTTCAAGCTCGGCTTTGTAAAGAAATTTGGTAATTTATAACTTGTGCAACTTTAAAATACAGTTGTGCAATTTTAAAACACAGTTGTGCGATTTTCAAATACAGTTGTGCAATTGTAAAATTATTATTCTTGCACCATCATTTTATTATTCATATCTATCATTTTATTTTTTGCATTTTATAATTATCTTATTTATGCACTTTATGATTTTATTCTTACAATTTATAATCTTATTCTTGAACAAGAACAAAAAAAACAACCATAAATAGCCTATGCGGGATTTGAACCCGCATCTTTGTGCATGACACATCGCTCTACCATTTTGAGCTAATAGGCTTTAAATCACATCATTTAACCCTATATTGTATGGGGTTGTTTGTTTTTTTAAGTAAACAATAATGCTAAAATCTGAAATTTGATGATTGATGCTAAAATCAACAGCATATATTCTTTTTTTTTTTTAGAACACAGAAAGAGAGAATGAACATGTAATCTTCTATTATGTATAGAAGTACTGATATATGTGCGAGTTGAGCTAATAAAATCTAGCTTAAGGTAGAACTGTTCCATTGATTTCTTTCATTAATGTGAGGTCAATGCTACCTGCTTGGTCCATGGTTTGCCACAGCTCGAGAATCTGATCATCGCTCTGACTGTTGTTGTTGTATCTACCGCTTCTGTTTTTCTAACGCGACGAGGCTTCAGACGCCTGATCAAGCATGATGTCTTTCATCAGAAGCTCGCCAGCTTCGTAGGGATAAGAAGCTGGTTTTTGCTGCTTGGTGTTGTGGCGATGATGTCTAGCTGTTGGTTGCTCTTCAATGGATTCTGATGAGATGTGCCTGCTAGATCTGCCACTACTCCCTCGACGTGACCTGCTACTTTGAGACTTTAGTAGTTTACAACTTTTCTCTTTAGCGAGCCTCTTCGTTTCTATCACCTTACTTTCAATTGCTTTGATCCTAGGGGATAAGTCCAGCAAGTTGGAGATCCCATCTGATGCCGAATCAGCAACGACTTCATTTGTACTATGTTCGTGAGAACTGGTACTGGAAGCATCCTGCTTAGACATCAGCCAACAAGTTAACCAGCAAAGCAAGACATGAACACAAATGAATGTTGTTGTGAATTCTACGGAATCAATGAAAAACTCAAAACTAAACTTCCAGGTTGAAATGTTTTCACTACCAAATGTAATCCAAGGGGATAGTTAGAAATGTTGAATTGTTCTACCAGAAGAAAGAAATAAAGTACCTTGTTATAATTTTCGAATTCAGTACGAGTAACATGACTCTCGAGAGATGCTACAGAGTACCTCAAAGTTGCCAAAATCGCTAGCTTGTATTCCTCTTCAAGTTGATTCTTTTCCCTCTCTTTCTCCTCCCAGAGCTTGGCATCGGATGCAGCCTTCTCCCATGACGTCGTCTTTAGCTCATCATATTCCTTCAAAACAGCATTATAGCTTGTTGAGCTTGTTCTTAGCTCATCTTTTTTGGATACCAAAGAACTAAGTCTCATATTTAGGTCATTGAGCGAGATATCCTTCTGGCTCAGTTCATTCCTGAACTTCCCAAGCTCTTCTTTCAAATCTGTGTTCTCCACCTTCACCTGAGCCAACCCATCCCTAATTTTATCGTATTCAGCATGCAAGTTCTTAATATTTGCGTCCTTGCTAGCTAACGAAGAGCTCAGAGTCCAGATAGCTTCTTCTTTAATCTTTATCTCCGAACTCAACAAGCTTATCCTGTCTTGCAATGAAGCCACAGACTCATTCTTCTCCTTCAGTTTTTCTTCGACAGACAACTTATCTTCCTCGGTCTTGGAAAGCTGGGAACGAAGATTATCAATTTGGACTCCGAGCTCTTTGATTTTGGTCTTTTCGCTTTGTAGCATCCGTTCGATCCCAGCAATTGTACTGTTAGCTGAATTCAGCTGGTTCTTCATAGAGGATTGCTCTTCCTTGGCCTCGCTCAGCTTCTTGTTGCCATGTTCCTGCTCTTGTAATAGCTTGGCTTCAAAGTTCTTCTTCATAGAAACAATGGTAGCATCTTTTTCTTTCGTCTCGTTTGTCAGCTGCACAACAGAAGTATGGAAATTTATGAGTGAATCGCCATTATGTATTGAGAGACTATAGGACTGATTAAATGCTGACACTACGTGTAGTTGCAATCAAAGTGAACCCCATCAAACATTGCATCTAAAGACTGTCAATTCATTCACTTTTCAGTCGTTCGCTTGTTCAAAAATATACTTCCAAATAGTAACACAATTTAAAGTACTAACGTTACATATATATGTATGAATTAGGTTCAAGTATAGGAAAAAAAGAAAGAAGTTGAATATCCCCACTTTCCACAAAACCACTAAGCAGAAGCAAAATTGCTAAACAAATACCATCAGACTGAATACTCTGTTGAATATTTTTAACAAAATATTCAACTTAGGTGGTATTTAGTTGACAGAACCCATTAAACATGTGGTTCTTTGTTATTTCTACAAATGCACATAATTGATAGGGATTCCTCCCAATGTCAACCATAGTGTAAACAGTAAACCATACAAAACAAATGTTTGACCCGGTTATCAAGATGAAGCATCTAACGATCCAGGATGTTTGATAATGGCAATCTTACTGATCTACTATAATCCAGTTTGCTGAATGTTAACCGCCTTTCTCAAGAAAAGCATAACAGAGTAACATCTAATAAAAAAAATTACCAAGCATTGAAAATAAATGCATCGGATGGACAAATATTTAAAAAAAACATTTAAAGCAATAAGAAACTGGATGAATTGCAAAAAATGACTTACCAAATCTATCTTTTCCACCAAAGCAATCTTATCTTTTTGAGCCATAGCATAAAGTGCGCCAAGGATACCAGAACCTAATGTCCCTATTGCACTTATGAATGACACAAAAGGATTTGGCGATGGAGATCTTCGGAGAGCTTGCTGAATAAAGAAAAATACAAAAATCAGTACACTCATAAAAATCAATGAGAACACGGGTTAAAACATTAGACCAAGTATTTTGATCCTTTATAGGTCATGAAAACAAATACGAAGATCTTAAAACCTCATCTATCCCTGTTTGTGTTCCTACTGCATCTTCTCCTGCAAAGAGAATGAAAGAATTAGTAATAATCTAACAATTGTGTGACACTGCACAGATGAGTTGTTTAAATTGCAAGGTCATAACAAGTTTTGCATGACAACCAAGGCATTTCCCACCAGTGCAGGGTCAAGCAAAGCAACACTTATGAACATGATGCCCAAAAAATATAATACGGAGTATCTATCTTTATTAGTAAGACACAAAAGGACAGAGGGGGAAAAGATAATACCATAAACTTTCAACATTTTTATGAAATACATGATCTATAATTTGTCTTCTTTCTTTATTTCTAGAAGATTCAACATGTCCAGGATGTTTATTTCCAACTCATCTACTTTACGAAGCACAAGAAAATAAATGCTCAAGAGGTTTTAAATCCAATAAATGTACTTAACAACAGGTAGTGTTAGCTGCCAAAACTTTTTTCTTTGGAAAGCAAAATTTCTTTCATCAAAAAAGCTTCAGACTGTAAGCACAAGTTTCAAAGGAAACTAGTAAAGTAATAGATAAAGATGCTTGACTTGAACATCGAAGAAGTTTCACAGTCATAGTTTTCTATTTTGATGACTACAACATGTTCAAACTACCAAGATATAATTTTCTTACAGATAAAGCAATATCTTCAGCAATATGAAATTGTCCAAGAATCAAGATACAACCTTCCACAGGACCACAAGTTATATACAAACTCCCATCTTCGGATCCTACTAATCCATAATGACAATATCATAAATTTATCTTAACAGGATAGCTAGTAATTTTGTATATTCAATTTTGCCAGGAAGAAGTCCTTCTCTTTATTTTGTTGTCACTTGTCACTACCTTACATTAGTACAAGGTAATTTTTGGAAAAATTCAAATTCAGCTTTTCAAAAGCCCTTAAGACGCAAGGCAGACGAGAAGGCAATTGCAGGCCAACACAGAGCAAGCAAATAGAGATCAACAGACCGAGATTGACAGACGAGAAGGCGATTGCATGCCACATAAAATGGTTCTAACTAAGGGCAAAGCAATCAGACTTACCTCAATTCGAGACACAAGGCAGCAACAGCAACTAATTAGAGATGTCCATGATCTTGTCCTCGACAGGCTTCGCACAATCAGGAGGTTGAGGGAGCAGACGGAGACGATGATGGAGCGAGGAGCTCGGGCCTGGATCGCCACTCTGCGAAGTGTTGCTCCTCATCAGCAAATACGACTAGGAATGAGGTGCCATGGCCGGCGACGAGGGGAGTGGCGGCGGCGGCAGGTGGACGTGCGGGATGGAGACGGCGAGAGAGAGAGAGAGAGCGATGGAGACGGAGAGCGCGATGGAGACGGAGAGAGAGAGGTTAGAGAGAAATTATCATTGAATTAGGTTATATAGTGGACATCTTGCTAAATTGTCCAAAAAGTGACTATTTTGCAAATTCGTCAAAAAAAAATGCCTATTTTTCAAAAAATTTCATTATTTTATAAATTTTACTTTATTATATCAATTATCTTTGAATTAATATAAAATAATACTTATAAAATAAATATACGAGGTTGAGGATAATAGGTTTTGTAATAGGTTTAAATACGAGGTTGAGAATAATACTTATAAATTTTATTTTATTATATCAATTATCTTTGAATTAATTGTGCTAAAAATACAGGTTTTGTAATCACTTAAGCTATGGTTGAGAATTAATATAAATATTTTGATGATAATATTTTATCGTTCAATAAATAATTAATAATGAAATCTTATCATTAGATATATAAACTAAAACTGTCAATCTTAATGACTAAAGATAAAATGGTTCAAGGTATATTATTTATAAAATAATTAAGGGAAAACTAATTAAAATACCCCCACCTTTGGGGGTATGGTAAAAATATATCCTCAACTTTCAAATGTAATAAACATATCCCGACCTTTGAGTGTAGTGGTAATATATTACCACAAGTTTTTTCACGAGTCAAAAATGTTGATAAAATAGCCTACGTGGACTTTTTTACAAGAGTTTTCTTAAACTGTGTCCTTAGAGAAAAAAAAAAGAGCTTGACCGGGTTAATACCCAATGTCTTTTCCTCCCTCACATCTTCTTCCGTGGTCGCCTCTTGAATTGGCTTCTAGGTAACTCATGGTTCCTCTTCAATGTCAGCCTTCCTCGCTCGTGGTCGACTATCTTGAGTTGTCTCTCTCACATCTTCTTCACCTCTGATTCGTTCACGGACTTGGTTGGGTAACTTTTATTTTTTTTCCCTCTTTGTTGTTGTCGGTTTAGTTTTGTTGCCGGTTTGGTGTTAGAAATAGTTGGGTTGTATGAATTTGAGGCAATTTTGACTAGATTAGTTGCTTGGTTGAATCAATTTCGTTTTTCCAATTTAATTTGTTATCGTTTTATTTTTGTTTCCCCTAAGGAAACCGTTCAAGAAAACCTAATTTTCGTGTTAATTTGTAAAAAAAGGCTTCCACGTATGCTGTCTTGTCAAAAAATAATCCACGTAATCTACATTGTCAGCATTTTTTACCCGTGAGGAAATACAGGGTAATATATTACCACCACCCTCAAAGGTCGGGATATTTTTATTATATTTGAAAGTTAAGGATATATTTTTACCATACCCCACCTTTGGGATATTTTAATTAGTTTTCTCAATAATTAATTCATGGAAAAATGATATATTTTGTAACCACTTAAGATATTAGAATGCATATAGCATGATACGTGGGTAAAATAAATGAGATCAATACCTAATGAGATCAATACCTAATGTGGGTAAAATAAATCAGAAGTTAATTAGCTCTTTGTCCCCTTTTTCAAAATTAATTAGCCCCCGTATACACCCCTCCCCCTTCATTCCCACTCTTTCGACCTTCTTCCTTCTCGTTCCGACGAATCCACATTCGCTCTTCCTTTGCCAAAAGTGATGTTGTTTTCTCCCTCTATATCCCTCCATTGACGATTGTCTTCTCTCTCCTGTTGCATTCCTCCTTCTCCTCCTCTGCTACCTTCCACTAGGTCAAAAAAGATGTTTTTCATCGGGTATAAAAGCTTATATACATCGGTTTCTAACCGGTGTACAGGTCAGTGTGGTAAAAAATAGTTTAGTGATGGAACCGATGTATAATCTTTTATACACCGGTTTTTAAACCAGTGTATAAAGAAACAAAAACTGGTGTATAAAAGTACACCAATACACGTGTGGGAGTAGTTTTTACACCAGTTGATGTGAACTGGTGTGTAAACCCATTTTTATTATAAAAAAAAAGGTTTATTCCCAAACTATTTAGTCCCTGCTTTTTCCATTTTACTATAAAAATCCACAATACACAATTCCACCACAACCAAAACAAAACCACAAAAAAAACAGAACCTTACAATTAATTGTACAATTCTTATACATTCCCATAAAAAAATCTCCATAGAAATTTTTCTACAAAATTTGAAGTGTTAAAATGGATCGTTAACATACACAAAAAGATGTGAGATCTAGAATTCGAAACTAACATCATAAAAAAAGAGGGCTTCACACACTTGGACTTGCAAAGATCCTCGAGATACTTCTTCTGATCTACAATTTCCTCGTCTTCCCTAGCCATATGAAAGTAAGTAGATAGTACGAGGCAACGATTATAAAAATCCATCCAGCCTCACAACACCTAAAATCTTACGGCATCTAATAAATATTAAATGGCAAAACATAGTGCATTTTAAAATGATAACTTGCCCTTGCCAGATAACATATTACATTTTCTCATTTTATTGTCTTGTAAGGGCTTATATAGTTCCTAACACCGCAGGAACAACTGAAAAACATACCTGCTCAATGAAGCAAACAAGCAACTCCACTGCAAGTTCGTGGTCACCGGACTCTGATGTCGTCTCCATAGCATCTTTGTAAAGATTGTCTTTCTTTGATAATGCAATGGATTGATTCCACCTATCAGTTTTCTTGTACATATAAGCAGCAATACGCCTCATTTGAAGCAGTTCATGTTTCTCAACCTATTAATGAAATGTAGCGCAAGACATTAATGATAATTTATAATAACTATATCAACAGAACTTTCAGAAGTTTAGAATATGGCTACCTTCTGTGCAAGGCAAATCTGATCAAAGTTATCATGCATAGATAAAGCTGAAAAGTTATGATCCTTGCCTGCATCATTCAAAACAATAGATTTGAGGAACAGGAAAGTCGAATTGAGCTCGGAAGAGTGATCGAAATAACCATTGGAACAAGATCAGACCGGTTCATCACTATAAAGAGGCAATATTTTATTTAATAAAGCATACACTATGAGCATCACACTCATTTTAAGTAAAAGCTAATGCCATATTAGCATACCAAGTTGAATTAAAAAAAGAAAGAAAAGATGGGCATCAAGTGGAATTTTTATTCTTCCAAGGTCTAAATGAAAGAAAGCCAACACTATTTTCTACATTCACCTATAAGATTCTTCTAAAGGACCGAAATGAGAGAGCACCAAAAACCTCTCTTTTGAGGCCCGCCGCCTCCCTTTAACCTAGATTTACGCCGCCAGCCTCGGCCGCCGCTGCCACCAGTCCACCACCATGCTCCTTGCTGCCGATAGTAGCCCTTGGCTCACCGTCGTAACTCTCTGACCTCCATCATCCCTCACAACCTTCGTCTGCGTCCTCCAACTTTGCTTATACTAGGCCTTTGCACCAACCTTCACCTCTTTGGCCGCCACCATGGCCGCTGCTCGCCAGCCTCCTCTGCCTTCCTCCGCCTACCTCGGCTCCCGTCCACATCGGTTCGCGGACTCTTAGTTTTCGACCTCGGCCTCACCGGCTCTCCTTGGCTCCGCCGCCTATTTCGTCGTCTACTCCCTCCGTTGCCTACTCCGGTTGTCCCTGTCAATTAGCGTTGTATCAACGCTTGTGTTTTCAACGCCGCGGCGGGAGCAAGAGGGCAAAGCGACGAGGAGGCAGTCGTTGTCGCGGTGAGACCATCGCTAGCAATCAAGAGAGAAGTCACAATTTAGAAGGCATGAGAGCCATAGAGAGACGGAGGGAGATATCTATAGAGGGTGAGAGAGGGCTTACCGGTTAGGTTCAAGGTGAGAGGGTGCCATCTTCGTAGTCGTCGGCCAAAGCGAGAGAGAGGGGACGAGACAACGAATAGAGACGATGATAGGAGAATGGAGCCATTGATGGGAGAAGGAGGTCGGAGGAGAGAGGAGGAAACCGGATCTAGAGGAAGGAAGCCATATCTGGAGCAGTGGTGGAACCGTCGATTGAGTGTTTAGGGTTTGAGATCCCTTTTCGCTTTAGGCAGAGAGGCAGCCAACATATTTTCGTTGTATAAAAGATACCAATACTACTTTATTTAATTTACACAAAAACTTTATACATTACTCATTTTACATCGGTTTATTTAACATATAATGTATATATTTTACACATCGGTTACATATATTTTAAGAACACCTATTACACCGATTATAATGGATACCCGATGTATAAAAGTAAAATGTGTTTTAATACATCAAATGGAAATGGAACCGATGTCTATTTAGTGATGTAAAACACATTTTTTGGCCTAGTGTTGTTGGGTTTGTTTGCGATCTCTCTCCCATTGTCGTCCAATGGTGTTGTCTCCGGGTATGTTATTTGAGCTTTCCAATCTCATTTTCTTCCTATTTTCCGACATATCTACCTATTTTGTATCCCGTTGCTCTTGATTTGTTGGTTTTCGACTATATTGTACCCTTTTGCTATATTTAAGGTTTCAAAATTAGGAGAAATCGATTTACTGTTTTCACTTTGTGGGAAACCGGTTGAGATGGATGATATTGTTGTCATTTTATGATTTTGATGACATTTACTTGTTTTCAATTTAGTTTTAATTAGTGTTCTAAAAATCGCGCCTAGGCACCGTTTAGGCGGTAGGACAACTAGGAATTTGTATACCTAGGTGAGTCTCTAGGCGGAATTACGCATAGACACCATCTGGGTGCCGCCTAGACCCGCTTAAGTATAGCCTACGCTTATATAGGTCGTCGATTATTCAATTTTAGCGTTTAGTCAAGTGATTAGTCGACATAGGGTTTTTTTTATGGCTCAAGTCGGGAGATATTTGCTTTTGAGTTAAACCTATAGTTTTGGATTTTATGAGGTTTAAAGTCGTTATTCTGATGCACACTTTCGCATTTATTTACTTTAGTGTTAGTTAAGCACCGCAAACTTGGGTTCATATGAATGATATTATGGATTATTATTACATTATATGAATTTTTGAGATGTGTTATACTTTAAAATATAAGAAAATAATCAAGTTTGTTCTAAGTTCGCCTAGTCGTCGCCTAGCCGCCTAGCGGCTGCCTAGCGCCTTTTAGAACATTGGTTTTCACTGATTTAGTGTTTTCAACTTCAGATAAAACTGTTGAAATGGATGTCATTGTTGATATTGATCGATGCCAAAAATACTTTGGAAGTAGCTTTCAAATTCTCTTATAGTATAGCTCTCGGATGCTTTGGGGACAAAGTGAAGCACCCCTTGGTCTTTGTATCTCGCCCATATGTTTTATTCCAAATGGCGTGTGCAAATCACATGTGTTGCATAACTGTATACAATCTCTACAACCTTGTTGATGCTCAAGTACCTATCATATGCAAATACCAGTTCAGGTGTACACAACCAAAAAAAAATAGCTTCGGCAAAATGCCATGGCAAAAGGCCTTTCTGTGGTGGCAAAAGACTTCTAGCTTCAGCTCTGCGACGGCAAATTTGGGGGGGGGGGGGGTGGCGAACCGGGCGGTAGCAAAATTTGGTAGCTTCGGCTACTAGCCGTGGCAAGGTTATTAGTCATGGCAAAATTTGAAGGAACCATTTCCATGAGCCATCATTCTCTGAGTCTGCCACATCAAATGCAAGAGAATATCCATGTTTGTCAATATCTGTGTTGTTGTTGTAATGAGAATGCCCAGGAATTTTGCATGGAAAAAAGTAGCATCTACCATCATAGACGGAGGCAGGTGGGGGCAAGGTGGAGCATCTGCCCCCCCCCCCCCCCCCCCCCCCTTCTGCTAGTTATTTTGTTATTATAAAAAAAAAACGAAATGACGTCGTTTCAAGTAGTTAAAAAAACCCTTTGAAATCAGATATAGGTAAAAGATGATCACGCAGCACGCTAGGTCGCTAACAATCGTTGCCGCCTTGCCGGATTTCACTTGCTTCACAGGCTTCCGATCAAGACGTCGTCGCCTTTCCGTTTCCAAAAAAAAGTCTTGCAAGTACGTCGATCGATAAAGATTTCTTCGATTGAATCATGGGATCGACAATTTCCCAGTCAAGAGCCTTCCATTCTTCCTCTCCTGCCTTGAGAGGGGCGATGTCCCTGGGCAATGCTAACGGCAGGGTCGTCATCGCCTCCATGTGCTCCAGCGAAGAGCACGGTTGTAGCAAGGCACCGTCTAGCTGCATATCTTCGGTGAAGTTCAACAACAAAACAAATCCACCCCTAGTGAATTGGGCTCCATCAGGAGAAGGCATGGAGGTATGAGCCAACTGGTGCAAGCACCTCGCACTCCCAATACATCCTTGCTCAAAACCACCCTAACGAAGCACATACAATTTTGGGCAAATTAAGGATCGAACCTTATAAGTAGAAACTCGATCTCAACAAAACGTTTGACCAAAAACAAGAATGAAAATCCTCGAAACTTAAACTGTAAATTCAATAAAATGTGAAATTAGTTTAAGGCTTTGGTTGATTTTAGGGATGAATTTCACTTATTCATCATCTCTATACCCCAATCACCACAAGAATTAAATTTTCAAATCTAGGGCTTCACCCACGAAAAACAAGAACCCTAAACTTTTTAATTCAAACAACAAATCAGTGGATACACTCGATGGAAATCAATGACAAAAACGATATTGAACAAGATAGTATGCATTTCAAAGAGCAATCAATGCAAAGAGATGTGAGAGGATGTACACTAGTGTTTTTTTTTTTTTTTTTGATTAGGAAAAAATTCGGGTGGGCAAGCCCTACCCGACAGCATCCTTGCGGATGAGGTCATTGAGACTTGGGTTGTTGTAAATATCACTACCACGGGCAGAGTGACAAAGGTGTGCAACCTTATCAGCCACTCTATTGCCCATACGTGGTACATGAACGTATCCTACTTCTTTTAGAGTTGATAACAGAATGTCAGAGAGGATAAATTCAATCTCCCAAGGACATTTGGTTTTTTTTATTTAGATGGTCTATGATTATTTTGCAATCGCCTTCAATTTGGATTCTGTCAATGCGGAGTTGTAATACTTTCTGGATCCCCAATTTGAGAGCAAGGGCTTCCGCTTTAATGGGAAACTGTTTTCCAAGGAATTTGTTTTCAATGGCAACCGGTCGCCCATTCCAGTCCCTAATTATGATACCTGCTGTACTGTCGCCGTTGGCTAAAGACGAGCCATCGAAATTGAGTTTGAACCAATTCAGTTGTGGTTTGCGCCATTTGATTGGGCGTTGTTTATCTATCTTTCTGGGACGGACCCCTGATGAAGGAAAAGTACTTCCTTCATCAACATCTTCCGCCAGGGATGTTCTTTTCCAGTTATCTATGTGTGATCTGACAAGGTGAAGAACTTGTTGGTATTCGGGAATTTTTACTTGCTGAAATAAGTGTTGATTCCTGATGTACCAAGTAGTCCACCAAGCAAAGGAGAGGTCAGTCAAATCAGTCGAGCTTAGGCTACTGCCAAGGCTGGATAGAATAGGTGTAAAATCCCGTGATTGGTTGATCAAACGGGCAGTTGTTGTTAGTTCGTGCCTTGGCAGTTGGTATAGCTTCTCTATGAAAGGGCATTCCAAAAATAGGTGAGCCTCGTCTTCGGGGGCCATATTGCAAAGTGAGCAAGTAGCTGGAACCGCCGCCCCCCTATTGGATAGCCGTACTGCAGTAGGCAGGCCCTTCTGTGCAATCTTCCATAAGAAATTCTTAACTTTTGGAGGAGCATCCATCTTCCAAATCCAAGCATTCCTGTCGGGCGTTGTTGTGGATTGTGCAGTTAGCAGTTTGTAAGCACTTGTCGTAGTAAACCATCCTTCCCTGTCCGGCCACCAGTAAAGACGGTCTTGCAAGTTTGATGCTGGGAGTGGGATGTCTAGAATTTCTTTGACGATGTTGTTTGGCAGAACCTTTTGCAGCTTTTCCGTCCACCATTTCCCCCTCATGATGTAGTCACTAACGGTTTCATTCTGATTGTACCCCTGGAGGGTACCGATCCGAGACTGAATGGAGGAGGTAGATATCCAATTATCCGTCCAGAATTTTATTGTGCGTCCATCTCCTACCGACCAAATAAGACCTGATTTAAATTTGGCAATTAAGCCAGCAAGCTTAGACCATTGCCAGGAGCTAGATCCCGATCGTTTGTAGTCGAAGATATTTGTAGAACGCAGGTATTTATGTCTGATTAGTGTTACCCAAATATTATTGGGTTCTGCCAGAATTTTCCACAGTAGTTTCATTTGAAGCGCGATATTCATTTCTCCCGATTTGCGGATACCCAACCCGCCAAACTGCTTTGGTTTACATATCCTATCCCAGCTAATTAATGGCCGATATTGCAAATCCTTATTCCAAAAGAAAGAACGATTTAATTGATCAAGCTCTTTATGTATAGCAGTGGGGAGCATGAAGTTCTGCATTACATGCAAAGGCTTAGCCGATAGGTTAGAATTAATCAGTGTTGCACGACCCTGTTGAGAAAGCGCATTGGCCCTCCACTTCGACAGTTGTTGCTTGGATTTGCAGATGATATCTTCAAATGTACTGCTTGTGACCCTACCATTAATTATAGGACATCCCAGGTATTTCTCTAATGAGTTTTCGTTTGTAATATTAAGGCAGTTCCGTAATTCAAGAATCCGTTGATCTGGAATCCCTGATGACGCTTGGAAACTAGACTTATGGTAATTAACCTTTTGGCCTGACACTCTGCAGTATGAGTCGATTATTGATTTTACTTTACAACCCGCATCCACACTCCCTTTGGAGAAGATGATTATGTCATCTGCAAAGGAAAGAAAGGGAATACGGGGCCCGTTTTGTCCAATCGGAAAACCAACGAGAGAGCGTTCCATGTTGGCTTCCGCAGTGAGCTGTCGTGCCAGAACCTCAGCACCCAATAGAAAAAGAAAAGGAGAAAGAGGGTCCCCCTGACGAATTCCTCGGGATGGAAGGAACACTTCTGTTGGGCCGTTGTTTACCAGTACGGAAAATGAAACGGTTGTGATGCACTCCATAATCCATGAAGTAAAAGTATCATGAAAACCAAATCTGAGAAGCACATTTTTAAGGAAGTGCCAATCAACCCTATCATATGCTTTCTCCATGTCTAACTTAATTGCCAGCCAACCTTCGCGGCCCCTACGGCTTCTGTAGGAGTGGAAGATTTCATGGGCTATTAGGACATTGTCCTGAATCGCCCTGTCCGCCACAAAGGCCCCTTGCAGAGGATGTATGAGTTTCCCGATTACCTTTTTTAGTCTTTCAGTCAATATTTTTTAAATTATTTTGTAAATATTTGAGTATAAACTGATAGGTCTGTAGTTGAACGGGTTGAGTATTTTAATTAACACATTTATGTTTTTTATTTTGCTTTTGAACGGATTCGTACATGTTTTCTGAATGAAATAAAAATTAATGTGTAATTTAGCAGATTTTATTTTGTCAATAGTCCTTTTGACATCTTGTCAATGGCCGTTATGTAGATGTAATGTTAACATTTTGGAAAGATGTGAAAAGAGGAAAACAAAAAAAAAACAGGATTTTCTATCCCCTAAGGCTAAATTGAAAATTATTTTCCCTAAATACATCCATTTTAGCCATTTTTAAATTTGATTACGAAATTTGTCCATTTTGTTTTAGAATTTTTTTTTGTAATGAAATCCTTATGTCCTTGAAATAAGGGAAAAACTTGCTTATAGAGCTAGAAAGGTGCCGCTCATTTTGACTAAAAATATTGAGATGTTTTGAAGTTTAAGGAACACGAGATTCAAAGAGAGGAAAAGGTGAAAGGGAAGGAAAAAAATGGCTTTGCAAATGGATAGATTTATTGAAACGCTATAATCAAAAAAAAAAAAAAAAAGGAAAGAAATAAGTAAATTTTCACAAATTTCAGCCTTTCCCGTGTTGGATTTATTTTTATTTTTTTTAAGTATGCAAACATTTGGCATATGTTACAGAAACCGTAGCATACTAGCAGGATCATCTTTAAGGATGATGGAGTCCATATCCCTATTAAGAGGAAAAGTAGGCCTAATACAATTGATACATTTCCTTCCTATATAGTCGGCTACCTTATGCCTTTCCCATATTAGAATTGATGAAGCATTAATATACGGTGCATTTTGATAAATTTTAACAATTAAAATCATTTTTTTATGGTAAAAAAATATTGACTCCCCTTAAGGGTCTTACCTAATAATTTATATAAAAATTTGTTGAATTATCTTAAAATATCAAAGTCTTGTAATTTTTTAGAGTTATGGAAGAAATTATTGCATAAAATAGATAAATTATGGAAAAGTGCGTTTTTTTAATATCCGGAAAGGCAACACGGTCACCTATTACACTTTTTATATAACACTCCTTATAATGAATCAAATTATGATACGACATATTTTGTTTAAATTTATTTATAAATCCTAAGTGGTTAAAGTATAAAAGATATATTTTGTGTGTAAATTTAGTATTTTAGCTTATTAAGGTTTATGTACCTAGTCCTATGGTATCTTTTGATAAGAGGCTAAAACATTATAAAAATGCACATTAAATATTTTTTAATGCTTTAACTTCTAGGGATTATAGATTTAAATCTAATTAAACAATATATATATATAGGGGCGGATCCAAACGGGGGCATGTGGGGGCGCGGCCCCCCACCCTCGTCCGACGAACCCCGTATATATAATCTCTTCGTCGATAGCTTCGATTTGATATATAATATACCTTAATCCGATATACGAGTAAAAAGTTCTGAATGTTTGAAAATCGAAGGTATATTAATCACTTTAATCTTATTTTAATAATCTTCAATGCTTTTATATGTTATTTAGATTGACATTTAAACACTACAATTTATCTCAAGAGTTTTAAAACAAGATGTTATATTACTCATTTCGAAAATTAGGTAAGAAGTTACAAAATTTAAAATGAAGGGAAATGCCATATTTTTTTTATTTTGCAAGATATCGGTGATGCAATTTTCAAAAAAGATGATCGAAGTAAGAATTCACAAAGTTTTTAACTTAATTGGTATATCATCACATTAAGTTGTTTTTAGCGTTATCAGTTGCAACAAAAGTGGAAATAACTTTCTCTGTCTATGGGTATTATCAAGACATATTTATACAACAAGATGATGGAAGACTTCCTCTCTTAGATTTTGGTTTGCTTTGTCGAAAAAGATGTTTTCAAGCGCATAGATAATGAAATTATACTTCAACATTTTCATGGTATTAAAACCCGTAAAATGGATTTACTCCATTTGTCGTCAAGTTCAACTATTTCAGTAAATAATTGTAATTAACAATTAACAACTCTTTGTACTATATATTAAATTCTTTTTATTTTTATCGTTATTTTATAGTATTGAAAGTGTTATGTGTTGTATAAGTTCATATTATTCATTGTCATTTTTCACCATTAATGTGCTAGTGTGCCCCCACCACCCTTATCTAGTTCTGGCTCCGCCACTCCATTGTGTGTGTGTATATATATATAGGGTTTACTTCAAATGTAAAAACTCCTTAACGTGTAAAATTTGTTTATCGCGTAAAATTTGCTAATGGGTCTAATTTAATTACTAATTGGCCTAATTTAATTACTAATGGGCCTAATTTCATTAGTAGAATATCTGCCCCCTTGCCCATGCGTGTGCCCCCCTTGCCCCCCCTTCTCGGACCCGTTTTTTTTTTTTCTTTTTTTGCCCAGAATTTTTTTTTCGTGGTAACACTTTCTGCTGTGTAAGTATAACTTGCTTTTGTGCACATATAACATCTTATTGTGCAAATATAAGTTTATTTTGTGCAAACAAAATAATTCATTATGGGGTAAATAGGTAAATGTGCATATTTCAATTATAAAAATTTATAATTGAAATATGTTTAATTTATGGGTAAATTGGTAAATATGTCTGATTTTATGGGTAAATGCACTTTTTCCCGTTTTCGATACCTTTTGTGCAACTGTGAAGTGCATTTGTGGAACTGTGGAGTGCATTTGTGCAACTGTGAAGTGCATTTGTGCAACTGTAAAGTGCATTTGTGCAACTTTAATTGTGCAAATTTAAAGTAGGATACAATTGTGCAAAAGTAAGATACAATTGTGCAGATTAAGATACAATTGTGCAAATGTAAGATCATAATGTGCATTAATAAGACAAAAGATGTGCTTTTGAAATCGATGTTTTAATTTATTTTTTTTTTTACTTTTGAGAGTTTGGGTTCACCTCTCGGATAATTTAGGTTGATAGATGTAAGTTTGAAATCGATTTTTTTACGTATAAGCTTTTAAAATTAAAGTGCATAAATAAGATTAAAATGTGCATAATTAAGGTTAAAAAGTGCATAACTTAGATTATAATGTGCATGATTAACAATTTGCGATTTTTGCGCTCTTGTCTATTATGTAACCTATGTGGGATTTGAACCCACATCTTTTGTGCAAACGCACATTGCTCTACCAATGGAGCTAATAGGCTAAATTATGATTTTTATGCTAAAATAGAAGAACCTAATCGACCTAAAGCATATTGCAATAAAATTCTAAAATTCAATTAGCTCATGATTCACAAACAATTTGACAATGCTATAAACATGAAATTAGCTCCAAATCAACCCAACAACACAACCATAGCATCAATTTCAGTCAATTTGGCCGTTGGCAAAAAACCCCAAATTCTAAAGCATATCGGATTATAAATTTCCAAACTTCAATTAGATCATGATCCATAAACAATTTGACAATGCTATGAACATGAAATTAGCTCCAAATCAACCCAACAATACAACCATATCATCAATTTCAGTCAATTTTGCTTTTGGCAAAAAGCCCCAAATTCTAAAACATATCGCAATATAAAATTCTAAAATTCAATTAGCTCATGATCCATAAATAATTTGACAATGATATGAACATGAACTTAGCTCAAAATCAACCCAAAAACACAACCATATCATCAATTTCAATCAATTTGGCTTTTGGCAAAAAGCCCCAAATTCTAAAACATATCGCAATCTAAAATTCTAAAATTCAATTAGCTCATGATCCATAAACAATTTGACAATGATATGAACATGAAATTAGCTCAAAATCAACCCAACAACACAACCATATCATCAATTTCAATCAATTTGGCTTTTGGCAAAAAGCCCCAATTTCCGCTCCTAAATCAAGCCTTAGGTTTTCAATCTCAACCTAAATCATTCAAACAATCTAAATAGATGTAATAAACAAGTTTAGGGTTAGAAATCATACCAAATTCGAGTTGAAACAAGGAGAAAAATCGGGATTTCGAAGGTATTCCGAGCCAAAAGCACCGATTAGCGCTGTTGGGAGAGATGGGCTCGGTGTGGGCTCGGCTGGGCTCGAACCATGGGGGTTCCGATCTCGGGGGGTGCACCTGAGGGAGGGGGTTCGAGCAGGTGGAGGCTGGTGGCCGGAGGTGGCTCGTGGGTGGCGTGGGAGGCTGATGAGAGAAGAAGCGACGTGGGGCTTCGACTGGGCAGGGTGGGAGCGTCTGGGCTCGAACCAAGCCAAGTCAGGGCTCGGGGGGTGCGCCCAGGGGTTGGCTCGAGCGCGGCTAGGCGGTGGAGGCCGGAGGTGGCTCGACGTGGGGCTGGAGGTGGCTCGACAGGCTAGGCGGTGCTTCTACTGTTGAACGCGGTATGTTTTACGTGGGATTTGAAAATTTTACACGTTAAGCAAATTTTACACGTTAAGGATATTTTACATTTTAAAGCTTCCCTATATATATATATATATAAATCTAAAGTATATTTTTTCAATTTTATTTATAATTCATATCAATTTAAGAAATGTAACATGAACGTAATACCAAGAGTGTAACCGGAACCTCCAAAATTAATTTTTAGGGGCATGAATCAATATAATCAATAATCCATTGATAACTACTAGTAACTTATCAATTGATTGGTACTTAACCTGACCCAATTATTATCTAAAACATAACGCGCAAAATTTTGGTGGCAAAAATCAAACTTGCCAATATGGAGGAGGTAACTTCCACTAATATATACTCCTTTAATTTAATTTGTTAATTGAAAATTGACTTTTTATTGTTTAGTGACCTTTTTTATGTGTTAAATACTATACAAATTAAATATTAACTTTTTAATAATTTTATACTTATTACAATTATGTAAAAATTTATAAAAACAAATATAAAAATATTAATATTTTATATAGTTTTTATTATTTTAAAATAACATACATAAATAATAAACGATAATTTTTAATTAATAGAAGGAGTATTGTCATTTTTCATTCAAGCTTATGTAAGTTGGCCGCCCAAATATTATTTGGGATTTGCTTTGAGTAAGTTCAACACAAATTAGTTGACTAGCTATATTGATATATGAGTCAACCATTTGCATATAATGATTTATAGTGAAGTATCCACTGTCCACCATCAAAATTCTTATCTTGATCCAACTTTTTGGTAGCCACGCACACAACCTCCAAACATGCCGCTTCGGAACTCAACCCTGGCGCTGAAGCTAAGGAAGGATGAGCCAGAGCTTGTGCGCCCGGCCCGACCCACACCTAGGGAGCTCAAGCCCCTTGCGGACCTCGACAATTTGGACATCTTGGGGTATCAACAACCGGTCATCTTGGTTTATGCGGCTCCAGTAGACAAGGACGTCGACTTGAAAGATCCATCAAAGGTTATAAAGGCGGCGTTGGCAGAGGCATTGGTGTATTACTATCCTTGGGCTGGTAGGCTCAAGGAAAGCACTCCTGGCGGGAGGCTGGTTCTGGATTGCACGGCGGAGGGGGTGTTGTTTGTGGAGGCAGATGCAGATGCTCGGCTTGACCAGTTTGGGGAGGAGTCCTTGGTGCCACCCTTCCCCTGCGCCGAGCAACTCCTTTACAACAAGGCTTCGGACACTTTTGCGGTGGTTGATTGTCCTATGTTTACCATGCAGGTAATTATTTATTTATTCAATTTTTCTAACTTATAGTACCGAATTTAATTCAAAAAATCCTTTGTACCGATTTAAATTATTAATTTTATTTTGATTCAAAAAAAAAAAAAATTATTAATTTTATTTAAAATTTTTAATATTATTTTTCTAGAATCGCTTTGTTATGTGTGCAGTTCATCTTCATGATACAGATCGATTCAAATTCCTAATGTTTCAATCTATAAAATGATTAAATTTTAAAAATCTTTCTCAAACTGAAAATGTGTGTGTGTGTGTATATATATATATATATATATATATATATATATATATATATATATATATATATATATATATATATATATATATATATATATATATATATATATATGAATAGGGACGGAGTCAGGAATTTATCGAAGGGGGGGCGAAGTTTTATACAAATTGTTGATTCATTTTTCGTTAGATTTTTATGTAGTTTAGAGAAACATAACTATGATATTTTACATTAAACGTGATATATTTTAGTTCAAGACAAGGTTTTTTTAGTTCAAAACACAATGTTTTTTTATTCAAACTTGTAGGGTTTTAGTTTAAAACAATGTCATTAGTTGCTATATAGTTATTTTTCTCTTTAAAAGGAAAACGATGTCGTTTAAATTTATAAGAACATTATTTTCATCTAAAAATATATCGTTTAAAACCCACAAAGTCATATGCAACTTGTTGTTCTCTTATCGTGCAATAACGTCACTACGGGAAAACAGTGTCAATTTCGACACTTTTTATGACCAATCTCGACGTTTAAAGCGTCGCAAATTTCAATTTCGACGCTTTTTAAAAGCGTCAAAAATTCTTGCGTCACGAATGGCAAATGCCATTTTCGACGCAAAATTTCGTCGAAACCAATCTCGACGTCCAAGAGCGTTGGAAATGGCATGTTATTTTCGATGCTATAGGGCGTCGGAAATGACATGCAAATTTCGACACCGTAAAGCGTCGAAATTGGCATGTTATTTTTCAAAAAAAAAATAAAAAACGTATTTTTCTTCTTTCATCCCTTTTCATTACACATTAATTCAAATCCCTTAATTAACAAAAAAAAAACATTAACACAAATCCAATAAGCATTAGTCAAATGAATCAAGAAAACACAAATCCAATGTAGCTAAGTGTTGAGTGAATTAGCAGCAACCTTCTCAACGGCTGGTTCAACTGCAGCGGTTGATGCTTGCCCTGTTGTGCCTTGTCTGGTGCTGAGACCAATACCCGTGGGCAGCCAGCACCCTCTCGAGGAGCTCCTGGGGCACAGGCCCCCCCCTGTTGCGGGGAGATTCTCGTCGTGTGGACTAGTGTCTTCCACTTATCCTACATGTAGGATACTTCAGAAGCAACTTCGTCGGAGGCCACTGCAGTACAATCATGTGTGGATCACATTTGTTCAAGCAGAGAAAGAGCATGAAGAAATCAGACTCAACAGATGCATTCGTCGAAAAGGAAGATCTCAGTGTACCTGTGCTTGTCAGTTGTCACCAAGGAAGCTCTCGTTTTGAAGAAGTATCAAACCAAGAGATCGCTAATCAATGAACTGAGTAAATTCCCTGTTAGAATTGCAAGAAACAAAACAGGTTATGTGTGAATAGATCATCTGCTAACACTGCAATCCAAGTCGCATAAACTCCATTTTTCTTAACACACATCAACATAACATAATGTGACACACTATGAGCAAGCTTATGATACTAACTAGAAAGAAAATGATGCAATCCAGCACCAAGATTCATCACTTGCTACTCGAATGTGACAGACTCAAACACAATACTCAAACAGTGCAGAAACACAGTGCAAGGGAACTAGGGTTACAGAGATAAGTAAGAATGTAAACCAAATCCTTTATTTTCATACCTCATTCATTTGACCTTTTCAGCTTCAATGGATTTTCCCTCTCCGTTCATACCCGGGAAGTGAGATATCCAGTGCAAAGTATTTTCCATTTTGGAGGGATTTAAACATAGGATCTGAGATCAAAAGCTGAATGATTAGGCCTATGCTTGTTTATTAATTACCTTACTAATTTGAGCCTTTCCTTTAATAATCTTAGACAACAACACAGATGGAAGTGATTTGATTTCTCAGTTGTCACTGTCATCAAATCCATAAATCTAGAAGTATACAAAGTCATCAACCAACAGTAGAACAAAGGCATATCAAACTCAATAAAGAGCTTTATTCGATTCATTCAAGTGTTGGAGATAATGAAAGCAAAACAACATATAGTTGTAAGCTACCTTGACACGAGAGTTCATTGATAACAGTTTGGTGAGCTAATCAGGCAGATGCGGAAAGTCATGCAACGATCCATTCTTGTGAAATTCATAAACCAACAGGTGTTGTCCATGCTCTGAGCAGTACCTACAAGTTTGGTTATATTTGGGTGATTAAACTGCGAGATACTGGCAACAATCACGGTGAAGTCCTCTGGATAGATAGAAATGATAGTTGAATCAATCTTTTTGATAGCAAGCACCTACCAAGAACAACATTAACATAGTTAATATTAATTATTTATTTTTTTAAAAAAAAAGAGAAAAATAAACCCTAGCCAACAGAGAAGGATGTTTTTCAGGAGGTGCACGGGTAAATTACCTTAAACCATATGTTATGCTGAAAGCAAGGAGAAAAAACATAATCAACTGGACCTGAGAAATATAAGAGTGAAAGCATAGGCAATCTATTAAGATCAGTGTAGCAACAATAGAAAGATTCAAAGGTAAAAAAATATTTTACTTCCAAACAAGAGGGAAAATAGTTTGCTACAAATTATCTGAACAGAAGGAGAAAGATAAGTCCTGGACGGTGTTTAGTAAGATTAATTGATTATACCCTCAAGATTGAGCTAATTTCCATTTTCCACTCAAGGGACAAAAACAAGAATAGTTTTGTTAGAGAGAATTCTGCAAATAAGGATGGAAAGATATCATG
The DNA here is from genome assembly GCA_037127255.1 of Persicaria tinctoria. Classification (NCBI taxonomy): domain Eukaryota; kingdom Viridiplantae; phylum Streptophyta; class Magnoliopsida; order Caryophyllales; family Polygonaceae; genus Persicaria; species Persicaria tinctoria. The sequence continues at coordinate 39,899,519 of JBANSL010000006.1, forward strand.
GAACAAGCCACTTGCAACTTTTAAACAAGGAAAAAAAATCAAGGTTTAATTAGGGCAGGCAACGCTATGAGAGAGGCTTGACAAGCAGTTTCTTCTTGTTGTCCATGGCTGTGTTGCCAAGCAGTTTTAGTCCTTTTCAAATGAATCAACTCAACCCTAGTTAAAACATAGGGAAATTTACATAAAACCACCCTTTAAATATAGGAGTTTTCACTTAACCACCCTTTAAATTTAAAATTACAGAAAACCACCCATTAAAAGGTATTTCATTACAACTCACCACCCATTTATCTATTTTCACTAATTTATCATTAAATATACTATATTAATATTTATAAACTCAAATTTGATTATAAATATATTCAAATTTTGAATTTGGCTTGATTATATTTTAGGGGTCATTTTATTTATTCTTTTAAAAAATAATAAATATATTCTAGAATTATTATCTTAATTTAGATTTGAAAATATTTATAAATTTTGAAAATATTATGTAAATTACTCTTATTTATTCATACTATAAATATTTTAAAAATATTATTATTTATTTATATATAGTTTAAATATTTTTGTTCAATAATTATCTTTGAAAGAATTAAAAAATGTCTATTGTTATATTTAAGTTATATGATTAATTGATAGACTATTTTTTTTTAATTTGAGGAAAAATTCAGGTGAATGTGAATTCCCTCATATATATATAAAGTTTTTATATGAAAAAAAAGTTATATATTTAAAAAAAATTAATATTTTTCAACCTACAAGATGAGTTTAATCCATTTTATTTGTTATAGATAAAAAAATTCTTTCCCTAATTTAAAAAAATTAGGCTATCTTTTAATCTTATAACTTAAATATAATTATAGAATTTTTTAAATATTTAACAAATTTTAATTATTGCACGAAATATTTAAAATATAAATAAATGATAATTTTAAGGTTATTTTTAACTTTATAAATAGAAATTATGATTTCTAATCATATTATAAAGAAAATAGTAGTTTACATAATTTTTAAAAAGTTATAAACATTTTCAAACATAAATTAAGATAATAATTCTAGGCTATATTTATTTTTTATTTTTTAAAAATAAAAAAAATGATCTCTAAAAATTAAACAAGCCCTTAAATTCAAAATTTTAATATATTTATAATCATATTTGAGTTTAAAAATATTAAAATATATTATATTTAATGATAAATTAGCTAAAATAGATGAATGGGTGGTGAGTTGTAATGAAAGACCATTTAAAGGGTGGTTTTCTGTAATTTTAAATTTAGAGGGTGGTTAATTGAAAACTCTCTTGTTTAAAGGGTGGTTTTCCGTAAACTTCCCTAAAACATATGATTCAACTGCACCAATAACGACAATAAGCACATGATACCACATAGAAATATATAAGCAAACACAAAGATAAAAACAGCAAGAAGACTGACACAACATAGAATATTTATGACCAGCGGTAAGATATAGGCTTCGAAATTGATTAGAGTCCCCAAAAGCCCTAAGCAACAATGAAAATAGATCAGACATCAAGATTATAGTGTTATAAAATCTTGATGCCTTCCATAGAAGATGAAAGCAACCTCTTTAGCAGCTTCTAAAAAGGCAGCTTCATCTGGAGATTCAACCTCATAAAATGTTTCCCTTATCATCCAAGCCCCACTCTGTTTCCTGCTATACATTAAGAACAAGGACAGAACCAAGGAAACATGCAACCTTACTTAACTTGATATAGAAATATGATACTGCTATTGTTCCAAGAAACTTTTTCTGCATATATATGTTCAGATAAATAGAATAGAATAGAGAGCTTTCACAAGAGGCCAAATGAAATCATCCATTCAGAAGAAGCACTTCCATTAGGATAAGGTTTTGAAGAAGTCAAATGTTGAGCAATTTAAAAGGATTAATCCCTGTGAATGAGTCAGTCTTATGCAATATTCTATAGAAGAGGCAAGGTCGAAGACAACTCAAGCTTTTGACTATGCTTTATAATAAGAGTGATGGAGAGATGAATTAACTTAACTTTCCACAACTGAAATATGTGATACAGATACCCGTCCAGCAATTTTAAAAAGCATAGCATGAAGAAGGGGGAAAAAAGAAGGTATTCAAGACTTACCTCATCGAGTCCTTTGCCACTCTTAACAGATACATGAATGGCTCCTTCAGGACTCGTCTTTAAATAACTCATTAGATCAGAATCAGTTTCATCAATTCCTTCAGGTGTGGAGACCGTTGAGGACTCTTCCAAAAGGTCACATTTAGAAACTACATCAAGCCAAAGATGATTGTTGAACCTCTCTTTCAGTTCGTTGTATGTTATGAACTGCATATTGTAAGCACTTCAAGTAAGATTTGTACCACGGAATATGAAAAGGACAAACTGAGTTTATCTTATACTAACCATTTCAAAGCATATTATAGCAATCGAAAAGTTTGCAATTATCAACCAACATCAAGAGGTGAGAGCTAACATTACATAAGTACGGAGTTCTAAATCTAATCCCTTAAATAACCTCAATTCGCATAGGAGCTTCATTAAATCCAAAACATCCTCAAAGATCAGAGTCAAATGTACAACACAATCAAAAGGGAAATCTCACAAGATGCATTGGAGCCAAGTGAGCGACCACTTTGCCGCATAAAAAGAGCAAAAAAAAAAAAAAAAAAACCTTGGCAAATTAGAAGGGAATATAAAATACTTGATCAGAAGGTGATGTACCACATTCTCCTATCAAATCATGGATAAAAAGAACAGCAGTTGGAAGATGTGAAATGACGTCAAGTGTATGCCTTTCCAAATTATTCCTGTCATCTTCAAGGTAAATAAGAGGTAAAAATTAGTAAATACTCCAAGAATATATAGAAGGCAAAACATATACAACATTCAACTCCAGTTCTATATCTCAATAGTAAACACAAGCAAACAGTTCTCTTACCATCATGCCTTGTTAGCAGGCCAGGAGTATCTGTTACCTGTAGCAATGAATGAATAAGCATATAAATAGTGCATTTACAAATACAGAACAGCTAAAAAGCAAAGTCATATATAATATAGCATCAAAATCTCAAACAAACAGACCTAAAAACGCCGAAAGTTATATACAAGCGCTAAAACTTAAGTTGACTATGAAAACGGCAAAAGTTATACACAAGCGCTAAAACTTAAGTTTTAGCGCTTGTGATAATTTTAAATGAGCCACTTCAAAACTTTCTCCCAAGTTAAATTTCCCACCAATTACATGATCCATGATTGAAGCTCTAGGGACAGCCAGAACAAGCTTACACACAAGAAATGCAAGCTTGCACATTTTCCTCTTGAATCGCAATTAAACTGACGTCCTTGCGGATAGAACTTCCAAAGTAATACCCAAGAGTCTACCTCATTTCAGTTTAGAGAATATATCCAGATTTTCTAGTCTTTCCTTTCATAAAATCTCCCAACTCTTCAATCATAGTGTACAGACATAACACACAACCTAATCAAAATGAATTCCACTACACCTAGAATAATAGTGTACAGGCACACAACCTATCAAAATGAATTCCAATACACCAAGATCTAAAACCTACTAAACTAAGAAGAATCGTATAAAATGAAATCCTCACACGAAACAGATTGCTAAAATCCCTAACTTTAAGATACAACTCCCAATTAGTTAGAACTCACATAAAAAAAGCACTTCAACATAAGAGGCAAAGCATACACAGAGAACATTTACACAACGCTTTCAATGCACATAAGAAATGTAAGCAAACTATAAATATCAGGTGAAGCTCATATTCTCCAAACAATTTTTGCTAAAAATCAGAAACATGAACAAGCAAACTACAAATATCAAACAAGTAATTTAAATGTACCTCAAAATCTTCACCAGATGATAAGGATTTCCACAAATCAAGATGATAAGGATTTCCACAAATTAATAGTTGATTCTAGTGGACTTTTTGGTATGTCATACTCGATTACCAATAGAAATCGCAAGTGAGGGTTTCTGAACACAACGCGATGACTTTAGGGTTCCTGAAGAGTACGAGATCTGAAGACAATGAGAGAAGAGGATTACCGTAGGTGAGGAGGGACGACGGAGAGGGACTACGAGATCTGAACATAATTATGAGAAGAACGGAGAGGGACGGCGGATGTGAACCTCGATTTTGCCTTCAACCTCCTGATTTGAGAAATTGATTCGCCTCAAACCTCCTAATTTGAGCCTTGTATCTCGAATTCGCCTCCAAATATCTCGAATTCGCCTCCAACCACAGGTGAGAAATCACACCTCCTGATAGCGTTTGAGTCAAGAGGACCTTCGATCTAAGGGTTTCGAAGCTTCTGTACGTAAGAGGGGGGCGTGGTGTTCGGGTCAGGAGAAGCCGGTGGTGTTTTAATATTTTACTCAAACGATTCTCGACGATCTATGGTGTCGAGAATGTGTCAATCTCGACGTCTAAATACGTCAAAAAATTTCGACAACTAATTGCGTCGAAAATTATCGACGTTATTGAAAACCGTCGAAAACAAAACGTCGAAAAATATCATTTTTCCTGTAGTGCGTGTAACAAGAAATAATACTTTAAACTTGCATAATTTCTTATATAATTATCGAATTTAGTAATATTTTTTTTTTGGTATAATCGAATTTAGTAATATAACCTCTTGTTTCGAAGCTCTTAGGTTGAATTACATTACCAAAATATGAAATTAAGTAAAATATAAAAAGTATCATGATTTATTAAAAGACATTTGAAATAATTAATTTGTGTTTAACTTTCAAACAATCATAACTTTTTACTCGGTTATCGGATTCAGGCTTATAATATATCAAAACGAAGCTATCGACGAGTACAACAACTATAGGTAATTTGTCGGATGAAAGGGGGGGCGAATGCTCCCGCTTTCCCCCCGCCTAGCTCCGCCTATGTATATGAATAATATAGAATTAAACAAGTACATGGCCACATTGCGCAGGTGACTCGTATGTTATGCGGAGGGTTTATAGTCGCCTTCAACTTCAGTCACGTAATGAGCGACGCAATTGGCGTAGTCAAATTCCTAAACACCGTCGCTGAAATCGCCCGAGGGGGATCTACCCCATCCATCCTCCCCGTGTGGCGACGAGGGCTCATGGATGCGCGGGACCCTCCTCGGGAGACCTGCACCGGCCCTATTGACGAAGATCAACATCACATACCCAGCGATGACTCCCAAGACGATTTGGTGTGCCGCACCTTTGTCTTTGACGACAAAGAGGTTGCGGCCTTGCGTGCTTGCGTCCCGCAACACCTTCGGCCCTGCACCGATTTCGAGCTCGTCTCCGCCTGCATTTGGCATTGCCGCACCATCGCCCTGCAATACCGACCCGATGAAGAAGTCCGCTTGGCATTTTCTGTCAACATTCGGGACAAGTTGGACCCTCCACTTCCGAGCGGCTACTACGGCAACGCGTGTGCCGTAGCTATAGCGGTGTCCCCCGCAGGGGAAATTTGCAACAACTCGTTTGGTTACACCGTGGAGCTTGTGAAGAAGGCCAAAGGAGCTATGACGGAGAAGCACGTCGTGGAGTCCTTGGTGGACCTTGCGGTTGTAAGAGGGCATAGTCTCGCGTCCATGCCGAATACCTACAACATGTCCGATGTATCATCGAGGATATTCGGGTTTCCAAGCGTGGACTTCGGGTGGGGGAAGCCCGTGTATGCAGGCCCACCCGATAATGGCTTTGTTTCTCATTGTTTTAGCTTTATTATGGCATATCGAAATGGAAAGGGGAAGGTGGTGTCGGTGTCTTTGCCGGTCGATGCCATGGACAGATTCGTCAAGGCGTTTGGGAGTTTTTTTATGATGGATCCGGCACTCTAAATAACATATTTTGTCTTTGTTTCAAAACGAGGTCATATTGATTTGATCTAAATCTTTAATAATATCGGTGCTAGCACAAAACTCAGGGTTAAATATCCAATTTTTTTTGCAAAAAGATTGGGTCTAATCAATGTTCTTCTTTCTTACGGGAAAGGGGCTGATAATGATATCGGACCCTAACCAAGTCAAAGTGGTTGTCTATTTTACAGTAAATTAGTTCCTATTTTTATTTTTATGTACACTTCTTTTCACCTCTCTCCCTACCTAATGAATAGGATTTCAAGTTATACCCAGTTTTATTTTCTGTAATATAAATACTTTAGTTTTGAGTTGAATGTAGTGAAGGGAAAGTTTTCTCAGCCATTATGCTTATGTTAGGAGTAATTCATACTTCCATCTATAATTGGGCAATGGACAATCTAATTAGTTGGGCAATAATGGGAGGCGATGATGGTCTAGATTTTTCTAGCAAATTAAGTAGTCATGAAGTGTTAAGATTATTCTAGAATAATTAGTCTTGAACTTGATGTAAGTGGGAGATAAATAGGACTAGGGGCATCCACTTCTAAGCAAGTGGTGTGTACAAGAAGTGAGACGTGAGTTTAGTGCGTGGGTGTGTAAGTCGGTGTTATACCGTAAGTTGATTGGTAAAGTGTGAGTCCAAAAGAGTGGTGCGTTGGTGTTGTACAAAATAAATTTATACATTAATACAAGGTTTCGTTTGTAAGGAGAGTTTTTCCATCTGAGTCTCACACGTGATCAAGTGATTAACTATCTATTTTTCCCCAACAATTTATATGCCAATATAACTTTTTGAAAAGATATCACACAATCGCCCCGTTAATGCATCCGACAACGAAGTTATTTGTCATGGGCTACAGGGATGTTGAAGATAGATAGAATAGGAGATTTTCATATCTAAGAATCGCTAAACCAACTCGTGTTCCATATCCCCTAAAAAGGTAAATATATAGATGTTGACTAAAAGCTAAAGGAATAACAAAAGCACAAGACCAAACTAGGGATCATGTGTGAAAAGAACTGTATCCCTCCACTAAATCCTACCACTATATACGTCCACCCACCGTATCAATGATGACACAAAACCGATTGGAGGCCTCTTGGTCTTGGATGATCAGTATTCTAGAAAAGCATGACTAGCCATATATATCAATATATATAAGGCCCAAGAACCATCCTCGTCTAATCTTCTAATTTATTCCGATACAAAACTAACGCGACGCGACTACTTAATACTCCGTAGTCCGTACTCGTAGTTTACATGTCTCAATTAGAATCAAAAAGTTTCACCAACGGAATTTTTTTTCAAAATATTTACTAAAAAATAAATAATTAACAAAATATTCAAGTTTGAAAATATTTACAAAAATATTTTTTTTTTTTGCAGACTTATCAGAAAAACGTGGTCTCATAGCGCTTTTTATTCACAAGGTGGAAAACCTAAAATTGGAAAAAAAAGATGATAAAAAATCAACAAAAGAAACGCGGGTTTATTATCTATATCTATATAAACCGTTAATTTAGAAGAGTTTAGGTTGACGTGTCAACCTTAGAGTAATTTTAGGAGTCTTGACCAATAATTTTTTTTTTGCCATTTTCTTTTATTTTCTTTAGTTCTAATTTTTTTCTTCTTTTTCCTTTAATTCTCTTTTTGATTTAGTTTTACTAACTATTGGGTTTAATTCAAAATATTTATCTTAGCCTAAATTATAATTTTAGTAGTTTTTTTTCTAAAAAAACAATAAACTCTTAATTTAGAAGAGTTTATGATGACGTGTCAAGGTTAGAGTAATTTTAGGAGTCTAGACCAATCATTTTTTTTTGCCATTTTCTTTGATTTTCTTTATTTCTAATTTTTTTCTTCTTTTTCCTTTAATTCTCTTTTTGATTTAGTTTTACTAACTATTGGGCTTAATTCAAAACATTTATCTTATCCTAAATTATAATTTTAGTAGTTTTTTTTTTCAAAAAAAACAATGTGATTAATTCAAAACAAAAAATTAATAATAAGAAAACATAAAATTAATATTGGTAATCTATATCTATATATATATTTTTTAATCGTTTTCTCAACACATGAGTTTAATTTAAAATATTTAATTATTTGAACTTTTACAATTATATTATAATATTAATTTAATATATTAATAAGATTTTATTTATAAAAAATCGTGCAATGGCGTGGAGTTACTTTTATTTCAAACTAAATTGCGGGGGATGAGAAATTTTTTACACTAGATACCGCGTCTCTGTTTTTTTTTTTTAAGGAAAATTGAAAATAGGAGAAATCAGAGAGAGGGATGTCGCTGGCTGGGGAGGATGAGAAGCCAAGCCGCCGGAGCCCGGAGCTCGCTGGGAAGGAGTAGCAATCAGGCCGCTTCCCTTGCCCGCTCCGCCCCGATCTCCGACTAGAATCAGGCCGCCGGAGCCCTCGTCAGCGGCGGATGCCTCGAGCCCAACTCCCAAATCTTCCGGCTCGTCTCCGATCAAAGGCCGCCTCGTGGCGAGGCTTGCGAAACCGCCCATCTTCGATTGAAGCCCGTCTCAGATAGAAGAGGAAGGCGAGGCCGCAGATCCGATCGACGCTCGCTTACTCTCTCCTCCTCCGGTGGCGCTCGAGAGGTCGGAGATTGCATCCGGTGGCTGCCCGAAAATCGTCTCCTCTCTCCTCCTTCCCAGCGACCTCCGGGTTCCGGCCTCGCCTCCTTCCACCGGATCCGGCGTCTCCTCCTCCCTCCGTCCTCTCCTCCTCCTCCTCCGGCGTGAGGGCCTTCCTCTCTCCCCGACCCTGTATTCAATTTTTGTTTTTTTTTAATAAAAAAGAGAGACGCGGTTCTGCACCGCATTTCTAATGTTAAAAAAATAAAATATTACATATTACATCTCGAAATAAAATTAGCGTTCCTTTTGTTAATTTGAAACCGCGTTTTTCTGATAAGTCTTCAAAAAAATGAATATTTTTATAAATATTTTCAAAGCTTGAATATTTTGTTAATTATTTAATTTTTAGTGAATATTTTGAAAAAAAATTCTCACCGACGAGTTATTAATTTATTATTATTGATATAAATAGTGCCAAAACTTCATCACACTATGCTAATAAAATCCCTTTTACGAGCGTAAACCCCTGATTGAGAATCCAAATGACCCGAGGAAAAACATCAGCCATCAGATATAGTAGTCAAATAATATCAACAAAAATAAGCCAGATCATCCAATGACAGTATGACATACGGAGTAAATATTAGGATGAGTAATGGAAAGGTTGTATTAGAGTATATGTGTAAATAAGTATATCATAGTGTTACATTTGTATAAATCTAGAAGGGTATTTTAGTAATTATGTCTTAGGCAGAGTTAGGGGCAACAACTATCTAAGCAGGTGAGGATCCCGTGGAGTTGAACTCCGTGAAGTTGGTATGAATACCCAATAGAAATGCATTAACCCTAAAAAATAAATTAAAAAATGGCTAAAGACATTTAAATCTAAACCATTTATTTATAACTAAGTGGTTAGGATTTAACCAACTCCACATGGAGTTATTTTACCAACTCCATGAGATCCAAAGTGAAACCAGAAGATGTACGTTCTTCATTGTAACAACTTTTCTAAATCATCAATTATGTACATCCGGTTAGCTTCTTCTTCTCTCTCATCTTGTTTCCTCCTTGCTACGTTTGATCATGGTATCAGATCCAACATCATGGATCAATCGGTTTGACATTTTGGTCTCAGTTGATTTTGAGATTTCTTGGTTTCTTGCTGTTGTTGGAATACAAGTAATCCATGGCAAGCCATATGGATTTTGTGAATCTTGAGTGTATAGGAGAAGCAATGTCTGATAATATATTGTTCTAATGATCTTCTTGCTCTCCCGAATTCTAATAATTCGGGAGCTCGATTCATCCTTGTTTGGTTTGGGGAAATAATTTTCTTGGTTGGAGTCGGGTTGTTTGACTTGAGCTAGGAGCCAAGAACAAATTGGGATTTATAGATGGAAGTTGTTCGAAGGTTTTGGTTGTTTAAGGATTTGCATAGACGGGTCTGAGCTGATTACATAGTTCAGTGTTGGTTGCTGAATTCTTTGGAATCAGGGATTTCTGCAAGCTTACTATATGTCAAGTCATCCAAGCAGTTGTGGGATGAATTGTAGGAACGGTATGGACAGATGAATGTGCCTTTGATCTTTTAGTTGAAGAGGGAGTTGGGGTCGATTATGAGAGATAATAGCTCGGTTGCTGAGTATTTCAACAAGATCAAGAATATTTGGGATAAGTTATCATGTGTGTAAGGGTTGCTTGAATGTACTTGTGGTGCAATGGCGATGTGCACGTGTGATTTGGTCAAGGAAGTGCTGGATACAGAGGCAAGAAATAGGGTTATGCAGTTCTTGATGGGACAAGGTGATGAGTTTGAGGGTGATAGGAATAATATATTAGCTGTCTACAATAAACAAGGTGTACTATGTCATTCAGCGGGTTGAAGGTTCCTTTGAGATCAGTAGCATAACAAACCATGGGTGAGAACACTGCTTTAGCTACTAACAAAGGTTATCAACAATCTAGGACAAGGCAGTTTGAGAAGAAGAATTCCAGAAGGGATAAGAAATATAGGTTATCATTATCACATGAAGGGTCATACGATTGAGAGTTGTTTTAAGATTCAAGGTGTGCCCGATTGGTATAAGAATCTTAAAGATCCTAGCTTCAATGGTAAAGCTAACAATGCTACTACTTCTTTTGGCCACTTGTCAGGATGATTACTTTGAATGTGCTTATTCATATTATATCCCAAATTGTTCATCATTTCATAACCCCATGAACAATATCGACAAAAATCATATAATAATCATTATCGGGAATTCTTTCTTCATGCCGGAAATGTCTCGAAAACAAGAAATCACGAAAATTTGTAGTTGATATTTCTTCATTTCTATTTTCCATTGAACATTTGATGAGATGTAAAATTTGAAGAATTTTAAACTTACAAGAGAGTTGGAGATCTATGTAAAAAATTGGGAATGTTTAAAGGTATTTATAGAGATCAACTGTTAGAATTCACAACGGCTAATTAACAACTAATCCCTTGAAAATAAAAACTCTCTTGAAAAAAAACTCTCTTCCGGAGCCCGTCAATCTCGTCTCCCATGGCGAACGAGCAATCAACAACTGATCACTGAATGGCCATCAACGCTAGCTAAATAATACTCTCTTCTGGAGAGGAATAAACACTCTCCTATGGAGAGCCTCTACTTGTAAGTTATTTCATGATTGAATCCCACGGGGTGGTGTAATTTTCCCCCAAATTCATCTTCATTCATGGCTGCTTCGCTTCAGCCGGACCCAATCTCCTCAATCTTCAGCGTTACGAGTGCTTTGGTCCTCGTGCCTCTTCGCTCTCGCTTCTTCTGAGGCCAAATCCCAGGCTGTGGAAGAGCAATCTTCTCTCCCTGCTTTCGTCGGTTGGTGGCGCTCGCCGCGGTTCGGCCTCCCAAACCCTAGGTTCGAACCCGCCAGCCTCAATCATCTCCTCCTTCCTCTGATTGGGTTGGTTTCTATGCTTCTTTTGGGAGTCAAGCTCCTACTTTATCGATCTCGACCTCCATCTAGGGGTTTAGACTCCATCTTCGTTCTCGTCCGGATGCGCTTCAGACTTGCTTTCAATCATCGATTCCGGTTGTGCTTTGTCGTCTTGCAGGGCTCTCCGGTATTGGGCTCGACGGTGTACTCGCTTCAGGGCTGCCTCTTTCTGGTCATCGACGTCCGCTCCGTGTCTCCATTTGCCGGCGGTTCTGGCAGGGTCTTGCTACTTGCCATCTCCCATGATGCGGAGGGATGGCTCGTGTAACCATTCCGGAATGGCTCACCGGAAAGGACTTGTGGGTAGTACCCATAGGTCCCGGTTCGAACCCCGGAATGGTTGCTCTTTATTTACCTATTCAAGGGATGGCTCGTGTGGACGTAGGCTTCTTTTAGGCTCGTATCGCCCAAAGTTTGGGCCCGATCCATGTTCTTTGGGCCCAAGGCAAATCCTTGGGCCCAAATTCAGCTTGAAAATTAAATAAATAATAAAATAATAATAATAAAAAATTAAATAAAGTAATACTCCTTCCGTCCAACAATATATGGACTTTTAGATGTAAATTTTTGTCCAACAATAGATGGGCTTTTAGGTTTTCTAGGTAAAAAGTTGTAATGATTTGTATTGTTTATGTGTTGTTGACTTTTTAAAATAATTTGATTGGTTAAAATGTGTAGTGGGTGTTAAAAAATAATAAAATTTATGAAAAAGTGAGTGAAATGGTGATGTTTTTTTAAAAGTAAGGTGTTTTATTAAAACTTGTGCAAAATGCTAAAAGGCAATGTATTTTTAGACGGAGGGAGTATATATTATGTAAATACATCCGTTTGATTAAATCCCGAAAGGGTTTCCCATTGGGGTTTGTGTAAATCCCACTTGGGTTTTTGGTGCATTCGGTTCAGGCTTTATGTGTCTCTACGTTTGGCGTGACTGGATTTCTTCTCCGTTTGATGGGGTTCTGGCAGTCGGAGTCGGGTAGACCTGGGCAAACGCGGGCCGGCCCGTCCCGCCGGCCCGCGAAATTGGACAAGCTTGGGTAGGGGAAAAAGCCCATGCAGGCCGCTAGGCCCGGCCCGTGCCCACAGCGGGAACGAGATTGGGTAAGCTAATCTGCCTGTTGTGGGTCGCTAGGCCCGTAACGGGTACCCGCTATTTTTTTAATATATATAAGTAACTATATTTACTATTTTTATTACATATATATACTATTTTTATTACATATATATACTATTACATATATAAGTAACTCAATCCCGTTCCCGTTGAGTTAATTACTGTTTTTATAAGTAACTATATTTACTATTTTTATTACATATATATACTAATTAGTAAATCTAATAGTTACTGTTTTTAATATTAACTAGTATAGTTACTAATATATATGTAAATTTTATTAGATTTATTAGTAACTATATAAACAAGAACTATATATAGTTACTATATTACTGTTTTTATTACATATATATACACTAATTAGTGAATCTAATAAAAACAGTAACTAACTATGTGTATATATATAATAATAATAATAATAATAATAATAATAATAAAACCTAATTAGTATATCATTAGTAAGAAAAATTGATTAGATTTGCGGGTACCCGTGGGCTACCCGCACCCGCATACACGGACGGGCTTGGACACGACTTCTAACCCGTTAAGCGGGCTTAGCCCGGCCCGCGCCCGCATCAACGGGATAAAATCTCGGGTAAAGCCCGTCCCAAGCCCGGCCCGCACCCGCGTTTGCCCGGGTCTAGAGTCGGGATAGGTTGGGGGTCGAGTTAGTGTGTATCGAGGCGTCTTCTTTCTCCAGAAGAATGTTTCCTTGGAGGTTTGTCTTCACTGCCCACAGGTGACTCCTGATGTGCCGCTGACCTTCGTCTCTGCTTTAGGGTGGTGCTTGGCTTCGTCCTTCGTCTACGTCCTCATCTTGTTTCGGTTTAGTTGTATTTAGTTTCGTTGTTGTAGAGCTCTTGCCTGTATTTTGCACCAACTCTGTATTTTTATGTTTGCTTATACGGTTTTCCGTTTGCTGATTTGTTGGACATCGAGGTTCAGGTATGTCTGACATCGAATTTTTTTCTAATAAAAAAAATTTCACAACAACTATATTGTACGAAGGAAAATATAACTGTTTTTTAGGCAAAAATGCATAAAACCACCATTTATTCATTGTTGTTTGCAAATAACCACCCCTTATTAAAAAAATTTCAAATTACCACCCATTAAATACAGGTTGGTTGCAACTAGCGACACATACAATTTTCTTGTTAAACCTCGCTTAATTTAATATGAAAAGACAATTATACCCCTATTATTTAATGTTTCATTTTTAGTAAAAAGACAATTATACTTCTCTCTATTGCTTGATTTTTCAAATATTACTATTAGACCTGTCAAACGGGTCATTCAGGTCGGGTTCAGGTCGGGTCACTTCGGGTCTCGGGTAAAACGGGTTCCGGGTATATTCAGGTTGACTCGAACCCGTGTTTGACCGGGTTTCGGGTCATTTCGGGTCGATTTTGGGTTTGTCAATTTTTTCTTTTTTAAATTAAAAAATCATGATTTGATAATTTTGGATAATTTTAAAATTCTAAAATTAAAGACGGTGTTCATAAATTTTAGTGTTTGTAATTATATACTATATCTGATCTAAAATATTTCATTTTTATTATTTTTCTTAATTTTTAATAAAATGTAATAATATATAAATATCAAAATTTTAAATAATTTTTTTAAAATTTAATATTTTATATAAGATTACATCTTATTAAAAACATTTGATTTTTATTATTTCATGTAATTTTTATAAAATGTAATAATATATAAAATATCAAAATTTTAAATATTTTTTAAAAATAATTTCATGTAATTAGTAATAAGCATAGAATTGTTTTAATATTTTTTAGAATTTTTATCTTCTTTAAAAAATGTGTTGAAAAATAAAAAATAAAATACTATCGATCGGATGGAGTTGGACTTGTCAAAACACAACCCGACCCGGCGACCCGACCCGACCGACCCGAAAAATTTCCGACCCGAACCCGAAAATTTTGACTCAAATTTTTTTTTTCCGACCCGAACCCGAAAAGCCCGAAATTTTCCGGGTAATCTGGGTTTCGACCCGGTGACCCGATTGACCCGGTAATTTTGACCCGATTTTCCCGATTGACCCGGTTGATTTATAATAATATATAATTAATTTTTTTTTTATATATAATTAAAATTTATCACAAAATTATCAAATCTTGATTTTTTTAATTTAAAAAAAAAAATTGACAAACCCGAAATGACCCGAAACCCGGTCAAACCCGGGTTTGAGTCAACCCGAAATACCAGAAATCTGTTTTATCCGGGACCCGTTTTACCCGACTCGAACCCGACCCGAATGACCCATTTGACAGGTCTAGATGGAGTATTACACAATACAAATAAATATAAAAGTTGATTTTAAAATGAAAGATCAAGTGATTCTAATTATAAAATGTAATAAATTGGAATCTTCATAAAAAAATTTAATCATATATAATTATAAATCAATCGGATCAATCAGGTCACTGGGTCAATCGGGTCAAAGTTACTGGGTCAATCGAGTCACCGGATCGAAACCAGATTATCCGAAAAATTTCCGAGTTTTCGAGTATAATTGTCTTTTCATATTAAATTAAGTGAGGTTTAACAAGAAAATGAGTTTGGATGATTAGTTGCAAACAACCTATATTTAATGGATGGTTATTTAATAATTTTTGAATACCATGAATAATGGATTTTATTCACTTTCGCCTTTTTTTATATGAAAAAAACATCCGTCCTAATGGGTCGACGCTCCGACGGGTTCGAATTAGGTCAACCCTAACCCGAATCTGCCGACCAGCTGACCCTTCGACGGTTCGACCTATTCGATCTTGACCCGTCGAGTTATGGATCCGCCGGGTCCATCGTCCATGACCCGTGGTTAATCCGTGGTCAGGAGACTCATGAGTGAGGACTCTCTCTCCCTCTCCCTCTCTCGCGCGCGCGCACGCCTTGATCTGTTTTCACTCGAATGTGTTTCTCGGTCGAATCTCTCGATCAAAGTTTCTCTTATTCCAATCTTTGTAACTATAGTAAGCCTTTCTGTTGAGCTTTTGAATAATTGTTGCTTCCGTTCCTTTCTAGTCTCCTGATTGCTCGGCTCCCTTGGCTGTTTAGAATTTTGGAGATTTATGCGTAGAACCCTCAATCTTAGGGTTTACTTATTCTAATCCTTATGCTTTTTCAACTGTTTATTGTTGATTTCTTGATTGCTTTCTAGAAAGGGAAAGAGACAAAGTGAAGGAGTTAGATATCTTGCTGGTGATTTGTTTAACTGAAATGAGGCCTTTTAATATTGATGACAAAGAGTAAGGGGGGGAAAGGATTGTGAATGAATTGAATTCGACTAAAATTGAAGTATTTGATTAGTTAATATGGACTGCTAAATTGAAACATGCTCCGCGCAAACCTAATTGTATTCTGATATGGATGATATATGACTTATATGTAACTAGTTTAATACCGTACAATTTAAGTACCTTGCCAATTCTCTGTTTCCTGCCACTGAATCTATATGCATCCTTGGTTCTCCTGTTGGTGAATTGAGCACCTTCTTGTTTTTCTGATTATTGACCAAGATCTTATGGGCAGTTGTGGTTATTCTTGATATCTTTGGCAACATGTTTTCTTCAACACCTGCATAAATCCTATATTTTCTTGAAAGTCAATGGCAAGCACAATCAAAGGTGGTGCTTTTCCATATTGATTTGGGTGAGATATATGATTTCCAGAATGTAATGAATAAGAAATATGTCTTGTTCTATAAGTTTTATTGAATGGAAGGTTCTGCTTTTGCAGTGAGGGGCTTAGCAGTTAGGGGGTAGCACAAGTGAGATACAATTACGTATTGTTCCAATACATGGCGACCTGGATCAAGAAATGAGGGGCCTTTGTAACAATGTTCGGGGATTGAAAAATGTAACTATTTGAAACTATTTTTTGATCTCTTCATTCACGCAATGCTATCTTCTGTTAATAATCAAGTTTGGTGATGTTCTCGCTTGGTCTGAAACCACTTTAACTTGTGCTATTGATGCATTCTTGATTTGTCTTTATAAAACTGTGTATTGGTTCTGTTGGATTGCTTTTGGAGAAACTTTAAAATGTGATGAGTGTGCTGGGTTTTTTTTTTGTATCTTCTGGTCTTCTTTCTTGAATATCTGCCTACTATTTCGAAAATTTGATTAAAGATTATGATGATTTTCCTTTGGGGATTTGCTGCTTGGATATAATGGTTAACTTTTGAGACTTCTTGTGTATGCATTTTTTTTTCCTGATCACAATCAATGGGGTATCTTTTCAACTTTTTTTAGTAGTAGTTTTTTAGTGGTTTAACATCTTAGTATGTAGCCATCAGGAGATATGAGTATGACAAACTTTGTTCTAATCCTTCACTCAATATCTTCCTTATAACTTTTGCAGTACTTAGCTAAAGAGAGCAAAAGCACAAACTGGTATGACATCGACTTTTTTTTTTTCAATGCTTGCTGAGTAAACTTAGTCTTTGCATGCCTGTTGAGTAAACTTAGTATTCACATGCTTACTGAGTAAATGACTAAACGTGCCCCCCTGTATTAGGGATTACTTGTTAAGAGATATATACCCATTACTGTTGACCTGTTTTTGTTATCTTTCTCCTTCTTTCATTTCATTTCTAGTGGAGTGAAAGAGCAAGTCAGACACAGAACAACTTAATAAGTCAATACCAATGACATAAGTTATTTCTTGACCAAAAGATTTAGGCCATGTTTATCGGTTACTATTCAAGATACTAAAATTACTATTTTTTTATTCATCTCTCTCCGCCACATCAGAATAGCATCCCTTCTTCACTTTTTCCACTTTAACAATAGCATCCCACAATCTATCTTTTTTTACCAATTCAATTTACGAATATACCCTTATATAACAATTATTTCCAACATGTTTATAATATGATTATAATATTATATTAGTATTTAATTACTAAAATTTAATTTACCAAGGAAAATATTATTTTAAAAATAATAATATTTATAAACTAAGCTATATATAACCAAATAATTTATTTTTTAAAATCAAACTTGTATACAAAATAAAATATTTTTTTTAAAATACGGTCAAACATATTCAAAATTGATGTCTATGTGTAGAGAAAAATGAATTTAGTATTATGATAATTTTTTATTTTGATATTTTTAATGTCGAAAATTAGATTTTCGACATTTTAATTGTGTCAACCAGCTCTCATCGTGACCATCCATGTTGCACCACACGTCCTTCATCCGGCCTTTCAACTCTATACCCATTATAAACATGACACGTGGCCTGCACAAAGTAAAATTGTGGAACATTTTGCCCTGACACACATCTACTTTCTCTCCAAGCATCGCTGCTTGATTAGTACCCCTCAAGCATCTCTTCTCCCTCTTTCACCAATTTTTTATTGCAAAATATTCACAAGCATCCCTATTACTGTAGCCGATAAATGTGCTCTTAGAAGCCACTAAGAGCATGTTTGACGGAACAAAAACAAGCAGGGATACTTGAGAATTTAATATTAAAAAAATGAAACAGTGGACTTAGGGATGCTTGAGCAATACCTATATAGCATCGATACTTCCAGCCTATATGCCCGGCTAAACCTGCAACAATATACTCCGTGCATCACATGCGACACATGTCACGCAGGGATTGGCTTGTAGGAGGAGAGGCTGCATGTTTGACACGTGTGATCTGATGGACGGCCTAGATTTGAGCTGGAATGAATTTGTTTTACATATTAAAATCAATATTTTCATAATAAAAATGTAAAAAACATAAAAATAAAAATTACCATGATACTATATTTATTTTTATCTACATGTAGACATCAATTTTGAATATGTTTGACTATATTTTTTTTTAAAATATTTCTCTTTGATTATTAATATGCAAAATATTATCCGAAAAATTGATTTATAATTATGAAAGAATTTAAAACAATTAATAATGTAAGAAATGAAATAATTAATCATTAAAAAATATTTTTTAATATTAATTTTCAATAATAATAAATGAATATAATAATGTAACCGAGAATTGAAATAATTGTTGAGGAAGGGTATATTTGTAAATTAAGTTGGTATGAAAAGATGAATTTTGGGATACTAGAGATGTTATTGATAAAGTGGGAAAAATGAGAATGAGATGATGCTAGGATGATGCGGCGGAAAGAGAATAATAAAATATTAGTATTTCTAGTATTCCTAATATCTCTTGATAAACATGGCCTAACAGAGAACCCTCTTGGTCTCTCTTGCAAAAAAGGCTAAAGCCAGCCTTTACTATGAAATATGACTGATAGATACCTAATTAGGGTAGCAATTAGGTATCTACAATGACACTCATAAAACCTCAAGCTGGTGTTAAGAACAACGTGAGGAGATTAAACAAGAGCATTGTCCAGAGTGGATTTAGTCATATCCTACATGTTGTGGTTGCACATTGTTCTGCCTCGTCCTTGTTGTCCTTTGGTCCAAATTCACCCGTTATTGATGGATTTTGCAGGCTTTAGTTAACACTATGCTGTAAATTCAAAATGGGCCATGCCTCTAAGTTTTCCTACGATGGATTAAAGTGTGTTCGACTTCTGTACATCTAGAATCCAAGTCAATTCATAAAAGCTCATCTCTTTTACAAGTTGTAGCCATATCCTTCGATCATCCCATTTAACTCATACATGCTACTCTGCCTCTCGTCCTCATTTAATTTGTGTCCAGTGTTTCGCCTCTGTCCCGCTTTTCGGATGATAATTCTTGTACAAGTAGATCATATCCATGTTATCCAGTCTCTTTTTGGGGTGTTCCTCAACTAGAGGAGATCACATGAGCATAGCTAATCAGTTTGCATAATCGATACTGTACAACCACTGAACAACACCATAGCCAAGTAAGTTAAATAAAATAATTAATACTAACATAATCACCACAATCTCATCAGGATTAAATTCCAGAATGGTCACCTACATTCATTCAGTTCCACACCATTGCACAAATTTTCAACGGTTTTGAAGTCATAATCTCACAAATACATAGAGTTTCTTTTTGCTATATGAACTAATAGTAAAGTGAAGGAAAAGGCTGATCGATCCTTGGTGTTCCAGCTTCGAGTTGACAAATATCCTTGTGATAATACCATTAGGCCTTTGACTGCCTCCTTCGCTTGACCGCATAGTGTTCATTTTCAATCTGTAAAAGTACAATGATATGAAATTGATAACGTTGATGTTGATTAAAATGGGAAAGTGTATAAAGTATGAAATCATACTTGTAGAGTATCTTTTTCTTGATCAATGTTCATTCTTAGGGATGCAACTAGACGTTGTTCACTCACCTGCATTGCATTTAAATTGAGGGTTGGAGTTAGAATGTTGTTTTAGCTTACACATATTTAGTTCACAAACCACTCTAGTTCCGTGTGTGTTATATGATTTTTAAAAGTTATATATAAAACCAATATAATTAAGTTAAGATAATATTTTTTTAACTTATGTTTAATGAAGAAATTAGGTATCTGTAATCATGTATAAATTAGTATTGAAAGAAAAGGGAAAAATATTCACATTGATTTAGGGTAATTTTTAAAGTCTAAACCAACCAAAATAAAAGATAAGATATAAGGAAAATTTTCAAGTTCAAATCAAACAAAATAAGATATTCTTATATCTTAATCCATCTTTATCATATGATACTTTAATTTAGGCAGGAATTGTTTTTTTTTACATGAGCCCTCATAGGATGACAGGCTATGCATTAGTTTTAGTGTAGTTCTAGTATAGGCCCCGCATGTTTTACATGGAGTTTTAAAGTTATATATAAATTCAGTGTACTTAAGTATAAGAATATATAGGTATATAGTATAAGTATATATAAGATTTCGGCAATCTTTTTATATAAGAATATTCCGGATTTGATTGATCCATAAAGTGGTACCTGTATAGGCTGCATATAGTAGTCTGTAGCATCCATTTCTGGTGGAAGTTGTCCATTTGATTCCTGCATTCAGTGCATTGTAGTAGTCGCCTTAATGTGACAGTTCGTTGCCAAGGCTTTATTAGCGTAGATTAAGAGTAAATCAAATAAAACCACTCATTATTTTACTTAGGGTCTGTTTGGATTCCCTATAGATTATATTTATAAACACTTCTTTTAATTATAAGACAATTAATTTTTAAACACCATTTGGATGACAAATGGCGCTTGTCTCCGTTCTGTCTTCGTTGTCCCCAACTTTTTTGGATTAGACTTACTTGTTCTTCTGGGTGCTGTTTGTTTGCTGCATTTGTATTGCACCGTTTTATTTTATTATTGTATGTTCGACGGTTCGCTGTCAAACATTAGTTTTAGTGTAGTTCTAGTATAGCTCTCGATGAGCTAGGTATGTCTGACATTTGAATTATTACCTTATCAAAAAAAAAAAAGGAAAAGTGTTTTAAGTTAAAAACGTTTATTTTGATAAGTTTTCTGCCCCTTCACCTCTTTAGCCCCTTCTCTCCTTTCTCCTCCTGTAACTTCTAGAATCTCAAAATCCATCACCAGAGAAGATTAAAGCTCCAAGATCCACATTTTTTTGACCCAAAATCCTTCCCGAATCACTAGTGTCAAAGAAAAACCTACCAAAGCAAAAAAAAAAAAAAAAAAGATCTTTGTAGATCCGTCCATCAAAAGAAGAGGCCAAATAAGCTATAACAAAAGAAACGGAAGGAAGATGGAGAAAGAGAAGGAGGAAAGATCTGGGAGGATGAAAAAAGGGAGACAAAATTTCTAAAAAATGAAAAAGAGGGATCCAATTTGGGGGTGGTGGTTTGGTTGTGTGGCCCTGGCGTCTCCTCAAGTTCTCCTCTCAACGGAGAGTGTTTCCTCACTAGTATTATGCTTTGAATCTCTGCCTCCTCAAGTTAATCTCTCAATAGAGTGTCTCCTCAAGTTCCTCTCTCAACCGAGAGTGCTTTTTGGTGGTGATTGTTACAAGTAAAATAATGAAGAAGCAGGTATATGAAAGTATGGAGAGGAAGGGGGATGTATTTCAATTATAATATACTTTTCTATTTAATATGTATTTCAAATATAAGCATAATACAAAGGAATTCAAATAGACCTTTCCCTCTGTTTGGCAAGTGAGTATTTTAGGGAAGGAATGAGATTAGAAATTAAGAAAGAGAAGGAAAGGGAAGAGAAGCGAAAGAATTTCACTCTCCCATCAAATTTCACCAATTTGCTGGGGTGTGAAATCCCATCAGTTAGGGTAGTTATCCAGGTTTAAAATACCTTCTATTCTTCCCAATTGTCCATCCAAACACTCAATTTATTTTCCCTTCTATTCCCTCCCTAAAAATCCCATCATTCAAACGGCGTGTTAGTTTTTTTATTTGGCCACCCCTTATTTAAGCACTTGACCACAACTCTCACGATCCTTGCTTGCTCCTGCAATCCTGCATCCTCCACCACTTCAATTCGTTGTGTTTTCTTACTCAAGTTCTTCTTTATCAGCCTTGAATTTGTTGATCTCCTAAATTTTCTTTTCCCTAAATGTTCATGCTCTGAGTGTAGTTTGTGTGTTTTGGGTGCTTGAGCTTTTGTGACATAACAAATATGCTGAATTGACGGGCATTTGGTGTAATTAGTGAGTTTTCTCCTCAGATTTGTGTTCAATTACATATTGTTGGTTTAAGTTTACTTTACAGTTGGTTTTGGGAGGGTTTGACCTCATTTTCCGCAGGATATCTTTGAAACTTCAGTTTGCTAGTATATTTTGCCACTCTGTTTTGACATATTAATAATAACCTATGGAAGGTTGAAATCTCATATTGGCAGGAAAGTATTACTTGGTAAGAAATACTAAATACTTTACCGGTTGATGAAGGCCTTCACTTGTATCCATCCCAGAAAGTGAATGAGGACGGTGTTCAGCCAAATGACCCCTTGAATCCGTATCATTAACAACGGGAGAACCTTCAATCTTAGGGCAAGTATATGTGAAGTTGAATGAAAATTGATGTCAGAAATGATACAGAACAATGATTTTTAATAGAACTTAAACCTATGGTCAAGGTTTAGTACCTGCATATAGTTACTTGGATGAACGACCGCCTCAGCAGGTGCAGGCCTGTGTTGTTCACCCATATCAGTGACTAAATTGACCGCCTCAGCAGGTGCAGGCTCGTGTTGGTCACTCGTATCTAGGTTTTCTGAATCAATGACTGCATTGCCCGCCTCAGCAGGTGCTGGCCCATGTTGTTCACCCGTATCCAATCTTTCTGAATCAATGACCACATTGATGCCTTTGATTTTGTGCCAATCAGGACATCCAACTTGGCATCTTTGTTTTAGGATGTTGCTGTCTGTGATAATTATGCTTTGAACGGATACTGGCAATGTAGGCAATTCTCCCAGCTGTGCACACCCATGGATTTCAAGCTCTTGAAGACGAGGCATATAGTCGGCTGTCAACTCAGTGAGATTGGGCAGGTTCATTAGCTTTACTGATTCTAAAGATAGGAACCCTTCCCCAAATAACCTTGTTAGCCCATTCATTGCCTCAAGATGAATAATCTTGAGCATTGGAAGTTGCCCTAGTGATGGTAGAACTTCGCAAGCTTCACAATGGGACAAGTGAATAGTCTTGAGCAGCCTACACACTTCAGGTTTTGAAATCCATTGAGGAAACTCAGAACCGTTATACTTGCTAATCGTCAACTCCTTCACATTCTTGGGAGGTAGCAGGCCTTCGAGAACTTCCTTTGCGCTGTCATTCGATGTCAAGATGCTCCAGTGTAGTTCCAATCTTTGCAGCCTTATCTTATCATGCAACATAGCTTCTTCAGCCTTCAATTTGGTTTTGACATTTTCCAGCTTTGTAATGCAAAGGGATTCTCTAAGATCATTCATGTTCTTCAGCTCTGCTATCTCATTACCTTCATCATTCCCCACAATGAATACATTAAGGCTTTGAAGCTTGCTTAGTTTCCCTATGAATTGAGGCATAGCACCCAAACTCTTTGTGTTTACTTGAAGAGATATAAGGTTGGTCAGTTTTGAAAGATCATTAGGCAGACATTGGAGCAAGTTGCACTCATTTAGTTTTAGAACTAGTAGCGTAGGGTTTTTTGAGAGAGTGGGCAATCTCTTGACAGGAGTATGTGAAAGGTCCAAGTAACGAAGGTGTTTTAGTTTAGAAATGTTTGAGAGCTTGGTAAGATTGGCATGGCTTAGATCTAAAACTCGGAGGTACTCAAGCTTCTCAAAGAAGGTGGGATTTTGGCTAATCTTTTCTCCAGCTTTGTGCAACAAAAGAAACGTTCTTAGGCCAAGACATTCTGTTATATCACTCAACACTTGAAGAACAGTTTTCTCATATTTGTCAATTTTCTCACAACTCAGAGACAAGTGACGGGTATATTGTGATAGAGCGAAGTTGGTGTTACCTACATGTATCCGACAAAACGCCTTGGATGCGACATTTTGAGCCAAGTCGTAAAGTAGTTGATGCATCTTGTAGGTTTGTTCCTTGTCAGCTGATAATTGTATTGCTTGAAGGATAGAGTGTGAGAGTAGATCATTGAAACACTTGCTTGCCTCTTGCTCCAAGAAGCCTGCATCTTCTGTTGTACTCGGGGCTTGAGCAAAACCTTCCATCATCCACAGTTGGACCAAAGTATCCTTTTTGAAGTCATGATCAGGAGGGAATAGAGAACAATATGCCACACACCTTTGTAAATGTGGCTTTTGTGCTAGCATTGAGACCGGCGTTAGCTTCATAAGGACACTCTCCAACTCTGATTGCTTCCATATACTGCACGATGTTATTCCTCTGATCTTCTTGTCCCGCTTTCCTGGTGCTTCAGCTGATAGCAGCAGCCCTATGTGATTGGCCAGCAATGGCAACCCTTGGCACTTCTCAGTGAGCTCCTTTTCACTGTGTTTAATGGCCTGATCATCTTCCTTAGATAAGTTTTTGTTTGCTGCTGCAAGATTGGAGATCAGAGAGAAGCAGTCTTGATCCGAGAGGGTTTGAAGGCGATACTTATGACTTCCAGTCACGTCAACAACTCGTGGATTTTCAGTGGTTATGAGGACTTTGCTTGCTGGATCGAGTTTTTGTTGACATTGAGATTGGAAGTGTTGCCAATCCTCGGGAGTGACGGAGTGCAAACCATCTAGTTGGATTAAGACTCTTCTCCTTTCACACGGCGACGTGCCATTGAGACACTCTAGTGCACTTGTCAAGTTGAAGTCGCGAGATTGAGGAGGTGAAAGTATGTAAGAAAAATGCTTCTTGATACTCTCATCCTCTAAAATGGCTTCGGCAAGCTTAGTCTTTCCAATACCACATATGCCTAGTATTGAAACTCCAAATCCATGAGATTTAAGCTCTACAATGATGGCCTCTTTATCTTCCATCCTTGGAAGTGCAAGTGCTGGGGGAATTGATGCTCGACATGGACCAACAGAAGCTTGATCTGTGTTGGTTTCCCTGTTTGAGAGCTGCATCTCTACACCTTCCAACTTCTTCTGCAGCGCTCTTACGCGCTCGAGGTTGGATTGCAGCATTCTAGTCATCAAAGTTTGCTTGGAAACAGCTAGAATACTGATGCTTGCAATGGTGTCCTCCATCTCGTAGCGACACCAGACAAGTTCATCCAGCCAGTCAGATGGGATTTGTGTGTAACTCAAGCATGATGTATTGTCGTGGATGCGTTTGAGAGTTTCCTGTAACTCCTTGAGATTCTTCAGCAGAGTCTCTTGCAGGATGTTGAAATTCTCGCTGGCATTCCAGAACTTGGCGAAGAAAGAATTTAAGAACTCGCCGATCAAGTTGACTGCGACGTTGGTAAGCACATCTTGAAACAAAGGCATGGTTGTAGGTGTGAGGATGAGGGAAAAGGGGGTTTGAAAGATGAAAAAAGAAGGTTGATTGAGGATATACGAGATATTGGGGATGGAAGAACAAGATCAAGAACTGCAAAGGCAATGAAAGTTAGGCGAGAAGGTTAGGTGAGAGGGAGGAAGACAACAATGAATGAAGTAGAGGCATTGGAAAGGAAGGAGCACATGAAAAAATGCAAATAGTGGCTGAATTATAATAATAATAATAATAATAATAATAATAGTAATAGTAATATAATAATAAAATAATAATAATAATAATAATAATAATAATAATAATTATTATTATTATTAATAAAATGATTTACACAATAATAATAATAATAATTATTATTAATAAAATGATTTACACAAAGTTTGTTGGAAGTCTCGTAATAATTTTATTATTAATAATAAAATTATTATTATTATTGTTATTGTTATAATAATTATCATCATCATTATTATTATTATTAACACATTTGACTTTTTAACACGTTTTTTAAGAAACTAAATTTTTTAATTATAAGTATAAAATTATTTTTAAAAATAATAAATTTAGTTTTAAGAAACTAAATTTTTTTTTATATAATTTTATACAGTACAAAATTATATTTAAAAATAATAAAAAAATAAATATTTTAAAAAGTTTTTAGCACCTTTAAAAACATGTCAAAAAGTCAATCAACACTCGTCGTTTTAAGAAGTAAATCATGTTAAGAAAAACTTGTCATTTTAGGTATTTTGTCATCTACATACTTTACGATATTGCCCTTGTAATGATTAGATGGTTGTTAGTTGTAGTTTTTGAGAAAGTAATAGGGGTGGGTGCAGGATGGGATGGGATGAGAGTCATTTCGCGTCCCGTTCCGCGTAATTTTTGTGGGACTGGATTGGGACGGAATTTGGTACTTTTTTTTCAATCCCACACAGGCCTTATCCCTCGCGGGACGGGACGGGATGAACCCTATTCCTCAAATAAAAAATATTGTTAGAAAATCTAAAATTTCTATATATTTTACGGTTTTCAAGGGCATAACATATATTAAAGGGGCCTTTAGTGAAATATCCATAAAAATGGGCTAAATTAGAGGAGTATTCATTTATTTTAAGTGTCCATCCCCCTGCCCCCCCCCCCCCCCACCTCAGTGCCCCTAGGCCTCCCTTCGCGTGTTTTTTTTTTCTATTTTTTTTTAAAAAAAAAAACAATTTACACGTCAGCACTTTCAGATATGCAACTATAACCCAATGTTATGCAAATATAATATTATGATATGCAAATATAATATTATGTTATGCAAGTTTAAACAACCTTATGGGAAGAATATGCACATGCATTTGTATTTTAAAATTGCATTAATATATCTTATTTGCACATAAGCACATCGCTCTACCATTGATTGATTTAAGAGGCTTTAAAATTGCATTAATGTCAACGTCGATGTTGCTGACACCGACATTCCTCACACCGTTGACACTGACATTGTTGGCACTACTGACACTGTCACCACTAACATTGCGAACACCACTAACATTTTTTGTATCAGCATTGACGTTAATGTCGGCTGATGCCGACATCGGAGATGCTGACGCTCATGTTGGATGACGATGATGTCGGTTAACGGCGACATCGGAGACGCTGACGCTGATTTCGGCTGACGACGGCGTCGAATATGCTTTTTTCATGTTAGAAGCACTGACGTTGACATTGCTGATATCGACATCGGAGATGCTGACGCTGACATTAGAGATGTCGGCTGGCGCCGACATCGATGATGCCGAAGCTGCTGACGCCAATGTTAGGGATGATTTTTTTTTCGTGTCAACGCTTCTTTTTTTCTGTGTTATCACTAACGTTGACATTGTCGACGCCGACATTCGACATGCTGATGATGCTGACGCTGACATCGGAGATGTCGGAGAAATCGTAAAAGATAAAGATTTTGCACATCAACGGCTAAATGTCAACATTTAAGCTAAATGTCAGCATATAATAAAAGATAAAGTTTACAAAAAAGATCATTCCCAAAATTGATATCATATTACATGAGATGAGAATATCAAACTTCTATAATCATCTAATCAAAGAAATGGTAAAAGATAAAGATTTTGCACATTAACGGCTAAATGTCAACATTTAAGCTAAATGTCAACATTTAAGCTAAATGTCAACATATAATAAAAGATAAAGTTTACAAATAAGATCATTCTCAAAATTGATATCATATTACATGAGATGATAAGCTCAAACTTATACAATCCTGTAATAAAAGAAATGGTAAAAGATAAAGATTTTGCACATCAACGGCTAAATGTAAACATTTAATCTAAATGTCAACATATAATAAAAGATAAAGTTTACAAATAAGATTATTCCCAAAATTGATATCATATTATATGAGATAAGAATATCAAACTTCTATAGTCATCTAATAAAAGAAATGGTAAAAGATAAAGCTTTTGCACATCAACGGCTAAATGTCAACATATAATAAAAGATAAAGTTTACAAAAAAGATCATTCCTAAAATTGATATCATATTACATGAGATGATACGCTCAAATTTCTATAATCATCTAATAAAAAAAATGGTAAAAGATAAAGATTTTGCAAATCAACGGCTAAATGTCAACATTTAATTAAATGTCCACATATAATCAAAGATAAAGTTTACAAATAAGATCATTCTCAAAATTTATATCATATTACATGAGATGATAAGCTCAAACTTCTACAATCATCTAATAAAAGAAATGGTAAAAGATAAAGTTTTTGCACATCAACGGCTAAATATCAACATTTAAGCTAAATGTCAACATATAATAAAAGATAAAGTTTACAAAAAAAAATCATTCCCAAAATTGATATCATATTACATGAGATAAGAATATCAAACTTCTATAATCATCTAATCAAAGAAATGGTAAAAGATAAAGATTTTGCAAATCAACGGCTAAATGTCAACATTTAAGCTAAATGTCAACATATAATAAAAGATAAAGTTTACAAAAAAAAATCATTCCCAAAACTGATATCATTTTAGATGAGATGAGAATATCAAACTTCTATAATCATCTACTAAAAGAAATGGTAAAAGTCAAAGTCTTTGCACATCAACGGCTAAATGTCAATATTTAAGCTTAAATGTCAACATATAAGTTACTGTTATGCAAATATTACTTTATGATATGCACAAATAACAATCTGTTTGTACCTCTTAATTTGAAGCAAATAATGTGACAAATCATATAAAAGAATGAACTAATCATATAAAAGCAAATGTAAAAGTATGCAAATGTAAAAGTATGATATGCAATTATAAATTGATGATATGCAAATATAAGATTAAAATATGCATAAATTAATTCACATTGTACATATATAAGATTATTGATATCTATTACCTAGATTTTAATTTTTAGTAAATAAAAATATGTTGGGGAAATACAAATTGATGTTGTGAAAATGTATGATTATAATATGCAAATATAAATTGATGTTGTGCAAATGTAAAAGTATAATATGCAATTATAAATTGATAATATGCAAATATAAGATTAAAATATGCAAATATACATTGATGATATGCAAATGTAAAATTGTAATATGCAATTATAAATTACTAGAAAATTGCACTAATATATTCTATTATTGAACAATTATTAGAAAATTTTATAAATTACTAGAATTATTATTATAAATTTTAGTCTATGCGGGATTCGAACCCACGTATTTGTGCATAAGCACATCGTTCTACCATTGAGCTAAAAGGCTTTTAATTATATTATAACATAACATTCAAATAAACAAATAAGAGTTATGTTCACGCTACAACTAAAACAGGAGAAAAAAAGAGTAGAAACTCCTAATAAACAGTACACATTTGCACAAAAAGAGGTCATTTGCACAAAAGTAGGAACTCCTAATAAAAAGTGAAAAATAAGAAGTTTATGTTGTGCAAATATAAGTTACTGTTATGCAAATATAACTTTATGATATGCACATATAACAATATGTTATGCAAATATAACAATCTGTTATGCAAATTGAAACTGCTGACACCGGATGTCAGCAAGATTGTTATTCCATCTTAATTTTAAGCAAATAATATGAAAAATCATATTCCTCCCAGCAATAAGTCTAGTAAAGAGCTATGCAAGTGAAAAATCAAATTGAACTTGTTTTTACAGATTTCATAAATACAGGTTTCTTAAATTACATATTGTTGAAATTGCATATTTAGGAAATTATAGATTTATGAAATTTTAGTTTTGTGAAATTACATATTGCTGGAATTACATATTAAAATGTGAATTTAAATATTTTAAAACTTAATTTTTTGCAGATTACAGATTTTCACAGATTACAGATTTTTTTACAGATTACAGATTACAGGTTTTCACAGATTACAGATTACATATTTTTTTTACAGATTTTTACAGATTATAGATTACAGATTTTCACAGATTATAGATTACAGATTTTCACAGATTACATATTTTCACATATTACAGATTTTTTACAGCTTGTACATGATCACATATTTATAGATTTTTTTTCCTGATTATAGATTTACAGCTTCTACATGAATTGTGACAGATTTACAGCTTCTGTTTACATATTTTTTGCTACACAAGCATGTCACCACACAAGCATCAGCAACTGCTCGTAAAAAAAACTCTTCAAAATTATGAGACCATGTTAGCAGAAGACGTTCAAAATGAAGTAAAAAAAGACAATGTCAGCACACAAGCATCAACAACTACTCATAAAATAAAAAAACTCTTCAAACTAGAAAACTGAATTCTTTTTTAGAAGACAAATTCAAACACACTGCATTTGTTTTCGTATTGTACAATTTGTTGAGATTGACCTGTTGGATCATTTCATGAAGACGCCATATGCTTCCCTGTCAGCGATCTTACTATACATATTTAAACAGACAAATCAACACACGAAAATTCATATGAACAAAAGGTATATTTTCTATATATTCAAAAGCAAGAGAATGGAAGCATAGAAGCTATACAAATTATTAGATGTCAGCATCAAATATTCTAATTATTAGATGTCAGCATCAAATAAGCAGACTCAGCAGACTCATCGGCGTCAGCAACCCCTTCTTTGCTCTCTAAATTCATCATCTTTTAACCCACACCTAATCCCGACAACAACACAAAAATCACTCCTGAGTCCCAATAAAGCTCCAAAACAGCCCCTAATCCACCCCTTGAACTGTCATTTATTCTGCAAACTTGAATTGTCATTTAAACACTTAAGAGTTGTTTGATTCTTTCATTTGCAACAGAAGGATGTATACATTTGAACCTGGATTTTACTGGCATCAGAAGGTAAGCCAAGCATATGAGCATAAGAGTGCTAGTAAGAAATTTTACTACACAAAATTTCCGAGTTCATGGACGTTCTATATCTTTAATAGTTAAATTAGCACACTAAAACAACATGTTCGCATAATTCCCATACACGCAATGTGCAACATCAAGCTTACACCTTAATGACTTCCTTAAACATAGAAAAGAAACATGAAAAATCAGGAGATGGTACATAACAACAACCATAATAGCAAATGTCAGCAGTAACCAAAACAGCAACCATAACAGCTTTGAATCTCGACATCTAGGTTAGGAAATGATCAGTCTATAAATAGGATATCCTTACTATGCAAAGCATATGCATAAAAGACTCAAATCAGTAAAAAGAAAAAGAAAAACTCAAATCTAAAAAGACCATGTCAGCATATATTAGGCTAGAATCATTCTTTTCATGCAGAGTTACAAAGTAAACTATGTTTAGAATACTTTTTCTCAGTATTATTATACAAGAAATTATTCAGCATTATTAGAACTACATGAATGCCATTGCCAAGACATATAGGTAAAAAATTATTTTAAATCCAGCAAATAAAATAACTCAGTTTCAATTTCTTGCCAGTGTTCACATTGTGTATAAAATCCCCCTTCCTTATGACCCTCTCATAAATCCTGCATTTAACTCAGAACACCATCAAGAAATGGTTGCACTCCCTGTCATCCAGAAATTGTAACCATAAAAACAGTAACCTAAACTATGGTATAATTGAAAGAAAACGCAGGCAGATCATGTTCCAATAGACTACAGATTCAAGCACATATGATGCAAAGACAAAGAAAGAGAAAAAAAGGAATGGTGTAACTTGTCAGCACTATTTCAAGCACTAATGCTTATTGTTTAACCAACCTAGCCATTAGTATCGACTACTCATTACCAATAAATTCAAGTATAGCAATCAAATTATGCAAATCACTTGTTACCAAGATACTCTCAGATTCAATTTTTGTTAGAAAAAAAAATTCTTACAAAATACTATCAGATTCACATATAATCAAGGCTTATTAATTCAAAGGAAGATGAAATGTGTCCGATCACCAGAAAGAATGAGTTAGCTAGGATCTCAAAGAATTAGGACTTAGGGTTATCAAATCGAAAGCAAACTCAGAACACCATCAAAGCTTATCAAATCGACAGAACTTACTAATCAGAGAGGAACTCACTTGATCTGCTCGTTAATGGCGGCTTGGGAAGGGGCTTCTTCTTCGTTCCAACTTCGACGGACTATTCCTCGATGTCTTGCAAACGAACGAAGTACATGTAGCGATTCGGCGCCGGAAGGCTTCAAGCGTCTGCGATTGGGGCCACTGTTGTGGCTGGGAGGAGGTGGCAGTGGCGGCGCCGGTGGAGGGAAGCGACGTCTCCATTGATGGAGGAACGAGGAGGCGGATGAATCGAGAGACGAGATTCACAAATTAGGGATTCTGGGTGAACAACGGTAGAATAAGAAGGAAGGGCAATATCGTCAATTAACCATCCGGAATTAGAAAAGTGGACATTCCACTAATTTTTACAAAAGCTAGGACAAACCTCAAATTAAGGCGAAAATTTGTGCCTTCGGCACAAATTTTCTCTATATTAAATCAATAATATTTTTTTATATTTTTTGAATTTTCTTTTATATATACAAACTAGATACATTATACAAATAATTACACATAATAAGTATATGTATAATATATTATGTGTAATTATATGTATACACAATACAATTTATATATATATATATAAAGGTTGGGTCAAGTGTACCCACTCCTTACGGTGTTAAATGTTAACATATCTGGGTCATTGATTGATTAGAAATGGATGAGTGAGATTAATTGAGAATTTCTCTTTTTATTTAAAAAAAAAGGGCATGTCCACCACTTTTATAGTCAACTTATTGAAGCAAAGTACGTGTGTATTTTTTTTAGAGAGGTAACGCTTTTTTTTTGTGGGGAGGAGGAGATTTCGCTTGCACTGTGTGTTCGATCAATAATGACGAACAAATTACCGAATAATTCCATATTATCAACGAATAATGACTCTAAACTTCAAGATTTTGCTTGCACTTTGTGGCGTTACGTTTTTTTTTGTTGGGTAACGTTTTTTTTTTGTGGTGCACTATTTGAACTATTCGATAAGGTGATATTAATTATTCGCTGACTTATAGATATTATTCGTGTGTAAAGAAGATGTTCCGTTTAGATAATAACAAAAGAGTTGGTCAATTTTGCAACTATTCGCTAGGTTAATAGTAATTATTCGCTAAATTTGTCGTTATTATTCGTTTGTAAAGAGGAGTTATCATTTAGATAATAGCAAAAGGGTTGATTAATTTTGCAACTATTCGCTAGGTTAACAGTAATTATTCGCTAAATTGATTGCTATTATTCGTCTGTAAAGTGGAGTTATCATTTAGATAATAGCAAAATGATTGGTCAATTTTTCAACTATTCGCTAGGTTAATAGTAACTATTCGCTAATTTGATAATAATTATTCGCTAGGTTGAAAGAGTATGTAAATGTAATTTCTGTTTGTTAGATGAATAGTGACGAATAAATTACCGAATAATTTTTAATTATCAACGAATAGTAACTTGGAACTTGCCGAATAGTCGATATATAAATTAATGAGTTTGAATTTCAGGACACCTACATCTAATTGCCCCATATATATGAATACTTCCATATCTAATGACACAATGAATATAGAATACGAATTCAAATCCTTTTAAATATATTAGATGGGCAATAATTATAAATCATAATGAAAGCATATCAAATTAATTTCTAATCGGCTAAATTCAACATCAACGAGAGAGCATATCAAATTCAATTTGGAGAAAAAAGAAAGCAAATTACCGAGAGATCATATTGGGAAGATGATTAAAAAAAAGACATTTGATTAAACAGAGTCCGACTCCGATTGATTTGTGCAGGATTCGGATAGATTTTTATTTCACTTCAAGTGATTGATGATGACCGTAAGGTTCATCCGAACTCTCAAGACTCCAGAGCGTCGCTCACCATCAAATTGGCAACGTTGTGTGGTGGATTGTTGATCGTCGCCCTCCAATTTCCGATAATTCTTCGAATTTTTAATCTTCATTTTACTCCTATCTCTCTGTCTTTACTCTTGATCGGCTGGCTAGGTTTTTTAGGGTTCTTTTTGGGAAGCCCTCTCATGAAAAACACTGACATTCACACGATAATATAGGAGCGTTTACCATATAGGTCATTTTTTTTGCCTATATTAGGAAAATGTCCACTATCCTCTACATATTAGGAAATTGTCCACCATTAAATTTTTTTTACTAATACCGAAAACCTTGTCAATCAGGCTACCTCCGCTCCCTCTCACCTATAGATCTCGGATCGTTTTTTGCTTTAATCGATCTTCCTACTGTAATCGATCATTCTCTGTCGCTGTAATTGATCATTCAACTACACATATTGATCGTGTAATTTTCGACAATTTGCTTGATTATGAGATTTTTTTTTTTACATTTCTTCAGCAGCGTTCTTCAAAATTATGATTTTGACGTTGATTAACTATAGATATGATGTAAACGTTAATTCAACATCGCTATAAAATCGATTTTGATGTTGAGCTACATATCTGTTGAAACAGATTTTTGATTGCTGCTATAATTATCGTTTATGATTGCTGCTGAAATTATGATTGCTGCTATAATTCAATACTTTCTATGCATTGATTATGATTGCTGATGTCATGGCACACACTGTCATGCTAATTGCTGCTATGAAATTTTTTGTTTCAGCAAACAGTTTCAATCTGCGCATTGTCATGCTGATTGTCGATTACACTCACAACTTCTTTGTAGTTTTCGTTTGTTGTGGTTCATTAGCATGCTCACTGATTGTTGAAATACAATCGAATCTTGATGTCCATTAGTATGTTTTTTAATTGCAAACATTGCTGAAATAGATTCCAATCCATTGTTGCTGAAATTGATAATGCATATTTCATATAGGCAATATAGGTATTTCTTATTGCTATTAGGTAGTTGTTTTGCTATGTTTTCGGTCTAGTTCCATATATTGCTTGTGAAGTATTCGAGTTCGGAATCTATGCGTTTTTAGTGTTTATTCTGCAGAATTACATTCCGACCTTGGGTGGACTTTGGAAAGAGCTTAAGAAGCATGTTTTGGAGCATATAGAGGCTAAGGAGGAGCTAGAGAGGAGTAAGGAGGCACGACATTGGAATTTATTGAAGACAATTGAGGAACGACGGACGCTGCATAGACGGCGCCCACCGTGGCCCAGTTTTCCGGATACACGGTTTTGGATCCGAAGACATTATTTAATATTATTCTATTCTATTTCCTACTAGGGTTTTGCCGACTTTAGAGAGGCTTTACTAGTTGTTTTTCATTTCTATTCGTCTATGTGGTTGATTATTGTGAGACTATGAACACAATTAGAGAGAGAGAGAGAGAGAGAGAGAGAGAGAGAGAGAGAGAGAGAGAGAGAGAGAGAGAATTGGCCTATGAGTTGCTAAACTCATTGTTTCACACGTGATTCGAAAACATGGTTGTTTGGATTGTGAGGATTTGATTCTATTTGATTATTCATGTTCTTAGTTATCATCTTGTGCGTAATTGATATTTGTGTTTCTTTCTATATCTGATCAACATGTTAGGAATGTCATCTTAGCTATGAATTCGTTGTTGTTTTCTCGATAGAAAACAAAGGTATTGATGATAGTGAAGTCTCTTTGTCTTTGTAGTGGATGATTTCAATTGATCTATGTTGTGTAGATTTGATTAGGGCTTAGTTCGGTATGCACCTATTAGTCTTAATTGAGTTGAGCCAATGTGTCAATTGGTCTTGATTACTTGAGTCCTTAATGCTATTCTTTAGTGATATTGAATAAGATGAGTGAATTTCTGTGGATCTCACAACTTTAGTCAAGTAGACCTAGGAATATGAATAATTAATAGATCAATCCGAGGATCATGAATTCCAACCATTGTCAGAGAATTGCAGGTGAAATGTTCTTTCTACTTTGATATCACTTTACTTTGCAATCATAAATCTGGTTACTTTTACATCTTTGCTACTTGTTACAAATTAATCATTGCTTTGCTACAAGAGTCTTTGTTTAGAGTCATAGAATAGGAAATCGCTTCTCCCTATGGGTTCGACAACGGACTTCATCGCTATACTAGTAGTTATTTGGTTTATCAAGTGATTGATTGCCTAATCTATTGGTTTTGTGTTTAAGTTTGGATATTATTACTATTTGGCAAAGGGCGAAAGTGTCAACGACGTTCATCCCGCAATAAATTCTTGGCGCCGTTGTCGAGGAGAAGAAAGGAGTTTGCTTTTCTTTATCTCTTTCAATTACTCTTTACTTTGAGTCTTTTGTGTCCTTGTATGGTTCAAACTAGATCTTCTAATTTATTGCCTTTGTCTTTTGATCCTGAGCTTAAAAGATCTCTTAGGTTGAAGAAGAAGCTTGTGTTTGAGACATATGAGGAGATGGAAGAAGACGCTATTGTTGATCCGCCAAGAAGGACCATGAGAAACCTAAAGGAACCTAATTTGAGTGCTCAACCACTTGCAATTATTCCTGATCTCCCTGAGGGTTCAAGATTTGAGTATAAGTCGAATCGGTCTTCTATTTTGTCGTACTTTCATGGATTGCCTGGGGAGGAACCAAACAAGCACATTGCTATCTTTGTGAGCGTGTGTGATAGATTGAGACCCCAAGGCTGATAGACTGAGACCCCAAGGCCTGAGCGATGACCAATTGATGTCGAGAGTGTTTCCTTTTACTTTGAATGATTCTGCAAGCGATTGGCTTTATTACCTACCCCTAGAAAGCAATACTACTTCGGTGCAATTGAAGGAAGCTTTTCTGCAAAAGTACTTTCCTACGACTCGCCTCAACAAACTTAAGAAGAAGCTGTCCAGTATTGACCAATCACATACAGAGAGTCTTTATGAGTATGTTGAGCGGTTCAAGAAGCTTAAGGGTAGTTTTCGGCAACACGATATACCCGAGGATGATCTAGTGTTGTATCTTTATGAAGCTTGTTTGACACCGATTGGAGCTTCATCAATGCTACTAGCGGAGGAGATATTTATGATAAAACACCTCAGGAAGCAATGCAGATTTTTTAAGGGTTGGCTAACGCATCACAACAATATGGGAGACACCAAGGAGTTAGAGGAGTTCATAAGTTGGATAGTTCGAGAGATGGACAAGATGATATCGATAGGCTTATGAAGATCGTGAACAAGATGGCTATGCAAATGAATCAACCCCATCAGCCTAGACCTTGTGGTGTTTGTGGAGATCCAACTCATCCGAATGATAAGTGTCCCTTGATTCAGGAGGACACCGCTGAAGTGAATGCTATGGATTATGGACATCGCCGCAACTTTGGTAACAATTACAATCAGGGCTACAATTCAAACTACCAAAGTGGATTCAACGTACGGTAGAGGCCAGCAGCAACAAGTTCCTTTTCAGAGAGGACAATTCGAGAATCGTCCTAGAAACACTCAACAAGAAGATCGAGATGAGACATTGAGGTTTTTATTGGACAAGATGAGTGTTCAAGAAAAGTTGCTGAGTCAGATGACTAAGGAGATTGGTGAATTGAAAGCGAAAGATTCGGGAAAGTTACCATCGCAGGTGGTAGTGAATCTGAAGGAGAATGTTAGCGCCATGATCCTTAGAGGAGGTAAACAAGTGAATGTACCCACTAGAAATGTTGAAGAGATGCCTAGAGAAGAAGTTGATTTGGGAAATAAGGAGGAAGAGACGGAATTGGGGACACACTGCATAGACGACGCCCGCCGCCCCTCACAACGGCGCCCGCCGCCTCCTCCAGCCATGGACCCGACTTCTGACGTTCTTCAATCCCCGAAGAATTCTTCTAAAGAGTGGTCTTCTGAGATTTCAAGACTGGCACCACCCTTTCCTCATGCCTTAAGATCTGATCGTAAGCGGGAAGATGAACGAATTCTGTATGACACCTTTGCTCATTGTGAGGTAAATGTTCCACTCTTCAATTTGATTAAAACTGTGCCTCGCTATGTAAAATTCTTGAAAGAACTATGCACGATGAAGCGAAAGCAAAGGATGCGGAAGAAAGAAAAGGTAAGTTTATGTCTTATAACTTGTACATGTTTTTGTGCCTCAATTCATTGTCTGAAACTGGTGTTACTATACAACTTGTTGATCGTTCTAGTATTAAGCCTAGAGGATTTATTGAAGATCTTTTGTTTAAGGTGAATAATTTGATGTTTCCGGCTGATTTCTTCATTCTAGACATGGAACAAGATATGTCTGAAACCCCGATTATCTTGGGAAGGCCATTCTTGCGAACAGCTAAGACTAAGATTGATTGCTTTGAAGGTTCACTAACTATGGAGTTTGATGGTAGAAAGATTGAGTTTTCTATATTTGAGCCTATTGTTTCTTCTATCAATGATTCCGTAGATGTTCTTGACTCTGATGAAAGTAATCACCGGAATGAATCAAATGGGTTGTTAGATGCTTCTGTTGAAATTGAATATGTGAATCTTGAGTTTTCTAACAAAGATGAAATTGGATTAGGGAAAGATGACTTTGGGAAAAAAATTGAGAATTTGTTTAGGTCACATGACAATGTGTCTAATTCAAATGATTCTATTGTTGTTCCCTGTGAGAAATCGATTTCTAACAATGTCGAGGTTTTTGCAATTGCAGGACAACCTCCAGGAGTAACTCATTTCAAGAAGGAATCAATCGATGCAGTTGATGGATATGTCGAAGAAGTTCCTAAAGTTCCACCTCTTGTCTTGAAAAGGACAAGTGTGGGGGATCTTGGTGAAATAACTTGATCAAGAAATGCATCACGTCGAGCCAAAGATGTGAAACAAAAGCGCTTCTTGGGAGGCAATCCAAGGTAGTTAGGTAGTATTTCTATTTTTGCAATTAGTTTTCAATTCAATAAAGTAGGATCAATCGTGTTGCTGGATTTCAGAAGTTACAGTAAGTTGCAAGTTGTGTCGAATTGAGTTTTGATTGATTTGGAAGAACGGAGTCACGTTCTGTGGACACGGCGCCCGCCGCCCCCTATCCGCCTGATGAATCCGAATTTTGGTAAACTTGGAAGGGAAGTTTCTATCTTTCTTATTTTTGGTTATTTTTCGTTTTAGGTTAGTTTTATTTATTTTATTTTAGGATTAGATTATCTTCTATCTATTTTAGGGTTAGATTATTTTCTATCTATCTTAGGATTAGATTATTTTTCTTTTTAGGATTAGTTTCCTTATTTCCTAGGACTAGTGGCTTTATCTTTTCTATTTCTATTTTATCTAGTTCTAATATTTTCCTATTTTTTTCTTTTTGATAGATATTCCTTCCAACTCACCATATATTGTTACTCCATATTTTGGATCAATCAAGCTTGCTCAAAAGGAATCTACAAAACCTAAAAGCCTACTGGAATCCATTCCAAATACCTAAAGCCTTGCGTTTCAATCGATTATGTCCACGTACCAAACCACTTTCCACCATTACCCTACATCAAAAAAATTTAAATTTCCCATTCCATTCCCCTACCTACCACCAAAGAACCCTTTGAAACCAAGTTGTTCATAAAAAGTTCGAGTTTGGAGGAGTGGACGTTGGTTTTCCAACGTTTTTACTCGGATTTGTGGTTCTGCTTATACGGCGCCCGCCGCCGCTACAGTGAGCCTGTCTTTTGATCGTTTTCGTGTTTTTTTTTTCGGTTTTTCCTCGAGTTACATCATGTCATGTGCTCCTATCAAGAAAGATGTGCCAACTTATTTTGATAATACTGATGTGCTATGCTGGAATGCACTTGGAAAGCGCACCTACACGTCCACGATGTTCTTTGACGAAATCACATTGAGATGGTTGGGCCTGTTTGATTCGGTGATCGCTTTGATGGCATATGGAGGGTTGCGTGATTTCATTAGCAGAAGCGCTCCTACCTATCCTTACTTGGTTAAGGAGCTCCTTACTACTTTGAATGTAATATCGCCCAAGGATGTTCGATTTCGATTACAAGGAAGAGTATGTAATTCCTCATATGCTGCGATGTGAGTTGCTTTCGGTGTTACGAAGAGATGCTCTAAGAAGTGGAATAATGCCATGCATGTTTTTGATTCAACGGAGATTTGGAGAAATCTGACAGGAACGCCTGAGAACTTCAAGGATTTCAGACTTGATGATATGATTACTCATCTCGCTCTTCGTCTCTGTCTGCGGATTTTGGGCTCTACTTTCTATGATTTTGAGAGCACTACTATTGTTGATTCTAGTGTGATTGATTTCATATATTGCCTGATTTCTGAGTCTACTATAGTACCAGATTGGTTACTCTTATTTTTGAGGATGTGTGAGAGGGTTCGTGGCCAGCGCATCGAGAATTATCCTCTTTTCACCCCTTTCGGAGGCATGATCACACTTCTGGCTATATTTTATGGTGTTGATGTTAGTTCACTCTAGCCTATTAGTCATTCGCATACGTGGGACATAGATGCTCTTGTGTCTGCACGAATATTAGAAAAGTTGCAGTTGCCATATGCTATTGAGAGATTTCGGTGGTTACCTGGACCCCAGCAATCTCATCATCAGTATCTGCCAACTATTTTACCCGTGGGGCTGAAATTAGTAGACTTCTGCCGAAGCCATGTTCTTGTTGACACTTATTTGCGGAAGCCTGATGATCCTATGACCCCTGCGAGCGATGTTGAAGATATGTAAATCGAGGTGACGCCACCTACGGTTCAAGATGCCTCGCGTGTTGCCTGCTTGGAGAAGAAATTGACTGAATTTGAGAAGCAACGGGCGGACGAGTTGATGAAGCTAACAAAGTCCCATGCGGTTATGGTTGGGAAGATCGATCAATTACATGAGACTTGTCTCTTGTTGATGGATTTGATCAATCAGCGGTCTGGACTCCACACCCCGCCTTCACGGTAATTGGTCAGTCATTTGCTTCTTTCAAACCCTTTATTTTTATATTTTTCGTTGTTCCATTTTGTGTTTCTATGCATTGAGTGCAATGCAACATGTAAGAGTGTGTGTGTGTGGGGGGGGGGGGGGGGAGGGGGGAGAATGAAGTGAATTAGTTAGGTTAGTTCATGTTTTTGAATTTCTGTTTTTGATTTCTTGTTATTTCCTTTATGTTATTTCTTTTATGTTATAAAAATGTCAAAAAAATGAAATTCTTTTGGAAAATGTCGAAAAAAATGAAAAAGTCTTGTTTTGTTGTTTTGCATATTGTGTTATCAAAGATTTCCATCTTAATTTGAGTT
This sequence comes from Persicaria tinctoria, assembly GCA_037127255.1. NCBI lineage: Eukaryota > Viridiplantae > Streptophyta > Magnoliopsida > Caryophyllales > Polygonaceae > Persicaria > Persicaria tinctoria. The sequence goes on from JBANSL010000006.1 coordinate 39,940,621, forward strand.
TGTCCTATTTTGACTTTATACTGGCATGATCTTATAAATCCCATGGAATTCTGGAATGATTTGATCTTATCCTGAAAATTGGTTTTTAGTGAAATATGATTAAGCATATGTAATTGAGCATGTATGATCTAAATTTGGGAGTATGCTTGAAAGTCAACAAAAATTTGTCCCAATGAGATATTTTTGGCCTTATAAGAGATACATCTTTATTCCTTTTGCTTTCTTGTGTGATTTACTCTTCCTTTGCATTTATCATTGAGTATTGTCATGGTTATCTATTTTCAAGGCCGATTATATACATGTTCATTGCTTAATAAGTTCAAATGACAGAGGCAATTTTTTAGCCACATATTAATCCATGTCTACCTTATGTTATATCTTGCTTTGAAACCAATTTGAGCCTTTAGCCTTTTTATTGATAGCTCCACAAAATTATTATTCCTAGCCTATGATGAGCCTTACCCTTATTCCGGGGGAATTGAGATTTTGAGTCGATGATGGAATCTATTTTGGAGATTGAGGAGAATGAAGATAAAGCGTGATGTTATGGTCTATGGTTTTGAGAAGATTTAATGTTATGTGCTTATTTAGTCCCTCATTCTTATGCATTTGATTTTCATGAATTCTGGCTCAAGTTAGTTATCGAAAAAAAAATCCGGAAAAAAAAGAAAAAGAAAAAACAAAGGAAGAAAGAATAAAAGAGCCATTTATCTTATTTTGCATAATGAGGAAGAATTGGATGTATGTTGGTTATGAGTCTTATTGGTTGGGTGTTGAGATTGCATGATATCTGAGATGATGAGATGAGATGAGTTTTTTATGAGATATGATGATTTTTGGAGTTTTTGATGATATTGAGAGATGTTGTGCATTTGTGAGCTTGATGTTATTGAGTTGGTTTGTGTTATGTTGGGAGTTTTGGAATCTTATTTTCCCGGAATTTATGGTATCACATGACCAAATATAATTCATTGCCCTTATGTTTCTACCAAGCCCCATTACAACCCTGCCGAATGGAACCTTCTATGAAGGTTTTCATTGAGCAAAAGTCCTCTTGATGTCCTTATTTTTGCATTGACGTATCCGGTGGACATTTTGTGATATAAATGTCAATATTTGAGTTGATGATTGTATATGGAATTGAGGTGAGTGTGTGCTTAAAGCCTAAACACATGAGAGTAAGAGATACACATTTTATCCTTGGTAAGGTTGATTTTTGAGCATGCAAGCAACTTGATCTCATATATACATGTGATGACGTTTATATGTTTGATTGTATTTTCACCATTGATGATGTTGCTTTTGATGAGTAAAATTATGAAATATTTCATGTAGGATGCGTAGATGATGTTTTGCTTTATGGTGGTTGCTTGAGGACAAGCAAGAGTTAAGTGTGGGGGAATTTGATAATGCATATTCCATATAGGCATTATATGTATTTCTTATTGCTATTAGGTAGTTGTTTTGCTATGTTTTCAGTCTAGTTCCGTATATTGCTTGTGAAGTATTCGAGTTCGGAATCTATGCGTTTTTAGTGTTTATTCTGCAGAATTACATTTTGACCTTGGATGGACTTTGGGAAGACCTTAAGAAGCATGTTTTGGAGCATATGGAGGCTAATGAGGAGCTAGAGAGAAGCAAGGAGGCACGCCATTGGAATTTATTGAAGACAATTAAGGAATGACAGACACTGCATAGACGGCGCCCGCCGCCCCTTGCACGGCGCCCGCCGTGGCCCAGTTCTCCGGATACGCGGTTTTTGATCCGAAGACATTATTTTATAGTATTCTATTCTATTTTATTAGTTGTTTTTCAGTTATATTCGTGTGTGTGGTTGATTATTGTGAGACTATGAACACAATTAGAGAGAGAGAGAGAATTGGCCTATGAGTTGCTAAAATCATAGTTTCGCCTATGATTCGAAGACATGGTTGTTTGGATTGTGAGGATTTGATTCTACTTGATTATTCATGTTCTTAGTTATCATCTTGTGCTTAATTGATATTTGTGTTCCTTTCTATGTCTGATCAACATGTTAGGAATTGCATCTTAGCTATGAATTCATTGTTGTTTTCTCGATAGCAAACAAAGGTATCGATGATAGTGATGCCTCTTTTTCTTTGTAGTGGATGATTTCAATTGATCTATGTTGTGTAGATTCGATTAGGGCTGAGTTCGGTATGCGCCTATTAGTCTTAATTGAGTTGAGTCAATGTGTTAATGGGTCTTGATTACTCGAGTCCTTAATGCTATTCTTTAGTGATATTGAATAAAATGAGTGAATCTCTGTGGATCTCACAACTTTAGTAAAGTAGACCTAGGAATATCAATAATTAATAGATCAATCCGAGGACCCTGAATTCCAACCATTGTCAGAGAACTGCAGGTGAAATGTTCTTTCTACTTTGATATCAATTTACATTGCGATCATAAATCTGGTTACTTTTACATCTTTGCTACTTGTTAGAAATTAATCATTGTTTTGCTATAAGAGTCTTTGCTTAGAGTTATTGAATTGGAAATCGCTTCTTCCTGTGGGTTCGACACCGGACTTCATCGCTATACTAGTAGTTATTTGGTTTATCAAGTGATTGATTGCCTAATCTATTGGTTTTATGTTTAAGTTTAGATATTATTACTATTTGGCAAAGGGAAAGTGCCAACGACGTTCGTCCTGCACCAGAAATGCATTCAAATTAGATTTCAAGTACTTTATTCCTGAAATATACTCCAAGACTTTGTTGCTGAAATGCATTGAATTGCAGAGATAAAATGTCATCGAATATTTTAACAATGGTATATGGGGGACAATGGAGAATTGCTGAAACACGATTAAGGTAAATTGTGATGCTATTTTGAAAGAATTCTTGTTGCTGAGTAAATTGGATAGTGTAAATTTTGTTGTTGAGTAGTGTTAGGAAAGAACCCAATATCAACCCCTTGCCATTAGATATTGTTGTCCATGATCTTGCAATTCAAACATATGCTTCTGCCGTCAACACCCATCCTCGTGTGTTTGCTGAAACTGAGGACAGAGAGACCAGGAACACATTTGAACCGGATCAGTATTTTGATGACATGCATATAACATAAGGTATCTCTGTTTATGATTCAATGATTTCTGCCAGTGTCATGGAAGATGTGCCACAAAATGATATGGATGCTAAAATATTTTCAGATTACTCTAATGCTGAAAACAGTGAAATATTTTCAGATTACTCTAATGATGAATATTAGAGTGAACGCTATGCCATAATGAAAAGAAAAGTAAACACAATTGATGAAAGTGGTGTTGGTAGCTCTATCATGGACAGTGTTGTAACCCGTGTCACTCGAGACCCAAGACTTATGAATGTTGGGACAACATGCGAATCTAGACAACCAATAAAGGATGCTTACATTATGTCACTGACAGACATATTTGGATTTGAGGTTAAGAAATCCACACCAAAATATTATAGAGCAATATGCATAGACACCAATTGTGGTTGGAAATTGCATACAAAGAGGGTGTCAGCTACATTTCATGAGGTGATATTGTAAAACGACACTGCAGACAAGCACCATCCCATGTTATTGCAGGCTTCATATAATCAAGGTGACTAGTGTTTCAACAATTAATTTCAGCATATAAGTTTCAGCATATTATTTTTGCTGAGCATATCATTTTCAGCAATCAATTTCAGCATATTATTGCGAGCCTATCATTTTTATATAAACAAGATATAATATTGATAGTGTAAGCAATCATTTTTAGCATATTGATAGTTTACGCATATAAATTTCAGCATATTGATAGTTTCAGCAATCAGTTTTAGCAATCAGTTACTTATTGCTGAAATTTTGACAATGGATACAACCCAAAACAAATTATTGATAAGATGAGAACGGAATGCAAGATCTCAATTACTTAATGGAAAGCATGGAAGGCAACACAAATAGCACAAGTGAGAGAAAAAGGTACACCAGAATCAAATTTCGCTGCATTACCATCATATTGTCACATACTTATGGAGAAAAATCATGGGACATTAGCTCTCACAACAACAAACAGCGCTGAAAGGTTCAAATACATGTTCTTGTCATTTGGACAATGCATTCGAGCATTCCCCATCTTGAAAAAGGTATGTATATGTGCATAATCATTTCTAATTCAGCAAGGTTTTGAAGATTTCAGCATTTACTATCAGCAAAAAATTCACAGATTTTACCTTTTTATTGCATATTATTGTTGTAGATGGCACATTCTTAACAGGAAAGTATAGGGGTACATTGCTTGGAGCAGTTACACAAGATGCAAATATGAACTTATACCCACTGGCTGTTGGGATTGTTGATACAGAGAATAATGGATATTGGGGATGGTTTTTTCAGCAACTCATTAAAGTTATACCACCAACAGATGATTTGCTATTTGTTTCTGATAGACATTCCAGCATTGCTAAAACTATCGCCAAGATATACCCTAATGCTACACATTGCATATATAGTGGCATTTGAAGCAGAACATAAAGACAACTTTCAAGAAAAAGCATTTTGCTGACATGTTCCAAACAACTGCTGAAACCTACACTGTTAGTGATTTTGCCCACCAATTTGACCATATAAAGGAAGAATGCCCAAGTCTTGCAACCTATTTAATATCTGCAAGGCTGGAGAGGTGGGCAAGAGCACATGCAAAGGGTGATCGTTATAACATGATGATATCAAACAACGCTGAAAGCTTAAACTCTGTTTTGAGTGGTAAAAAAATCTCCCCATTGTTGCACTGTTAGAATTTATTAGAGATAAGTTGATGGAGTGGTCTCAAGAGAAAAGGCAGAGCTCAACAGTGAATACAAAGAGTGTCACTTCTGCAATAATGAAAATAATTCAGGAATTACAAAAGGTTATTGGTGCATACAATGTAAAGCACTTAAAAGAGTCTGTGTTTGAAGTTATTGGAGAAGGTACACGGACTGTTGTCAATCTTTCAGCAAAGAAATGCACCTGTAGGGTGTTTGACATTCAAAAAATCCCATGCATACATGCTCTGTCAACAACATTGCATAAAAAGCTTGATGTGTCATATTTTGTTGCAAGTTTCTACACAAATGAAGTTTGGAATTTGGCATATGCTGAAACCATATATCCAGTCCTTCCTGATGATGAAATAAAGCTTCCTGAATATATAAAACATATTAAATGTTACCCCCCTCCCCCCGGTAAGGAAAATATGTGGTCGACCTCCTTGGAAAAGGAAAATCAGCATATCAGAGTTTGTGAGAAGGTCAAAACACGGTAAGGAATGGTTTCAACTTGAGCATGAGAGGAATGCACAAGCTCAACACCCGCTAGCTACAGACAAAAAATATTGATTTTGATTTTTAGTTCAGTTATCAACTGTTTCAGCAATCAACTATGATTTTATTGTCATGTTTTTTTTTGTTATCAGTTGTACTTTTTGTCATTGCTATACTATATTAGCTTATCTTTAGTTTTTTATGGTTACCAGTTATCCTTTGTGTTTATTGCTATTCTCCAACTTTAATTTAGTAAATCCTGTATGTTTAAGCATGAAACAAACTTGCTGAAACAAATGCTAAAATAACTTGCTTGGAAACACAATATGTTGCCCAGTTGTAGCTTATCTTTCTTTGTTTGTCTAAACTATGTCACATTAACATTGTATATTGGTGTCATCTTTAAAAAAAATGATGAAACATAATCTGCTGAAATAAAAACAGTGAACATAGAACTTACTGAAAACAAGAATATTAAAATAATTACAACAACCATTAACTGAATGCAATTTCTTATTTACCAAAAAAAAAAACTGAATGTCAATTTTAATAGCTTGAAAATGCAATTGAAATGCCTAGAATATGCAGACAGTACAATCATATACAAAAAGAGGTGATGTCTATAATATTTGCTGAAAATACAGAAATACATCCCAAAAAAGGGGCCAAAATGTCTATAGTTATGTAGCAGTAAATGTCTTGAAATGCCTAAATCTGAAAGATGCAATTATCTAGAATTTGAAGCTCTATCTCTCTTGAATCAAGTCTGACACCATGAGTTCTCGGTAAAGGAAGATTTTTTCATTGGTAAACTTCTTGACATCTCCCTCAAACACTAGGGCTTCATTGGCTTTAAGTACGAAGACCCCACAAGACGCACTGCAAAAAATGCAACAAAACACAGTTGTATCAAGCACAACCACACATGCTTATAAATGACTTTGAAAACATTATAAAGTAGATTTTCCTACCTAGTTGTATCATGCACTAGATTAGGGACCTTGTGAATGTGGAATGTAGAGGGTTTAATGTTTGGTCATACCCCAACCTTAATGTACTGGCAACTATTCAAACACTACTAAAAAAGCAGGAAATAACTACAGATGGTTAGCCACGAATTATAGGCGACCATGTATTCGTGGCCATTAGCGATGACATTGGCCACGAATGTTCCTGACCGTGGCTATATTCGTGACTAATACTCATCCTAGTATGACATGTCAAATCATTCGTGGCTATTAGCAACGACCCAGATGTCCGTAGCTGATTTCGTGGCTCGATATGTGTCAGTGTCAGTAAATAGCCACGAATATGATTGTCGTGGCTGTTTTCGACGCTGATATGGCCACAACACAATATCTGTCGCTAAATCCGTGGCTATTAATCATCGGAAATCAAATGAACATATGCGGTAAATGGGCCTTGGGTCACTAATTGTAGGTGGGCCGGATATATATCATGAATGGGTTATACGATAACATTCGATCCGTGGCTGAATCCGGGTACAAACTCTCCCAAAATTTCTGGGCTTGGCCCATTAGAAGCTATTGAAAGCCCAATTATCTTATCTCAACCCATTGAATAAAGTAGTGATTTAGCGACGATTGAATCTGTGGCTAAATCCGTGGCTAAATCAGCCCAAATATGACTATGTTTTCCCCGATTGGCCCATTGAGTGGCCCAAATACGCCTATGAATTTTTTTTTATATATAAATTAACAAGTGTTGAAAAAAATATATATTAACTAATTAATAAATTCTTATGAGAATATTATAATGGTATGTTTTGAGGAAAACTCATATAAGTGACAAATAAATGTTTAATAAAACCTTATATTAAGTAATAAATTTTTATTAGAATACTATAAGAGTATGTTTTAAGGAATATTGATATAAGTTACTAATAAATGTTTAATAAAACCTTATATTGACTAATAAATTCTTATTAGAATATTATAAGGGTGTTTTGAGGAAAACTCATGTAAGTGTCTAATAAATGTTTAATAAAACATTATAGTAAGTAATAAATTCTTATTAGAATACTATAAGGGTATGTTTTGAAGAAAACTCATATAAGTAACTAATAAAAGTTTAATAAGATCTTATATTAACTAATAAATTCTTATTAGAATATTATAACGGTGTGTTTTGAGAAAATTCATATAAGTAACTAATAAAAGTTTAATAAGATCTTATATTAACTAATAAATTCTTATTAAAATATTATAAGGGTATGTTATGAGGAAAACTCATACAAGTAACAATTAAGTGTTGAATAAAACCTAATATTAAATAATGAATTCTTATTAGAATACTATAAGGGTATGTTTTGGTGAAAACTCTTATAAGTAACGAATAAATGTTTAATAAAACCTTAAATTAACTAATAAATTCTTATGAGAATACTATAAAAGTAAGTTTTCAAGAAAACTCATATGAGTAACTAACAAGTGTTGAACAGAATCATATAGTAACTAATAAATTCTTACGAAAATACTATAAAAGTATATTTTAAGGAAAACTCATATAAGTAACTAATAAGTGTTGAATAAAATCTTATAGTAAGTAATAAATTCTTATTAGAATACTATAAGGGAATGTTTTGAGGAAAACTCATATAAGTAATAAATAAATGTTTAATAAAACTTTATATTAACTAATAAATTCTTATTATAACACTCTAAGGGTATGTTTTGAGGAAAACTGATGTAAGTAACTAATAAATGTTTCATAAAACCTTATATTGACTAATAAATTCTTATTAGAATACCATAAGAGGATGTTTTGAGGGAAAGTCATATAAGTAACGAATAAATGTTTAATAAAACCTTATATTGACTAATAAATTCTGATTGGAATACCATAAGAAAATGTTTTGAGGAAAACTCATATAAGTAACGAATAAATGTTTCATAAAACCTTATATTTACTAAATAAATTCTTATTGGAATACCATAAGAAAATGTTTTGAGGAAAATTCATATAAGTAACGAATAAATGTTAATAAAACCTTATATTGAGTAATAAATTCTTATTGGAATACCATAAGAAAATGTTTTAATTTGAGGAAAACTCATATAAGTGACGAATAAATGTTTCATAAAACCTTATATTGACTAATAAATTCTTATTAGAATACCATAAGAAAATGTTTTGAGGAAAACTCATATAAGTAACGAATAAATGTTAATAAATCCTTATATTGAGTAATAAATTCTTATTAGAATACCATAAGAGTTTGTTTTGAGGGAAACTCATATAAGTAACGAATAAATGTTTAATAAAACCTTATATTGACTAATAAATTCTTATTAGAATACCATAAGAGTATGTTTTGAGGGAAACTCATATAAGTAACGAATAAATGTTTAATAAAACTTTATATTGACTAATAAATTCTTATTGGAATACCATAAGAAAATGTTTTGAGGAAAACTCATATAAGTAACGAATAAATGTTTTATAAAACCTTATATTGATTAATAAATTCTTATTGGAATACCATAAGAATATGTTTTGAGGAAAACTCATATAAGTAACGAATAAATGTTTAATAAAACCTTATATTGACTAATAAATTCTTATTAGAATACCATAAGAGTGTGTTTTAGGAAAACTCATATAAGTAACGAATAAATGTTTAATAAAACCTTATATTGACTAATAAATTCTTATTAGAATATCATAAGAGTATGTTTTGAGGAAAACTCATATAAGTAACGAATAAATGTTTCATAAAACCTTATATTGACTAATAAATTCTTATTGGAATACAATAAGAAAATGTTTTGAGGAAAATTCATATAAGTAACGAATAAATGTTAATAAAACCTTATATTGACTAATAAATTCTTATTAGAATACCATAAAAGTATGTTTTGAGGTAAACTCATATAAGTAACGAATAAATGTTTAATAAAACCTTATATTGACTAATAAATTCTTATTAGAATACCATAAGAGTATGTTTTGAGGGAAAGTCATATAAGTAACGAATAAATGTTTAATAAAACCTTATATTGACTAATAAATTCTGATTGGAATACCATAAGAAAATGTTTTGAGGAAAACTCATATAAGTAACGAATAAATGTTTCATAAAACCTTATATTTACTAAATAAATTCTTATTGGAATACCATAAGAAAATGTTTTGAGGAAAATTCATATAAGTAACGAATAAATGTTAATAAAACCTTATATTGAGTAATAAATTCTTATTGGAATACCATAAGAAAATGTTTTAATTTGAGGAAAACTCATATAAGTGACGAATAAATGTTTCATAAAACCTTATATTGACTAATAAATTCTTATTAGAATACCGGCCATAAGAGTGTGTTTTAGGAAAACTCATATAAGTAATGAATAAATGTTTAATAAAACCTTATATTGAGTAATAAATTCTTATTAGAATACCATAAGAGTGTGTTTTGAGAAAAACTCATATAAGTAACGAATAAATATTTAATAAAATCTTATATTAACTAATAAATTTTTATTAGAATACCATAAGAGTGTGTTTTAGGAAAACTCATATAAGTAACGAATAAATGTTTAATAAAACCTTATATTGACTAATAAATTCTTATTAGAATACCATAAGAATATTTTTTGAGGGAAACTCATATAAGTAACAAATAAATGTTTAATAATACCTTATACCGACTAATAAATTCTTATTAGAATATCATAAGTGTATGTTTTGAGGAAAACTAATATAAGTAATGAATAAATCTTTAATAAAACCTTATATTGGCTAATAAATTCTTATTAGAATATCATAAGAGTATGTTTTGAGTAAAACTCATATAAGGAAAGATTAAATGTTTAATAAAACATTATATTAACTAATAAATTCTTATTAGAATACTATAATATTAAGTTTTGAGGAAAACTCATACAAGAAACAAAATAAATGTTTAATAAAACCTTATATGGTCTAATAAATTCTTATCAGAATACTAATAAGAGTAAGTTTTGAGGAAAAATTGTATAAGTAACTAAGGAGTGTTGAAAAAAAATCTTATATTAACTAATAAATTCTTATGAGAATCCTATAAAAGTAAGTTTTGAGAACAACTCATATATATAAGTAACTAATAAATGTTGGATAAAATGTTAATTAATAAATTTTTATGAGAATACTAATTTATTTTTTCAATTTCCGATAAAATTTTAAAGAGTATTAGACTTTTTTGTTATTTTAATTGGTATCTTAATTTCTACGTAGCATATATTGAAGTTGTGAAAAGAAAACAATTAAATCTTGTTTTTTTTTTAGAATGGAAAGTTAGTGACTAAAGAAACAATTAATTAGCCCATGTCCCAACTATGTACTGTACTCCTATTCTTCTTGATTTACAAAGTTATTAATTTGCCTCCTTCATTGAAAAAGAATGTGGAAAAAAAAGATAGAAATTGAAACGCCAGTTTCCACAAAAAAAATTGAAGCGCCAGAATTGAAATTGAAGCGCCATATTAATTGACCCCAAAAATCAAATTAAGCGCCAGGATTCATTGAAGCGCGGGATTGAATTTTTTCGGAGACTTTAAGTCTCTCTCTCCCTTTACTCTTTATTTCCCTCTGAATATCAATCCAATCAAAACCCTTCACTTCCTTCTCCTTCTCCTCTTTTGCAGATTTGTCCCCATTACTGGATCTGCTGACTTCACCGCCGGGTCCTCAACTCTATCACCGCTCATCACCGTTTGCCTCTTCTTCACCGCTGCAACCCTCTTCTTCCACCCAATCGAAGGAGGTGAAGAACTCCTCCTCCACCGCTTGAATCAGTTGAAGAACTCCCCACTTCCTCCTCCCAATCAAAGCAGAAGAAGCTCCATAGGTTTGTTGATGTTCACAAGTCTTTTTTCTCCCATTCTTTTGCTACCAGCTCTAATTTTTTGTGCTTTTGATTTGGCTGAATAATTATCAAAATCGCCGCCGTCCACGCCTGAGCAACCGCCGTCGTCCACGCCGGAGCAACCGCGGTCGTCCACGGCGGAGCAACCGCCGCCGTCCACGCCGGAACAACCGACGCTGCACCTGGGCGCCGAATGTCAGTTGTCCTTCCCCCTTTCTCCTGTAGAAAACGCCCTTCTCTCTCTCTCTCAGTGGTTGCGCTCTCTCTCTCTCTCTCTCTCTCTCTCTCTCTCTCTCTCTCTCAGACTCCTCCTCTTGCTTGTGCTACAGATCCAGAACCACCACCATTGTGGCTGGCGGGGCACGTTTGCAAAGAACCTCCGACTGGTTCAGATTGAGCGTTGGATTTAAGATGTGAGTGTTGAAACAAAGTTTGTTTGGATTGAGAGCTGCTTTTCCTTTGTCTTGAAACAATAGTGATATAGGAACATCTTGGAAAGTTGGAAGGGGGAATTTGTATTATTTGGTCTCTTTATTTTGTCTTGAAACACCAGTGATATATGTCTCTGCTTTTGTTTGCATCTGGTTATGGTATAGTCAAACATAACTCATGCTTTCCTTTGTATTGGATGTTTTTGTCAATCAATAAACATGGTCGTTGTATAATTCTTACCTAGCAATAAAAGTGGATTTAGAAATGGATTTAGCGCAACCACGGAGAGATTTCAATTGGCACTGATCACGCATCCAGACCGATGGCCTATTTATAGCAACAAAACCATCAACGAAATTGTCAACGACCTTAGCCACAAATTCAGCAATGGCGTCATTCTGAAGCTGGATTTGTTGCCTCGGCCACGACATTCAAATGTCCGTCACTAGCCACGGGCTTAGCCACGACTTTGTGATTCGTTGCTAAATCCATTGCTAAATAGCCGTCGCTATTAGTCACGAGGCATATGGCTACGGACGGCCCACGCGTGGCTATTTTCGTGGCTAAACCGGTTAGCCATGGTCATTCGTGGCCAATGCCGTTGCTATTTTCCATAGCTATTTCCTGCGTTTTTAGTAGTGAAACATTGGACACATATATTCAACAAGCTTTTCAGCAGAAACAATATAATGATTGAAATCATAAACGTTTATGACAATTTCAGCAAACACATACTATCTCTAGGGCAACCCAATGCTCGTTGTTTATGTTAAATGGTGTGTAAACCTTTTTTGTTGACTCCCAACTCTTTGGATAATCACTAGGATATAAGCCAGAAAATAGCTTGCAGTGAATTATTCAACAGGGCTTGATTCTTCATATGATGACAAACATTCTGGGAGATACTTTTGATGAAAAATAGGATCCATCACAATAATGAGTGTAAGCTATTTTTTTAAAAATAGATCATAATAACAGAAAACATACATAGTTACATTACTTCAAAGGTGCTGAAACAGTAAATAGTTTCAACATGCTTACATCGATATCAAGCCATCCATCCTTTTTGGCAATGTTTCTGAAAAATGAGTTCTCTTTTCTTACTGCCATTGAAAGTACTAAAAAATCCCTACAAAAAAATATTACAAGAATAAAAATTCACGAGTCGACAAAATACATATTACTGAAGCACTCGAAAACATATGACAAGTAAAATGGATATACCTTGAGCCTTTAATACAAGAATACATGAAGTCATGATCATCTTTACTGAGCAATGATTTTTTTTCCATATACCTCGGGATCCTTATCTTCTCATAAACATATGGGCTCAGAAGAAAAGTACTTTCTTTTGGAAGACACTTTGAATGCCTGGACTCTTCAATTTCTTTTATGCATGTAGGATCTTTAGCCAATCAACGTGTGCTTCCTTCGACACCTTGTCATCATCCTCTTCATCATCGCAAACATCTATTGTTTTTGCAAGAGGCGGGGTCCTTAAATCACCACCATCACCTTTTGTTCCAACATCTTTTGTTTCAACATCACTGTAACGGCCCAGAATTATGATTTCCGGGTTACGTTTCAAGGGATGAAACCCCTTATTTGGATCTTGCAATCCAGGTACGGGTCGAGGTTTCAAACTCATTTTTAAGGTCAGTAATAAAGAGGGATTTCGAATCCTAAAAGTATCGTAGGTCGTTGGGTACCTTTAATCTGTCCTAGGGACTATGTCGCGGAAATCAATTCAAACGGAAGGGAACCCCGTCATATAGACATCGAGCACTCAAAATCTGCAGAAAATACCTGTAAAAGAAGAACGGGGAAATGAGTCAGATCGAGCCACTCATGCGGGACCGGTAGTCCTCGCTGAGGCCACATAGTATGTGCTATACCTAATAAAGATGCTCTAATACAGTACAAAATTCAAACACATTAGCATGCTCCTAGTTATAATAATGTATAAAAATACTTTAAAGGGCCCAAGACAATGCCAAGTGACATATCCCTCTCCTACCTCTGCACCCCTTCCCGTTAGTGCAGAGGCTGGCCAGTTCGGTGCTATAGCATAGCAATTTCCTCGTGGTGATGCACAAACCACGACATCATCATATCATATCATCTCATCGCTTGCCCGATGGTACTGGGCTATCATATCATGCTCATATAGACTCGATTGACTCAGGGTACCCGATGAGGCTGGGCTACCCAATGACCCTAGCAAAGACTCTAGGACTATCACAGATAACGGCCGTTCTATTTCAAACGCATAAAGTAAGCAGATGCTCATTCAATTAGTGCAACCTAAACAGGATACTACATGGCATGCTTTTATGCATATGCAACACCTAACATAAAATGAAACAACATGCATGAATGTCCAACCTGAGTTAGCCCTCTAGGGAACTTACCTGAAGATGCAGAACAACAGGATAACACAAGCAGGGCCCAAATGCAAGTCCAAAAGCAATCCAGAAGTAATACACACCTATCATCAAGCCATTACCATAAGCTACCGGAACAACATTCATACACACGAAACCCAAGTTCTCAAAACCTTTTCGATACGATCAACATCAACCAAAATCATTTACCTCCAATCAAACCCCTTGATAAATCATACCAACCATATTTTCCAAACTCTTAAATCCCAAATTAAGTCAACTCATATCCAAAATAATTTATCAAATCATACTTGGCCAAATTCCGACATTTATCATTTAAATCCTTAACAAATTCCCAAAATCATATTATTAACACAATCCCGACATGTTGGTTTTCCAAACACAATCCTTAAAAGATATTTACAAAAGCTTGAAAACTCCTTTTAAATCATTTCTCATGAACATAAACATCAACCATTTTTATTAAATATTTCATTTCCAAAAACCCCCAAGATCACCTATGTAATCATGACACAATACCTGTCTCAAAATAATACCTTTAAAATACGTTCATAATATATAACAATTTCATAACTTTATTTTCATAAACTCAGGTTTATCATATCAAAGTATTAATAATCATACTAACTAAATACCATCATATATTTTATCACATACATATAATTATCATTACCCACGTATGTAAAGCATGATAATAGTTTAAAGAACAAAACCAACATGCCCAAAATACACCCGAATAGAAAAGGATAGGATCCGGCCCAACAAATCTGAAGGAGGAGGGATCCGGATCCGAAAAGGAAATTAGGCTCAAGCCTGGTTTCATGAGAAAAGGAAGAGAGAGGATCTAGAAAGAAATAGGCCCAAATTAAAGCAAGGAAAGAAAGAATCGGGCCCAACACCATTTGTTATAACCCGGATGTTATAGGACTCGGATCCTGCTAGCCCAAGCCCGAAAAGCCAGGCCTGGCAATAAGAAAACATAGGACTCGTCCCCTACCTCCAGAACAGACACATGACGACAGAAAGAAAGACGGGAGGAAGAAGAGAGGAAACCCAGGCTCGCCGGAGCACCATTCTCAACCCGAACCGTCACTAACCCGAACAGAATCTCTCCCCGACCACCCCGGACACGAAGAGCTCAAAGAAAAGCTAAAGGAGAGGAAGAAAAAGGCTCACCGAGGTTCAAAGAGCTTCGCTGGAAAACGCTCGCCGGCAACATGGTTGTGCTTCGTCAGATGCCTGAGGCTGCAATTCTTGGCCTAGAACGGAGGGAGAGGTAAAAAAAGAGGGACCTTTACAAGGTTTTCGATTAGAAAGAGGATGAGACACCTTACCGGGTTTTTCGGTCAGAAACAGCGGAATGGATGCCCGGGAAGGTGGCGTCGGCGTTGGCTCGCAGAAACAGGGATGACTTGGCGCCCTGGGGCTCGATTGTCTGGCGTCGGAGGATCCTAGCTGTTGTTGTTGCTTCTTGGAAGGAAGAGGCGCTGGTGGTGCGTTGGCCGCGAAAGGAGGAGGCGGAGAGGGGTTTTGAGGGTTTGTGAATGGGGTTTGTGAAAACAAATGAAAGTAAAAAGGGGAGGTATGCTGGGAATTGGGATTTAAATTGACAGGAGGGGTGAAACGTTGATGTTGCCTGCTTTGAACTAGCCACAGAGAGAGGTCTGAATTGGCGTGGTGAGGGATTGGCATCTTGCCGAAATTGGAGGGGGAAGCAGGCCTGAAGAGTTGAAACTGGAGATGGAGTCTAGCCAAGAATGGGAAGGTTGTTGCTCTGCAAACAGATGCCAGGCTACTCAAACAGACCGAGAGAGAGAGAGATAAAGGGAAGAAAAAGAAAAGAAAATAGGAAGTAAGTTGTCCTTACAAGGCCCAAATTTCAAAATACCTGAAAAAAATATATCTCGAAACCCGCTCTCTGACCTTATCCGACCCAACTCAAAACGATTTTTCAAATTTTCAAATCCGAGGTTAATAATGAAATCCGAATACTATACTCAATTTTCGCATAAGAAAGCGGCGGAATAAAAAATATTTTAAATTTTAGACTAAATAATGTCAGAACTCGTTTTAAAATATTTAGAATAAAACCAATAGCTCAAGGACGAAAATTCCAAACCTCCCAAATCTTAGATATCGGAATGATTATAAATCACTATTTTAATAATTTAATATTCTAAAATTTCCCGGTCTTTACATCATCCACCTCTAAAAACAAGCCTCGTCCCCGAGACTAAAATCACTCTAAAACAAGGGGATGAAGTTTGAAATTGGTGAGTCCAATGATCATGCCATTGATTTTGTAAGCATCTCATAGGGGCCCGTATGAGATCCTCACAACACCCTTGACGTGATCATGACATTCCCAATTGGTCGTAGCAAGGATGTGATATGGGCCCCTATCACACCCTTACCCCGACCTTTCGGTCACATCATAACTCGAAAAGCAATCATAGCGTCTCTACTTGGTCTTAGCAAGCATTCTATATGCGCCCCTATAAAATGCTTGTATCCACTTCGTTAGGCGCTATAACATAATACCGGGTTTGAAAAGTTTCTATAGGGATTCCGCAATTAAAAATAAAGATTAGCCTCAAAATCGTTGAAATTCTTAGTAACATTCATTCTTTTACAATCCAAGTTGGTCCTTTTCCAAAACCGTTCAAAAATCTTCAAATCCAACGTCTAATCAAGCAACCTTACACCAAAACAAGTCAAATCATTTCAAATCAAGATTTCGTCAAAATCTTCGAACCAGCAGATTAGTTTCTCTTCTTAGTTTCCAAAATCAAATCAATCTATCAGTCTCAATTCAAGAAAGATTCACAAGCCATAAGTAATGCATAACCACATAACCAATCGATCATCAACGAGTACATCATATGACAAGTCTCAAACATATGCCAGCACACTGCCACAAGATCCCATCAACTTCTCCAGATCATACTAAAGGTCATAATATGCATCTATGCCAAAATCAAAACACACATCTCGATATCACACCAAAGTCATAAGGTATATCTATATCATACTGAAGGCATCACAAGTGCATAGTGGAATTCTCATAACATATCACGCAAGCACACATGTCAAGAGATCAATGGGTTAGGCGTCATGGAGTTAGTACGTCAGTACATCTCAAATCTCATGATCGCATATCAACATCGCAATACAAGTAGAACCAATCATAACAGGGGTTTTTCACTTAATGAACACATAACTCACCAAATCATGCCATCTTATCAACTTATCCTAATTCTATTCCGCATTGCCACAACAGATTTAGCATGTCAATTCAAACATTAGCAGGATAAAGGTGGTCATAGTAGAATCTCATTATAATGTCAACAAACTAATACTAATTGTCAACACATTAGCACACAAGGCCATGCCATTTAAGCTTCAGTAAAAGGAAAGATCTAACCATATACCAAGCATCAAATGCTAACATACTCACAACACATCATTTCAACTCCTTACAATACCATATAACGATCATTTAGTCATCAGGCACCATGATCTCATATATCATATCACAACACATCATATCATGCTTCTAAAATAACATAACAGGATAGCAAAGCATCAATATATCATGATAACACTTGCCACTAACAATTAGATTTCAACATTGCGTATCAACATGTAATTTCATTCCATATCAGGTTTTATCATGGTCGCTATCTAACATCATGCCAGCAGATATAAATAAATCACATAATCAAGAAAATCCTCACATCACACTAGTCCAATATAAAACACAGTCCTCACTCGCCCATCTCCACACTCAAGCCAAGACTAATCCTCTTCTAGACTCGCCAACGTCAACTCGGACAAAATTCCCCCCCAAAGAAATCCCAATTCATCTCGATGCTCAAATCTCGCCCTTATTCCACCAAACTCTCACACACACCATCCACCTTTAAGAATCCAACTCCTATCTCTAGCATCAGACCCGAGCACCCTCTCATACTATATCCTAAATTCTCTTAAGGTCATTTCTTACACTTCTCCCACTTCCCATGGTATCACAAGTATCATGCCTCGTTAGTCACACCTTCTCTAGAAAATTTCTCGATCACCGCCCCAAAATTCTTTCACCACTCTCCAACCACGCTACCAAATGATCTCACCCACAGGTTTAAGAAAGAAGCAATTATGAAAATCATCAAACATAAGGTCTACATCATATCAACTAGCATTTATAAACATAACATCATGGGTTCAACAAGTCTCAATTTACCATCATGCTCAATAATCATTGCAAACATCATATATGAACGTAATCAAGTCAAGCTAGCATGTTGCATTATAACCTTATCAGATACAATTCAGGTCTCTTAGCATATGTAGTTCACATTTTACAGGCAAAGGAATTCAAATCATGCTTAGCAACACTTCAAGACATCATGGTACATGAGATCTATAAGGCATCACATCATATCATCATAGACGACAGACAATCAGGCAACAATCATCATCAAGTCAGCACATCAACATGTAAATCTCATCGCCAAGTTAGTGCAATATCATAGTCAACAAGTTCAAAAGGGTTAGCAATTCGAACAGAGGACACTCTCGCTTGCAAGTCATATCTTACTCAGTAACCGTAATTCTTGATG
Source organism: Persicaria tinctoria (assembly GCA_037127255.1). Taxonomy (NCBI): domain Eukaryota; kingdom Viridiplantae; phylum Streptophyta; class Magnoliopsida; order Caryophyllales; family Polygonaceae; genus Persicaria; species Persicaria tinctoria. The sequence goes on from JBANSL010000006.1 coordinate 39,959,225, forward strand.
CGTGCCCGTTCCGCCGACATCATTGATCCTGAGGCTCGTGGGTTATGGGCCCACACTTCCGTTGCGCTGTTCTATCGCTATCCAACTCCCCATTCTCTTTTCCCATGCGCTCGCTCGTCTAATATATCGCGCAAGAGTCCAAGTTAGTGGAGATAGGGGAGTGACAAGAGCGGACAATCCCAATTCCTTTCGGGGACAAAAACGGACCACAACTAAAGACGACAACTAGAGACCAAACTCCGACCCGAGAACAACAACGATGCCCTTATGGAAGTCTATTAGGTTAAAATTGTGACGAACAAAATGGATTCATCATAGAGCACATCAGTCATATTAATCCACACTAACATGTACCTATCGCAAGGAGAACGACATGCATATTCATTCCAAAGGCACAATCGAGTCCTACACTGATGCTTGTGAGACAACTAGCAATCTATTATTCTATGGAAGCAGAGATGTCTTGCAACTTCAAGCAAGATATGCGGAACCAGTAATGATCATGCAAGATTCGAAGTCATGCGGGATTTAATGAGGATAACAGGTATCATGTATATGAACGATGGACGAACATGGTATACTCATCAACAATTGAGTTCAAATATAGCATAACGAGATATATCATAACAATCAGACGAAGTGTCATACGAGCACACATAAAAGCAGGATAGTCACTATCACATCTGACAAAAATGATCATATATTAGGTTAAGAACAACATGTAATCATACGGCGAGATAAAGTTAGAAAGCATAGGTCCTGAAGAGTACTAGCGTTACATGACAAGGCATGGGCATAGTCAAGAGTCATTTAAAAGAGTTCAACATAATGTTCATAAAGAATGAGGCATCATTACAGAGAGTAACCAAGAGGACATCACCAGTGATAGATGATAAGCATGCTAGGAACAACTGTCACAATGCACATAAAACGGTATAACAACTATCACATTATGGGATAAGCATGTTCACATAATAGAATAAGTATGGCAAATCATCATTTAACGAGTCTTATTGGGGAGCATAAAGCCCTACATGATACTACTAGCACACATCAAAACATGACTACAACCAAGGTAATTCGAATAGATTCATTCCAACATTTAGGTGTCATGCATATGTGGAATCATGATATAGCGTGGTGTGTGATCATGTGAAGTGCCAAGTCATACATCTATGCAAGCACGAGAGGATGTCATAGAGTAATAGGGAAACACTACCGAGCGATAACATGTAAGCATGCTAGGATTACTCATTACGGAAAGCAAGTCAATCATCGAATTCGACAGTAACTAATTAGGATGAGTACAACAATTTAAGTTGATAGAAAGGGGAAGAACCACACTATCAGGGACCTAGCTCAAGAGGAGGTCAGCAATACCATTGGCAAGATATAAATTCCCACAAGTCATAACCAAGGATCCTACATGATGGTAAAAGCTCAACTTAACATACGATACATGCATGCAACTAATCATGACGATACGTAAGAAATCAATTCAATCACGTTCCAACGGTATAGAAGCATGAGGAAAGTTTAACGATGTATAACACAAGTCTAAGTAATGGGCAGTATGACTAGAATACGAGGACATGAGTTCAAATCAGCACATACTAGGATGAAACATGCATTCCCCAAGACTCAATTAAACCTCATATTCTCCATTCCACGCAAGTAACACACAACAATATTAGCTTGCAAAATCATCAACACTATTCAATTTGACGAATACAAAATGGATGGGCATGTGATATATTCTTGTCAAAAAAGGAATAAGGAGCATCGACGTGTCATCATCTAGCATGCCAAGGAGATCATTTACATGCATTTGTATAGAGAAGAGTTGATCACACTATCATTGACCTAACCCAGGTAAAACAACAAGCATATAGGTTCATATCATGTGGTTCATGCTTCCAATTGATCATTAGCGCAATGAATACAATATGTCAAGTAGGCATGCTATAAACAACATACAATCATGATAGAAGGCAATACATAACACGAGACTTAAGCAATGTAACTAGTCACACATGTAATAACACAACAACTTGGTACCAATGGTTATTCATAAGGCACGTGTCAGAGACTACAAAATCATGTCATGCAATTCAGAGAGAGTCACCATTTCAACCAGGCAGAGATCCCTAAGGGCATCCATTGACTCTTCCCCAATTGACTCATCACCCTCTCTTTCCCGTGAGACTCTGGTACGACTCTTTATGGTAAGAAGACACTGGTTGCTCATCATAATAATTGAGAAAGACAGCCTCAGAAACTCCTTACTTTTGACTCAAAGGGACATTAAGAACCACCTTCCGATACTCACTCAGACAACCTTCATACCCATACATGACTCCCGACACAATATGGTTACCAACCCATTTCCCCGTGGAAGAGACTGACATCTGGGAGAAAGGCTCGATAGAACCTTCAAGGGGTTAACATAGTGTAAGGGGTTGTTCCACACAAGCTGGGTTTGACCACACAGAAACAAGGGTACTCCCACTATCCCGTTTGCACAGATCAATCAATACACATTTAATAGTCAGGGCATATTAATCACATCCACAACAAACATTTAGCATAGAATCAGTCAGTGACAATTATAATGTACTCAGGCTCAATATGTAAAGCGCATCAAGCTATCTAATGTCGCTCTTCGAGGAGCGACTGACCGGAGGGGCAAAACCTCGCGATCCTACCTAACTCGCTACTCCAACCACTTTGGTGCAATCTCCTTGGAGTCTTCCGGACCCTCTGTAAAGAGCAAGCTAATATTTTGCCTACTGTTCCCAACTACACCCAATAGGGGTGGTCTAGCGCCTTTACTACCTACTCGTGTCCCCGTTTGCTCGGTTTTCTTCTTTTATTACAAGTCGAGTTCATTACTTAGTCCAATTTCGGTTAGGCATCTTAAGTTCATTTTGCCCTTTTTAAAATCCTTCCAAATCCTTTAAAATTCATGGACGGTTTTCCAAAACATACACTCGACCCTTGCGTACCCGACTTGCACAACCAGGGCTCTGATACCAACTTTGTAACGGCCCAGAATTATGATTTCCGGGTTATGTTTCAACGGATGAAACCCCTTGTTCGGGTCTTGAATTCCAGGTACGGGTCGAGGTTTCAAACTCATTTTTAAGGTCAGTAATAAAGAGGGATTTCGAACCCTAAAGGTATCGTAGGTCGTTGGGTACCCTTAACCTGTCCTAGGGACTATGTTGCGGAAATCAATTCAAACGGAAGTAAGGTGGAAACAAAATTAAGGTACAAGGTGCCATGACAGAGTCGGGTCAAATCCAAATCATAAGTGGGTGATTACCATTTATAACGAGTTAGAGAATTAGCCAGGTTCTTTGATTCGCAAAAAGGGAACCCCGTCATATAGACATCGAGCACTCAAAATCTGCAGAAAATACCTTTAAAAGAAGAACGGGGAAAGGAGTCAGATCGAGCCACTCATGCGAGACCGGCAGTCCTCGCAGAGGCCACATAGTATGTGCTATACCTAATAAAGATGCTCTAATGCAGTACGAAAGTCAAACACACTAGCATGCTCCTAGTTATAATAATGTATAAAAATACTGTAAAGGGCCCAAGACAATGCCAAGTGGCATATCCCTCTCCTACCTCTGCACCCCTTCCCGTTAGTGCGGAGGCTGGCCAGTTCGGTGCTATAGCATATCAATTTCCTCGTGGTGGTGCACAAACCACGACATCATATCATATCATCTCATCGCTTGCCCGATGGTATTGGGCTATCATATCATGCTCATATAGACTCGATTGAATCAGGGTACCCGATGAGGCTGGGCTACCCTATGACCCTAGCAAAGACTCTAAGACTATCACAAATAACAGTCGTTCTGTTTCAAATGCATAAAGTAAGCAGATGCTCATTCAATTAGTGCAACCTAAACAGGATACTACATGGCATGCTTTTGTGCATATGCAACACCTAACATAAAATGAAACAATATGCATGAATGTCCAACTTGAGTAAACCCCCTAGGGAACTTACCTTAAGATGCAGAACAACAGGATAACACAAGTAGGGCCCAAATGCAAGTCCAAAAGCAATCTAGAAGTAATACACACCTATCATCAAGCCATTACCATAAGCTACCGGAACAACATTCATACACACGAAACCCAAGTTCTCAACATCCTCAAAACCAATTGATGGTAAAGGCATTTTCCAAAACCTTTCCGATACGATCAACATCAACCAAAATCATTTACCTCCAATCAAACCCCTTGATAAATCATACCAACAATATTTTCCAAACTCTTAAATCCCAAATTAAGTCAACTCATATCCAAAATAATTTATCAAATCATACATGGCCAAATTCCGACATTTATCATTTAAATCGTTAACAAATTCCCAAAATCATATTATTAACACAATCCCGACATGTTGGTTTTCCAAACACAATCATTAAAAGATATTTACAAAAGCTTGAAAACTCCTTTTAAATCATTTCTCATCAACATAAACATCAACCATTTTTATTAAATATTTCATTTCCAAAAACCCCCAAGATCACCTATGTAATCATGACACAATACTTGTCTCAAAATAATACCTGTAAAATACGTTCATAATATATAACAATTTCATAAATTTATTTTGATAAACTCAGGTTCATCATATCAAAGTATTAATAATCATACTAACTAAATACCATCATATATTTTCTCACATACATATAATTATCATTACCCACGTATGTAAAGCATGATAACAATTTAAAGAACAAAACCAACAGGCCCAAAATACACCCGGATAGAAAAGGATAGGATCCGGCCCAACAAATCTGAAGGAGGAGGAACCCGATAGGAGGGATCCGCATCCGAAAAGGAAATTAGGGTCAAGCCTGGTTCCATGAGAAAAGGAAGAGGAGAGGATCTAGAAAGAAATAGGCCCAAATTAAAGCAAGGAAAGAAAGAACCGGGCCCAACACCATTTGTTATAACCCGGAAATTATAGAACTCGGATCCTGCCAGCCCAAGCCCGAAAAGCCCAGCCTGGAAATAAGAAAACATAGGACTCGTCCCTTACCTCCAGAACAGACACATGACGACGGAAAGAAAGACGGGAGGAAGAAGAGAGGAAACCCAGGCTCGTCGGAGCACCGTTCTCAACCCGAACCGTCACTAACCCGAACAGAATCTCTCCCCGACCACCCCGGACATGAAGAGCTCAAAGCAAAGCTAAAGGAGAGGAAGAAAATGGCTCACCGAGGTTCAAAGAGCTTCGCCGGAAAACGCTCGCCGGCGACATGGTTGTGCTTCGTCAGATGCCTGAGGCTGCAATTCTCAGCCTAGAACGGAGGGAGAGGTCAAAAAAGAGGGACCTTTGCAAGGTTTTCGATTAGAAAGAGGATGGGACACCTTACCGGGTTCTTCGGTCGGAAACAGCGAAATGGATGCCCGGGAAGGTGGCGTCGGCATTGGCTCGCAGAAACAGGGACGACTTGGCGCCCTGGGGCTCGATTGTCTGGCGTCGGAGGATCCTAGCTGTTGCTGTTGCTTCTTGGAAGGAAGAGGCGCTGGTGGTGCGTTGGCCGCGAAAGGAGGAGGCGGAGAGGGGTTTTGAGGGTTTGTGAATGGGGTTTGTGAAAACAAATGAAAGTAAAAAAGGGAGGTATGCTAGGAATTGGGATTTAAATTGATAGGAGGGGTGAAACGTTGATGCTGCCTGCTTTGAACTAGCCACAGAGAGAGGTCTGAATTGGCGTGGTGAGGGATTGACATCTTGCCGAAATTGGAGGGGGAAGCAGGCCTGAAGAGTTGAAACTGGAGATGGGGTCTAGCCAAGAATGGGAAGGCTGTTGCTCTGCAAACAGATGCCAGGCTACTCAAACAGACCGAGAGAGAGAGAGAGAGAGAGAGAGAGAGATAAAGGGAAAAAAAAGAAAAGAAAATAGGAAGTAAGTTGTCCTTACAAGACCCAAATTTCAAAATACCCGAAAAAAATATATCTCGAAACCCGCTCTCTGACCTTATCAGACCCAACTCAAAACGATTTTTCAAATTTTCAAATCCGAGGTTAATAATGAAATCCGAATACTATACTCAATTTTCGCATAAGCAAATGGCGGAATAAAACATATTTTATATTTTAGACTAAATAATGTCGGAACTCGTTTTAAAATATTTAGAATAAAACCTCCCAAATCTTAGATATCGGAATTATTATAAATCACTATTATAATAATTTAATATTCTAATCACCTCTGCCCTTCAACTAATGTAATAGGTATAACCTCATTTGTAGATGCTGAAACATATGTATCAATTGGTTGACCTAACTTCTCACTAGCAAGCATTGACTCATGTATTGTAAACCTATTTTCTAATGAATGTACCTTCTCTACAAGATCAACAACAACATCCACCAATTTTATGCATGCTGCCATGCGTTCCTCAAGCATGTCCAATCTCCTAGACAAATCTATAACTCTTTGAGGCAACACTTCAAACTTATCTAGCCTCTTCTATAATTCCTTCACCAACTAGGAGGTTCAAGTAGTTTGCTGAAATCATCTGTGTCAGCACACAACACGTCCTTTCCAACTCCTTCTTTGCTGTGATCATCTTTGACAGCCCCCGTCACAACTTTCTCAGTGTCTTCCATGTTTAAGTGCTCATCTGTTTCAGCATTCATCACATCCTCCTCGGTTCCAACATCCTCTATGTCCGCACCTCCTTCAGCCACAACCCCCCCCCCCCAAAAAAAAATCCTCTGCTATTCTATCAAACTCAACATCAGCATCATCCTTCCCAGCATTAAACAAATCAGAATCCTTTGCAGGTGCAACTTCAATGGGCGGCCTCAAACCAGTTTCAGCAACTCCATGAGAAGATGGAAGTGCAACATCAATCGGCATAAACAAATAACTAGAATCTTCATAAACTGACTTAATTCTCTTGCGAAATACAAATCTGTTGCATCCTCAGTTGGCAAAGTCGGAGCTTTCCTTACAGCTGGAATTTTCTTACCATTCATCTTTTTTTTTAGTAGAAGCAATTTCCCATGATGATTTAGCAATAACATCAGCTTGTTGAGCTGGAACTAAACCAGTGGACTGACCCCTCCTCACCATAGTAGGTTTGCTTTCTTGAATTTTCTGTTTCTTCACCAACGACAAAGCTTATACTCTCATATTTTCACTTCTTGGTACATGTAGCACTTGAACCTTCATTGCCTTCATGTTGTTCCTCCCCTTGGGTTTCAGCAGAACGTATATCCAATGATAAATCACCTTCCATAAGGCAATTGAACCTCACAGCGTATGCATTTTTCCTCAATCTTCGACAATCATAGAGGGTATCCCTCTCAAGTTGTGAAAATGCATGTTCAACTATATGATAAAGAATGAGGTGAGGAACTTCATCTTTAAACACCATCCCTAGGGCCCTTGCAAACTCGCCAAAATTTGGGAACATGAGCGACTAAACACAAAAAAAAACACACACACCATAAAATAGCTGAAATTATAAAAAATTGTATCTAATAAAAAAAAAGATTGAAGTAAGATAGATTTAACACAAAAATATTACCAGGTCACCATTAAAAAGATCTTTCGCATCCAAATAACTATGTCATACTGAACACTCCCAGCGAAGAGAGTAAGCTTCTTTCGCACACATTTTGAAATTGCAATCAAACTTATCAGGCAGCACAAGGAAAGCTTCCAATATCAAAGCCTACAAATATAACCAAACCAGGATTTATATCATAAAAAAAAAACACATTTCTGAAACAAACATGCTGAAACAAAAGTGCTGAAATAAATTGCTTGAAATTAATTACCTCAAAAGCATAAATATATCCAAACAATTCATATGATGGTCTCGGATCTGATCGATCAAAAGGAGAACCTTCTTTAAAGACTTCACCACCAAAGAATAGGACTCTCCCCCATGGATACAATTCACATTTCGCCGAATTTCATACAAGACCAGCATGATTTATGTTCACACTTTTTGAACGCCTGAACAATAACATGTTCTCGATAATCAACAACTTTGCCATCTGCAGCTTCTTTGAAGATGATTTTCTACAAGTTTTAAATGCCTCCAATAACTCATTGTACGTACACTTTGACTGTTTGGTCCCTAGAAAGTAAGACCAAGAGAATTTCCCAGATGATTTCACTGAAGTCTCTATAACAGGAAGCCTTGTAATTGCATGAAACTCAACCAACGAGAATCGAGCAACAAGACCATCAACCTTAAACCACAGTTCATGAACCTTATCAACTTCAATTATACAAAGCATCATTTGATGGATTAGTTGAAAATTAAGTTTCATCTTAGTCCCTTGAACAAAAACCCTTCCAAGACAACTTCTCCTCAGAGCCTTAAGATCAGTTTCAGACAGATGTTTCTCAATAACATCACAGACATATGGAAAACAGTAAACATTGGATTTTGCACAAAATCTAGCCTTTATAGAAATGCAATACTTCCATCCCTGTTACAAAAACACATTCATAAGCAAAATTATTTCAGCATGCGTAAACCTAAACACAACAGACACAACAATAAAGTATAAAAAAACATATACCCACATCAAATTGACATTTATGTTCTTGAAGATCGCTTCCAGAAGCAATAACATCTAAAAAAAAGACCAAAGATACACAAACACAGTGTCAGCGTGAATGAAAAGAAAAATATTGAAATAGGTATTTTGAAGATTATGCATCGATTGAAACAAAACAAGAAACATTCGCGGATGCATGCTTAGATTCGTGAGAAAACACAAGAAAAAAGAGGAAAAATCGGTTGAACCGTTTCCTTCAACTATAGGAATCTCCAGTTCCTCATTCTCCGAAGGAGCTTTGTTCACTGCAAATCATACACATTCGGTGTTAATCACAAAAATCAGGAGAAAAAATGAAAAATTGAGAGAACACTATAAACACACAAAACACACCCCCATTTGAAGGATCGCTTGAAATTTTACTGTCCATTACAAGAACATCAATTGCCTAGTTCTCGTCAGATGCGTTGTTCTCTGCTATTCAACAAAAATCGAAGAGAGATTTTGGAGAAAATTTCAAAAACGCTTGACGTTGGATAGAGAAATCAAAGAGTGCTGAAGAAGAATGAAGAAGGAAAAAAAACGTCTACACACACCATGAGGGCAATATTGACTGTAAAATTTGAGGTGGACAAAAACCCAATTTATCATGCTTAGTGGACACTCCCTCAATAAAACCGAAAATTTGCGCCTTCGGCGCAATTCTCTATAATATATAGAGCTAGTCAGAAATCGGTTCGAACCGTATTTTTCAACCGGACCTAAACCGAACCTAAGTGTTTCAGTTTAGATTTTCGGTTCAAGAATTTTTTAATTTCGGTTCGGTTTGTACTCGGTTCGGTTAAAATGAAAAAAAAAATTGCATTATATTTATTTTATTTTTTAATTTAACCCAAATTAGGTATTTTTTTATTGAATCCAAAAAGCCTGAGATTATGTTAAATATATCAATATTCACTATATGAATTGTTGAACTTGAAGTGTTAATGGCTTAAAGTGAATCCGAAAAGCATAAGATTTCTTGAATTGGTAAATAAAGAGCGGTTATTTTCGGGGTTCGAACTGGAGACCTTTGGGTACTACCCACAATTCTTTTCTAGTGAGCCATTCCGGAATGGTTAAAAGCATAAGATTTCAGTGGCACCTCCAAGTAGGGGTGGGCATGGGACGGGACGGGACGGAATTAGGGTAATCCCGAGTTCCGTCCCGCGTATATTTTGCGGGACGGGATCGGGACGGGATTGAATTTTTTTTTTTTCAAATCACGCCGGGTCTTATCCCTCTCGGGACGGAACCGGATGGAATTTGTCCCTCCTAAAAAAAAATATATAATCCAAAACTAACAAGTAAAAAGTTACAAATGAGGTGCAAATTAAAGTCCTCACGTTACATAAAAAAAAACAGTAGGCAAGTTTCCCCTTGAATTAAAGCTTTAATTTGCAAATGCATGAAAAGATTGTAAAAAACAGTAGGCCAACAGCGGACAGCCCATCACTAAAAGTATATATCCAAATTACTTATTTTTATTACTGCATGTTTTTATTATTATTTTAAAATAATTTTGGATTTAAATAATTTGAAGGTATAATATAAATATATTCTTATTAATTTTAATTAAATATATATAATATATATATGCGGGACGGGACGGGATTTGCGGGATTCGAACTCTCCGTCTCGCGTCCCGTCCCGCGTAATTTTTGCGGGACGGGATCGGGATGGGATTGAAATTATTTTCTCTAAATCCCACCGGGATCGGGACGGGATGCGGGACGGGATGCGGGACGGGACGGGATTTGTGCCCACCCCTACCTCCAAGGAGTTAATTTCACTGTTGTAAGAACAAGCAAAAAAGAATAATCTCAACTGTCTACCAGATAGCAAATAGCATTACAGAGGCGGAGCTAGGGGGGTCTTAGGGGGTCACCATGTGACCCCCTCCTCATCCGATAAATTATCTAGGTGTATTCTCCTCGTCAATAGTTTCGTTTGGATATATAATATTATAATACGCCATAATCCGATATCTGAGTACAAATTTACGAATGTTTAAAAATTACAGCAGAATTAATCACTTTAGTTTTATTTCAATATACTAAAATACTTTAATATTTTACTTAAATTGACATTCACATATTATAATTCATCTCGAGAGCTTCGAAATCATAGGTTATATTACTTATTTTGAGAATATGGTATGAAGTTACGCAAGTTTATAATTTTTATATCTAGCTATACATTATTACATGTTAATAATGCAATGTTTATTTGTTGTGTTTTATATCTTTGTTTTTCGTTTTTTATCCTTATTTTCGTTTTATATATTTGTAGTATTTTCGAAACCATAGATTGACATTAGTTTGTACTATCTGTAGAATGATAGAATTGATGTAAAGTCCTCCTCGAGGGTTTCATTCATTAGGCAATGATATATATATAGGTTACAAAGGTATTGGGCCTTTGGGCCCACTATACAATATAAGACCTATGTAATCTATCAAACCCCCGCAGTCAAAAGTGGAGGATCCCGTATTGTGAGACTGGACCGAAAATCTAGGAACAACTGTCGAGGTAAACCCTTGGTGAAGATATCAGCGTACTGATAGGAGGACGGGACATGAAGAACACGAGCATGTCCAAGAGCAACCTTGTCCCGAACGAAGTGTAGATCGAGCTCAATGTGCTTCGTTCGCTGATGCTGGTCTGGGTTGCTAGCCAGATAGACGGCGGAGACGTTGTCGGTGTAGACCAGGGTGGCCTTCTGAAGAGGGCAGCAGAGCTCAAGAAGGAGATTGCGGAGCCAAGAGCACTCGGAGACAACGTTGGCGACACCTCTGTACTCTGCCTCAGCGTTGGAGCGAGACACCACAGACTGTCGCTTCGCGGACCACGACACAAGGGTGTCGTTGAGGAAGACACAGTAGCCAGACATGGAGCGACGTGTGTCAGGACAACCACCCCAATCCGCATCAGCGTAAGCGACGAGGTCAAGCCGTGAGGAAGGGGTGATTGTGGTGCCCAGCTCGAGGGTGCCGCTGATGTACCGGATGATCCGCTTCAAGGCCTGGAAGTGCGGTTCCCTGGGTGCATGCATAAATAGACAAATCTGCTGAACGACGTAACTGATGTATGGCCTGGTGAACGTAAGATACTGCAACGCACCGGCGAGACTCCGATAGAGCGTCGGATCATCAAACAGAAGACCAGAATGAGCACTGAGCTTGTTGGAGGTATCCACTGGAGTGGCAACCGGCTTGTAGTTGCTCATCTTGGCCCGAGCAACAATCTCAGCAGCATACTTACTCTAAGAGAGAAACAGTCCAGACGCATGACGCTGAACGACGACTCTCAAGAAGTAAGACAACGGACCCAGATCTGACATGGCGAACTCGGTGCTCAATTGGGCAATAATAGACGTCCGAAGAGCATCAGAAGAGGCGGTGAGGATGAGATCGTCGACATATAGTAACAGAAAGGCCATGTCCATGCCTCTGCAATAGATAAACAGAGACGTATCTGAGCAGCTGCCAACGAAGCCCAAACGGAGTAGATGAGAAGCAAAGTGCTGGAACCAAGCTCGCGGAGCCTGTTTCAGACCATACATAGAGCGCTTTAGGAGACACACGTGCTTGGGGCGATCAGTATCAGCGAACCCCAGCGTCTGAAACATGTAAATTTTCTCATTCAGATGGCCATGCAGAAAGGCGTTCTTGACATCCAGTTGATGAATGACCCACTGTCGCGTTAACACTAAGCTTAACACCACTCGGATAGTGGCAGGCTTGACGACGGGGCTGAATATCTCATCACAATCAATACCTGCCTCCTGAGATCGACCATTAACCACAAGACGAGCTTTGTAGCGTTCCAACGACCCATCAGAGCGGAACTTGTGGCGGAAGAGCCACATGCAGCGGATGATGTTCGCCTCATGAGGGCGAGGAACTAGAACCCATGTACCATTCCTTGTAAGGGCCCTGTATTCGTCGAGCATAGCCGCCTGCCAATTCGGGTCAAGGAGGGCTATTTTTTGGGAGGTGGGGATAGAGGAAAGGGAGGTCGGGTTTGGGGTAGGAGAGATTTGGGAATTTGTAGGGGCGGTAATAGGCTGTGCGGCGGGCGCGACAAAAGGTTGCGGCCGCGGCACGAGTTGATATGCTGCGGGCGCAGCAACATGTTGTGGCTGCGACATCTGGGGTGACGGAGGGGGTGTAGGGGGAGAGGCAGGAGAAGGTTTGGCGGGGTGCAAGGTGGCGTTCATAGAGACGATCTAACGAGGTCTGAAGACACCGGAGATGTTGCGGGTATGCGGTCTGGTGGTAGGAGGAGGAGGTGGCGGTGGGGGCGGTGTAGGGGGAGAGGCATGAGCACCGATAGAGCTCTGGGGAAGGAGAAAGTGTGGGAATGAAGACTCTGACTCAGACTGGGACATAGGAGGTGTCGGAGATGGAAGAAGAGGAGAAGAGAAGGGAAAGCGAGACTCATCAAAAGTGACATGAAGGGACACAATAAGCTTATGGCTCCGAACATCGAGGCAAACGTAATCACGATGATGAGAGGGATAGCCTAGGAAGTCACATGGAGTGGAGCGCGGGTGAAGCTTGTGTGGGGCGGTGGAGGACTGGTTTGGGAAGCACAAGCACCCGAAGGTACGAAGGTGATCATACCTAGGCAAGGTGCAATAGAGTGCCTGAGTTGGCGAGCGATGGTGTAGGGTAGTAGATGGGAGAATGTTGAGGAGATAACATGTGGTTGATAAGGCGTAAGACCAATAGGTAAAGGGAATAGATGCGTGAAAGAGGAGAGAGCGCGTCATGTTGGTTATGGTTCTAATGATTCGTTCGGCCTTGCCATTCTGCTGGGAAGTATAGGGGCAAGACAACCAATAAGAGATCCCATGTGTGGCGAAGAAAGAGTGAAAGTCTTTGTTGTTAAATTCACGGCCATTGTCACATTGGAAGCATTTGATGGATGTTTGAAACTGTGTTTTGATGTAGGCATGGAACTTGACAAAGATAGGAAACACTTGGGACTTGAAATGAAACGGGATGACCCATAAGAAATGAGTGTAATCATCAAGAAACAAGAGGTAGTACTTGTGACCATCTTTACTAGGCACATGAGCGGTCCAAATGTCACTATGAATGATGTCAAAAGGAGCAAGGGTGGAGTTCAAAGACCATTGGAACGACAGTCTTGCATGTTTTCCTAACTGACAAGAGGAGCATAAATGAGAGCGTAGGTCTTTATTACAGGTAACAAGACTCTGAGAACGGAGGACATCTAGAATGGCAGCACTGGGATGGCCCAAACGTGCATGCCACAAACTGGACGACGATGCCGAGAGGGCGACCGGACACGATTGACGGGATGTAGAAGGCGGTGTGACAGGGTAGAGCTCCCCGATGCTGTTACATCTTAGGCGAGTAACTCCCGTAGTAAGATCGTTCACAGAGAAACCAAAGTGATCAAGCGTAAGGGAAACATTATTGTCAGTAGTGAACCGACGCACAGAGATAAGGTTCTTGACAATCTTCGGGGCGATGAGGACATTGTTAGGGTGTAGTGGGTGGGTTGGGGTCTGTAATTTGGCATGGCCAATTCCCGAAGTAGCAAGGCGACCACCATTGTCGACGAAAATAGAGTGTGCAGGACCTTTAAAGGAAATAGAAGAGAGGTTACTTGAGGAGGTCGTCAAATGGGAGGTGGCACCAGTGTCCATGTACCAAGAAGAGTCGGGGGATGTCAGCTGTGTAGAGGAGAAGGCGTGATGCATGACTGGCGGAACATAGCCTGGATCAGGCGATGTCAGACAGGCGTGAGGACCGACATGTCGAGGGGTAGGATATCCGGAGTACCGGTGCATTTTTTTTTGGCCACCTAAGTTAATAAACAATTAACACAGGGCCCGACACGAAAATAATAAAACAGAAGGACGTTTTTGTAATTACTTCAAAAAAAATTGCAAAAGACGTTGCTTTCTTCTTCCAACGCTTTCTTCTTCGTTGGAAGGACGAACCGAGACGGAGACGGATTGACAGCGATGGGCAGCGGCAACCGGAGACGGCTCGGACAGGGATGGCTAGGCGTGGGGGAGGCTCGGATCCGGGCTCGTGGTGGTCGGGGATTCCGAATCTGGGCAGCGGCGAAGATGCGATGGAAGACAGCGAGAGCGAGGGCGCGGGGCTCGTGGTTGAGTTGCTCGGAGGTGGCGGATTTGGGGGCTGGGTCCGGATTCGGGAGCGACGGTGACTGGCGGGAGAGAAGGTGACCGGCGGCGAGTGGTGGCAACACTTGAAGGCGACGGCGGCAACACGTGAGCACGGGCGCACTTGGTGCGACCAGATAGACTAGGGAGGAAGGTCGGAGGAAGAGGATGACCAGTGAGACGGGAGGATCAATTTAGGGTTCCGTGAGGAAGAAAAGGCTGTGATACCATGTAGAATGATAGAATTGATGTAAAGTCCTCCTCGAGGGTTTCATTCATTAGGCAATGATATATATATAGGTTACAAAGGTATTGGGCCTTTAGACCCACGTACTATACAATATAAGACCTATGTAATCTATTATCGAAAATGTTGTGTTTTACGATTTTTTTTCTCGATCTAATTGTCGACTACTATGGTGACCCCCGCTCAAAACTTTCTGGCTCCGTTCCTGATTAGCAACGATAAGATTCAATCTCAACTGTCGACAACAAGGAGTTTCACACTTGCACATGTGTTGCTTGCAAACTTTGTACTTGCAGGTAGGGTTGGGCATCCGGTCTGGATCGGACAGGACCGGACCGGGAATTCCGGTCCGGTCCAAGACCGATGGATCGGAATCTCCGAGGACATGGACCGTGGATCGGACCGGGACCGGAACATATGGTCCCGGGTTTTCCGGTCCGCGGACCGTTAAGTCCGATTGGACCGAAAACTCCACAGCAGCAGACAAAAACCCTAGACGCCAACGAGCTTACGAGCCCACTCTCAGACCAAACCCTAGCCACCAGCGAGCCCACCGCTAATGAACAAATAGTGAAAGAGCCTTCCAAACCGCCCTAAACCCTAGCCACCAACAAGCTCGCCACACGACCAAAACCACCCTAAACCAGCCAGATCCGAACCCAACAGTAGCAATTGAACCAAAAAGGACCCCAAATCTATAGTCAGAAACACCACAAATCGAAAGAAAAACAAAAAACTTCCCCAAATCGCACTCATAAATTCTGAAATATGAAAAGGGAAATCAAAAAGAAAAGTCGAAAGAAGAGGAGGAAGGAAGAGCCCATGGTGGCCGGGTGTGGACCTGCGGCGGCGCAGCGGTGCCAATGCGGGGGGAGAACGATGGAAGGATTGGTGGACCTGCGGCCACCATATCTGTATAATGAAATGAAGATTGAAGATGCGTGTACTGTAAAACAAAAGGCACGCCTCCCTTTTTTTTCCTTTCTTTTTTTTTAATGGAAAGGGATTCCAGTCCATTTCCGGTTCGACCCGGAAATTTCGGTCTGGTCCCGGGTTTGGACCGGAACCCGGAATCTAGAATTCCTTGGACCGTGGACCAGACCGTAATGTTTCCGGTCCGATCCAAGACCGTAATTTCCGGCCTGGTCCCGTTTCGATCCAAATTTTGCCCAGCCCTACTTGCAGGTTTTTTTTTTAATTGTTGCAGGTTTGTATGCATTTACTTGCAGATTTTTTTTTCATTTTGGCTTTGGATTAATAATAGGTGTGCATCTCTAAGAGCATGTGTAACCATGGGGTTACCTCTTCCTCTTTTCAATTTTTATCCTCTTATTATAATTTGCCACCTCATATTTTTTTTCTCTAAATTATTTTCTACTTTTTCTACCTCTTCTTTAGAGGTTATTCTTGTAACCATGAGGTTACCTTGTTCCCCACTTGTTTGTTTAAAAAAATATAAATAACAAGTAGTGGCTCACTTGTGTGTTAAAAAAAAAAAAAAAAGGGAAGAGGTTACCTTAGTAGAAAGGGGTAACCCCTTCCAACCTCTTCCCTTAAGGTTTGGCTTGCAATCATGGGTTTACCTTTTAAGACCTATAAGGTAAGTAAAACCCATGGTTGCACATGATCTAATCTCTCCCTCGCTCGCACTTGTAGGGTTTTTTTTTTCTTTTTTGCTATTGGGTTATTTCCGATGAAATTCTGTTTGTTGTTTGCACAAGCTCAAAAAAATTCGGTTCATTTAGGTTCAGAATTAAACCGAATCGAAACCGAACCGACTGAAATCGAACGAAACCTATTGCTTTCGGTTCAGTTTAATTTTTTTAGGATTTCTTTTTTCGGTCCGGTTCTGTTTGGCCCGATTCGGCTCGGTTTTAGGCCGATGAACAACCCTAATAATATATGTACAGAAAGTATACTATATTCTCCATATATACAGAAAGTATACTTTCTAAAAAAACAAAAATGTACATTGTATATTATATATTATATATATGCGGGGGGGGATTTTGGGATAAAGAATCCTCGTCCCGCGTCCCGTCCTGCGTATTTTTTTACGAGACGGAACCGAGATAGGATTCATTTTTTTTTTTTCCAATTCCCACCGGGATCGGGACAGATTTGCGGGATTTGTGTCCACCCCTAAAAAGTACTACCTCTGTTTCAAAATAAATGTCGCTTGACTTTTTTAACGTTTTTTAAGGAGGTAAAATCTCTATAAAATATTATTTTTTAATCAAATATTTTTTTAGAAATTAGAGTAATAATTAGGGATATAAGTGTATTTTTGTTTGTTTTCTTAATAAGTGTATAGATTTCTAAAATGACAAGTTTTAATTAACGGAGAGAGTACTTTATAAAGTGTACTACGTAATATCTTTTAAGTTGGAAGTATCATACGAGTGTGGATCTCCTACAACCTTTGGTAAGCCCTTAGGTGTGACACAAAATTATTTGTGGTATATTTTAATTATAAAAAAATTATAAAAAATATATTTATATTGGACATGTTTAATAATACATATTTGCATATATTTTTATTACAAAATGATATTTTAATAATTATTATAATTAATATTCTAAAATAATGACTCTTCTAATTTTAATATTTTTTAAAACATTATTTTTTACTAAAAAGTTATACAAATATATGTTATTTGACATGTAGAATGTAAATATAATTTTTTTTATAATTAAAATATACCATAAATAATTTTGTATCACATCTAAGGGCTTACCAAAGGTGGTACTATGCACGACCATAAAGGCAAATTGGTAAATTCAGCTTTATGTGAAGTGGACAAGCATTCAAAATACTACAGTACTATGCACGACCATAAAGGCAAATTGGTAAATTTAAATGTCTCATTTAAGACAGATTGGTATATTAAAAACGAGAGGGACAAATTGGTATATAAAAAGTATTATGGGGGACAAACGATCCTTTTTTCTTGGTCACCTATTATATAATCCGGTTTTTTTTATTTTTTTCAACCGATTTATGGGCAAACCATTTAAACCCAAAATAATAAAACTAAACCCGTTCTAAACCATTCTCCCATCTCTCTCTCTCCCACTCTCTCCCCGCGATAGAGCCCCTCCTCTATTGATTCATTATTCGTGCTTCCCAATCCTTAAAAACCCCCAATTTCATCTTGAGGGAGAGATCCGAAAACCCCAATTTTCATCTCAAAAAAAACCCCAATCTCATTCAGCCCAATTCGAAGCTCTTCTTGAACCACCACCGGCTCCCATTGGGGAAAGATTTAGGAATCGGGAACACTGAACTTAGGGTTGTTCAAACGGCCCTAACCGAACCGAGTTAAACGGGTCTGATGTAATAATGTTAGGGAGTACACAGGGGTTTGGTGTGGACTCACCTCAGAGGATCTTTCCTCTTGTAACAAACTGGTGAACACCTCTATATAAGAGGTGATCCAGTCTCTGTAAGAACACACGAATTAGAGCAACAACTTGAGCTCAGTTCATTCATCAATGGAGAAATGTCCATAATCAATTCTCTCTCTTGTTCATACAATCTTCTCAATCAAACACAATCTATACTAGTAATTGGTTTGTCATCATGGTATCAGAGCAATTAAGCTCCGACAGAAGTGAAGCTTTCGCATATACTCGTTGATTTCTCTTCTCGGTGAAGAGAGATCCAGATTCTTGATTTGTGCTCGGTGTTCAACCGTCAGTGTTCGATTTCATCATGTCTGCATTCCAAAGCTCTTACTGTTGGAATCAATGGCGGATCGGAATGGAGAGAGATCGAATGAACGACGACGAGACCAGATCACCTCTGCAAATCTGCAAAATCCGCTTTTCATTCATCCTTCAGATAATTCAGGTATGATCGTTTCTACGATTAAGCTTACCAGAGAGAATTATCGTAGATGGAAGAAATCAATGATCAAAGCATTATCGGTAAAGAACAAGCTATGGCTAGTTGAAGGTGCAGATCTTAGGAGTGATGAAAATGGATTGCAATGGATTAGGTGTAACGATATGGTTTGTTCGTGAATTCTTAACACTGTGTCAAATGAGATCTACAATACTCTAGATGAGTATGACACAGCTAGAGAAATGTGGAATGACTTAGAGGAAAGCTATAGGCAGAAAAATGCACCTTTGATCTTTCAAATCAAGAAAGATATTCAGAACTGTGATCAAAAGAACTTGACTCTAACTGAGTTCTTTACAAAGATGAAGGGGTTATGGCAACAACTTGCTGCTATCTCAACTCCCCTGGTGTGCAAGTGCGGGAAGTGTGAATGTCACCTTCAAAAGAACATTGAAGAGCCTAATCAAGAAGACAAATTAATGAGGTTTCTGATGGGGCTCAATGATAGTTTTGAAATTGCAAGAAGGCAGATTCTGATGAGCACTCCCTTGCCAATTGCCAATACAGCTTACTCCCTTCTTATGCAGGGGGAGACAGGATCCACCAAGAACACAATTTCTCAATCTGAACTCACTGCTCTCATGGCCAAGCAAGCTGCTACTAATGACAGATCGCAAGACACCAGGAGGAAGGAAAAGTGTGGTCATTGTGGTAGAAACCACAAGTTTGAGAGATGCTGGGAGTTAATTGGATATCCGAGTTGGCACTCTAAGAGTAAAGATAAGCCACAGTCTCCTAGAGTTGATGATCAAAAAAGGAATGACAAAGGCTCTGACAAGAAGAGAGGTGATGGGAATGGCTCCAGCAACTACTCATCTAAAGCAAATTCTGCAGGAAAGACGTTTGGCAAAGGCCTGCTGTCTGCTGAGCACCATAAGTTGGTAGCCAACTTCATCAACTTCCTTGAGCAATCAAATGGTCCCAGTCATGAATCACATCTTGCATGTACTCTGTGTCTTAACACCTTTAGAACTGGCAAGCTTTGGATCATGGATAGTGGGGCAACTGATCATATTACTTGTGATCTATCTTTACTTGATAACCCCAGGCCTACCCCAAACTCATTTATCCATCTCCCAGATGGTAATATGCACCCTATTACATCTTCATACCTTTGGTTGTCTTTGTTTTGCAACCGTGTCTCACACTTCAGGTGTCAAGATATTTGATCCCCGGGCAGACCCATGTGTGTTTTTGGGATACCCATTCGACAAGAAAGGTTACAAACTCTATAATCTGCAAACTCACAAACACTTGATCAGCATTGATGTTACCTTTATGGAGCATGTCTTTCCTTTTTCTTATAAGCCTGCACACTCCATCACACAAAAAAACCCATCCCACTCCTGTCATGGACCACAATTTTCCCTATGACTACATCTCTGATATACCAGACACAGACCCCTTACCTGCTACCTCTGAATCAGTGGTCCATGCATCTGATTCTCCCCCTACTCAAACACACTCACCTTACACCTCAGATTTATTGTCTTATGAGTCCTCACCAGGCAACTCTTTACATGAGACTTCAAATCACTCTTTGGCAGACTATTCTCCCTCTCCTGTCTCTGCATCTTTTGACAATGTCTCAATACCTCATGTTCGACACTCGACTAGGCCTCACAATCCTTCAATTTGGATGAATGATTATGTAGGATTGGCTACCACTGGTGATCCACCTGCTTCATCAACTTCTCAGGTACACCATTATCCTATCTCAACCTTTTTGTCCTATAATGCTTGCTCTACAGCATACCAATCCTTTGTGTCCAATGTTTCCCCTCATTCTGAGCCTAAGTCAGTTCGAAAAGCTATCCAGAATCCTGCTTGGTGTGAAGCCATGATTGTGGAATCGGATGCCCCTGAGAGGAATGTGACTTGGGATTTGGTTGCATTACCTCCCAACAAATCTCTTGTAACGTGTAAATGGTTGTTCAAGTTAAAGTTCAAATCAGATGGAATTTTGGACAGATACAAGGCACGACTAGTAGCTCGTGGTTTCACTCAACTTGAGGGAATAGATTATAGTGAAACATTTGCGCCTGTAGCTCGTATGATTATTGTGAGAGCTCTTCTAGCTGTTGCAGCAGTCAAGCAGTGGCCTGTTACACAAATGGATGTCACGAATGCGTTCCTCCATGGTGATCTAGACGAAGAGGTGCTTATGACTCTTCCACCCGAATATCAGTTTCTCAAGCAATATAAAGCTCATACAAGCTCTGGTGTTTCTGCTGCAACCTCCACCAACCTCATGTGCAAGCTCAAGAAATCATTATATGGTCTAAAGCAAGCGCCTCGTCAATGGTTTCTCAAGTTTTCTGAGGTGGTGCTAGCATCTAGTTTTGTTCAATCCTATTCCGATTACTCTCTCTTCACCAGAACCAAAGGTGACTCCTTTACTGCGCTTCTGGTCTATGTAGACCACATGTTAATAATTGGGAATGACCCAAGTGCAATTGCTGGTTTAAAGGAGCATCTTCACAAGAATTTTCAGATTAAGGACCTTGGACCTTTACGCTACTTTCTTGGCATAAAGGTGGACAAGTCTGCTGATGGTTTCCATCTTAATCAACGCAAGTACACTTTTGATCTTCTCCATGAGTCAGGAATGGAGAATACCAAGCCTCTGAACACTCCTCTTGATGTTCATCAGAAGCTCACCAGTGAGAGGGGAGCCTCTTCCTGATCCGGTGCCCTATAGGCGTGTGATAGGTAAATTGATATACCTTACAATCACATGACCTGACATTGTGTACTCTGTGCAAGTATTGAGTCAGTTTGTACAGAATCCCACCACAGATTATTGGGTTGCTACAAAGCATTTGCTCTGCTACCTAAAGGCTACACCAGGTCAAGGCCTTCGCTTGAGCAGTGCGTCGCAGCTTCAACTACGAGCCTTTTGTGATGCTGACTGGCAGGCCTACTCAGTCTCTCGAAGGTCTATCACGGGGTTTTGCATATTTCTAGGATCTTCTTTGATCTCATGGCGCATGAAAAAGCAATCCTTTGTTGCTATGTCTACTGCCGAGTCCGAATACAGAGCAATAGCGGCCACTTGCTGTGAAATTACTTGGCTGATTCGGGTACTTCACGATCTCTCAGTTCAATCAAAGGCCCCAGTAGATCTCTTTTGCGACAATCAGGCAACTCTTCACATCGCTAGGAATCCGGTATTCCATGAGCGAACCAAACATATTGAGGTGGATTGTCATCTAGTAGGTGATATGGTGCGACGTCATGAGATTACTACCTCCTACATCAACACAGCTGAGCAACCGGCAGATTTATTCACTAAGGTTCTTTCTTGTGATAGAATGTCTAAACTGTTGTGCAAGTTAGGAGTGGAAAATGTGTTCTCTCCCTCTTATCTTGAGGGGGAGTGATGCAATAATGTTAGGGAGTACACAGGGGTTTGGTGTGGACTCACCTCAAAGGATCTTTCCTCTTGTAACAAACTGGTGAACACCTCTATATAAGAGGTGATCCAGTCTTTGTAAGAACACACGAATTAGAGAAACAACTTGAGCTCAGCTCATTAATCAATGGAGAAATGTCCATAATCAATTCTCTCTCTTGTTCATACAATCTTCTCAATCAAACACAATCTGTACTAGTAATTGGTTTGTTATTAGGTTCGGGCCAAAACCGACGGCCCGATTTTTTTGGAGAGGTAGGACCGTGGCCCGACCTGGAACTGATTAATTGGTTTTCGGTCTTTTTCGAGCCTCGGTCCGAATGGATAAAAAAACCTAATCCTATTTTCCTTGATTTTTTTTCTGAAAATTTATTTGCAAACTTGTAGTTTGTACCAGTTCCATCAAACAAAAAAAACGCAAATATCATATATATTAATTGAGAGTAAGGTTGGAGTAGCGAGTATCGTTGACAAACTGCGGGAATCCAGATTGAAGTGGTTTGGGCACGTTCGTAGGAGGGATATATCAGCGCCCATTCGAAGGTGTGAGAGCTTGGAGCTCAGAGCTATGTGTAGAGGGAGAGGCTAACCGAAAAAGAGATGGATGGTGGTTATCCGACAAGATCTCAATGTACTGAACCTTTCAGAAGATATGACTTCGGATAGTGACCACTGGAAGAGGTGCATTCGGGCTTCTGATGTTTAAAAGCCCGAGGATGGGTGTTGGGACCTTTCATATTTGCTTCTTTTCTGCCTTCCTATCTGTATATATCTGTTCTATATTGCCTCAGTAGCTAATAATTGACATGATATCATGTGATTCTTATTCCTTGTTATTTTCGGTCTATCGGAAACACTCTCTCAACTTGTTAGGGAAAAGAGTGTGTACATCCCGACCCCCCAGACCCTTCTTAATCGTGATATATACTGGTATGTTGTTGTTGTTGTTTACCAATTGAGAGTAAGGTGCGGGAGGAAAGACAATCGATTAATGGGTAATAGATTTTTTTTCCCTAATAAGAGATAAATAGATTGTCACTCGTGACTGTCGTGGTAGAGTTCTTGCTTGTGGAGCTCAGGGTCATGGCAAGGCCTCAGTCTTACAGGTCGAGTGCTTTGGTCTGCATGCCGGTCTTCGTGAAGCCATTAGGATGGGTTGCTCACACTTGGAAGTGGAGGGTGACTCTTTGTCGATTATTAACGCTTGCAAAGGAATTTGGAAGGTTCCAAGGGAGATCGAGATGTTGGTTTCGGACGCCCTTGGATTATCCAGGACCTTTGCCGATGTCTCATTTTCTCACATTTACAGGGAAGGAAATAGTGTGACTGATAGGATGGCTCACATCGGACTTACGTCTACACTTTTTGTTTCGTCCCCCTGTTGAGATCGACTCTCTTGTCCGTCAGGACGCCCTTGGTCCCTGGTTCAACCGAGGTTAATTGACAAAGTCCAAATACTTGCCTAGTATAAAAAAAAATCTTGAATACATCAAGGCAAGTGCGCACCAATCAAGCCTCAACTGGTACAAATTCAAGCCAAAAGTCTTCAAAATTGTTCAAATCTCATAACTTGCAATAAGGAAAAATTCCCCCAGTAGCAAGCAATAGATCTAAAATTATGGCATGCCAACTCCATGAATACTACTCCCCCGGTGAATGATGTCGTCCATCTCTAAGCTCGGACAGACAACGAGAGAGATGGGGGAACAACGGAGTTGAAGAGGTAACCTCAATTTGTTCAGGTTCAGCAGCGGAAAGGGAGGCAGAGAGGAGGGCGGAGGCGGAGATGGAGGTGGTGGAGGTCGAGAGGTGTCCAACGAAGATGGGGTGAAGATGAGAGGGGAGGCAGAGAGGTGGAGGTCGAGCGGCGACGAGCGGAGAGGCGGTGCAGAGGCGCGAGACAAACTGGAGAAATGGGGGTTAGCAAATGAAATTAGGTCATTTCTCCATTTATATATAAAAAAACCTACTAAAATTCGGTTTTTTCAGGCCAAAACCGAAAATATCAGTTCGATTCTGGTTTTTTGCCCGAAACCGAAATTTAGAAAAATGCAGACCGTAGCCCGATCCAACTAGTATTTGGGCTTAACCGAAACCGAATTTTTGGATCGGTTTCGATTCGATTTTTGGGCCGGTCCGTATTCTAAGCAACCCTAACTGAAATGGTGGCATCAGTTGGCCACTCCTCGTCTAAATTGATGGATAATTATAGGGTATTTTAGATAGATATGATTTGCAATTACAGGTAGAGTTGATAGTTAAATTTTGAAAAAATGGGTTGGTGACAATATCTTAGTGATATTTAGTATGATAGTGATAATTTTTTGTAGTTACATGGTCGTGGTAACAAATATGTATTGAAATAATATTTTGGTGAAAATTTCGGTGAGAGAAACTAGTCAAACTTTTAAAATTTTATTTGGTGACAATATTTTCATGATACATAATGTGGTGGTGACATTCTTATGGGGATAGTATCATGATGATAATTTTTTGATGAAATAGTGTTATGATAACATATTTTTGTGCGGGTTAATGATTCAACATTTTAAAATATGGGTTGATGATTGTGCCTTAGTAATGTATAATGTTATAATGATAATTTTTGAAGTTCACATTATCGTGGTGACAATATATTGCCATCAACCTTGTCGCTGACAATTGTCACCAGCAACTGTCATCAAGAAGAAAAAAGAGCATATGTTAGCAGGAAAGAATTATTTGTCGCCGGAAAAAATGTTATTGGCAAAAATGTCATCACTAATAAAGATGGTGATACTGATCTTGTAAAAAAACTATAAAAACAAAGTTGTCACCAAAAAACAGTTGTCACCAAGTGTCACAACTAATAAGGGTGCTAACAGTTGATAGCTCCTTTGCTTCTGCTTGATGAAATACATATGATATAATACTAACATTGCAGGTTTGATGAAAGACAAAAGTATAAGGTATTATAGTTTATACAAATTGGATATCGTTTTATGCATATTTGTCTAAGATCTATTTTTGATCTAGATTTAACGTTTGTTTTAAATCTAAATTTTGAATAAAGTCATTGGTATATATCTATTCTAACAAAATATCTTTTAGTTATATAGAATTTCGGTTAAGGTAAATTGGACAAGATAGTGTGGTGTTCTAGAACTAACATTGCAGGGTTTTTAAATTTAAATTGAAGTCGGTTGTTGTGAGCCTAATTCGCCATGTTTTATACTTACTTTTATATCGATTTTTGCATGCATTTAATGCATTTGGGTTAGATTAATACAGAATTTATGTAGTTTATGCTTATTTGCCAATTATGGGAGTATACACTAGTTTTTGTTCAATTTCGCAGAAATCGGATGCACTTTGGAGCTTAAAGGAAAACTCATGAAGAAGCTAAGGATGGTGCAGCTGGAGAAAAGGCCATTTTTCGGCATTCATCATTCTGAGTCAAGTTCTGATGTCTTCATAAGATTATAGCCCTCGAAAAGAGCTTTCCAACGCATGCACATATGCGTCAATCCGACAAACGAGGACTCGGGAAAATGCGTTTAAAGAACAGAGCAAGATGCTGAGAAGACTGGTCGATATCGACCAAGCCTACTCGATATCGACCGGATTTAGGTCGAAATTCTCCAAATCGACCCAGGGTTGGCCAGAATCGACAAGGCTGAAGAGCAGTGGTCGATATCGACTTAACCATGTCGATATCGAGTGCCCCATATCGAGTCAACACCCCAGAATCGAGTCAAGAAGCTGAGCAAAGAAAGGAGCAAGTCGGTATCGAGTACCCTAACTCGATATCGAGTAACACCCAAATCGATATCGAGTAACACCCAACTCGATTTTGACCATGAGAGCCGAAATTGAGTGTCTGAAGTTGAAGACGGAAAATGCCAAGTCGATATCGAGTCATGGTAGTCGATATTGACTGGACCCACAGAGGCCGATTCCGAGCTTAACCGACTTCTTGTTAAGATTCTATCCCGAATCCAATGGAGATATTTTCGAGATCAAATTCCATCAAGATCTATCAAGTGCTATCAAGAGGAAGAGATATTTACCTACTTTAGATATAATTCCTTTAGAGATTTATTTCTTTATTTCCATGTTTTTATCTTAATAAATTAGATAGATAGATATAGATATAGATAGGTAAATCTTTCCTAATTAGAGAGGGAATGAAGCCTACTCAATTTGACCTTCTATAGGTCAAATTTTGACCTTCTATAGGTCGATATCGACTTCTGATTCTCGATCCAGAAAGATCGCTGCTCGTTTGTGTCTTTGCAGAACAAGTCGATTTTAAGGAAAAACTAGTCGATATCGACTCCATTAAGTCGATATTGAGTGACCCTGACCAGAAATCGACTGACGTTCTGAAGCCTGCCCAAAATTGACTGAACTAAGTCGATATTGACTGCCTCTAGTCGATATTGAGTTGTTCCCTGGAGTCGAAACCGAGTGAGATTCTACTATTGCCTAGGATCCGCTGACCAGCTTCCTCGAGGATCGAACATGACTTTCTCTTGCTACATCGGGAGGGAGTCTTGAACATTATTTGCTGAGAACTGAATCGGTTTGCTTATTTTTTACATTCTAGTTGCAATTCTCGATTTCCTCTGTCAACAAATTGGCGTCGTTGCCGGGGAAGCAATCATTCGCGCCTTAGGTAGTTAGATCTCACGTTTGCCTTTAAGTTTTTATTTTGCAGGTGTATGCGCCGTTCTGGTCAACAACCTGAGTTTGACGCCTTGGACAACTCGGAACACCTTATACACGTCCACGCTAAATTAAAAAGAGCCATGGCGGCCGCAGAAACAAAGGAACAGCTGATACAGAGGCTTCAGAGGGAATTAGCCGCCAAGGATACTGCTCTCGCCACTGAGAGAGCACACACTGCGCAGGAAGCAGAACTCAGAAGGAAGGCAGAAGCTGAGCTTGTGTTGCGTAGATGGGAACATCACACTAAATCGCCCAAATCAAAATTGACAAGTTGGTTCGACAAACGTCCCCTTCTATGAGCCAGTCGACATCGACTACCTGGACTCGACATATACACATTCTGGAGGAACTGATCCAGAAACACTAGCCGAAATCGACTGTACCACAGAAATCCAGGTAGGTCCTTCCTCTATTTCGATTTCGCTATCTATCTTTGAAGAATCTTTTGAAGGGTCCTAAAAAGAAGAAGAGCTACCAATGCAAAATCCGGATGTCGTTGCCCATGGTGTTTCAAATTCACTTTTACCCTACAAGGTAAAGGCCATCTTTGACAATTTTGAGCAACCGATGTTCATATTCAAGTATGGGGTCCTAGCAAAGTGGCATAAAGCTCCGCATGATGAGGTGAAAATATATCTTCCCACTCCACCGTTTTGCTGTGGTGGAGATGCGCAAACAAATCAACCAATTAAGCGGAAGAGGTATGATGATGAGGTATGTATATTCTCTTTATATCTTCCTTTATGCATGCTAGGTGGAGCCCAGGAAGATGAATGGGTAAAGCCATGGAGCGTTCACTCGGGGAGGTTTAAGCTTTTCCACATGATGACCCCAGATGACATCCCACGCTTCCCACCACCGAAGGAACCACCAGACTCACCTATACCTCCGGACAAAGATGAGTCAGGCTAATGCTTAATGGAGAAAGTCGGCCTAGCAACTATAAGATCTAGAGCTTGTAAATAGACATTTATTTTTTGGGACTTTTGGACATTGTTGCTTTTGTTTGTTTTTTTTTTTGGTTTTGAATTTTTAGGTTTTTCTATTGTGGGTATTTCTTTTCTAACGAATCTTGCAGGAAAGGGAAGAAAAAACTGCAGACTTACTCGACATCGAGTAAGTTACTCGACATCGACCAAACATATCGAGCAAAAGGAAGCCTGTGGTCGAGAAGGATCACCCTGGAGGCAACAAATTACTCGCTCTCGAACAATCTCCTCGAAGTCAACCAGCCTTGTCGATTTCGACCAGCTCTGCAGCAACATTAAACTCGATTATGACGATATGCACATCTGTCCAGTGAGTTTCTTTCGTTACCCTTATTTTTTATACAGTGAGGGAACTATAATTTTTAAGTATGGGGTGGGGTAGGGGCTTACTTTGTGCATATTTGATATATTTGACATAATTTGTGCATTATTTCTTGAATTGCTTATACATGGCTATTTTGGAATTCATTATCGATTTATGTGCTTATATGCATGTTTTCCAAAGTTTGAAAAATGACCCCCATTGAAAATTTTGATAAATGTCATGGAAGCTTTATTGAACTCGACGATGCAAAATTGGATTCATTAGAGATATAACATGAAATTGCCTAGTAAAGGGAAGTCACAATGAAGTGCATATTTTTGATGAAAACCATGAAAGGAGGTAAAATTTGATGTTGTTTTTGACATGTTGCATGATAAGAGGATGGAGGACTTTATATTTCCATATATGCTCATATTGTTATATCCTAGCTTTACCTATGCTTATGCATCACAAAAAGCCATATTATGCCTTATTTCATATTATGCTCCACATGATCTAAAATATTGCCAATTCTTTACCTTATTTCCATCCGGGGATTATGTTGAGAATGAAGCTACATTATGGAGATTATTATATGGTGTTTGTGTTGTTATTATCATATTTGGAGTTTGGCAAGGAAAGTTTCAAAATTATGGAAAATTTAATGAGTGAAAGAAAATCCGATCGCCTTAGGAGATAAAGGTAGATCGACCCTGCTTACTGAGATAATAGTTCAGTGAGATGGGACACACAGGTGAGAAGTCCAAAGCACTAAGTATCCGGGGCCATTCATGACACCCATGTTTGCGACTCGCGAGAAGGCAGTGCTGAGGTCAGAGAGGTAAAAGCATTATTATTGATAAAAGCATTATAAAAGGTGATGAATCTTATGAAGAAGGAATGTGGAAATTCAATTTGGAAAGTACTCCATTTCCCTGGATTATTAGCACCACATTGCAAAAAATTTCCCACCTTTAACCTTTTACCAAATCTACTCCTTATTGAGCTTAAATTAAAGTCCTCTTGATTATTAATGTTTTATCACTTATGAATGTTTTTCATAACCCTCCTTTTGTGAGTAGATGTTGCTTTTTATTGCACATGCATGGATTTGTGACACTAGTACCTTTCCGATGATGGTAAGTGATTGTAGGGTTATATGAGAATGAATCTAAGATGTTGAGAGTTTTGATTTCTTCCCCTGTATGACGATTAAAAGTATTGCTTGAGGACAAGCAAGCTTAAGTATGGGGTGTTTGTTGTGAGCCTAATTCGCAATGTTTTATACTTACTTTTATATCGATTTCTGCATGCATTTAATGCATTTGGGTTAGATTAATACAAGATTTATGTAGTTTATGTTTATTTTTCAATTATGGTAGTCTACACTAGTTTTTGTTCAATTTCGCAGAAATCGGACGCACTTTGGAGCTTAAAGGAAACTCATGAAGAAGCTAAGGATGGTGCAGCTGGAGAAAATGCCATTTTTCGGCATTCATCATTCTGAGTCAAGTTCTGATGTCTTCATAAGATTTGTAGCCCTCGAAAAGAGATTTCCAACGCATGCTCATATGCGTCAATCCGACGAACGAGGACTCGGGAAAGTGCGTTTAAAGAACAGAGCAGGATGCTGAGAAGACTGGTCGATATTGACCAAGCCTACTCGATATCGACCGGATTTAGGTCGAAATTCTCCAAATCGACCCAGAGTTGGCCAGAATCGACAAGGTTGAAGAGTAGTGGTCGATATCGACTTAACCAAGTCGATATCGAGTGCCCCATATCGAGTCAACACCCCAGAATCGAGTCAAGAAGCTGAACAAAGAAAGGAGTAAGTCGATATTGAGTACCCTAACTCGATATCGAGTAACACCCAACTCGATTTTGACCCTGAGTTAAGGTTCGGCCTTCGAAAGCGCCACTGAATTTGGCTTCTTGGAATGCCAACTTATATAGGACGCCCCAAGAAATTGACGACACCCTGAGGTGCTCTTTCTATCCACTTTATACCCTGCAAAATCGGCATCGGAAAATCCGATAAGATCAAAGCTTGTTTGATGAGGATACCATAATCCGAGATCTTTAGTACCATTAAGATATCTCAAAATCCTTTTTTACCGCAATCAGATGTGATTCCTTCGGATTAGCTTGGAATCTTGCACACATACAAACACTGAACATAATGTCAGGTCTATTTGCCATAAGATATTGTGTGTCTGAAGCTGAAGACGGAAAATGCCAGGTCGATATTGAGTCATGCTAGTCGATATCGACTGGACCCACAGAGGCCGATTCCGAGTTTAACCGACTTCTTGTTAAGATTCTATCCCGAATTCAATGGATATATTTTTGAGATCAAATTCCATCAAGATCTATCAAGTGCTATCAAGAGGAAGAGATATTTACCTAGTTTAGATATAATTCCTTTAGAGATTTATTTCTTTATTTCCATGTTTTTATCTTAATAAATTAGATAGATAGATATAGATATAGATAGGTAATTCTTTCCTAATTAGAGAGGGAATGAAGCCTATAAATAAAGTCTTAGGGGCTGATTTCCATCATATTCAATTTCGGAGAAGAAGTAGGGGAGAGAGAGAGAGAGAGTGGAGGCCAAGAGGAGTTTGTGTAGCAAGAGCGAAATTGGCTTCCTTTGGTCAGCGGATCCTAGGCAATAGTAGAATCTCACTCGGTTTCGACTCCAGGTAACAACTCAATACCGATTAGAGGCAATCAATATCGACTTAGTTTAGTCGATTTTGGGTAGGCTTCAGAAGGTCAGTCGATTTCTGGTCAGGGTCACTCAATATCGACTTAATGGAGTCGATATCGACTAGTTTTTCCTCAAAATCGACCTGTTCTGCAGAGACACAAACGAGCATCGATCTTTCTGGATCGAGAATCAGAAGTCGATATCGACCTATAGGAGGTCAATATCGAGTAGGGCAACAGTAGGAAAAATAAAGAATAAAGCTTTTGTAAATTTCGGAATTAACTTTATATAAAAGAAAACTTCCAAGATCGGGGTTTGCAACGACAATAACCAAGCATGCATAAGGCAAGATAAATAACGATAATCATGCAAATTGCATCGAAAGATCAAGCTTTCGCCTTTTCCAAAAATTAGACAACTCTTTCAAGAAACCCTAATTGTATCTACCGATTTTATGTTTACAATCCAAGTTGTTAGCATGGATCTCAAATGAATGGGTAATAAACACATAAAAGGTAGTAGATGCTCAAAACATGATAAAGGTCGGATCTTTACCTCAAATGCGCATGGCTATCGCCGGGCTCGCCCCGACCCTAGAAGTGGGTGGACTACTCGCTCTTCATTGCAATTGCAGACATCGGGAGGGAGTCTTGAACATTATTTGCTGAGAACTGAATCGGTTTGCTTATTTTTTACATTCTAGTTGCAATTCTCGATTTCCTCTGTCAATAAATTGGCGCCGTTGCCGGGGAAGCAATTATTCGCGCCTTAGGTAGTTAGACCTCATGTTTGCCTTTAAGTTTTTATTTTGCAGGTGTATGCGCCGTTCTGGTCAACGGCCTGAGTTTGACGCCTTGGACGACCCGGGACGCCTTATACACGTCCACGCTAAATTAAAAAGAGCCATGGCGGCCGCAGAAACACATGAACAGATGATACAGAGGCTTCAGAGGGAACTAGCCGCCAAGGATACTGCTCTCGCCACTGAGTGGGCACGCACTGCGCAGGAAGCAGAACCCAGAAAGAAGGCAGAAGTTGAGCTTGTGTTGCGTAGATGGGAACATTACACTAAATCGCCCAAATCAACAATGACAAGTTGGTTCGACAAACGTCCCCTTCTATGAGCCAGTCGACATCGACTACCTGGACTCGACATATACACATTCTGGAGGAACTGATCCAGAAACACTAGCCGAAATCGACTGTACCACAGAAATCCAGGTAGGTCCTTCCTCTATTTCGATTTCGCTATCTATCTTTGAAGAATCTTTTGAAGGGTCCTAAAAAGAAGAAGAGCTACCAATGCAAAATCCGGATGTCGTTGCCCATGGTGTTTCAAATTCACTTTTACCCTACAAGGTAAAGGCCATCTTTGACAATTTTGAGCAACCGATGTTCATATTCAAGTATGGGGTCCTAGCAAAGTGGCATAAAGCTCCGCATGATGAGGTGAAAATATATCTTCCCACTCCACCGTTTTGCTGTGGTGGAGATGCGCAAACAAATCAACCAATTAAGCGGAAGAGGTATGATGATGAGGTATGTATATTCTCTTTATATCTTCCTTTATGCATGCTAGGTGGAGCCCAGGAAGATGAATGGGTAAAGCCATGGAGCGTTCACTCGGGGAGGTTTAAGCTTTTCCACATGATGACCCCAGATGACATCCCACGCTTCCCACCACCGAAGGAACCACCAGACTCACCTATACCTCCGGACAAAGATGAGTCAGGCTAATGCTTAATGGAGAAAGTCGGCCTAGCAACTATAAGATCTAGAGCTTGTAAATAGACATTTATTTTTTGGGACTTTTGGACATTGTTGCTTTTGTTTGTTTTTTTTTTTGGTTTTGAATTTTTAGGTTTTTCTATTGTGGGTATTTCTTTTCTAACGAATCTTGCAGGAAAGGGAAGAAAAAACTGCAGACTTACTCGACATCGAGTAAGTTACTCGACATCGACCAAACATATCGAGCAAAAGGAAGCCTGTGGTCGAGAAGGATCACCCTGGAGGCAACAAATTACTCGCTCTCGAACAATCTCCTCGAAGTCAACCAGCCTTGTCGATTTCGACCAGCTCTGCAGCAACATTAAACTCGATTATGACGATATGCACATCTGTCCAGTGAGTTTCTTTCGTTACCCTTATTTTTTATACAGTGAGGGAACTATAATTTTTAAGTATGGGGTGGGGTAGGGGCTTACTTTGTGCATATTTGATATATTTGACATAATTTGTGCATTATTTCTTGAATTGCTTATACATGGCTATTTTGGAATTCATTATCGATTTATGTGCTTATATGCATGTTTTCCAAAGTTTGAAAAATGACCCCCATTGAAAATTTTGATAAATGTCATGGAAGCTTTATTGAACTCGACGATGCAAAATTGGATTCATTAGAGATATAACATGAAATTGCCTAGTAAAGGGAAGTCACAATGAAGTGCATATTTTTGATGAAAACCATGAAAGGAGGTAAAATTTGATGTTGTTTTTGACATGTTGCATGATAAGAGGATGGAGGACTTTATATTTCCATATATGCTCATATTGTTATATCCTAGCTTTACCTATGCTTATGCATCACAAAAAGCCATATTATGCCTTATTTCATATTATGCTCCACATGATCTAAAATATTGCCAATTCTTTACCTTATTTCCATCCGGGGATTATGTTGAGAATGAAGCTACATTATGGAGATTATTATATGGTGTTTGTGTTGTTATTATCATATTTGGAGTTTGGCAAGGAAAGTTTCAAAATTATGGAAAATTTAATGAGTGAAAGAAAATCCGATCGCCTTAGGAGATAAAGGTAGATCGACCCTGCTTACTGAGATAATAGTTCAGTGAGATGGGACACACAGGTGAGAAGTCCAAAGCACTAAGTATCCGGGGCCATTCATGACACCCATGTTTGCGACTCGCGAGAAGGCAGTGCTGAGGTCAGAGAGGTAAAAGCATTATTATTGATAAAAGCATTATAAAAGGTGATGAATCTTATGAAGAAGGAATGTGGAAATTCAATTTGGAAAGTACTCCATTTCCCTGGATTATTAGCACCACATTGCAAAAAATTTCCCACCTTTAACCTTTTACCAAATCTACTCCTTATTGAGCTTAAATTAAAGTCCTCTTGATTATTAATGTTTTATCACTTATGAATGTTTTTCATAACCCTCCTTTTGTGAGTAGATGTTGCTTTTTATTGCACATGCATGGATTTGTGACACTAGTACCTTTCCGATGATGGTAAGTGATTGTAGGGTTATATGAGAATGAATCTAAGATGTTGAGAGTTTTGATTTCTTCCCCTGTATGACGATTAAAAGTATTGCTTGAGGACAAGCAAGCTTAAGTATGGGGTGTTTGTTGTGAGCCTAATTCGCAATGTTTTATACTTACTTTTATATCGATTTCTGCATGCATTTAATGCATTTGGGTTAGATTAATACAAGATTTATGTAGTTTATGTTTATTTTTCAATTATGGTAGTCTACACTAGTTTTTGTTCAATTTCGCAGAAATCGGACGCACTTTGGAGCTTAAAGGAAACTCATGAAGAAGCTAAGGATGGTGCAGCTGGAGAAAATGCCATTTTTCGGCATTCATCATTCTGAGTCAAGTTCTGATGTCTTCATAAGATTTGTAGCCCTCGAAAAGAGATTTCCAACGCATGCTCATATGCGTCAATCCGACGAACGAGGACTCGGGAAAGTGCGTTTAAAGAACAGAGCAGGATGCTGAGAAGACTGGTCGATATTGACCAAGCCTACTCGATATCGACCGGATTTAGGTCGAAATTCTCCAAATCGACCCAGAGTTGGCCAGAATCGACAAGGTTGAAGAGTAGTGGTCGATATCGACTTAACCAAGTCGATATCGAGTGCCCCATATCGAGTCAACACCCCAGAATCGAGTCAAGAAGCTGAACAAAGAAAGGAGTAAGTCGATATTGAGTACCCTAACTCGATATCGAGTAACACCCAACTCGATTTTGACCCTGAGTTAAGGTTCGGCCTTCGAAAGCGCCACTGAATTTGGCTTCTTGGAATGCCAACTTATATAGGACGCCCCAAGAAATTGACGACACCCTGAGGTGCTCTTTCTATCCACTTTATACCCTGCAAAATCGGCATCGGAAAAT
Source organism: Persicaria tinctoria (assembly GCA_037127255.1). Lineage (NCBI taxonomy): Eukaryota > Viridiplantae > Streptophyta > Magnoliopsida > Caryophyllales > Polygonaceae > Persicaria > Persicaria tinctoria. The sequence goes on from JBANSL010000006.1 coordinate 39,994,430, forward strand.
CCGATAAGATCAAAGCTTGTTTGATGAGGATACCATAATCCGAGATCTTTAGTACCATTAAGATATCTCAAAATCCTTTTTTACCGCAATCAGATGTGATTCCTTCGGATTAGCTTGGAATCTTGCACACATACAAACACTGAACATAATGTCAGGTCTATTTGCCATAAGATATTGTGTGTCTGAAGCTGAAGACGGAAAATGCCAGGTCGATATTGAGTCATGCTAGTCGATATCGACTGGACCCACAGAGGCCGATTCCGAGTTTAACCGACTTCTTGTTAAGATTCTATCCCGAATTCAATGGATATATTTTTGAGATCAAATTCCATCAAGATCTATCAAGTGCTATCAAGAGGAAGAGATATTTACCTAGTTTAGATATAATTCCTTTAGAGATTTATTTCTTTATTTCCATGTTTTTATCTTAATAAATTAGATAGATAGATATAGATATAGATAGGTAATTCTTTCCTAATTAGAGAGGGAATGAAGCCTATAAATAAAGTCTTAGGGGCTGATTTCCATCATATTCAATTTCGGAGAAGAAGTAGGGGAGAGAGAGAGAGAGAGTGGAGGCCAAGAGGAGTTTGTGTAGCAAGAGCGAAATTGGCTTCCTTTGGTCAGCGGATCCTAGGCAATAGTAGAATCTCACTCGGTTTCGACTCCAGGTAACAACTCAATACCGATTAGAGGCAATCAATATCGACTTAGTTTAGTCGATTTTGGGTAGGCTTCAGAAGGTCAGTCGATTTCTGGTCAGGGTCACTCAATATCGACTTAATGGAGTCGATATCGACTAGTTTTTCCTCAAAATCGACCTGTTCTGCAGAGACACAAACGAGCATCGATCTTTCTGGATCGAGAATCAGAAGTCGATATCGACCTATAGGAGGTCAATATCGAGTAGGGCAACAGTAGGAAAAATAAAGAATAAAGCTTTTGTAAATTTCGGAATTAACTTTATATAAAAGAAAACTTCCAAGATCGGGGTTTGCAACGACAATAACCAAGCATGCATAAGGCAAGATAAATAACGATAATCATGCAAATTGCATCGAAAGATCAAGCTTTCGCCTTTTCCAAAAATTAGACAACTCTTTCAAGAAACCCTAATTGTATCTACCGATTTTATGTTTACAATCCAAGTTGTTAGCATGGATCTCAAATGAATGGGTAATAAACACATAAAAGGTAGTAGATGCTCAAAACATGATAAAGGTCGGATCTTTACCTCAAATGCGCATGGCTATCGCCGGGCTCGCCCCGACCCTAGAAGTGGGTGGACTACTCGCTCTTCATTGCAATTGCAGACATCGGGAGGGAGTCTTGAACATTATTTGCTGAGAACTGAATCGGTTTGCTTATTTTTTACATTCTAGTTGCAATTCTCGATTTCCTCTGTCAATAAATTGGCGCCGTTGCCGGGGAAGCAATTATTCGCGCCTTAGGTAGTTAGACCTCATGTTTGCCTTTAAGTTTTTATTTTGCAGGTGTATGCGCCGTTCTGGTCAACGGCCTGAGTTTGACGCCTTGGACGACCCGGGACGCCTTATACACGTCCACGCTAAATTAAAAAGAGCCATGGCGGCCGCAGAAACACATGAACAGATGATACAGAGGCTTCAGAGGGAACTAGCCGCCAAGGATACTGCTCTCGCCACTGAGTGGGCACGCACTGCGCAGGAAGCAGAACCCAGAAAGAAGGCAGAAGTTGAGCTTGTGTTGCGTAGATGGGAACATTACACTAAATCGCCCAAATCAACAATGACAAGTTGGTTCGACAAACGTCCCCTTCTATGAGCCAGTCGACATCGACTACCTGGACTCGACATATACACATTCTGGAGGAACTGATCCAGAAACACTAGCCGAAATCGACTGTACCACAGAAATCCAGGTAGGTCCTTCCTCTATTTCGATTTCGCTATCTATCTTTGAAGAATCTTTTGAAGGGTCCTAAAAAGAAGAAGAGCTACCAATGCAAAATCCGGATGTCGTTGCCCATGGTGTTTCAAATTCACTTTTACCCTACAAGGTAAAGGCCATCTTTGACAATTTTGAGCAACCGATGTTCATATTCAAGTATGGGGTCCTAGCAAAGTGGCATAAAGCTCCGCATGATGAGGTGAAAATATATCTTCCCACTCCACCGTTTTGCTGTGGTGGAGATGCGCAAACAAATCAACCAATTAAGCGGAAGAGGTATGATGATGAGGTATGTATATTCTCTTTATATCTTCCTTTATGCATGCTAGGTGGAGCCCAGGAAGATGAATGGGTAAAGCCATGGAGCGTTCACTCGGGGAGGTTTAAGCTTTTCCACATGATGACCCCAGATGACATCCCACGCTTCCCACCACCGAAGGAACCACCAGACTCACCTATACCTCCGGACAAAGATGAGTCAGGCTAATGCTTAATGGAGAAAGTCGGCCTAGCAACTATAAGATCTAGAGCTTGTAAATAGACATTTATTTTTTGGGACTTTTGGACATTGTTGCTTTTGTTTGTTTTTTTTTTTGGTTTTGAATTTTTAGGTTTTTCTATTGTGGGTATTTCTTTTCTAACGAATCTTGCAGGAAAGGGAAGAAAAAACTGCAGACTTACTCGACATCGAGTAAGTTACTCGACATCGACCAAACATATCGAGCAAAAGGAAGCCTGTGGTCGAGAAGGATCACCCTGGAGGCAACAAATTACTCGCTCTCGAACAATCTCCTCGAAGTCAACCAGCCTTGTCGATTTCGACCAGCTCTGCAGCAACATTAAACTCGATTATGACGATATGCACATCTGTCCAGTGAGTTTCTTTCGTTACCCTTATTTTTTATACAGTGAGGGAACTATAATTTTTAAGTATGGGGTGGGGTAGGGGCTTACTTTGTGCATATTTGATATATTTGACATAATTTGTGCATTATTTCTTGAATTGCTTATACATGGCTATTTTGGAATTCATTATCGATTTATGTGCTTATATGCATGTTTTCCAAAGTTTGAAAAATGACCCCCATTGAAAATTTTGATAAATGTCATGGAAGCTTTATTGAACTCGACGATGCAAAATTGGATTCATTAGAGATATAACATGAAATTGCCTAGTAAAGGGAAGTCACAATGAAGTGCATATTTTTGATGAAAACCATGAAAGGAGGTAAAATTTGATGTTGTTTTTGACATGTTGCATGATAAGAGGATGGAGGACTTTATATTTCCATATATGCTCATATTGTTATATCCTAGCTTTACCTATGCTTATGCATCACAAAAAGCCATATTATGCCTTATTTCATATTATGCTCCACATGATCTAAAATATTGCCAATTCTTTACCTTATTTCCATCCGGGGATTATGTTGAGAATGAAGCTACATTATGGAGATTATTATATGGTGTTTGTGTTGTTATTATCATATTTGGAGTTTGGCAAGGAAAGTTTCAAAATTATGGAAAATTTAATGAGTGAAAGAAAATCCGATCGCCTTAGGAGATAAAGGTAGATCGACCCTGCTTACTGAGATAATAGTTCAGTGAGATGGGACACACAGGTGAGAAGTCCAAAGCACTAAGTATCCGGGGCCATTCATGACACCCATGTTTGCGACTCGCGAGAAGGCAGTGCTGAGGTCAGAGAGGTAAAAGCATTATTATTGATAAAAGCATTATAAAAGGTGATGAATCTTATGAAGAAGGAATGTGGAAATTCAATTTGGAAAGTACTCCATTTCCCTGGATTATTAGCACCACATTGCAAAAAATTTCCCACCTTTAACCTTTTACCAAATCTACTCCTTATTGAGCTTAAATTAAAGTCCTCTTGATTATTAATGTTTTATCACTTATGAATGTTTTTCATAACCCTCCTTTTGTGAGTAGATGTTGCTTTTTATTGTACATGCATGGATTTGTGACACTAGTACCTTTCCGATGATGGTAAGTGATTGTAGGGTTATATGAGAATGAATCTAAGATGTTGAGAGTTTTGATTTCTTCCCCTGTATGACGATTAAAAGTATTGCTTGAGGACAAGCAAGCTTAAGTATGGGGTGTTTGTTGTGAGCCTAATTCGCAATGTTTTATACTTACTTTTATATCGATTTCTGCATGCATTTAATGCATTTGGGTTAGATTAATACAAGATTTATGTAGTTTATGTTTATTTTTCAATTATGGTAGTCTACACTAGTTTTTGTTCAATTTCGCAGAAATCGGACGCACTTTGGAGCTTAAAGGAAACTCATGAAGAAGCTAAGGATGGTGCAGCTGGAGAAAATGCCATTTTTCGGCATTCATCATTCTGATTCAAGTTCTGATGTCTTCATAAGATTTGTAGCCCTCGAGAAGAGATTTCCAACGCATGCTCATATGCGTCAATCCGACGAACGAGGACTCGGGAAAGTGCGTTTAAAGAACAGAGCAGGATGCTGAGAAGACTGGTCGATATTGACCAAGCCTACTCGATATCGACCGGATTTAGGTCGAAATTCTCCAAATCGACCCAGAGTTGGCCAGAATCGACAAGGTTGAAGAGTAGTGGTCGATATCGACTTAACCAAGTCGATATCGAGTGCCCCATATCGAGTCAACACCCCAGAATCGAGTCAAGAAGCTGAACAAAGAAAGGAGTAAGTCGATATTGAGTACCCTAACTCGATATCGAGTAACACCCAACTCGATTTTGACCCTGAGTTAAGGTTCGGCCTTCGAAAGCGCCACTGAATTTGGCTTCTTGGAATGCCAACTTATATAGGACGCCCCAAGAAATTGACGACACCCTGAGGTGCTCTTTCTATCCACTTTATACCCTGCAAAATCGGCATCGGAAAATCCGATAAGATCAAAGCTTGTTTGATGAGGATACCATAATCCGAGATCTTTAGTACCATTAAGATATCTCAAAATCCTTTTTTACCGCAATCAGATGTGATTCCTTCGGATTAGCTTGGAATCTTGCACACATACAAACACTGAACATAATGTCAGGTCTATTTGCCATAAGATATTGTGTGTCTGAAGCTGAAGACGGAAAATGCCAGGTCGATATTGAGTCATGCTAGTCGATATCGACTGGACCCACAGAGGCCGATTCCGAGTTTAACCGACTTCTTGTTAAGATTCTATCCCGAATCCAATGGATATATTTTTGAGATCAAATTCCATCAAGATCTATCAAGTGCTATCAAGAGGAAGAGATATTTACCTAGTTTAGATATAATTCCTTTAGAGATTTATTTCTTTATTTCCATGTTTTTATCTTAATAAATTAGATAGATAGATAGAGATATAGATAGGTAATTCTTTCCTAATTAGAGAGGGAATGAAGCCTATAAATAAAGTCTTAGGGGCTGATTTCCATCATATTCAATTTCGGAGAAGAAGTAGGGGAGAGAGAGAGAGAGAGTGGAGGCCAAGAGGAGTTTGTGTAGCAAGAGCGGAATTGGCTTCCTTTGGTCAGCGGATCCTAGGCAATAGTAGAATCTCACTCGGTTTCGACTCCAGGTAACAACTCAATACCGATTAGAGGAAATCAATATCGACTTAGTTTAGTCGATTTTGGGTAGGCTTCAGAAGGTCAGTCGATTTCTGGTCAGGGTCACTCAATATCGACTTAATGGAGTCGATATCGACTAGTTTTTCCTCGAAATCGACCTGTTCTGCAGAGACACAAACGAGCAGCGATCTTTCTGGATCGAGAATCAGAAGTCGATATCGACCTATAGGAGGTCAATATCGAGTAGGGCAACAGTAGGAAAAATAAAGAATAAAGCTTTTGTAAATTTCGGAATTAACTTTATATAAAAGAAAACTTCCAAGATCGGGGTTTGCAACGACTATAAACAAGCATGCATAAGGCAAGATAAATAACGATAATCATGCAAATTGCATCGAAAGATCAAGCTTTCGCCTTTTCCAACAATTAGACAACTCTTTCAAGAAACCCTAATTGTATCTACCGATTTTATGTTTACAATCCAAGTTGTTAGCATGGATGTCAAATGAATGGGTAATAAACACATAAAAGGTAGTAGATGCTCAAAACATGATAAAGGTCGGATCTTTACCTCAAATACGCATGGCTATCGCCGGGCTCGCCCCGACCCTAGAAGTGGGTGGACTACTCGCTCTTCATTGCAATTGCAGACATCGGGAGGGAGTCTTGAACATTATTTGCTGAGAACTGAATCGGTTTGCTTATTTTTTACATTCTAGTTGCAATTCTCGATTTCCTCTGTCAACAAATTGGCGCCGTTGCCGGGGAAGCAATTATTCGCGCCTTAGGTAGTTAGACCTCACGTTTGCCTTTAAGTTTTTATTTTGCAGGTGTATGCGCCGTTCTGGTCAACGGCCTGAGTTTGACGCCTTGGACGACCTGGGACGCCTTATACACGTCCACGCTAAATTAAAAAGAGCCATGGCGGCCGCAGAAACACATGAACAGATGATACATAGGCTTCAGAGGGAACTAGCCGCCAAGGATACTGCTCTCGCCACTGAGTGGGCACGCACTGCGCAGGAAGCAGAACCCGGAAAGAAGGCAGAAGTTGAGCTTGTGTTGCGTAGATGGGAACATTACACTAAATCGCCCAAATCAACAATGACAAGTTGGTTCGACAAACGTCCCCTTCTATGAGCCAGTCGACATCGACTACCTGGACTCGACATATACACATTCTGGAGGAACTGATCCAGAAACACTAGCCGAAATCGACTGTACCACAGAAATCCAGGTAGGTCCTTCCTCTATTTCGATTTCGCTATCTATCTTTGAAGAATCTTTTGAAGGGTCCTAAAAAGAAGAAGAGCTACCAATGCAAAATCCGGATGTCGTTGCCCATGGTGTTTCAAATTCACTTTTACCCTACAAGGTAAAGGTCATCTTTGACAATTTTGAGCAACCGATGTTCATATTCAAGTATGGGGTCCTAGCAAAGTGGCATAAAGCTCCGCATGATGAGGTGAAAATATATCTTCCCACTCCACCGTTTTGCTGTGGTGGAGATGCACAAACAAATCAACCAATTAAGCGGAAGAGGTATGATGATGAGGTATGTATATTCTCCTTATATCTTCCTTTATGCATGCCAGGTGGAGCCCAGGAAGATGAATGGGTAAAGCCATGGAGCGTTCGCTCGGGGAGGTTTAAGCTTTTCCACATGATGACCCCAGATGACATCCCATGCTTCCCACCACCGGAGGAACCACCAGGCTAATGCTTAATGGAGAAAGTCGGCCTAGCGACTATAAGATCTAGAGCTTGTAAATAGACATTTATTTTTTGGGACTTTTGGACATTGTTTCTTTTGTTTGTTTTTTTTTGTTGGTTTTGAATTTTTAGGTTTTTCTATTGTGGGTATTTCTTTTCTAACGAATCTTGCAGGAAAGGGAAGAAAAAACTGCAGACATACTCGACATCGACCAAACATATCGAGCAAAAGGAAGCCTGTGGTCGAGAAGGATCACCCTGGAGGCAACAAATTACTCGATCTCGACCAATCTCCTCGAAGTAGACCAGCCTTGTCGATTTAGACCAGCTCTGCAGCAACATTAAACTCGGTTATGACGATATGCACATCTGTCCAGTGAGTTTCTTTCTTTACCCTTATTTTTTATACAGTGAGGACACTGTAATGCTTGGTTATTGTCGTTGCAAACCCTGATCTTGGAAGTTTTCTTTTATATAAAGTTAATTCCGAAATTTACAAAAGGTTTGTTCTTTATTTTTCCTACTGTTGCCCTACTCGATATTGACCTCCTATAGGTCGATATCGACTTCTGATTCTCAATCCAGAAAGATCGCTACTCGTTTGTGTCTCTGCAGAACAGGTCGATTTTGAGGAAAAACTAGTCGATATCGACTCCATTAAGTCGATATTGAGTGACCCTGACCAGAAATCGACTGACCTTCTGAAGCCTGCCCAAAATCGATTGAACTAAGTCGATATTGACTGCCTCTAGTCGATATTGAGTTGTTCCCTAGAGTCGAAACCGAGTGAGATTCTACTATTGCCTAGGATCCGCTGACCAGCTTCCTCAAGGATCGAACCTGACTTTCTCTTGCTACATCGGGAGGGAGTCTTGAACATTATTTGTTGAGAACTGAATCGGTTTGCTTATTTTTTACATTCTATTTGCAATTCTCGATTTCCTCTGTCAACACCGGCCAAGATCTTAGCAACTAGAATATCTCAGCGACTTGAACAGAAATCTCGGCAGCAGCATCTCGGTTGTTCAGATTCAAAAATCCAGAATGTTCCCAGCAATTTGAATGATGAAAGAAGACGCTAAGCTTTTAAGAAAATCTGGGAACAAAATTAGCAAGAAATAAGGGGTGTTCGACTATAAGAAAAGAAGAAGGAAGCGACTCTACAGATATATTTATCAAGCGTTCTCTGCAATCAAAAAGCGCCCGCAAGTTTCCATTGCCACCTGCTGATTTATTCTTTCCTGTCTCTCTATTCTAATCGCTTTATTTCTTTGAGAGTTAGGAAGAGTTAGAGATTAGTAGTATAAGTTATTCCCTGTTATACTAAGAGTATCATATACTCAAACGTGTCACACTCAGGTGTGGCAAAGGGGACTTTTATTTCTTTGTATCTTGGGTTGACTAGATAGAAGCGAGGTAGGCTTCGGGTTATAGAAGAGAGGAAGTTCTTCTAGGACTCATAAGGAAAGAGAAATAAAAGTTGTTTGAATCCTACGGGTTGGATAACCCTAGGCGGAGACGTAGGCTGGTTTAGAGCCGAATTTCGTAAACAAGTCAAGTGTTCTTTGTTTTTCTCATATTATTTAACTATTTGATTTCTGCAGACAACTCAAGACACTTAAAGATCAGTTCAAGACCTTGAGATCGAGTTCAAGGCCTTGAGATTCGATATCAAGCCCTTGACATAGCCGGTTTTAGAGAGTTTGCGAAAAGCATTCATACTTTATTCAACCCCCCTTCTAGAGTATTTGTTTAATTATCATTTATATTAAGTACTCAATTCTTCAACAGTGTTTTGTAGTTGGTGAAAATAGGTTGATGACACTATTTTAGTGATAATTTCATATGAGAGAAACTAGTCAGACTTTTAAAATTTTATTTGGTGATAATATTTTGATGATATATAATGTGGTGATGACATTTATTGTTATGTTGACATATTTTTATTAGCATTAACGGTTTAACGTTTTAACATATGTGTTGATAACAATCCTTTGGTGATAATAATGTTATGGTGACAATTTTTTAAGGTTATAATATCGTGGTGACAATATATTGTCATCAACCTCGTCACTAATAGTTGTCACCAACAACTGTCACGAGGAAAATCATCTATTGGTAAGTGATACTAGCAACTTGTAACGGCCCGAATATAAATATCCGGGTTACGTTTTGAAGGTTGGATACCTTCGTTCGGATTTTACAATTCAGGTACGGGTCGAGGTTTCAAACCCCAAAAGATCAGTATTTAAAGTGGGGATTTCGAACCCCAAAAGCAATCGAAATGTCGTTGGGTACCCTTCACCTATCCTAAAGACTGAGTCGTTGACATTCATTTGAATGAAAATGCGAAAGCGGAATTAAAGTACAACTTGCCACGGCGAGGCCATGTCAGAACCAAATCCATAAAACATAGATTCAGTAAAGCCTTTAGCCAAGTTAGCGGGGTTAGACAGGTTCTTCGCATTCGTCCAGGAGGTTTTCCCACGCCATACAAACATAGAGCAAGCATACCTAAAAACAATTTGTGCTAGCAGGGTCAGACCGAGACTCCCCCAACGCACTCTGTCCCACAAGCAAGCATACACATACGCTATACCTATAATAAAGATGCTCTAATGCAGTACGAAAATTTAATTCTCAAAGCATGCTTTGACAGAATAATATAGATGCGAAAAGACAGTAAAGGGCCCCAAAGAATGCCAAGTGACATATCCCTCTACTACTCCGCCCCCTTTTTCATGAGCGGACCTGGCCAGTACGGTACCCATCCCATCATACATGTGCGCACATCATCATCATCATATCATGCTCATGCCCGGTGGTGCTGGGCTATCTCAACATCATGCTCATATATCGACACTACTGACTCAAGGCAAACCCGATGAGGCTGGGATACCCTATTACCCTAGCAAAGACTCTAGGACTCACAGATAACAGCCGTTCTGTTCTCAAACACACAGAGTATCTGAATGCTCATACATGAGTGCAACCTTAGCATGATACTACATGAAATGCTTTTAATATGCTTATGCAACACCTAGTATATCATATGATAACAAGCAGGAGATTTTTCTTTCAAATCTGAGTAAGCCTATAAAGGAACTTGCATGGAGAAGCACGAAATCCAAAGCAATCACAGTAATATCAAGCAGTCCAATCAGGTCACAAATCACCTAACGAGTAATAGATAAAATGCATAAGTTTAAATTCTAAAGCATACAATGGCCATGACTCATATTGACAAACATGACTCAAACTAATAACATCGTCATCATCATTATCTCAAACATCTCATATCTCATCGCATTATTTAATCATCTCAATATATCTTCAATATCAATATCTCATGGCAATATCTCATATATAGAACATGTTCGTATCTCACATCGTCATATCATGGCATACTTCCATACTGAATAATATATCCGTAGTCATACTTCTTAATTATATAATATATATAACATGCTTGCATACCATAATCTCATATTCCACATCATGCTTCAAAATTAACATGTAACCTATCATAACATTATCACATATCAAAATTTATTCTTAACCATGTCAATATCATAACATCATGCTTATCATATTTAGATCTCATCATAGGTCATATATCATATCATTTGAAAACAATATCAGCATATCACATTTTATATTCACACAAGCTATCAAATGTATTCATCAAATTAGGCAAGGTAAGTCACTTCCCCAATATTTCCCAGAATTCCTTAAGAACACTCAAGTTAGATAAATCTTTATAAAAATATTTTCCCACTTCATACATGATCCAAAAATACATTTAGAAAGTATTATCCTTCAAATCAATTTATTTTATTAATATTTGAAAACGAATCCGACAAGTTAGAGAAAAATTCCAAAGATCCTCCTTTTAAATTTATCAAATCAATTTCCCATCTTGAAAACCTTTTTCAAATTCTTTTCTTTTAAAATTCAAGTCAATTGATATTATATTTTTAAATCACAAAAATAATGACACATAATATATTATGGGTGCGTTTGGATTCCAAATGCATTATCATTATAATGCAAAATGATAAGGCGGTTTTTGGTTAACAAAAATTTTAAGGCGTTTAAATTATGATATTTTTGGATTCCGCGATATATTAATTGAAATGCAATTATTTTATCTCGATTTATGTGATTATTTGGTTAAAATACGGTTTTACCTCGATTTTTATTTTTACAACCAAACGGACACATAAAACTGTAACGGCACGGGATTATGAATCTCGAGTTACGTTTCGAGGGATGAAACCTCTCATTGGGATCTTGCGTCCCGAGTACAGGTTGAAGGTTTGAAACCGAAAATGTGTAGTTTAAAGTGGGATTTCGCACCCAAATCCGGAAGGTCCGTTGGAGACCTCGGGGTAAACCCTTGTACCTGTCCTAAGTCTACAACGCGGAAAACCCTTTTATCAAACAAAGGACATAAGTTCTGAAAACGATACAACCAGTGCCATGGCAGAGCCGGGTCAAAACAGAGTATAAGTAGGAAGAAATCCCAAAAGCATGAATCTAGTAAAGTCGGGGTTTAAACACTCACTCTCCGCCATATGAATGGACCCCATCATAACAGCACAAAATCAAGAAGTTGATCGGGTACCTGAAACTATATCACCAAGTCAGGCCAAGAGTCCGCCTGCGGGTCCTCTGGCCGCGCTGAGGACATATAATACGCCTATACCTAGAATAAAGGATGTCTTCATGCAATACTGAAATATTAACCACACTATCATGCTCCTAATTCATATACGCAAAATATTTAATAAGGCCTTAACAAAGAATACCAAGTGGTATATCCCTCTTCTACCACCACCCCCTTGCAAATAGGGTGGAGACTGGCTAGTCTGATCCTAAGCATATCAAATCTCATCATCATATTATATCTCATGCCCATCTCGTATCTCGTGATATATATATAAATGACTCAAAGAGGACAACACCCGATGAAGCTGGGCTACCCTATGACCCTAGCAAGGACTCTAGGTCTCACAGATAACAGACATTCTGTATTCAAACGCAAACAGAATAAGGATGCTCATTCGTACGTGCAATTCCTAAGCATGATACTACATGACATTCTTTTATGCATATGCAACACCTACATACTATATGACACATCAGGCAGGAGGTACTGGTTACTGAGTAAGCTCTGGAGGACTTACTTGGCTAGCAGATCGGCAAAAGAAGAATCCAGCACAGTAGTCACGATCACAGAGTATCACCTAATTACATAACGAGAATATACTGAGTATACTTCTATAGCTTTTCTGAACACATATATCACACACTCATACGAACAGATAAATAAACAAGCTCGCATCATCCATACTTTCAATTCATCACGATCAACCATCTCTTATCTCGTACCATTCACCATAACTTCTCAACTCATTAGCTTATAACCACCTCCATATCATACTTAGCCAAATTCTTATATTACTATTCCATACTCATACTTTTCATAAGAATATATATATATATATATATATATATATATATATATATATATATATATATATATATATATATATATATATATATATATATATATCATTATCATCATCGGTAACCAATATTTATTCCCTTTATAATAAGTCACCACAATTAATGCTATTAGTCACACATATCATGCTGATAATGCATATCTTAGATAGGCATTATAGGCATTTTTAGTTTAGTTAGGTTGCATTTCTTTCATACTTTGTCGCTAATTTGAATCTTGTGATTATTCTAGAAGAGTTCGGATTCTGCGCAAATTTGTGTTTATCTTGCAGATTGAATCGGAACACATTTGGGAGATGCAATATCTTGAACAGGAGTACAAGAGACATTGGAGAGAAGCAAGGAAGGAAAAGAGCAAAGCAACTTGGAGCTACTCTCGGCATAGACAAGAAGACACGGCAACAGAATGCCGCGGTTGCAGCATGCGTGGCGCGGCCGCAGCCAGGACCGATGCTGCGGGATAAGGAAAAGTTGTTGATGCCGCGGCCGCAGCACGGGTAGTCAGTGACGCCGTTTTGTTTTAAAAAACCCTAGTTTTATGTTTTTTGTTTGAGGGCCGAATTGGATTGTTTATAAGGCCGATTTTAGTTATTTTTCTACTACTTCTATTCTATTCTTACGTTCATCAGACACTTTAGGGATTTGAGAGATGTATATCTTCCATGAGGAACTAAACTCATATATTCTGCCTGCAATTTGAAGCTTTATTTGGATTGATTGTGAGTTTCTAATTCTCGTTCCTTGTTTCCTATATTTGAATGCTTCAACTTCTTTGTGCTTAATTGCTTATTGTTTTGTTCTATCTTGTCTGGCCAACTTGTTAGATCAATTCAATTGCTAAGGTTTTGTAGATTCCTGGTTGTGAACCTTAACCTAAGTGGCAAACTTGTTCCTTTAGGGCTGGTTGAACTAATTGAATGAGTAGGAAGTTGAATGTGTTGTTAAATCCCTCTTTAGGGACTGCAAATACCTTGGCTAATCTCTGAACTTAAAGATATCAATTGGGTTAAATCCTTCCTTAGGGATTGTTCGATTGATAAGGGTTGCTAGGACTGGTTGGACTAGTAACTATATTAGGTCAGGACAAGGGCATTCATAGGAAACTTAATAGGACGAGAAGAAGTTATAAGGATCGCTTCAACCAAATAAAGTGGAAAATTGTAGGTAGAATTGCTTCTCCTAATTGTCTGAATTACAATCATTTACTCTTGCTTCCTTCAATCCGCTTTAATAAAAGGCAGAACTTTCACACATAAAAAGCCCCCAATTTGGTTACTTTAATTGACACTTGAATCAAACTTGAATTATAACTTTCCCTATGGATCGAGCTCTTACTTATCGCTATACTAGTTATAGGTTTAAGTTTTCTTGGACGGATCAACGACAGGTTTCCCCTCCGTCAAATTTGGCGCCGTTGCCGGGGAAATTTTATTAATTCTTGTGTGTTTTTAGTTTTGATCTTGGTGTGGGCCGTCTTACAAGGTCCATACCCGTGCTACTAATTCTTCTTTTTTGCCGTTTGATTCAGAGATTGAAAGGACCCTTGCCTCTTTGAGGCGAGAAACTCGTAATCGCTTTCGCGAGCTCCCTTTTGATCAAGGAGAAACTACAACAGAGATGGCTAACGAAGCAAACCGCACTCTTAAGGAGTTTTCTGCTCCTGATCTGGCACAGCAACCCCTGGCAATCCAATTCCCTACGCTAGCAGAAGGAGTTAACTTTGAGCTGAAATCTGGGGTAGTTCATTTTCTACCCAAGTTCCATGGGTTGAGTGGGGAGGACCCCCACAAGCATCTGTCTGAGTTCCATACGGTGATTGTTGGGATGAAACCTGAGAACGTTACTAAGGATCAAATCAAGCTGAGAGCTTTTCCCTTCTATTTGAATGATGAGGCAAATGAGTGGTTCTTCTATCTACCACCTGGATCTATTTCTACTTGGGCTGAGATGAAGAGAGTCTTCCTAGAGATGTACTTCCCTTCAACAAAGCTTAATGCCTTGAAAAGGTCAATCAGCAACATTGAGCAATACGCGACAGAGTCGATCCATGAGTACTTTGAGCGCTTCAAGAAACTCTGCGCCAGCTGCCTATACCATGGGTACTCTCAAAAGGATCTGGTTCTCTTTCTATTCAATGGGATGACTGATATAGAGCGCAAAATAGTGAATTCTGCTTGTGGAGGAAACATGCTGAATAAGACGCATGTCGCAGCTTGGGATGTGTTTAAGGAGCTATTTGAGGGCTTTAGACAGTTCAACAAGAGCACTCGTGCGAGGGGTGTACTCTCGGTTGATGCCCCTGTGGCTGCACTTCAGACCGACATGGCAGAGGTGAAGGAGATGATCAAACAATTGGTAGCTAATAAAACTCCTCAACAATTGAAAGCATGTGGCATTTGCAATCAATTCACTCATCCTATGGACATGTGCCCGCTTCTGCAAGATCCTAATGTAGATTTGAATGCCATTGGGAATTTCGCTCAACAAAGGCCTATGGAAGGCAATTTTGGAAATCCTGAGTATTTCAACAACAACAACTATAACAGAGGCTATCAGTAGGGCTATGGGAACTACCAAGCCTCTTTCAATCAGCAAGGGGGGCAACAGGCAAGGCCCCAACAACAATATGAACCTCGATAGGGAGGTCAGCAGCAATCGAATAAGGATAATGAGGATCTACTACAGAAACTGTCACGATTGGTCTTAAAGAATGAGAAACAACAGTCAGAGCGAATTGTAAATCTAGAGAAGCAGAAATCAGATCAGATGACAAATCTTGAGAATCAAATGAGTCAGCTCATTCAAATCTTAAGTGCTAAGGAGACAAACAATTCAGGAAAGCTTCCATCACAGACCATCGAGAATCTTACTAAGGAGAATGCCAGTGCTGCAACGCTTAGGAGTGGCAATGAACTGGTTGTCACACCTCAAAAGGACGATGAGGAAATAATAGATGAGGAGATAGAGGTAATAGAGGACGAGGACGGAACATACACTGTGCGGCGGCCGCATCAACCATGCCGTGGCCGCGACCAATCAATTGTGCTGTGGCCGCAGCCCAATGCCGCTCCCGTCGCTAGTGAGCCCGCTGCCACTTCGGTGCCAGGTACGCAACTTCTTTCTTCTTCCCCTCTTCCTCCTTCTTCTTCTTCTTCTCCTTCTTCTTCCTCCTTACCTATGGAGACTCCAAAGCCGGTTCCACCCTTCCCAGAAGTCTTGAAGGATACACGAAGGTATGAGAACGACAAGGAGATCTTTGAGACATTCAGTAAGTGTGAGGTAAACATTCCTTTGCTTAATTTGATTAAAAACATTCATAGATATGCTAAATTCTCGAAGGAACTTTGCACTATCAAGAGGAACCAGAAGCTAAAAGGTAAGCAAAAGGTGAAGGTAAGCGAACATGTCACTGCTGTATTTCAAAAGCGTATGCCCGAGAAGTATAGTGATCCTGGTATGTTTGCTATTCTATGTGTGATTGGTGATACTAAATTTGACAAAGCCATGTTAGATCTAGGAGCATCTATTAATGTTTTGCCTTCTCATGTTTATCATGCTTTGGGGTTGGGACCTCTGAATGATACTCGGGTAGTAATTCAACTTGTTGATCGATCTACTATCTACCCGAAAGGGATTGTTGAAGATGTCTTGGTTATGGTTGATAACTTGATATTCCCTACTGATTTCTTTGTGATTGACATGGGTCCTGGTAACAATAAAGGCCCTATTTTGTTGGGCAGACCTTTTCTGAAAATTGCTAGGACCAAGATAGATGTCTATTCAGGATCTCTTACTATGGAATTTGATGGTCAAAGAGTTGAATATAATATTTATGATTCCATGAAATTCCCATCTAATGATCCTTCTCTGTGCTTTGTGGATATTATTGATACTATGGCACAAGATTGCTTTGATTTGGAGTGTGTTGATAAGATGGAAGTCGCTTTACAGGCCCCTATAGATGAAATTGCTAGAGATTATGTCTTGTCATCTAACTTGCAGGAGGCTATAGTGGCTTTAGACCATCGATCTTCCACCTATGTACCACCAAGGGGAGACCGCATCGAGCTGATCATGCCTATTGAAAAGCTTCTTCCATCCATTATCCAAGCGCCTAATGTTGAATTCAAACAACTTCCTAATCACCTTAAATATGCTTTTCTTGGTGAAAATGATACTCTACCTATCATTATTTCTAACAAACTCACTTTTGGGCAGGAAGAGCGATTGGTGACTGTTCTAAAGGAGAACAAGGAAGCGTTAGGATGGACGATAGCAGACATTAAGGGCATCAATCCTACCCTCTGCATGCATAGAATACTATTGGATGATGATGCCAAGCCATCTAGACAACCTCAACGGAGACTCAACCCACCAATGATGGAAGTGGTAAAGAAGGAGGTGTTGAAGCTCCTTCAAGCAGGTATGATCTATGATCTTTCCCATATCTGACAGCAAATGGGTGAGTCCTTCTCAGGTTGTCCCTAAGAAGGGGGGAATCACTGTTGTTGAGAATCAGGATGGTGAGTTGGTCCCTAGCAGGGTCCAAACTGGTTGGAGGGTCTGTATTGATTATCGTAAATTGAATGCAGTTACTCACAAGGATCACTTCCCCCTACCCTTTATTGATCAAATGCTTGAGCGCCTTGCCGGCCGCTCCTTTTATTGCTTCTTAGATGGCTACTCGAGATATTTTCAGGTACCTATAGCACCGGAGGATCAGGAGAAAATGACATTTACATGCCCCTTTGGCACTTTTGCATATCGCAGAATGCCTTTTGGGTTATGTAACGCACCTAGGACCTTCCAACGGTGTATGGTAAGCATATTTTCTGAGTATGTAGAGCACTTGATAGAGGTATTTATGGATGACTTCACCGTGCATGGAGATGACTTTGATACTTGTTTACACCATTTGTCACTTGTGCTTAAGCGGTGTGTAGACACCAACTTAGTTTTTAACTCTGAAAAGTGTCATTTTATGGTTGAGCAAGGCACTGTTTTGGGTCATATTGATGTTATTCAGTCTCTGCCTTACCCCACCAATGTGCGCGAAATTCGTTCCTTTTTAGGCCATGCAGGGTTCTATCGCAGGTTTATTAAGGATTTTTCTAAGATTTCTGCACCTCTTTGTGATTTACTAAAAAAGAAAGTAGCTTTTGAGTTTGATGACAGGTGTAGTGCATCCTTTGATGAGCTAAAAGGTCACCTGACTAGCGCTCCTATAATTCAAGCACCCATATGGTCTCAACCTTTTGAGATTATGTGTGATGCTAACGACTATGTTGTGGGTGCTGTCCTGGGACAAAAGGAAGAAAAGAGCTCTCATGTCATCTACTATGCCTCCATGACTCTGAATGGAGCGCAACGGAACTACTCAACCACTAAAAAAGAGCTCCTGGTTATGGTCTTTGCACTGGAGAAGTTCCACTCCTATCTCCTAGGAGCTAAGGTAATTGTCTTCACTAATCACGCTGCTCTTCGCTATTTATTGACTAAGAAAGAAGCGAAACCTAGATTGATTCGTTGGATTTTACTCTTGAGCGAATTTGACATTGAAATTAAAGATAAGAAAGGTGCAGAGAACTTAGTAGCGGACCACCTCAGCAGACTTGTCCAAGGAGAGGACAAGCCGGAAGATCAAATACCCATTCACGGTGAGTTCCCTGATGATACATTATTTTATTTAACTCACACTTTATCTTTGCAGTTGCAGGGAGCTACGGAAACAGAGGGTGTCGCGGCCGCAACAACCATGTTGCGGCCGCAGCATATCAATCAGGCAGCGGGCGCAGCTTCCATGCTGCGGCAGCCGCATGTTGTTCAGACCCCCAATTCGTCCTCTTTGCTTTGTTCCGACGAGGTAAGTCCCTTTGCTCCTGAATTATTGATGGGTGTCAATACCCCTCGCCCTTCGTTTGCCAATATGGTGAATTTCTTGGTCACGGGAGAATTTTCACCAAACTTCACGAAAGCTCCTGAATTATTAATGGGTGTCAATACCCCTCACCCTCGCTTCTATGTTTGGGATGACCCCTACCTTTGGAAACATTGTGCTGATCAGGTAATTAGGAGGTGTTTGCCAAACAATGAGGTACAATCTGTCCTTACTTTTTGTCATGCTCATGAATGTGGAGGCCACTTTGGTCCTCAAAAGACTGCTAGGAAAGTTTTAGAAGCAGGTTTCTTTTGGCCTCACTTATTTAGGGATGCTAATGCCTTCTGTAAATCGTGCGATAGATGACAAAGGGTTGGGAACATATCTGTTAGGAATGAAATACCACAAACAACTATCATATTTTGTGAAATTTTTGATGTTTGGGGTATCAATTTTATGGGTCCCTTCCCTAGCTCTTTTGGGTATATATTTTTCTTGCGGTGGACTATGTCTCGAAGTGGGTGGAGGCAAAGGCCACCAGAACTGATGATTCTAAAGTGGTTGCAGATTTCCTGAAAGACACCCTTTTCGCAAGATTTGGGGTGCCAAAGGCTCTAATTAGCGACACAGGGACACATTTCGGCAACAGGACAATCACTGCCTTGTTAAAGAAATACCATGTCACACAGAGAGTGTCCACTTCTTATCATTCTCAGACCAATGGTCAAGCAGAGATATCAAATCGAGAGATAAAGACCATTCTGGAGAAAACAGTGGCACCTAACAGGAAGGATTGGAGTCTAAGGTTGAATGACGCTCTATGGGCCTATCGGACGGCCTATAAGACTCCCATTGGTATGTCCCCTTATCGAATTGTCTTTGGAAAGACATGTCATCTCCCTGTGGAACTTCAGCATAGAGCGTATTGGGCTATAAAGAATTGCAATATGAGGTTGGATGAAGTAGGTGAGTTCAGGATGCTTCAATTGCAAGAGTTGAAGGAATTGCGTCTGGATGCCTATGATAATGCAGTGATCTACTAGGAGAAGACAAAGGGTTGGCATGACAAACACATCCTGCGGAAAGAGCTAACAATAGGAGACAAGGTCCTTCTATACAAATCACGCCCGAAACTTTTCCCTGGAAAGCTTAGATCAAGGTGGGAAGGACCCTACACCATCTCAAGGATATTCCCTCACGGAGCAATTGAACTCTATGATCCTAAGTCTAATGAGATCTTTAAGGTCAATGGTCATAGAGTTAAGCCATGCTTTGAGAACATCCCGCATAACGAAGAAGAAGAGTTGGTGATTGTTGAACTAACTCATTAGGCCACTCAAGGGCCATTACATCGAGCCAACGACTTAAAACAAAGGCGCTTCTCGGGAGGCAACCTCAGGTAAGTTCTTCTTTCTTTTTCATCTTTATCAATTTCTTTGGTAGTTTTTATCACTAGTTTGTTTAGGAATTAGAATAATTAAAAAAAACGAAGCAAGAGAAGGCCACTACACTGGCGGTGGCCGCAACATCCATGCGGCGGCCGCCGCACATCAACCCGCGGTAGGGAGCCAATGCAGCGGCCGCAACATATGCCGCGGCCGTCGCATATCAAACCCGTGACCCCTTGTTTTTATCGCAGATAAATATATATAATAAAAAAAAGAAATAAATAACTTCGATACAACCAAAGAAAGTGTCACGGGGTCTTTTGTCTTCCCTACCCTACCTCTCTCTTTAGCCTAACCCTGCCGCCACCTCCAAAGACCCTCCCCACCATTGTCTTCTTCTTCTTCAACCATTCAAAACCACCATAGCCACCCCCCAAGCTCTCTCTTTTCTCTCCTTCATAGCCATTCCTCTACCTTCCTCGCCGGATCCGGCCTCCCACCGAGCACCCATCGTCGGATCTGCGCTCGGCACCACGGAACTCGGCCACCCCGGATCTGAAGCTTCACCCAGCGCACGCAACCCGCCGCCGACCCAGCTGCTGCGCCCGCCGCTCCTCTGCCGAGGCCACCGCCATTAAAATTGCCGAAGGGTTCACCTTTATTGGTAATTTTGAAATTGGTTGGTGTTTTGGATTTTTGTTCATTATTGTTCGGGTGAGATTGTTTGATTGGGGTGTGGAATTTGTGTTCTTGGTGTTTTGTTGAGAATCACTTGGTGTTCTTGAATTTGGGTGATTTGGATGTTTTGGGAATTGTTGTTTTGATTGAGGAATATTTGAGTTGGTGGTTTGATTTGGATTTGGTTGATTAGCTTGAGTTGTGTTGGAGGTTTGTTGCTACATTTTGAATCTTTTGGGGTTGATAATTTACTGCTGAAATCTGGTAAGAATGGTGCGCCGATTGAGATATGTGTCTAAAGAACAGAGGAATGCATTTGAGAGCTTCGACCATAAGAGATTTGTGCAGACCAAGTTCTTTGATGTCCCTACCTTACAGACACTAGGAATGCTGGGTGTCACACGTCATATGCTCACTCATGGCGGGTTGGGGGCATTTATAGACTGCAGTGCCCCCACATATCCTGAGCTGGCGTGGGAGTTTCTAGTCACGTTTGAGCGTGTGGACGATTCGAGGATTAGGTTCAACTTGATGGACCAGCCCCACACTTGCACATATGCCCAGCTGAGACAGGTCTTTGGGATCACTCGGGCGGTCACCCCAGATTGGTACCTCATGGCGTCAGAACAGCAGCGCCATGATTTCTGGTATGCGGCTACTGGCTCTAGATTTGATGAACACAGAGGCAAATACAACTACAAGTTCGTCCACCCGTGCCTTCGTCTGGTTCACAAAGTCTTGGTCATGTCTTTCAGCGGCCAAGGCGATGTGAAAAAAGTGCCCGCTGGCGATCTGTCCTGGTTATGGAGCCTTGCTCCCCAGTCCCATGGTACGTCGAACTAGGTTGAGATCTTTGTTGAAAGCTGTTTGGGAATTAAAGGAAAGAAAAAAGGGAGGATCAGTTTGGGAGACATGATCAGCCTCATAGCCCACTGTTATCTGGAGCCTACACAATGCGGTGCACCCATGTCTGGTGGGTACACCTATACAGAGGAGCAGCTCAGGAGGGCTTATTTGATTGAGAGCTCTGATGCGCCGGGCTACATTTTGAAGTTGGGGAAGCATGGAGAGCACCGACTGAGGCTTCCTAGGGCCTTACCTTATGGCCCTACCAACGCCTCCCTCTACATCGCGGCTGATCAGAATGCGGATGATGATGAGGATACTGATGACGAGGATGAGAAGGATGCCCCTGCACAGACTGACTATCACATGGGGGATGCCCAGTATGCTGCTGGCTCTTCTACGGGGCCTCGCCTTTCTTCTGCTGATGATGACGCCTGGCGGGACCACTTGTTCACTGAGTTCCATCGTATGTCGATGCGCCAGGACTCCTTCCAGCTCACTCTCCACGACATCGATCGCAATGTGCGAGAGACGAACTACAACATGGAGGAGATGCAGAGATAGTAGTCCTACTACCTCCGCCAGCAGTATCCACACATTCCGTCGTACCAATCTCCACCCTACCAACCGTCGCACCAGTGAGTGGTTAGTTATGTCCCCTTCACCCTGAGTTTATATGTTTTATTTTGGTTGTCTGTACTGTTTCAGTGAGGACACTGAAAACTTTAAGTGTGGGGGAGAAGAATTATATGTATATTATGTCATTTATGTCATTTCCTAGACCATGTTTAAATTTTTGCACACCATGTTTAAGTTTCTATAATTGCTGTTTAGTTTATTTAATTTCTGTTGAGTTTATTTAATTTTTGTCTAATTTATTTAATTTCTGCAATTTTCGGATTAAAAAAAATTGAAAATCCAAAAATAATCATGCATTCCATACATATGTGTTATTCAAATACCCATCTGGCTTAGTTTGTCCTCTAATTTAAATTTCAAGCATGATCATATAAATCCCATGGAGTTTTGGATGTTTTGGCTTTGTCTTTATTTGATTTTTGTGGGACATGAGCTAGCAAATGTAATTGAGCATGTATGATTGAGCTAAAGTATGATTGAAGTCCTCAAAACATGACCCTGTGAGAATGTTGGCCTTATTTGAAGTCTTTTGCTCAATTTTGCGAATTACTCTCCTTGTGTTGCTACCTCTTGGCATTGACTGCAGTATCTATTTTTCAAGACCGACTCACATGTTGGTTGCTTGTGGAGTTTATATTTATATTTTGAGTCTTTTTTTTGAATTTGTGAATATTTAGTGAATAAGGTGGCAATGGTTGATGCACTTAGTAATCGGATCTATGCATGACACCCATGGGTATGATTCGCGCAAAAAGGTGTTGAAAACTATCCACTAGGAAAGAAAGCTTGATCATTGAGTAACCAGGTTCATTCATGACACCCATGATTGCAACTTGCGTCAAAAGATGTTCAAGTGGACTTCATATTAGTAGGTTGAGGTGTTGATAGACCGGGACCATTCATGACACCCATGTTTGCGCCTCGCGTAAGGAAAGCACCAAGACAAGAGAATAGATAAAAAGAAAAAAAAAAGAAAAAGAAAAAAGAAAAAAGTGTCACATTTTATTTTGTTGTCTTTATTGTGTCCCGCAAGTAATGACATTTTGGTAGATATTTGGTGATATGGTGGTCAATGTTTATGAGTTTAGTGCATGTTGGTTTGAGTTGAGAGTTGTACCTTAAAGCCTAAACACATGAGTGAAACACATATTTCCGGTGAGGTTGGATGATGTCTACTTCTAAGCTTTGATCACTGGAATACATGCTATGACGTTTGTTTGCTTGGTTTATGTTTTCACCTGCTATGATGTTGCTTTTGATGAGGTTGAAACTTGAAGGGATTTCCTGTGGGATACATTGATTTATGTGCATTCTATCATTGCTTGAGGACAAGCAAAGGTTAAGTGTGGGGGAATTTGATAATGCATATCTTAGATAGGCATTATAGACATTTTTAGTTTAGTTACGTTGCATTTCGTTCATACTTTGTGGTTAATTTGCATCTTGTGATTATTTTGGAAGAGTTCGGATTCTGTGCAAATTTGTGTTTATCTTGCAGATTGAATCTGAACACATTTGGGAGATGTAAGATAAGCACAAATTTGCGCAGAATCCGAACTCTTCTAGAATAATCACAAGATGCAAATTAGCGACAAAGTATGAAAGAAATGCAACCTAACTAAACTAAAAATGTCTATAATGCCTATCTAAGATACGCATTATCACATGTCGTTAGTCAAACGATCATATTATCATGCTAGTTAGTCATCGAACAAGTACAATTCCCAAGTTAATTCCAAAACCGTTTTGAAATCCGCGTCAACCGGTTAAGAATTCTGACCTTTGAAAATACTCGCAAAATTCCTTTTTCAATTTATTTATTAAATCCCTTTCCGACCTTGAAATTCTTCTTCAAATTACTTTTAAAATCTATAAATCCAAATAATATATTCTAAACCCACAATAATACTATATTCTATTTTAAATTCATTAAGTATTTAGATAAGTAAACGGTTAAACCCAAACCGAACCCACAATTATTAATCCCCAACTAGTTATATAACAATATATATATATATATAATTTGTGAGCAAGCCTTATTATGTAATTTGTGAGCAACTTTAAACCATTGGATGATGAAAATTGAGTGGACAGGATTAATTGCAAAATTTAATCAACTTTTAATTAATTGAAATGGGACCCACGTCAAAATCTGGTCCACCCTTCAAAGAGAGAGTGAAAGTCACAGTAAAAGTTTAAAGACATTGATAATGTAAATAATTATTCGTATGTACAACTAAATTTATTCGTCGGCTACCAAAAAATTATTCATATGCAACATTAACTTTTTCCAAATTCATTAATAACTTTTTTTTATTATCGAGATGAATAATATGGCGAGTACTTATGAATAAAATCATTCACAAAAAACGAATAATTATAAATTGCAATTTCATTGAAATTATATGCATTCATATGTATAAACATATACATACAAACGAATAACTACCGATATACACGTGAATAATTTCCAAATTCTCTAAAAAACAAAATTTCCCAAATCATCTCCATACACATGAATAATAACCCATATGCAAACGAATAATCTTCAATTTTAACTCTAAAATACAATTATCAAGCCTAAATCATATCTCAAACTAATTCAAGAGAAGGAAGCGTCTAATTCAAAATCAAGCAATTCGATCCGGCGGTGATTTGATAAAAGAGAAGTGAATCTTTCTTCCTCATCCATATCCATTTACAGCTTCCAAATACTCGAGGCCGTAGAAGAGTCCAATGTCGAATCCAATTGCAACCTGAAATCAAAGTGAAAGGAAGAAAAATCATTTTATTTAAGAGGGATCTCATGAATTCTTATATACATATATTAATTAAGAAAAATTGATTAATCCTTATCAAATTTCACCGATTTATCTTTGATGGATATCTACGTACAAGACAATGATCATATATAATTTACACACTAAATCAACTTCATTGTCCAAAAGAATCACAATCCGTGCTTAACTTCTGAAGACAATGAGTGGAGAAGGGGATCATGAATTGCTTTATTCAAAGCAATTTATAGGATCAAGAATCAATTAATCACCCAAATTCATACTAGATATGTGAAGAATAAAAACAATTGGAGATTTAGGGTTAAAAAACCCCCAAATCCCAAAATAATACACAAGCGAAGCAATTCATGAAAAAAACAGTACAAGAGAGAAGATTCGAAGAAGAACCTAATTTGATGGAGATCTTACTCTAGCGAGCATAACTACCGTCATCCGTTGCCGAAGAGATGGCGAGAGATAAGGATATGGGTTGAAGGCTCGTGAACGAGGAAGATGAACAGAGAGAAGATCCCAGAACTCATTGTTTTTATCCTTTTTCCCCTTTCTAATTCTAATATACTACTCCGGGTATGTGATAAACTTAAAAAGTAAAAAAATAAATTTGTGCTTATCCCTTTACACAATTTGCATCACACGCGCCTGTAGAGGATGGTTAGGGTTTTCACCAATGGGCCTCACTTTTATTAATTATTATTTTATTAAAATTTTGGTTAAATCTAGTCCATTAATTTTTATTAATCCAAAGGCTCACAATTACTCACAAATTACACATTAAGCCTTGCTTACATAGGATCTACACTATATAACTATATATATATATAGTGTGGTTCTAGTGTTCACAACCCTTAGAGTCCTTGTACACAAATCCCATCAATTAATCTTAATGGAATAGAGGGAGGAGATTTCGCCATGTGGACGGGTTATGAAAATAAAAAAAATAAAAAAATCTATTTTCAACCCAATACATGGAGAGTGAGGCGCGTGTGAAGGATAATTAAAAGTTTAAAACCCTAATACTAAAGTAGTCTTCTTCCCAACGCTTCCAAAATCTCCATCCACACATCCATTGGAAATCGTCATAGAAGTCCTTGATCGAAGCAGCGTCGGCTACGCAGCTATTCCGACGGGCGATTCCGGCTGCTCGTGTTATAAAGGAACAACGGTGTCGAGGCGGAGACTAACAGGGGGAATCCTATTCTCCGGTGGGCGCTTCTAGGGGTAGAGCATCATCGGCGGGGCACCGATCCCTCTCAGGTTTCTCTCCGACTGTCGATCGATCCTGCCATGACGAAGCAGCAAGCGAACTGGTCTCCCTACGATACGGGGAGCCATTGCGCTCGATTTCAAGCTTCAATTGCTTTGTACGATTTGAATTTTCAATTACTTTGGTAAGCACGCATCGTTCTGAATCCCAGTTCTTTGTAATTTGTGGTGTTGCCTAACACTGTGCAAGCTCTTTATAATTTATGACTTCTTCTTTTCAATTCCTTCTATTCTATTAAATTAATTGTCGATCTTTCCTCGGTTGGTAGATTGGTGCAGCAAGCGAAGCTCGGCAACCGGTGGACGGCGAGGACAACAACAATCCATGGAGATAGATTCGACACCTTGGTGACTAATGTTGTTGATGCATTTTGGGCAGAGGGTTATGTTAGTATCTTAGTCGGTTTCTACACCCTCGTAAAAATAAGAATTCCACCGAATAATCTCGCAATTATCGTTCAATGTTTGCGTTAAATCGACCAATTCAACCGAATAATTCTAAAAAATTTCTTGTTCGCAACGGTTATGCAATTATTCATCGCTTATGTGTACCTCGTAAATATAATAATTCCACTGAATAATCACCAAATTATCGTTCAATGTATGCGTTAAATCGACCGATTCAACTAAATAATTCTAAAAATTTACTTATTCACAACGATTATCCAATTATTCACCGCTTCTCTATATCTCGTAAAAATAAGAATTCCACAAATCTCTCAATTATCGTTCAATGTACGCATTAAATCAACCTATTTAACCGAATAATTCCAAATACTTGCTTATTCACAACGATAATGCAATTATTCATCGCTTCTCTATACCTAATAAAAATAAGAATTCCACTAAGTAATCTCTCCATTATCGTTTAATGTACGCATTAAATCGATCGATTCAACCGAATAATTCTAAAAATTTACTTATTCACAACGGTTATTTAATTATTCGGTGAAATTTGATTCATTATTCGTCAGTATGAGTATAATTACACAACTAAATATTATTCGATGAAATGTAAGCATTATTCGTTGAAATACTGAGCATTATTCGTATAAATCGTAAGTATTGTTTGAGGATTTTGGGTTTCTTTTATCTGAAATTGATGGAAAAAAAAATAAAACGGTAGAATGAGACAAATTATTTATTAGAATTGGTAATTTTTTCTCTAAACTGAACGAAAAAAGATAACATAACATTATTCGGTGGAATGCAAAATAAATAAATAAACAATTATTGGTGTATTTGGAATAAGATATCAAATATTATCAATTAAAATAAATAAATAAACACCCGTTATTGGATAGCTATATTAAATATATAATTGACTGTAACTAACTCTAAATATGTAAGGTGGAAATGATGCTATATGATATTGTGGATAGTTACATTAAATAAGATATAATTAATTTAAATAAAAAATATAGATGTGCTTGTGAACCAGGCAGGCCCCACATGTCACTACAAAATAGCACCATCTCCCCCGTACATGGAAAGCACGCGCCACAATTTGGTGCGTATTGCCGGTTCCTCCACAAATCTGGCGGGTCCCACTTCTTTTTAATTAAAAAAAACCCCTTTTAATCTCACTCATCCATCACAATGAAATCAATAGTCCACAATTGTGTACAAGATACACCGTAAGAGTTGTGAACAAAATATCCATACTATATATATATATATATATATATAATGTTATCAAGGGGGCCCACATAACCACATCGGCTTCTTCATCTTCTTCCCGATTCAAAAGAAGAATCCGGAGATGGTGGCGACGATGGAGGAAGGCGGTGGTGGCGCTGCATGTGAACTGATGGTGTTGGAGTTGGGGATGAAGTGAAGAAGATGATGGTGTGAAGGTGGTGATGGCAAATAACAACGGTGATCGATGTTGGTGATGGTGAATGAAAGAGACAGGAAAGGAGTGATTTGAAGGAGGTATGGTGAGGTGAGGGAGTTGGTGATGATGATGAAGAATGAAGAATGACGGGGTATGGCCGTATGGGGGTGAATTGAAGGGTACGGTGAGTGATGGGAGGGGTGAAGATTGAGTATGAATTTGGTTAATCAATACCCGGAAATAAATCCTGAATACGTAAATTTCAAATCCTGAAATTAGTTTTCGAATGTTAGTTTTCCCGAATCCCGCTCTCTCGATTAATTAGATTTTTAAAATCGAAAAAGATATCGTCATCCGATAATTATTCCTAAATTTCCGAGGTAAAATGACGGAAATTGTTCGTCAAATTTTATATTTCGGTCGGAATCCGCTAAATGAGTTTTAAGTCCAATTTAAATTCATTTTTAAATTCCCCTTTTCCAGCAAAATTGGGATTTGAAAATACGAGCCTTTACAAAAACGAGGTAAAATAATTGCATTATAATGAAAATGCAATGGAATCCAAACAGACCCTATGGGTCTGTTTGGATTCTCATTGCATTATGATTATAAGTAAAATACATGTATTATATTCAAAAGTTACTTATAATTAAAATACACATGTATTATCACCTTCCTCGTACCACCACCATCCCTACCCGCCCCCTTCCCGTCGCCGCCGACCCCAGCCACCAACAACTCCTCCTCCATCGCAGTCAACATCTTTGATCGATTTCACATCAGATTTGAAGCACCGATCTCCTCCCAACCAGATTTGAAGCACACGTCTATAGATTTGAAGCCAGCATCTCCGATTCTCGGCCTCATATTCTCGGATTTGTCTCAGGCAATTCCAAATTCCGGTTGCCGCTTCAACTTCTCGGCACCTCCTCGACATCAACTCGTTGAGCCATCCCCATCGTATTCTCCCAAATCTGAATTAAACCTCTCTCAAATCTCGGAACTTGAAGCCACTTGCCCTACCAATTGCTCGACAGTGATGGAAACGGCGACGGCTCGACTTCGAAGACGACTGGCCTCCCAAGAACACAAATCGACAGATTCCGAGCATAGCAAAGAACGCGAATTGGCAGATTCCGAGAATAACAATTAACAGTCGCAGACTAGGGACCGGTTCTGGTCGGAGTGGTGCTGTTCGTCGTCCTCCAGCCTGGGATTCTCCTCTTGATTCCCAGCTACAACCGCCCGCTTGAGTTCATCAGCATGAAGACCTACGGCAAAGCAATCTTCATCCACACAATCCTCTTCTTCGTCCTCTATGCCATTCTCATCCGCGTTGTTCATCTCCATATCTCCACTGGATGATCTCCCAACCTTCACCGTCATCTCAAGCTTCTTATTGTTTCTATTGTATTCCCCCAAAAAAATTAGGGTTTCATAAGGTGGTCTCTCTCGATCTATGCATTCAATTGGAAGAAATCACCTTGTGCGTATGGGGGATTTGAGATTCAACACCTCTAAAGACACCCAAATGCAGTTGGCTGAAGACCTACTCCGACAGTGGATATGGCGATAAGGAGACAGTATTTGCATCTTGCTGCCACGTCAGATTTTTCTCCTATACTAGTAGATTATAATCTATTTGTGAAATCACCATCCAAACAGTACTTGTTTATTAAAGTCATTATAATCTAAAATATTGTATTATAATCATAAGTAGTTGGGAATCCAAACAGACCCTATATCATTTCTTTAATATATTTTCATAAAACATTTTATATATAAGCCTTTAAAGTTCTTTTCTCAAACCCAAAAACAAGCCCAGCATTCCTTTTAAAAAAAAAAGATTTGGCCCACATATTAGCAATATGATTTTCTTTAATACAAAACCGGTTTTCTTTTAATTTAAAGGTGAATCGGACCCATAGAAAAGGGAGAACTAAACCCATAGAAAAGGGAGAACCGAACCCATCCTCAGGAACTGTTCACTCTCCCTCTCAATCAGCTCTGCTCGCGGGTTTCAAATCGGAAAAGGGAAAGAGGGAGAAGAGGCTCCCGCCGGCCACTCTCAAGTTCATACTCTCCTCGACCATCCCTAGTACAGAAATGGAGGAAAACCGAAGCCAAAGAGAAGAGAAAGAGTGTTATGTTTTGTAATCCTTGTAATAAGTTGTAATCAAGACATTGGTTTATTTGGTTTGTAAGATGCACTAGTTACTAGGACAGGTTCACTAAGGGTTCAACATAACCTATGCATTGCCATGGTCAAGGAAAAGCACATTGGACCCATTGTTGCACCATGTTAGGGACTAATGGCTAGCCTTGACCCATCAGGTGAAGCTAGTGTGTGTGTGTGACGCCTAAGTGTTTATTGCTGGGTCCTTTGTGTTTGATGTTTGCAGGACTGAGCTCATACAGATTTGGGCCTATTCCATCTGGCCCAAATCTGAGCCCATATCTCTCGGCTTCTTTCCGAATGTTGCAACCCTAGCCTTTATAAACCATCTTTGGACACCTCTGAGAACTGTAGCATCGCTCTCATTCTCTCTGGTAAGCCAAGGGGCAACTGGGTTAGGGTTTGGGAGGAAAAACACTAGGGTTCGGCTTTCTGGCCACCCGACACCGGCGATTCTCTTCAAGGGTGCTCTTCTGGGTTGATGCTACATGAGTGCCTGCTCGTTTGAAAAAGAAGAAGAAGAATGGAGGGTTCTGCTAGGAGAAATCTCACCTGAGATTTCTCGGTGTCCTTCACGAACGATTTCTAACCTTATTCCTCGTTTATCTTCTTTGTCCTTGTTTAGTTAGAATCGCGTCTTAGAGCTAGTGCATCTGAAACCTTTGTAATATGTCTTTGAACCTTTGGATACTTAGTGAAATTGGGTGAACCTCCCCTCCTGAGGTTCCGCGGATGTAGGGAAACCGAACCGCGTAAACAAAGTCTTGTGTCTCTCGTTTATGCATATTTATCGCTTTACTTGAGTTTATCGCGAGTTATTCGAAGAAAGAAACCCTAGATCGAACAAATTGGTATAAGAGCCTTGGCTTGACCCTCTTTCGTCTTCGAGAAAGGGTTGAACCGGCCTTGACTCTTTGAGCTTCTGCTGGATCTAGGGTTTATTGTCATCGTTTAGCTTTTGTTTGTGTTTTCTGTTCTACAGTAACAAGAAAAACCAAAAATATCTTTGTTTACTTTAGGGTTTCCTAGATCTAGCCTTCCTTGCTTTAGATCCTCTGTATTAAGTTTTTCCTTAACTTATATTTGTGTTTTTCTATGGCAGAAAACACAATGAGGATGAAGCCCTTTGATGGGACTACTGACTTTGCCATGTGGCAAGTCAAAATGAAGGTTGTGTTGATCAAGGAGAAGTGTTGGAAGGCTGTGACAGAAGCCTATCCTCCTGGCACTACAGACACATCCAAGGCTGAAATGGATGAGTAAGCTCATTCAGAAATAATGATAAGGTTAGCTGACGACGTAGCTCGTCAGGTTGTGAGCAAAACTTCTGCTAAATCTCTCTGGGATGCTCTTGAGTCTCTTTATTTGACTAAGTCCTTGCCTAGAAAGATATCTCTGTTGTGTCGTTTGTTCACTTTTAAAATGGATGTTAACCTGTCATTAAATGAAAACTTGGATAAATTTCTTAGACTTAC
The DNA here is from genome assembly GCA_037127255.1 of Persicaria tinctoria. Classification (NCBI taxonomy): domain Eukaryota; kingdom Viridiplantae; phylum Streptophyta; class Magnoliopsida; order Caryophyllales; family Polygonaceae; genus Persicaria; species Persicaria tinctoria. Next base: position 40,026,144 of record JBANSL010000006.1, read on the forward strand.
TCAAGAGCTTGAAAGATGTGATGATAAGGTTAAGGATACTCATTAAGCTGTGTTGTTATTGAACTCTCTGCCTTTACAATTTGACACTTTTAAGGATGTGATTCAATTCAGTAATGATGACTTGAGTAAAGAAAAAATTCTTGAGTCTATTATTGAGAAAAATGAGATCATGAAAGTGTTCAAAACCAAAAATGAGAAGAAAACTGAAAACAATAACAAATATGAGGTTCTCTTTACAAAGGTTAAGAATAAGAACAATAACAAGAAGTCTAAGAAGGAAGATAAGGAAAAGGATGAGTCTAACTCTTCTGGGGAAGGTAACAGTAATAGAAACTGCCATTATTGTGACAAACCTGGGCATTTCATTAGAGACTGTTATAAAAAGAAAAAGGCTGATGAAAACAAGAAGAAAAAGGAAACTGTTGTTGTGCTTGAACAACAAACTGATTATTTTCATCAACTGCTTGTGTGTTCTTCTGATGTGCCTTCTAATACTTGGATTTTAGACTCTGGTTGCACCATTCATGCTACTCCTGATAGATCTATGTTTAGTTCTTTTTCCGAGTATGATGGTGGTGATGTTTTGCTTGGTGATGATACTGCATTGTCTATTAAGGGTATTGGAAATGTGCCTATTAGAATGTTTGATGGGAAAGTCAGGGTTCTCCAAAAGGTCAAGTAGGTGCCTGATCTTAAGAGAAATTTAATGTCTGAATCTATTTTGGATGATTCCAAGTATCACATTAACACTTATAGTGGTATTAAGGAAGTCTCTAAAAATGGGACTACACTTATACGCAGTATCAAGAAAAGAGGACTATACTGTGTTATAGGAACTCCCGAACTGAACTATACCACTGTTAAGGATGGTGTGGCACTTGATCAGACCAAACTTTGGCACACTAGACTTGGTCATATTGGCATTAATGGTTTGAATCATTTTTTTAAATCTGGCATGATTAATTCTAAACCTATTGATCTGAAACTGTGTGAAGGTTGCATTTATGGTAAGAAATCTAAGCATGCTTTCCCTAAGTCTTCTTATGTGGCATTTAAACCTCTTGAGTATGTGCATTTTGATTTGTGGGGTCCTGCTCAGACTGATACTATAGGGGGTAGAAAATATTTCATATCTTTTATAGATCATTACTCAAGAAAAGTGTGGGTTTACTTGCTTAAATAAAAAACTGAAGCTTTTGATGTGTTTAAGACTTGGAAGTTGCTTGTTGAAAATGAATCTGACCATAAGCTGAAATGTTTAAGGACTGACAATGGTTTAGAATTCTGTAATCATGCATTTAATGATTTTTGTAAGCATCATGGTGTTAAAAGGCATTTCACAGTCCCTGGCACACCTCAGCAAAATGGTATAGCTGAGAGAATGAACAGAACTTTGCTTGAGAAAGCAAGATGCATGTTATTCAGTGCTGGGATGAAACCTTATTTATGGGGTGAAACTGTTAACACGGCTGTATACCTCATAAATAGGTACCCTTCTTCTGCTGTGGAGTTTAAGACTCCACAGGTGTTGTGGTTTGGGAAGAAGCCTGACTTGAGACACCTTAGGCCCTTTGGATGCACTGCCTACACACATGTGTCTCAAGGCAAGCTGCAACCAAGGGCCCAAAAGGCAGTCATGTTAGGATATCCTGACGGCACTAAGGGTTACAAGTTATTGCTGATACAACCTCATGGCCTTAAAGTAACAACCTCAAGAAATATGACTTTTGATGAGGATGTTTACCATTATAAAGCTGAACTGACAAGTTCTGATGAGTGTGAAGGTACCCCTGAAGCAGCTGAAGACATCCCTACATTCTTCTTACCTCGTGAGGCTATTCAACCTCTAGATGATGAGGATGGGCCCTTCCCTGAAGATGACTCCTCTCATGGTGGGGAGCATGACTCAGAGCTTCCTTCAAACCAAGATGAAGAAGGTCATTCAAATGACCATAGTGATCAAGGAGATCACCCTGATGATCTAAATGAAGGGCATTCACCCCACTAATCTGGTGGGGAAGTAAGTTCATCTTCCTCTCTATCTAACTCTCATTCTGGAGAGTCCTCTGTGAAAAATACTTTTGTGCATCATGTGCCTGATTACAGTGATTATTAACTCACTAGAGATAGAGAACCTAGAGCTATTAAACCTAACAGATGGTATATTAATTTTGTTGAATTGGAAGATATTGATTTGGTGGAGTTTGCCTTCATTTCTGCTGAACTTGTTAGATCCTATACTCCTGAGTCTTTTGATCAAGCTATGAAGAATTCAAATTCTAAGTATTGGTTGAAGGCTATGCAAGATGAGTTACATTCTATGCTTGTGAACAAAACCTGGGTGTTGGTTCCTAAACCTAAAAATGCTAGGATCATAGATTGTAAATGGATCTACAAGTTAAAAGAAAGTGTAAAACCTCATGAACCACCTAGATACAAAGCTAGGCTTATGGCTAAGGGTTTTACTCATAAAGAGGGAATTGATTACAATGACATCTTTGCACATGTGGTTAAGTATAAAACACTGAGCTTAATGCTTGTTGTTGCCACTGTTTATGACTGGGACTTGGAGCAAATGGATGTTAAAACTGCTTTTCTTCATGGTGACTTGCATGAAATCATTTATATGAGCCATCCAAAAGGATTTGTTGAAATAAACCTGATCATGTCTGTCTTCTTAAGAAATCTATATATGGTTTAAAGCAAAGTCTTAGGTAATGGAACTTTAAATTTGATTCTTGCATGAAGAAACTTGGTTTCCGGAAAAGTAGTTATGACACTTGCTTATATTTTAAAGGTGTTAAGTCTAAGTCCCCCTTGTTTGTGCTCCTCTATGTTGATGAGAGTCTTATCTTATGCAACTCTAAAGTTCTTATTGCTACTGTAAAGAGGGACTTGAAACTGCATTTTGATATGAAAGACTTAGAAGCTGCTAAAAGAATACTTGGCATCAATATCACTAGAGATAGGAAAAAGAAACTGATGTGGCTTTCTCAAAGTGATTATGTTCATAAGGTGCTTGATAAATTCAACATGAATTGCTCTAGACCTACAAGTATTCCCTTAGGAGGGCATTTAGACTTAACTAAGAAACACTGTCCCACTGAAGATGCTGAAAAATAAAAGATGTCTAAAATTCCCTATGATGTTGATGTTGAGTCTGTTATGTATGCCATGTTATGCACAAGACCTGACCTTGCATTTTCTATAAGTGTTCTTAGCCGATTTATGTCTAACCCTAGCAATGTTCACTGGGATGGCATGAAGTATTTTCTCAGATACCTTTGTGGAACCAAAAATTACTGCCTTGTGTTTGGTGAACATGATTCAAAGCATGATTTGCATGGGTTTGTTGATTCTGATTATCCAGGAAATAAAGATGATAGAAAATCAACCTCTGCCTATGTCTACACTTGTGCTGGTAATTGCATCTCATGGAAGTCACAACTACAGTCCATTGTAGCTTTGTCATCTACAGAGGCTGAGTATGTTGCTGCAACTGAGGCAACTAAAGAAGCTTCCTGGCTGGCTGGAATACTTGGTGAAATCTTCCCTATGACTTTCTTACCTGTTTTACATATGCATAGTCAAAGTGCCTTGTACTTGTGTAAGGATCATGTCTACCATGAAAGGACCAAACACATTGGTGTGAGGCACCAGTATATCCGTGTTAAGGTTGAAAAGAATCTTATAGATGTGAAGAAGATTAAGGGAGACCTTAATCCTACTGACTTTGGTACAAAAATTGTCACAGCTGACAAATTCTCATTTTGCAAGAACTTCCTGCATATATGGGAATGTAACTGAGTGCCTTAGCTGTTCATGAACCGACAACGGACTGGAGGGGATCCCAACTCACTACTGGTGACCAAAGGAGAACTTTATCACAAGGATTAGGAGGGCATTTGTTATATTTTGTAATCCTTGTAATAAGTTGTAATCAAGACATTGGTTTATTTGGTTTGTAAGATGCACTAGCTACTAGGACAGGTTCACTAAGGTTTCAACATAACCTAGCCATTACGATGGTCAAGGAAAAGCACATTGGACCCATGGTTGCACCATGTTAGGGACCAATGGCTAGCCTTGACCCATAAGGTGAAGCTAGTGTATGTGTGACGCCTAAGTGTTTATTGTTGGGTCCTTTGTGTTTGATGTTTGCAGGACTGAGCTCATACAGATTTGGGCCTATTCCATCTAGCCCAAATCTGAGCCCATATCTCTCGGCTTCTTTCCGAACGTTGCAACCCTAGCCTTTATAAACCCTCTTTGGACACCTCTGAGAACTGTAGCATCGCTCTCATTCTATCTGGTAAGCCAAGGGGAAACCGGGTTAGGGTTTGGGAGGAAAAACACTAGGGTTCGGCTTTCTAGCCACCCGACGCCGGCGATTCTCTTCAAGGGTGCTCTTCTGGGTTGATGCTACCTGAGTGCCTTCTCGCCTGACAAAGAAGAAGAAGAAGGGAGGGTTCTGCTAGGAGAAATCTCACCTGATATTTCTCGGTGTCCTTCAAGGACGTTTTCTAACCCTGTTCCTTGTTTATCTTCTTTGTCCTTGTTTAGTTAGAATCGCGTCTTAGAGATAGTGCATCTGAAACCTTAGTAATCTGTCTTTGAACCTTTGGATACTTAGTGAAATTGGGTGAACCTCCCCTCCTGAGGTTGGCCTGAAAAGTAGTTATGACACTTGCTTATATTTTAAAGGTGTTTGTTGTGAGCCTAATTTGTCATGTTTTATACCATCTTTTATATCGTTTTCTGCATACATTTCATGCATTTGGGTAAGAATAATACATAATTTGTGTAGTTTATGTTTATTTGCAATATATGGAGGTCTACACAAGTTTTTGTTATAATTCGCAGAAATCGGACGCACTTTGGAGCTTAAAAGGAAACCCATGAAGAAGCTAAGGATGGTGCAGCTGGAGAAAAGGCCATTTTTCGCCATTCATCATTCTGAGTCAAGTTCTGGTGTCTTCATGAGAGTTGTAGCCCTCGAAAAGAGCTTTCCAACGCATGGTCATATGCGTCAATCCGACGAACGAGGACTCAGGAAAGTGCGTTTTAAGAACGGAGCTGAAAGCTGAGAGCTGTCAGATTTTCTCGACATCGACCAAATTTGTCGAAGTCGACCAAGCCCAAGTCGAGCTGAGCACCAGACATCGACAAGTGAAGCTGGGAGCTGAACACGTTACTCGACGTCGAGGAAATTTACTCGATGTCGAGGAAAACCCAAGTCGATGTGCCGTCCAGAAGCCACGATCGACGAAGAAGACTGAAGACGAAGGAAAGTTCGTCGATGTCGAGGAAATTCCTCGATGTCGAGTAAAAACCCAAGTCGACTTTGCTCCTGTTGGCCGATATTGAGTTGTTGAGCAGAAGACGAGAAAAGTGCTACTCAATATCGAGGAAATTCCAGAAGCCGACGTCGAGCTGTCCGAGATCTTGTTAAGTTTCTATCCCGAAGCCGATTGAGATATTTTCGAGATCAAATTCTATCAAAATCCATCAAGACCTATCAAGATCTATCAACTCCATGGAGGATTTATCCACAAATTAGATATAGTCCTAGTTGATTTATTTCTTTTATTCCATTATTTAATCTTTAAGTAAGTAGATAAATAGATATAGATATAGATAGACTTTCTTACCTTGATTAGCAAGGATTGGCAGACTATAAATAAAGCCCTAGGGGGCTGCTTTTCATGCATTCAAGCAAAGCCGTCTTCGGGCGCAAGGAGAGAGGAAGAGGGCGAGAGAGGAGAGAGAGGAGGAACGTTTGGAAGGTTTTGTAAGTTTTAGTTTATTTTATGTTAAAGTTAATTTCTTTTATTATGGTTTGTTTTTAATTTCCTTCTTCTAGGGTTGGGGCGATCCCAACATAGATATGTGTGTTTGATTTATAAATCCATAAATTTATATGCCTTTATCATCATCTACCTATGTGCTTAATCCTTTGCGAGAGTTGAGGAAATTCCTTATTCATGATATTGAAGCGAAACTGATCTTATTATGAATTGGATAGTAATTAGGGTTTATTTGCGAGAGCCGACGAATCCTAATTAAGAAAAGGTAGAAACAAATTAGGTTTTTATCCGAGAGCCTCTATCACCTAAATTGTTGGAATTTGCGAAAGTCGATTCTTTGATATAAAGCATGCATCTTTATGTGATTTATGATCAACACATATGTTTATTGTTGCGGTGATCCCCAACTTTGGAAGTTTGCATCTTTATTTGTTTTATTTTATTATTTTTATTCGGCACATATTCTACTCGATATCAAACCACCATTCCCTCTCCATCCATCGACATCGACATCGACTCCTCTATTCTTTGTCGACAGCCACCCTCATCACCACTTCCCGCTATTCCTGAACCCCAAAACACACTAAACCTAGAACCGCTGACTTCTCTCCTGAGGACGAACCTGAATCCCCTATACTATAGCGGGGGTCTTGACTACAAATTTATTTTGTCGAGAAACCCTCTCGTCAGTGTTAAGTCTAAGTTCCCCTTGTTTGTGCTCCTCTATGTTGATGACATTCTTATCTTGTGCAACTCTAAAGTTCTTATTTCTACTATAAAGAGGGACTTGAAGCTGCATTTTGATATGAAAGACTTAGGAGATGCTAAAAGAATACTTGGCATCAATATCACTAGAGATAGGAAAAAGAAACTTATGTGGCATTCTCAAAGTGATTATGTTCAGAAGGTGCTTGATAAATTAAACATGAATTGCTCTAGACCTACAATTATTCCCTTAGGAGGGCATTTATACTTAACTAAGAAACATTGTCCCACTGAAGATGCTGAAAAACAAAAGATGTCTAAAATTCCCTATGATGTGGTTGTTGGGTCTGTTATGTATGCCATGTTATGCACAAGACCTGACCTTGCATTTGCTATAAGTGTTCTTAGCCGATTTATGTCTAACCCTAGCAATGTTCACTGGGATGGAATGACGTATTTTCTCAGATACCTTTGTGGAACCAAAAATTACTCCCTTGTGTTTGGTGAACATGCTTCAAAGCATGATTTGTATGGGTTTGTTGATTCTGATTATGCAGGAAATAAAGATGATAGAAAATCAACCTCTGCCTATGTCTACACTTGGGCTGGTAATTGCATCTCATGGAAATCACAGCTACAATCCATTGTAGCTCTGTCATCTAGAGAGAATGAGTATGTTACTGCAACTGAGGCAGCTAAAGAAGCTTCCTGGCTGGCATACTTGGTGAAATCTTTCCTATGACTTTCTTACCTGTTTTACATATGGATAATCAAAGTGTCTTGTACTTGTGTAAGGATCCTGTCTACCATGAAAGGACCAAACACATTGATGTGAGGCACCATTACATCCGTGTTCAGGTTGAAAAGAATCTTATAGGTGTGAAGAAGATTAAGAGAGACCTTAATCTTGCTGACTTTGGTACCAAAATTGTCACAGCTGACAAATTCTCATTTTGCAGGAACTTCCTATATATGGGAATGTACCTGAGTGCCTTAGCTGTTCATGAACCGACGACGGACTGGAGGGGATCGCAACTCACTACTGGTCACCAAAGGAGAACTTTATCACAAGGATTAGGAGGGCATTTGTTATATTTTGTAATCCTTGTAATAAGTTGTAATCAAGACATTGGTTTCTTTGGTTTGTAAGATGCACTAGCTACTAGGACAGGCTCACTGAGGTTTCAACATAACCTAGCCATTACCATGGTCAAGGAAAAGCACATTGGACCCGTGGTTGCACCATGTTAGGGACCAATGGCTAGCCTTGACCCATAAGGTGAAGCTAGTGTATGTGTGACGCCTATGTGTTTATTGTTGGGTCCTTTTGTTTTTGATGTTTGCAGGACTGAGCTCATACAGATTTGGGCCTATTCCATCTGGCCCAAATCTGAGCCCATATCTCTCGGCTTCTTTCCGAACGTTGCAACCCTAGCCTTTATAAACCCTCTTTGGACACCTCTGAGAACTATAACATCGCTCCCATTCTCTCTGGTAAGGCAAGGGAACATTGGGTTAGGGTTTGGGAGGAAAAACACTAGGGTTCGGCTTTCTGGCCACCCGACGCCGGCGATTCTCTTCAAGGGTGCTCTTCTGGGTTGATGCTACTTGAGTGCCTGCTCGTCTGACAAAGAAGAAGAAGAAGAAGGGAGGGTTCTGCTATGAGAAATCTCTCCTGAGATTTCTCGGTGTCCTTCAAGGAAGTTTTATAACCCTATTCCTTGTTTATCTTCTTTGTCCTTGTTTAGTTAGAATCGCGTCTTAGAGCAAGTGCATCTGAAACCTTTGTAATCTGTCTTTGAACCTTTGGATACTTAGTGAAATTGGGTGAACCTCCCCTCCTGAGGTTCCGCGGATGTAGGGAAACCGAACCGCGTAAACAAAGTCTTGTGTCTCTCGTTTATGCATGTTTATCGATTTACTTGAGTTTATCGCGAGTTATTCGAAGAAAGAAACCCTAGATTGAACAAAGAGAGAAGCTCACCGAGGGGCTTGAATCTCGCCGGAACGTCGTCGGAAATCAATTCAGCTTTGTCGGAGTCGGAAATCAAACAGGCTTGGCCTAGGACGACAATAGGTGGTTAAAGGTGGATTTTTATGGCTGTTGTGAGCGAAAGGAGGGCGAGAGGAGTCTTACCGAGCTGGTTATGCGAAGACAGTGGAGGAGAGGCTCGGGGAAGGGTATCGGCGGTTTCAGCGATTCCGATGAGGCTCCTGGCTCAGCTGGGCTGGTCTTCGCGCGGGGGGGGGGGGGGGGGTTCTGGGTTCTTTGACTAGCGAGAAGGAGTAAGGGCTGCAGGGCTCGGCCTTGCTGGTTTGTGCGAAGAACGAACAGGGAAGGTTCCGGGTGTTTATGGCGGAGCTGTAGAATAGGGGCGGTGTCATCAAGAAGGCTCTTCGCTGCAGTGATGTGTTGTGAGCCTAATTTGCCATGTTTTACATTAACTTTTATATCGTTTTCTGCATACATTTCACGCATTTGGGCTAAAATAGTTAAGAATCTATGTAGTTGATGGTTATTTGCCAATTATTGAATCTACACCAGTTTTTGTTTAATTTCGCAGAAATCGAAGCAATTTACAGCAGTTCGAAGAAAGAAGGAAAAACTCGAAGTCAACTACAGAAATTCCCTATGATGTTGCTATTGGGTCTGTTATGTATGCCATGTTATGCACAAAACGTGACCTTGCATTTGTTATAAGTGTTCTGAGCCGATTTATGTCTAACCCTAGCAATGTTCACTGGGATGGCATGAAGTATTTGCTGAGATACCTTTGTGGAACCAAAAATTACTGCCTTGTGTTTGGTGAACATGCTTCAAAGTATGATTTGCATAGGTTTGTTGATTCTGATTATGCAGGAAATAAAGATGATAGAAAATCAACCTCTGCCTATGTCTACACTTGGGCTGGTAATTGCATCTCATGGAAGTCACAACTACAGTCCATTGTAGCTCTGTCATCTACAGAGGCTGAGTATGTTGCTGCAACTGAGGCAACTAAAGAAGCTTCCTGGTTGGCATACTTGGTGAAATCTTCCCTATGACTTTCTTACCTGTTTTACATATGGATAATCAAAGTGTCTTGTACTTGTGTAAGGATCATGTCTACCATGAAAGGACCAAACACATTGATGTGAGGCACCATTACATCCGTGTTCAGGTTGAAAAGAATCTTATAGGTGTGAAGAAGATTAAGGGAGACCTTAATCTTGCTGACTTTGGTACCAAAATTGTCACAGCTGACAAATTCTGATTTTGCAGGAACTTCCTGTATATATGGGAATGTACCTGAGTGCCTTAGCTGTTCATGAACCGACGACGGACTGGAGGGGATCCCAACTCACTACTGGTGACCAAAGGAGAACTTTATCACAAGGATTAGGAGGGCATTTGTGATATTTTGTAATCCTTGTAATAAGTTGTAATGAAGACATTGGTTTATTTGGTTTGTAAGATGTACTAGCTACTAGGACAGGTTCACTAAGGTTTCAACATAACATAGCCATTACCATGGCCAAGGAAAAGCACATTGGACCCATGGTTGCACCACTTTAGGGACCAATGGCTAGCCTTGACCCATAAGGTGAAGCTAGTGTATGTGTGACGCCTAAGTGTTTATTGTTGGGTCCTTTGTGTTTGATGTTTGCAGGACTGAGCTCATATAGATTTGGGCCTATTCCATCTGGCCCAAATATGAGCTCATATCTCTCGGCTTCTTTCCGAACGTTGCAACCTTAGCATTTATAAACCCTCTTTGGACACCTCTGAGAACTGTAGCATTGCTCTCATTCTCTCTGGTAAGCCAAGGGGCACCTAGGTTAGGGTTTGGGATGAAAAACACTAGAGTTCGGCTTTCTGGCCACTCGACGCCGGCGATTCTCTTCAAGGGTGCTCTTCTGGGTTGATGCTACCTGAGTGCCTACTCGTCTAACCAAGAAGAAGAAGAAGGGAGGGTTCTACTAGGAGAAATCTCACCTGAGATTTCTCGGTGTCCTTCAAGGACGTTTTCTAACCCTATTCCTTGTTTATTTTCTTTGTCCTTGTTTAGTTAGAATCGCGTCTTAGAGCTAGTGCATCTGAAACCTTTGTAATCTGTCTTTGAACCTTTGGATACTTAGTGAAATTGGGTGAACCTCCCCTCCTGAGGTTGGCCTGAAAAGTAGTTATGACACTTGCTTATATTTTAAAGGTGTTAAGTCTAAGTTCCCCTTGTTTGTGCTTCTCTATGTTGATGACATTCTTATCTTATGCAACTCTAAAGTTCTTATTGCTACTATAAAGAGGGACTTGAAACTGCATTTTGATATGAAAGACTTAGGAGCTGCTAAAAGAATACTTGGCATCAATATCACTAGAGATAGGAAAAAGAAACTGATGTGGCTTTCTCAAAGTGATTATGTTCAGAAGGTGCTTGATAAATTCAACATGAATTGCTCTAGACCTACAAGTATTCCCTTAGGAGGGCATTTATACTTAAATAAGAAACACTGTCCCACTGAAGATGCTGAAAAACAAAAGATGTCTAAAATTCCCTATGATGTTGTTGTTGGGTCTGTTATGTATGCCATGTTATGCACAAGACCTGACCTTGCATTTGCTATAAGTGTTCTTAGCCGATTTATGTCTAACCCTAGCAATGTTCACTGGGATGGCATGAAGTATTTTCTCAGATACCTTTGTGGAACCAAAAATTACTGCCTTGTGTTTGGTGAACATGCTTCAAAGCATGATTTGCATGGGTTTGTTGATTCTGATTATGCAGGAAATAAAGATGATAGAAAATCAACCTCTGCATATGTCTACACTTGGGCTGGTAATTGCATCTCATGGAAGTCACAACTACATTCCATTGTAGCTCTGTCATCTACAGAGACTGAGTATGTTGCTGCAACTGAGAGAACTAACGAAGCTTCTTGGCTGGCATACTTGGTGAAATCTTCCCTATGACTTTCTTACCTGTTTTACATATGGATAATCAAAGTGTCTTCTACTTGTGTAAGGATCCTGTCTACCATGAAAGGACCAAACACATTGATGTGAGGCACCATTACATCCGTGTTCAGGTTGAAAAGAATCTTATAGGTGTGAAGAAGATTAAGGGAGACCTTAATCTTGCTGACTTTGGTACCAAAATTGTCACAGCTGACAAATTCTTATTTTGCAAGAACTTCCTGCATATATGGCAATGTACCTGAGTGCCTTAGCTGTTCATGAACCGACGACGGACTGGAGGGGATCCCAACTCACTACTGGTGACCAAAGGAGAACTTTATCACAAGGATTAGGAGGGCATTTGTTATATTTTGTAATCCTTGTAATAAGTTGTAATCAAGACATTGGTTTATTTGGTTTGTAAGATGCACTAGCTACTAGGACAGGTTCACTAAGGTTTCAACATAACCTAGCCATTACCATGGTCAAGGAAAAGCACATTGGACCCATGGTTGCACCATGTTAGGGACCAATGGCTAGCCTTGACCCATAAGGTGAAGCTAGTGTATGTGTGATGCCTAAGTGTTTATTGTTGGGTCCTTTGTGTTTGATGTTTGCAGGACTGAGCTCATACAGATTTGGGCCTATTCCATCTGGCCAAAATCTGAGCCCATATCTCTCGCCTTCTTTCCAAACGTTGCAACCCTAGCCTTTATAAACCCTCTTTGGACACCTCTGAGAACTGTAGCATTGCTCTCATTCTCTCTGGTAAGCCAAGGGGCAACTGGGTTAGGGTTTGGGAGGAAAAACACTAGGGTTCGGCTTTCTGGCCACCCGACGCCGGCGATTCTCTTCAAGGGTGCTCTTCTGGGTTGATTCTACCTGAGTGCCTGCTCGTCTAACAAAGAAGAAGAAGAAGGGAGGGTTCTACTAGGAGAAATCTCACCTGAGATTTCTCGGTGTCCTTCAAGGACGTTTTCTAACCCTATTCCTTGTTTATTTTCTTTGTCCTTGTTTAGTTAGAATCGCGTCTTAGAGCTAGTGCATCTGAAACCTTTGTAATCTGTCTTTGAACCTTTGGATACTTAGTGAAATTGGGTGAACCTCCCCTCCTGAGGTTGGCCTGAAAAGTAGTTATGACACTTGCTTATATTTTAAAGGTGATAACTCTAAGTTCCCCTTGTTTGTGCTTCTCTACGTTGATGACATTCTTATCTTATGCAGCTCTAAAGTTCTTATTGCTACTGTAAAGAGGGACTTGAAACTGCATTTTGATATGAAAGACTTAGGAGCTGCTAAAAGAATACTTGGCATTAATATCACTAGAGATAGGAAAAACAAACTGATGTGGTTTTCTCAAAGTGATTATGTTCAGAAGGTGCTTGATAAATTCAACATGAATTGCTCTAGACCTACAAGTATTCCCTTAGGAGGGCATTTAGACTTAACTAAGAAACATTGTCCCACTGAAGATGCTGAAAAACAAAAGATGTCTAAAACTCCCTATGATGTTGCTGTTGGGTCTGTTATGTATGCCATGTTATGCACAAGACCTGACCTTGCATTTGCCATAAGTTTTCTTAGTCGATTTATGTCTAACCCTAGCAATGTTCACTGGGATGGCATGAAGTATTTTCTCAGATACCTTTGTGGAACCAAAAATTACTGCCTTGTGTTTGGTGAACATGCTTCAAAGCATGATTTGCATGGGTTTGTTGATTCTGATTATCCAGGAAATAAAGATGATAGAAAATCAACCTCTGCCTATTTCTACACTTTGGCTGGTAATTGCATCTCATGGAAGTCACAACTACAGTCCATTGTAGCTCTGTCATCTAGAGAGACTGAGTATGTTGCTGCAACTGAGGGAGCTAAAGAAGCTTCTTGGCTGGCATACTTGGTGAAATCTTCCCTATGACTCTCTTACCTGTTTTACATATTCATAATCAAAGTGTCTTGTACTTGTGTAAGGATCCTGTCTACCATGAAAGGACCAAACACATTGATGTGAGGCACCATTACATCCGTGTTCAGGTTGAAAAGAATCTTATAGGTGTGAAGAAGATTAAGGGAGACCTTAATCTTGCTGACTTTGGTACCAAAATTGTCACAGCTGACAAATTCTTATTTTGCAAGAACTTCCTGCATATATGGCAATGTACCTGAGTGCCTTAGCTGTTCATGAACCGACGACGGACAGGAGGGGATCCCAACTCACTACTGGTGACCAAAGGAGAACTTTATCACAAGGATTAGGAGGGCATTTGTTATATTTTGTAATCCTTGTAATAAGTTGTAATCAAGACATTGGTTTATTTGGTTTGTAAGATGCACTAGCTACTAGTACAGGTTCACTAAGGTTTCAACATAACCTAGCCATTACCATGGTCAAGGAAAAGCACATTGGACCCATGGTTGCACCATGTTAGGGACCAATGGCTAGCCTTGACCCATAAGGTGAAGCTAGTGTATGTGTGACGCCTAAGTGTTTATTGTTGGGTCCTTTGTGTTTGATGTTTGCAGGACTGAGCTCATACAGATTTGGGCCTATTCCATCTGGCCAAAATCTGAGCCCATATCTCTCGCCTTCTTTCCAAACGTTGCAACCCTAGCCTTTATAAACCCTCTTTGGACACCTCTGAGAACTGTAGCATTGCTCTCATTCTCTCTGGTAAGCCAAGGGGCATCTGGGTTAGGGTTTGGGAGGAAAAACACTAGGGTTCGGCTTTCTGGCCACCCGACGCCGGCGATTCTCTTCAAGGGTGCTCTTCTGGGTTGATTCTACCTGAGTGCCTGCTCGTCTAACAAAGAAGAAGAAGAAGAAGGGAGGGTTCTACTAGGAGAAATCTCACCTGAGATTTCTCGGTGTCCTTCAAGGACGTTTTCTAACCCTATTCCTTGTTTATTTTCTTTGTCCTTGTTTAGTTAGAATCGCGTCTTAGAGCTAGTGCATCTGAAACCTTTGTAATCTGTCTTTGAACCTTTGGATACTTAGTGAAATTGGGTGAACCTCCCCTCCTGAGGTTGGCCTGAAAAGTAGTTATGACACTTGCTTATATTTTAAAGGTGTTAACTCTAAGTTCCCCTTGTTTGTGCTTCTCTATGTTGATGACATTCTTATCTTATGCAACTCTAAAGTTCTTATTGCTACTGTAAAGAGGGACTTGAAACTGCATTTTGATATGAAAGACTTAGGAGCTGCTAAAAGAATACTTGGCATTAATATCACTAGAGATAGGAAAAACAAACTGATGTGGCTTTCTCAAAGTGATTATGTTCAGAAGGTGCTTGATAAATTCAACATGAATTGCTCTAGACCTACAAGTATTCCCTTAGGAGGGCATTTAGACTTAACTAAGAAACATTGTCCCACTGAAGATGCTGAAAAACAAAAGATGTCTAAAACTCCCTATGATGTTGTTGTTGGGTCTGTTATGTATGCCATGTTATGCACAAGACCTGACCTTGCATTTGCTATAAGTGTTCTTAGCCGATTTATGTCTAACCCTAGCAATGTTCACTGGGATGGCATGAAGTATTTTCTCAGATACCTTTGTGGAACCAAAAATTACTGCCTTGTGTTTGGTGAACATGCTTCAAAGCATGATTTGCATGGGTTTGTTGATTCTGATTATGCAGGAAATAAAGATGATAGAAAATCAACCTCTGCATATGTCTACACTTGGGCTGGTAATTGCATCTCATGGAAGTCACAACTACATTCCATTGTAGCTCTGTCATCTACAGAGACTGAGTATGTTGCTGCAACTGAGAGAACTAACGAAGCTTCTTGGCTGGCATACTTGGTGAAATCTTCCCTATGACTTTCTTACCTGTTTTACATATGGATAATCAAAGTGTCTTCTACTTGTGTAAGGATCCTGTCTACCATGAAAGGACCAAACACATTGATGTGAGGCACCATTACATCCGTGTTCAGGTTGAAAAGAATCTTATAGGTGTGAAGAAGATTAAGGGAGACCTTAATCTTGCTGACTTTGGTACCAAAATTGTCACAGCTGACAAATTCTTATTTTGCAAGAACTTCCTGCATATATGGCAATGTACCTGAGTGCCTTAGCTGTTCATGAACCGACGACGGACTGGAGGGGATCCCAACTCACTACTTGTGACCAAAGGAGAACTTTATCACAAGGATTAGGAGGGCATTTGTTATATTTTGTAATCCTTGTAATAAGTTGTAATCAAGACATTGGTTTATTTGGTTTGTAAGATGCACTAGCTACTAGGACAGGTTCACTAAGGTTTCAACATAACCTAGCCATTACCATGGTCAAGGAAAAGCACATTGGACCCATGGTTGCACCATGTTAGGGACCAATGGCTAGCCTTGACCCATAAGGTGAAGCTAGTGTATGTGTGACGCCTAAGTGTTTATTGTTGGGCCCTTTGTGTTTGATGTTTGCAGGACTGAGCTCATACAGATTTGGGCCTATTCCATCTGGCCCAAATCTGAGCCCATATCTCTCGCCTTCTTTCCGAACGTTGCAACCCTAGCCTTTATAAACCCTTTTGGACACCTCTGAGAACTGTAGCATTGCTCTCATTCTCTCTGGTAAGCCAAGGGGCAACTGGGTTAGGGTTTGGGAGGAAAAACACTAGGGTTCGGCTTTCTGGCCACCCGACGCCGGCGATTCTCTTCTAGGTTGCTCTTCTGGGTTGATGCTACCTGAGTGCCTGCTCGTCTGACAAAGAAGAAGAAGAAGGGAGGGTTCTGCTAGGAGAAATCTCACCTGAGATTTCTCGGTGTCCTTCACAGACGTTTTCTAACCCTATTCCTTGTTTATCTTCTTTGTCTTTGTTTGGTTAGAATCACATCTTAGAGCTAGTGCATCTGAAACCTTTGTAATCTGTCTTTGAACCTTTGGATAATTAGTGAAATTGGGTGAACCTCCCCTCTTGAGGTTCCACGGATGTAGGGAAACCGAACCGCGTAAAGACAGTGGAGGAGAGGCTCGGGGAAGGGCATCAATGGTTTCAGCGATTCCGATGAGGCTCCTAGCTCAGCTGGGCTGGTCTTCGTACGGAGGGGGTTCTGGGTACTTCGACTAGCGAGAAGGAGTAGGGGTTGCAGGGCTCGTCCTTTTTGGTTTTTGCGAAGAACGAACAGGGAAGGTTCCGGGTGTTTGTGGCGGAGCTGTAGAATAGGGGCGGTGTCGTCAAGGAGGCTCTTGGCTGCGGTGATGTGTTGTGAGCCTAATTTGCCATGTTTTACATTAACTTTTATATCGTTTTCTGCATACATTTCACGCATTTGGGCTAAAATAGTTCATAATCTATGTAGTTGATGATTGTTTGCCAATTATGGAATCTACACCAGTTTCTGTTTAATTTCGCAGAAATCGAGGCAATTTACAGAAGTTTAGAGAAAGAAGGAAAAGCTCGAAGTCAACTACAGAAAGTCCAAGGTCAAGGAGTAGCGGAACCAGGACAAATCGAGCTAGAAACGAGAAAATCAAGTCGACACCATCTGGTCGATATCGAGTACACTTGGTCGATATTGAGTTGGCCAGTCGATTTCCACCAAAAAACCCAAGAATCGAGTGAAGAAGAAGAGCATAGGTCGATATCGACTTCACCTAGTCGATATCGAGTGAAGAAATCGAGCCGAGATCTGGGAATCGCCAGAAAGCTGAAGGAAGGGAAATGCAGGTCGATATCGACCTAGCCTAGTCGATATCGAGTAACATCAAGTCAATTTTCATCCCCTGGAGCCGAGATTGAGTCAGGAAGTGAAGCTGAGAAGACTTGGTCGATATCGACCTATGTGACTCGATATCGACCTTACCAACATTGGCCGGTTTCGAGCATAATCCGAGCTCTACTCAAAGTTCTATCCAAAGTCCAATGGAGATATCCACAAGAGGAGATTCTATCAAGTTCTATCAAGATGGAAGAGATATTTATCTATTTTAGATATAGTTCTTTGTTGATTTATTTATTTTATTTCCGTTATTTAATCTTTAGATATAGATAGATTGATTTAGATAGAGATATAGTTTTCTTTCCTAATTGTCTAGGGAATGAACACTATAAATAAGGCCTTAGGGGCTGAGTTTTAGGTATCTTATTCCAATTCAATTCAAGTTCCAATTACACATAGAGAGAGTAGAGAGAGAGTTGTGGCCGAGTGGAGCAAGAGACGCGAGAGCGGATTTGGCTTCGTTCGGTTGTAAGTATCTTTTATTTTATTTAATATAATTTATATTCTTGAAATCTTTGATGAGTTTATTGATGATGAAGAGTGAGTAGTCACCCAACGTGAATAATGCTTTTCTTCACGGAGACCTTCATGAAGATGTCTATATGATCATGCCTGAGGGGATCTCTAATCCAGGGAATTTAGTTTGCAAGCTTCAGAAGTCCCTTTATGGTATGAAGCAAGCAAGCCGCCAATGGTTTTCCAAGCTCACTGAAGCTCTTGTTCAATCTCTGCACTTTGTTCACTCCAAGCTTGATTATTCCTTGTTCATCAAGCGTAATGGTCCTCACATTACAATAGTTGTTGTGTATGTGGATGATCTTTTGGTCACCGGTTCAGACATCGATGAAATTAACAAGCTAAAGTCCGTTCTGGATGCAGCTTTCAATATCAAGGGCCTTGGAATTTTGCATTTTTTCTTGGGCTTGGAGGTCGGTTACAGTAATCATGGCATCCACCTATCTCAACATAAGTTCAGTCAGGAGCTTCTTGATGATGCTGCCATTCACAATGATAAGTTTGCTTCTACTTCTCTGCCCCTGAATTCCAAGCTTGCTCCACTTGATGGTGATATGTTACCTGATGTGCTGTACTATCGTCGTATGGTAGGGAAACTTAATTTCCTAACCAACACCCGTCCAGATCTCTCTTTTGCTGTTCAGACTCTTAGTCAGTTTATGCAAGCTCCTCGTGTCCCTCATTTGCTTGCCTTACACCACACTATCAGTTATGTGGCTGGGACGCTTTCTCATGGGATTACACTCAATGGTTTTGACTCACCTTGTGTGGAAACATTCACAGATTCTGACTGGGGAGCTTGTGCTTTCACTAGGCGATCAATGACTGGTTTTGTTGTCTTGCTTGGTCAATCTCCTATTAGTTGGAAATCTAAGAAACAAAGTGTTGTTTCCAAAAGTTCTACTGAGGCAGAGTACATAGCGATGGCTCAAACTGCCACTGAAGTAACTTGGGTTGTTCGTTTGCTTAAGGAGCTCAACATCAATCCTCTTAAGCATGTTACCCTGTACTGTGACAATGTGTCTACACTCTAGATTTCTCGAAGTTCGATTTTTCATGAGAGTACTAAAGACATCGAAATTGATTGCCATTTCACACGCGAGAAGGTGTTAGATGGCTTGCTCGATCTTTGTCACATCCCTTCTGGTTCCCAGTTTACTGATGTTCTCACAAAAATCCTTCCCTCTCACCAACAGAATTTTCTATTGTCCAAACTCGGGTTGTCCCCGCCTCGAGTTTGAGGGGGGTGTTAAGATAGATGAGGGTGTATGTTACTATGATAGGTATGTGCACAGCTGAGCAAGGCTCATATAACTGAATGTGGTGGCTTGTATATAAGGCCAAGAGAATGCAATGAACAACACATTGTTGTGAATCATGAATGAATTGATCATCATTTTCTCTCCTCTCCCTCTCTCTCTCTTTGATCTAGCTCGGTGCCTTTGCAATTCATGATCTGCAGCTCCAAACACTCAGATCTAGCTCAATTTCACTAATCAATCGATCAATCTCTTGCCGATTAACAAGAAGGACGACTTCTGAAGTGGAAGGGAGAAAGGAGTGGTAGGGAGGGCAGCGATGAAACGGTGGTGGTAGAGCTGGTGTCCGGCGAAGCAAGAACGAGGAAGGGGGTGTTTTGGCCTGGGATTCCTTTTTGTTTTGGTTGGGTGTGTTTGGATAAGAGAAGGATGAGGAAATGGAGCTTTGTGAGGTGTGGAGGGTTGGGTGAACTGTTGAGAATCTGATTCCAATTAAAAGGGATGAATGGAGGGGGTTTGAATCACAAGGGGGAATCTGAGGACTGGGTTTCAATTCAAAGAGAGAGAAGGGGACCAAAGGACCAATTGAGCTATCCATTTTTGTCCTCAAGCTATTGTTGCAACTGCCAAATCAAGGGAGAAGGGTTTTTCTAAGAGAGGGTGTGTGAGGAAGAGCAAGAGAGAGTGTGAGCTGGAGGGGGTAGAAGACAAAGATGGGGGAGAGAAAGAAAGTAACAATGTTTGAACCCACTCGCTCGATCAAATCCCAACTCAATAGAATTTCAAATCGAATTTTCGAAACCGAAATAAAATAATGAAGTTTAAATAATAATATTTTCCAATCTCGGAACGTAAAATCGGAATAAAATCCGTTCTGAATTCCCATTTAAAATGATGCCGGAACTCGCTTCGAATCAGTTAAAATATTTTGCTTGATGACGGAATTTTTCAAAATTTTCCAAAATTCCAATTTTAATCCATTTAAATCATTAATCGTTTAAAATACTATTTAAATATTTCCTGGTCTTTGCACAACTATCAGTAGAATAAAATCAACCGTAAAAAAATATATGTCACAAGAAAAAAAAAATCAATTGTCACCATAAAAAAATTCCCCAGAATATCACTAGAAAAAATAAAATGTCACCAAAAACATCAATTGTCACCGAAACAACTGTCACCAAAAAAATATAATCAGTTGTCACCGAAAAAACTGTCACTAAATATAGGCATTGACCAAAATCAATGATGACTAGTCAATGTCAAAACTAAAAAAGGTCAAAGGGGAAGGAGGGAGGGTTAGTGATAGGGATGGAAGGGTAAAATGTCAAAAATGGACATTTACTTAATTTATTTAAAAAGTGAACATTTACTTAATTATGATAATTTTTTAGACATCTACTAAATTAAACCAAAAAACGGATTTTTTTTTTGTAATCCAAAACCGGATTATTATAGGCAAACCCAAAAAATGAGTTCTCTGTCCCCCGTAACACTTTTTATATACCAATTTGTCTCTCGCGTTTTTAAATATACCAATTTGTCTCAAGGGTACATTTAAATATACCAATTTGTCTTTATGACCTACTATGTACTCTGTATTTAAATAATCGGAAATTTCGCCAAGTACCCCTGAGGTATTGCAATTTTCGCGAGGTATACAACTCTTTTGCATATTTCGCGTGGTACCCCTGTGGTTTTCAATCGTTTCGCCTCGTACCCTTTCCGGTTAAATTTAACAGCCCTTTGTAATCTTCCGATAGTTTGCAAATTAAAAAAAAAATCGGGAGAAGTTGCTGCTACTGCTCTCTCTCCAACAGGAAGAACACCAGTTACAACTTACAAGAGGATTCCAAGCAGTGTGCTTGATACGGTACCAGCAAAGCTAGAAAGCCAAATATATTAAATCAAGCATACTGACCCATGAGTCCATGACCGAACATAGTGCACTTTTTTATAAATTCATGGAAGAACACCAGGTCTCATGAAATGAGACCTCCACCCCACTAGAATTGTTAGAAATGAGAATTGGGAATGAATTTTCCATTCCAATTCCAAGCCCCCTCTACTAAACCCCCAATTTTACATTCCCTGCAGAGTTTTGATTTTCCTTGGAAAAAGAACCCTAATCCTCTCTAGAGGCCGAATCCACCAAAATACATTGCAACAAATGCAGCTGAATCAACATGGACTCCAATGCATCAAGCCGAGAACGAATCGAGCCTCGATCTGTCTGAATTGGAACCATCGTCAGAGAAGGAGAGGCGCCCGCTTCTTCTCCTCGCTCCTTGCCGTCGACAACCCTAGGTGGTGGCGCTGATGCCTCCAATTGCTCCGGTAAGAGGCACGGTTGCAAGTCCGACGCCGCCAAACCCTAAGTGTGGCTAGGCGATCTTGATCGAGGAGCACGAAACCCCAATATCAAGCCCTAGATTTCGACTCAGACAAGCACACATCAGATCGAAAAAAAAAATAAATCGACACAATTATGCCTAAATAGAGAGCAATCCATTCATGGTGGAGAGAGCAAGACAAGAAAGAGGAGGAGAGGAGAAAGGTTGAAGAAGCCTTTCAGAAAAAAACTGGGCAAATTGCTTTCAGAGGAGAGGAGAAAGGTTGAAGAAGCAGGCGCTCTTCGTTATACGGAAAAGCTAAATACACCGCTAATTTTAACTGGATACACCGTTAATCTTCGCATCAAGCTGCGGAACTTGCTACGCAACACGATGCGTAACTGGCCTTGCGTCAGACCAAACACGCCCTAACATCCCCCCCGCCAAACATTCCGCGACGGGTTGCGAAACAGGCTACGCGGGTGAATGCGGAATATCGGGGAATGAAACCAAATGCGGCATAAAGGAATACGAATGGACTCCGCATCGAGTTGCGTAATACGGTGTATTTGAAATTCAAAATCAGTTGCGCATCGGGGTGTGGAGAACGGGGTGTATCAAGTACGATTCGTAACCGCAATCGGTGGTACGACTTTCGAATTCCGATTCCGAGAGTGACGACGGTTTGTGACTCAGACAGGCGGAGAAGAGAATGGCGGCTGAAGGGAGCGGCGGAAAGAGGGGTACAGGAGGCGAGGGCGGCGGTGGAGGGCCGGCCGGTACGCCTGTGGTGCTGGTAGCCGGTGACGAGCCGACGATGGAGGAAATCTTCGATTCGTTGGACTGGAGAGACGGGGAGAGGGCGGCGATGGAGGCGGAGGAGTTGGGCAGGGTAGCGGAGCAGGTGAGGACGATGTCAGAGGGGCAATTAGAGGTCGAGACGGCGCCGGGGCAATTAGGTGGCGGGGATTTGGTCGGTGATGGGGGCCGAGGTGGAGAGGGCGGAGAAGGGAGTCGGCCGGGGGTCCGGGAGGTGTCGATTGAGACGGCGTGTGCGGTGATGCAGCGGGAGGAGGAAGAAGATGCGGCTCTGAGCAGGGCAGCGGAGGAGGAAAGGGCGGCGGAGGAAGAAAAGGCTCGGGAGAGGGATAGGGTCATAGCGAGGGCAGAGGACGCGGACACGACGGCTGTGGCGGCGGCGGAGCCGGTTAGGGTTACAGCGACGGCGGAGGAGGCAACGAGGGAGACTGCGGCGGCAGAGCCGGACACGGTTGAGGCGGAGGAGACGGCTAGGGTGGCCGCCCCGGAGGCGGCGAGGGCTTCAGCGGAGGAGGCAGCGACGACGGCGGCGGCGAGGTATGTTGGATGCCGTTCAGGGGCGACCTGGATCTTCAGGGGGTCCACAGAGTGTCGGCCTACCGTGGGACGATAACATGGGCGAAGGGGGTAGAGCCGTACATGCCTGATAGGGTGGTACGCTAGTTCGGCCGCATGCAGGGCATCCCGATGGACCCCTTCATTCATGTGCGAGCGGTACGGGATGCGCGACCACACCGCCCGTACGAGCTTGTGATGCCGGGGGAGGCAAACCACTTGGTTGACCGCCATGCGCACTTGGTTGACCTCGAGGCCACACCGATGGCTCCTGCACAGCGTCCATGGGCATCAATGGAAGGGTACTTGGAGTGGTTTCCCCCGAGGTCACATGTCTACATCCTCCCTTCGTCCGTCATCCCTCCAGAACCGGAGCCGATTGTTCCGGATGAGCCGGCGCCCGTTCCGGAGGAGGCGCAACCCGGTCCGGCGGAGGGCCCTTCTGCGACTACCATCCTTCCACCCAGTGCGGCAGATGTGGCGGATCGATATGACGCGGTGGGGGTTGAGTTGACCCGTCTTCTGTCGGAGCCGGAGGATACATTGAGGGCGGAGATTATGCGCATTGTAGGGCGGTACTACACCGTTGATCCGTCGTTTGTGCAGATGCAGTGACGTATGTGTACGCGTACATTTCTTTTATTCTGTGGTGACTTTTGTGTTGATTTGTTGCGGAATTGTGGTTGTGCAGAACTGTGGTTGGATTTCTGTTTGCATGGCGGGTTTTAACTGTCGTACATACGTGTTGATGGTTTTG
Organism: Persicaria tinctoria; assembly: GCA_037127255.1. Taxonomy (NCBI): domain Eukaryota; kingdom Viridiplantae; phylum Streptophyta; class Magnoliopsida; order Caryophyllales; family Polygonaceae; genus Persicaria; species Persicaria tinctoria. The sequence goes on from JBANSL010000006.1 coordinate 40,049,553, forward strand.
AATGGAATTGAAACCATGGTCATGCTTTGAATGGAGCTCAATGCGTTGTTATGGTTGATACTTATATTTCTGACAATGATTGTTTTCATACTCGTTCGAAATGTGGCAACGTTCGAAGTAACTTCTTCATAATGCGTGTCTCCATTTGATTGTATTCTGAAAGTCGGGGTTAATATCGAAAATGTATTTGCATGTATTCGGAAAGGCCGAGTTATTATCGAAAACGTTATTTTGTAAAAAGAGAATGTTGTGAAAATGTATTTGTGCGGTATTTGAGGTGGCTACTTCGTATATTTGAGGTGGCTACTTCATAATCCGGTAACTGATAGTTTGTTAAAATTGTTTCGTTTCAGCTCATGTTGACCTCTTTTATTTAATTTCCGTAGGTATGGTATGCGGAATAAAATCCATGATCCATACGATGACCTCCTCACTACTGTCACCAACAACCAATGTCCGTGGTCTTTCGTGTGGGTACGTAGTTTTTCGATAAATTAATTTCGTTTCAAATATTGTTGAACTAAATTATTTGGTGTTTGTAGGTACGTTATGTAGAACAAGATACACGATCCATATAAAGACCCCCAACAAATTCCCCCAACAACCCACGGTGATGCTGCGGATGCTTCAGTAATGGGACTACTACCCCTCGGCAGGGGAACTCCAACGCCGGAGCTATACGCAATAAGGTGCGGAGGTAATCCGCAACCAGGTGTGGAACCATCCGCACACAGGTGCGGAAGCATCCGAGCCCTGGGGCTTACCTTAGGTCGTTCGTAGGTTGGCGGCATTTCACCCTATAAATAGAGTTGGTCGTGCTCGGGAAGTTGCACCCATTTCTCGAAATGGATGTTTCTTACTCGTCCGAAATGTTTGTTGTGTCATACTCGTTCCAAATGGTAATTGCAAAGAGGGAGGTGGTGAAGGATCGGTGAAACACTTTGAGTGGAATAATAGAAAACTCCCGTCGCAGGTGGCGAAGTCATGTAGACGTCGTTACAGCTCAGAGGATCCAATGAGCTGTGATTACGACGTGACTTCGTCCGATAGGATTGGGAGGTTGAAATATCCCTGGGTAAGCACGGTTTCACCCCTAACGCCGCCATGTGTAAATGTTGGCGTCTACCTGGATCAACAATGGCGGTTCAACAATAACCGGGTGAACCTCGTGTCTGCTCGTTGGTGTATCTGATGAGTTTCTGATGTAAACACGTTTGTTATGTGTGTACTAATATTGTGAAAATCCATTATCTGTTGTTGTAGAATGATTTCGATTTAATAAACTAAATTGCCCGATGATTTGAATTGAATACACACTTGATTAATTGGAGACGGAGGCTACGTTCGGTGTTGGTCCGCATCCACCAAGGACTACATACGCATGTCTATAAAATCTATACACTGTCCTTTGTTCGATTCAATCATGCACTCAGCGTGTATCAACCGACTAGGTCCGTGGGTTAGGGCCTTTACATATACGCTTGCTGAAACGAAAACAAAACTGTACAAATTCCATATTTTCGAGTCTACATCGAACGATTCGAGCTTTCAACCGACCTTAAAATCAGGTTCAGGCTCAGCTTGTCTCGATTGTTTAGTTTCGCATGCAGATGCGTCCCTCATAAAGAGGTTGTGGGCCCAATGCCGATGGAAGGATGCGCATGCCCGCCGGACGTGCAGTTTGACTGGAACACCGCATATGCGCATTGAGTTACGTATGTATATGCATTGAGTTGCGTACGTATAGGCATTGAGTTGCGTATCTATACGCAATGAGTTGCATATGTATACGCATTGGCATGCGGTAATTGTGAGCCCCCTTTTGTTGTTTTTGTCTCCCACGCCCCACCTTTGACGTGGTTTATAAACACCCCACTTGATACACAAATGACTTACACAACTCCACATTGTACTTGTTGCGTATGGAGCCGGTTACAACTCAACATCGCGGTTCAAACCCACGCATTGATTTTGTAATTAAATGGCATCGGTATTCGACGCCGCCTGACGAGTCCGATTGCACTTGCCGCAATCCAGAATACAATGGCATTCATCCATGTGCACTGTTTCGAGTCGAGTGTGAAAATGACACTCACATATCCGCACCCTTGCAGTTTGGTTGCGCTTACTGCAACCAGTTTCATCAGGGTATTCCTGGAGCGTATTACTGGAGGGTTGGAGACCTTCTTCTTGAACGTATTCGATCATTTTTTCCCGAGTTAAGCGAACATGACCACGTCGATGTGCCCCAGCATGCAAGAGTACTTGTTAGGGAAGCAAATATGGAGGTCCGAACCTTTGCATTCAATGAGCTTAAGATTCAAGTGATCCCAAAAATGACATGACGGAGGCGAAGGGTTGATGTCGGAATGTGTACAATTGTGTGGACTATATATTGTTTTTATGTCTCAGTAGTACTGTTATTTTATGTCTTTAGGTACGATATGCATAACAACATTGGGCAACACCTTTAGAATTTCCATTACATTTTGTGATTTACATTCGATATGACGTGTGTGCAACGACATTGTAAGAATAGACATGAAATTCACTAAATAACAAAGTAATTAGTATGGGAAATCTTTAACGTCTATCGCACGAATTGAGTAGCATTATCGAGGGGAGACGAGCAATTCGTCGTAGATACGTTCATCCGAGTGACCAAGAACTGCTACGCAATCTTCGGACGTTACATGCACAATCGACGAATAGGCAACACAAATCTGGTATTTGTTTACCAGACTTCATTGTCGGGACATGTTAGACCGTACCACGACAGACTAGCGGTGTCTTGTCGCCCCCCTAACTCCAAAGTGCTTCCATGATCTTTGGTCCTGGTAGAACGACTGTAAAAAGGAGGATGTTGCAGTGAAAAACTTTCAAATGAGTTAAATGTAAATATTAGCGGAAAACATGGTGATGTATATATACATGTTCGCAATGAATTAGCTGAGGGCCGTATGTCGTCGCGGTTGGATCCGCATTCCCTTGCGGTAATATACGCGGCTATATGCGAAGTGTTCGCAGTATCTCAAACGGATGTCCCAGTCCAATCATGCCGAATTGTGACGGCCGTTGAGTTACGCATGAACATGCGTAACTGAACGGCCGGCTAAATTCTTGGAATGGTAGGTGGGACGCTTATAAGCACGCAACTAACGAGGCCCCTGGTTACGCACCTACCTGCGTAACAAGGGACCCCATTGCGCACCTAGCTGCGGAAATCTGCTGGACGCCTATAAATACAGCACGGACCAACCGTATCCCCATATCATGGCTCATACTACGGTATATTTCTCACCCACCTCCATAATATGTATTTATACATTAACTATCAAAAGATCACGGAATAACTTTGATTTTTATGGATATGAAGCTGCTGGTGATGGAAATGAATCAGCTGGTCAGGGAGCTGCAGTAATCACTCCTGTGATCCATACGAAATTGTGGTTCCCAGTGCAATTGACGCTACCTTACACCTGCTGGTTCTCCATCCGCCTTGTCAAGTGCAGTGCTATTATGGTAGGTTAAAACCACAATTTAAAAATAGTGAAGAGTTTCTTTATGATGTATATTATGTGTTGTTACTTTAATTGTCTTTATGCAATACTTTAAATGGTAATTGAGGTATGGACTAGTTTGTATTTAAATCGATGTATTAATAATTTCTACCAAATTTTATGGGGTCACACATTATCTACAACGGAATGAAGGTTGCAAATGAATTCTCGCAATGTCAATTACATTTGGTAAAGGAGAGATCGGTGAAGCACTTTGCCATACAAATTATGTGTACATACAATTCAACGAAGGAGAAATTTTCTCGTCTCATATGAAAACAACGACAGATCGGTGAAGCACTTTGTCTATTACTTTTGGTCAAGGAAAGATCGGTGAAGACAGATGTTTGCGTATTTGTATGAAATGGTGTTTCAATCATAACGTCGGTTCAAATTTGTAACGTACTTTCAATTATATTGTACGCATACAAAACGACATGTTTCGCATCATCCGCTACGAAACGGCCCTTGATCGATGTTTCGCATGACGTCGGTTCAAATTTGTAACGTACTTTCAATTATATTGTACGCATACAAAACGACATGTTTCGCATCATCCGCTACGAAACGGCCCTTGATCGATGTATCTTCCACGCATCCACTTTCTCGCTACGAAACAAGGTAATCAGTACTGGGTTGGGACAATGAGAATTGAAACAACACATACCACAAAATGATGTACATTGCAACGATTGCAATATAAACGACTACAACATAATACACACCCATTGTAAACATTACTTGGTTACGTTTCATACTTAGAGTAAATCGATCATTGCGCAGCAGTTTCGAACCACCATGTCGGGCTGAGAGTCAATGGTTACATAGGTGATCCGATACATTCTGAGATGATGGATCCTAGAATGCAAAGCGACGGTTTCTTTTTGTCACCATGAAGTCAAAGTGCTTCCATGATCTTCACACCTAGTTGCTGGAGTTTACAAATGTGGCGAGCATTGTGATTGAAAGAATGATAGTATGAAAATGATTGCGTGTGTAAGTGCCTAGCAAGCAAGTGACTGTATTTATACGCAGCTACACAACAGTGGTGGGCAGTCCACATCCGCATTAAGAAGGGGAAAAGAGACGCATGCAAGTGCGAAACGATCTGCACTACATCGCGCAATATATATCCGCATTTAGTTGCGGAACTCAGACGTCTATAAAAGGCAGCGGATGAGGATACTGGACCTCATAAGCATATAGTGGAATGGTCTAATTCCCATACAGCGATGCTTTTCAAACCTTATATCTCCCGTATGAAATAAACACTTTAAAGATCATGGAAGTACTTTGATTTTAGATATGCGGGGCGGAGTGGCACGCTTGCGGAGGGGGAGTGGAGAGGTTGCGGAGGGGAGCGGACAAGTGGGGGTGCCTGCTGGCTCTTAAACTAGTTTCGTCCTTCTGGCCACGTTATGTCAGCGGCCCGGACGAGCTTCGTCCCTTCGGCTAGTGTGTCTCCTATCCTCCGTCTCCTCCGTCTCCGTCTCCGTCTCGTTTCGGCCCTCCACATAAGATCTGACGATCGCGGTCGCCCTCGCTCAAAGCTTTCCTCTAAAATATTACCCCATCCCCTCGGTAATTGTAATAAGGCATGTTGTTTGATTAGATCTTGGCTTAAAATTTAAGATTAAGCATATCTTGTGTATAGAGTTTTTTTTTCAGTCGATGTAGTTTGATTTGGTGACAGTACATATTACACAATTGTTCGGACTATGTTCATTTCAAAGAAATTGAAGAAATAGCAATCACAATTGTTCAGACTATGTTTCAATGTTTGTGTTTTTGCAATATGTTTCTTGTGTGCAGTTAGATGATTACAAAATATCTCCTTTTACACTGAAACATTGGCCACTTCCAGTGGTACATGTGAGAAGGAAAACAATGACAAAAATAATCACATAATGACCTAAGTCTTGGGTTCGAACATTGGGTTCGAACCTCTACTCTCTTTTTCTTTGTAAACCTAAGTCTTGGGTTCGAACCTTGGCTTTGATAGGGTTAGCGTCACCACCTTCACTTACGAGTCGGTCCTGATGGGATTGACGCAGAGCAGAAAACTTGACCCTCTCGAAGTGGCCGTGGAATTCCATGAGTCTGCCCTACCAGTCCATGATCGAGTCGATCATGTTGGGATTGATGGAGTGTCTGCGGCTCTCTCGCCGTGGATATGGTGATCCACGAGTCTTCCCTCCACTTCCCTTTATGATATTGCGGATCATTGCGGAGGCAAACAGCTCAGGCTGGAGAGAGTGTTGGGCCCCTCCGTGAACGGCTCGTCCCGTCATTTACATCGAGTGTGTTGCACGAAACCCTAACCAAATCCCAAATAAACAAGTGTTATCAAAGTGCTTCCATGATCATTACATAACTTATAGTTGGGGGAGTACGCTCCCTGTTTAACCCTTGAAAATATCCCATTCGCCCAAACGTGTTCCGAACCTATGATATCGACAATGGCTCAGTGCTTCACTACACAAGCGTCGTGTATTTATAATGGGGGAGTAATAGTTCGGTCACCCTGAGTATTTGCGGATACAACCGCACGTAGGTGCGGAGCCATCCGCATACACATGCGTATTGTTCCGCGATATGTTGCGTACATTCAGCAGCCGGCCCCGTTCACCTGGCACCGCATGCATCTGCGAAGATGGCGGTGAGCTACGCATGCATCTGCGTATCTACGGAGATATAGTCCGACCCAAGAGTGCAGTTCGACTGGGTCAGTCCCGTCGGCTTTGTGTCGGGGGTTCAGAGTGGTTAGCTACGCATGCTGCTGCGTATCTACTGAGATAAACCCCGACACACTCGTGCACTAGCATGGGTCAGGCCAGTCAGACTTGTGTCGGGGGTTGCAAATATTCGCAGTTTGTTAGCCTACGCATGATGTTGCGTATCTATTCAGAAAAACTCCGCTACAAGCGTCTAGATGCGTAACAGTTCTGCATTAAATTTTGTGTCGATAAAACATGATGTTTGACGTTGTACTGTAACCTATTGCCTAATGTCACAATATAACACAATCTCATTAACGAGTGATATCATTACAATAATTGGTTGTCAAAATAAGCCTCTGAAACAATATAATCGGCAAATAATTGTTTCGGTTGGCGATCTACAAACGGAAAGACATTCTGATTGGGGTTGTCGCCATGGATGTTGTAAGCCAGAACGAGTTCGCGACAAAGTGCTTCCATGATCCTTACAACAGTTGTAAATGGGCAATAAAATGAAGTGCTGAATGACTGAGTACCAATATAGACATGAATTTTATGTCACCTACAATTCCGGAAATAACTTCGTCCGTGACTCTTTAAATATGCAGGGGAGACCTGTGGCACCTACAAGTCCGCATGTCACTTTGGTGTGGTCCGCATGACAGTGCGGTTATTTACGCATTTCTATGCGTTGAGTTACACGTTACGGTGCGGAACCATCCGCAACTAGGTGCAGAGGCATCTGCACCTTGGGGCATACCGTAGCTCGTTCGCAGTTTGTTAGACTACGCATGATGTTGCGTATCTATTTAGATAAACTCCGCTACAACCGTCTAGAGGCGTAACATTTCCTCATGAGATTGAGATAAACGTCTACACGTCTTCATGCATAAACGTCTATCGATAAAACATGATGTTTGACGTTGTATTGAAACCTATTGCCTAATGTCACAATATAACATTCTGATTGGGGTTGTCGGCATGGATGCTGTAAGCCGGAACGAGTTCGCGACAAAGTGCTTCCATGATCCTTACAACAGTTGTAAATGGGCAATAAATTGAAGTGATGAATTACTGAGTACCAATATAGAGTTAAATTTTATGTCACCTACAATTCTGAAAGTAACTTCGTTCGTGACTCTTTAAATATGTAGGGGAGACCTGTGGCACCTACAACTCTGAATGTCACTTCGGTGTGGTCCGCATGCCAGTGCGGTTATTTATGCATTTCTACGCCTTAAGTTACACGTTACGGCACGGAGCCATCCGCAACTAGGTGCGGAGGCATCTGCACCCTGGGGCATACCGTAGCTTGTTCGGTGGATGGCGTCATTTCACCTTATAAATAGAGTCGGTCATGCTCCGGATGTTTCACCCATTTCTGGCAATGATTGTTTTCATACTCGTTCGAAATGGGGCTGCTGAACCTCATAAGCATATAGTGGAATGGTCTAATTTCCAGACAACGATGCTTTCCAAATGGTATATCTCCCATATGAAATAAACACTTTAAAGATCAGGGAAGTACTTTGATTTTAAATACGCGGAACGGAGTAGACAGGTTGCGGAGGGGGAGTGGACAGGTTGCGGAGGGGAGCCGACAGGTGGGGTGTGTGTTGGCTGTTAGACTAGCTTCGTCCCTCCGGCCATGACATGTAAGTGGCCTGGACGAGCTTCGTCCCTCCGGCCACGACATGTAAGTGGCCTGGACGAGCTTCGTCCCTCCGGCCACGACATGTAAGCTGCAAGACGGGTGTCTCCTCTCCTTCGTCTCGTCTCGAGTCCGCTCTCTAAAGATCTGGCACCTTGAGCCTCCATATGTGTCACCTCGAGCCTCGCCTAATATCTGACCATGCGGTCGCCCTCGCTCGAAGCTCTCCTGTAAAATATTACCCCAATCCCCTCCACAATTGTAACAACCCATTTTATTTGATTTAATCTTAACTTAAATTTGAAGATTAAGCATATCTTGTGGATGAAGTTTTGTTTTCTATCGATGTAGTTTCATTTGATAAAGTAGATATGACATAACTGTTCAGACTTTGCTCATTCCCGTCAGATTTGTGTTGGGGTTCAGGTTGGTGAGCTACGCATGCTGCTGCGTATCTAGTGAGATAAACATGTCCTTGAACGAGCATGAATTACAACACCAACAGGGAGAAATTACACCTATGCAAGCACAACAAAAGCTACGCAATGGCATGCGTATATATCCGCGTTTTGTCGCGAAGGTCTGCGTAACTCCTGCAGCATGCGTATATATCCGCGGAGGAAAAAAATCCCTATAAATACGTGTCCATTTGTTGTCGGTCCTCACATCCACATATATGTGTCATTGGCAACGGTATTTCATTATATGTATGGTTTGAAGTCAATTTACGTTTCGAAGTGTGTAGAGATCGGTGAAACACTTTGGAATTGAATAGACCACGCTGCGCAGAATGTTGTAGCAGACTGGTCGTATTCTGGCTCACGCTGCGAGGTTATGCAGATGTAGAGCTCAAATGGTGTGGACGCTGAGTTTGGCTGCACGTATACAACTTGCAGGAAAAACGCTACCGGTGGAGACCACAAAACAGTATACACATTAAAGTTTTAGTAATGTAACGTTATTGTTTCAATGTAACGTAATTGTTTCAGTGTAATGTAATTGTTTATGTCGCATTGTAACATAATTGTTTGAATGTAATGTACACGTTGTTGTCAGATGCTTCGATAAAATTAGATGGACTGTAGCTCTTTTGATGTTTCAGTCGTAATGTTCCGTAAATGTTGTAATGTAATGTACCCAGATTTGTGATATGCGTCTTTATTCACCTGTCATCGACCAAGTATTTAATTTTGATGAAAGTTACATTGTTGTATTGTTTGAAGAGAATAGAAACATGAGGGTACATTTGATTACGTTGTTAGACAGCAGCTCGAATGTTCCACAACCGGTTGCGGACCTATAGCAGATGCCTAAAGAGGACATCATGCCCGCCGCTAAGTGTTTCGCATGAAGTCGCGGAAGGCTCCGCATTTCCGTGCGTATCCTATAACAGAAGTACGCGTTGTTTCGCAGATTTACCGTCGCCTGATGACGAGTGCAGTGGAAATGAAAACGAAAAATCATCAACACAGGTTGTACATCTTTAACAAAACAAGCTACATAACGACATGGTAAAATCAAAACACCAAAATATGATGTTTAACAGCCCCACTTTCTTACAACTTGAAAGATGTAAATAATCCAAGTTTCCAACACACAAAGGCAACTACAAATAATGACCGCCTATGACTTAGACCTTGTCGGAATGTTTGGTGGTGATGTGCCTCTTCAAATGTCCGTACTATAGATTATTCGTCACTTTGTAGCGGTGGCCACAATGACGGCATGTTGCATTGAAGGCGCTTCCTGCTACCACCTCCTTCTTGTAGTGACGGGTGAACAAGTCCTCCCGCGGAATTTCAACTTCGGTAGAAGACATTGTCGGAAAATGTCGGGGTTGCAGATGTGAATTTGTTTCGGCTTGAAATGCCCCGGTAGTAGTGGGAGGCTATGTCGTGGGTTTGGACTGCACTTCTCGGATGTAGGTCTTTATATAGGCAAATGAAGGTGGTAATATAGTTCCACATCCGGTTGCGTAGTGAATGAGAGTATTGAATACGATGCATGCGGATTGAATACAATGCATGATACACTACGCATCGGCATGCGGAATAATGTTTATCCTGCCACGTATCCATGCATGCACGACAGCTCGCCCGATGCATGCACCCACAAAAGATAGCCTACGATCAATGCATGCACTGTCCAAGTCCAGATGGTCGTGTTCAACCGCTATGTTATGCATTGAGGTGCGGAATGAATCAATTATACCGGTCGTGATCCGTTAACTACGCAGTGCGTTGCGGAATTCGTGGCTGGGACCATGAAATCGCCCTATAAAATTGCCATGAACGGTCCCCACTTAGAGATCACCAACAAGGTATTGAGATATATATCCTGGAAGCTCGCTCACAATTGATAAACCTGGCGAGATCACCGATGGAACCCGTTTCATCATTACGGTGGACAAACACCGTCGTCCGCCTGAAAATTGCGCATGCAACTGCAAACACAACCAATATGACCATTCTTTCCGGTGCAGCCTACTAACCATGCGTGGTGTTCGGATGTCTTTATCATCAACGCAATTGATGTTTGGCTGCAAGGAGTGTGAGGACGACCCTGCGAATTACTTCCGAACTATCCACAAGAAGATAAAGAATATGCTGGCTGTTTTGTACAACGACATTTCTGTCTCTCGAATTTGAGACGTCACATCTTTTGCAGTTGATTTAGCTGTATGCCCCGCCCAAGAAGAGAGGACGACGTATGCGTTCCAACAGATACAAATTCAGATCTACCCAAAGTCCGCAGAAGAGTCAGTCGGTAATTGGAGCCTTGTGACATTGTCGTTGGGAGATTTCGAACTATTGAGGTATCTGTCCGCAAGGTTGGGAGATTTCGAACTATTGAGGTATGTGTGGTTGTTACGCATATACATGCGTAATGCACTATCCCACGTTGGAACAGCTACGCATGCCGATGCGTATGTCCCTCGCAGAAGGTACATGTCCCGGTTCAATAGGGGCACTCGATAGTGTGTCTTCTGAACCGCTACGCATTCGAGTAGAGGCGGAAGGTTATGCGGAATTCGATGTCTATGTTTTGGTGTTTACAATCAGTTGAGAAAAACCAAATAGCAGAACAAACGAACTACATATAGATACCAATTGATACACAAGACTATCGCAAAGTAAATTAGCGCAACGTCAATATGTTGCTTGCAGGTAAATAAACAATCGACGGAGTATGTGACTAACAATATGACATGGGACACGTTGTCGCAACATGTTCCATATTCTGATGGGGGACAAGCCATTCGTCACCGTTACGCACTCAAATGTGAGTACCAACGAGCTGCCTTCCTTGTTCAAATACCCGAAGAATCAACCACATGGACAGATCGACCCAACCACGACGGGACGAGAGTTGGAGGTTACGCAACCGACGGTGTATTTTCATCGTCCCTACCTCAAAGTGCTTCCATGATCTTTACTTTCGTTGATGTAGTACTGAAGTACATTAACATGCGTATATGAACATATGCTAATGAGGAATGGTGATGTATTTATACTGATAGTTGTATGTCACCCCACCATGAAGTGGCAAATGACGTCAATTTCCGCAATCGTACGCGGAGCTATCCGCATTGGAATTAGGTGCTGTGCCGGGGGAGTAGTACGCATGTCGATGCGGAGGAACACGCGTGCGAACGCGTATATGTCCGCATAATGCTGCGTAGCTCACCTCGTACGTTTGCATGTTTATGCATATGTATCCGCTGTCCGTGTCACTTCAGCCTATAAATAGAGTACGTCGAGGTCCGGAAGTTGCACACATCTTTCAAAATGGGCGTCTGTTGCTCGTTTGCAAAGATTGTTGTTTCATACTCGTACGAATTGGTTCATTCATACACGAAGGTGGAGAAGGATCGGTAAAACACTTTGATTGAAATACAAGAAAACTCTCGTCTGACAGGAAATGAATCTACTCGTCCGGGAGCTGCAGTAATTATTCTTGTTTTGCAACGACATTGCTGTTTCCATCACAATTGACTCTATATATAAACCTGCTTGTTCTCCATCTGTCATGTCCATTGCATTACTATTACGTTGTATGAAATCTAGATTGTAAAAATAGTGAAACCAATTGATCATATATAATTTGTATTCGATATTGTACTTTACATTCCATATGATGGTTGTAGAACAACAATGTAAGGGTATACACGAAATTCAGTAACCACCAAATTGTCTAGTTTAAGAATTCTTTACACTCTATCGCACTAACTGACAACTTCGTCGTAGATACGTACATGCGAGTGACCAAGAACTGCATACCAGTCTTCTCTCGTTAGTTGAACAATCGACGAATAGGCAACTCCAATCTGGTACTTGTTCAACTCACTTCATAATCGATACATGTTCGACCCTACGACGACGGGACGAGAAGTGGAATTGACAAGACTGGCGGTGTCTTCTCGCCTCCTAACTCCAAAGTGCTTCCGTGCTCTTTAGTTCTGGTGTAACTTTACAAAAGAGAATGTGGAAGTGCAATACATTTAAATGAATGTAACACAAATATTAACAGAATGCATGGGGATGTATATATACTTGTCCGCATTGTATTGCGTAATTTGCTGCGGATCAACTGCCGTTTGTGCCGATCTACTACCTTTACGCATGACGATGCGTAAAGGCTTCATAGGACGGCCTCACGAGACAACTAGGCCTTGTCCTGGCCTACAGTTTCTGTCGGCCCAATAGATCCGCATTACGATGCGTAACTATGATAGCAAGTTCCCAAGCATGTGCTTGTCTGGTACGGGGCCTGCAGTGTCTGTCGACCGTACATCTACCGTGCAGTTTCAGTCACCACATACTGATACGCATGAGGATGCGTAGATACTTAAGAAGTGACCACAAACAATGCACCCGACCCTCACTAGTTATGCAAGCATGAACCCATTTGATCACCCCAGGAAAACTACAACACCGTAGACAATGACGTGAACTATATTACGTTAACTGACCATAACTATTGTGCAAATACATCGTACTCAACACTATATCAGAGTTAGTATTTTACGTGACCATTAGATCGTCACTGTCACAACGTAGAGAATGACGTGAGTTAGAGGCCCGCTCTCCATCTTCTCCGTCCCAGAAGTGTGCTTGTTCGTACAATATCAATCGGAAAATGGACGACCTCCGCAGGTGTCATGAAGAATACGTACTACTCACAAAGGAAGACCATTTTTCTTATATCGCATTATAATCAAAGTGCTTCACCGATCGTTACAAAACATCGTAAAGACTTCATAACATCTTTCATGGAGAAACTTAGGTAAATAAAATGCTACATGAAAGAACAATGAATACAATAACACTACCACAGCTGTATATTCGTATGTAAGCGACAGGGGAGGCCCCTACAACGGTTACGCACGTGCATGCGTAAAATGTACACGTGGAGATGCGTAAATGCTACGCATGTAAGTGCGCAGCTATTCCGCAATATTTTGTCGTACGGGACACATTGTCTCAACGTGTCCCCTACTGCGAAGGAGGAAGAGCCATTCATCGGCGGTACGCACTCTCAAGTTAGTACCCAACAGGCTATGTCGCTTCTTCCAGCATCCGAGAATCCACCACATCGACCGGTCGACCCACCCCCGGCAGGGCGAGAGTTCGAGGTTACACAACCGACGGTGTATTTTCATCGTCCCTACCTCAAAAAGCTTCCATGATCTTTACCTTGGACTGTACAATGTGGAAGAATATATCAGTGTTGTACATGTGACTGACTGTTAGAGCATATGCTCAGGATTAATGGTGCTGCATTTATATAGATAGAAGGGACCCACGACGAAGCGGAGGTTTTCGAAGCTAAATCTGAATATATACGCGACTACCTGCGTATATATCCGCAATAACATGCGGACCCTTATATAAATATACTGCGACACTATCCGCGTTGAATATGTGGTTACGTTCGATACTGATAGTAGATTGAGCATACCGCAGTCATTGCGGCATATTGCGTCTCGCCAGCGCAAAAAAATTTGGGAAGTAGTCGTCATAATCGATTATGTATTGAGTTGTGACAATGAGAATTGAACCAAAAAATACCACAAAATGATGTCAATTCCAACGATCACAATGTAAACGACTATAATATAATACACACCCATTCAACGTTACTTGGTTACGTTTCATACTTAGATAAAATCGAGCGTTTCGCAGTAGTTTCGAACCACCATGGTTACACATGTGATCCGAGACATTCTGAGATGATGGATCCAAGAATGCAAACCGACGATTTCCTTTTGTCACCATAAAGTCAAAGTGCTTCCATGATCTTCACACCATATTGCTGGACTTTAGAAATGTGGCGAGCATTTAGATTGAAAGAATGATAGTACGGAAACGATTGCGTGTGTAAGTGTCTAGCAAGCCAAGTTGCACGGTATTTATAGGTAGCTACACAACAGTGGTGGACAGGTAGATTCAGTGGCGGTTTCGGCGATAGACGTTGTCAATTCCGCATTACCATGCGGAATTAAAACGCAGACAACCGCGAAATGAACCGCATTACATTGCGCAATGCATATCCGCATGTAGTTGCGGAACTAAGACGTCTACAAAAGGCAATGGATGGGTATGCGTCTTTATTCTCCTGTCATCGACCAAGTATTTCATTTCGATGAAAGTCAGATTGTTGTATTGTTTCAAGATAATATCCCCTTTGAGACTGACATATTGGACACTTCCAGTGCTACATATGAGAATGGAAACAATGACAGAAAAAATTACAGAATGACCACTTCATATGTGTAGATGTCTGTTTTTTCTTAGTAAAGTAAGGTCGTGGGCTCGAACATTGTGTTCGAACCTCTCGAGGTGACCTACGTCCTGGGTTCGAGGGTTGGCATGGATAGAGTTCGAGTGACCACATTCACTCGCGAGTCGGCCGGCCATGACGGGATTGACGCAGAGCAGACAACTTGACCCTCTCGAGGTGACCGTGGAATTCCATGAGTCCGCCCTACCAGTCCATGATCGAGTCGATCATGGATCATTGCGGAGGCAAACGCTGCATGCTCGAGAGAGTGGTGGGCCCCTCCGTCAACGTCTCGTCCCGTCATTTCCATGGAGTGTGTTGCACAAAACCCTAACCAAATGCAAAATAAACAATTGTCTTCAAAGTGCTTCCATGACCCTTACAAAACTTATATTTGGGTATTACGCTCCCTGTTGAACCCTTGAAAATAACACATTGGCCCGAACATGTTCCGAACCTATGATACCGACAATGGCTCAGTGCTTAACAACACAATCGTCCGATATTTATAATGGGGGAGCAATATTTCGGTAACCCGGACTATGTGCGGATACAACCGCAAGTGGATGCGTAGACAGACGCATAAAGCTGCGTATCAATCCGCGATACGTTGCGTACATATAGCCGCCTTGCCCGTTCATCGGACATTGCCGAGAGGTAGCCGCCCGGATGTTCCACAACAGGTTACGGACCTACAGCGGATGCTCTAAAGAGGACAACATGGCCGACGTTAAGTGTGTCGCTTGAAGTCGCGGTTGGCTCCGCATTTCCGTGCGTGATGACGACTGTAGTGGAAATGAAAATCATCAACACAGGCTGTCGAGCTTTAAGAAAAAAGGCAACACAACCATATGGTAAAATCAAAACACGAAAGATGTAAAGAAAACAACACCACTTTCTTACAACTGGAAAGATGTAACAGGGTTTACCCTGCCACGTGTCGATGGATACACTATGCATCGGCTTGCGGAACAAAGTTTACCCTGCCACGTGTCGATGCATGCACCACAGCTTGCCACATCATACTATTTTACGTGAACTACTATTTTACGTGAACTGAGCATGACGTAAATTACTATTGTGCACTGAGCATAACTATTTTACGTGAATTACTATTTTACGTGAATTACTACGACACCGTAGAGAATGACGTAAATTACTACTTTATGTGAACTGAGCATAACTATTGTGCAACCACATCATACTCAACACTATATCAGTGTTACTATTTTACGTGAACTTTACATCGTCACTGTCACAATGTAGAGAATGACGTGTGTTATGGGCCCGCTCTCAATCTTCTCTGTCCCAAAAGTGTGCTTGCACGTACATTAACAATCGGAAAATGGACGACCACCGTAGGCGTCGTTAAGAATACGTACTACTCACAAAGCGAGACAATTTTTCTGCTTCACCGATCGTTAATCAACTTTGTACAACTTCGGAATATCTTGATAGCGAAACTTGGGGAAATAAAACGCTACATGAAAGAACAATGAATACAATAATCATACGATAGTTGTGTATACGTTTACATACGAAAAGTTCGAGGGTGCGGGGTCAGACGACAGAGGAGGCCCCTACAAATATTACGCACTCTCATGCGTAACGGCTGCACGGGGGGATGCGTAACTGCTACGCATGTAATTGTGCAGCTATTCCGCAAAATTTTGTCGTCCGGGACACATTGTCTCAACGTGTACCCTATTGTGAAGGAGGAAGAGCTAGTCGGCGGCGGTACGCACTCACATGTTAGTGCCCAACAGGCTATCTCGCTTCTTTCAGCACCCGAAGAGTCCACCACATCGACCGATCGAACCAACCCCGACAGGGCGAGAGTTTGAGGTTACACAACCGAAGGTGTATTTTCATCGTCGCTAACTCAAAGAGCTTCCATGATCTTTACCTTCATCGGTGTGACTGTAGAAGGTGAGAGAATATAGCAGTGTAGTACATGTGAGTGACTGTTAGAGCATATGCTCAGGATGAATGTCGATGCATTTATATAGATATAAGGGACCCATGATGAAGCGGAGATATCCGCAGCACAATCTGCACATATGCGCGACTAGATGCGTACGATTCCGCAATAGACCGCGTAGGGTAACCAAAGGCGTCAGCATGCGGATCTATCCGCTTTGAAATGTGGATTCACCCGCACCCCACCACGTAGACATACGCGGTATCTCGCGGAACACAGGCCATCGCGCTCGATCCCCTATAAATACTTCCCCTCCACACCCCAATGCGATGCACCCTCCGCATTCTCTCTCACCACTTTCTTTCTTCTATCGTTCTTTGTGGATGCCCGTAAACTATCAAAGTGCTTCCGTGATCTTTATGTAATCTGTATGAAGATTACGCGAAGATCATGGAACACTTTGATAGATTATCCGGTTATCCAAGATCATGGAACAGCCCAATGCGATGCACCCTCCGCATTCTCTCTCACCACTTTCTTTCTTCTATCGTCGTTTGTGGATGCCCGTAAACTATCAAAGTGCTTCCGTGATCTTTATGTAATATGTATGAAGATTACGCGAAGATCATGGAACACTTTGATAGATTATCCGGTTATCCAAGTGACCAACGTTATCGGCGGTTTTCATAGAACTCAAAATATTCATTCCGAATTGGTGTACGTTGTCGAATATCAATATATTATCAAAGTGTTTCACCGATCTTTTGTTACAATTCCTACGAATTTAAGTAAAGATCGGTGAACATTTTGATGACATATTCGATTATTCGTTCCAAATATCATCAATTCTATTTATATGGTTGCGTTGCGTCCACCACATCGCCTCTCTCCGTATCAGATACAAACTTTGTTCGTTTGCGACCTATTACGAATACCTATGAACTATCATACTGATGTTTTATTATCTTGATTTTGTCTCATCCATTATTAGTGTAAGTTGGTCAATACACGTTGGTTATTCGTGGATTACACTACCATAACAGTGTTTTTCATCTATCCATTACTAACATCTCCATACAGTTGTTAAAGTTCAATGATGAAATTGATAACATATGTGCTTAGTCGTTTGAACGGTTTGTATTAATGCGTGCTACAGTGCAAATATTTACTTTACGATGTTTTGCAGTGTTCACTCCCACGAGGGTTGTTACAATATATTATCAAAGTGTTTACCCAATATATGTCTACTATTTTGCACAATATGATGAACCCACTTTAATAACATATATTGATGGGCCCCTATATTGATCTACAAAGAAAACAACGATTATAAAATACCGATCAATTATGGACATTTTCTAAAATCCTTATAGTTATTCAGTATCAATCCCCGGATCGATATTCACCATTGACATTCTGCACCAGTATTAGTAACATGATGTAGCAGTGTAACGTATTGAAAATTCGTCTTCTAATACAAACGCAGTACGTTGCGGACCGTTTGAGCCGTTCAAATTTGAAATTGGCCATCTGGCAACGGCCAGATTCGTTACGCATGATGATGCGTTACAGCACGCGCTTTCTCAACGGTCGACTTCCCTCCGCACCTTCATGCGGAGAATGGCCAATGTTGCGTACCGCCTCCGCGAGGCTCCATTGTTTCGCTCTTTGTTGTGTAATATTATGCAACCTGCTCCGTAGTGCATTTCCACAATTACGCAATGGGTTGCGGAACTAAACGCGCCTTTCAACGGTCCTGTCGCATCATGTGGGCCCCTTATCATGCGTCGGTACTCTCCGCAAGACGTTGCGGAGTAATTAGGCCCACTGACAAATACTATAATTGTCGATTACAGCTGACAGCAAATAGTAAGCGTCGCTTAGTTCCCGAATCCTCAAACCCTTTCCCTCCTCGTCTCTCAAATCCTTTCCCCCCTCATCTCCTCTTGGCTTTGTGTTGCCATGTCGAGTTCTTCTGCCGATCTCGTCGAATGTGTTTCCGTCGATGACGTACCAATAGAACAGTTATCCGTCGATGAGGTATGCTTCGTTTCCTACCATTTTCATCACATTTACAAAAACAAATTTGTTATTCTCCCTTTAACTTATGCACGCAACTCACAAAATTGAATAGGACGCAGACGTCAACGCCTCAGTACAAATGTCGGATTTCACAGATATTTTTACAACCAACCGGGAGTGGACAAATCGCGACGAGATGGTTCGAACATTCCAAGACGCAGCCTCTACCCATTTGAAAATGGTGCTAGTGATCAAGAGATCGTGGCCGTCAACCGAACGGCTCCTCGGTAGCGTACTCCTCGCGTGTGAAAAAATCGGCATCTATGAACCGAGAAAGAAGGTGAGAGAACGTAGGGAGCGCGGCGAGGCAACGAAGAAGGGTAACACGAAACTCACAAACTGTCCATTCTCTTTAATAGGTCGGGAATTCGAACGCGGAAAGTGGCACATGTACGTTTTATCTGGAACGCACAACCACGACCTTCCAGATATTCTACTAGGTCACGCCTACCGTGGGCGTATCCACCCACAGGCATTGGAGGTCGTGAAGATGTTATCGTCGCATGGGACACCCCCAAAGCTGATATACTCGTTGCTGCACTCAGAAGAGGGATGTGTTACATCACGATGTCAGCTGTATAACGCCAAGGCCAAGCTTAAGTCCAAGGCTCGAGGTGACAGGACCATAACCCAAGATGTACTACACCAGTTGAAGGCCAAGCGGTACTTCTACGTTGTAAGGAGGAAGCCTGACTCCGACGTGGTAGGAGGTCTTTTCTTCACTCACCCGGACGCCCTGCATTTGCTGAAACTATTTCTGTATGTCGTCGAAATCGACAGTACCTACAAAACCAACCAGTACGTCTTCATGTCATTCCCTTTAACTGTTGTTCTCTTTGCAATTTGTTTCAAATTTCATCTAATATTTATCGCCTGAGTTTCACCTCACATTTTTTTTTGCTGTCACATCTGAAGGTACAAAATGCCCTTGGTTGAGTTCATCGGCTTCACATGCACGGGGATGAACTTCAGCATAGCTTTCGCTTTCCTCTGCGATGAGACCACAGAGTCTTACACTTGGGCCCTCAACCATCTCCGCTTCCTCTACGGAGACAAGACACCGGAGGCTATCATCACTGACAGGGAGCTTGGTCTACTTGGTGCGATTGCCGCTTCTTTCCCCACAGCGCGACTTAGAAACAGCGCGAAAGTTCAAGAACGACTGTAGAGCTGTGTTCGAATCGAGATCCCCCGAGTCGTACGAGTCGCGGCGCCGGTGGATATATGCCAAGTGGAACCACATCCCCGGATTAATGCAGTACCTCTCCTCCGTGTGGCTCCTGCATCACCGAAACAAAATTGTCAGAGCTTGGGTGGACACCAGCCTTCACTTAGGGACGAGGACCACAAACAGGTTTTACATTCAATGCCCTCCTCAATCTATACCTTTACGTTTTCACGTATATATTTTATGCTAAGCTGGACGAAATGGAATTTTCATTTAAGGGTCGAGTCCGCACACTCAGCACTGAAAAACGCATTGCAGTCCCCCGTAGGAGACTTCGGTTGCGTGTTCGCAGCCATCGACTTATTGATGAAGGATCAAATTTTAGAGGTCAGAGGGTCACTAAACAGGGACCGCAACACGTGGTGCACCGGCATGCACAACGTTGACATTTTTTGCCGGGTCCGAGATAGGATCTCAACGCAATGCTACGACCTCCTCAACGCACTATACTAGAAGGTTAAAGACACTCCACCGACCCAAGAATGAACCGGCCAGTTTTGGAGAGTGACGTACGGGATACCATGTACTCACGACATACATCGGTGCATCTAAGATAGTACGCCTATTATGCCGAGCCAGATTCATACGTTTTGGAAGCAGTTGGATTGGAAGGGCATTCAGCAGGACTCGTCGTCGGACTCCGTCCCCATGACCGAGGCTCAGATCGCCATCAATGACTTCTTCCAAAGGTACCAACGCGGTGAAGTGCCCGATGACGAGTTGGCTAGAGTGGCAACTACGTTGGCGGACGGCCAGTTCCCTGCTACCACCAACCTAGTTCCACCCAATCCCCCTGAGCTATCGAGGGGCAGACCTCGGGGACAAGGGTGTCGTAACCCCTGTCAAACTAACCCCTTGGAATGGGAGAGAACGCAATCGGCTAAACAACGCCTCCAGGAGCGGGCACAGGCACCTCGTCCACGCGGAAGAGGCCGCGGGCGTGCCCAGAACGACTCAATAGATGTGTTGGGCGACGAAGACACGGCTTCCAACATAGCCGACGCGGAGGCCCCACCTACCGTACCGTTCGTGCAGACCCATTTCCCCTGGGCAGATGATGACATCGACCCATTCATGACAATCTTCATCGATAGAGTGAAGAACGTCGGTTCTGACGGCCATTGCGGATATCGAGCATTTGCTGAGCTCCTTGGTTTGGGCGAGAATGAGTGGAAACAAGTTCGTCTCGCCCTCGCACAGGAGATGACTGAGCATCGACACGTTTATAGCCACGAACAGCGACTGGACGACTACATTTTTAAATGTACCTTCATCGGCCCCATTGCCGACCGAGAGTACTAGATGGAGTGTCCTATGATGGGTTTCATCTTCGCCACAAGATTCCAGACGCCCTTGGTCATCCTCAGCTGGAACTATCCGATGCTTCTACTCCCTCTCGATGCACGCGACCCTCCCCCACAGAAAGCAAACTTGGCAATCTGCATCGTCAACAACAGAACCCATTGGGTGCCGGTGAGCTACCAATTACATGACATATTTTTTCCACACTTCACAACCACAAATACTGACGTATTCATTTTACTCTTTCCACAGGTATGGTTGCGTGACAACTCATTGCTCCCACCCATATACCCTGAGTGGTATCGGCACCGACAACAAAGCGTTGTTGGATGGGATCAACCGTTTATAGCAAAAATCAACCAATACCGTCCCTTCCGACTTCGAGATGGACCCCCCCTGTTCTACCTGTAATTTTCCGATGTGTTACTCGTGTCACTGTCTTTTGTTTATTACAACTACAAATCAAAACACTTATTCCGAGGATTATTTATGACTTTCTATGAAGGTGTCACGTTCTCAACGAATTATTCTCTAAACAACATAACTAAAGCTATTATACCAAGCTTAAGGTAAGGAGTACAATGTTTGTCATACGGCAAACCACTGCTGCCTTAGGTCCGCAGCGTATTGCGGAGAAAAACCGGTGACCCCAAGACGTTGTTTGGCTGACTTGTAAACAGTGACCCCTAGTTCCGCAACCCTATGCGTAATAACACCGTATATCGAACCACCGCTTACCATAAGACGTTGTTTGGCAAACTTCTGAACAGTGCCCCCTAGTTCCGCAACCTTATGTGTAATAACACTGTATCAAACACCCTGTTTGGCCTGACGCCCGCCGATGTACGCAATGTGTTGCGTACCGAGTTCCGCAGCTTGATGCGAAGATTAGCGGTGTATCCAATAAAAATTAGCGGTGTATCGAACAACCCCCTTTTTTTTTCTTTTTTTTGTTAATTGCAAACTAACGGAAGATTACAAAGGGCTGTTAAATTTAACCGGAAATGGCACGAGGCAAAATGATTGAAAACCACAGGGGCACCACGTGTAATATGCAAAAGAGTTGTATACCTCGAGAAAATTGCAATACCCCAGGGGTACCACATTAAACTTGTTTTAATAACAAATATTTTAACATTTTTATTCAATATTTTTACTAGCAATAAAATAAAATTTTGTGTCTAGTTATTAGGAAAGTATAAATATGAATAATTATAGTGTAAATTACCTTTTTAGTCCGTAATCTTTACCACTTATTTCATTTTGATCCCCAACTTTTGAAACATTCCAAAATGGTCATCAACCTTTCTATCTCGTTTCATTTTAGTCATTAACCTTTCAAACATTGCAAATCCATTCCCAAGTTTACATTTTTATTCGTTTTAGTCCCTAATTTTAAATATATTATTACATAATTACCAAAAACCACCCAAAATTTATCGTAATGTATATAAAATCATTTATACAAAAAAGTACATAAAATCATTCAAGTATATTATTTGAATTAAAAAACATTCAGACTCTTTTTTATTGCGATAGCCAAGTACTAACTAATTGAAACAGACGTATTTATTGCGACATGAGAAAGCTGAGTGATAATGATTTGTTTACCTTAAAATTTCTCTTTTTGATTTGTTCAAGCATAAAAATTTAATTTTTCTATCGATGATACATTGTTGTGGTGATCAAACCCAACTCTGCAATGTTTGCCATCATATTATTTACAAAAACTTATTCTTTGTTATTTTTTCCGATTTCTTGTACTCAAAATTATTGGTTTTATTTGGCTTGCATTGATTAACTAGTTGAGGACACGATCCTTGTGAATTCGACAATCGATTACTATAATTGATACCGTATGATTATAGGTGTGTTACACTTATTTATTACTACCTTCGTAATAATATAATTGGTCTTTTGACCACTTTTTCATGTAACAAAATATTTGTCCCTTTGAAAAACATGAATGATAAAAATTTCTAATTTTGTCAATTCATCTCAATAATTGTATTTGATTTCCAAAATACTCTATTAATATTCCAACTTCCCATACTGTTTTTTTTTCACTCATCCGTTTTTTTCACATTATTTATGTGCTAAAATTTCAGCTATTCTTCTTTCTATTTTTATATTTCTTAAGAAGTGTGAAATTGACCAAAAGACCAATTATATTGATACGGAGGGAGTATATATTTATTTTTAAAAACATAGTAGGTAGTCTGCAACGGGTAAATCTATATTTTCAATCCGAATCACGTTGTAGGTGTGAGTCAGACTTAGCGGTCCCCTTGGGCTTCACCCGTTGTCCATATATACCTGCCTGTTTATGTGGACAGGCCCAGACGGTCCAGCCCACATTTGCCCAAAGTCTACTAGGTTCTTTTTAAAAAAAAAAAAGAAGATAAATGCTTACTAAACACCAAAGCATGTTATGTTCATGATTGTCCACATATCATAGGGTTTAGAGTTTAGACTTTGGGGTTTAAGATTCTAAACCCTAAAAACTAAACCATAAACCCTAAACCATAGCAAACACCGATTTTTATCGACACAACTTTAGCTCCGTAATTAAGTTTTATAATCTTCTTATCATAGAGTTAGTTTGGTGACATGTGTTTTATTTTGGTGACATCAGTGTCACAAAAACACTAAACTTCTTACCATAATAGAAAGTGTCACAAAAATGTCATTAGTGATTAGAGGCAAAAAAAAACACTAAATGTCTTATCCTAAAAGTGGCTAACTTGTCAAATTGGTATTAAAAAGGAAACTATTACAATCTTTATAAATAAAACATAAAGCGACCAATAGTTATTAACAAAAGATACCGGTAAGACCATTCACAATGGTGGTGTGCAAATGTTATTTTTTAGACATTTTTAGCTCCATTGGTTGTTTTGGGTGTGTGCAAATTTGCACATTTGAGCATTTGATATGCAAATTTGAGCACACTATCTCCCCCATGTGCAAAAACTTTTACAAAAAGCGGGACAATTTCATTGGTTTATTTTTTTATGAATTTATTTTCCTTTTTATTTTAAATGAATTGTATTTCAATGGTGTGTAAAAAATGCACATTTCACCAATTAAGCAAATTGTTAAAAAGTGCACATTTCACCCGTTGTCCATATATACCTGCCTGTTTATGTGGACATGCCCAGACGGTCCAGCCCACATTTGCCCAAAGTCTACTATGTTCTTTTTTTTTTAAAAAAAAAAAGATAAATGCTTACTAAACATCAGAGCATGTTATGTTCATGATTGTCCACATATTATAGGGTTTAGAGTTTAGACTTTTGGGTTTAAGATTCTAAACCCTAAAAACTAAACCATAAACCCTAAACCATAGCAAACACCGATTTTTATCGACACAACTTTAGCTCCGTAATTAAGTTTTATAATCTTCTTATCATAGAGTTAGTTTGGTGACACGTGTTTTATTTTGGTGACATCAATGTCACAAAAACACTAAACTTCTTACCATAATAGAAAGTGTCACAAAAATGTCATTAGTGATTAGAGGCAAAAAAAAACACTAAATGTCTTATCCTAAAAGTGGCTAACTTGTTAAATTGGTATTAAAAAGGAAACTATTACAATCTTTATAAATAAAACATCAAGCGACCAATAGTTATTAAAAAAAGATACCGGTAAGATCATTCACAATGGTGATGTGTAAATGTTATTTTTTAGACATTTTTAGCTCCATTGGTTGTTTTGAGTGTGTGCAAATTTGCACATTTGAGCATTTGATATGCAAATTTGAGCACACCATCTCCCCCATGTGCAAAAACTTTTACAAAAAGCAAGACAATTTCATTGGTTTATTTTTTTATGAATTTATTTTCCTTTTTATTTTAAATGAATTGTATTTCAATGGTGTATAAAAAATGCACATTTCACCAATTAAGCAAATTGTTAAAAAGTGATGTGTATTTTTACACATCTTGTACAAATGTGTACATTTTCCACAAAACCATTGTGGATGATATAAGACAAATTGAGGTTGGGTGTTAGAGTGAGAAACTAGAGAGAAACTCTCTTTTGAGGGTTCCTCTTCTCTTGGTTTTCTTATCTCGTTTTGCCCTTCCTCTTTATCCCACCCACGATTATCAAATCTTTATGAATTTGTTTACAAATTCTATTCATTGGGTGCGTTTCCTGGGTGTTTCTTTCGCAAGATTTGGAGTGTTTCTACTGTTGAGAGGTGGTTTATTGAAGGATGTATGAGGAATTTGGTTTCTCTGGCCGCTCGTGCTCCTCGAGGGGTGTTTCCGATATCGTCTTGCCCATTCTGGGCGGATCTCGTGTGCTCGGGTGTGTCGTACGGATCTGGGTTCCCGGTGCTGGGTTTCGTCTGTGTGTGCTGATGGGGGCTCGCCGTGTGTGGTCTGGTGCCGACCGTGGAGCCGAGGGCTGGTGGTGCTGCAGATTGGCGGTGGTGTGTTCGTCGGCGTCGCCGGAAACTCTTTCGCTCAGATCTAGTCTTGTGTACTGGATCTGGTTGCCTGGTTCTCAGATCTGTTTTCTCTCCACGTCGGGCTTGGGTAGCTTGGGATTTCTCCAGCGCTGGTCTCGACGGACTGCCGGGTAGGGTCTTAGCTTTCGAGTCTGGCGCCGTTCATGAAGCCGTGGGCTGGACGGCGCTGCAGGCTGGGCTGTCACGCCTCTTGGGCGGAGTGATGTTGGGTCCTTTTCGGTTTTGGTCTTCCCGGATCCGAGCGTTTTTGGGGTCGTCTCTTGGTACTTGATGGTGGGTTCGCTCTCCTCGCTGGGGTGGTCTGGTGGGGGTTTGTTGTGGCTTGGTGTTGGCTCACCCCGATAGGGGTGCTAGGTTGTGCTCGGGCTCCTCCGTGTTGCTCCGTGGTCCCCCCCATTTGAGATCTGAGTCGAACGTTTGGGGGGTGTTGTGCTCGGCTGTGCTCGGGCTCCGGCAACACTTGTGGTGCGCTTATGTGTGGTGCACAGGGCTCTTCCCTCATCTGTGGGTTACGGCGAATATTTTTGAAGCTGGGTTGAACGAGTGCCGGCTCACCGGCGTGTCGGAGGTTGCGCTGTGCGTAGGGTTAGCACGGTACGGTACCGTGGGAAAATTTCGATTACCACTTACCGTACCGATACCATTCGGTATGTAATTTTCGTTAACACGTACCAACCGAAGTTATCGGTAACCGAAGTTGTTGGTACCGAAAGTATCGGTTACCGAAGGTCTGGTACCGTGGTACCAACAATCTCGTTAAATTTTCATTTACGTGGTTTTATTTATGGTAACTGTGGTTACCGAAGGTTTGGTACCGATGGTATCAACGGTACCGATGGTACCGTCGGTACCAAAATAACGAGGTTGAGATGGTACCGATGGTACCGAATCACCTAGGTAGGGACTTAATTAAATTAAGGGATTTAAAAAAAATTACATATATATTCGGTACCATGGTATCACAGGATTTGAACTTTTTATACCGTATACCGTATCGAGGCTGGTCAGTACCGACCTTTCGGTTACCGACTTCTTCGGTTACCGATTTCGTGGTACCAACTTGCTATTGGTACGGTTGGTAATTGGTTGGTAAGGTACCACGGCCCAACCCTAGCTGTGCGTGGGTCTCCAAGGTTGAGGAAGGTGTGCGTGGTGGGCCCTGGTGGAACAGGCGCGTGGGTCCCCTTTTGTCACATGTGGTTGAGTGTGGAGTTGGGCTATGTTGCTTTTTAAAAAGTTGTAGTATTACCTTTTACTCTTTTTATTAAGCTTGTAGCTTATAGGTGTTGACCGAGATTGGAATTGTGTTTTGCAAGTTGTGACGTGACATGTGGGTAGTATCTTTAGTGGTTTAAAATTGTGGGTACGTAGAATTATGTGGTATGTTTCACTTTTTGCGGGTAGACCCTAGTATGGTCTTATTTCTTATTACTCTTTGGCTTTATGTATTATCTATATATTTATCTTTTCATGATATAAGACAAATTGATATACGTAAATACGTAGTATTTTTTAATTAAACCAACTTATTTATTTTTAATTAAATATTAGGTTAGTGGAGATAAAATAAAGGTTAAATTGGGTAACTATTTCTTTTTCAATTTTTGTTTTAGTAAATATACCTTTGAAGATTTTTTTTATTAATGACATATTTGTCCATGATTTGATTGTAACAATAAATATCCAAATCCCTAATTAATTCTTATTCCATTGACGCTTCTTCTATTAATTGACGCTTCTCTTTCAAGAAAGGTTCGTAGACGCACCCCCCTTCAAGCATGGGTATTGCTTGTGAAGATATTGAAGGTTGGTTTTGTGTTATTTATTCAAGTGGTTGCTAATCTTCCACCGGTTACTATAATTTGAAAACTCACCAAATTTGTCTTTAACGAATCGGTTATGAGGTCAACCAAGGTTGATGATTTGCTTGTGATTTATATCGTGATTCATAATTAGATGCAACGCTTCCTTCAACTAGGATTTTTTTTATGATTTCATTTAAGAACAGATTCAGAATAATCGCTTATTGTGATTTGATGAAGCGCTTATTTGGTTACAATAATTTTAGGCTACAATAATCGCTATCTATGACTACAATAATTGTAGGTTACAATAATCGCTACCAATTGTTACAATAATCGCTACCTATTGTTACAATAATCGTTTCATTTAGGTGATTTCGTGTAACTCAACTCCACAATTCAATTACAGATATAGTAATAGGTACAAGACTCTGCTCATTACAGGAATTCACCGAGTACACGAAATCTTGAATTACATGAGTTTGATTACGCAAGGTTGATTGATAATTAACAATACAGGAATGTGGTTACAATCTTGTATTACATGAACACTATTGTAATAATATAAGAATAATTTTGTATTAGAGAAATGTTATTGTAACACAAGAATGAGATTGTATTGCATGATATTGTAACAAGAACACTATTCTATTACATAAATAATATTGTAATACAAGAATGATATTGACTTATAAGAATCGACCCCATACATGAATTAGAGTTTTTAAAATACAGCCGTCAATAAACAATTCTAACCAAATAATTTGAAGATTCAAGAGTAACTAATTAAAACCCTAATCAATTTCACGTTGAGAAAAATATCTTCATCTACCAAATCTTCCAATGATTTAACCACTTAGTACTTTTTAAAAGGATAGAATTAGTTTTTCAAAAAAATTATTTTTACTTTTTAAAATGATAAAATTTAATTGTAAGGGTATAAAAGTATTCTCCATCTAAAAAATAATACAATTACCTAAAAGAAAACTGATGGAGGATAGTTAGTAAAAAAAAACTTCTAAAAAGTATACTCTACCCAATTTTCTCTAAAATAAATCTAAAAACAAATAAAATTTATTTTTCTATTTCTCGAAATCTCCCATTTCTGAAAATCTTGTTGTCCGTGTATGGACTCTTACAAGGGGAGTTCTATATAGAAAACACGCAACTCCCCTTCCCCACACTTGTAAGGTTCAGTGTTGAACCAACCAACAGTCAAACACCAAGAGGGAAGAGATCGAAGAGAGCTGCTGCAAACTGAAGTCCTCAATGAGCCAACAAAAATTGAAGTCCTTAAATGGTCATTAACCCTCCCACTCCCCTTCTCCGTCTCCTCTGCCGGCCGGTGACCTCCCTCAAACTCAAGTCCTCAATGACCCACCAATAATGGAAGATTCAGCTTTTCCCAATGGAGGAGGAGAAGAGACCTCACAGGTCGCTTCTTCCAATTTCACCCCCCAAAATATAGGTTCTTACAAAAGGAGGTAAGTACGGACCAAACTGATTTCGCCTTCTATTATATCTTGAATTTTGATCCAAACAGAGAACAAGTGAGCAACTATTTAGGATCCATCGGTTTATCAAAATTCCATTTTTGTTTGTTGCTCTTTTAAGTTTTAACTTCCTTTAACTAGGGTAGCTCGTCTTGATTGATTCGATCCGATAATAATGGATCTGGTCAAGTGGTCAAACCTGATGATCCGATTTTTTTGACAAATTTACCTGCAATTAAACCCGAACGGTATTTATGAGTCCCGGATTTCTAGGTTAGGTCTCAAATTTCTAATTTAATTAACTAGTTTTATTTCTAAAGCATATACTTGAAATTTTAAACCTGATAACATTAATAAATTTCTCTTATGCATTATTTTTTGGTTCATCTCCTATGCATTATTTATATTTTTATTAGATATGATTTAGTGCAAATATAATCAAACTTCATCATATTAACAAGTATGAAATTAATAAAAATAAAAATAATAAGTTTGAAATTAGATATGAAAATTTATCAATTTGATATATTAATCAATATTAATCAAGATATTACTATATTTAATTGTTTTTTTATTAAAATTATTTAATTGTATTTATCAATTAAGGTGGACACATACGTTGATATGTGGTTAAAAGAAAACCATTAATTGACATGACTTAAATGTATTACATACTCATTAATTGATTTGTCAAAAAAATTCGGGCCAGATTGCATCAGATACCGATACGTAAGCGAATCGCACCAAAGTCGGTCACATAGGATTTTCACGTCTCTGTTTTAGTATATTATATATCATCAATCATCTAATTTAAATCATTATTAATCCAGACCCTTTTTTTTTCAAATCCAATGGTTCAGATTCGTTCACAAATTACATCCCAATAAGTGTTTTTACCATAAACATCCTCTCTCTCTATATATATACATATAAATGCGGTTTGAGTTCCCGTTAAATTATTATAAAATGCGGTTTCAAATCACGTTTTTTTCTTTTATTTTTCTCCAATTCTCTTTTCAGAATTCAATGTTTGTGAGCTTTGCCAAAAAATATTTCTGTAAATATTTTGAATATATGAATATTATTGTAAATAACTATTTTTAAGTGAATATTTTGGAAAAAAAAATCCAAATTGGAACAGTACTAGTAGACTATATTTATTAATTTTTTATATAAAAAAAAATAAAAAATGATCACAATTAGTCTTTAAATTAAAATTTTAAATATATTTATAATCAAAATAGACGAAGAGTGGTGGTTCATGGAGATTGTTCATGGAGACTATTTGGAGTGTCTTTTTGTATTTTTAAATTTAAAACTCTCATATTTAGGTTGTTTTTGTAAGTTTTCGTTATTTCATTACTCCGTATGAATTTATTTCTTTTTACTGTACTCCATTTTATCGGAGTTCAGTCCACTTCTGACAGCATTTTTTTTTCCCGACGTTAAAGATCTCGAGATGACAAGTGGGCAACGACTACCAGATCTCTCGAGGATGGCTACTCTTGGAGAAAATACGGTCAAAAAGATATCCTCGGCCAACCCTACCCAAGGTATGAAGTAGAAAACGGTCGGGTAGATAAATCGTTTTCCCTATATTAGTAATGATATTTTGATTTTTATTGATATTTTGATTTTTGATAATTAGGGTTTTTTAATAGTTTTAGGGGTTGTTTGGTTGACCGAAGTGAAAGGAAAGAGATTCATTACCTTAAAACGAAGGGAAAGTAATAAAAAAATGGTTAAATTTTAATTTTGTTTAGTTGATTTTAGAAAAGTAAATAAACCTTTCTAAATCAATACAGTAGTATCTACTTCATTCGAGGAAGCAATACAGTTTCCTTAGTTTAATTGCATATCTTCAATCCAAATTGTACAGTAGCACATTGATCATGGAAACTTCAATTAAGCAAAAAGCTTGACAATCCAGCAAAGCCCTAATTAAATTGAAACAATTCAATTAGGAAGGATCTAACTTGAAAATGAAAACCCTAGGTTAGCAGAAATTCCTCAATAAAAAATCCATAATTCAATAAGCAAACATTTAAGTGAATTAGGGATCTCGTTTGAAAATCGCAAAATCAATGATATAAAAAAAAATCAATTGTGAGAAGAAAGAGAACGATCAATAGAGAGATAAAGCGGAACTTGGTCGCACAACCACACAAATTGATAGTGCACAGAGCCAGAGGGATCGAGAACAATAGAGGAGGGATACAACAGATCTGGGCGGTATGAACACACAAGTCATCGGGGTTGGGTGTCGACGGTAAAGGTGGGGTTTGCCATTGCAGAGATCGAATTAGTAGAGGTCCAGGGGAGAGAGAAATTTTGAGGTCGATGACAGAGGTGGAAGCCGTGCATAGAGGTCTGAATGAGTAGGAAAAACAAGGGAAAGACTCCATTGAAGAGGAGTTGAGAGATTGAGAAGACAAGTTAGGAGAAGGAGGCGGAGTCAGGGTGAGAGATCCGAAGGAGAACCACTCCCTGATATTTTGAGGGGTAATAAACTGGGTGAATCATTTATGGCTCATAACGTAAATAATCCCCCCATAAACTTAAACAAACAAGCCCGAAAGTATACGGGCTTAATGATTCCTTTCTTGGACCAAAAAAAATGTAAACAAACAAGGCTTTATAGTTTTATTATATCTGAATATTCTATAAGATTTGTTACAACTCTTTTTTTTTTAGCACCAACAAAAACCTTCAATTACTTAACATCATCCGATAACAGAATCTTAAGAAGTAAAGAGAAATGAGAAAACTAGACATAACAATCTGTCTAAAAGGTTTCAAACTAGCTAAATAATCTGCCACTCTATTGGCATTGTCTAGATGTATGACTCCATTGGCATGCTTCAAACTCCCCAGTCCCCAACAAGAATATCAATCTTTCGCAATTGATCGCGAGCTCTCTCTCTATTCTTTCCCCCTTTTTGATCATCGAGATAACTATTGACGGTTATAAAGAAAATGGTTTTAAAAATTCATCTATATCTATATGTTTACGTCTATCTATACAATATAATAAAACAAAAATTAATTAATAATCCAATATATTTTAAATAAGTTAATTAATTCATTATCTCATATTTTTATGCACAATCATCTAACATTGATCCTTATTTGTTAATAATCACTTGTTAATAATCACAACTGTTAGAGATGTAAATGAGACCAAAAGTGTCCTACATCGGAAAGTTGAACATAACAAACCCTAGTATATGAGTCGGTGGGCTACTCTTTCTATTGTCAATTGGTTTTAGAATGGAACCTCACTCGGCTTGTGTGCTAGGCTACTAGCGCATGTGCGCCTGTGCACACAACCCCCAGTCATCGGTCCGAGTCGAACTTTGATATGGTATCAGAGCCGCACATCGGTCCGAGTCCGAATTGGCAGGCGAATACAAAGCCCTCCTTGTACATGGGTTCTAGTTCCTCGCCCTCCTGAGGCGAACGTCATCCGTTGCATGTGACTCTTTGTAACGGCCCAGAATTATGATTTCCGGGTTACGTTTCAAGGGATGAAAACCCTTGTTCGGATCTTGCAATCCAGGTACGGGTCGAGGTTTCAAACTCATTTCAAAGGTCAGTAATAAAGAGGGATTTCAAACCCTAAAGTATCGTAGGGCCGTTGGGTACCCTTAACCTGTCCTGGGGACTAACTCGCAAAATTCATTTCACACGGAAGCAAGACGGAAGCAAAATAAGGGTACAAGTGCCACGGCAGAGCCGGGTCAAAACAGAGTCAAAGTATAAATCCAAAACAGTATAATCAGAGTCTGGTGAAGTCTATAACTCCAGCGCTCACTCTCCGCCGACAAAATGACCCGCGCAATAAGCAAACAGCACCGATAGGATGAACATAAATAATTCCTAAAAAAATTGATTTGGAGCGGGATCAGATCGATGCCCACTTTACTCTGCATCCCAACCATAAGCACACATATACGCTATACCTAATAAAGATGCTCTAATGCAGTACGAAATTCAAACACACTAGCATGCTCCTAGTTCATAATAATGTGCAGAAATACTGTAAAGGGCCCAAGACAATGCCAAGTGGCATATCCCTCTCCTACCTCCACCCCTTCCGACAGGCGGAGACTGGCCAGCTCGTGAATGCATTCATTCATAATAGGGCGGCACGCATGCCTAACCCACTCCACAATAAAGCCCGCAGGCATATCATAATAATAATGTAAGGAAGTACTCGACTGACTCAGGGTACCCGATGAGGCTGGGCTACCCTATGACCCTAGCAAAGACTTCTAGGACTATCACAGATAACGGCCGTTCTGTTTACATACGCACAAAGAAAAGAGAATGCTCAACGATCGATGCAACCTAGCATGGTACTACATGGCATGCTGATTATGAATGCAACACCTAGTATATCATGCACCTATAGCAGGGAATCACTCTATTCAATCTGAGTAAGCTCCGAAGAGACTTACCTGGAGATGCAGAACAGCAAGATAACACAAGCAAGGGCCCAAATGCAAGTCCAAAGCAATCCAAAAGCAATACACACCTATCATCAAGCCATTTCCATAAGCTACCAGACCAACATCCATACACACGAAACCCAAATTCTCATCATCCTCAAAACCCATCGATAGTAAAACCCATTTTTCAAAACCTTTCCGCTACGATCAACATTAACCAAAAATCATTTACTTCCAATCCACCCCATTGATAAAATCGTATCGACCATATTTTCCAAACTTTTAAATCTCAAATTAAGTCAACTCATTTTCAAAACAATTTCCCAAATCCTCTCTGGTCAAAACCCATTAATAGAATATTATCCTTTAAATCCACTTACTATTATTATTTTATCAAGCAACTCCGACAAGGTTAGATCATTTCCTAAAATCCTCTTCTTAACTTCTATTAAATTCTGTGGCATTCATCAAATCAATTTCCAACCTTGAAAACCTTTTTCCAATTCTCTTTCAAATCCAAGTCCAAATAATATATTTTAAATCCCTTTATATTTTAAGATCCATAATTTTATAGTATATATCTTCAATTATTTAATAATTAAATAATAAGTCCAAAAATCCCAAAAATAGATCTCATATTAATACCCATTTTATATCATAACCCCCAACAAATAGGCCCAAGGAAAATAAAGCTCCAATCCCTCCTTAAATTCGGATCCAATTGAAGCCCCAACCCAAAAGTCTGATTTTGTTAAAAAAGGGGATTGAACCGGTTTTATTTTAAAATAGAGCTGAACCGGACCAAGACAAAAAGAAAACAAAACCCAACCGGACAGCTACTGTTCATCGTCACTCCCAACTGAGCCTGATCGAAATTGGAGGAAAAGAAAGGGGCGGGGAGGCTCGCCGGCGACGAAGGCTCGCTCCGACTACCCAATCTGACACCCAGGGACCAGAAATTCGAACAATAAAGGGAAGGAGAAGAAGGATGCTCACCGGAATGTTCATCGCCGGGAAAACGCTAGGAATCGCTCGATTGCCCCGCCGGAGTCGGGTGCACGCCGGAAATGGCCTGGGTCGGAGGAAATCGTTATAAAGGTGGACCTTTACTCAGGTTTAGAGCGAAAGGGAGAAGAGAGGGACCTTACCGAGATTAAACACGAAATATAGAGGAAAGAGGAGGAAGAGGATGGCGCAGCGGCGTCGGTGCTCCGGGAGGTGGTGCTGCTGCTTCTGGGCGGCTCGAGGAGGGTCTAACTGCTGCTGCTGCTGCTGCTCGGAGGGAGACGGAGGAAGAGGAGAGGAGGTGCTCAGGCTGCAGGGCTCGGCTTTTCTGGGTGATTTCGGGGCTCGGCGGCGGTGGTCCTGGTCCCTGGGACGCTCAGTTCGGCCTTCGTCGGAGACAGTGGAGGGTGGTGATGGCGAACCTTGGTGGTTGATGGCAGAAACGAAACAGAGGTGGAGTGGGGGCTCGACAATAGCAAGAACAGGCCTCAAAAGGGCTATTTGGGGGTTTATCTTTGTGATTTGTAATGAAAGGAGATGGGAAGTGGAGGCTTGAGATAAGGGATGAAGGAGGGAACCTTTTGAAATCAGAATGAAGTGGGGTGGAGAGGAGTCTGCAGGTTTGGCGTGGGGAACAACTTGGCATGGGTAAGATTTGGCTCTTTGCCAGCAATAGGGAAACAAGGCTAGGAAGGAGGAGAGTAGAGGTGTGGTGGTCTTGCCTAGAAGGGTAAATGAGACAGCTATGTACTGCCCTTCCTGTTGTTGAACGTTGAACCAGGAGGGAGGGGAGAATCAAAGACAAGGAGGGGTTGTGGACATGTGATTCCAAGAGATGTTTCAAAATACCCAAAAATAATCCCGGAACCTACTCTCTCGATCTTATCCTGACTCGATCAAAATACGATTTAAGAGTTTCAATTTCGATTTAATAATTTAAAGACGAGTTTTCCTTAAAATATCCGAATTTATATTTTATTTTATCTTATTTTTTTTTTTTCAACTTAAATCCATTCATTTTATTTATTGAAATTTATTATTTAAAAATCCGGGCCTTTACATCATCCACCTCTAAAAACAAGTCTCGTCCCCGAGACTAAAACCAAAATAAAGTAGGGGATGAAGTTTGAAATTGATGAGTCCAAGGACCATGTCCAGAATCTTGTAATCATCTCGGTTGCGTCTTCCGGGATTCTCACAACACCCTAGTCACGGTCGTGACATCTCCAATTAGCCTTGACAAGTATGCGATAAGCGCCCCTATCACATACTCGCTTCGACCTTTCGGAAGTACCACAACTCTAAGAGTTCTATAATATCATCACTAGGTCTTAGCAAGCAAACTATAAGCGCCCTCATAAAATGCTTGTATCCACTTCGTGAAGTATCATAGAGTTGCCCGGGTTTGAAAAGTTTCAAATGGAATTCCACAATTGAAAATAAAGATTAGCCTCAAAATCGTTGAAATTCTCGATAACGTTCATTCTTTTACAATCCAAGTTGATCTTTTTTCAAAACCATTCAAATCTTCAAATCCAACGTCTAATCAAGCAACCTTACACCAAAACAAGTCAAATCCTTTCAAATCAGGATTTCGTCAAAATATTCCAACTACCAAATCAATTTCTCGCATAACAATCAGTCAATTCCAGAAGCTCGGAGGTGGAATCATCCACCTCTAAAGGCTAATCCCATATCCTCTTCCTAGTTTCAATAATCAAATCAATCTATGAACCTCAATTCAAGCAAGTTTCACAAGTCATAAGCAATGCATAATCACATAACCAATCGGTCCTCAACGAGTACATCATATGACAAGTCTCAAACATATGCCAGCACACTGCCACAAGATCATATCAACGTCTCCACATCATACTAAAGGTCATAATATGCACCTATGCCAAAATCATAACACACATCTCGATATCACACCAAGGTCATAACAGGTACGTCCCCATCATAAGGTCAACGAATCAAACTCATTGTCAACACATCAACACAACAAGTCATGTTATTAAGATCCCGCGAAAGGGAAGGTCAGGCAGTATATCAGTCATCGAATGTCAGCACATTCACGAAACATCATGTTGACTCATCACAATGCCAAATGGCAATCATTTAGAAATCACGTATCATTACCTCATATATACAAGTCATGTTCATCCTCGAAGTCGTATTCATCATATAACATACCCACAGTCATGCTTAACAATCATATAACATAACATCATGCTTTATCACCCCATAATATAATATCATGCTTCACATAGCAACATGTCATTATCTCATGATTCATATAACACATCGTAACATGCTTCTAAAACGCATAACATGGTGTGCTTCAATATATCATGATAACACTAGTCACTACCAATTAGATTTCACTATTTGCATAAGAACATGTAATATCATTCCCTATCAGATGCATCATGGTTATTGTCTAACGTCATGCCAGCAAATATAAATAAATCATATCATCAAGAAAATCCTCACATCATACCAGTCAAAATAAAACAAAATCCCCACTCGCCCATCTCCACTCTCAAGCCAAGACTAATCCTCTTCTAGACCGACAACGTCATCTCAGAAAAATTTCCCAAGGAAATCCCAATTCATCCCGATGCTCAAATCTCGCCTCATTCCACCAAACTCTCACACACACCATCCACCTCTAAGAATCCAACTCCTATCTCTAACTCCACACCCAAGTACCCTCTCGTACTATATCCTCACTTCTCTTAAGACCATTTCTTACACTTCCCACACTTCCCAAGATATCACCAGCATCATGCCTTGCAAAATTCCTAAAGCTCACTCAATCTTACCTAAACCAACATCTCCCTCTTGCGACTTATCTCATAACATCCCCGATCATCCTAACCACTCAAGCTCTTTCACCACCCTTCTACCACGCTACCAACGACCTCACCCACAGGGTTAAGGAAGAAGCAATAATTAAAATCATCAAACACAAGGTCTACATCATGTCAACTAGCATTTATAACATAACATCATGGGTTCAACAAGTCTCAATTTATCATCATGCTCAATAATCATTGCAAACATCATATATGAGCATACTGAAGTCAAGCTAACATGTTGCACTATAACCTTATCAGATACAACTCAGGTCTCTTAGCATATGTAGTTCACATCTTACGGGCAAAGGAATTCAAATCATGCTTAGCAACTTAGAGTGGCAACACATCACAACATCATGGTACATTAGATCCATAGGACATCACATCATATCGTCATAGACAACAGACAATCAGGCAATAGTCATCATCAAGTCAGCACATCAACACGTAAATCTCATCGCTAGGTCAGTGCAATATCGTCGTCACCAAATTCAAAGGGTTAGCAATTCGAACGGAGAGCCCTCTCGTTTGCAAGTCATATCGCACTCAGTAACCGCATTCCTTGATACCTGCTTGTCCCGCCGACATCATCGATCCTGAGGCCCGTGGGTTATGGGCCCACGCTTCCGCCACACGGCTCTATTGCTATCCAACTTCCTTTCTCTTTCCCATGCGGTCGCTAACGCGGGTGAGTCCAAGTTAGCGGAGATAGGGGAGTGACAAGAGTGAACAACCCGATGTTCCTTTCGGAAACAACTACGAATAAAGCTAAGGATGACAAGACCAGGGACTAGACTCTGACCCGAGAATAACAACAATGCCCTTATGGAAGTCTATTAGGTTATAATCGCGACAAGTAACACGAATTCATCATGGAGCATATCAATTTCACTAACCCACACTAACATGTACCTATCTCAAGGGAAAAGAACATGCGTATTCATTCCAAAAGACACAATCAAGTCCTACGCGGATGCATGCGAGATAAACTAGTAGTATATGATTCCATGGAAACAGATATGCTCAGCAACTTTAAACAGGATACGCGGGATTTATTGAGCATCACAATTATCACATATGTTAACAATGCACGAGCTTGGTGTAGGCATCATACGAGAACATATAAGAGCAACATAGTAACTACCTCATCTAACACAATGATCGTATAATAGGCCAAGCATGGCACGTAATCATATGACGAGATACATTTAGGAAGCATGGGTCCTACATGGTACTAGCAACACATGGTGTGATACAAGCACAGTTAAGAGTCATTAAAAGGGGGTTAACAGGATGTTCATAAAACATCAGGAATCATCAAAAGTAACAAGAAGGACGTCATGGGCAATAGATTATAATCATGCTAAGGACGGACTATCATAGGACACATATAAATGTACACTAGTTATCACATCATAAAACAGGTACAACATGTAATCATTTAGCGAGCCATTTTGGGAATCATAAGCCCTACATGACACTACTGGCACATATCGAACATGCACACAATCAAGATAACTCGACTAGATTCATTCTAACATTCAGGTGTCATGCGTATGCGGAATCATGGTATAGCGTGGTGTGTGATCATGCGAGGTGTCAAGTCATACATCTATGCAAGCACGAGAGGATGTCATAGAACAATAGGGTAACACTACCGAGCGATAACATGTAAGCATGCCAGGATTACCCACTTACGGAGAGCAAGTCAATCATCGAATTCAACATTACTATAATTTGCATGAGTAAGACATTTCAAGATGATAGAAGGAGGGAAGGATCACACTATCAGGGACCTAGCTCAAGAGAGAGTCGGCAATAATGCAAGTAAGGTATAAATTCGCACAAGTCGCAACCAATGATCCTACCTGATGCTAATGGCATAACATGACATTTGATACATGCATGCACTTGATTAACTAACACAACGATACACAAGAGACCACATTGACATAGTCCAGCGATACAAAAGCATGTGAGGAACGTAGCAGTGCATAATGTAAGCCTACGTAACATGACAATATAAGCAGAATACGGGGGCACGTGTCCCAATTTAATAATACTAAATGAGACATGCATATATCAAGATATTACTTCGATATCATGGTCACAGATGGAACTACTAATTTAATCAAGGCTAAGGGCAATACTAACTAAAATGCCGAGGAGATCATCTTACGGGGCATTCGTACAAGGGGAGCTTACCACACTATCATGGACCTAATTCACGGAAAGCAACATTCATATAGTCCCATATCATGCATTTCATGTTTCTAACCAATCAGTAGTACGATCATTACAACAGGTCAATTAGACACGCGAAACCAAACATAATCATGACAGAAAGTGAGATGCAACACGCGACCTAAACAATGTGACTAGTATGGATACGAAATGTTATACAGTCACGAATTTACATTAAGGATCATCACAATACATGTACTGGAAATTACGTATCATATAAGGCATGGTGACATCATGTTGTAACACGTATCAAATAAGGAACTTGCTTCATCAGGGTATCAAAATTTAACGATCACACTACCATGAACCTAGTAGAGTAAAATCAGGCAGATTCATTTCATGCAACTCACACATCCATTCAATCATACGATCAATAGGCCAAGTAATCATGCTATAACAACATATAATCATGGTAGAAGCCAAGACATAACACAAGATCTAAGCAAGGTACCCAATCATAGATGCAACAACATGAGTAACTTTTTACTAACGATCATTTACAAGGTACATGCGAGAGGTTATAAAATCATGTCATGCAGTTCAGAGAGAGTCACCATTACAACCAGACAGAGATCCCTAAGGGCAACCATTGACTTTTCTCAACCGACTCATCGCCCCTCTTTCCCGTGTGACTCCGGTACGACTCTTTAAGGCAAGATGACACTGGTTAATCATCATAAGAATAAGGGAAGGACAGCCCCAGAAACACCTTACTTCTGACTCAAAGTGACATCAAGAACTTCCAACACTCACTCAGACAACCTTAATATCCGACCATGATTCC
The DNA here is from genome assembly GCA_037127255.1 of Persicaria tinctoria. Classification (NCBI taxonomy): domain Eukaryota; kingdom Viridiplantae; phylum Streptophyta; class Magnoliopsida; order Caryophyllales; family Polygonaceae; genus Persicaria; species Persicaria tinctoria. The sequence goes on from JBANSL010000006.1 coordinate 40,089,920, forward strand.
CGACACAATGTGTTTACCACCCGATTTCCCATGAAAGATAATGACATTCGGGAAAAGATTTGATAGAACCGAAAAAAGTGGTTAACATAGCGGAAGGGGCCGTTCCACACAAGTTGGGCATTACCACACAGAAACAAGGGTACTCCCACTATCCCATTCGCATAGATCAATCAAGACACATTTAATTGTTAGGCAAACTAGTCAGTTATCTAGCATAGCAAGCACCCAACACAGAATCAGTCAGTGACACTCATAATGACCTCCTTGGAGTCTTCCAGACCCATCTGTAAAGAACAAGCTAATATTTCGCCTACCCATTTCCAACTACATCCAATAGGGATGGTGTAACGTCTTTCTACCCACTCGATCCCCTCTTTAGTCGGTTTCCCATATTTTATGATAAGCCAAGTTCATTACTTAGTCCAATTTAGGTTAGACATCTTAAATTCATTTTGCCCCTTTAAAACACGTTCAAAACCTTTGAAATTCATGGGCAGTTTTCCAAAACATACACTCGACCCTTTTGTACCCGAATTGCACAACCTCAGCTCTGATACCATCTTTGTAACGGCCCAGAATTATGATTTCCGGGTTACGTTTCAAGGGATGAAAACCCTTTTTCGGATCTTGCAATCCAGGTACGGGTCGAGGTTTCAAACTCATTTCAAAGGTCAGTAATAAAGAGGGATTTCAAACCCTAAAGTATCGTAGGGCCGTTGGGTACCCTTAACCTGTCCTGGGGACTAACTCGCAAAATTCATTTCACACGGAAGCAAGACGGAAGCAAAATAAGGGTACAAGTGCCACGGCAGAGCCGGGTCAAAACAGAGTCAAAGTATAAATCCAAAACAGTATAATCAGAGTCTGGTGAAGTCTATAACTCCAGCGCTCACTCTCCGCCGACAAAATGACCCGCGCAATAAGCAAACAGCACCGATAGGATGAACATAAATAATTCCTAAAAAAATTGATTTGGAGCGGGATCAGATCGATGCCCACTTTACTCTGCATCCCAACCATAAGCACACATATACGCTATACCTAATAAAGATGCTCTAATGCAGTACGAAATTCAAACACACTAGCATGCTCCTAGTTCATAATAATGTGCAGAAATACTGTAAAGGGCCCAAGACAATGCCAAGTGGCATATCCCTCTCCTACCTCCACCCCTTCCGACAGGCGGAGACTGGCCAGCTCGTGAATGCATTCATTCATAATAGGGCGGCACGCATGCCTAACCCACTCCACAATAAAGCCCGCAGGCATATCATAATAATAATGTAAGGAAGTACTCGACTGACTCAGGGTACCCGATGAGGCTGGGCTACCCTATGACCCTAGCAAAGACTTCTAGGACTATCACAGATAACGGCCGTTCTGTTTACATACGCACAAAGAAAAGAGAATGCTCAACGATCGATGCAACCTAGCATGGTACTACATGGCATGCTGATTATGAATGCAACACCTAGTATATCATGCACCTATAGCAGGGAATCACTCTATTCAATCTGAGTAAGCTCCGAAGAGACTTACCTGGAGATGCAGAACAGCAAGATAACACAAGCAAGGGCCCAAATGCAAGTCCAAAGCAATCCAAAAGCAATACACACCTATCATCAAGCCATTTCCATAAGCTACCAGACCAACATCCATACACACGAAACCCAAATTCTCATCATCCTCAAAACCCATCGATAGTAAAACCCATTTTTCAAAACCTTTCCGCTACGATCAACATTAACCAAAAATCATTTACTTCCAATCCACCCCATTGATAAAATCGTATCGACCATATTTTCCAAACTTTTAAATCTCAAATTAAGTCAACTCATTTTCAAAACAATTTCCCAAATCCTCTCTGGTCAAAACCCATTAATAGAATATTATCCTTTAAATCCACTTACTATTATTATTTTATCAAGCAACTCCGACAAGGTTAGATCATTTCCTAAAATCCTCTTCTTAACTTCTATTAAATTCTGTGGCATTCATCAAATCAATTTCCAACCTTGAAAACCTTTTTCCAATTCTCTTTCAAATCCAAGTCCAAATAATATATTTTAAATCCCTTTATATTTTAAGATCCATAATTTTATAGTATATATCTTCAATTATTTAATAATTAAATAATAAGTCCAAAAATCCCAAAAATAGATCTCATATTAATACCCATTTTATATCATAACCCCCAACAAATAGGCCCAAGGAAAATAAAGCTCCAATCCCTCCTTAAATTCGGATCCAATTGAAGCCCCAACCCAAAAGTCTGATTTTGTTAAAAAAGGGGATTGAACCGGTTTTATTTTAAAATAGAGCTGAACCGGACCAAGACAAAAAGAAAACAAAACCCAACCGGACAGCTACTGTTCATCGTCACTCCCAACTGAGCCTGATCGAAATTGGAGGAAAAGAAAGGGGCGGGGAGGCTCGCCGGCGACGAAGGCTCGCTCCGACTACCCAATCTGACACCCAGGGACCAGAAATTCGAACAATAAAGGGAAGGAGAAGAAGGATGCTCACCGGAATGTTCATCGCCGGGAAAACGCTAGGAATCGCTCGATTGCCCCGCCGGAGTCGGGTGCACGCCGGAAATGGCCTGGGTCGGAGGAAATCGTTATAAAGGTGGACCTTTACTCAGGTTTAGAGCGAAAGGGAGAAGAGAGGGACCTTACCGAGATTAAACACGAAATATAGAGGAAAGAGGAGGAAGAGGATGGCGCAGCGGCGTCGGTGCTCCGGGAGGTGGTGCTGCTGCTTCTGGGCGGCTCGAGGAGGGTCTAACTGCTGCTGCTGCTGCTGCTCGGAGGGAGACGGAGGAAGAGGAGAGGAGGTGCTCAGGCTGCAGGGCTCGGCTTTTCTGGGTGATTTCGGGGCTCGGCGGCGGTGGTCCTGGTCCCTGGGACGCTCAGTTCGGCCTTCGTCGGAGACAGTGGAGGGTGGTGATGGCGAACCTTGGTGGTTGATGGCAGAAACGAAACAGAGGTGGAGTGGGGGCTCGACAATAGCAAGAACAGGCCTCAAAAGGGCTATTTGGGGGTTTATCTTTGTGATTTGTAATGAAAGGAGATGGGAAGTGGAGGCTTGAGATAAGGGATGAAGGAGGGAACCTTTTGAAATCAGAATGAAGTGGGGTGGAGAGGAGTCTGCAGGTTTGGCGTGGGGAACAACTTGGCATGGGTAAGATTTGGCTCTTTGCCAGCAATAGGGAAACAAGGCTAGGAAGGAGGAGAGTAGAGGTGTGGTGGTCTTGCCTAGAAGGGTAAATGAGACAGCTATGTACTGCCCTTCCTGTTGTTGAACGTTGAACCAGGAGGGAGGGGAGAATCAAAGACAAGGAGGGGTTGTGGACATGTGATTCCAAGAGATGTTTCAAAATACCCAAAAATAATCCCGGAACCTACTCTCTCGATCTTATCCTGACTCGATCAAAATACGATTTAAGAGTTTCAATTTCGATTTAATAATTTAAAGACGAGTTTTCCTTAAAATATCCGAATTTATATTTTATTTTATCTTTTTTTTTTTTTTTCAACTTAAATCCATTCATTTTATTTATTGAAATTTATTATTTAAAAATCCGGGCCTTTACACTCTTCCGCCACAAGTTCCGCTCTGATGGGTCGTTAGAACGCTACAAAGCTCGTCTTGTGGTTAACGATCGATCTCAGCAGACAGGTATTGATTGTGATGAGACATTCAGCCCCGTGGTCAAGCCTGCCACTATCCGAGTGATGTTGAGCTTAGCGTTGTCGCGACAGTGGGCCATTCATCAGCTGGATGTCAAGAACGTCTTTCTGCATGGCCATTTGAATGAGACAGTTTACATGTTTCAGCCGACGGGGTTCGCTGATACTGATCGCCCCAAGCACGTGTGCACACGACCCCCGATCCCGAGTCTCAACGGACTTCAGTATGGTATCAGAGCGGTTAGTCTAACGGCCCGTGTCGATCCTGGTCTGGGTGACCCAGTTGTCCAAGTCTCAACTAGATGGTCATTCCTAGTTGGACTTACGGGGGCGTGTTAGAGATGTGAATGAGACCAAAAATGTCCCACATCGGAAAGTTGAACATAACAAACCCTAGTATATGAGTCGGTGGGCTACTCATTCTATTACCAATTGGTTTTAGAATGGAACCTCACTCGCCTTGTGTGCTAGGCTACTAGCGCATGTGCACACGACCCCCAATCATCGATCCGAGTCGAACTTTGATAACAATTAATTTAAATAATAAATTGTTATTATATTTTGGTTAATGGGTTAGTTATATTTTGATGAAATTTTATGACTTATTTGAATAAATCTTACAACCCATAAAATCAACTAAATTTAATCTAATTAGTACTTAAATATTAACCATGCAAATTTGTAACTCAACCATCCTGCATTGCAAATATTTTTTTTTATCTTTCTTTTTCTTATTAATTCATTTTATAAAGTTGAAATATTACAATTATATTTTTACATCTTATATAAAATACATATATATATATATATATATATATATATATATATATATATATAACAAAATATATGTATATACATGTGTGTGTATATATATAATAGATCATTTGTGAACACATCTTACGATATAATATGTGAACAAATTTGAAGTGTTGTATTAAAACAAATCAACACTTAAGATTTACAAGAAATTTTAAAGAGAAAAAGTGTTCGTCCATAACAAGATAATTATTCGTACATAACTCATACGGATAAGTATGAATAATCATGTTGTAATATCGAATAATTTTCATACGGAAAGACTATTAAAACATATAAATAATTATATTATGTTAAACGGATAATTATGGTGTTACATATGAATAATTATTTATTCATAGTTCACATCGTAAATGTGTTCACACGATAATTTTTAAAAATTTTAAAATATATGGTAATGTTAATTAATAAAATAAATTAAGTGTGAAAAATAAAATTTAACTGAAAAAGAATCGATTCAGTGAATTGTTGGAATCAGTCCCTCCTCCCATTGACGAAGACAAGTTTAAAGCTTTCTCCCTCTTCAAATCTCCTCTAACCGATATATCCTTCATTCCTTCACCCAGACACGGAATCAGAATTACAATCTTAGGTAGGCTGAATTTGCATATAAATTTTTTTTTTCTCTATATCTATTAAATTAAAAATTAGAGATGCATTTAAGAAAGATAAATTATCGAATTAATATATGAAAATAAAATAGCTGCAATTTTGGCTGAAATTAGAGATGCATTTAAGAAAGATAAATGATGGAATTATTCTAGGGAAAAAAAAATGGTTGGAAGCTACGCTACTGATGGAAAATGGAAAATGGACCCGCTACTGTAGGCAAAATAGTTGAGGGGATTAAGAGTCCTCACAAGGGGATTCGAACCCTGGTGAAGCAATATGATCCTATATACATCTATATTAAATATGTTTCCGGTAAAATGGGGTGGGCTGTAGCACACACCAGTCCACCCCTAGTTTCATCCCTGCCTTCACCCGTCAGCTCCCACCTCCTTCGAGCGCAAGGGCATCCTCGTCTCCCATGCGAAGAGAGTCGGCATCGTTGTCTTCCGTGACGCCAAGCCATGCCGGAAAAAGCTTCAAGTTCTCCATCGACGACACCGATTACATCCCATGCGTCCACTGGCTCAATCACCTCACATCCCTTTACTTCTCCCGCTGACGCCCCGTCGATGTTCGACAAATTACCGGAATGGCCTCCACCCAATCCGATCGCGTCCATCTCGACCTCCTTGTCCGTGTCGGCGTTCGGGTGACTATATTCAAGGGCTTTGGTCAGATCACGGTGGACAACGGGGTGGTGGTTGGTGGAGAAGAGAAAGGAGAAGGAGAGGAGGTAGGAGGAGGGATTTTGGACTGAGGGGAGAGGAAAAAGAAGATCAGTAGTGGGTTTTTGTGATTTGGATTTCTGAGTTAGTTTTGGTTAGAAATGGATAGGGGTATTTTACGAAGAAAATTCAGTCACTCAGACCTACCATAAGGGTATTGTGTAACTAAAAGGTCGATCCCACGAACAAATCATCTAAATTAAAGTAAAGTTCAGTCGTCAATTAGTAGCATGGTAGCCCAGTCGGGGTGGCCTAGTGGTGTGAAGCAATAGAGGTGGTAAGGAGGTTCCTGTGTGTTCGATCTCTGCCTCTCTGTGAAAATCCAATGTTTGCCTTACCTCCTATTAGTGGGTAGAGTCGGAGTTTACCTGGTTCGTGGCTCTTGCCGGCTAGGTCACGTGCTCGAGGTTTACCATAGTCGTCATAAAAAAAAACAGCATGGAGCCAAGGAATGTAAAAAGTGTTTTGTAATGCAATGTAGAGAAGTAGTTTCGTATACAATTTTCCACTTTATTTGGTGAATTGCAATCCTTATTTCTGACGATGTCATTAAAGAAAATAGGTTGACACAAGCATAAATGAGGTTCCCGATATATAAATAAAACCTCTTCAAATAAACACAAGCCTAAGTAAAGAAATGTATGAACAAGTAGCAGAAGGCTTACCACTAAGAATTAAGGCCCTACGCTGCCCAAAATGTTATCAACAGGTTTTTCGTGTCCGCAATAGCTATAACACCTCTTTTATAAACAAGGGAATGTTCTAACGTCAGTGGTTACTCAGACTTTTAAGGTCTTCCTAACCCCTTAGGTCCCCATAAACAAGATGATAACAAAAATAAAATACAAATAGCAAATGACTTAAAATATAAAAATCCTTATTTATTACCTTAGAATTGAAATTATATTATTTGATACATTAAAAAAAATATTACAACGGAAGATTTGTAAACTATAAACACCTATACAAATTTTCTAGGAATTTTTAAATATTCCAATCTTGAAAGCAAAAATTTCATCTTGAACTTCTTCAACTTCGATCTACAACAACAACACCTTCTCAGTTTATCCCGCTGGAGTAGGGTGTACAAACTCTTCCCCCGTCATCATCGAGAGAGTGTTTTTTAGTGGCCCAGACACCAACATATATAAACTCATAGAAAAACAAAAAGACAAGTGTAACAAATTAAACTAATGAAGATGATGACATGGTGTGCGAACCGGGGGGGAGGGGGGGGGGGGGGGGGTTGGGATACTATCTCTGCCACGTCTCTGAGGCCTAGTCTAACCCTCTCCGATATGGATGGTTCTCCTCCAATGCTTTCTATCCATAACCATGCTCTCGTTAAAGTTCAGAAGGGCACAATCTTGTCTAGTTATCTCCCTCCAACTCTTCTTCGGTCTCCCTCTGCCCGTCGTACTATATCGATCTCCAAACTGTCACACCTACGAACTAGCACGCTTAGATCTCTCCTCTGTACATGACCAGGGGACCCCTAGCGAATTGGAGACTCAAGTATTGTCCGAAGACAAGGGACCTCTAACCATCCAAACAAAGGACGGTTAGTTCGCAAAAATAGTAAGCAATGGCTCGAAAGAAAAGACCACTTTGAATTCAGAATCCATTGACCATTAAATGGTTTGAATCCGAATCTAAAAAAGGAGATTATAGTCGATTATTTTATGTGGAGTAAAACCTTACGACATGTGTTTTATGACACAGATAATCCATACGGATTGAATGAGAAAAGATGTGAGTGATAACCACTCTTAGGAACAATACTCTAATACATATGAAATATGATGTAGTTTGAGTTAGATTGTAATCATGATTAAAAAAAAGCATTTTAGTATTAATTTTGGATTAAGTATTGTTCATGAGATACTGTTGCAACCCAAAATTGATCCATATGGTAGGACTCTTCCGGAGAGTTTTAAACAGTGGTCTAGACAATCAATTAAGAGTTGATTCTGTATCTCCCAATACTAAGTCCAAACATGGCTACTAGCTTTAAATTATACACTATACTTCACTCTCCTTACGTCGTATCACTTATCTAAGGATATATTTTTAACATATTCCACAGATATCATATGCAATTTGCTATTTTTTTTTCAATATAGCATTAACTATATTATATCGGTCTCCGACCTACCTACATTTTCCGTAGTAAGATTTCATCGCGAATATTTTATCTCGGGAATGCTAGTTTCATGAAACTGGTTTGATTTAAGATACAACATGACCTTAACCTATTCAATCCAAACTCAACTCAGTAGTTAATCTAAAGTTGAGACATTGCCCAATTCTCGTTGGATTGAGTCCCGTATCTTCATGGATACATACATTGTATTTTTATTTTGTTCTAATTTAATGGAGTTACACATCGCACACACATCATCATATATTACCTAGTGATTAATATCAACCTAGGTGATCACACAAAATAAAATAATCCATCTTAATAACAGTAAAATGGATGTCAGTACCAAATAATATGCATGGATGTATCAAAAAGATAATATGCTCCATATATACCTAATTATTTTGCTTGAAAGGATGAAAGATAAATCATGCAGGTTATGTAACACCCCCTTTAAATCCCAAGGGAGTGTTGCAGCGCCAGTGAATCCGCAGACTTTAATGTCTTTGCATTTACCTGAGTTTTATAGGGACATGCAACCATGTTCTCATAAACAAGACAATACTTCAAGCAGTGGATTAAAATAATGCGAAAGTAAATTAAATATCAAAGTTTGAAATATTCAATCATAACAACATAGCTAGAATACCAAAAAAACCATAAGGTATAAATGAACTCCAAAATAGCTAAAAAAATCAGCGTAGCGTTGCGGAAACTTTAAATGTTTAAAACTGCAGTTTTAAAAGTCTATTGATGATAGTCATTCCTTCCGCTCTCCCCTGCTCCACTGCTCTCACTAGACCTGTGGAATATGGTCTGGTGTTTCGTGAGAACGAATGACACCAACCATCCAATAAATACGATGATTAGTACAATTAAGACTAGCAAATGATCGCTTGACGACAACAAGACGAGATTTTAGCACCTATTGAATCCATCGAAAAAGGAATATTTAATATTGATATTTCATACAAATAACTTTACTTAACTCAATTTGAAATTGAATTAATTCTATAAAGTTAAGAATCTATACCGATATAAATTCCTCGGGGAGCGGGATCCGGCGTGGGTGCTTCGAGATTGCTTGGTGTCGCTGAAACGAGCAAGAATCGAATAGTTTAGAAATATTGGCAACTTAATTTAATAAGTAATTAATTTAGGGCCAGATTCGAGAATAGTATAAGAATAAGGGAAGTTTCTATAATTTTAACCAAAAGGGATTGAAAGCTCCGATTGGCTTCAATGGAGTTTATACGCACAGAGAAGGAACGAGTGACTGGGCGCGGCTCTCCTCTGCGTCGATGGCCAGCAGCGATCGAAGACGGCGGCTCGGCGGCGATGGGCGACGAAAAGGCAACGATCGGAGACGACGCTCGGCAGTGATTGGCGACGACAAGCGGAGGCGGATGCTCGGGCAGCGGCAATCGGAAACGAAGGCAGCGAAGGCCTCAGCCTTGGGCGATCTCCAGGCAGGACTGCACTCCGTATTGAAAGTGAGGAGCCAGAACGCGTTTTCTCTGAGTCCTTAATTCAATTGATCGGATAAAGTTACAATTTATAGAATCCTAATCTTCTATAATTTCCTATCTATCTATCTATATCTATCTATCTATCTATATACATATACTAAAACCGATGCATTGGTGCCTTCGTGGCGGCGCGTGAGTGAATCTGCCTACGTGGCGGCGCGTGAGTTCGTCTCACGAAGCTTTCTCCCGTCAAAAAGGAAATCTAATAAAAATAATTATTTTATTTTACCATTAACACATATAATTGGATAGATGGAATATCTTATAAAAGAGTAAATATTATATAAGGAAAAAACTATATCAATATAATTAAACGTATTAGTAATAATAATAAAAATAATTAATGAAACTAATTTTCATAGTCATACTTACCAAAAATATTAATAGATAAATATGTAATATTTGATAGGTGCTATTTTATTTATATTTATATTATTTTTTGGTGGAAATAATTATTCATATCAAAATCAATCATTTAATAATTGTTATTTTATATCTATCTATATTATTTTTTGAGGCCAAAATAAACAATTAAAATATTATATAGCCATATATGTAGCCACAATCCATCCGTACATAGATATTTTAGTAAACTAATGTAATAAATATATACTACATATTTAATAAAAAGGAATATTAAAATATTTTTAAAAATCAACTATCTAATTAAATTACACGAGATTTAATTAACCATAGATTAGAAGAAAAAAAAACTTTTACATAGTACCTTATAAATGTGAATTTTATTTATATTTTGAGAGAATCTAATTAAAAGATATTTAGATTATATATAACCTGTCGAACTAATTTTATTTATACTTATATTATTTTTTAGAGGAAAAAATAATTTATATTTAGATTAACAAATTCTCCGTACACGGGACGAGATCTACACTAGTAATATTACTAATTATGCTAGCATTTTGCTGACGTGTTACGCCCACAATTAAAGTTGAATTTTTTATTCAAATGGTATTTTCTTATTGGTCAATATTATTGATGAAATTATTTGTTTTCTATTTGACATATATTTGTTTCCTATTTTTCATACGAAGATTATTTAAATTGATATGCTTATATCAATTTGAGATCTATTTTAAATATATTTATTTCTTTTTTTCATAGAAAAGATTATGTACATTGATATACGTCGGACCATAATTTTGAATATTATCATTCCGTGTGGTCTTTTATACCATTATTTCATTAATGTCATGACTTTCTTTATACATTTCATTCATATCAATAATATTATATATTTATTAGGACCACTAATTTGGATATTATCATTCCGAATGTCGGGTTGGTTGAGAGTCGGGTCGGGTTTGGGTCGGGTCGGTTTTGTTTGTGTTCGGTTCTATTTCGAGTCGAGTCAGATTCGGGTCGGGCTCGGACTCGGGTTCGGGTTACGGATGATTCCGAATTTATACAAGTCTTATCCATAATTTGTTATGTTGCCTTTTTAAAAAAAATAATTAGAATATCTAAAAATAAAAAATATATTTGAAATATCAAATGTTTACATAATCTTATATTTACATATGTATATAAATAAATTGACTAATATATTGAAATGTCATAACTCAAGAATTAATAAGAATATTTAATTCAAATGTCAAAATAAAAATTAACTATAAAAAACAATGATTGTCAAAATAATATTTCTTTTTAAAATTTACATTTATGGAAAAATGGCAGAAATTCACCCCTTAAATATGACTCTTTGCAGAAAACCACCCATTAAAATTGAAATTGCAGAAAACCACCCCTTAAACCCATTTTGGCTAAAAATCGCCACCCACAACCTTTTTTCCGTTAGCTTGCCGTTAAAAACGGTGAAAAGTCATTTTTACCCCTCCCTTTTAATGTTATTTTAAGGAGAGAAAAATATATGAATTGAAATAAATTAATAAAATCTATTTATCCATCTCTTTTAATGTTATTTTAATAGAATAATATACATTTTTCTCTCAATAAACATGATGGGTAAATAGAAGCAAAACGACATTAATTTAAAAAAGAAATTATTTTTGCACCTGTTAACCTTCAAAAGTTGAGGAAAATAAGTATGCAAAATGAATATTTTAAATCTATACTTACTTTGCACATTTTACATGACATCTATATAAATTTTTTACAAACGATTTTTTAGAGATAAATTACATTTATTTTAAACATCTTAAATGACTATTTGGAATACAAAAAATAACATTTTACGATCTACAAACAAAAATTGAAGAAATTTCAGAAAAGAAAATGTGAAATTTGCATATATTATCATTTAAAAATAAATAAATAAACACTCTTTTATGATTAATTTTGGGTGTTTGCCTTCAAATATCGAAGAAAAAAATTATTTATCCCCAAAATGAATATTTTAAATTTACATTTATTTTATACACCCTAGATATCCCTTATTATAATTTCAATATTTTAAGACCTGCAATTTTTTTTTATAAAGTTAGTAAAAATAATTAATTTGTGAATATTCGATTTCAGAAGTTAATTATAAAAATCACTTATAACCACACCAATTTTTTTTTTTACAATTTACTTATTTTAGAAGTTAATTAAGACTTACAAGCATTAGTTATTTTACATCTTAGATGAGGCGCCTTAGATCACGTTTTTTTTACCATCTTACCTTTATTTTCTCTATTTATTTCTCCCTCTTTCTAGCCATCTTTCTCATGAAAGTAATGAATACGTTATGTATATCTACATAACTTCAAAAGTATTCGCACAATCATGTGCTTATGATTTTTTTAATCATTATATGATATCTTATATTTTCCTTTTTAGTTTTATCTTAATGATAATAATTATATATGTATTTCAAATTATAATAGGTGGTGTGTTTGAGTTTTATTACTACTTTACCTTATTAAATCATTTTAAAAATTATATTGTATCTCTCTCCAACTAATTTATAAATTAAAAAAATAGTTTATACATATTATTTTTGTTGCAAACAAGTATATGTTAATATAGTATTATATAGAAATATAGAATGATGTTCAATTTGAAATGAATCAAAACCCCGTGCCTTCAGGGCACGGGTATTACACTAGTTAAACCTAAAACTGAATGGTTATGAGGCACTTTCATCCCCACTAATTAACCCACTAATTGATCCTAAAAACTAACCCTAATCGGCACTTGTGGATGCACAATCTCAACCCACTAATATCTTAACTACCTAATCAATTAATTTCTACTTGATCTAATTTTGAATCATAATCTAACATCTCCCCTTGATTCGAAATTACACAAAATCACAATTTTTTTTTCTTTTCAGATACATCATCTTCATCTTCAAACTGTTCGGGCGCACCTTCAGACGGACGCACTCCTCGTCTTCAAACTATGATGCACTCCTCATCAGCATCTTCAAATTCTTATGCACTTCTCATCTTCTTCAATCATAGAGCAATCTTCGATCTACATACCTTCAGCCATACTCTCATCATCGGAGCCCTTCGACCGTCTTATACACTTTTCTTCTTGGCTGCGGCCAGTGCGACGCCGCCCTCCTTCGACCGGACTCTTCACCATTGTAGCCATTCAATTACCTTCATGGAGCCCTTTTTTATTCCCACAATTGCCTTGATCGTCGCTCGGCCAGATCGAGTTTCCTCTCAGAGCCCTGCCTTCTTCTTCTTCAAAGGGACTCTCCATCATCGAACACTTCATCACGGATACTTCTCGGAGAACTTCCAACATCATAACTGCCTCTTTGGTTCGGCCGGACTCTCTTGTCATCGGAGAGACGGAGCCCACTCTTCTTCAAACTTTGGACCCGTCAGATGCACTTCTCATCTTCGGATCTCTTCAACGGCCTTCTACGGGCTGAACTCTCTTCTCGAAGCCTTCTTCCGCAGGATTCTCATCGGAGTCGGTGACTGGACTCTATTCTGTCGCCTTCATATGGACTCTCATTGTAGCCCTTCGACAAACTCCGTTTTCATCGGCGTTCTTCTCCTCCGGACTTTCCTTCTCCGGACACAAACTACACACGGATGGACTCTTATCACATCCCTCGTTATTCGGCCGCCTTCTTCAATCGACCACATTTTCCGCCTTCTTATCGGCGGTGCCGTTGCCCATACTCTTCCTCTCAGGCACTTCAACCTCCAGGATCTTCATCTCCGGATCAACAGTCCTGGCCTTCGTCTTCGGCCACATTGGAGTATCATCTCTTGGCCTCCTCATCACGATTCCTTGGATTGAACCGTCTTCAACAAACATGGAGCACCCTCTCTTGGCCTCCTTCTTAATGATTCCTTCACATGGAATCGACCTCAACACACGGAGCACTTTGAAGCCCCCTCCATTCCCTGCATGGGAATCTCGTTTTTTTTTTCATTGTGTTCCTCCTCTTGGAAAGACCAATTCCATGGAGTACTTTCTCTCCATTCATCGATATGATCGAACCCGGAATAGGATCTCGAACCCTAGCTTTGATACCATGTTGGAAGAGAGGAGCCAAAACATTTTCTCCGAGTCCTCCTCAATTCAATTGATCGGATAAACAAAGTTACAATTTATAGAATCCTAATTAAACCTAAAACTGAACGGTTATGGATGCACAATCTCAACTCACTAATATCTTAATTACCTAATTAATTAATTTCTACTTGATCTAATTTTGAATCATAATCTAACACTCTGGTGGCTCGCTGGCGAAGGAGGATGGTCAGCGGGGGTCGGTCACGGCTCGGGATTCAGGTTCGCCGGCAGGCTCGGCAGTGCTGGACGGGGATTTTACAGCTCAGTTCGTGGCGCGTCTCCGGGCAAGGGCGATGGTCAGCGGTGATGGGCAAAGTTGGTCGGCTCGGACTCAGGTCGTCGGCAGTGGTGGTTAGATGGATAACAAAGTGTGGTGATGGTAGTCAGGGGGTTGCTCACGGGAGTAAAGGAGAGGACGAGGAGGACGCCAGGACGGTGATGGCGTGTGATTTTTGGGTTGTTGAAACCTAAGATTTGACGCGTATGTGTTGAATTAGGTTAGTTAAGATAGATTTTTGATTTTCTTCAGGATTAAGAATCAATTAAGGATAGAGATTATGGGTAGATAATAGATTTTAAGGAAAAGAAATAAAAGAAGCGGATAAAGACGGAGATAGAAGATAAATTTCTCCACTTTAGCAGAATGAATATTATTTAATTTAATTTCATAAATTAAATAATAAGAATCTTTAGAGGCTTTATGTAATTAAATCAACCAATGTATTATTTCTCTTTAGAATAATTTAATTATTCTAATTCACTAGCCAAGGCATACCCGTGCTACGCACGAGACGTAAATATAAGTTTTGTTATTTTATAAGCCTATTTAAGAGCTTATTTTATATCATCTCACTGACTAATCTAAACAATATGTGTAAAAATAGCAAATCTTGGTTTAATATACTTGATAATTTAGTTTAAGTTATTTATTAAATCTTTATATTTTTATGGGTTTTTTCTTCAAGAAGACATTTTGTAAAATAATTTTTTTAATAAAAAATACCTTTTAATTTTTTAAAAACAAAAACACCTTATATATAATATAAGGTATTCGATCAATTGAAGCACCAACTTTTATTTTATAACTAAAATTTCAAGTTTTCAGTGATATTTTTTAATCTATAACCTAGCTCCCCTGATTTTTCTTCTTCTATGAGCTCTTGTTCTTCTATTTTTTGTTTTGGTTTTTTAACTTTTAAGAAATTTACAGAAGACTCGACCTCATACCCTTTTCTGGATCATATATATATATATATATATATATATATATATATATATATATATATATATTGAGTAGTCGATGAGCTTGTAACGATGACCATTGAATTTATGACAATCAATTAAATAAAATTGAAGTTAATTAACCGTTTGTTTTTATTTCCATAGCTTCATATCCCTTCAAAGTGTCCAAATTAGTGGCCATTGGAATCTTGAATTTAGCATGAATAATAATTTATATTAATGGTTGCAAGTAATTAAACCTAATTCATCCACGTATAATAGTCCTCCATAATAATATATGATAAATGATATATGGTGATAATCATGATATATATTGTTACCAAAAGTAAAATATTTTTTAATTAACTTTCACCCTGTTTTAATTAGGAGATTGGAAATATGGAGTATATATAAAAAAGTGACATAAAAAAGTAATAAATTATTATCCATGCTAAATTTGGATTAACTTATATGTTTTATTACTTATATAATTACATTTTAAAAATTGTTAGGAGAAAGTTAAAATTAATTTATTAATTATGTTAAAATCCATTAAGGATTCTAAAACTAACCAAATATATCGATAAAATAGAATTTTAATATTCGGTTTCAACAAAAAAAAATCCATAAATTAGGATTGTAAAGATGCTTTGATAGGTATAAGATCGTAAAAAACCATTCCGGAATGGCTCACTAGAAAGGACTTGCGGGTAGTACCCAAAGGTTCTCAGTTCGAACCCTGGATATGGCTGCTCTTTATTTACAAAGTCAAGGTATGGGTATAAAAGATTAAGGATTAATTAATTTTTATATGAATATATGTTATTCGGATGATATGAATTTCATAAATATATTGGGGTTTATAATGATGTGAATGAGGTCATTATTATTGAGCATAGAAATTTAGGGAAATATAATTAAATTTTCATAAGTTAGTAAGAGTATACTCCGTATAATAAACCATTTATGAATACATTAACTTAATTAAAGGAAAAGAAAAGGATTAAAAATGAGAATGCCTTTAATGAGAGCTATTAAGGGGTCTTGGGACACAATTTTTAAAGGTATATAGATAGATAGATAGATATAGGTAGATAGATATATAGATAGATACCATATATCTTAGGTGAATTTATTAAATGATCAAATTCACAAGATATACTGTAGTTGAATATGATATAGATTTATTCAAATAAATAAAAATAAGAAATAGCCCAAAAATAATTTGGGATTTTTTAGTTTATAAAGTGAAAATCTACGTTATATTTTATAATATATTCTAATAATAACATTACCCAATTACACATGCCAAGTCCTAACAAGTGAATAAATTACACAAAGCAAGTGATTTGTAATTTATTTTTAATTGCTTTGGCATGCATGCCAAAGAGAGAAAACAATAAGACATGAAAAGCACGAGGTGAGCAGAAGTGTTCGGAATGTCACTTGCCTTCTTTGGTGTTCTTGAATCGCAGAAGTCTAGGGGTTGAATTTGATGGCTTCGAACGTATCTGCACAAAAATCACATCACAAAACGAAAGAGGTTTATTAGTTGGTATTTTGAAACAATCCTAACTTATTCAATTCGTCACATGAATCGAATTAAGAAAGTCGATAATTGAGACCACTACAAAACTCTTGAAATTCTTTTGTTGGCATGTGTACAATAAAGAGTTCGGGGAATGAATGCATATCAACAGAATAACAACAACAACCCAGTAAATTTCGCGATAAAGTATATCAACAGAATAAAGATGTTAATTACGGAGTAATGATTTAAACCCAAATAAAAATTATGGGTTAATATCTGTAATTTTTATAATTGAAATCGGACATTGCTTGTTCGACGAGAAAGTATGAGGAGGTTTTATTTATATAATGCCCTATTTCAATTAAAATAGTAGGTTAGGAGCTTGGATTTTGGGTAATAATGGTGGATTGAGTCCGAGAACTTGAAATGTGAACAAAATTGCGAATTGAATGTGTCATTGAATTCCTATTGAAGAGGGGATTCAATTGTAACGGCCCAGAATTATGATTTCTGGGTTACGTTTCAAGGGATGAAACCCCTTGTTCGGATCTTGCAATCCAGGTACGGGTCGAGGTTTAAACTCATTTTAAGATTAGTGGAAAGAATGATTTCAAACCCTAAAAACCTCGAAGGGCCGTTGGGTACCCTTAACCTTTCATAAGACTATCTCGCGGGAACTATTTCAAACGGAAGTAAAGCGGAAGCAAAGTAAAGATACAAGTGTCACAGCAGAGCCGGGTCAAAACTAAATCATGAGTGGGTAATTACAATTTTACTAAGTTAGGGTATTAGCCAGATTCTTCGTTTCGCCAAAAGGGAACCCCGTCATATAGACATCGAGCACTCAAAATCTGTAGAAAATACCTTTAAAAAAAGAACGGGTAAAGGAGTCAGATCGAGCCACTCATGCGGGACTGGCAGTCCTCGCTGAGGCCACATAGTATGTGTTATACCTAATAAAGATGCTCTAATGCAGTACGAAAGTCAAACACACTAGCATGCTCCTAGTTCATAATAATGTGCAGAAATACTGTAAAGGGCCCAAGACAATGCCAAATGGCATATCCATCTCCTACCTCTGCACCCCTTCCCGTTAGTGCAGAGACTAGCCAGTTCGGGCTATATCATAGCAATTTCCTCGTGGTTGGTGCACAAACCACGACATCATCATATCATATCATCTCATCGATTGCCCGATGGTGCTGTGCTATCATATCATGCTCATATCGACTCGATTGACTCAGGGCGCCCGATGAGACTGGGCTACCCTATGACCCTAGTACAGACTCTAGGACTATCACAAATAACGGCCGTTCTGTTTCAAACGCATAAAGTAAGCAGATGCTCATTCAATTAGTGCAATCTAAACAGGGTACTACATGTCATGCTTTTATGCATATGCAACACCTAACATAAAATGCAACAATAGGCATGAATGTCCAACCTGAGTAAGCCCCCTAGGGAACTTACCTGAAGATGCAGAACAGAAGCATAATACAAGCAAGGGCCCAAATGCAAGTCCAAAGCAATCCAAAAGCAATACACACCTATCATCAAACCATTTCCACAAGCTACCGATCCATCATTCATACACACAAACCCAAGTCCTCAACATACTCAAAACCAACCGATAGTAAAACCGTTTTCCAAAACCTTTCCGCTATGATCAACACCAACCAAAATCATTTACTTCCAAACGAACCTATTGATAAATTCGTACCAACCCTATTTCCAAACTCTTAACTCTCAAGTTAAGTCAACTCATTTTCAAAACAATTTCTCAAATAATATTTGGCCAAAACCCATTTGTAAAACATTAAATCTTTAATCAACTTGCAAGTTTATATACTACCGAAATAATTCCGGCATTTTGGTTTTCCAAACAAAACTCCTTAAAAACATTTTCGAAAACTTAGAAAATCTCTTTTTAAATAATTTATCAAAAAAAATGTTTATCTAAAATGAACACCAAATTAACCCATCTTTATAAATCACATATTTAAATCATCACATAATTGTATATTCAATTAATATCGCTTTCCAAAATAATTTTATGAGATGTAAACTTCCAGAAATTATATTTTCCATAAAATCATATTTATCGTAATAATAATAAGAAGAAGAAGTAAATACCATCATATACATAACATATACTTAGTTATTATA
The DNA here is from genome assembly GCA_037127255.1 of Persicaria tinctoria. Taxonomy (NCBI): domain Eukaryota; kingdom Viridiplantae; phylum Streptophyta; class Magnoliopsida; order Caryophyllales; family Polygonaceae; genus Persicaria; species Persicaria tinctoria. Next base: position 40,108,864 of record JBANSL010000006.1, read on the forward strand.
ACACATATTAAGACCAAGACAAGGAAAGGAAAGAAAACAATCATGCAGGCCCAATCCCTTAATCGATTCTAAGCCCCAACCTGGCCCAAATAGAAAGGAAAGAGTTAGGTCATCTCCTTCCTCAGGAGACACAGAACTCGACGGGAAAGAAACGGAGGAGAGGGAGGAAGACAGGGCTTCGCTGGCGATGTGGCAGCCCCCACTCCGAGCTCTCTCGCTTAATAGTAACCCAAGAAGGTAGACAAAGAGAAATCGAGGGAAGAGGAAGGAAGAGCGGAGCTCACCGAAAAGAGGTTCGAGTTCATCGGAGGTGCGCCGGAGGCAAGATCGGACCCATTGGAGTCGGGAATCGACCGGGATCGCCTGGGTCGACAACAGCAGGTAAGCTTTTATCGAGTTTGAGAGCAAAATGAAGGGTGGGAGGGCTTACCACCTTCAAATCGGGAAAACAGGGCTCACGAGAGGGGGAAAGGGCTCGACGGAGATGCTGCCGGCGGCTCCTGGGCTCACTGCTCTCGGTTCGGCGGATGCGCCTCCGACCGTCTGGGAACCGAGGAAGAGGATGAGGTGGGTGCTGGTGGTTTCGAATGGAATCAGTGCATGAGGCTCGGTGGTGGAGCAGCTCGTACGGACGAGGGAGGAGGAAGGAGTGAACCTGATGGTGTTTGGTGGCGAAAAGGTGTGGAGATGGTGATGCTCAGGGGGCTACGAGGACCCAGAAGAGAAAAGAAAGGGTTATTTTGGGTTTGAATCTCATTCTCAGGGGAGGATAAGGCAACGAGGAGGAGAGATCAAGAGGGTTGTATCTGTGTCTTTGGAAGTCAGATGAGAGGGGAGTATTCTTTGAAATCCAATGACAGACAAGGTTCCCTGAAATTGGCTTTTGAATGTGGTTGAAGATGCAGGTTGGCGTGGGCAGCAGGCAAAGGCTGGGGTTGGCATACCGACTACTCAGAGGCACAGGCAAGAAGACAAGAGGGAGAGGATGAAAAGTGGTCCAACTTTTCTCTAATTGCCCAAACACCAAAATGATCCTTATCCAAATCATACCGCAATTGATAGTAACTTTAAAATTGAAATAGGGATAAAAGAACGAGACATTTGAGGTGGAAGACATAAGGAATATGATCCCAAGGAAAATAACCGGAAAAGAAATAAAATATAATAAAATAAATCTTGAAACCCGCTCACTCGACTTTAACCCGACTTAAACGATATAAAGCTTACAACTTCAAATTTATGCCGAATTCCGCTTCAAAGGATTTTAAATAAGCTAGGTCGGTCGGAGATGGAAATTTCAAACCTCCTAAACTTAGAATTCGATATGATTATAAATCATTATTTAATACTATAAAATTTCCCGGTCTTTACATCATCCACTTCTAAAAACAAGTCTCGTCCCCGAGACTAAAAATCACTCTAAAACAAGGGGATGAAGTTTTAAATTGGTGAGTCCAAGGATTATGCTATTGATCCTGTAAGCATCTCATAGGGCCCGTATGAGATCCTTATAGTACCCTCAACGTGATCACAATATTCCCAATTGGTCGTAGCAAGTATGCGATATGGGCCCCTATCACATCCTTACTTTGACTTTTCGGTTATATCATAACTCGAAAAGAAATCATAGCGTCTCTACTAGGTCTTAGCAAGCATTCTATATGCGTCCCTATAAAATGCTTGTATCCACTTCGTGATGCGTTATAATATAAAACCGGGTCTGAAAAGTTTCAAAAGGGGTTCCACAGTTGAAAAGGATTGGGCTCAAATCGTTGAAATTCTTGATAAGGTTCATCTCAATTGATCCTATTCAAAAGCCGCTCAGAATCTTCATATCTGACGTTTAACCAAGTGATTTTACACCAAAAACAAGTCAAATCCCTTCAAATCAAGATTTCCTCAAAATCCACAAAAACCAATCAGTTTCCCGCATAACCATCAATCAAATTCAGAAGCTCTAAGGGCTAATCCCATATTCTCTTCCTAGTTTCCAAAATCAAATCAATCTATCTGTCTCAATTCAAACAAGATTCACAAGCCATAAGTAATGCATAACCACATAACCAATCGATCCTCAACGAGTACATCATATGACAAGTCTCAGACATATGCCAACACAGTGCCACAAGGTCACATCAACATCTCTATATCATACTAAAGGTCATAAGATACATCTATGCCAAAATAATAACACTCATCTCGATATCACACCAAGGTCATAAGGTATATCTATATCATACTGAAGGCATCACAAGTGCATAGTCGAATTCTCATAACATATCACGCAAGCACACGTGTCGAGAGATCAATGGGTTAGGCGTCATGGAGTTAGTACGTCAGTACACCTCAAATCTCACGATCGCATATCAACATCGTAATACAAGTAGAACTAGTCATAGCAGGGGTTTTTCACTTAATGAACACATAACTCACCAAATCATCTTACCAACTTATCCTAATTCTATTCCGCATTCTCATAACAAATTTAGCATGTGAATTCAAACATTAACAAGATAAAGGTAGTCATAGTAGAATCTCATCATAAGGTCAACAGACTAATACTAATTGTCAACACATTAGCACACAAGGCCATGCCATTTAAGCTTCAGCAAAAGGAAAGATCTAACAATATACCAAGCATCAAATGCTAACATACTCACAAAACATCATTTCAACTCCTTACAATACCATATAACGATCATTTAGTCATCATGCACCATTATCTCATATATAAATATTATATTCATGCTCCAAGTCATATTCATCATTTAACATATCAATAATCATGCTTTCCAACCACATAATACAACGTCATGCTTACTACAACATAATAAAACATCATGCTTCCACATAATAGCACATCATTATCCCATAGTTCATACTCATCATTACTTCATATATCATATCACAGCACGTCCTAACATGCTTCTAAAACCACATAACAGGATAGCAAAGCAGTGATATATCATGGTAACACTTGTCACTACCAATTAGATTTTAATATTGCATATCAACATGTAATTCCATATCAGGTTCATCATGGTTGCTATCTAACATCATGCCAGTACATTTTAATAAATCACATAATCACGATAATCATCACCCACACGTTCAAGAAGAAGCAGTCATAGACAGTACTACACATAAGAATTACATCACATCAACTAGCATTTATATCAATAGCATCATTAGTTCGGCATTAAACATTGCAACTGCCTTAATAAATCTCAATTTACCGTCATGCTCAATCATTATTACAAATCATCATATATGCACATAATCAAGTTAAGCTAGCAAGTTTCATCATAACCTTAGCAGATAAATAATTTAGGTTCTCGGCATTTGCAGTTCATACTTTATAGGCAATTTAATTTATATCATACTTAGCAACTCAGAGTAGCAACACGTCATGACATCATGACACATTAAAACTGTAAGGCATAAAATCATACCATCATAGACCACACACAATCAGGCAACAATCATTACCAGGTCAGCACATCAACACGTAAATCTCATTGTCAGATCAGTGCACTATCATCACCAATAAATTCAGAAAGGATTAGCAATTTAAACGGGCACCCTTGCTTGCAAGCCATATCGTACTCGGTACCTGCAATCCTCGAAACGTGTTTGACCCACCAACATCGTCGATCCTGAGGCCCGTGGGTTATGGACCCACGCCTCCACTACGTCGCTCTATCGTTATCCCACCTTCCGTTCTCTTTCCCATGCGGTCGCTCGTCCAAATATCGCAGAGGAGTCTAAGTTAGCAGAGATAGGGGAGTGACAAGGACGGGAAACCCAATGTTCACTTCAGAACCAAACATAGACCAAGGCTAAAGGACGACAAGACTAGAGACAAGACTTTGACCCGAGAATGACAACGATTGCCCCTATGAAAATCTATGAGGTTACAATTTGTGACAAGCAGCAAGGGTTTGTCTCAAGCAATCAACCATATCAACCCACACTAACATGTACCTATCTCGAAGATCAACGACATACATGTACATTCAAAAGACACATTCGAGTTCTACCTTGAGGTGCATGCAAGACAAGCTAACAGTCTATCGATTCATGAAAGCCATAACGCCTAGTAGTCTTAAGCGAGATGTGCGGGATTTACCAAACAGAGCAAATATCACATATATGAGCAATGCACTAGCGGGGTATATATATCAACAATCAAGGTCAATGCATCATGATGAGGTTATCGTAACAATCCGACCTAATGTTATACGAGAACACATAAGAGCAGCATAGTATCTATCACATATGGCAACCATGATCATATAATAAGTCAAGAATGGCATGCAATCAGATGAAGGGTCACATTTAGAAAGCATAGGTCCTACATGATGCTAGCGATACACGATGAGGCATGACATAGTTAAGAGTGGCCTAAGGGAACTCAGCATAAGGTTCACGAAGCATGTTTACGCAATGCAGTAAGTACGAAAAGTTACCATCTAGGGAGTCATATCGGAATTGATAAACCTTATAGGATACTACTAGCACATATCGAACATGAACTCATCAAGGCACTTCGACTAGACCTACGCTAACATTCGGGTGTCATGTATATGCGGAAACATGATATAGCGTGGTGTGTGATCATGCGAAGTGTCGAGTCATATATTCATGTAAGCACGAGAGAGCATCATGGAGTAATAGGGAACACTATCGAGAGATAATCATGTAAACATGCTAGGACTAATCAGGGCGAATACAACATTTTAAGAGAATAACATAAGGGAAGAGTCACACTATCAAGGACAGATCTCGAGAGGGAATCAACAATAATGTAGCCAAGGTATAAGTCCGCACAAGTCGCAACCAAGAGTCCTATATGATACTAATGACACAATACAACATTTGATACATACATGCACTTGATTGGCTAACACAAAGATACACAAGAGACCACATTAACATAGTCCAGCGATATAGAGCATGGGAGGAATGTAGCAACGCGTAATGAAAACCTATATAACAGGGCAATATAAGTAGAATACGAAGGCATGTGTTCCAATTCAATAATGCTAAATGCGACACACATTTATCAAGACATTACTTCGACAGCATGGTCACAGATAGAGCTACTAGTTTAATCAAACAAAGCCAAGGGCAATCTTCTCACACTATCATGGACTTAATCCAGGAGAAGACAACAATTATATAGACTCATATCACGCCAGTCATGCTTCTAAGCAGTCATTAGTACCACCAATACAACAGGTTAATTATACTTGCGAAGGCGACATATAATCATAACAAAAAGAAAGGTGCAACACGAGACCTAAGCAATGGGGGCAAGCATAGGTACAGAATGTCATACAACCACGAATTTGCATTAAAGATCATCATCATCTAATGTACTGGGAATTACATATCACATAAGGCATGTTGACATCCAGTTGTAACACCTATCCATCAAGTAAGGAACTCACTCTATCATGATATCAGAACTGAGCGATCACACTATCATGAACCTATTCACAGGGAGGACATCAATTATGCAGCTTTCCAACATATGATATATACATTCATGCACTTCTATGACGATACAACATACTAAGTAACACATGGTGGGATAATAGGGATGTAACAATTGTAACTCGGACCCATACAGTGGTCGTCATAAACGCCAAACATGTAAGCAAAATTTCACATTAGGGATCAATCTGTAGGTCAAAGAGTAGTACATATAGAATCATACGATCAATAGGCCAAGTAAACATGCTATAACAACATACAATCATGACAGAAGGAAAAACACAACTCGAGACTTGAGAAATGTAACTAACCTCAACATGAGCTTAAACAATAAAATCAAGACAGATGGCAAGGCATAACATGAGCAGCTTTTTACTAATGAGCGTTTGTAAGGTAGATGTTGGAGATTACAAAATCATGTCATGCAATTCAGAGAGAGTCACCATTACAACCGGACAGAGATCCCTAAGGGCAACCATTGACCTTTCCTAACCGACTCATCACCCCTCTTTCCCGTGGGACTCCGGTATAACTCTTCATGGAAAGAAGACACTGCTGATCATCATAAGAATAAGGAAAGACAGTCCTAGGAACACCTTACTTCTGACTCAAAGTGACATCAAGAACTTCCAACACTCACTCAGACAACCTTAATATCCAACCATGATTCCCGACACAATGTGGTTACCAGCCCAATTCCCCGTGGAAGACACTGACCTCCAGGGAAAGGCTAGATAGAGCCGTCAAGGGGTTAACATAATGGAAGGGGCTGTTCCACGCAAGCTGGGTTTGGCCACACAAAACAAGGGTACTCCCACTATCCCGTTTACACAGATCAGTCAATACACATTTAATTGTTAGGCATACCAATCAGACTTTAACATATCAAGCACTCAGCATAGAATCAGTCAATATCACTCATAATGATCTCCTTGGAGTCTCCCAACCCATCTGTAAAGAACAAGCTGGTATTTTGCCTACCGTTCCCAACTACACCCAATAGGGGTGATCTAGCGCCTTTACTACTCACTCGCGTCCCCTTTTGGTCGGTTTTCCTCTTTTATTACAAGTCAATTTCATTACTTAGTCCAATATCGGTTAGGCATCTTGAGTTCATTTTGCCCTTCTTAAAATCCTTTCAAATCCTTTGAAATTCATGGGCGGCTTTCCAAAACATACACTCGACCCTTGCGTACCCGAATTGCACAACCTCGGCTCTGATACTAACTTTGTAACGGCCCAGAATTATGATTTCTAGGTTACGTTTCAAGGGATGAAACCCCTTGTTCGGATCTTGCAATCCAGGTACGGGTCGAGGTTTCAAACTCATTTTAAGATTAGTGGAAAGAGGGATTTCAAACCCTAAAAACCTCGAAGGGCCGTTGAGTACCCTTAACCTGTCCTAAGACTATGTCGCGGGAACTATTTCAAACGGAAGTAAAGCGGAAGCCAAGTAAAGATACAAGTGTCACGGCAGAGCCGGGTCAAAACTAAATCATGAGTGGGTAATTACCATTTTACTAAGTTAGGGTATTAGTCAGATTCTTCATTTCGCCAAAAGGGAACCCCGTCATATAGACATCGAGCACTCAAAATCTGTAGAAAATACCTTTAAAAAAAGAACGGGTAAAGGAGTCAGATCGAGCCACTCATGCGGGACCGGCAGTCCTCGCTGAGGCCACATAGTATGTGCTATACCTAATAAAGATGCTCTAATGCAGTACGAAAGTCAAACACACTAGCATGCTCCTAGTTCATAATAATGTGCAGAAATACTGTAAAGGGCCCAAGACAATGCCAAATGGTATATCCCTCTCCTACCTCTGCACCCCTTCCCGTTAGTGCAAACACTGACCAGTTCGGGCTATAGCATAGCAATTTCCTCGTGGTGGTGCACAAACCACGACATCATCATATCATATTATCTCATCGATTGCCCGATGGTGTTGTGCTATCATATCATGCTCATATCGACTCGATTGACTCAGGGCGCCCGATGAGATTGGGCTACCCTATGACCCTAGTAAAGACTCTAGGACTATCACAGATAACGGCCGTTCTGTTTCAAACGCATAAAGTAAGCAGATGCTCATTCAATTAGTGCAACCTAAACAGGATACTACATGTCATGCTTTTATGCATATGCAACACCTAACATAAAATGCAACAACAGGCATGAATGTCCAACTTGAGTAAGCCCCCTAAGGAACTTACCTGAAGATGCAGAACAGCAGCATAATACAAGCAAGGGCCCAAATGCAAGTCCAAAGCAATCCAAAAGCAATACACACCTATCATCAAACCATTTCCATAAGCTACCGATCCATCATTCATACACACGAACCCAAGTCCTCAACATACTCAAAACCAACCGATAGTAAAACCGTTTTCCAAAACCTTTCCGCTATGATCAACACCAACCAAAATCATTTACTTCCAATCGAACCTATTGATAAATTCGTACCGACCCTATTTCCAAACTCTTAACTCTCAAGTTAAGTCAACTCATTTTCAAAACAATTTCTCAAATAATATTTAGCCAAAACCCATTTGTAAAACATTAAATCTTTAATCAACTTGCAAGTTTATATACTACTGAAATAATTCTGGCATTTTGGTTTTCCAAACACAACTCCTTAAAAACATTTCCGAAAACTTAGAAAATCTCTTTTTAAATAATTTATCAAAAAAAATGTTTATCTAAAATGAACACCAAATTAACCCATCTTTATAAATCACATATTTAAATCATCACATAATTGTATATTCAATTAATATCGCTTTCTAAAATAGTTTTATGAGATGTAAACTTCCAGAAATTATATTTTCCATAAAATCAGATTTATCGTAATAATAAGAAGAAGATGAAGTAAATACCATCATATACATAACATATACTTAGTTATTATAACACATATTAAGACCAAGACAAGGAAAGGAAAGAAAACAATCATGCAGGCCCAATCCCTTAATCGATTCTCAGCCCCAACCCGGCCCAAATAGAAAGGAAAGAGTTAGGTCATCTCCTTCCTTAGGAGACACAGAACTCGACGGGAAAGAAACGGAGGAGAGGGAGGAAGACAGGGCTTCGCCGGCGATGTGGCAGCCCCCACTCCGAGCTCTCTCGCTTAACAGTAACCCAAGAAGGCAGACAAAGAGAAATCAAGGGAAGAGGAAGGAAGAGCGGAGCTCACCGAAAAGAGGTTCAAGTTCATCGGAGGTGCTCCGGAGGCAAGATCGGACCCATTGGAGTCGGGAATCGACCGGGATCGCCTGGGTCGACAACAGCAGGTAAGCTTTTATCGAGTTTGAGAGCGAAATGAAGGGTGGGAGGGCTTACCACCTTCGAATCGGGAAAACAGGGCTCACGAGAGGGGGAAAGGGCTCGACGGAGATGCTGTCGGCGGCTCCTGGGCTCACTGCTCTCGGTTCGGCGGATGCGCCTCCGACCGTCTGGGAACCGGGGAAGAGGCTGAGGTGGGTGCTGGTGGTTTCGAATAGAATCAGAGCATGAAGCTCGGTGGTGGAGCAGCTTGTACGGACGGGGGAGGAGGAATGAGTGAACCTGATGGTGTTTGGTGGCGAAAAGGTGTGGAGATGGTGATGCTCAGGGGGCTACGAGGACCCAGAAGAGAAAAGAAAGGGTTATTTTGGGTTTGAATCTCATTCTCAGGGGAGGATAAGGCAAGGAGGAGGAGAGATCAAGAGGGTTGTATCTGTGTCTTTGGAAGTCAGATGAGAGGGGAGTATTCTTTGAAATCCAATGACGGACAAGGTTCCCTGAAATTGGCTTTTGAATGTGGTTGAAGATGCAGGTTGGCGTGGGCAGCAGGCAAAGGCTGGGGTTGGCATGCCGGCTACTCAGAGGCACAAGCAAGAAGACAAGAGGGAGAGGATGAAAAGTGGTCAAACTTTTCTCTAATTGCCCAAACACCAAAATGATCCTTATCCAAATCATACCGCAATTGATAGTAACTTTAAAATTGAAATAGGGATAAAAGAACGAGACATTTGAGGTGGAAGACATAAGGAATATGATCCCAAGAAAAATAACCGGAAAAGAAATAAAATAAAATAAAATAAATCTTGAAACCCGCTTACTTGACTTTAACCCGACTCAAACGATATAAAGCTTACAACTTCAAATTTATGCCGAATTCCGCTTCAAAGGATTTTAAATAAGCTACGTCGGTTGGAGATGGAAATTTCAAACCTCCTAAACTTAGAATTCGAGATGATTATAAATCATTATTTTAATTATTTAATACTATAAAATTTCTCGGTCTTTACATCAATTGCTATAATCAATTGGAGATTTTACCCTTATCTTCCACGTTAATTTAATGAAATCTCAAAATTAGGGTTTGTGAGTTTGGATGAAATTAGGGATGGATTCGTCCATTAATTGAATATTAGGTGGAATTAAAAGTCCTAATAGAGTCGTTTTGAAGTTGAAAAGTTGAAGGAAGTAAACCTCCATGTGAACTCCATATAGCTCTTTTATAAATACATTTATTTCAAAATTTCCACTTTATTTTTATTTACACATAAATACCCAAAATTATTTTGAGTATTTCAATAAAATGCTATCGATCACTTGCCCATATTGGAAATATGTGTTGTGTTTGGGATTCGAACCCAAGACCTCTAAGTACTAACGTGGCAAGCTAACCACTACTTCGTCGATCGCGACCACTTTGCCCTTGAATGTGGGAAACCCCACTAAGTTGTGGGCCGGAAAACCCAGTAACTCACCAAATGAACACTTGTTTCGTCCCGATGAATACTTAGCCTGAATTGAAAGCCACTTGTCAGCAATTGACATATACTTAATGAGCAACATGCCAGGACAACCTCCGGATTCTCTTATAAATAGGCAAGAAGGCTTCATTTCTAAATATAGGTTTGGGGAATCTCTAATGGCTTAGGTTGAGTTCCATGAATTTGAGAGCATTTCCGAGCGGGAATCATCTTGATTAACGTGAGGTGACACGTGATGAAGTCCTATGGAAGAAGGCATCGTGTTACAACTCTTGTTTGAATTGGCCCAGGGTTGGTTCGCGGATGGTATGTCAAAGCTAAGAAATGTGGATTCACGTTAGAATCCCGTTCTAGCGACTTTAGAATCCCGTTCCAATGGGTTTCGGGATCAAGCAACGCGCGGATAACTTTGACATACCCTATGCGCACCAACCCTGGGCCAGTTCAAACAAGAGTTGGAACACGATGCCATCCTCCCTAGGACTCCTCACATGTTGAATCACATTAACTGAGATGATTCCCGCTCAGAAAGGCTTTCAAAGTCATGGAACCCGGCCTAAACCATTAGAGATTCCCCAAACTGACCTTTAGGAATGAAGGCCTCTTGCCTATTTATAGGAGAATTCAGAGGGTATCTTTGCATTTGCTCGATCGACAAGTTGTAGCTCTATAAAAGATCTTTCTAATGCATACTCATAATAGTCAATCGGACAACCGAAGCCTCTAGAAAGTTTGTTACAAGTTCAGCTTGTCAAGCGACATGTAACTTCTGCTGACTTGTTCTTCATTTAGACTCTCTTCTTCTTCAAGACCTCTTTAGATCGTCATTAAGCTTCTTAGATCAACTTGACTTTCTCGACCAATGCGCTATCAACCCATATATGTGTCCTCCTCGATCTGATCTATATTTACCTGAAATAATCAATAAAAACATGCCTATGCTGACTCCACCGACACAGCTAGTACAAATTCAAAATGAAAACTAACTAAATTATGCAATGTATACATCAAACCAAGCTAAATGTAACCTAATATGTTTATCTAAATGTGTACTATCAAATTCCCCATAATTGAGCCTCTGCTTCTCTTCAAAGCAATGAAAACCAAAGTCAAATCAAACACCCCATATACAAGCACTCCATGTATTCATTTTTGTAAAACACTTAAGCTCAAATTAAAACAAGGAAATAAAGATCGACAAATAAAATTATAACAAATATAAATTTTTACAAGGAAACTAGGATTTTCCGGTCCATATATATCCCCTCATATAATAACATTATAACGAATATAACATTATAGAATTCTATTTTTAAAATAACTTTTTTTTATATTAATTAAAAAATAATGTATTCGATCTTGTAGTAATATATTTTGTCACATTATGATTTCATGTTCTAAATTTTGTCAAGTATTTTTCGTTTAATCACAGTCTATTTTGTCTCGGGAGTATATTTAGTATATCAGGATTTGTCATCCTTATTTTATTATTAATTTATTAAACACTTTCAAAGATTTCATCAACAACATCTTACATCTACAAGTAATCTCAAAATATCAAAGGCTAGAGATTACAAAAAAAAAAAATTATGTGGTTGAATTTTTGCCCTTATATAAATTGGAAAAAATATTGGAACGCACCTATGACTAAAACAGTAAAACTAGTGTATGTCAAGTCTTGTGCATGTAAATGATATGTTAATACAATATACTAAAATTATACTCCCTTCGTTTTTAAATAAGTAACTTTTTCTATTGATATTATTTTTTTATAAGTTTAGCTATCAATATTTATCTATTGATATTTTTTTTTATAAGTTTAGCTATGAAATAATTTAATTTTTTAATAATTATATATATATATATATATATATTTATTGTGCTTTGTGATAACTTGTCATAAATTATAAATAATATTTTATTTTATTTATTTTTAAAATGAGATTTTCTCAAAATCAATAAAAAAATGTCCAAAACATTATGCATCAACTTAATTTAATCCATAGGTATGTATATATATAGATTTCGTAGATACCAATAATATCACTAGCTTTGAACTTCATTGTATTGCATATGTATCTACAATGGCGATAATAGAAAGTTATATATTATAAACGGTTTTTCTATTCTATGTCTTTAGGGCATAAGATAAGTAAATTAAAAAAAATTCCCTACCCAAAAAGCAAGCGAATCTAGGAATCTAATTTAAAAAAAAACTAAACTAATTAAAATTTAAAAACATTTTTAAATTTTAAATTAGTGCTATTATCCTATGCTTAAGGACATAGGATAGAAAAATCATATTATAAATTTAAAATCATGCCATATCAATTTTTTAATGAATAAAGGTACGTAATTAGGCAAGGATTTTCTTAAAAATAAAATAGGGAGTAACGCATAAAAATTTAAGAGAAATGAATAAAAAGTATCTATTTATTTATTAAATTAAGAGTTTTATTAATAAAAATTGTGAGTAGAAAAATTTAGCTTACAGTCCATTTGAATTTAATTTCTTGTTTCTCGCCGGTACGTAATACAGGACTTACTACAGATGTGCACACAAGATGGATCAGGGCTGCCAGGCAGTTAAACAGGTCGAGAGAGATGTTTCCGAACCAACCCTTTTCAGGGTCACGTACAACGGTAAACACATCTGTACCCCTCGCCCTCCCTCCTCTCCAGCTCAATCAGATTCTCTCAACCTCAGCCATGGCCTTGGTGTTGGAGGATCATCAGCAGTCATCGTCCTGGCCCCCGACCATGACTTATTCTCCCTACAACGTGTCCATAACAATTCCCAGATTGCCATCAACAGCGAGCACCTGCAGGAACAATACATCCTCTCCACCATCACCAACTCCAACAACAGCAATATCTACGAGCCCAACCTTGTCCCAGTGGAAGCATCCTCATCCTCGCTACATTCGTGTTTCACTTCTGACCATCAAGGTAATTAAAATATTATCTAGTTTTTATGGAAGACAGCCATGTATCCAGGCAGTTTCCCTCTCTTATTTTATTCATCAGGGTCGGGCTGGCCGGGCTTGGATTGAGCCTATGAGAATATTTTGGCCCATCATAACGGGTCGGGTTGGGCTTGAGCCAAGTCCAGTTTTTGGGCCAACTACCTTGTCCAAACCCGTCCACATGGACAAATCGGGTAGCTCATCGAACCGCCCTTTTGTTAAATTTTATTTTTATTTTATTATTTTTGCATTTGATCTCAGACTTTTCAATATTTGCTAAGTATCTAAAAAGTTTAAAATTTCATACAAAAGAAACATACAAAAGTTACACAACTTTGAAATCACACACCATAATTTTTTTTAGTGTAGGTTCATTTCAATGAATAAATCTTTAAAATAATTTATTTAATAGTATTGTATTCCTTAATGTATATCTGATTTGAATACTATTAGTCATTTTATATTAATAAAGTACTAATAGATATAGATATGTAAATTATGTATATAATCAATATATATAATATTTTAATACAATTATATATATATTATTTATATAGAATTGTATTAAAGTTGATGAAAGACGAATGAGGATGATTTCAAGAACCTGGTTCAGCTTAGCATAAATGATTGTCCGCGTTTATGTCTTATGTCCTCCATTGTCTTTCATCAATCAAGCATTTGGAAGTAAGGGGATGCCTGAAGCTAGAATCTCTATCGGAGACGAGACTTTCATATTCTTTAGAAGATCTTATAGTTGAAGAATGTCCAATGATCAAAAGAAAATGCTCACAACAGGGAGGAGAAGATTAGATAAAGATACAACATGTGTCGAACATTCGCATCTGTAATGCTAAATGCCCTCAAAAGAGGACAAGGGTGAAGAACTGGGCATGGGCGAGCAAGAGAGACCCGAACTGGATATGAGCTTCAACCAGATTGTGATTGAAGAGATGGAGAGGTGACGGGAAAGGATCTAAAGTTCTGTATCAATTTGATAATTAATGAGGTGGTCTTAGTTGTGATTTTGCCTTAGATTGTCATAAGCTCTGAATTTGTAAGGAAGAGATACAAATACAGTGGGCAATTGTTAATTTGTAGGGAAGAGGTCTTATTTTCTTCCTGTAATTCCAATCGATCTCGGCTTTACAGATTGAAAGCCAAGAACTGGGTAATCGATCGCATGCAAATCGAAACGAAAACGCAAACCAACACAAGATTTTTACGTTGGTCGGCCGGAGCCTACGTCCACGGAGCCTCAGCCGAATCGGCTTGAGATCTCAATCCACTAATCTGTAAAAAGTTTACATAACATGTTTCCCTAGATCCCAACTAAGGCAAATATAGGCAAGAACACACAGATCTAAACATGCATGCACAGGAGAAGCAAGAACGAAGCAAGTAAAGGAAGGGGACACCCTAGATCTGAAGAACGGAGTCAGATCGTTGCCGGAGTACACGAGAGAAGGAGATCTTCGCCTGGAATGTGGACAAAGGACCTTCTTCTTCTTCCTAAGACCGAAATCTAGAGTCTCTGATGAGATGCGCTCTAGATCGGACCACCGTGAGCTTCGCCGGAGCTGGGTTGTGAGGAAACCCTAGCTTTCTCGATCTCTCCGTCACCTACTCTCTCTCTGCTTGTTGTATTACCTGAAGAGCGAGATCCAGAAGTTAGGCAACCCTAGCCCTCGCTTCACTTATATAAAGGAGCTCATTAGTTGAAACGTTGCGTTGCAACAAGGGAGCGTCTTCAAAACTTAGAAGCTGGAAACGTCCACCAAGCTAAGGAGCTGGGCCAAGTGAATTGGACCGGGCAAAGGTTATGGGCTAAAGCCCAATACAAAAACGTGCATATATAACACATACTTATACATTATAACCCATGTAAGCATATGTTATATAACCCACACTTCTAACATATGTTAGTGTATATATATATATATATATATATATATATATATATAAAAGTATATATTATATGTATCATAAATGTGTATGCCTTAATCTACCATTTAGCTAAACCTAGGGCCATCCAATATTCCTAGATCTTAATGCTTTAGATTAGTTAGACATTACAATTTGCCCTCCTAATCGAAGCATTATACCTATTAAAAACACATTCTACTTCATAGTATATTTTTAATCTCAAGTGATTCAGTATCATCATCGACTCAAGTTACTTGTGAGCTAAGGTGGTTCTCCAAGATGGAGAAAATCCCTGCAAAACTCAAATTTGTTAGCAGGAACTACCTTTGTCCCGAAATCAGCTGGATTGATGTCGTCTTTTATCTTATTCACATCTAGTTCTTTAGTAGCAACCATGTTTCAAATAAAATGGAAGCGAACATCAATATGCTTAGTCCTCTCGTGGAACATGGGGTCTTTGAACAAGTACAATGCGCTTTGACTATCCGTATGGATTACGGGTTTAAATGGCTTCTTGAGGATTTCTTTTAGAATTCCTTTGAGCCATATAGCCTCTTTAGCAGCTTCAGTAGCAGCCATATACTCAGCTTCAGTTGAAGACAAGGCAACAACTGATTGTTGCTGAGATTTCCATGACACACAGTTGTCTGTCCATGTAAAGTAGTAGGCAGTAGTGGACTTGCGATTGTCTTTATTGCTAGCATAATCAGAGTCAACATAGCCATATAGTTTACCAACAGTTTCATGCAGGCCATAATGTAAACACAGATTTCTTGTACCAGCAATATAACGGAGCAAGTATTTCATAGCAGTCCAATGGTCAGGACCAGGATTGGACATGAAACGACTAAGCACAGAAATGGCAAAAGCAAGGTCTGGGCGGGTGCAAAGCATAGCATACATCACTGATCCTACAACAGCATCGTAGGGGACCCTAGCCATTTCTTTTATGTCTTTAGGCTTAGAGGGACATCTCTTTTTGGTAAGCTCTAGATTCCCTCCTATGGGTATGGATGTTGGTTTATAGGAAGTCATATGAAACCTTTCTAGAACCTTAAGAATATAGTCATCTTGGGATAACCAGATTTTCTTATTAGGTCGGTCTATAAAGATATTAACAATAAGGATCTTCTTGGCTTTCCCTAAATCTTTCATGTCAAAGTATTTCTTTAAGTCTTTCTTTACAGTGCTAATAGGAATCATAGAGTTGCACACAAGCAATATATCATCCACATACAGGAGCACATAAATCACAGACTGTTTAGAAATATGCTTGAAATATAGACATGAATCATAACTTCTTCTTATGAAACCTAACTTTCTAATTACAACATCAAATTTAAGATTCCATTGCCTAGAGGACTGCTTGAGTCCGTAGATGGATCTTTTAAGATGACAAACATGATCAGGGTATTTGGGGTTGGCAAACCATTTAGGTTGTTTCATATAGATGGTTTCATCAAGAGAACCATGCAAGAAAGCAGTCTTAACATCCATTTGCTCAAGCTCCCAATCAAACACAGCACAGATAGCAAGCATTAATCTCATAGTTTTGTACTGTATTTAACTACAGGAGAGAAAATGTCATTATAATATATGCCTTCTCTTTGGGAGAACCCTTTGGCTACAAGACGGGCTTTAAACCTAGGGGGTTCACTAGGGCTTAGACCTTCCTTTAGCTTAAAGACCCATTTAGAGTCAATATATAAGCCGTGTTTTGGGAGGTCTTGGAACCAATGTCTATGTTTTGTTTGTGTACATTGATTCCATTTCTTCCTTCATTGCAGCTAGCCACTCTTTGGCATAGCTATTCCTAATGGCAGATTCATACGAGCTAGGAGTAGTAGGATGCCTAGCACAATCAGCAGTTAAGAATACATATTCCACAATATATGATGTGTACTTCCTATTTGGTATGATAGTTCTAGGCTCCCTATCCCTAGTCCACTGATAATCATGCAAGGATGGTAATGTAGGAACATTAGAAGCATGCAAATCAGAAGTGAGGGAGGAGAAAACAGAGGACTCCCTTTGAGAGTCATTAGAATGACCATTTACATCACCGGAAATAGGAGAGGGAGGAGGAGAGGTAAGAGGAGAAACATCCTTTGGAGAGGCAGTGTGTGGCTCATCTTCTTCAGAATCTGCAGGGGCCATCTCATTTATTTCTTCCTTAACAGTTTTGTCTCCTTCTTCATGTCCCCCCGCTGATATGACAATCCTCCCATTTTCGTGCTCAAAATCTTCACCATCTGAGGAATCACTTTCATCCGAAATCGGCTCTTTGGTCTGCTCAATGGTACCTGTCAGCTCAGGATATGTTGTTAGTTCAGTTTTCAAAGGGAAAATATCTTCATTAAACTCACACTTCTTGTTGTTATCACTTTTTATAGACCAGGTTGCAAGAGTAGCACCCTGTAGCCCTTAACTCCCTCAGCATAGCCCAACAAAATGCCTTTCAAAGCCCTTGGTTGGAGCTTTCCCTCACTTACATGAGGGTAAGCTGCACAACCAAAGGGTTTCAAATAGGCTAAGCTAGGCTGCTTTCCTGTCCATTTGAATTGGGAAGTCTCAAAGTTAATAACACTAGAAGGAGATATGTGGATAAGATATGCAGCAGTTAAGACAGCTTCACCCCATAAAGAATTTTAAGACCAGAACTAATCAACATGCATCTAATTTACTTTTTTCAAGTAAAGTTCGATTCATCCTTTCAGTTGTTCCATTTTGTTGTGGAGTTCCAGGTACAGTCAAGTGTCTTTTTATCCCATGTAATTGGCAGTATTCATTAAACTATGTGTTACAAAACTCTAAGTCATTGTCAGTTTTGAAGCATTTAAGTTTGTGATTAAACTGACTCTCTACCATTACCTTCCACATGTTGAAGGTATCAAAGGCTCGATCCTTCGATTTCAGAAGACTTACCCAAACTTAATTTCCTTGAGTACTGATCAATGAAGCTAATAAAATATCTCATGCCTCCTGCAGTGGGGACTTGTGATGGTCCCCATAGGTCAGAATGCACATATTCTAGAGGATTATCAGCAACATAAGTAGAAACAGGAAATTTAAGCTTGGGAGATTAGCCTAACACACAATGCTCACATAATTTAATATCAACAGGTTTCTTCCCCCATGTAGGAGGGAAAACACAACAACATCCAATGTCAATGAATTCCAAGTTCCTCCCCTCATTCCACTTTGAAATTGTTAAGTCGATTTTGACCTAATTTTATGACCTTGTGAAGTAGTATCTGTATAGGGCTATGTTTGGCAAAAGGGGTAGCTGAAAGAGTAGTTGAAGCTGGTGAGTTATTTGTGTTAAATATATGTTAATAAGTTAGTATAGTATTTGGAAAAAGTAGATGTTGAAAACTTGTGAATATAAAATCATAAGCTCCGAAAAGGTAGGGTGAGTGTTGAAAAACTACGATTTCAAAAGCTAATTAAACTAAAATTTTATATTTATTTCATTATATAATATGAAAACCAAAAACTCTGAAAAGTTATTATTGTGTCAAAAAGAGTATGGCATTTATTTCAAACATCAAGATATGTCATTTGGTAAATGCTAATTTATAGGGTTCGTAAAGGAATAGGTGAAGTCGTGAAGAGTACTTATTGACTAACAATATGGAGCTAAATAGGTGATGCAGTGCAGCAGCTGCTAAATGTTATAATTGATTTATGTTTTGCTTTTTCCTTCCTTTCATTGTGATGCATGGTGAGCTGCATGGTAATTAATTCTGAGTGCATGTGTTTGATTTTGTTCTCAGTGCATTTGCATAATTTGATGGATGGTACGTAATTAATGCTCAGCTGCTAAAGGGTTTGATTTTGATCAAAGTGCATATATTGGATTGGTTGTAGCGGTTATAATCTAGCTTGATTAGGGAGGCGCTGTTTCTGTTAGCTCTGTTACGTGTTTGTGTGTTTTGCTTTTGCAGTACATAAATTCTCAGTGCATGTGTACGTTTTGTACCATCAAAATTCTCTACTTCACTTACTACTCTACTCCCTACGTCACTAAATTATTTTAACACTTATTTAATTTTTAAAATATAAAAAAATTACGTTCATATTCTACACATCTATTTTAATAGGTTTATAAGTTCTTATTTTGAAAAACTTATTTTGCAGTCATTCTGAAATTTTGAAACGATATAATAGATGTGTTATTTGATGAAGAATATCCCCAAGGAGGAGAATGGGAGGACGAGGAGGTAGATGGTGATTTTGGTGCGGTTCTTTATCAGCAATGTCGGTTGCCACCTGAAGTTTATGTTGATTCTCCTCTCTTAACCTCTGCTTCATTATGGTACGGCACGAATGTCAGGGTACGTACTTTTCTGCTAATTTTGTGTTATTCATACTTGATTGACCAATTAGTCCTGTGAACTTTGATTCAAAAATCGAACCGCCCAAGATATTGAATTAGAGAAGAGGAAGAAATGAAACGAGAAAAAGATGGGTCAAGAGGGAACTAAATCTTCCATTATGTGTACGTGTGACTGTGTGAGAGAGTTACACAAACCTAAACTGTTGTAGAATCCAATGGCTATTTATAAAGGGATTAGGGCTAATTAGGCTAGTAGTTATAAACTCTTTGTACCTAGTAAAGTGATTAGAGCTATAAACTCTTCAATTCTTAATTTGTATCTAGTAAAGTGACAATCAATCTTTGTACCTTTCATCATTTGACGATTCTTTTCTAGCTCTATTTGAATGCAGATAGTAAATTAAACTTTTGTGTTAGATAGTCTTAACCTTGATCAAATTCCATCGGAGAGCTTGAGAAGAACAAGGCAATAAACAGAGAGAAAGAGATCTGAGAGAAAGAGTTTGTTGTACTGAATCAGAGTTTAGCCTCCAATTACATATATTTACATGTACTAATTAATTACACGCATTGATCAGTTACTAAACATCTGTAAAATGAAAACAACACCCTCAATTAATCCCTCAATAATTATACAAACAATATATTATGCCCCATATATATTAATTAACCAGCATACACACATAATATGTCATCTGTCATCGATCAGATAGATCTCAAATTAATTAAGCCGTTGTAATAACACTTAGTTTCTTTGACTTGAAACTTATTGGAGATGGTAAGATAGTATAAAATTAACCAGACCTTCTAGTTGTCAAAATTAATCAAAGTATGCAGCTGCATTAGGAGAGTCACGCTCATTTAGAAGTTACAACAGTGCGATGATTAACATTCCAAGAAGATGCCTAGCTTGGAGATATGTTGCAAAGCAAAACATGAGAGGAATGTGGTCCGGGCTAACAACTAATTGAGCCTTTGTAAGAAAACACAGGGTGTCCGGCGTTGATCAAATAACCCTTAAAATGTTACCTAGATATATAATATAACTATAATATATTAACATATAATCCTATATGCATAGTTTTACAACGTAACTAGTCTGTAGCTCCACTTATATATATTATTTCGCCCTAATTGCAGGATGATCTTTATGGAGTACGTGGTATCACGTTGGAAATGATTCATTGTTTTTCCATTTTCTTCCTCATACCAGCTGACTATGAGTTTGAGGAGGACACCCTCATCCAGCTGTGGATGGCACAGGAATGTGTGAAGGATGAATATGTGGGACAAGAACATTTCAATTTCCTCTTAATTGGAAAATACTTGTTACACTCTGGAACCAACTTTGTGACCAGAAAGGCCAGATACCGAATAAACACATCGCAAATAGAGAACATTTTAGATCTCCCAAGAGACATGAATGGATGCTTCTATCTCAAGTGGGAGAATGAATCCCAGAGAAATGTCACCAACTCCGCTGCAATTCAACATGTTTCACTTCTGTACAATGACATTGATGCTGTATTTGAGACACTTGAGCAGTTCCCCGAGTTAAAAACTCTCCTCTTCCTCCACAACTACTCTCAATCGGTCACCCAAGTTCCAGATCATTTGTTTTTCAGTCTTCAAAAGTTACAAGCATTGGATTTGAGCTGTACACAAATAAAGAAGTTGTCCAATTTTGTCGGCAACTTGATTCACCTGCGCTTCCTGGACCTTTCATGGACTCTCATTGAGCGGTTGCCTGATACAATATGCTCCCTTGAACAACTTCAGACATTCAAACTGAGGGGCTGTTCCAAACTCCATGGATTACCTGCTCAGCTGAAAAGGCTTACCAAACTACGACACTTGGACGTTGATGTGCTCCGCCAATTAGCCACCATCCCTGCAGGAATAGGCGCTCTTGTAGACCTCCGAACCTTGTCAGCATTCATGGTTGGCACCGATGATGGATTCAAGATCCAAGAGCTGAAAGAATTGAACAGCCTCATAGGAGATTTTTGCATCGCCATGTTGGAAAATGTGTGCAATGCAGATGAGGCAAAGGAAGCAGCTCTGAACAATAAGCAATACCTTAACAAGTTAGAGCTGAGATGGACGGCATCTCAGCTATTGAGGACCAATAACAACTGCTATGACGTTCTTAAATGCCTTCAACCATGCTCAAGCTTGAAGGAGCTGCAGATATTTTGTTACGAAGGTTCGAAGTTTCCTAACTGGGTTGGTGATTCGAACTTTAATCAACTCGTCAGCATTACTTTCTTCAAGTGCGAAAATGTGTCAGAGCTCCCTCTAGTTGAGCAGTTACCACGCCTCAAGCATCTCGAGTTGGTTAAGATGAACGGAGTCAAGAAAATTGAGCGTCGAGGGGAGTCAGAGAAAGCTGCATTTTTCAGTTTGGAGAAGCTAGAAGTTGATGAAATGCAAAGCTTGAGATGTTGGAATTGGGTGAAAGAAAATGAGGATGATTTCAAGAACCTGATTGAGCTTAGCATAAATGATTGTCCACATTTATGCTATTTTCATGTCCTCCATTGCCTTTCTGCAATCAAGCATTTGGAAGTAAAGGGATGCCTGAAGCTAGAATCTCTATCGGAGACGAGACTTCCAGATTCTTTAGAAGATCTTATAGTTGAAGACTGTCCATTGATCAAAAGAAAATGCTCAGAACAGGGAGGAGAAGATTGGATAAAGATACAACATGTGTCAAACATTCGCATCTGCGAGGATGATGATGATGATGATGATGATGAATGCTAAATGCCCTCAAAAGAGGACAAGTGTGAAGAACTGTGCATGGGGGAGGAAGAGAGACCCAACCTGGATAAGAACTTCAACCAGATTGTGACTGAAGAGATGGAGATGTGATGGGAAATGATCCCAAATTGTGTATCAATTTGATAATTAATGAGGTGGTCTTAGTTGTGATTTTGCCTTAGATTTTCATAAGCTCTGAATTTGCAAGGAAGAGATACAAATAGAGTGGGCAATTGTTAATTTGTAGGGACGAGGTCTTATTTTCTTCCTAGACCAATGGGGGCTCACTCCGCCACCATAGCTAGGTAAGCATCGATAAGGTGTTTTAAAATCTCCTCAACTTGAACTCAATATCTCTAGCATTGAACTAGTATGTGTTTGGCAAATTAAAAAAAAAAAAAATTCGGAGGTGGAGTTTTTTAATTGAAGGTGGAGATTTTTTTTTAAAAATAATATTGTAAAAAAATTGAATGACGTTTGATAGTTATTAAAATATGTTTAAAATATGTTTTTGTGTTAAAAAAATAATATTATAAGTAACTCATGACATTGTATTACAGGAGTAAGGTTTAAAATATGTTTTTGTGTTAAAAAAAAAGAGGAAATTGGGTGGAATATACCTTTTTCTAGTTTTTTTTAAAGTAATTGTACTCTTTCAATTTTGCTGTAATTGTACTTTTTTTAAGATAGATATTACCTATTTACCCTCAAAATCAATTTTTACCTTTTTCAATTTTTATCCTTTTAAATCGAATTTGGATTGTGTTCCAATAGAGTTAGATCTTGCCCCCTCCTTCCCCAGCCCGGGCCCACCAACCTATTTTTTTTAAAAAAATTATTTTTTGTGAGGGGAAAAAGAACTCTACCATATAGAGTTTCCCCACCAACCTAAAAAAATTTTATTCTTTTTTTAAAAGGATTGGTGGATGAATATATTTTAACAAACCTTTTCCTTTTAAAAACTACCCGGTTAGATTAACGTGGGTGGATTGGTGGATGAAAGGATTATTATCAACGGAGAATTTTATAGAGTACCGCTTTAAGAATTTTCTAGGTTACATGTAACGTACATTATTCTTCAAATTATTTGATTAGAATCGTTTATCGATCAATTCTACCCTAAATTATTGTGTGCGAATGATTTTATTGTAACAATTTTTGTTTCTTTTTCCAGTTTGCAGCGTAGAGATGACCGAACAAGATGGCGAAGGGTCCATATCATCCCAGGTTCAACCACACAAGGAATCTCCAACATTGAGTTACTTACAAGAAATCACACTCCTTTAATACAATAATATTCATGTAATCAGTTCTTGTAATACAATGTCATGAGTTACTTATAAGAAATCACACTCCTGTAATACAATAATATTCATATAATCAATTCCTGTAATGAATGAAATCTTCTACCCATTACTATACCCACATTTGTCCTGTAGAGTTGTATTACAAGAAATCACTATAACCAGCTAAAGTAGCATATAATTCTTGTAATGAATGATTTACTATAATGAACGAATTCTTGTACACATTACTATAACCAACTACAAGAGCATACAATTATTGTAATAACATACAATTATTGTAATGAATGATTTTCTGTAATGACCGAATTCTGGTAAAGACAGGTATCAATTAAAGTAGCATACAATTATTGTAAAAATAGATAACAATTATTGTAACCTAAATTATTGTCTCTATCTAACAAGGAATAAAATATCTATAGGTAAGATATCTATTCCCCGAAGCTTGTATCTACCCTACATTTTCATTATTTGTGTCTGTATCGGGGCGCCTAACTCCCGTTGTTGAATTAGGGTTCTCAAATTAGAGTCTACTATACCATGGAAATTGCAATAACAACCACAAAAACAAATAAATCAAATTTATCAACCTTCAATGTCTTCACAATCACCATACTTCAAGGAAGATGCAATGGGACGAGCGTCGCTTAATTAAATAGAGGAATGGAAAAGAACGAGCGTTGATGGAATGAGACGAGCATCAATGGAATGAAAATTAATTAGAGATTCTACGATTAGTTGTTACAATCAAATCAAGGGCAAATCTGTCATAACAAAAACAAAATCTTCAATAGTACATTTAACAAAACAAAACTTGAAAAAGGTATAACTACCCAATTTGGCCTAAAAAAATAGTACAATTCCTGCATCATGACACATTTTTTTAAAACTAAAAGATTAATAATATATATAATATTATAAAATGTTAATAAAAAATCACAAAAAACTTTACCATAAATGTATTTTATATTTTTCTCAAAAAATTATTTTTTAAAAAATCTTCTTTAAAGTATAATACATAAACATAAATATTTTAAATCACTCAGTAATAATAATATCAATATCATTATAACATTGTTTACATGTCATATGTCATAATCAATAGTTATATTCAATGTTTTGAATTAAGCCCAATAATTAGTAATAAATTTGAGTTAAGCTCAATAGTTATATTAGATTGAATTTAATGTTTTTTTACAGAAGGCAAACATTGGGTGAGCGTTACTACAGGAGTAAAGCACCACCCTGATCATCCTGACGGATGATGTTACAAAGATCCCTATTAATAGGGAGATTCAAAATATTACATCAATCTCTACTTCTAGCTATATAGTCGGCCGCCTTATTCGCTTCTCTAAAGCAATGTCTGAATTCGATGTGGTCAAAACTTGATTTCAATCGTTCAATCATTTCCATCTGACACGTAATTTCCCAATTGATCTTGCTACTATCCTTTATTGTCAAGACCACATCCAAGTAATCCCCTTCAATAATGACTCTTTGTAAGTCTTTTGTTGAGGCTAGTTGCATATACTTGCATAGAAGGCAAAGACTTTGAAGAACCGATCTGTTACAAGTCTCCTGTTGAAAAATATCTATAACTCGTCCATCACTATCCCTAATAATCCCTCCCACCTGACATATACCAGTGGGTTTTAGTGAGCCATCCACATTAATTTTGTAGATAGCTCTAGGTGGTTGACACCATTTTGATTTTTTGCGTCTTTTCTTTGTGGTTCGGTTTTTTGTGTTATCACTTGTTATTGCTTGGTTCCAATCTCTAAGAATGACAATTATTTTTTGGACAGTGGATGACACTAGATCAAGTTTCTTTTTATTAAAGATTATATTATTTCTATTATTCCATACAGTTTGCCAAATGAAACAAAGTTCTTCGAATTGGGAAGTGTCATGTCTCATATGGATGATGTCTGCTAATGTTCATCTATATGATGTCTGCTAGTGTGATATATCTACCTATCAAGCTTAGGAAGTTCCTACCGACTATTTGTTCGTAATTAGAAATTACAGCTTTTGTGAATGGGCAGTTCATAAAGAGATGATTATTGTCTTCATTTGCATCGTTGCATAGACAGCAGTGTGAAGGAACTTTGTCTATGTCAGAAGACCATCAATTCCCACTTTTCAAAGAAAGTTTTTCATTATCGAGGGAATTTTTAATCTCCAAATCCAATTATAGTCATCTTTCCTTTATGGAATATTATTTGTTATCTCTCTTGTGGATTTCGTTGTAAACTTTCTATTTGGATTAAACTTCCAAATTAATTTATCCAGTGTGTTCCAATTCGGGATATGAATGCTTACTCACTTTTAAAGTGGGATCATGGTGGGCTTAAAAGTTGGCTAGGGATTGATCCAGAACCCAAGGGTTGTTCTAAACATTAACTGATTCTCCATTTTCAATAATCCAATGAAGTCCCTGATAAAAAATTCTCTTAGATGAAGAAGCCGTCCAAATTGCCACGAAGTATTATGAGTCGTTATTTCTCTCAGAGGTAGAAAATGAATGGTGTTGTACCCTATGGTTTTTAAACTTCATAATTATATCTTGATGTGCTAAAACACGATCCAATCTTTCGAAAGTGTTGTCGTTCCCATTACTATTTTTCCTCCATGTAAAAGGAGACCCATTGGAGGGTATTATGTGTAGGTTTAGCTCCTCCTTAACTTGTTTTAATCGTCAGAATATAGCAAAAGTTGGGTTGTTACCTCCGATCTTTTCCATGCCATTCTCAATATCATTTAGATAACTCATTAAGATGATGATTGGGAGCCTATGCCTATGGAAAATAGTAAGGATTTCATCCCAAAGTTGATTTTTTTCCTGTTCAACTGAGGGTGCATAAACAAAGCTAGAGTAAAGCTAAAGCACAATCATTGATAATCATTTTGATCATAAAGAACCTATCGTTTTGTTCTAATATGGTGGCATTGTCGAACACTTTGTGACATTTTGTTAGGATCCATACCCCCCCCCCCCCATTGTAACCTTTTGATTTAATACAGTAAGCCTTGTGAAAGCCAGCACTTCGAATGTGACATTCAAGAGGAGGATCCATGGATTTAGTCTCTGCCGGAGTAAGTGTTGTGAGCCTAATTTGCCATGTTTTATACTTACTTTTATATCGTTTTTTGCATGCATTTCATACATTTGGGCTAGAATAATACAGAATCTATGTAGTTTATGTTTATTTGCCAATTATGGAATCTACACCAGTTTCTGTTTAATTTCGCAGAAATCGAGGCAAATTACAGCAGTTCAGAGAAAGGAGGAAAAACTCGAAGTCAACTACAGAAAGTCTGAGGTCGAGGAGTAGCGGAACCAGGACAAATCAAGTCGGAAACGAGAAATCGAGTCGATAACACACTGGTCAATATCGAGTACTGCAAGTCGATATCGAGTGAAGTCATCCGATTTCCACCATAAAAGCCAAGAATCGAGCAAAGTTGAAGAAGTTGGTCGATATCGAGTACAGCAACTCGATATCGAGTAACCCATAATCGAGTGAAAATCCAGAAGTCGATTCGAGAAGCTGAAGAAGAAAGACGTTGGTCGATATCGAGCACGCTTAGTCGATATCGAGTAACATTGAGTCGATATTCATACTGGAGCCGAGATCGAGTCAGGAAGTGAAGACGGAAAAGTCACAGGTCGATATCGAGTGACCGAGGTCGATATCGACTGGACCAATAGTGGCCGATTTCGAGGGTATCCAAGTTCTAATCAAAGTTCTATCCAAAGTCCAATGGAGATATCCACAATATCAAATTCTATCAACTTCTATCAAGATCTATCAAGTCAAGAAGGATTTATCCACAACTAGTCCTAGTTCCTTTTAAGATTTATTTCTTTTATTTCCATGTTTTATCTTATGTTATTAGATAGATTTAGATATAGTTGTTCTATCCTAGAATAGCTATATAGAACACTATAAATAAGGCCTTAGGGGCTGAGTGTTATTCATTCAATT
Organism: Persicaria tinctoria; assembly: GCA_037127255.1. Lineage (NCBI taxonomy): Eukaryota > Viridiplantae > Streptophyta > Magnoliopsida > Caryophyllales > Polygonaceae > Persicaria > Persicaria tinctoria. Next base: position 40,136,411 of record JBANSL010000006.1, read on the forward strand.
CCAATTCAATTCTAGAGAATTGAATTGGAATAATAAAAGGGAAATAACTACTTGCATTAAAATAAACTGAAGCTTACAACCGATCGAAGCCAAATTGCTCTCGCTCTCCTACTCCTCTCGGCCTCCACTCTCTCTCTCTCTCTCTCTCTCTCTCTCTCTCTCTCTCTCTCTCTCTCTACTTGTGTTCTCTCTAGCTTGGAATGAAAAAAAAAACTAGCCCCATAGACTTTATTTATAGGCTTTAATCCTTGCTAGTCAAGGCAAGCAAATTCTATCTATTTCTAAAGATAAAACTTAATAAAAGGAACATTTATCTAAAAAGGAAAATATCTAAATCTTAATGTGGTGGATAAATCCTTCCTTCCGTAGATAGATCTTGATAGAATTGGATGAATCCGGCCTTGCTTCGTGTCCAAGTCTTCATCACGTGCTTGGATTGTCCCAACGGACTCGCGGCCCAAAAATAGTTTGGTCGACGTCGAGGAGACTCGTCGATCTCGGCTTCTCTTCGCAGCTCGGGTAGGGTTCCAGGTGTGGTCGACATCGAGGAAGTGTACTCGACGTCGAGGAGAGTTCTTGCTCTTCGAGGGCTGCTCTCTTCGTCGGACTCGAGTAGGGTTTCTGGTCGACGTCTAGGAAGTGTACTCGACGTCGAGTAGATGTGTCCACTCTCAGCATTCTGCTCTGTCCTTGAAACGCAGTTTCCCGAGTCCTCGTTCGTCGGATTGACACATATGAGTATGATTTGGAAAGTTCTTTTTGAGTGCTACAACTCTCATGAAGACATCAAAGCTTGATTCATAATGATGGATGTCGAAATATGGCCTTTTTCTCCAGTTGCACCATCTTTAGCTTCTTCATGAGTTTCCTTTAAGCTCCAAAGTGCGTCCGATTTCTGCGAAATATAACAAAAACTAGTGTAGACTCCATAATTTGGCAAATAAGCATAAACTACACAAAGTCACTATATTCCCAACCCATAATACATATGACGATAGAATAAGGAGCTGAAATAAGCATAAAAACATGGCACAAATCATGGACATCACTAATCATATGATTTATTTTAGGTTGTGCTAGTTAGCATGTAATATGTGCATATGTTTACTTTAGTGTGCATGTTTTGCCATCTATATTTTAGCATCAACTGATCTTGATTGAATGACAAAATTTTAATCTTTAAATACTTCCTCACAAGTATTACCAACAAGGGTCGAGTGGTGGTGATGAATTTAACTTATTCTCACCCTCTTTCCTTCTTTCCCCATTAATCTATGAGGCAGAAAACCTCAAAAGATTGTCCCCTAAAAAAAATCCTAAACCATGTTGATCGAGAGCGATAGTCATCACCATCGGATGCTCACCCAACATCGAAGAAAGGGACGATACGATTGTCAATGGAGGGCCAAATAACCAATCCTGAGGAGAGAGTACCTTTCAAGTACCCGAGAATGCGTTTGACAGCAGGCTAATAAGTTTTAGTAAGTGATTGCATAAACTGATAGTCTCGATTAACCACGTAGGACATCTCAGACCGAGTGATAATGGCATATTTTAAATCCCCAAAAATGCTCTTATATAGGTGGGGATTATGAAATAGATCACCATCATGCACCAGACGAGATCTCTTATGTACTTGTGTGCTAAGACAGTATTAGCGGAGGAAATCGAGTAGCAAAATAAATATCAAACATAAATCTCAAATCAACTCCCTGATCTCGCAAATAAAAAATGACAAGACTTCCTCCTGTTGTAGTGGAAGGGAATCAGGATCGTATCCACGAGGAAGCGTGTCAGCGCTCGCCTTTTAAGCTCCTAAATCCTCTCGAAGTCGACCAGAACACTCCTCAACGTCAAATAGAGTACTCGATATCGACTAGACATGTCGACTGGATCTGTAAAATAGAACAACAGAGAACGAAAATAAGCAGTTTCAAGTAGAGGACTCCTCGAACTCGGCCAGACTTCTCGACGTCGACCAGTGTTGCCGATCTCGAGTAGTTTCGTAGGGTAAAAACCGTAGCTTTGTGACAGAAATAAAACAGAAACGCACATCAATAATAAAAGGGAACTAAATTTCATTAAAACAAAACAAACTTTACAACTGATCGAAGCCAAATCCGCTCTCGCAAGACAAAACACCTCTCAACTCCAAGCTCTCTCGAAACTCTCTAAACTCGCTATCTATGTGTGTAAATTGGGATTGAAATTGAATTCCTAAGAACCATCCTCTAGGGTCTTATTTATAGTATTCAATCTTCACTATCCAAGGAAAGAATATTCTATCTATATCTAAAACTATCTATCTAAAGCTAAATGATAAAACTTGGAAATAAAACAAATAAATCTCTTAGGTTAGTAAGACTAAGGTGGATAAATATCTTCACTCTTGATATATCTTCACATGACATGATAGTTTTCCCACGTGACTTGGTGTAGAAGCAAGCCCAACAACTCGGATTGCCCTTGATTTCGACTCAGGATGACGCTGGGGAGTACTCGACATCGATTAAAGTGGCCGACGTCAAGTAGGTGTCTTCTCCTCCTCGGATTCTGATTGAGCTCAACTAGGATTCGAATACTCGATGTGTACTCGACATCGAGTAAAGTCCTCGACGTTGAGTAGATTTCTTCTACTTGAGTGGTTTCTGTGCTCGACTGATAAATTTCGACCATGCAGTACTCGCTATCAACTAGTCCGATCGAGTGCTATTTTCTTCTTCTTTGCTCGATGTTCTTTGATTCAGCTGCTACTCGACCTTGGACTTTCTGTATTCAACCTCGAGATATTCCATGATTTTCTTCCTTCTCCGAACTGCTGTAAATTGCCTTGATTTCTGTGAAATTAAACAAAAACTAGTGTAGACTCCATAATTTGGCAAATAACCATAAACTACACAGATTCTGTATAATTCTAACCCAATGATATGAAATGCATGCAAAAATTGATATAAAAGTTAGTGTAAAACATGGCAATTTAGGCTCACAACAGACAGCGTAATGGAATTGTGATATCGAGACATCTCAATGCCTAAGAAGTAGTGAAGATCACCAAGATCAAGCAAAGAGAATGGGTGATTGAGTAGTTGGACGAACTTGTCATTCTTCGTAGAATCAGAACATGTATGACCAGATCATCAACATAGACAAGAATATAGATGACAGAGCGAGCATGACGTCGGACAAACAATGAGGTGTCAGACTTGCAGACACAAAACTCATCGTGAATAACGAAGCATCATAGATTGGTAATCCAAACTCGTGGATCCTGGTTCAAGCCATATAAAGCCTTCCGAAGGAGATAAACATCATTAGGTCGAGCAAAATCAACAAACCCCATAGGTTGGGCCATATAAGCCTGTTCAGACAAATCATCATTCAAGAAGGCATTATTAATGTACACCATGACGAAGATCCCAAGAATTCATTAAAGCAAGAGATAGCATAATTCGGATAGTGATGGACTTGGTCACGAGACTGAATGTGTCAAAGTAATCTATACCTTCCTCTTGATTGAAGCCTTTGGCCACAAGCCTTGCTTTCTAGCGCTCAATGGTACCGTTAGCCTTGCGTTTGATCCTATACATCCACTTACAATCAACAATTTTATCTTGAGTAGGACGAGGTACAAGTGTTCATGTCCCATTACGTAAGAGTGTTGCAAACTCAACCTGATAACATGTTGCCATTTAGGTGATTTAGAAGCTTGAATAAAAGACGTGGGTTCATTATATGGATCAATAGAAGGGGGGAAATAATGCTTAGTGGTGGTCAGGGCTTTGGGCTTGAGGTCATTTGTGTTTGCACGGGTGATCATGTCATGGCGTGTGTTTTCCCAGAGTCACCCTCACCGCACCTGATGGGTAACAACTAAATTATGCTTACAAGCTGGATTTCCAAGCTACGAACAATGAAGCTAAGTACGAGGCTTTGGTTGTAGGCTTGGAGATAGCCTTAGTCCGAGGCGCAAGACAAGTTGTCGCCTACACAGATTCAGAAATTATGACGCAGCAAGTTACAGAAGAGTACAAATCAAGAACTGGTTTGATGCCCGATTACTTAAAGAAGGTTCAGGCTTTGAAGAGAGCGTTCATAGGGTTCAGTCTGATAACGGTACCTAGGGATGAAAATCTTCGGGCAGACGAGCTAGCCCGAGTAGGAGCAATCATGCCAACTGGAGTGGGATAAGAAGTCTTCTTTGAAAAAAGGAGCATTCGCAGGCTCATCCAAGAGGTATACCACGTCCAAACAAACGAGAAAGGGGACTGGAGAACCCCGCTCGCGGACTACCTAGGAAAGGGGACCCTTCCACCTGAAAAGGACGAGGCAAAGCAAGTCGACACAAAGGCCACTCGATTCACCATTAGAGATGGAAGGCTCTATAAAAGAGGATATTGTCTTCCAGATTTGTTATGTGTCTCGTCGGAGGAACGCATAACCATCGTGGAAGAATTACACGCGGGTGTTTGCGCTCATCACCAGGGATGGCGAGCGTTAACTGCAAAAGCCATGAGACTTGGTTACTATTGGCCCACAATGAAGCAGGATGTCCAAGCTTTCATCCAGAAATGTGACGCATGTCAACGATATGGAAATCTGAGGCATCAGTTCGCAGAGCCATTGAAAGGCATATTTGGGGCATGCCCTTTTCTGTATGGGGATTGGACATCTTGGGCCTTTTCCCAACAGCCCCAGGACAATTGAAATATGTGCTCGTCCTGGTGGACTGTTTCACTAAGTGGGTGGAAGCTGAATCCATGGGACTTATAACTGCGGAGAGAGTTAGAAGGTTTCTCTCGGAGAAAAAAATCATAAGTCCCTAAAGCGTTGGAGCTTGGCTCTGCATGGTCTCCGATCGTAGCATTGGTCTCTCGGAGAAAAAATATATAAGTCCCTAAAGCGCTGGAGCTTGGCTCCGCATCGGGCCTTCGATCGTAGCATTGGTATCTCGGAGAAAAAAATATATAAGTCCCTAAAGCGCTAGAGCTTGGCTCCGTGTTGGGCCTCCGATCGTAGCATTGGTTTCTCAGAGAAAAATATATAAGTCCCTAAAGCGATGGAGCTTGCCTCCGTGTCGAGCCTCCGATCGTAGCATTGTTCTCTCGGAGAAAAAACTCATATGTCCTTAAAGCGCCGGAGCTTGGCTCCGCGTCGAGCCTCCGATCATAGCATTGGTCTCTCGGAGAAAAAATTCATAAGTCCCTAAAGCGCTGGAGCTTGGCTCCGTGTTGGGCCTCCGATCGTAGCATTGGTCTCTCGGAGAAAATATGTAGGAAGGAATCGAAGGCTGCTAAGGAGAAGGAAATGAAGAGTTACTTGTGTGTGACAAGGAGCTAGTCGAGAGATCCCCCTCCAAGGATCGCAAGATCGAACCAGGTAAGGTGGCAAATGAGGTGTGTTCGGAAGTGGAAGTGGGCGGCTTAGGGGTTAACAGAGAGGCAGGTAACAACAACAAGGAAGGAGGCCGATGTGCCATGGTGATTTGCACGGAACGAGACTAAGAGAAGACTCCACAGGGCGAGGCTGACGAGTGAAGACGGCGAGCGAGTCTGAAGCAAGAAAGGAATCGAGAGAGTGAGGAAAGAAGAGGCAATGGCAAGCCGTGGGCTGGCTAGGGCTAGCCGGCGAGGCAGGTGGCGAGAAGAGAGGTTGAGAACTGAGAATGAAGAAACAAGAGTGACCATGGCTTAACCTAGACTACGACGCGAGTATGTAGGAAAAAAAATGAAAACGAAAGGCTTAAGGCTAGGAAAAAAAATTGTAAAAGGGAATGGGTTAGGGATTCGAACTCGGGTCCTCAGGGTCACGCCCAAACGGAAAAAGCCACGCTCCACCAATTGGGCAACCAGCGTTTGTGATCCTCTAGAACAATTATAATATTTCTATTATCACCAGATATTAATTTTTCAAAAAAAATTATCGTGTCGTGTCCGATACCCGACAAGGGGAAAGTGCCGATCCAAACACGACACGATTATTTTCGTGTTTTACCGTTTGGTATCAATATCGTTTCGTGCTTTTTTGTATAGTTTTGTTGCGGTTTCGTGTCGTGTCAACCGTGTCGTATATTTCTACACAGCCCTACATAATAGGGTCGGACCCCGTAGCAGTGAACAACAAATTCCCGATATTCTTGGTGTTTATGGGATCATTAGTGCTGTCAAAAGGGGTTTGGGGAGGGGAATCATCGTTGGACATGATGAATTTGGGGGCGGAACTGTGTTCATTTCAAGGAGGAAATGGATTAGGCTGATCCGCTGATACCATGTAAAACTTTTTGGGATTTTTGTGAAAAACTTGATGCTAATTTTATTGATTTCATATAGATTTTTACACATATTTTCCTTGCACTCCAAGGCTTGGATAGACCGAGATTACAAGATATGGATAGATACAGATAAGATTTCATGATGATATGATAAACGTTATGTCCGAGAACAAACTTATTCAATCATAGCAATACTTATTTTGATATCTTGTCGACGGACTTTATAAAATTTTATTATGGGATGGGTCCGACATATATACATACATATTACAAACATGCACTTGTTTTTTCATTCAAATCGAGGGTACCTGATACATAAAACTACTTGATCCTTATTGATGAAATTCAAGTATACTATGAAGGTACATTAATGTTGTATCCTGCGCCTTCTAGCATCTTTTCTTATTTGGAAGTAGTTTATGGATATATGGATCTTCACTCGCATACATATTACCTACCTGTATTTAGGAAAGGAAAACATGTTAATAATATGCATGATATATGAAAAGTGTTTTGAAGAACTTAAAAAAATTACAATATCGATTGAGTTTGAACATTGGGCAAAAATATGACAATGAGACCCATGTGTAGTTTTACGTGGTTTTATTTAGTGTTATTGATCGCATTTGAATTTTAATGATTTTATTTTTACATATATACGTTCTCTTATAATAAAATATACAAATATTAGACACTAATTCAACGCCACGAATTTGAATGAATTAAGATGTATTTCAAATTCACAGAAGATGATCGATAAAATATCGCCTTTTTACTTATTTGATATACCATTTTGAATTATTTATTTCAAGAACACTAGATGAATAACGCCAATGTTGCAATATTGGAATATTTAATAATGTGGTTTCCTTTTTCAAAATGAATCTATTGTCATTCATGAGAAAAAAAAAAGTTGAATTTGTATAATAGACATAAATAAATGTTAGTAAAAGAAGAAACTAACAAACCATAAATTGAAGAATTTGATCGATGGGGATGGAGAAGCGGGTTGAAATGATGGAACAATTAAGCTGCAGGGCAGATGAAGGTTCCGTGGATAGTAACGTCACATGAATAATAGAGGTTGCGAGCTCGTTTTGTGGTGTGGATATTACCTAAAAGTGTATTGTTTCTAATAGTAGAACACAAGGGGCCCGATGTTTGAGAAACCGGAGAATATTTTAGGACTTGACAACAAGCTTTAGAGGGAGACAGTATTCCCAGAGAGCTCACGCACAAGCCCACATTCGGGGTCGGTGGTGGCGGTGGTGGGGTCATGGGAGCTACAGGGTTAAGAATGGACGGTGTGGGGGGTAGTGATGGAGTTGTTTTGATTGGTGGTAGTGATGGAGGTGTTATGGGGTTAAGGATGGGTGGAAGGGTGGGTGGAGATGAGGGTGTTACAGGATTAGAAATTGGTGGCTGTGGTTGTGGAGTAGGCGGTGATTGTGGCGCCATTGGAGGAAATACGGGGTTAAAGATGGGGGGTTGGGGTTGCGGAGAAGGGGGTGGTCGTGGTGCCATTGGGGGCATTACGGGGTTAAGGATGGGTGGTTGAGGTAGCGAAGAAGGTGGTGGTTGTGGTGCTGTTGGTGGCATTACGGGGTTATGGATAGGGGGTTGGGGTTGCGGAGAAGGTGGTGGTTGTAGTGTCATTGGAGGCATTGCGGGGTTGAGGATAGGTGGTTGTGGTTGTGGAGAAGGTGGTGGTTGCGCCATTGGTGGCATTGTGGGGTTAAGGATGGGGGGTTGGGGTTGCGGAGAAGGGGGTGGTCGTGGTGCTATTGGGGGCATTACGGGGTTAAAGATGGGTGGTTGGGGTAGCGGAGAAGGTGGCGGTTGTGGTGCCATTGGTGGCATTACGGGGTTAAGGATGGGGGGTTGGGGGTGCGGAGAAGGCGGTGGTCGTGGTGCCATCGGAGGCATTGCAGGGTTTAGGATAGGTGGTTGTGGCTGTGGAGAAGGTGGTGGTTGTTGTGACATTGGTGGCATTGCGAGATTTAATATCGGGGGTTGGGGTTGCGGAGAAGGCGGTGGTATTGGAGGCATTGCGGGGATGAGGATAGGTGGTTGTGGTTGTGGAGAAGGTGGTGGTTGTTGCGCAATTGGTGGCATTGCGGGGTAAAGGATGGGGGGTTGGGGTTGCGGAGAAGGGGGTGGTCGTGGTGCTATTGAGGGCATTACGGGGTTAAGGATGGGTGGTTGGGGTAGCGGAGAAGGTGGTGGTTGTGGTGCCATTGGTGGCATTACAGGATTAAGGATGGGGGGTTGGGGTTGCAGAGATGGCGGTGGTCGTGGTGCCATCGGAGGCATTGAGGGGTTAAGGATAGGTGGTTGTGGTTGTGGAGAAGGTGGTGGTTGTTGTGCCATTGGTGGCATTGCGGGGTTTAATATCGGGGGTTGGGGTTGTGGAGAAGGCGGTGGTTGTGGTGTCATTGGAGGTATTGCGGGGTTGAGGATAGGGGGTTGTGGTTGTGGAGAAGGTGGTGGTTGTTGCGCCATTGGTGGCATTACGGGGTTAAGGATGGGGGGTTGGGGTTGCGGTGAAGGGGGTTGTCGCGGTGCTATTGGGGGCATTACGGGGTTAAGGATGGGTGGTTGGGGTAGCGGAGAAGGTGGTGGTCGTTGTGCCATTGGTGGCATTACGGGGTTAAGGAAGGGGGGTTGGGGTTGCGGAGAAGGTGGTGGTCGTGGTGCCATCGGAGGCATTGTGGGGTAGAGGATAGGTGGTTGTGGTTGTGGAGAAGGTGGTGGTTGTTGTGCCATTGGTGGCTTTGCGGGGTTTAATATCGGGGGTTGGGGTTGCGAAGAAGGCGGTGGTTGTGGTGCCATTGGAGGCATTGCGGGGTTGAGGATAGGTGGTTGTGGGTGTGGAGAAGATGGTGGTTGTTGCGCCATTGGTGGCATTGCGGGGTTAAGGATGGGGGGTTGGGGTTGTGGAGAAGGTGGTGGTCGTGGTGCCATCGGAGGCATCGTGGGGTTAAGGATAGGTGGTTGTGGTTGTGGTTGTGGAGAAGGTGGTGGTTGTTGTGCCGTTGGTGGCATTGCGGGGTTTAATATCGGGGGTTGGGGTTGTGGAGAAGGCGGTGGTTGTGGTGTCATTGGAGGCATTGCAGGGTTGAGGATAGGTGGTTGTGGTTGTGGAGAAGGTGGTGGTTGTTGCACCATTGGTGGCATTGCGGGGTTAAGGATGGGGGAGATTACGGGAACGGGTGGTTGGGGTTTCGGAGAAGGTGGCAGTGATTGTGGAGTTTGAGAAGGTGTCGGGCTCTTTGTAGGTGTAGTAGCTGGAGGCGGAGGTGGAGGAGGCGGTGGTAGTGAACCTCGGTGTGGAGGGGGAGGCGGTGGTGAGTGTCGGCGTGGAGGCGGTGGGGGGGGGGTGGGCGTTGGCGTGGAGATGGCGGAGGCGGTTGTGGGTGTCGGCGTGGAGGCGGTGGTGGGGGTGGGTGTCGGCGTGGAGGCGGTGGTGGGGGTGGGTGTCGGCGTGGAGATGGCGGAGGCGGTGGTGGGTGTCGGCGTGGAGGCGGTGGTGGGGGTGGGTGTCGGCGTGGAGATGGCGGAGGCGGTGGTGGGTGTCGGCGTGGAGGCGGTGGTGGGGTTGGGCGTTGGCGTGGAGGTGGAGGAGGCTGTGATGAGTGTTGGCGTGGAGGTGGTGGTGGGGGTGGGCGTTGGCGTGGAGGTGGAGGTGGAGAGTACTTCTTTAGGTTTGCTTGAGAGAAGGGCAGGAGAGTAAGACATGATAATAATAAGAAGAATGCTAATGGGAACGAGATGAAAGCCATAATTATTTGAATTATGGCTATCCAGTTAGTTACTTGGCTTGTAGATTTAGAGTGGGTGCCAATTCAAGCGTATTGCATTGAGTATTTATAGCTAAATTTCCATTCATAACATCAATAGCTAAAAGGTCTAGCTAGCTATGCATAAACTTCACTTTGTTTGAAACCCAACTTTAACTATTTTAGGGTGACAATTAACATATATCTATATATACATAACTAAAATCGAGATATATTATCTTATGTAGTGGTGCATAGTTGATTCCAATGGAAAAAAATTCTATCACGAAAATTATTAAATTAATATATTGTTTTAATTTATAAAAAAGTTATCATAAGTCACAATCTATCCTTATATATTAGTTAATTGAAAAAAAAAATTAAAATTATTTCATAGTCATACTTGTCAAGACTATGAATAGGTAAATACTTGATAGGTGTTATTTTATTTATATAGATTACTTTGGAGTTGAAATAATTATTTATATCAAAATTAATAATTTATTAGATGTTATTTTATTTATGTCGGTATTATTTTTGGTAAAATTAATTATTTATTTTATATTTTCACACTTTGATCATTATAAATTGAATATAGATAATAGATGTTATTTTATTTATGTCGGTATTATTGTAATTCAGATTATTTATTGTCATATTTTTAATAGATTTTTTAATATAGATAATAGATTTGTTTTAAATATTGTATTAATATATTATCGTATACGGGATGGAATATACTATTGTGTGTGAATCGAGAGACAAATCTATAGGTGGACTGATGTCTAGTACAACATACCTCATTTTAAAAAATAATAGAAGAATAGTAGCACTCGTCTTTGTTATTGGCAAAGTTGGCATTGAGGTTTGAGGGAAGGCAAAGAGAACTTAGAGTAGCGGGCCAATCTGGCATGTCGGTCCGCTTGGGTCAATTATCTTACCCCATCCTGCATATTTTATATAGGACGGGTTGGGCAGGCCGGACGGGTTAGTCCATATCTCCTCAGGTCTACTACTACTCCGTTTTTTTTTTCCTCTTACCATTCGTCTTAATTCAATTTTTTTTTTTTTTTTTTGTTTAAACAATTGGTGATATTTTTTCCAAATATGTAGATGATAACCTCTAATTCTCCTTTTATTATTATTAGATGATGAATTTATCTCCTTTAATTATATATGGTACTTAAATTTTTATTGGTAATTTCAATATGAATAAAAGAGGAAAAAATAAAAGTATATGAAAAACCTACCCACTTTTTCCGATCACTAAAACAGTAAAACATACTCCGTATATAGGATAGGAAGATATTCCCTAATTATCTATTTGAAGAATCAGAACATTAATTATCTGCATATTGAGAATATTGACGACCTATAGATATGAATACAAAATGAGTATAGCAACTTAAATCGTATATCTAGCCATTCATAGGTACTCGACTTAAATTTAAACTCAAAGGTACGTACGTACATACCCATACCGTCTTAATTAATTTTATATTCTTTATAAACCCCACTAATGCTTGTGGGATATCACATAAATAATAACACCGGCCTTCCTATTATTATTATTTTTTTTTTATTATTATTATTTTTTATTATTATTTGTTTTAATTTGCATATTTCTCAATGTTTTCGTTAATTAATATACGGAGTTAGTAAATTATGGCAACGACCAATAAAGTAAACTGAATGTTTTCGTTAATTATACGTATGTAAATTATTATGGCGACGACCAATAAAGTAAACTGAAATTAAAGATAATTGTACCTTACAAAGAGAAAAGAAAAATCTACTGTAAAACCGATTTGTTATTCGTACGGTGTAAATTTGTCAAATGCATGGTTGTAAGTTAACTGGTTTTCGATGTTGGCAAGTTTTTTTTAGCCTGGAAAAAAAAATTCGCACGAAAAATTGGTGTCGAAAAAATAACTGTCAATTTTTCCGACACCAATCTAAAATGGAATAGATTACTTCATGGGTTGTACAAAAATTAAATTTATTGGATTCCATTTTCCAACAAGAATTCCAGGTAGTGGCGAAACTAAAAAGATTTTTTTTTTTAAAAATATTGAAAAAAAACATTAAAATTGTGAGCATGACTCGCGGTTGGCAAATGAGTGGAGAGCAAGAAATGCCTCTTAGCAGCATCAAATTTCTCACTCGAGCCCATCAGAAATTGCATCATCTTACTCTCATTCACATAAACTTCAATCTGCACATTTAGATTGCACTTGCATTTACCACATCTGCGACGAATAGGAGTGGTAAGACTAGACAATTGTTGCTAATATCCTTCAGTTTCGTGAAATAGTACGTCAGACACACTCACATTTGCTTACTCACGGTTTTGAATCTTTTTTTTTATTTGGAAAATCATAGGACTATTTTTTTGTTCATAGCTCTCATCCAAATCATCCCGCGTTTCCTTAGCCATATCATACTCATCAAGAGTAGCATAAATCTCTTTAGACACGGAGTTTAATAGTCAGAAGCATACCATATCATTGCACATGTGCCACTGAGTGGGATTTTCTAGAGTTTCAAGCACAAATCCATCGACAAGGCCTAGTTTATTCTTTACGGGTAGAGCGCGCTTTCATCACAGATTTCTTCCATCGTCGATAATTTTCAACAACAAGTTGAATTGGACTAAGAATCATACCGGAGTTATCGGACAAATGGATGAACAACGGATTTTATAGAGATTAACGTTTTTACTGGGTTTTTTTTAATTAAGATAATGTGGGGTCCATACCAAATCAACACCCATCTTCCAAACGACCAAATGGGAGCTCATACCGACATCGAGCAACGGAGTCTCCCACATTTCCACCCTCACTCCGGAGAAGGTGGAGGTCCCTCGCCTTGCCGCTATCAAAGTCCGACTCGGGTCGATGACTGGGGGTCGTGTGCACGGGCGCACATGCGCTAGTAGCCTAGCACACAAGCCGAGTGGGGTTCCATTCTAAAACCAATTGGCAATAGAAAGAGTAGCCCACTAGCTCATACTAGGGCTTGTTTATGTTCAACTTTCGATGTGGGACACTTTTGGTCTCATTCACATTTCAACAGCCGCACCTCTCATGGCCACCCTCGCTCGGATTTGAGGTCGGAGCCACCCAGATCTAGAGAAGTTGGAGGTCCATCGCTTGGATTCGAGATGCGGTACGTACCGGAGCCGGACTAGCGATATTTAGATTCAGCCCGGTACCAGCGACAACATCAGTTCTGCTCGTTGGCGGGAGCGCTTCTCGTCGAAAGGTGCAAATCCCACTTCTTCGAATGGGTTTGGTAATTCAAAACACTTCTAGATGATTTGAATTAGGATTGTATTCGTCAAATTCATTGATATTTAGCGCGTGTTCGGTAGTGTATTATAGGGTATTCCATTAGATTAAGGGGATTGTGTGGAAAAGAAAATCCCCTCAAACTGGTGTTCGGTTGTGTATGTGAGGAGATCTGGGATGGGGATTGTGAGTATTCGAGTAGATGAAAATCAGGCGAAAATGCAATCTCCCCCCCCCCCCAAGATTATTGCGTATTCTTGCGGATTGTATTCCAAAATTCACACATATGCGCTCATTCCCCTCATTTCACTTTCGTTCTCAGATCTGGAAGAGTGCGGATCCACCCTTGAAGAGGAAACCCCATCACCATCGTCGACGACTGCAAGGTAAGATCTCCCTACCCACGCTCTCTCCGGTTGCGGTGTGTGTCGTGGCGAATGCGGTGGCCGGGAGGAGGTGTGGCGGCGGCGAACCCTTTCTCGAGAGAGGGTTTTCCGGCCGGAATGGGCGTTGTTCGTCCCCATTGCAATGGGGACGGCGGTCGGAGGCCACACACCCACCACTCCGCTACGGTTCCTTCGGCCAACGTCCTCGCCGACGACCCGAAGCCGAGGGCGGAACCCTAGGTTAGATAATCCCCTAATTTGGGGATTCTCCACAGTGCAGCGGCAAGGGCGACGGTGATTAGCCACCCTCCGAGGTGCAGCTCTGCCTTTGCCGGCTGCTCCTACGCGGCTGACCCACCTGGGTACGTGAGTAGGCACCCAGTCCTCGTCTGTTTCGAAGCCCCAATTGTTGGGAGGAAACCTTTTGGAAATTTCGTTTTTAGTTTTGTTGAATGTGTATGCCTGAATGTGTGTAAATGAATGTTTGCCTTGTTACTAGCCTGAAATTGGTAATTGATGGGGATGAGTTTCACAGCATGCGTGTCCATGAGGATTTGAATGTTTGTTTCCCTTCTACTGACATGAATGTGAGTGTGGGTTTGGCTGAGTTTCGATCGAATGAGTTATATTCATTGAGGGTGAAAGAGTGATGTACTGTCTGTTTGCCTTGTAGTTCCTTCAAATTGGTAATGGACTTTTCTGATTTTGATCGAACGAAATTGATTCCATGTCTGTGTGTGTCAATGAGTGCCATTGAATGTTTGCCTTGTGCTTAGGTAACAATGGGTTTGTCTGTTGATGACTTCGATCGAATTACTTTGATTCAATGACTATCAATGAGTGTGATTCAATCATTGTCAATTGGATTTGTTGCAGTCATACGTGTTGCAGTGTAATATTTGTATCGGTCGTATATGTCGCTCTCTAAACCGCTGCCATCCCGCCTGCAGGTACAATCATGTCATCATCAGGTAGCTGGCCAAGTGGATGCCCTGAGAAGTACCCCTGGATTGGGGGCGAAGAGAGGATACCGCCTTGGTATGAACAGGTAATGTTTGTCGTATACATTGCCATCCTATGTTGAAAGAATGCACTAATATGTGTTCACACCTAATTAATCGATTCTCGTGGTTGTAATCAGGAGATGCAAGACTATGCCGAGGCCAGCTCGAGTCGTCAAGTATCCGGAGACGAGAACATGCCACCACTTCTGGAGATGGTTGCTGAAAATGATGCGCCTCTTGATGTTCCTATGAACGAGGTGCTTCAGGAAATTCCAGCAGCTCATGAGGATCCGAGGGTAGAGGAGCTTGAGGAAATGGCAATGGAACTCACTGCCCGCCTCTTCGTGGTCGAGGGGAATGCACAGAGCACTGCTCGAGACCTGGAGCGTGTCAATGCGCTGAACGAGGAGCTGGCTGACCGCGTAGTCTCCCTCTCCACCCACGCCACAGAGCTTTGGACTGAAGCAGTAGCTACTAGGGAGATGGTGGAGTCTCTGACCATCTGCTTCCTGGCGATGACGTTTGTCGCATTGGTGGCCATTGGCAGGCACTAGGGAGGCCCTTCGGCGTCGTTCGGCATTTTGTGAACCCTTGTTGTTGCACAAACAATGGGATTGTTAGGCCTATTATGTTGTTATCTTTTGTAATCTACTGTAGGACAAGTAGCACATGCAGGTGACTCGCACACACCCCTACAATATCGGTTTTTTGGGTTTCATTAGGGGTGTGGGTAATGTTCGGGAAGCAAGATGTGAAGTACGCAGACATTACGGTGATTGTAAGAAGGCACGTCACCGGGTGCCCCATTTTGTGTATGATCATGTAGGTGAAGTCTAATATGATGGTTAATGTTCGGTAAGCAAGACTCGCACACACCCATTGTTGCGTTTGATCACGTATAGGAAGTTAGGAACACCTATGCCAACCAAATACCCCTAACATATGCATACTCCATAAGGATGGCAGCAGTACGTCAACGACGTTACATAATACAACCCCTACGACGATTGTCATACCAAACAAAACCGGCCTAGTGCATACATCACAACATCCATTGTTTCAAAAAGTGCACCACCTTGTCGTCCGTCGGCAACTGCAACAAGACGTGTACTGTGTTGCCTGTTGTACTACCAACCGCTCATGTTGCAATCGCAGCCGGACTAGCAATTGGGACTGGGTTCCAAAATAGTACATATGTACTAGTAGATTACCCGGTCCTACGAGCCTACTTACCTTCGGAGCCGCCTATCAGCCCATATCTGTCTTGCTATATCGTCCCGAAGACCTTGCATCCCAGCTGCCTGAAACTCCTCGTCGTCGCTAGAGCTGTTAAGGAGCTCGTCCTCTGAGTCTTCGTCCTCCTCGATTCCATGTGTTGCCATCTCCTCCTCCAAGGGCTCCAAGTAGGGGCCTGAATTCTCCACTACTTCCGCCGACGGATCCGGTGGTGATCGACGAATGAAGTTGTGTAGGGTGAACGTGGCCAAAATGATGTCCACTTGCTTCGCAGCCGGATACTTATGCATGGGTTTCGTTATCTTCCACTGTCCCTTGTAGATGCCGAACGACCTTTCCACGGCTCCTCGCAACGACGAGTGCCTTTGGTTGAAAGCTTCCTTCTCGTTGTCCGCAGGTTCGTCCACAAACGATGCTCGGTGGTACTTTGTCTTCGAGTACGGGATCATGTACCCCTCTCTCTCCGGGTATCCTTTGTCGCACAAGTAGTAACGACCCGGAGGAGGGTGGGGGAAGTTCATGCTCGGGTTACTTAGAGCGTGTTCTAGGACGCGCGCGTCATGGGCACTTTCCTCCCACCCGGCCGAAATGAAGGTGAAGTTGAGGTCAAAGTCGCAGACGGCGAGGACATTGAAGGTCGTAATGCCTTTGCGTCCCCGGTAAGGGAGCAGATCCTCCCGCGGGATGCATCCCTCTATGTGGGTCCCATCGAGAGCTCCGATGCATCCCTATGGACATTGATTACTGAAGTCAGAATGACTGGCAAAAGCAGACACCACACGACGGTAAACATTTGGGTACCTTGAAGTATCGGCTATATCGAATGTCATTCCGGATAGGATCGGGAACCTCTGCGAAGGTTGGGTCAACGGGCTTGATTACGTCACGCACGAGGCCGTGCCATCCATTGTGTCTGCCAACCAGAGCATCCAATACATCACTTATGGCTTCGCTGATGGTTGAGGTCGATCTCTGGAATCGCTCGCAGCTGTCCCTAAGCGAAGCACCCCAAGCCATCGTGTTCACGAAAATCCCGACCTTCTCCATAACGCTCATGTTGTGGGAGCCGCGCAAGCCGTAACGGTCAGACAGAGTGGAGCATAACGACCTGAATACGTGCTTCGGCATACGGAATACTTGCACACATCGGAGGTCTGTTGGATGCGCAAGTATGTCCTCAATCCAGCTCTCCCCCGTGTACTCGGAGGTGTAACATGGGACCTTGTGCACGTACTTGTATTAGTGACGTGCGCGCTTTATCGTCCCCACAACAAGGAGAAATTGTCCTATGACTGCGCGCATGTGCCTACGCTTCCTCTTCCTCTTCTCGGTCTCCTCGTCGGAACCTTCCTCGGATCTTTCATCCGACATGACGCCTGCAGGACAATGAACAGAGGCTCAAGTGTATAACACCTAATAAGCCAGACACGTATTCGAAGTAGTCATCAGAACACATACGCATATACAACAGGAAATGATATGTTATGATAGTACGCAAACATGTCCGATCAAAGCAAACCATAGATGTCGGTGTGCAACAACAAAAACAAACAACAGCAGATGAATGTAATAGTCTACAAGCAAGTATCGATAACAAACTGGAGGGAACAGTACGCAGCAGGGTTAATGAAAGGGTTGGTTCAGTGTCAGATGTCCTCATCGCCGCCACTCTTACGAAAGTGATACTTCAGCCAGGCAAGTCTCATTGCGTTGCTACATGTGCACGCGAGAAACATCCTTGCCCTTTCGGGGATGATAAGAGTGTCCATGGCAAAGCACAACAAGGCGCTCTCGTCTTCGATGAACCCTTCAGCAACAAGTTCGTCGAGAACCTTCATCACCTCCGCCTCACGACTGAGGGGTGTCTTCGACGCCTCTGACTCACCCCTAACCCAATTGAGAATCTCAGCGCTTGTTTCCCCAACCATTTCCATGTGCGTGTCGAAAGCCTCTTCTCCAGCCGAACGTCTTCCACTTCGTCTCTTAACAGATGACGTCCCCGTCGACCCTGAAGGGCGCTTTCCAGGCCTTGGTGGTAAGCTACGACTGATAGGGTTAGTAGCAGGAGGTGCCTGAACGGGAGGGGTAGGGAAGGAGTTGCTAGTCCCTCGTACCATGTCCGGGAACCGGTTGAGGTCGAAATCGTCGATGTTGTCGGCATCAACCCCAAGGTCGACCTTGGGAGGGGGGGGTGTCTCCACTGTCCTCTGAGTCCCACCTCCAACGTTTGTTGTAGTGGACATCGGCACTGCGCTGTCAACGGGGTCCATGGAGGGGGAAACACAGTGTTGTCCGGTCGCAACTGTCCCCCCATATATTTGGTCCCATGCCTCTTCAAGGTCCGGGGGCACGCACTTCTTCCTCAGTTTTCGAAAGTCTTCCTTCTCCTGGCACATCATTCATGCATTGGAATTAGGACATTGAAATGGACATGATAATGTAACTTCGTACATCGTTGTGATCACAGCAAGTAAGTGACAGAGTAGAGTAATGGATGATACCTGACATTTCCGCTCCCACCATTCGTCAGTCGCGTTTATGCAGCCTCGTTCAAAGTCCCAGCCTAATCCTGTCTCCCCGTGCTTCAACTCTTTCCAATTCCTCCATCTCTCCTTCATATTAGCGTGTTTGTTCTTCAGCGTATTGCCGCCACATTTCTGCCCCGTAGCTTCCTCGAATTGAGTGGTGAGCACCACCCAACTCAATCCCTGGTCCCGACCATATTTTCTTTGATACGCAATCACCAGGTCAAGGAATATTTTGAACAGGGTAGGTGTCCAAGTGAAAGGTTTGTCCTTGTTAACCTTGGTTTGTTTCTCCTTCTCCATATAAGGGTTCTTGCTACTCGATGCCATACAATCTGTCGGGGACAATCGATATCCCGAGGGACAGTCGAATCGGTAACACACAAGAACGAAATTATGGAACCAATACATCAGGAATAGTGATCGACTAATGAGGATCAACCAAGGCAACAAACAAATTCATACCGACAATGCCATACAAACACCCGATTTCGATTTTGCCCCAAATTCACACCTAGGGTTTTATAACTGCCGAATGTTCAATTTGCCCCAATTTCGAAATCTAGGGTTGCAGATCTTACCACATAACACAAACAAATCAAACAAATCTAAAGGTCCTAGATGCGGAAACTGTAACCAAACCCTACAAAACGGAAAAGGTGGCCGGATCGCACATACCTTTTGCCGGCGGTTTTCCCGATTGAGTTGTAGAGGACCTCGCGGCTTCGTCCCACCAACAGATGACGACCTCTTTCTTGCCGGTGACGAGGAGTGGGTAGTCTCGGCCCGGCAGTGGTGTTGAAATCAGCGCCTCTTGCCTTCGCAGGGTCGGTGCTTCGTGGCTTCCTCTTCGCGTCGCCTGATGGAGCTCTCCAAATTCGATACTGCTTCACAGAGGAGGAAGCTCACCCAATTTGTGGAGGGGCATGGGACGGGGGTATATTTGTCATTTCCTTTGTTTCAAATACAATACAATCTTCAACCCACCAAACACCTTTTCTAGATTTCCGTCAAATAAAATCTCCATCTACACAATCTCAATAATCTACAAAATTTAATATCCATCTACCTTCATCTTCTTACATCTACAAAAATCCCCTTAATCTACATAAAATTAATCTACCGCCAAACACGCGCTTAGATTGGAGGTTTGGCAAACCCATTCAAAACACTTCTAGATGGTCTAAATATATTATTAATTGATTCATTCATATTTAAATTGGAGGTTTATATTCGACAAATTCAAAAGACTTTGAATGGGTGTGATTAATCGATATTTAGATTCATTGATATATTTAGATTTATGATTTATTAATTAATTGATTCATGAATTTATCGAATATTCGGCAAATTCAGAGGAATTATTCATTGATAATCATTAATTGTTCATATATATGGGGAAATTAGATATAGGTTTCTTAAAATTCAAGCTCATGAATTTCTCGACTATTCGGCAAGTTCAGAGTCACTATTCGTTGATAATTATAAATTATTCATATGTATAAGGGCAATTACATGCAGTCTTGTTTCAAACTCTGTCTAAAACTGTTTATGAATTGATCGACTATTCGACAAATTCAGAGTCACTATTCATTGATAATAAGAAATTATTCATATCCACGTGGGGAATTAGATGCGGTAAATCAATAATTACATTTATATATACTTTCAACCTAGCGAATAATTATTATCAACTTAGCGAATAATTACTACTCGTATTAATCTAGCGAATAGTTGCAAAATTGACCAACCCTTTTGCTATTATTTAAACGATAACTCCTCTTTACACACGAATAATAACGATAAGTTAACGAATAATTACTATTAATTTAGCGAATAATTGACCAACCCTTTTGCTTTTATCTAAACGATAGCTCCTCTTTACACACGAATAATAACGATAAGTTAGCGAATAATTACTATTAACTTAGCGAATAATTGTAAAATTGACCAACCCTTTTGCTATTATCTAAACGATAACTCCTCTTGACACACGAATAATAACTATAAGTGAGCGAAGAATTAATATCACCTTATCGAATAGTTCAAATAGTGCACCACAAAAAAAAAACAATATTATCCCATCAAAAAAACGTTAAGTCACAAAGGGAAAGCAAAATCTGGAAGTTCAGAGTCATTATTCGTTGATAATATGGAATTATTCGGTAATTTGTTCGTCATTATTCATCGAACACACAGTGCAACCAAAATCTCCTCCTCCCTAGAAAAAAAAAATGTTATCTCTTTAAATAAAAAGGAAAATTATCAATTAATCTCACACATCCATTTCTAATCAATTAATGGTCCAGATCTGTTAACATTTAATACCATAAGAGGTGTGAGGTGTGCACACTTCACCAAACCTCTATATATATATATATATATATATATATATATATATATATATATATATATATATATATATATATATATATATATATATATATATATATATATATATATTCTCACGTTTTTAACTTAAGTTTTTCTCGAAACTATTTTAGTATATTTTTTTAAGAAAATTCAAATATTATTTTTAAAAAATTGTTAAAATTATAAGCACTATAGTAAAATATTATTATTCAAATACTATTATAGTGCGTATGAGTTTTAACTTTAGGCCGCCCGGTTTAAATATTCAAACAAAATATATATAACTATAGTGCGTATAATTTTAACAAATAAAAAACATTATAAAAGGTGTTAATTAGTGAATATGTATATGTCAAAAAAATATTTAATCCAAATTGATGTTTTTTTGTAATATATCTAAAATTTGTATCATTTGAAACTAATTGTTCATTGTAGTAAACATAATACACAAAAAAAAATGCTTTTATTTTTTTGGTGAAAACGCACAATTATTTTTTGGAAAAGAGTGATGCGAAAAAAAAAAACTAAAATATGCATCGTTTTCGTCTAAATGTGTTATCCCTGTGATCAACATATGATTTATTTAAAAAAAAAAATGATGCACATTTTTACTAAAATGATGTCAAAATATATACTCCGTATACCTTAAATATCACATTATCGATCCTTACGACCTTACTTGAAAGGCGTATATAGTACACGAACGTTGAATATGATTGGTAATTAATTGTTGATGAAATTCTTAGCGGAGAAAAAAAATTTCGAGTAGACCATATCTTATTTGAAAGTCATAGAGAGAGAGATACTTATTAATTACACTACTTAGGTGCCTCACTTTATTTATACTACTAATAAACTGCAATTAGTTGATAGTAAAAATGCATATATATGGGTGCGTTGTGGTGGAAATCAAAATTATCGTAAAAATTGTGATGAGTGATTTGATTGGATGATGAAGAGACATGCGCCCACTCCCCTTTGATACATGCGCGAGGTATCCGCTAGCTGGGGAAAAATAAATAACCTGGAATGGTGGGCATATTGAGAGTCGAGCGGATACTTCTCAAGAGTTAACACACACCTCCTACCGCCTGAGCAAGGAAATTGTTCTTGATTTTTTTGCACCATATTTTTCTTTATCCCTAACAGGGTAGGTTTTTAATACGTCTCATATTCAATCTACTTTTAATATAGGGCAATTTGCTACTCTAACCCTAAAACCCGGGCCCCTTTGCACTCCTTACCCTTGAATTGGTAAATAAAGAGCGGTCATCCGGGGTTCGAACTGAAAACCTATGGGTACTACCCATAATTCCTTTTCAGTGAGTCATTCCAAAATGGTTTTTGCACCCCTCACCCACTATCCACACAAATTACAAAACCTAACCCTCCCCTCACAAAATATCTCATTACCTCACATGCTGCATTCGGAGGAGAGAGAGAGAGGCAACAGGGGCATTTATTGTCCATCACTATCACCCATCCAAAACCCTTTCTCTCTCTGCCTCTCTCCATTGAAGAGCTTATTTATTCTTTGATTTCTCTGTCATCTATCTCTCTTCCTTCGAGGGTGACGGGATCTCCATGGAAGCTCGAATTCGGCTTGCACCGCTTTGGTGCCTTCATCCTTTACCTTCATTCTGGTGGCATTTCCAGGTCAATTCAAGGCGAGTGGATTGAAGCCGAATTTGGAGTAAAGGAGGTGGAATCGAAGTGGAGGAGCCCTTGTAGAGACTTGGTGAACCGCTTTTTTTTTTTTTTAGTGATGAATGAACAATATATCAACTTTCCACTCTATGGTTTCTTAATGGACACCCCTTGGTAGTCTTCTAGACATCCAATGATTTTCTACTGGACACCCTATGGTTGTTCCCATCTTGCGTGTTGTTCAATATTTTCTTGGTTCTAGTGTCGTCACCCCCCCTAAGCCTAGGCGGTAAAAAGAGAAAGGGGAACCAGTGCATTAAATGAGGAGAGAGAGAGTGTGTGTGTGTGTGTGTGTTTTTTTTATGTGAGGATTGGGAGAGGGAGAGAGAGAGAGAGAGAGAGAGAGAGAGAGGAGTGAAAAAGCAACAGTAAAGTCGTAGAGGAAAGAAGTGTGTGCGGACGATAGGGTCGGGTCGGGTTTGGGTTCGGTTAGTCGGGTTTCGGTTCATTCGGGTTTCGGGTAATGTCTAATAATTTGGTCAATCGGTTGGGTCGGGTTCGGGTTTCGGTTGTATCGGGTTTCGGTTGTCTCGGATTTTCATTATTTCAATATTCATTTAAAATTTTTTACTAGATTGTAGCTTAAAGCTCGGGTTATTTCGGGTTTCGGTTATAACGGGTTCGGGTCTTAATGGGTTTTGGGTTAATCGGGTTCAGTTCATTCGGATTTCGGGTCCAAAATGGACGGGTTGTGTCGGTGTTCATAATAATCGGTTTCGAGTCGACCGGGTCGGATTTTCGGGTTCGGGTCGGGTTTTGCTAGCTCTAGAAAAATGGCATACTGTCATGTCAAAACTATCAGCTGTCATGTCAAAAGTAACACCTTCCATGTAGATATCTACATACTGGCATGTAAGGGTCTTGATAACTAGGGGCAACTGATATCGGCGATATCCTAGGGTACATGCCAAGTTTAACTGCTTCAACTTTGTTTGCCCTCTCGTCCAACTCAAACTCCAACTACTCAGTTATCCCTAACTGGTCAGTAGTTCAATATAACTAATCACCTTCACGTTGTAACTGGACATGTGTTCTATTTTCCTCGCCAACTTTGGGTCTATGCACTTTGTCATTCTTATCACCTGTTGAGTGGGGATCCAACACTAGGTGATCTTCCTACGTGACAGGGGGCCCATTGGCGAACGGCCTGCAACCCTGCTTCTTCGTCTTTACATATGTCAATGGAAAACGGCCTCCATGTCTTCTCCCGTTGTCCGTTGTTCCATTACACATAGGGAAAGATTGCCAATGTTACAAATTTGAGGGAGACATCTCTCACATAACCTTTATCGAAAGCAAACTTGCCCATTTTCTATCTATAGTCGATGGTGAATCTATTTCTCCGATAATTCTTGCCCAGGCGATTCCAATATGTGGCATGTCGTTTTGCTTTGGGTGTCCAGTTAAAACTAACTGCTTACACGTTAACCTATAAATAAACCCCCACACACTTGCTTCTTCTTTGATGGTTTTTATCTGAAACTTAATATTTAATTCAAATTATATTAATGCTCCCTACTGTCACTCTTCCCTCTCTCTGTCTTATCCTCACTAATCTCTCCCTCCCTCTCATCTGCAACTCTACTTTTCTTTTTCACTCCTCTGCAACTCTACTTTTCTTTTTCACTCATCTCTCTCTCTCTCCTATCCTCTCTCACTGGCTCTCTCATCTGCAGACTTTCCCTTGCTTTTTCCCTCATCCTTCTCTCTCTCCCCTTTTGTTTCCGTCTCCTACAATCTCTCTTTCTAACTTTAAATTTGTGCTACTACTCCATATTCAAATTGTTTTCAGATTTTGAATTTGTGGGACCCCCATGTTATTAATTTTTCCATTTATTTTTAACGTAGATGAAGCAAATGTGGGTCCATTTTGATTTTTTTTTGTAATTTTGCAAATAATTTTTTCTGAATTTTGATGGATTTTTTTCTACTTTTTTTAATATATTACATATTTGTGAAAATTAAATAATTTTAATTTTGGATGATTTGTTGTTGGGGCTCATCTGATTTCCCGGATATGATTTCGCTGTTTTGAAAAAATGGCCAATTCTACTTAATATTGTTCCACATTCTACCAAATAATGTTATATTTTCTTTTTCCGTTCAGTTCAGATGAAAACTTGCTAATTCTACGAAATAATTTGTAACATTCTACCGAATAATGTTTTGTTAATTTCAATTCCCTAAACAATACTTACAATTTATACGAATAATGCTTCAAATTTCACCGAATAATGTTCCAAATATCACCCAATAATATTTAGTTGGGTAGTTATACTCATGCGATGAAGTTTTTTATATTGTTTGTCAAACCAAAATCTCCATTACTAGCGAATAATGAATCATATTTCATCGAATAATTAACCAAATCATTACCATTAGTAACTGAAATTCGACACATACATCTGAATAATTAACGAATAATATTCGAGATACCCCCGCCCCCACCCCCTCACCATTGAACATCTCTTTCCTTCAAATCGATTCAGTTATCCCTCCTTGCATCGACCGGATAGCACCACTGGGCAGCCTTCGTCGACCTTGATTTGGGCACAAATCGCCATCATCATCGACCCTCCTTAGAATCAAAGCCAAGAAGCAGAAGGACAAGAATCACCCGCCTTCGCAGCCGACCACTAGATCTATGCAGGAAGACGTAACAACACCACGCCGTCAACCACTGGATTTGGGCAGCCTTCGCCCGCCTACGCCGCCGACCGCTGGATTTGGGCAACCTAATTTTGAAGTTCAATCCAGTATACTCCCTCATCCAAATCAAATTGAAACCAAATAGAGAACAACAGATATGTGTTGTAGTTCAGGGATTTTACCAAAACGACGCTCGAATAGAGTAGCATCTCCGGCTGCTCCTGAGCGCAGAATTTGGCAATGTCACAAACCGAACAGAGTAGCATCTTTGGCTATGTTGCGAAGTTATTGAATTCGGCATCAGATAGGTTTTCGTCGTACAGGGTGAGGATGATTTGTAGATTGGGGCATGAATTGCAGATTTTGGGGACTGGCGAGGCGGTTGTGAAGGCCATGTAGGGGTTGGAGTCGTCGGTCTGCCTAGCAATTTCACCGGTGGTGTTGGGAGGATTCATGGTGGTGACGATGGCGCCGAGGAAGATGACGGAGAGGTAAATGACTGGGACGAAGATGGAGTTCAAGGAGAGAATAAGGATGATAGTCACACTCTGTTTGGCTTATGGGGATTTTAGGGGAAGGAAAGGGTGGGAAATTGAAGAGGGGAAAGGAAGGGAAGGGAAGGGGGATGAATTTCACTTTCCCACCAAATTCCACCCTTTTGGTGGGTTGTGAAATCACATCGAATTGAGCAGTTACTCAAATTTCAAATTACGTTCCCTTCCTTTAAATTGTTCACCCAAACACATAATTTATTTTCCCTTCACTTCTCATCCTAAAAATCCCACCAAATCCCTCCATCCAAACAGGGTGTCAGGTTCTTCAGCACCCCACATCACCGTTTAGGGTTTTTATTCTTTCACACGCGCTTTACGTTCAACCAAGTGAGATTGAGTTTAATTTTCCACATTTTTTTAAAAATCACCCATGACACATGACATCATCATGTCCCTCCATTTAATATAAATCAAAGGTCCAGATCTATGTACAAGGTACACCCTAAGGCTTGTGTCCCTCCATCATGTCCCTCCATTTAATGAATGGATGTGATGAAAGGGTGTAAATTGAGAATATACACGCAGATCACCAAATCTCTCTTCATCAATACATTAACCTACAAAGTTAATTATTTTCTCTCACCAAAATTTATCAATTTTAAAATCTCTATGGGTTTAGAAGGAAAAAATTTATAATCTTTTTCACCTTATGAGTATGACCGACCATTTTACGCTGTGCATGTAGTTTAATGCATAAACCCTTTATAGAATAATTCTTTTACTAATTCTGAATGTTTAGGTTATAAGTTATGAATATTTTGTTAAAAACATATGAATATTTCACATATTTGCATGAATATTTCAAGTTATATTTCTATTGATTATTACTATTTAATTTTTGTTAATATTCATCGTTAACAAACTAAATATTCATGGTGAACTATAGCATCATGTTTGGGGTTAAATATGAAATATAAATATTCATATTTAACGACTTAAATATTCATAGTTAAAAACATAAATATTCATAATTAATGGCATAAATATTCAGAGTTAATAATAAAAATATTCATTAACAAACGACTTAAATATTCATAGTTAAAGACATAAATATTCATAATTAATGGCATAAATATTCAGAGTTAATAATAAAAATATTCACAATTAATGACTTAAATATTTCTATTTAATTAAAAAATAATATATTTATACCAAATTAATCAAAATAAAGACCGGGAGGAGCAATTTGTGATATTGCACCTTACCAAACAATAAATGGGAGATGGATGTAACCGCTACATTGCAATGAAATTTAAGGATTAAAATATTTCTTTCCTTTTAAAGATGTAATTCAATGAAATCTGATTATACAAATACTGTGCACCTACTTCTTAATCCCAATCGGTACGTTCATTTGCATCTCATCTAACGATTCATATTACGTTTCACTGTAATTTTCGTTTCATTAGAACTCTCGCCTATATATATATATTAAAAAGCAATTGTTATAGGTTCAAGATTTTTTATAATTATGGATTCGATGTTTTTTAATAATAATGGCTCAAAAAATTTTTTTTTTGTGTACATTTATATTTAATAAATGTGAGTTCAAGATTTTAGCAATAGATATAATTATTGCTTAAAGATTTTGTAATTGTGGGTTCCAATTTTTTTGTAATTAATGTCTTGCATTTCATGTTGGTTTATTAAGTAGGTTCAAGTTTTTTTCATGGTGTATTGCCTTCATTTAAAGCATGTTCAAGATTTTTAAATCTTGAAACCATAATTATATATAGCCCTAAAGTGACATCTTGCTGCCTTACCTTTCATGTTGGTCTATTGAGTAGATTCGAGTTTTTTTTATGGTGTATTGCCTCCATTTAACGTAAGTTCAAGAATTTTAAATCTTGAACCATAGTTATATCGAGCAAAATTCCACCTGAAAAGCAATTTTAGTTGTATTACATACCAATCAATGAAGAAATATAGGTTATGCACTTGACAAAATATGCTCCACATATAAACTAAAATAGAAATCATACATAAACTACCAAGTTCAACATTTCTCAGTTTCTGATTAGGCTTTGGACAACAACATGACAAGCCACCCCAACAAGGAAGATGTCCTCGTCCACGAAGAAGTAAGGAGAGTGCAGGGGTTTGTCGGCCAACTCTCTCCGTTGCAGGTCCACCATCTTCTGAATGTGACCCTCATGCATACCCTATCCCTTGTCAACATGAAATAAGGGTGAAGAGACTTTGGAAATGACCACAATTCAATAATAAAGGTACGTGTGCACTTTCCCTTCGTTTCAAATTGCCACCAACAAATCGCTTAGAACCTCCAATCCTGGCAGGAAAATTTACAGATGTTGGAAGGTGTGGATATCAATCCCTGCAAGTATCAGACCGTACACAGATTGTACCCCACATGCGCTTGCTACTTTACTTCAGTGATGAGTGTGATGTCTACCCAGATGTTTCTTCTCCTCTTCTCCCTATCCAAGACTTCAATAATGATGGGATGACTACAAATCAAGGGTTATATAGGCATGCTCTTTCTTAGATTCACAATTGACGCGTACCTGTTGTGGAGGGAAATCAAGTATGCAAATATAAAACTATATGAAAGCAAACCAACTTCCTATCCAAGCAAATAAAATACAAGAAACCCTATCGTTGTAGTGGTAGGGTATTCAGGATCGTATCCACGAGGAAGCGTGTCAGCGCTCGCCTTTCTCATTCCAAGATGCTCTCGAAATCGACCAGAAGAGTACTCGATGTCGAGTAGAGTACTCGATATCAACTACACTATCGACCTAACCTGCAAATCTGCACAACAGAAGACAAAAGTACTCGACGTCGAGTAAAAGGTACTCGATGTTGACCACTCAGTTACTCGATATCGACCAACAGAAGTCGATGTCGAGTGTCAGTGTAGAATAAAAACGTAACATTTGTGAAATAAAAACAACGAAAGTAAACACGAAATTTGTGGATTGAATTCAATAAACTAAAAGCTTTTAGAATCGGGGTTTCAACACCACAACGGTAACCATATAAAAAAAATGCTAAAGGTATAAAAGATCATGCATTTTCATCAAATAACTTTTGTCATTAACAATTAGGAAGATAGAGGCTTTCGCATAAACCCTATTCGTTACTAACCCTTTTTCATATAATTAATCCAAGTTTGCATTAAGATCACTTTCGCTTCAATAACACAAATAAGGATCACCTTCTAGTGTCGCAAAAGAATCATGTAATTAGGGATAGAAGATGAAATCGCAATAAAAGTTGTACCTTTGATGCATTACCTTACATGGCTACCATCGGGCTCACCCCGACCCTAGAAGTTGGGTGACTACTCGCTCTTCATCATCAAAACACAAATCAATAACGTAAAAGAACTAACTTGCATTGAATTGAAACAAAGCTTACAACCGAACAAAGCCAATTCCGCTCTCGCCTCCTTCACCTTACTCGGCCAAAACTCCAAATAAAACTCTAAATTGCCTAACTAGTGTTTGCTCAATTGCTTGAGAATAGAAGGCCTAAGACCCAACCCCTAGGACTTTATTTATAGTGCTCAAGTCCTTGGTAGTCAATGTGAGAACAATTCTATCTATATCTATATATAACTATCTCTTTCCTAAGATATAACTTTGATAGATAAATCAAATAAAACAATTAAAATTCCCTAAAGTAAATAGGAGAATTACTAAAGTAGATAAATCAGCCTTCAACTTGATAGATATCTCATGACTTCACTTGTAAGCAACCTCAATCACTTGGATTCCACTTGATTTCGACTCGGACTGGCGCCAGGGTGTACTCGACATCGAGTAAATTACTCGACGTCGAGTAGAATTCTTCTGTTCCTCGGATTGTGCTCGATCTCGGCTAGGATTTGCACTCGACATGTACTCGACATCGAGTAAAGTACTCGACATCGACTAGATCTATGCTTCTCGAGTGGTGATGTGCTCGACTGGTGCCCGAAGAGATGATTTCAACTAGGTAGTACTCGACATTGACCAGTATGGTTGACGTCGACTAGTCCTGTGGAGTAGCTTCTTCCTTGTTTTCTCCTCGATGTGTTCTGGCTTAGCTTCTATTTGTTTTTGGACTTTCTGTAGTTGACCTCGAGCTCTTCCATGATTTTCCTCTTTCTCCGAATTGCTTGTAAAAATGTCTCGATTTCTGCAAAATTAAACATAAGCTAGTGTGATCTCCATAATTGGCAAATAAGCATAAACTGCATAGATTCTGTATAATTCTAACCCCATGATATGAAATGCATGCAGAAATCGATATAAAAGTTTATGCAAAACATGACAAAATAGGCGCACGTCAGTACCTCACCTCTCTCTAGCTCTTCCTCATAGTCACTCCCTCTCCTCTTTTTTCTATCTTTACTAATTAAACTCATTAGGAGTTGAGTTTTTTTTTTAGGAGGTGGATATTATTTTGTGTATTATGGAGGTGTGGGAGGTGGAGATTTTTTTTTAAATAACATTGTAAAAAAGATGAATGATGTTTGTTGGTTACAAGGCTTGAAAGTTGTATTTATGGTAAAATGTATAGAATGTCCTCATCATCATCATCTTTCCCCTCATCGTCATCTCTCTCATTCTCTAACCTGTGGTTGTCCATTAGCCTGATTTCCAACTCCAAAAAACAAAGAACTCCAATTTCGCCTGAATTTGGTTGTCCTCTTGCCCATCACCCTATAATTTGTACAATTAGTAATAATTAAACAAAACAAAAACCTAATTATTGTTGCAACTGAGGCTTCCATGAGCTTTGATTGTAGCAAGATGATAGCCACCGCCACAGTTCCGGGGATGACCCACTGGTAGATCCCTATTCACTTTGCCTACTTCTTCAACAGTTCCGAGTTCAACTAGGTCTTGTAGGGTTTAGCTGGATCTCGCCTGGTTCAACTGGATCTCTTCGTCTACCGCCACTGAGCTCGAGTCCCATATCATATATGGACTGAATGGCGGAGGGCGACGGAAGAAAGAAGATCAAAGGGCGAGGGAAAAAAGAAGAGAAAATGTTGATCTGGAAAATAACCTCCTGAAGTTTGGGGTCCTAATGTGTCATTTCCATGAAAAATAAGCCCCAGCTTCACCTCCCACATCTCATGAGAAAACTCTCAACAAACAAGCAACACACTAATTACTTTTTTTTTTTACCTCCTAAATCCCTCAAACCCCCCGCCTTCGTGTACTACCAAACACATACTTAGACTAACCCCAACAGATTCTCCATATTGAGTTTTTGGAGAATATTAAGATTGGTTTTGGTCTAACAACTTCCCCATTATATTCTCCAAAATAGATAATAAAGAGAAAAAATAGAGATTATTCCCTAAATTTGGAGAAAATTCTATATATTTTGGAGTAAACTCTATAATGAAAAAACGGTTGGAATTTAACCAAAAAATTCCAGAATATGTGATATATGGAGAATTTTTTAGGGATACTCTTATCCAAATCTCCCAAAATTTTGACCATATTGAGGGAGTGTCCCCCAAGTGGGGCAAATTGGGGTTTTGTCCACCTAAAATTTTCTGGACAAAATTACCCCCTAATCTCAGATCTCCATCGCCGTTTCAGCACCAAAAGTAAAACTCGATCTGTTGGAAGGACCCGACATTACCACCACAGATCTGTTGGAAGGACCATTCTCGTTCCTCTTCCCGCTCTTTCCCTCTTCTTTCGAAATCGGCAGCCCAGATCTGCTCCCTCTGTCAATGGCGAATTCGTTTGCAAATCCGTTCTCCCTCCGACAAGGCGTTGGCATCAGGCGACCACCGCCTCAGTAACTGCCGCCCTGTCACGACGCTCCACGAGATCCCCGGATCTGGCGGCGGAGAGCTCGGAGGCGACCAGATCTGGACGGTTATTGCCGGAGGGGAGCACGGAGGAGGACACGGGATCTGGACGGGCCTCTTTTGCTAAAATTGTCTGGCAAGCGGCGACGGATCCGAACCTCGCTGAGTATCCTCTCGATCGACGAAGGATCCCGTCCCTGATTGCATTGCAGATATCGCCGAGTATCCTCTCGACCGACGGATTCGCAATGCACAACTTGTTGTTATTCAGCAACAGGATCCGAAACTCCTCTTGATAGGCGGCGAAGGCCTCGAGGAGGTGCCGGAGCCACGTGAGGGAGAGAAATTTGTCCGAGGACGAAGAGAGAGCGAGGAGGCGGTGCGCGACTTCATTCTGGAAGGCGCCGGATCTGCTCACCGCTTCCGGCCTCGCTTCCGGCAGATCCATCGGCGCTAGTGGTGCAGTGGTGGCCATCAGTCGGAGGCCACCGCAAGACGCCAGTCCTACTGACCTTCTTTGTTCTCGATCGGCCTCTTCCATGGCCGGTTTCCGAATGGCTTCCAAACATATCTCAAATCTGTCCCATGGCTCCCAGGCAGATCTCACTGATTTCTACATCTCTTCCATGGTCAGTTTCCGCATCTCTTCCATTGTTTGTTTCCGCATCTCACCGATCTCCGAACTCCAGTCCGCATCTCATATCCAGGTACATATTAGGTTTTCAAATCTGAATTTGTGTTTCTCTATTCGATTAGCAATCTGAATTTGCGTTGAATCTCCTCCAATCTCACAATTTGAGATCGACTAGGCTTCCGATGCTTTTGAATCTCCTCCAATTTGTGTTGAACATCAGGTAGGTTGAGCTCCTTAGCTCGGTTGTCAAGATCAATGAACAATTTGTGCTGAACTACTTGCGCAGTTTGTTTGATGAGTTATAGAAGTTGATTATGATTGTGATGCATCTTTTACTATGTTCATCATGCCTTTCTTGTTGCAACTCAAGTACTGATTATAGTCATAATTCATTGAATGCAATTGTTCTGTGGATGTGATTTTCCATCTTCAATCGTAGAATGTACTATTGTTATATTCTGTGGTATTTCTGCTGATTATGTGCATCTTCCATATTTCCATACATTCAAGGGACCGGCTAAACTTTTTGTAATGTTTTACATAGTTTGGGTTTGGGTTTTAGCATCAGCAACGTTGGTGAAATCGGGGTTTCAGCATCAGCAACGTTGCTGAAATCGGGGTTTCAGCATCAACAACTTCAGCAACTTCGGTTTCAGCAATGTGATCACAGTGGCTCACACGATACCAACTATCATGGACTGCTTCATTGAGTAAATAATGCTTGATGGTGTAAATGATGAAGAGGAGCATGTTCACTTGCTTGGCAATTTGTTGCAAACAATGGACGTGGTGAGTTTGTTTATTATGTTAACAACGTACACGTTGATGAAACCAGAGTTTCAGTACCAACAAAGTTGATGAAACCGGGGTTTTGGCATCAACAACGTTGTTGAAACCATAAACAACGTTGCTGAAACCCCGGTTTCAGCAGCAACAACAATGCTGAAATCGGGGTTTAACAACAACGTTGTGGAAGGAAATTTGGAGTTAAACTTGTGAGAGGAATATTTTTACTCTTTTGGTGAGGACTCTTAGTTTGATCATCCTTTTTGCTGAAATTGTTGTTGCTGAACTTGCTTTAAAACTAGAATTTGCTGAAATTGTTGTTGCTGAACTTGCTTTAAATCTTCTTTAAAAGCCTCTTAGCTCAATGGTAGAGCGATGTGCTATGCGCAAATACGTGGGTTTGAATCCCGCATATGCTAAATTTTATATCTCGTAACATGGTTTCAGCAACAATTTCAGCATCAACAACGTTGCTGAAATCGGGGTTTCAACATCAACAACGTTGCTGAAATCGGGGTTTCAACAACTCCGGTTTCGACAACATGAAAAAAAAAACAGTAACGCGAAAAAAAAAACAGTGACGCGAAAAAAAACTGCTGAAACAGAGGGTGACACATGAGTTTCAACAACTTTATTTTTTGGGTGAACATGTTGCTAATATGGAGAGAGTGATGGACATCTTCTTAATAAAGCCCAAAAATTTGGACATTAGTAAGAGCACCCACACCCCTATACACTTGTGGTGTACTATGACAAAAAAATAACAAAATAAAAAAGGAAAAGTGAAGTACACAATAAAAAAGAACTAGCAGGAGTACATGCACTTAGGGAGGACTTGGCTGACAATGTGGCAAAGGAACCAATACAAGAATGCCACGTGGACTGGGTAGGAGTTTGATTACGGGATGGGGCAAAAGGCATGCAAATATATTTGTGGAAGATATTTAATTTGGCACATTAAAACATACATGTGAAAGTGAAATAATTTTTTTTAAATCAATTTTTAACATGTTAAAATTACTTTAAATAAATTATAAATAATATATTTAAATAGGCTTTAATTTTATCTATTCATAGACATCCATTTTGCATATCTTTATTAATTATAAAAAATATATTTAAATAGGCTTTAATTATAAAAAAATATATTATATTAAAATATTAATATTCTTCTACTATAAAATTATTTTATACAATAAAATTAAATTAATAGATGTAATATGTCGGATAATAACGCATGTATTAAATGATGAAAAAGTTGATGTAGGTCCCGTAAGTGGAGTGCAGGGATGTGAGTGAAATTGATAAAAACTTGAAGGGGTGTACTTGTGCTGACGTGGCACGAAAAATATAGGTTAAGTACAAGAGCAAGTGTACGGGGGTGTGCATGCCCTAAGAGCATGAACAATAGAGGGACTTGAGGCCCTTAATATCTGGACCCTTAACTTACTTTTTCTCTGCCACATCAGCTTAAGGGCCCCGTTCCAACTTTTAATTATTTGCACCCACATTCGAGGGCCCGAACCTCGGCCCTTAACTTACTTTTTACTATTTACCTTTTTCAATTATTCAATCATTATTATTATCATTATAATAATAATAATAATAATAATAATAAATATTATTGTTGTTGTTATTATTATTATTTTATTAGTTTTTTATGTGTTAAAAATAATAGTATATGAGCATTGTTGGGGTAAATTTTTTTTCAAAAATAATATATGCAAAATGGGTGTCTATGGATAGATAAAATTAATTCACACTTAAATATAATTTTTATTTTTATTTTTAATTACAGAATATGACGAAAATTGTATTTATAAATTATGATTTTAAACTTGGACATGTGTTATCACATAATTGAGCCACTTGTCACATAGTGGAGAGATACATTTCACAAATTGGGTTGATGGATGTTGCAGCATTTTTCCTCGGAGAGAGTGCATTGGAGCCCAAATTCCCGGACTCCATTTTAAGGGCTCCATTTCCGGGCCCCTAAATCTTTCTCTTTTTTTCTTCTTTTTTTTTGTTGATTTGGCAAGCTCTAAGGGCCTCTTGGCCCTCTATTGTTCATGCTCTAATCACCTCAATTTTTATTCCGCCAAACACACGCTAAGGCAAATTTTTTTTTAAAAAAAATATTTTACGGGGCGGGTACAGTAGCGTTTTACGCGGGATTAAAAACCCCAAAACAAAATTCAAATCGCCCGCTTTCCCCTCCATCCACCTTCCTCTACAAGCTTCTTCTCTTTCAAATTAATCACCGTCGCTCCAAATTCACAACCAGATTTTCTCTCCGATTTCATAATAATCAACTGGAATTCTCCGTTTTCTCCTATGGCAGACGCTTCGCACCTCGACAAAATGGGCAGGGAACTCAAATGCCCCATCTGGTACGTCTCAGTGTCACTTCCTCCCCGAACCCTAATTTCCCCGACCTCTCTCCTTCCGTTTATTGTTTCTTCATCAATCGATTGCTTTCAGTGTGGTGATTTTATTGATATTGAGTGTTCTTTTGCAGTCTAAGTTTGTTCAACTCCGCAATTTCTCTGACTTGTAATCATGTGTTCTGCAAGTAAGTAATTCCTCGTATTTTTAGTGTTCCGGTTTGCGTTTTTCATTATTTGGCTCAAGTGTTTGCCGCTGAAGCTGATTTGTGCGAAATTGCTGATTTACATTGACAGCTCGTGTATTCAGAAGTCCATGAAGTCGGATTCCAGTTGTCCCGTGTGTAAAGTACCTTGTACGCGTCGAGGTGCGTGGTTATGCGTGATATCTTATCAACCGTGGAAAATCCCTCTTCTCCTTCATCTTATGGTTAACTTACACAGCTTGATTTACATACATAAGCATGTTTGATTGAAGAATCGATGTTATCTTTTCGAAATATTTGGTTCTAGAAACTGCATCTAAGTCAAATTTATAGCATGTGTGTTTTGTGTGGATTTGCTAATACACGAAGATATCTTTGATTATAGAGGTTCGTCCTGCTCCTCACATGGACAACTTGGTGCACATTTACAAGAGCATGGAGATTGCTTCAGGAGTCAACATATTTGTAACTCAAAATGCTTCTCCGTCCAAAGCTCCAGGTGATAACACAGTACCCCCATTTTGGAGAAATGCTAATAGTAATTGGAAGTAATTGTCTTGTGGATGTCATGGATGGATCTTAGATCCCAGATTATTTCTAATTTTGCTGTTTGGCTCTACCAATCTTGACCAAGAAATGCTTTCTATTGTTTGTATTGTTGTTACTGCTGTGCTTGTGTGAGAAAACTCACTTTGATGATGTGGCTACAAGTTCAAACCTAGCTGTTTATTGATAAACAAGCTTGCACATGCCACTTATCTGTGCAATAACCCATGCCAATGGGATTCATCTTATTTCTGGTTCTTTTTTACTAAGGAAGAGCTTAAATTTATCTTTGGTCTTCTGGTTTGTTTACTTCAGATGAAGAAAAGGAGCCTGAAGGAGGGTTTAATACTAGAAATACAAAGTGTGGCAAAGCAAGCTCAGAGAGGGCAGTGAATAAAGGAAAATTGTCAAAAAAAGCATCAAAATTAAAATCAAAGAGTCCTAGCACTAAGCCAGTCAAACGATCTTTTCGTACCAACAAAAGAGTGCAAGTCCCAAAATCTCCTCTTCCTGAAACTCCCATACATTTGGAGGCCTCTAAACCTGAAGATGAGGCAATGCGCTGTGTGCCAAATTCGGAAGTACCCAACAATTGTGCATCCTTGAAAGGAAACAGCAACCAGTTACTTGGGCCCTTATTCTGGCTGAGAGAAGATGAAGAAAAGTTAACTCAGTCAACTGATGTTGACCATCTAACATTAACACCAGTAAATGTTCCCAACTTCAGCGACATCAAGGACTCAGATGACGACACCCCTGACGAAGTAACACCGAGAGTGAGTATTAGTTTATGGTTGTCTGTCACTTCAAATGTCAAGCCATTTTTCTGGTGCAATAAAATGTCAGTCATTTAGTTAAATGAAGTGTATTGTGCTTTTCAATTCTGAAACACTTTTCTAGCTTGTTTATTTCATGTCTTACAAGCTTATGCGTTTCTTCTGGGATTTTGAATAGGGAGAGGCGAGTAGCAAACGCTATGTGGCAGATTTGTTTGACAGTGAGATGTTTGAATGGACTCAAAGACCCTGCTCTCCAGAACTTTGCTCTACTCCTATTAGGATCCAGGTACATATCATGTCATGTGATTTAGTTTATAAAAGCAGTTGATTATTCACCTTCTCCTTTCAGCCCTTCATCTGTTCTATCTTGAACTATATTTCTCTTCCAGGTTCCATCAGGAGACAATGGGAGAAGGCCAGCTAAGGAATCAGGGACATATTCAGAAGGTGCTACTGGTGGAATGGTAAATACAGAAAACTATGGCAAATCTCTTGATAAAGGCCATGCAAAGATTAGTTCTGAAGTGACAACTATGGACAAATCAAATGGGTGTGGAAAATCACGCAAGAGAAGTAGGAATGGCATGATAAGAAACCAAAGTAAGCCTACTAAGAAAAGTCAAGTAAATGATGATGCTGCAGACAAAGTAAATGAGATTGTATCAGATCAAGGATGTGGTTCTGGCAGCCATCTAAACAAAGTTGTCGAAGCAGAACTGCTCAATCAAGTAGATGAAAATGTGGCCTCAAAGTTGCCTACTTGTATAGAACAAGGCCATCCAAAAGGTGTAACCTCTAGGACTAGGATAAACTCCAAGACAAGTCAAGATCAAAGAACAGCACAAGCAAAATCAAGATTGCAGAAGCCAGATTTTCCTAAGCTTGTTGCAATCAAAGAAGTTGCCCATTCTCCAGAGCAAGACTGTGAAGGTAGAATGTCAGAGCTATCCAAATTGTCTACTCAAACCTTGGGTGAAAAGGAATCCTCCATTAGAATTCATAGCTTAAGTGCATCCTCCACAGGCAGAAAATCCAGAAGATGTGGTAAAGAGTTGAATTGCAAGAGAAAGGCAGATGTCTCAATAGACATTGGACACAAGCAAAGTGATGTCAATGCCGATATTCATGCTGAATCTGCAGAACCTACAGTTTTACATTGTTTCCTGAAGGCTGGAAATGTTGTGCGGAAATGTCAATCAAGAAGTATCTGTGGATTCTGTCATT
Source organism: Persicaria tinctoria (assembly GCA_037127255.1). Classification (NCBI taxonomy): domain Eukaryota; kingdom Viridiplantae; phylum Streptophyta; class Magnoliopsida; order Caryophyllales; family Polygonaceae; genus Persicaria; species Persicaria tinctoria. The sequence goes on from JBANSL010000006.1 coordinate 40,174,526, forward strand.
CAGCTGAGGAAACCGAGGTTTTGGGCTTGTACCTTTATTTTGCTTCCCGTGTCCTCTTTTTTTTTGGTTCTCTTGTTGATGTAGAATTTTTGTAACTTTTATTGAGCATTGCAGTTATCTGGGGAGATGATCAAGTATTTTCAGGGCAGGCCAGTTTCGTCTGATTTTGTTGGAGGATCCGACATCATCCACTCTCACAAAAGCTGTGCCGAATGGTATAACATTCTTCAAACTGAAACAAAAATACAATCTATTTGACATTGTATTCTCTTGTCCTTTCCATGTAGATGATTTAGTTTTTCTTCTTAGCTCTTTAACAATCTCAAGTCCAGAATTCAACAGTTTGCTGAGGAAAGAAATTTGTAACATTAGCGATGCTTTCATTATCCTCATGATCTTAGAACCCTAGCTGTACCTTTTTCATACAACATATGTTCAGCATTTTCTTTCCTTTTGTATAAAAGAGTTTGTTCTCTAACCACTGAACTAAGATCCACTGATTGAGCATGTGTTACCTGAGAAATGGCGCCATTAATTTCGGCCCTTTAAGATTCATGTCCTGTGGTAACCACTGGTTGTGATTCATTGCAGGGCCCCAAATGTGTACTTTCAAGATGACATTGCAATCAATCTTGATGCAGAGTTAACTAGAAGTCGGAGGATAAAGTGCAGCTTATGTGGGGACAAAGGCGCGGCTCTTGGCTGTTATGATAAGAGTTGCCGAAGAAGCTTCCATGTTCCATGTGCAAAGCGTCTTAGAGAAAGCCGATGGGATAATGTAAGCATGCCTATATATTAGTTATGTTAATGTATGAGAAGCTATTTACTGTAAAGTTTGTGAGTTGTAACATTGTTCATCTGGAACTTCGAATAGGATAACTTTGTCATGCTTTGCCCTCTCCATGCTTCTTCAAAACTTCCTAATGAACGACAATCTGGGTCTCAAGTAAAAAGAAAGACCGATTCAAAACGGTATGTGCTTTATTAATTATTTTATTACAAATCATGAATTTTGAAGATCTGTTGTTTCTTCTACAATTTTATATCACTTTCATTAATATGGAATGCTATTAAGATTCATCTCTGTGGCTAGCAGGCAGTCTCAAGCTGCTATTAAGCATGGTACAGATACAAGCTTCTGGGATTCTTGTGGATGCTCTGACAAGCTGCATCTATGCTGCTCAGCTCTTACAACAGGAGAGAAGGTAAACCTTTTAGTTTCTCGTCAGCATTCTGGTTCTTTCTGGACTGCAAGTAGCAACTGTTTCATTAACCATTTTTTTGCCTTTTGTATTGGTTATAAAAACTGCAGGAAATTATCACCAAATTCAAAAAGTTGTCAGGAGCTTCATTGTCAAAAAATTGGAATACCAGCGTAACACATGTCATTGCTTCAACAGATGAAAATGGAGCTTGCAAAAGAACTCTCAAAGTTCTGATGGGAATCTTGGAGGGAAAATGGATACTGAGTATTGAATGTTAGTAACCAGAAATAAATCCAAATATTGGTTTTTAGGCTGACAAGTATCCAATAGCTTAAGTTTTTATCTCACGGTCTTGAGGGATTTCTTATTCCATTGACAATCTTTCGTGTATTTGTAGGGATTAAAGCTTGCTTAAATGTTAGAAAAGTAGTTGATGAGGCTACATATGAAGTAACTGTTGACACTCACGGAATCAAGGGAGGCCCTCAACTTGGAAGATTAAGGCTTAAGAATAAGGTATCTTCTGAGGAATTGTTTTTGCTTAATTGCCACATTGTGGAAGCATCTTTATATCTTTTATATATAATTATATAAATCAGTTGAATATTGTTTAGAGTTAGACTAGTTGGCTGGTAATTCATTGAAGATTTCAATTTCAAACATACATTCTAACTTTGCTCGTGAGGCGAACTAACACTTCATATTACTTGCAGCAACCTAAGGTATTTTCGGGGCTCAAGTTCTATTTAGCTGGAGATTTTGAGCCTTCATATAAGGGTTATCTACATGACCTCATTACATCTGCTGGCGGCACCATACTGCACAGGAAGCCCATAAAAGAGGACCAGGGGAACCTTCCAAGAGAGGATTCCCTGCCATCAACCATTGTGGTTTACAGCCTTGAGCTCCCTGATAAGAAGTATATCAACAAAGATATGGTTTTGAAAGGCAGGCAAGCGGAAGCTCAAGCGCTTGCAAAAATATCGGCTTCTAAAGCAGCAAGCAACTTATGGGTTCTGAATTGTATTTCAGGGTACAAATTGCAACCTCTGTAGGTTAGCATGATTTAGATAAGATTTGGATTTCAAATGTATTTAAACTACAAGTGTCAAAGAACCATTAAGTTGCAGCTTGCAAGTCAGAACCTCTTGCATATCTGATTATGACTGTTAGAAGCTCTGTTTATAAACTCAACATTTTCTTGAAGATATATTTGTTCTTATTTGGACATCACATACCTAATTTTCTTGTATTAAATGTTAAGATTGATCTTTATGGCAACTGATTGCAGATATATATGTGCTCACCAATTGTCCTTTTGACAGTGTGAATTAACAAATGGGCATGTCATCGGTATTTGAAATTGATAGATTACATAGGTCTCATATTGTATAGTGGGCTAAAAGTCCGTTAAGGCCTAATACCTTTGTAACCTATATATATGTTATATCAATGAATGGAAACCCTCAAGGAGGACATTACAATCAATCTCATGATCTCACATGGTATCACAGCCTAAGATCCAAAGACCCTAAATTTCTTTTTCTCTAACCCTAGCCTTAGCCGCCTCCTCTTTCTCTCTCCTCGCCGCCCTCCCGCCGTCGGCCTCCCCGTCCCCTTGCCGCCGCACCATCCCTCCCCTCTTTCTCTATCCTTCCCGCCACCATGTCTGTCGAAACCACAGCCACCAAATCACCCTTTCATTCTGCCCTAACCATCTCCAACATCAAAAATTGCATCCCTATCATTCTTGATCATGAATCCAGTACCTACACCATGTGGTCGCACCTCTTCACGATCCATGTTAAGGCTCATAAAGTCCTCCACCACATTGACTCCTCCGCCAAACGCCCTGAAAGCGAAGACGACTATCTCTTCGCTCAATTTGACACCATTGTCCTTCAATGGATCTTCAACACCATCTCAAAAGATCTATTGACCACCATTCTCGACCCCAAAGACTCCGCCTTGAATGCTTGGAAGAAACTTCAGGATATCTTTCAAAACAACAAGTCCACCCGTGCTGTCTATCTTGAGCACGAATTCTCAAGTTGCAAACTTTCTTCTTTCCCGTCGATATCTGCCTACTGTCAGCACATCAAGACCTTGGCTGATCAGCTCGACGCCGTTGACTCCAAACCCAGCGCCACACGCCTCGTCCTCCAGGTACTCTCGGGCCTCCCTTCTGAATACAATGCTGCTGCTACTCATATACAGCAGACGGAACCTCTCCCTACGTTCGAAAAGACCCGGTCCCAACTGATCCTGGAGGAGACTCGCCTTCACCGTCAGACAACCGACGCCGCCAAAGACAAGACGGCGTTGGTCTCATCTAGTGACATCATCGAGCAACTTGCCCTACAACCTGGCCGCAGCAACGATCAGCAGGAACCAAGAGGCGGCGGCCGCAGCAATGGCCGCCCGCAGCACTACGATCCCCGCCACCCCTCTTGGTACCCCCACCATGGCTACCCTCCTTGGATGCCCTATGCCTACCCCGGTGCGTCGTTTCGTGGACCTGCCCCATATCCCAACCATCAGCAGGGCTTGGTACATGGACACTGGCGCTACCTCTCATATGACGAACTCCTCAGGTACTCTCTCATCTCTTTCTTTTAAGGGTCCTGCTCATTCTATTATCATCGGCAACGGTGGTCGCCTTGCTACTTCGGGCATTGGCCACACCACACTACCAACCCCTACCAACCCTTTGCACCTCAACAATGTCCTTGTTGCCCCCAAACTTGTCAAAAACCTTATCTCTGTCCGTCGGTTCACCACTGACAATAATGTTTCTCTTGTGTTTGATCCGTTTGGTTTCTCTGTGAAGGATCTTACTACGGGGGTTACTCGCCTGAGATGTAATAGCACCGGGGAGCTCTATCCTGTGTCGTCGCTCTCACCATCCAGCCCGTCAAGTCCAGTCGCCCTCTCGGCATCATCATCCAGTCTTTGGCATGCTTGTCTTGGTCATCCCAGTCCTGCAGTTTTAGATTTACTCCGTTCTAAGAGTCTTGTCCAATGTAATAAAGAGCATCGCTCTAGTTTATGTTCGTCTTGTCAGTTAGGCAAGCATGCCAGACTTCCTTTTCAGCGATCTTTAAACACTACATTCGCACCTTTTGATATTATTCATAGTGATATTTGAGCATCTCCTGTGCCTAGCAAGGAGGGTCATAAGTATTACCTTTTGTTTCTGGATGATTATACACACTTCTTATGGGTTTTCCCTTTGCACTTTAAATATCAAGTGTTCCCTATCTTTGCCAAATTCCACGCTTACATCAAAACACAATTTCACACCTCTGTCAAGTGTTTCCAATGCGACAATGGCCGCGAATTTGACAACAAATATTTTCACACTTTCTTTAATACCAATGGGATCTCCTATCGCTTGTCCTGCCCCTACACCTCTCAACAAAATGGCAAAGCCGAACGAATCATCCGAACCATTACCAATATGATGCGCACTCTTCTTTTCCACGCATCCATTCCCCTCCTTTATTGGCCGTATGCCTTGGCCACCACATGCTACCTCCTCAACATACTCCCTTCCACCACCCTCAACCATCGCTCACCGTTTCAGGCACTGTATTGCACTATGCCTATATATGATCACCTTCGTACCTTTGGTTGCTTGTGCTTCCCTAATCAGTCATCCACTGCCCCCCACAAGCTTCACCCACGTTCCACCCCTTGTGTCTTTCTTGGCTACCCGTCTGATCATCACGGTTACATTTGCCTCGATATCAAGACTCACAGGATCATTCTCTCTCGTCATGTCACCTTTGATGAGTCGCGATTTTCCTTCGCGTCACCCCATGTGTCGTCAACAGAGTCTGAGTCACCATTTCCTCACTTCATTCTTCCCCAGAGCTCTCCCGGTGCTCCTGCGTCTCCCCCTCCTCCACCTCCCCCACCACCATCTACCACAAGACCACACACCCGCAGCGTCTCCAGACCCCGACAGATCATCTCTATGACCACCGACCATCACCCCGCTATCCACCTCCCATCCCCTCAACAAACACCAGCGCCTCCCCTATGCGCGGCGGCCGCAGCATGGCATGTTGCGCCCGCCGCAACCCAATTTGCAGCGCCCGCAGCAACAAACCTGTCCCTGGCGGCGGCCGCCGCAGGCTATGCTGCGCCCGCCGCACCCCATGCTGCGCCCGCCGCCATTCAACATGCAGCGCCCACCGCCTCTCACTCCCCCTGGCGGCGCCCGCCGCAGCCTATGCTGCGCCCGCCATAAGCAATGCGGCGCCCGCCGCATCTGCACCCGCCGCCCCCCTCCTCACCTTGCTTAGCCTCTCCTGCCCCCATCCTTCCCGACTCCCATTCACCCTCTGCCTCCACCCAGACCTCCCTCTCCCCCGTTCCCACCTCCCACAAAACAGCCCTCCTCGACCCGAATTGGCAGGCGGCTATGCTCGACGAATACAGGGCCCTTACGAAGAATGGTACTTGGGTTCTTGTTCCTCGCCCTCCTGAGGCGAACGTCATTCACTGTATGTGGCTCTTCCGTCACAAGTTCCGCTCTGATGGGACATTGGAGCGCTACAAGGCCCGTCTGGTGGTGAACGGTAGATCTCAGCAGGCAGGTATTGATTGTGATGAGACCTTCAGCCCTGTGGTCAAGCCTGCCACTATCCGAGTGGTCCTGAGTCTGGCTCTGTCGCGCAACTGGGCCATCCATCAGCTGGATGTCAAGAATGCCTTTCTGCATGGTCATCTGAATGAGACGGTTTACATGTTTCAGCCGTCGGGGTTTGCTGATGCTGAGCGTCCAAAGCATGTCTGTCTCCTCAAGCGCTCTCTGTATGGTCTGAAACAGGTTCCACGGGCATGGTTCCAGCGTTTTGCCTCTCATCTGCTCCGTTTGGGTTTCACTGGCAGCCGATCGGATACGTCTCTGTTTATCTATCGCAGAGGCTCGGACTTGGCTTTCCTGCTCCTCTATGTCGACGACATCATTATCACCGCCTCTTCTGATGCTCTTCGAACATCCATAATCTCGCGGTTGAGTGCGGAATTCGCCATGCATGATCTGGGTCCGCTGTCTTACTTCTTGGGAGTTGCTGTTCAGCGGCATGCGTCTGGTCTCTTTCTCTCACAGAGTAAGTATGCTGCTGAAATTGTTGCTCGGGCTAAGATGGTCACCTGTAATCCCGTCGCCACCCCAGTCGATACATCCAACAAGCTCAGTGCTCATTCTGGTCCTTTGGTTGACGATCCGACATTGTATAGGAGCCTCGCTGGTGCTCTTCAGTATCTCACTTTCACCAGGCCTGATATCAGTTACGTCGTTCAGCAGATCTGCTTGTTCATGCATGCCCCTAGGGAACCTCACTTTCAGGCTTTGAAGCGGATCATTCGGTACATCAGCGGCACCCTCGAGCTCGGCACCACCATCACTCCTTCCTCTAAGCTTGATCTTGTGGCTTACACTGATGCAGATTGGGGTGGTTGTCCAGACACACGTCGCTCCACGTCTGGTTACTGTGTCTTCCTCAATGACACTCTTGTGTCCTGGTCAGCTAAGCGTCAGTCCGTCGTGTCTCGCTCCAGCGCTGAAGCCGAATACAGGGGTGTTGCCAACGTTGTCTCCGAGTGCTCTTGGCTCCGCAATCTCCTGCTTGAGCTACGATGCCCCTTGCAGAAGGCCACTCTGGTCTACACTGATAACGTCTCCGCCGTCTACCTGGCTAGCAACCCAGTCCAGCATCAACGCACGAAGCACATTGAGCTTGATCTCCACTTCGTCAGGGACAAGGTTGCCATTGGACATGTCCGCGTTCTACATGTCCCGTCCTCCTATCAGTACGCTGATATATTCACCAAGGGTTTACCTAGACAGTTGTTCATTGATTTTCGTTCCAGTCTCACTGTACGGACACCTCTCGTTTCGACTGCGGGGGTTTGATAGATTACATAGGTCTCATATTGTATAGTGGGCTAAAAGCCCGTTAAGGCCCAATACCTTTGTAACCTATATATATGTTATATCAATGAATGGAAACCCTCAAGGAGGACATTACAATCAATCTCATGATCTCACAGAAATCTCACATGAATAGACTAAAAAGAGTCCATCAAGATGATGATCAAGAGGTATTGCATTTGCAACACTGATGATGTTAAGAGCTCTTTCTTTTAGGGTTCAATCAAGTACAGACAACTAACGTTAAAAGATACTCGTTGTTATATAGAATCAATGAGCTAAGCAGATCTCATCCCTTGTTAAAAAACTAAACCTAGGATCTGCAATCTAGTTATGTGGGGGCTTATCACTTTCCAGCTTGGGAACCCACCTATATTATAAGATCATATATGTTAGCTTATATGTACTTAGTATAAGTCGGGATGCAGATGTAGTATAAATACATTGCTCTTGTAATCAGATTTCCTCGTCCGGCTGAAGATTCTCCATTGCTTCGTCGATGGACACGTTGCAACGACATGGTGGTTTCTTGGCTTCTCAACGCCATGTCCAAAGAAATCTATGAAAGCTTCATGACATCTCGCAACGCTCGGCAAATTTGGTTGGATCTTGATGCGCGTTTCTCCCAATCCAGTGGTGCACAACGTTGTTCAATTGAACGCCAGATTTGTTCAATTTCTCAAGGTGCAGACTCAATCGCTGGTTTATTAACGCGAATCAAGAAGATTTGGGATGAGCAAGATTCCCTTCGTGCTTTTCCTCCATGTGAGTGTGGTCTGTCTCTTGCTGTTCATCAATATGAACAAGATCAACGCCTATTTCCATTCCTCAATGCTGTTGATGACTCCTATGCATCAGTTCGTAGTGGAATTCTGATGAATTCACCTCTTCCGAATATTAATCACGCGTATTTCCTTCTTACTCAAGAGGAAACGCAGAGATCCTTGAAGATCTCTAAGATGCCAATCGATTCTTCCGCAAATGCAGTCAGCGTCAAGAATTCTAAAGATTCGTCTCAATCTTCATCTTCCTCAAAGGATTCTGATTCTGTTAATCAAAGTCGCCACAATGGAAATAAGCAGAGGCATGTCTGTTCTCACTGTAACAGAACTGGTCATTTGATCGATCGCTGCTATAAGCTTCATGGTTATCCCCTGGGATCCTCTTCTGCCAAGACCAAGGGCTCTGCTAATTTCGCGAGGACTAATTCTCCCGAGTCCTCTTCAACACAATCGGCCATTCCTGGTTTATCTGTTGATCAGTACCATCAATTGATCAATTTGCTCCAGAAATCATCACCAACTACCAGCTCTCCTCCAAGTTTTTGGCAATTTTGTTGGTATCTCTTGTTTCTCTTCATCTTTACAGACTTCTTCTACTGGATTGATTTTTGAATTACTGGATTGATTTTTGATAAATTCACTTGGATAGTCGATACGGGTGCAAGTGACCACATGTGTCATAATTTGGATTTCTTTACGAATTTACGGCCCTTGAGTCATCCTATTCAGATTGCTTTGCCAAATGGTGCTTCAATTGCTGTTACATTAGCTGGGACTGTACGAATTTCTTTAGAATTATGCTTGTCTGATGTCTTCTTTGTGCCTATCTTCAAGTTCAATTTGCTATCTGTTCACAAGCTGGCTGATCAACTGGATTGTACAATATGTTTCTCATCTAGTTTATGCTGGTTGCAGGACCCTTCTCTGAAGAGCCGTCTGGAGCTTGGTAGAGTGCATAATCGTCTATATGCTTTCTCTGTTCCTCCTTCCATCATTCATAAGAATAAGCTGCTCACAGCTCAGCCATTGGTTCCTTCTGCTAATACTGCTTCTTTGGATGTTTCAAATATTGATTTGTTACACTGTCGTTTAGGTCATCTTCCATTTTACAAGCTTAAGCCTCTCTTTTCTTGTGATATAAATAAAGAGCGTATCACAGCTTGTGAGATTTGTGAAAAAGCTAGGCATCACGGATCTCCATTTCAGCATAGTTCTATATCTTCTACATGTGCTTTTGATTTGATTCATGTAGATACTTGGAGGCCTTATAGCTCACCCACTTATAATGGATTTCAATACTTCTTAACCATTGTGGATTATTTCTCAAGGGTCACTTATAATGGATTTCAATACTTCTTAACCATTGTGGATTACTTCTTCTCGGAAAGATGCATTTTCTGTATTACAACAGTTTATTCAGTTGGTTCACACTCAGTTTGGGAGATTAGTTAAGGTTGTTCGCACTGATAATGCCCCTGATCTTGGGTTTAGCAATGATGGTATTGAGTTCTTCGGATCAAAGGGGATTGTTCATCCGTCTTCGTGTGCATACACACCTCAACAGAATGGTGTGGTCGAGCGAAAACACAAGCATCTACTTGAGACTGCCCGTGCCTTATTATTTCAGTCGTGTGTGCCTATCAAATTCTGGGGTGAGTGCCTTCTGACTGCAACCTACCTGATCAATCGCTTCCCTTCTAAGATTTTGAATAATCTTTCTCCCTATGAACGTCTATATGGTAAACCTCATCTCTACTCTCATTTACGAAGTTTTGGTTGCCTTGTCTATGCTTCAACTTCACCTGCTGGGAGAACTACACTGATGCCTAGAGCATCTCCTTGTGTTTTTCTGGGTTACCCACCAGATAAGAAAGCCTACAAGTTGCTTTGCCTTTCCACAAACGAAATTCTTATTTCACGGGATGTGACTTTCCATGAGCACATCTTTCCATTTCAAAAGCCTTCTTTGAATCCATCTTGCTCTTACAGACCTCTTCCTACTGATGATCCTACTTGTGATCAACCTTTTACCACTACTGAACCTTCTACCCTTCCTCCTCCTGCATCTCAGATTGCTACCCATGACCCTCCTGCTCCTCTAAGACGTTCAACTAGGCATTCTGTGCCTCCTTCATATCTGCAGGATTACCATTGTAATCTTCTTTCATCCATTCCTGCATTCTCTTTTAATGCTCTTGACGAATCTGGCTCCTCTTGTGGAACCTTCATGTTATGAGGATGCAGTGGTTGTTCCTGAGTGGCAATAGGCAATGCAAGCAGAATTGGATGCTCTCCACAAAAATAGGACTTGGAATGTGATTGATTTACCAAAAGGAAAGAGACCTATCAACTCTAAATGGGTATAAAAACTGAAATTTCGTGCAGATGGCACTTTGGAAAGACATAAAGCCAGATTAGTTATCAAGGGCTGTACTCAGAAAGCAGGCATCGACTATCAAGATACCTTTTCTCCTGTTTCCAAACTAACAACCATTCGAAGCTTGGTTGCTCTGGCAGTAAAGTAAGGTTGGTCTCTGTCCCAGCTCGACGTAAATAATGCTTTCTTACACGGAGATATTGATATTGATGTTTACATGAAAGTTCCTCTTGGATTACAACACCTCTATCCTGGCAAGGTTTGTCGATTAACCAAGTCACTTTATGGCCTCAAACAGGCTTCTCGGCAATGGTACAGTAAACTGTCTGATTTTTTGATTTCTCATAATTTTGTGCAATCTCTCAATGACTACTCTTTGTTTTATAAGAAGGTTGATGGCCTGTTCGTATTCTTGGTAGTCTTAGTCACTGACAACCATCTTCCCGAAATTGAGCTTTTGAAGCAATCTTTACATAATTAGTTCAGTATCAAGGACTTAGGCTCCTTGAGTTGTTTTCTGGGAATTGAGTTCCTCTCTCACACCAAAGGGATTTTAATGACTCAAAGGAAATTTGTTCATGAATTGTTGAAAGAATTTCCCAAGGATTCTGGTCGTACTGTATCCAGTCCACTCAATCCTACCCTCAAGCTAAGCTCTTCCACTGGAATTCCTCTCTCTGATCCGACAGAATATAGGAGAGTGGTGGGTAAGCTTAAATTTCTTACAAATACTCGCCCAGATCTATCATTTACAGTACAACATCTTTGCCAATTTATGCAATCACCTACTGATTTACATTGGAAAGCTGTCAATCATGTTCTACAATATCTACACTGCACAACAGATCTGGGTATTCTTTTTGATAATTCGACTGATTTTCGATTGAGAGCCTATTGTGACTCTGATTGGGCTGCTTGTCCAACAACTAGAAGATCAATTAGTGGTTATTACATCACACTTGGTGCTTCTCCGATTGCATGGAAGTCAAAGAAGCAAGTCACAATTTCATTGTCTTCTGCTGAGGCCGAATACAGAGCAATGATCGGCGTGTCACCACTGAGTTAGCTTGGCTTAGTCGATTGCTTCATGAACTGCAGGTCTCTGATATCACCCCATACCACTTAAATGTGATAGTCAGGCTACTATCTACATAGCTAAGAACCATGTCTATCACGAACGCACAAAACATATTGACATTGATTGTCACTATGTTCGTGCTCATATCATTGCATGCCTTATTCAGTTGCAGCACATCCCTACGCACTCCTAGCTTGCAGATTTATTGACGAAGCCACTGCAAGGACCTCTGCACTCCTCTATCCTGCCCAAGTTGGGTCTGATTCCTCACGAATCACCTCCAACTTGAGGGGGGTGTTAGCATATATGTACTTAGTATAAGTCGGGATACAGATGTAGTATAAATACATTGCTCTTGTAATCAGATTTCCCAAGTCTTAATACAATTTCACTTTTTCCCCCTTTCTCTCTTCTGTACATCAACAATATATGTATTATAATATACTATAGCGATTTATAAACTTGATAAAGAAGCCTAGAATGTATAAAACATTGATACATTTTGATTTATTTGTGCGACTGTGAATGCGATTTGAACAAAAATGAAGAGAGACAACTTATGGAGGCAAGTTGGTGGGGGTGCGTAGCCTGGTTTGGCAGGAATCAATCACATGGAAATGGAAATGGAATGGAATACAATTAATTAAGATGAACACAACCATGTGTCTCAGTGTGTGTTTATGTTCAATTGTCATTTGTCAAGCAACCTTCCTCCTACTTTCCCCCTTTATTCATTAATCCCGGGATTCGTTCTAATATTTCATTATGTATTTACTTGCAACCTTAATTTAAACCATTTTAATTAAGCAAATTAAATCCCAGTGGCCAGTTCTCTAGCGACTTTGTGAATACCTTATTTACTTAATTATTAATTGTTTTCCTGTGATTGTTAGAAAAATGTGAAGGAAATAGGGTTATCGAATGATCAGTTAATATTGTAGATAGGCAAATTGCTGTCTGATTTTCTCATTGAACTTGAGGAAAGAGTTTACAATATATACACACCAAAAGGAAAACCCTAGTGCTTAAAGATAATTATGGGAACTAATTATAAAAATATATACATAATATCATAAACCTCCAATACTCCCCCTCAAGTTAGAGCATGCAAATCACGAATGTCCAACTTGTGGAGGAGATAGGTGAACTGTTGGCGACCCAATGCTTTTGTCATGATGTCAGCGAGTTGATCATTGGTACGCACGTGAGATGTTGCAACAATGCCAGCAGTGATGAGATCCCGAACGAAGTGACAATCAATTTCAATGTGCTTAGTCCGTTCGTGGAAGACAGGATTCACCGCAAGGTGGAGGGCGGATTGGCTGTCACAAAGCAGCTGCATAGGAGAAGAATGAACTACTCCTAGAGAGCAGAGAAGTGATCTGAGCCACAGTAGCTCACAACAAGCAGCGGTCATGGCCCTGTATTCAGCTTCTGCCGATGATCTAGAGACTGTCGGTTGCTTCTTAGTCTTCCAAGAGACAGGAGATTCACCAAGGAAAACGAAGAAATCGGTGATGGAGCGACAAGTAAGTGGACATGCCGCCCAATCAGAATCACAATAGACAGATAGGCGAAGAGAACTCCCCCTCGACAAGAACAACCCCTGACCTGGATGGCCCTAGATGTAACGAAGAACCTGAAGAGCTGCCTGCCAATGTTCTTCCTTTGGAGCTTGCATAAATTGAGACAAAGTGTGAACTAAATAGCTCAGTTCGGGTCTCGTAATCGTAAGATAAATCAGCCGACCAACAAGTCGACGATATTGATCAGGAGAGGAATAAAGAGCGCCCGAAGCAATAGCTAAAATCATGATTATGTGACATGGGAAACTCAGCAGGCTTGGCGCCCAATAAGCCAGCTTCAGCAAGGATCTCAAGTGCATACTTCCACTGTCAAAGAAATAAACCATCTAGACCATGAGCGATCTCAATGCCCAGGAAATATTTGAGAACACCCAAATCTTTCATGTGAAAACAGGTATGGAGATACAACTTAAGTCGAGTAATCTCCGTAGGATCGTTCCCTGCAATGACTAGATCATCAACATAAACAAGGACATGAAGAGCCTTTCCATGGCGAATGAGGGAAAACAATGAGTAATCTGCTTAGGAACGAGTGAACCCAAAACCAATCAGCGCAGAAGTGAGTTTAGCAAACCAGTTTCTAGGAGCTTGGCGAAGTCCATACAGGGACTTACGGAGCTTGCATACTCGGCCAAAAGGATCAAGAAATCCTGGCGGAGGACGCATATATACCTCTTCAGCTAGATCACCGTGTAGAAACGCATTATGAACATCCATCTGATGCAATTGCCACCCTTTAATGGCTGCCACATAGAGTAACACTCGAACGGATGACATTTTTGCAACAGGGGCAAAGGTCTCTGCATAATCAGTGCCTTCGACCTACTTGTTGCCAATAACCACTAAGCGAGCTTTGTATCGCTCAATCGACCCATCAGATTTGTACTTGATTTGGAAGACCCATTTGCTACCAATGGGCTTCTTGTGTGGTGGTAGAGACGTTAGCTCCCAAGTCCCATTCTGATGTAAAGCATCTAATTCTGATCGGATAGCAAGAAGCCAATGTCATGGCGAACCGCCTCAAAGAAGAAGGTGGGTTCACGATCAGCAGACACGGCAGCAGCGAACCTAGCATGAGCCAAATTAAACTTGGAGTTACTAAGATAGTTGGCAATGGGATAAGGGGTACCTGAAGACGGTGGTGGAGCAGGTGGTGAGGAAGAGCCGGTGGGGTTGAAGCGACGAGCAGAATGACAAATATAGTCCCGAAGACGGACGTTCGGTTGACCAACTCTGCTCGTGCGGCGCAGGGGTGGAGGCACAACAGGTTCAACAGACGCATCAGGGGCTGCAGACTCAACAGAATCAGCAGCTACATCATGTTTAGCAGGCGTAGCAGTGGCTATGGGCTCAATAGAATCTATATGATCAGCAGCTGCAGCATGATCAGAAGCTGCCGTAGGCGAAGCAGAAGGGTCAGCAATGTCGAAAATAGAGGGATGAGGATCTTCCAACATCGGTGGATCCGATCCCTGAGTAGTCGCAGAGCTGAAAGGGAAGCAATCTTCTTGGAGCACCACATCTCGGGAAACAAAAATCTTGTTTGTGTCAAGATTCATGACACGCCATCCCTTCTTTGTAAAAGGATAGCCTAAAAATAAGCACTTAGAGCCACGAGCCTGAAATTTATCCCCACTACGAGGGACGATGGAAGAAAAGCATAAACAACCAAAGACCCGAATGTGAGAGTAGTCAGCGTGACGATTGAATAGAATAGCATAAGGAGATTGACCTTTTAAAAGCGTTGATGGTGTGCGATTGATCAAATATGCAGCCGTAAGAACGCATTCCCCCAGAATCATGTAGGTAAAGAGCCTTGAAACATCAATGCTCGAGCCATATCCAGAAGATGGCGATGTTTCCGTTCAACTCGCCCATTCTGTTGAGGAGTATAAACACACGATGTCTCAAAAATGATTCTAGAGGAGGCAAAGAAGGTGCGTAAAGGCAAGAACTCTGTGCAGTTGTCCGCCCTGACACGCTTAACATTTTTGTTAAACTGAGTACGATTTAAAGCACAGAAACTCTGCAGGAGCGGAACGACCTCTGTCTTAGAGATCATCAAGTAAACCCAAACTAACCGAGAGAGGTCATCAACAATCGTCAAAAAATAATGAGCACCGGAAGTAGATGGGACCTTGTACGAGCCCCAAACATCAATATAAATCAATTCAAATAGCTCAACGGCTTTATTAAAACTAATAGGAAAAGGTGCTCGAGTTTGCTTTGCCTCTAAACAAATAGTGCAATGCTCTTTGACTGCAGATTTGACAAATGAAAAAACAGGAATAGGATAGATAGACTGAAAAGACGAATGACCCATGCGCTTGTGCCAGAGTGCATAGTCAATTGAGGACCTTGACAGAGAACCAGCAAAACCAGTTGACCGGGCACACGAGCCGACCAACCAGTAGACATCCCCCCAGCTTCACCTGCTCCAGTCACCGTCCTCGTAAACCGGTCCTGAATGACACACAACTTATCCGTTAAAGTCACAAGCAAACGTTGCTCAGAGATCAATGTTTGAAAGGAAATAAGATTGCAATGAAATGCATGAACAAGTAAAACATTGGGTATTATCAGATCAGTGCCGATTGCAACAGAACCAGCCTGCACAGCTTTGGAAATTGTTCTGTCCGGTAATAAAACATGAATCGGAGAGATCGGATGGAGATCATAAAGCAAATCGCTACGACCTATCATGTGATATGAAGCACCCGTGTCCAATATCCATCGATCGGAGGTCTTACCCATCAAATGATCCTGAGAAGGATTAGAAGCATGAAAGGTTTTGAACATATCCATCATGGTTGTCCACTAAGCATCGGTAAGGGCTGGATGAAGAGCAGCCCTATCCTGAGCGTTGTAAGTAGGCGCCGAACCGGGCGACGTAATAGAGCCAGCAACGTTAGCCACTGTTGATCGGGTTTGAGGCTGAGACGGACTCTCGCGGCCCTGAGATGCTGCTGCAGGAGTTGAAGATGAGCCACCGCGGCTACGGGACTAAGAAGAGGTGGAGTTTTTGTTCTGCCGAAGCTCGCCCCACCACTCCGGATAGCCAATTAATTGAAAACAACTACTCACCTCAAGACCTTGTTTCTGACAGTGAGTGCAAAGAATCTTAGAGCGATCAATAGATCGATCCATATCCGGTTTCGGCGGAGGTCGTCCACCCCCATGAGATGGCCGGGTTGCAGCAAACGCAACCACATCTGCCTTGGTCTGTTTCTCCAGGTTGTTCGTCATGGCTTGTTCCTCTTGGACAGCCAGGGAATAGACCCGATTGATGTCGGGTAGAGTATCCTTCGCAAAAATTGTAGATCGCATAGTGCCATAGGTGGTTGCATCCAAACCCATTAGAAATTGGTGAACAAATTCTTCCTCTCGCCGCTTATGGAGTTTGTAATTCAGTTGACACGTGCAACCGCCACATTCACATGAGAGCGGAGGAACGTACGTGGTCAATTCATTCCACAGATGTTGAAGACGAGCAAAGTAGGCGTCAATACTCTGCCCATTCAACTCAGACCGCGCGATTTCCGTGCGCAGTTGATGAATCCAAGGAGCATTCCCAACGGAGAATCGTTGACGAATGGAATCCCACAGATATTTGACAGTATCATTGTAAGAGATTGATGAGCTCAGGGACGGATCGATGGATTGCAGGATCCATCCGACGAGCATGGAATTGACGCTCCACCAATCTTCGATGTCGGGTGAATCCTCGGCTGGTTTCATGATGGAACCATCAAGAAACTTGTGTTTGCGTTTGGCTCGAAACGAGTTACGCAGACCTTTCTCCCACTCCTGAACGTTGGTACTTTTCAAGATTACCGGCGTGATATTCATCCCTGTATTGTCTGAAGGATGAATATAATAGTAAGACGTTGGATCCAACGTCAATGGTTTCCTCGACGCAGTCGCCGTGGGGTTTTCATCGTCACTACTGCTGCTGGACATGGTGGGATGATCAATCGATCAGAAAAAAAAAACAGTGTTTTGCGGAAAGAAACTAGGTTAAGGCTCTGATACCATGTAGATAGGCAAATTGCCGTTTGATTTTCTCATTGAACTTGAGGAAAGAGTTTACAATATATACACACCAAAAGGAAAACCCTAGTGCTTAAAGATAATTATGGGAACTAATTACAAAAATATATACAGAATATCATAAACCTCCCATAGTTATACTTATTGCCTTAGCTTTGATTATCTCATCCGCTGAGTATTTATGAATTGAAACTTATCGATGATCATCCTTATTGATAATCGTTGTCCCCTAACCTAATATGCTTGGTAGTTGTAAATTATCATTTGACAATATAATTTTGGGAAAACTAATTAAAATATCCTCACTTTTGGGGGTATGGTAAAAATATATCATCAACTTTTAAATGTAATAAAAATATCCCGACCTTTTAGGGTAGTGGTAATATATTACCACGGGTTTTCTCACGCGTAAAAAATACTGACAAGACAACATACGTGGATTTTTTTTGACAAGGTTTTTCTTTAACGACTTCCTTAGGAAAAAAAAGAGGTTGTTGGGAATAGTCGTGGGGTGTTAATTTGATGCAATTTTGACAGGATTAGTTGTTTGGTTGAATCAATTTCGTTTTTCGGGTTTAATTTTGTTGTCGGTTTATTTTTTTCCCAAGGAAACCGCTCAAGAAAACTCAATTTTAATGCTAATTTGTAAAAAGGCTTTCACGTAGGTTGCCTTGTTGGCCTTTTTGACTCGTGAGAATACCCGTGGTAATATATTACCACTACCCTAAAAGGTCGGGATATTTTTACGACATTTGAAAGTTGAGGATATATTTTTACCATACCCCCAAAGGTGAGGATATTTTAATGGGGAATTAGTAGTAAATACCCCACTTTTATAAGGGGGATTTTGCAAAATAGCCACGAAAATGGGCTTATTTTACGAAATATCCACGTTTTGGGACAATTTCGTAAAATGTCCGTTATATATACTAATTAAATCAGATCCCCAATTCCTAATCTCTCGATCTCTCCGGTCGCGCTCTCTCGTCCTTGCGCTCTCGCCGGATCTGGAGGTGAAGCATTCGACGTCGCCGCGAGATCTACCTCCATCTCCGTCCATCTTCATCCTCTCCTCCCGTTCGTCGCCGCTCTCGCTCGCTCCGCCTCGCGCCGCCTCACATCCTCCCCGACCAGATCTAAATTCAAATTCTATGTCCAATTGATTCGACGACGCAGATTTGCAATTCGGCTAATTGATTCGGCAAATCAATTCAGCGTGGGGAGATCTGGTGAATTCGAGTTCCAATTAGTCGAATTACAGTTCCAATTATTCGAATTAGAGACCGAGATCGAGTGCGCCGAAGAGCGAGAGTGTCGGAGCGAGGTCGAGTGAGCGGCGGAGCGAAATCGAGCGGCCGGAGTGATGTCGAGCGAGCACCGTGGATCCGAGCGAGGTCGAGCGAGCCGGAGGCGGCGAGGCGCAGGTCGGCCGACGCTCTCTTCGCAGAAATCGGGAGGAAGAAGAAGGACTTTTGAATCAATTATAAAACTTACCCCATAATTATGGAAATTAAAAAAACTATCTGTTGAACAAAAATGCGCAATAATCGTACAACACATTTTATTTGATTTTTAATATTTGAGTTCGACCCCTTTTGGTTATCCTCTTGATTCGAAATCGTATCGATACCAAGATTTGAATGGTTTTGGTGATTTGGGCTGCACCCGAATTTTGGCAGGTTGCCTACGTATCTCTTGGAAGAGAATCAAGCCTCACGTAGTTCAGAGTGGTTGGGTTTTGTGTGTTTTATCACCTTTAAGGTTTTCATGCATCATTGGATCGTATTAGGACCCACCTTCTCGGAAGGGTAGCCCTAACATAAATCACACTATCATATGCATGAGATTTTCTCGTGTATCACCCGAATAAATTGAGCACACCTTCTCGGAAGGGTTTCCCAACTCAACGGCTATCACTTACACGGAAAATCATGTGTATTTAATTTAGATTTAATTTTAACCCCATTTTCATTTTAAAAGTGAATTTAGGGATTAGCGACTGTACCCGATATATTTTAAGATTTAATATCGGGTTACCTACGTAGCCGTTTTTACGGCGTCAAGTCTTTACGTAGTTCTTTTATTTTGAAACCGTTTGATTTGGCTTAGAGGTTTGACTTAAAGGTCAATTTGGGGACGGTGGAATTTGATTTTGAATGTTGGTCGTGACCAAACTCGACGAGCGGAAGCTTTGTATCGAGTTAGAGTGGGCACTTTGAATTTGATGGAAGATTTAACATCTGGGACGACTAGAGTCGACAAATGAATTTGGAAAGATTTATTCGAAGGTTTGGACGTGACTGGACTCGGTGAGAATTTGATTTACACCAACTTTCCTACGTATCCACTTGTTTAGTGGAATCAAGTCATCGTAGTTCTAAACGAAAAGAAATTCTGTATTTGGGTTTGATCATGGGATCATTTGAGAGTGGTGACCGAACTCGATGAGCAGAAGCTTTATATCGAGTCAGAATGGACAATTTGAATTTGTTTGATTTTAACCTCATATTCATTTAAAGGGAATTTAGAGGTTGACGACTGTACCCGATATATTTTTAGAATTTAATATCGGGTTACCTACGTAGCCGATAGGAGGCTTCAAGTCTTTACGTAGTTCTTTTTGGAACAAATTTGATTTTTTTTGTAACCGATGACTGAATTCGGCGTATTTAAAATTTTATACCGAATTTCCTACGTAACTCTTAAAAGAGTATCAAGTCTATACGTAGTTCTGAATGGAAACCAAGCTTGATTTGGTTTTAAAAGTTTGATCGTTTGAAGATCGGGATTGAACTCGACGAGCTCGTAGCTTTATGTCAAGTTTCCTACATACCCGTTTGAACGGGATCAAATCTTATGTAGTTCTTTTCAAAACCAAGTTTATATTTAGTAAAACTTAATTTGAGGGTTTTGACTCCGTTTTTTTAGGAGCCGACTTGAGACTGACCCACTCGAATTAATCGGCAAAGAATTTTTGACGAGTTTAATTTTATATATTTTTTTTATCAAACTCGAATTCTTAACTTGTGCCAATTATAATCCTTATATTTTAGTGGGTTAATTTCGTAATTAGGCATATTTTCTTTCTAAGATGCCAAAACATACACGTGGGCATGTATATGTTGTAAGATGCGATTTGTTCTTTGTAAAATCAAACAATTGACTTGCTTTTTTTTTTTTTTTTTTTTTTTTTTTTTGAAACGGAAAAAATTTGACCATAGAGCCTAGCTCTATCAGCCAAGAGCATCATTGCGGATGAGACTATGCAACAGAGAGTCATCAGGGGTCTAATTACCGTAATTGGCTGTAGTGATACGTGATAAGCGATCAGCTACCGAATTTGCCTCACGGAAGACATGACGAATCTCAACAGAACCAAAAAAGCCCAGCGAGACTAGACTGTCCGAGACAATCATTTCAGAGTCCCCAGTAGGCTTTCTTATACCTTTCAAACTGTTTATTATTGTTAAGTTGTCTCCTTCAATGATAAGATTCGTTAATCTCAGTTCCGTCGCTGCTTTAAGTCCATTCCAGAGTCCTAGACTTTCACAGCCACACACAGAATTGAAAGGTGACGGTCCATTTCCGGCAAAGATTGAGAATCCTACAGGATCACGTATAATGAAACCAAAAGATGCCAAACCAAACAGCAGAAAACAATTGACTTGCTTGTTTTGTATTTTTACAAGCCAACAGGTTGAGCTTTCAAATTTATTTAAAGTCCATTCTTTTTTTTTTTAACGTGAGCCCAACTTCACATTTGCTAACTAAGCCCAACTGATCAGATTACCCATCCTCTTTGCTCTTTCAATAGATGCGCCCAACCCTAGCTCTACATCGCCCTCCTGCAAGCGTGAGACAGAGAGGACGTCGAAGACACAGCTGGACGAACACCTGGAAGTCGCCGGTAGCTTTGTAATTTCCGGCCTGGGTCGATCGAAACAGAGGCAAGCAGGGCAAGGGGTCCGACTTCGACAGCGAGGCACAAATCAGGGACCTTCCAACCCCAAATCTTTCCAATTAGGTATGTTTTAGGGCTTTTTGTTTGTTTGCAAATTTTAGCCCCAATATTTGGTACCCAATCCGACCATTGAGGGACTCTTGATCTAAATTTCAGATCCTCAGTTAAACCCCCTTTCAATTGAGTATTCAATTTTCACGTTAAATCGATTTTTCTTCCAACTTTAATTTTAGGGTTTTTTTTTTTTTTTTTTGATTTAGGGCGATTGACGGAGGGGGTAACAAATTCAGTGCTCGGAAAGTTTGAAGAGGCGCTAGGGAGAGTTCGACCCGGGACAATCGAAAGAAACGAAGAGTTTGAGCAGGTTGGTCCAACCTTCCCTATTGTCCTTGATATACAGTTTTGTTTAGAATCTTAGTTATAGGCTGAATTGAATTTGGACGTATGAATCTGAGAGTTATCAGTTTGCAGTCATATATGCTTCTTCTTGTTTCTTTTTTTTTTTTATAACTCCCGTTTTCCAGATTTGAATCAAGTCTGTCAATCCGCTGGTTACAATTTGTTACTTTGCTTTCTTTTTTTTTGTTTTTGATAACCAATAGTTGAATAATCCCTGATTCCATGTTTGCATTTCCATTCATGGTTAACTTCTGGTCCGAGGGCTATGTGATAGTTTAGGCAAAAGCATTTTTATTTTTTTTTAAGAAAGAACACAGAAACTTTTATTGTGTAGCCTCTGTTAGGTTTTCCAAAGGGCCACTGTTGCCTGCCTTTATTTGCTTAAGCCTGATTTTAGCAAAATTTTGCCATAGTTTAGGCGATTTTGAGATTCCAAAACCCATACCATATGCTTAAAACAAATACTATAACTTTACAAAGCTATATAGTTTTGCATAGGGGGGTTTTGGAATCCATTGAAACTACCTTGATTTCCTCTTCCTTCTGCAGCAGTAACAGGGTTTGCTGATGTGTGTTTGTTTTTGTGGTCTGATTGCAGGTGTACTTTCAGGAGGCCACGAAAAAGCCAGGAGGAATAAGAAAGCCAAAGGAAACTGTCTCAGCCAGCGCTCTCCGCAAGAAGCAGCAGTTACTTTCTTTTATAGGGTGAAATTGAAGCAGTTACTTGTGTGAAGTCTAAACTACCACGTACTGCCAGTTATACCCCCCTCTCTTTTCATGTATTTTTTCCCTTTTCCTTTTGCTGTATTCTTTTAACTGCAATCAAACTCAGCAGGTAACTTCCGCTGAAATTTGAGCATATATTTTGGGCTTTTTGTTTGGCACAAATTTAGGCCTTCTTGATTTCTTGGGCCTTTGGAAGAAAACTTGTACTGTATATTTTTTTTTTACCAAGTTTTAGTCCAAATCATTTGGTTCCCATTCTTCCATTTTAATAATGATTGTTAATTAAATCAATCACCATTTGATATATGATTAATTTAATATTCTAAATTTGGGAAAATTTACCCTCCAACACTATCTATATTTTATTATGTGATCCATAATCTATATTTTTATTTTTATTTTTGCAAAAAAAAAATGTTATACTTGCACAACATATGATTATATTTGCACAAGCACAACATACGGTTATATTTGCACGACAAAATGTAAAATAAAATTAAAAAAAAACTAAACTCGGGTCATATTTGCACAACTTACGGATATATTTGCATAACATACTCTTATATTTGCACGACAAAATGCTAAAGAAATAAAAAAAAAATTAGATTATGGATCGCTTACAGTTTATTGAGAAAGTCTGAAATTATATTGAGATAAAATAAGATCATGTTGAGAATAATTTCACAAGTCTCGATTGTCGTGCAACTCTTAAAACAGAGTCGTGCAACTCTTAAAACACAGTCGTGCAACTGTTACAACAGAGTCGTGCAACTCTTAAAACAAGAGTCGTGCAACTCTTAAAACAAGAGTCGTACAACTCTTAAAACAAGAGTCGTGCAACTCTTACAACAGAGTCGTGCAACTCTTAAAACAGAGTCGTGCAACTCTTAAAACAGAGTCGTGCAACTCTTACAACAGAGTCGTGCAACTCTTACAACAGAGTCGTGCAACTCTTACAACAGAGTCGTGCAACTCTTAATATAATGATAAATATAATGAAAAGTGTTTCTTGGAGGTGCTGACACAAATAAAATACAGTTGTGAAAATCTAAACTAAAGTTGTGCAACTCTAAACTAAAGTTGTGCGACTCTAAAATATAGTTGTGCAACCCTAAAAAATGTGCTGACATGAAGAAAAAAAAGTGCTGACACGGAAAAAATATATACCGAACTACAAAGTTATTACTTAGGAAGATGACTCGATTGTAACTAATATCAGTGTCAGCACTAATTGTAATTAATATCAGTGTCAACACTAATTGTAACTAATATCAGTGTCAATACTAATTGTACCTAATATTAGTGTCAGCACTAATTGTAACTAATATCAGTGTCAGCACTAATTTTCACCACTAGTTGTGCAAAAATAAAGTATTAATGAGCAAAAATAAGAGCTTGTTGTGCAATAATTTATTGAGAAAGTATGAAATTATATTGAGAGAAAATAAGATCATGTTGAGAAAAAATTCACGAGTCTTGATTGTTGTGCAAAAATAACCTATAGTTGAGCAAAAATAAGATGACGTTGAGCAAAATTTCACCAATCCCCCATGTTGTGCAATTATTGTCTATTGATGAGCAAAAATACAATCATGTTGTGCAATAATCTATAAAAAAAAGTATAAAATTATATTTACAAAAAGTAAGATCATGTTGAGACACAATTTCACAAGTCTCAAATGTTGTGCAAAAATAAAGTATTGATGAGAAAAAATAAGAACATGTTGTGCAATAATTTATTGAGAAAATATGAAATTATATTGAGAGAAAATAAAATCACGGTGAGAACAAATTCACAAGTCTCGATCGTTGTGCAAAAATAACCTATTGTTGAGCAAAAATAAGATGATGTTGTGCAATAATTTATTGAGAAAGTATGAAATTATATTAAGAGAAAATAAAATCACGTTGAGAAAAAATTCACAAGTCTCGATTGTTGTTAAAAAATAACCTATTGTTGAGCAAAAAAAGATGATGTTGTGCAATAATTTATTGAGAAAGTATGAAATTATATTGAGAGAAAATAAAATCATTTTGAGAACAATTTCACAAGTCTCGATTGTTGTGTAAAAAATAACATATTGTTGAGCAAAAATAACATGATGTTGAGCAAAATTTCACAAATTCCTCATGTTGTGCAATTTTACTCTATTGATGAGCAAAAATAAGACCGTGTTGTGCAATAATCTATTAAAAAGTATAAAATTATATTTATAAAAAATTAGATTATGCGGAGACACAATTTCACAAGTCTCGATTGTTGTGCAAAAATAAAGAATTGTTGAGCAAAAATAAGAGCATGTTGTGCAATAATCTATTGAGAAAGTATGAAAATATATTGAGAGAAAATAAAATCATGTTGAAAATAATTTCACAAATCTCGATTGTTGTGCAAAAATAATCTATTATTGAAAAAAAATAAGATCATGTTGAGCAAATTTCCACCAATCCCCCATGTTGTGCAAAAATAATATATTCTTTGATTTTTTATGTATCAGATACAATTTTGAAGTATCCATTGTAATATGTGACTGTTTATGCTTGTTTTTGCAATATATGTGACTGTCTAGCTTGTCTAATATAATGAATTTAAGTACTCGAATAGGGGGAATAGCTTGTCATTAGAGCATTCTTCTCGGACGAAAACTTATAAACGAGAAAAGGTAACCAATCAAATAGAAACACCTTTGAATGGAGATGAACACAACTCTGCCTTAGAGTTGCACAACTCTGTTAAAAGAGTTGCACAACACTATTTTAGAGTTGCACAACAATCAAATTCCATACCTCAAGCTGCAGTATTTTAGAGGCAAACAAAAATTTGCAGTTACAAAGACAACATACATGAACAACTGATTTTATTGCAAGCAAAATACTGCACATATAACAATTTCTGTCAACACAACACTTCCTGTCAGCACAAAATCCATGACAAACCAAACAAAATCAGCAATCCTCATATGCAACAAACAACTAAAGAGAGCCTAACTATCGACTAAAATGTAAAGTTCGGCTTGAAAGCAGAGTTGGATCGCGAGCTTGAGCTACTGTGCTTTTGAATCCAGTGGACCAGACCCTTCTTATGGTCGTGAAACAATACGTTCTGCACGAGCTCTAGGGTCCCATCCGCAGCAAGCGATGCCCCAAACTGCTCCAGGACTTTCGCAATCTGCGAAAACTCAGGCCTCTTTTCAGGCTGCGAAAGCCAACATTGCTCGATTAGAGCTCGCATTGCATGAGGGCAATCCTCCGGAATAGGAGGCCTCAGATTCTGAAATTCCCAAGCAGTCTATGTTAGAATTCGAAAGCCAAAGTGAATGAAACAAAGCAATCAGAATCGTTACCTTGTTAGCTACAACATATGCAACTTGACACGGATTCATGTCTTCGTATGGAAGCCTTCCGGATACCATTTCCCATAGAATGAGTCCGAAGCTGTACACATCAACCTTCCGTCCATAAGATTTATGCTTGATCATTTCGGGCGCCATCCAACGATAAGTCCCGGGATAATCATCAAGCGGATCACAATCCACCTCCTCACATGCAATGCCGAAATCAGCAATCCTCATATGCAAAGCCTCATCTATAAGGATGTTTTCCGGCTTCAGGTCCCTATGGATGATGCCCTGTGAATGCACATACGACATTGCCCGAGCAATCTCCAATGCAAATGCTACTGTATCTTTCAAGGGAAGAATTATGTGCTCAACCTTGTTTAGATATGACCTTAAAGATCGACCCCTATGGAAGATACTCAGTCACTATGCAATACACCGGTAGCTTACTACAAGCAGACACAAACTGAACAAACATACGACAACCTCATATTGCGATACCAATCAGAATACATTACAGTAGTATTGTAGGGTAGGTTTTACCTTTATTACGTTCTCGTGGTGAAGACGGGAGAGGAGGTTAACTTCTCCAATGAACTGCTTCTTCAACCGAGCTTCCAAGGTCTTGACTTCATCATCATGATCGGGGGCAGTGGTTATCTTGACAGCAACAACCTCCTCTTTATAGATGTCATGATAGAGCTTGCTGTGAGCTCCATGGGCGAACCTAAGGCCGAGATACAAATCAGAGAGATCAACCATTTTCTTCTCAGCAGTTTCGTATGCGGTAACAAATCTTGTTGTGTACTCAAAAGTATTTAGTCCATTCTAAGTCATTGCAGCCCTTACGGCCATCGAGTTTGACAAAGGCAAAGTGCCTGAAATGAAATGAGAGAAAGTGGAATAGAAGAAGGAAACAAGATTATATACCCATCAGTTAACTCTAGAGCTTTTAACATCCATAAATAAAGTTGCAAAACCATACCTTACAATATTAAAGGGGTCACCATTAAGGTCAAAGAATTGCATAGCAGTAACTATCTCAAGGTCGTAAAACCATGCATAAAAAGAAGTAACATGAAACACAAAAGTCATATGGATTTCTCAATTGCAAAATAGTGCCTACTGCCTTACATTCAAATAAATATTTCAAAACCGGAATGGAAATAAGCAAAAGAGATGATGTTCTCAAGTCTCAACTACACCTAACAGAACATATTTCATTAAACAACATCTTCAGTTTAGTAGAAGAAACCAAGCACTTTACCACCGACGTTATTTCTCCTTGCCTCTTTGTGGTCCATAATTCCAGATGAGGTTATCAACACAATGTACCCAAACTGCAAATTTCAACCAATTAACAAAAAAATCAGTCAACACAATTCATCATTCCATGTATATATGATT
The DNA here is from genome assembly GCA_037127255.1 of Persicaria tinctoria. Classification (NCBI taxonomy): domain Eukaryota; kingdom Viridiplantae; phylum Streptophyta; class Magnoliopsida; order Caryophyllales; family Polygonaceae; genus Persicaria; species Persicaria tinctoria. The sequence goes on from JBANSL010000006.1 coordinate 40,201,379, forward strand.
CTGATATAACAATTAAGTGCTCACCTGTCTAGAAGGAAGCAACCTAGCAGTCCAGGATTCGATTTCTTTGACACTCACATAAAAGCGGGGGTTGATAACTCCACATTTATTCAGCCTGCCGATCAGTTCGACAACAATCTTTCCAGATATGTGGTCATCAACATACTCAAACTCTCCAATGTATCCTATAGTAAAGCAAAATGAGGAAATTAGAAATCATAACTGCACAGAAGGCCACAAGGGATACCAAATACAGATTCTGGATTCATTCATACCATGCTTTTGCATGACCAAAAGATACTTGGTGATAACCTTAGACGAAGGTCTAATTAAGGCCTGGCGCTTCCCACGCTTCTCAGCATTGTACATGGTATTCAAAGCATCATTGAGCACGCTAACCTTCATTTTTCCTCAAACTGCTTAGAAGTAGGGATGGAAATCATCCATGGACACCCGCTCCATCCGCTCCACCCGACCCGAAAAAATGGATGAAAACCCGATTTAAATGGATAAATAAATGGGTGGTGGACTAATGGATGATGGATCGGATCGGATTCGGGTGAAGGGGTCTCCGATCCACCACCCGATCCGCCTACCCGATCCATCTCACCCGAATATATTTAGTATTTATTTTTATTATATTTTCCCTTTTCGTTTTTTGCCGCATTATCTTTTTTCCCTAATTATATTATTTCCCCTTATATATCTATTACAGTACGTCAGTACTTATCTATTAAGCTAAAATTATACTAATTAAAAACTCTAATCGTCTTCCCACGTATACACGGTATACTTAGAAGTTTCTCTCTGTTACTCCCCAACTCCACCCATTGGCTCCAGCACATCACTGATCGAGTATTACACCACCGATTACAGTGCTCCATCAAACCAACAGAGTTACTTCATTTTTTGTTTTCGAATAGGTATGTTAATTACATGATGATTTGATGATGTACATTAGATTGTTTAGTACTTGTTTCATGACTAGTATATATCACATGTCTAGTTTTTTAGAGTGTAATTAATTGGTTAAGAAACAATTTCTACTACCCATCCACTATTATAGTAATACACAAATATCGAAAACAGTGTATACAATGATCAATGATGAGATTTAGAGAAGTAATTTGATAATAGTATATATATTTGTTTTCATAGTTGATGAATATTGTTATGTTTTTGTATAATAAAACCGTGTATACAATGATGAAATTGTTCATCCGTTTATTTCACCCGATCCATCCGATTATCCGTGGATGACGGATGGATCGGATATGGATAATAGATTTAATGGATGATGGATGGATCGGGTGGAACAAAATAATTAGTGGATCGGGTGATGGATTCTCTCCATCCACCCATAACCCGATCCATTTCCATCTCTACTTAGAAGCAACAAAATATACACAAGTGTCATTTATATAATCAATTGAAACCACCAGCATCGATTAGATGTTTCAAATCTCAGGGATCAAAGGACATAAGTTTGCAATTAAACCACAAATTTAGGATCTTTGATAAGAACTAGCAAGAACAGTAAAAACTTAATTCAAAGTTACAAAAATAATGAAAAGATCAAAGTTTGCTGCTCATCGTTACTCAACTCATCCCTTCTAGATCATATTCAATGTGTAATAAGCTGCAATTGCTAGGCCTTAAACCTAATTCAAGTCTTCATAGCCCTAAGTATAGAATCAATTCTGGAAATGTGGAATTTCATCACCGGTACAGCCACCTCACCTCCTCATTGCTCCGCTCGGTGGCGCCTTTGCTCGCTCCGGCCTCCGGCGCTGGCTCCCTCCCACGCTCCTTCCGCCGCTGGCTCCCTCCCTCGCTCCTTCTGCCGCTCGCTCCCTCCCTCGCTCGCTACCGCCTCTGGCGCTTCCTTGCTCCCTCGATCTCGCCACCAGACAGTGGCTCCGGCGCCAACCTCACTCGATCTCGCCTCCATAGATCGATCGAGATCTCGCCGCCACTTTGCTGTTTGGTCTTCGCCGCCATAGATCGAGATCGAGACCTCCAATCCGGCGCCAGAGAGATCGAGACCCAAAATCGCCTTCCATCGGGAGCGGAGAGAGAGATTGGAGAGAGAGAGGCGATGGGGAAAAAATTGAGAATTAGTATATATATGGGACATCTTGCTAAATTGTCCAAACCCGTGACCATTTTGCAAATTCGTCCAAATAAATTGCCAGTTTTGCAAATTTTTTCTTTTCATAATTGGTTTGCAAAAATACCTACTTTTGAAAACAATTGCACCCACATATGAAAATTTGTAAAAATACCCTATTCAATTAACAAAATTACCCCACCTCCCCAAAAAATAGAAAATAAAAAAAGGTAAATGTTTTGGTATTTATCTTTTTTTTTTCCTGTTATATATTAAATAAATAAATATAATAAAAATAAACAAAAGAATTAGAACTTAAAAGCGTACAAAAAAAAATGCACAACCCCTAATCCCTAATACGAGATACACCCGATCCTCCGCACAACCCCAGTCCGCCCTCATCCTCCCGCTCTGGCTCACGGCCCTCACCCTCCGGCTCATCACCCACACACTCCGAAGCCGTCGCCCTCACCCACTGGCGCTTGTCGATCGAGTCCTATTGCCCAGTCAACGATCGCCCTCGCCCTTCCGCTCTGGGCCGTCCCCCTCACCCTCCGGCGCCATCACCCTCCGATTCGTTTTGCTCGTCCATTGTAATTTTTATCTAATAGAAACTCTATCTTTCTGTAATTCTCTGTAATTGTGTTTCCTTGATTGCCTTTTCATTACCCAAATTTCCAATCATTATATCCAATGTTACTTATGATCTTCCTCGTTTTGTTATTTCTACATTCGTTGTTATTCACGTTTAATTATCAATTACACTATCTATATTTTTTGTCAATTCATGATAATCGGGCCTTTTGACTATTCAAATTTCATGATCTTAAGAATCTAAACCACCATTGATTAATTGCTTGATTGTTTATATTTGTTGATTATTTGTAAAATTAGTGGACACTCTCGTTACTCTGAATATAAGAACTGGTGGAAAAGGCATCTATCCCTTGAGCTCTTATTGTTTTTCACTGATCACATCAAATGCTTCAACATAGTGTGTTCATGACTTCATGGTGTGGGTGAAAACAGTATTTTGCTTGACAATTTTTTTGAAGACTTTGTGTTTTCCGCGCATGAATTGGATTTGGAAAGTGAATTTATTTCTTACACCATAATCCAGACGAGGTGGATAACATTGTACTAGTCCAGAAAGGGTCTATGGTGTCTCTAGTTACGGTTTGCTTTGAACATGAAAACTTTTCCTGATATATTTAAGAAGTACCGTAACTAGGAGAATGTATACCGTAATAACTATTTGTATATTACATGTAAGCTATTAGTGGGAGGTGTTCAATCGAAAGGAGTGGAAGTATGTTTTTACTTGAGTTTTGTTCTTTACAGTTGAGCATGAGGATGTCAAGATGTTCTGATTGTTTGAAAAATATATATCATGGTAAAGCAAGCTGACTTGGTCATCATATGCACCCACATAGTGGTGTTGTGATTGGCATTTTGGTAAATTCTTTGGTATTTTTCCTGCATAAGGTGGTGGACAAGGCACTCAAAACTTCCAAATACAACCAAGAGGCATTATGTTGGATTCAATAGCGGAGTGCGTAACTTGGATGTGAGTCCTTTATCCAATGACTCGTATGTAGTTGCTTCTCCTCTGTTTTTTCTGACCATTTAATTGCTGTTATTTGCATGCTTTATACTTGAATTGTCTAGAACTCAATGACTTGAATGTGAACTCCTGTATAAATTTGCACCTAGGTATTACTTCTATAGTGACTCTTTTGTTTATGATGGATATTGGGGCAATACTTGTAGCTTTTTTTAGTTATTCTTTAACATTTCTGCTCCGCAGATAAATTACTTCTCCAGTGCCCCAACTTGGAAAGTGTTCATGCAGCCGTGTGCCTAGTTGCACTAATAAGAGCCATTGAAATCCAGGTATACTGACTGAAAATCTGAATACCGGTTTATTTTCCACTTTGATGGTTGAAGGACATATTTTAGGTCTTTCCAGCAGTAAACATTATTGCTTTGCAGATGTATTTAGCTTATCCTCTCATTTTCTTAATTGTCATTGATTGGTTCTTCCCATTGATTGAAGAAGTGTGTTATGATGCTAATTTTCTGAGTAACTATGCTTAGTATGTGTCTTTTTGTTCTTAGTTATGCTCCAGTTCTTAGTTATGCTCCAGTTCTGGCTGTTTTCATATCTTACAAAACTTGCTTCCATTCCTCCATTATCTTTGCATCAACTAGGTAGCTTTGTTCTTATCTATCGACCTTTGTAGCTTCTCTATTTTCAATTTATTTTCCTGCATTTGGTGCATTCTTTTGCTCTTAAGCGTCAAATTGAAGATAAGCTCAATATATGTGCAGGTTCAATACAAGAAAACTACCCTACTTGACATTCCCTCATCTTGCAAGAGCATGGCTGATGAATCCAAGAGGATCAGAGCTCCCGACTTTGTCTACAAGCAGGTATAGAATCCTAAAAACACATAACATTATTGTCTTGTACTTGTGGCTACCATGAAAGTAACTCTTGTGGGGATTATTACTTCTAACATATGAGTTGGGATGTGAAAGGGCACGAAGTTTGCAAGCGAAGATGTACTGTTATTGTTGACTGAAGTTCGCATCATACATGGGGATGGGTAAATCATTGGTTTCGTGTCATTTAAGGTGGTCAGATCTGTGAAGCTATGTTCAATTAATGCAACTTAGCCTTGCCAGCAGGGGAAGCAGGTTCCTCAAAACTCGAACCATAATTTCCTATATTTGTCATGTAAAAAAACTGTAATAAAGAGTCGTTCTGTTGTATGACCATCAGACCATGTGCCCTGCTACCGAATTGGTTACACTGAATGTACCCAGATGACATCTTCTTCAATCCTCAAGAGTTTGAATGATTTTAGATGGGAAACACTCTGATTTAATCCTTTCAAGAAGTGTGTATCAGTGTACAGGATTCATATTAAATGAATTGTCTTATGAACTTTTTAATTGAATGCCCACATTTTGATGGTATGACAGCTACTTGAGATCATGGTGAAGAAAGTGGTTGATTGGAGGGCATATCTAGTAGGAGATCATGGTGAAGAAAGTGGTGTTGATTGGAGGGAATATCTACTAGGGGGCGGCAATTAAGCGGTTAGGGTTAATAATCTAGTTGGTACTGGTCAAAACCGTACCTTTACTCAATTTCCCATCGATTTTTGATCATATCCTGTCAATGTGCATATTTGGGATTGTCAAGGAAAATATTCATCTTGACAATGTGATAATATTATGGTTTGAAGATATATATTGACAATTTTTTGTAAATACGGTTAATAATCCTGAAGATAGACTTGACCGTATCTTTAGAGATTCTCTCCCCTATTATAGCTTTAATCCTGTCAAAATAAACCTAGAACCTTGCCAATATGAACATTATTCTCTGTCGTTGTGAACAAATAACTTTGTCATCTTGGCAAAAACCTTTAATTTCTAGTTATGGTATGGATAAAATCGTATTTTTATTCTCTTCCCTATTATAGACTCCATCCTGTCATTATTAATTATCAGGTTTGTTATAAACAACTTATATCCTGTCAAAAATAAATTTTATTCCTATCACTATTAATTCTCAATTATTTTCATCTGGCTAATTTTATTATTTTTAAATTTCTGAGAAAAAATATTAAAAATATGATTTTAATATGTATATTTCATTTTTTTACTTTTCTTTTAATTCATAATTCTCCTTTTAATGATTTTTATATTTAAATTTAAAGGTAAAATAAGCCATTATTTTTTAGCACACATGACCTATTTTTTAGCACAAATGACCCACCTATCCTATTTTTGCTATTCTCAGAAAACGGGTTTACTTTTGCAAACCGAACACCGATTTGGTGTATTTTTGCAAATTGGCCTTTTTTAATTCCTATATATCGCGTGTGGCTGCGATAGGATCGATCAGATCCAATTATTTTTTTAGAACAAGGGAAATTTCCAATTAAAACATGACAGATTTACCTTAAAGTTAAAGTTAATTACCAATAAACCCTTACCTTCTTCCCCTCTCATTTGCACTCTCTTTCACACAATTGCCGCATAGAACTCCAACCCCCACCCTAATTATCAAATCTTCAATTTCCCCTTCCATTCTTCATTTAATCTTAACAAATCAAGGATATATCAAAATAAAAAGAATGTAAGATGTTTATTTTTGATTCTTTGAATTAGTTTTGATAGTATTCAAATGGTGATTTTGTTAGGGCATTTTTTAGATTTACACGAAATTGAGTAAGGGCCCGTTTGGTATTGATATACGTATATCAGATATTGGTATGAGTATCACCTATACCCATACCTAGTGTTACCTAGTGTTTGGTGAATAGGTATATGGATATCAAACTGATATACCCATATTTCCCTTCCTTTGTAATTTCCCTCAATTCCATATACCCATTCAATCAGGGATATCAAAATAGAACATGTGCTTCTTTTCTCCAATGCTTCACTGCTGCCTCCCTCTTGCTCCGCTCTCAATATCGCTACCACCAGTCTCAATTACTCGTCCCGGCCTTCGATTTCACTGCCTCCCTCCGCTCCAAAATCGATCGAGAACAACTTGTTCACACCTTTGATGTACGGCGCTAGGGAAACTGGGGCGAAGCTAGGGCTGAGGTCGATTGGATAGTCTTCAGGGTAGGCAATCGCAGAGGGTGTGGTGGTGGGGGGGGGGGGGGGGTGGGAGGTGGGGGTAATTGGGGTCGGGCTAGCAGATCGAGCGGTGTAGATGTGGGGCTCGGGAGTTTGATCAAGCAAGGGTCGAACGGTTTAGGTGGGGGCTCGACGTAGTTGGGTGTCACCGGAGGTTCAGGCGGGGTTGAGCTGGTGCGAGTTTGATCGTCGGGAAGAGAGCGCTGGTAGAAAGTTTGATATCTAATACCCATATCTAAAACATTCCAAACAAGATATCAGATATCAGATATCATATTTGATACCCATATTCATGATATCGATATCTCATACCCATATCCGATATCTAATATACGTATATGGATACCAAACAGGCCCTAAACCTGGTTGAATCTTATGTATTTTTTGTTTGTTTTATACAAATATGTTAGAAAATAGGATGAATTTCGCTTTTTGGCTTAAGGAAGGATAGGTTGAATTTGGTTGGGCAGAGCCCAGAGGTAGAGGAAGACGCCATTTTTGCTCTGGAATCAGAGGCGTTCGTCGACCTTTTTTTTTTTTTTTTTTTTTTATTTTAATGATGACCTTTTAGCCCGGTTCTAAGAAAACTGTGCGAAAAGACATGACCTTTTTAGCTCGGTTTTTCAAAAACCGAGCTAAAAAACCCAATTTGTTTTATCAAAAAGTTGGTCGCTGCGACTTAAATGTAGTTTGGTCGTTGCGACCACGTTCGGTCCGACAATTTTGTGATTAATCGTTGCGACCAAATACTACATGGTCGTTACGACCAAATGTTATATGGTCGTTGCGACCAAATCTGCGCTAAACGGCAGTTTTACCCTGCACTAGACATGTATTAAGTTTGGAAACTAGAAAAAGCACCATCATCCATACTCCTAAAATCTTCAATTGCAGTTTAAGGATTGAAAACCGAAAATTTTCTTCTTGAAATTTAATAAAACTAAAAGTGATTTCAAGCCCATTAATAAAATTCTAAAATACGAGGGCGGAGGGCCCATTAGTTTTTATATGTCATGGGCCTTCGTAACATTAGGATCGGCCCTGGTAGGATCGTACAATCCGGATCGCGATTCTAATAACCATGCATCTATGGGATTTGGCCTCTCAAAGTACATGTGACACGAAATGTCCGACGTCCAATGGAACAATTTCTTATGGGTGCCCAATGAATCCTGGGAATACCAAAGGTCCAACTTTGTACGAGGTAACAAGGGTCTGTTTTTCGTACCAATGAGCTAATTCAGCCTTTCATTTTGCACACATAATAAGTTAATGTTTTAAAACTTCCAAGTTCACTAGGGTGGCAAACCCGTGCTACGCACGGGTCATTATTTCTATGCAATTTGTAAAGTTTGACGGACTGAATTCATAAATAAGTGAAGAAATAATATGCGAGATTTAAAGTATGTGTTTGTAATTATTTATCACGGAAAAATCCACTTGACGATAATTAAAGTAGTTACTAATGAAGTACTCCGTATATATGAAGACACCCAACGTCTAACATTAGATGTTATAGTCATCATCAAGACAAAACAAATAAGTTAATCTCTTGGGTGTACTACAATGTCATGTAGTATCCTATTATAATTTATAATTTATAATTTGTAAGATGGTAGTTCTTTTTGCATCCTATTATAATTTGTATGTTTTATGACATTATATGAGTTTTATTTGTTATTATCAATTTGTTACTTGAAATCCAATAATTAATATTTCTTTTGAGAAAATCCTAAGAAAATTGTCAATGAAAATAGTACTATTAATAAATTGTATATGAAAAATATTAAACCTTATGAGAGATATATACAAAATCAGTGACTCTATTTTATAATACAAAAACATAAATTATATTAGTCACATCTTGACTCTATTTTTGTTAAAAATCAGTATATAAGATATATATTACAATACAATTGAATAATACAACTCGATCAACATGCAATACCTTTATTATAGTAAAAAACCGGCCAATAGTGTGATTAATTTTTGTGTATTATAATATGATGAACAACGGAATAATTACAAAAATAAATTACATAACCTAAAATGAACCATAAATTAAGAAGTATCATAAAATGAACAACTAATAAAATATTAATATAGCGAATTAATGAAATAATACTTCATATATATATATATATATATATATATATATATATATATATATATATATATAGAGAGAGAGAGAGAGAGAGAGAGAGAGAGAGAGAGAGAGAGAGAGAGAGAGAGGGTGGTTCTTGTGTAAGCAAGGCTTACTATGTATTTTATGAGCACATCTTAGCTGTTGATTAGAACAAAATGGATGGCTGCGATTTTATTAGTATTTTAATATAGAAAAATTAAAAAGCGAAATTTTTTGAGGAAGAAACGTTGATTGGCGCGTGTGGTAAACAAAATTAAGGCTACCCCCCCCCCAAATTGGAAGTTGCACTAGCCACTCCGTTTGAATCCCTTGATTTGTGGTAAATTAAATAAAATAGTGTTGCCTATTCAAGTTTTCTATACTATGTTTCGTGGGATGGCCAGAGTGTATTGGTCACGTGTGGGATAATCAATAGCATGTGTCAAGGACATTGTTTGCTTAATTTTTCGTTATTATTTTATATTTTATATAGTGAAAAAATCCTTGATTATGTATGAATAATTATATCGTACATATGAACATTTGTTGATTATGTACGAATAATTATATCATACATATGAACATTTGTTGATTATGTACGAATAATGCGTATATATATTGAACAAAACTTTGATTATCTACGAATAATTATACCGTATATATGAACATTCCTTGATTACGTATGAATAATTATAACGAAGTTATCAACATTTTTCAATTATGTACAAATAAATATAATGTATATGGTGAATAAAACATTAATTATATACGAATAATTATACTATACTTATGAACACTCCTTAGTTATGTATGAATAATTATACGGTGTATAATATATGCATATTTATCAGATATCAAAGGCAAACAGAAATGATGACCGATTAGCTTTTAAACTATAAAATAAAAGAATGAAAATTTTCTATCCTTTTTAATATTTTTAAAAAATCCCTAAATATCTTCCGTTAAAAAAATCTATATCCCATTAATATGGCAATTAAAATATTTGAACAACACATGTGTGCAGTACACGCACTACATTTGGAACCATTGGTTTACTATCATCCAATGGTTAAAAGTTGTTCACAAATTACACACTAACTCTTGCTTACAAAGGATCTATCCTCTCTCTCTCTCTCTCTCTCTCTCTCTCTCTCTCTCTCTCTCTCTCTCTCTCTCTCTCTCTCTCTCTCTCTCTCTCTCTCTCTCTCTCTATATATATATATATATATATATATATATATATATATATATATATATATATATAAAATGGTAGATGCATATTAACATATTATAATATACTCCGTAGTGCATTAAATAGGTGGTCGTATGCCATTATATTGGAAGAAAAGGATTGAATCTGTAACCTCGAAAGATGTCCTTTTCTCCGACTAAATTATGAAAAATCTTGTATACTCAATTACGGGATCGGAGTAAGCAACTTAATACGTTAAGTGCGAATACACCTACCGATACATAGAAAAATTGCACCAAAAGAAGGATTAATAAAATCGTGATCTTTAACAAACTCTCTTAATTTGACATATTGCGATTGAAAAAAATTCACACAAACAATAAATAAGAAATTAATGAAAAATAGCGTTTCTTATCCATCAAACTCCATATATCCATTTTAAATAAGACTTTCACCTCCAAGAAAGCATAAAATCGGATCGAGCTACTTACCAGACTCATCATGGCAACTCAAGTGAAGCTCGAAGCGATATGTCTCATTAATATTATTGCTAGCTTGTATCTCTCGTGATTTTCCTGCCACTTTTCTCCTTTTACACTGCAAAAAAATGAGTATATAGGAGATTGGATTATCTTTTAACAATATGCATGTGAAGAATTTCGAGAAATTGAACGAAAACAAAGATGGATTAGTTTTTTTTCTTTTCAACATGCAAACAACAAAAAATAAAAAAAGGTGAATGGGTTGCGGCAGGAAGATTCAAGAACTACAAGGAACTCTATCTTTTCAAATTTTTTTAGGTAGGTTAACTAAGCTTGATCAATTATCCACTTTCTCCTTCTCAAGCCTATTTATACACCTAAACTGAATGGAAAACGTTGGATGGAATATGCAAATATTTTTAACTGATTTTATCATTATTATTAGAATTTATTTACTTGAAAGTAACGGTCAATGGAATATATATCGATTTAGTAATTAATTAGTAATATGAGCTATAGCCTATAGGACAATGAAGCAATGCCTACTATTAAGTAATTAAATCCTTACCGACTTTCAATTATAAAAAGTAATTAAATAATTTGCATAAACAAATTACCAAAAATAACCATAAATATATAAAAGTTTGTTTTATTTAGATATTTAGATATAAATATAGATATAGAATATAGACCTATATAAATTTAATGGCAAAAAATAATAAAAGACGTGTTACATAATTGTATTCTTTTGTTTCCGTTACAATTTTTTTTAAAAATAAGAGTATATTTCATAATTGTTAAACTATACGGAGTATATTAGAAGATAGAGAGTTGAAAAATGTGTGTTGATTATATTAGTATATACTAATCAATTTTGATTGAGCCAATCAAATATTAAATATCCACTGATAATTTTACTTATTTTTAATTTTGAAAAAAATAATGTAAATTTTTATATTTTTCTTCTTTTTTTATGTTAAAATAATTTTATTTATGTTTAATTCTGAAAAAGGAACATAAAAACCATATATTTGTATTTTCTTTGGGTTTCCGTTACAATGTGTGAGATAAACTAAATTGTTTAAATACAAAGGGTGGGAAATATGGAGTTAGAAGATAAAGATTTTTACGTTTGTTAATTAGGTATGTATTAATAAACTTTGATTGATACAATTAAATCTACACAATTCATTTTAATTGTTTTTAAAATAGGTGAAAAGACTTTGCTCTAAATTGTAAGTCTTTTCATTTACCCAAGGTAAACGCATTAAATATAATTAAATAGCTAATTTGTAACTCTTTTCATCACCTAATTAACTTATATTTTTACGGAAATATGTAGAAAGCATTTTAATTTAATTTAAGCTTAGGTAAAAACTCAATATATTTTTATCACAAAAAAAACACTCAATATATAAAAATGTTGATAAAAAACTTAATAAGAATTGAAAAGACCACAAAGTAAATAAAATATTTAAATCGATATGAACTTTTAATTAGCATTTAGTGACCAAAAAGTCAATCTTAGTATATAAATAAATAGATATGTTATATACACTTTATGAAATGAACCAAAAAATAAAATAAAAGATGTAGTTGTTGTGGTTTGAACCTTGGATGATGTGGCTATCAATAACAACCACAACCATTGAGCTAAAGATAACATGTTGAAACAAATTGAATAAATAAGAAAAAATAGTGTAAATTTTCATAGCCTTAATAAGAGCAATAAATTGCCCATGAACACAACTTTTAAGGTTTATATATATAGATTCATTTCTGAAATTGCATTACAAAAACAACATCAATCAAACATGAATCAAAAGGGTAATGATACTAACTCACAGATCTACAAGATAAGACGCGGTCCTTGAGAAAAATTGTCGCGTTTGGAGAAGCCCGACAATAACTTAGCACTTTGGTTACCAAGTTTAATCCCACCTTGGTTACCAAGTTTAAGCCCGACAATAACTTAGCACTTTGGTTACCAAGTTTAAGCCCGACAATAAAGGATTAAAGGTTCATCGTCTGAAGCCGAGGTGAACTCTTAAGCAAGTATTTAATTAATCCCATCTCACATGGCCGACTACAAACATGGTTCATCTGGACGACTCTCAGCTTCTCGAATGTGAAATTTAACTAGTACATGTTTAAATCATAATGGAGAAGTGCAAATTGCAAAACAAACAATTCAGTATTCACAGTGCTATTGATCATAAATAATCTATAAGCATTATTTATCATCACTTACAGAGATTTTAAGGTCTTGTAGATTAGGGGTGCCCATGATGAGATGACCAACAACAGCTAGCTGTTTCTTATCTTCGAAACTCACTTCATATAGCCTAATGGACTTTAGGTGATAAAACACTAAGGAACGGTCGTAGGACTCAATGCCAATGCTCAAATACTGCTCGATTTCAGAGGCACGCCTATTGAAGTAACTGGACAACAAAACCATAAGAGGATTGAAGATGAAAGGGGCTTTCAATTTCTGATGCAACTATGGGAGTAATTGGACACCCAAACCCTAAACGATTGAAGATGAAAGGGGATTTGGATTTCGGAGGAATAAAAAAAATTACTGAAAAAAAAATTAGACATCTTAATTGACAAAAAAATAAAAGAAGGAAAATTAATGAAAAATAAAGAAAAAAAGGCTGAGATTTTTTTATTAGTTAAAACTTAAAACTCCTCTAAACTTGACACATCATCCTAAACTCTTTTAAATTAAGAGTTTACTAGTGCAGTACTCGTGCGTAACGCACGAGATTTGTAAAATATATTATGTATTTTAGAAGATAGTATCACATTTTATCTAAATTAATTAATTAATTAATTATATATATATATATATATATATATATATATATATATATATATATATATATATATATATATATATATATATATATATATATATATATAGGGTGAGGTTAAAGTGAAAATGGGGCTTAAGATGAAAAATTTGTTTAAAGTGAAAATGGATTCATTAACAAATAAGCTGGTGCGGGTCTGACTTTAAAAAAAAAAAGTGAACCGCGCTGAACCGCCCCCCCCCCCCCAAACCCCCCAACAAAAAAAAAATAAGCCCCTCGACCTTCCCTTTCAGTTGCCCTCAATAGCTGCCGCATCTCTCTCTTTCTTTCAACCCTTCCAGGCGGATCTCCATGGCTTCGATCTCTCTTCAATTTCACTTCATAATCCTCTCGTTTTTCGATCTGATTCTGGACTATCGTTGAATTCTTAATCATTTTGAATTATCGTTTTTTGTTTTCCAGATTTCAAGAAGCTTCTCGGAGGGGTTGCGAGCGAGTACGAACAATGTCGTGGCTGAGACAAGCCGTCATCAAGGTGGTGGAAGCCAGCAAGAACAAGAATAACCTCACCCGAACCGTCCGCAACTACACCGACTCCGCCGTCCAGCAGGTCGGTCAAGCTGTCGCCGAGGGCGCCAATCTCCTCGAGTATTGCATTGTTAGTCTTCTTTCTCCCTGCTCCTCCTGCCTTCCTTTCTCATTCCTTATTTTCCCCTAATTAAGATCAATTTTGTGTACCACTGTTGTTGAACCATTGATGCCTGTTTCCTCTCTTTGCTTCTTTTGCCGAATGAATGTGGGAGAAAACCTGCTTTAGTGTTTTTTATAGGGATTTTGACTGTTTTATCGTCCTGGAGTACGAATTATGCAAGCGAAACTGAGTAGTAGTCCTTTCATTTATGAAGATTCCCCAGATGAAATTGCATCTAAGAAAAACAATTATTTAGATTGTTTGAATGATTTAGGTTGAGATTGAAAATCTAGGGTTTGATTTAGGAGCGGAATTTGGGGTTTTTTTGCCAAAAGCCAAATTGATTGAAATTGATGATATGGTTGTGTTGTTGGGTTGATTTTGAGCTAATTTCATGCTCATATCATTGTCAAATTGTTTATGGATCATGAACTAATTGAATTTTAGATTTTTATATTGCGATATGTTTTAGATTTTGGGGCTTTTTGCCAAAAGTAAAATTGACTGAAATTGATGATATGGTTGTGTTGTTGGGTTGATTTGGAGCTAATTTCATGTTCATAGCATTGTCAATTTGTTTATGGATCATGATCTAATTGGATTTTAGAATTTTATTGCGATATATTTTAGAATTTTGGTTTTTTTTTGCCAACATCCAAATTGATTGAAATTGATGATATGGTTGTGATGTTGGGTTGATTTGGAGCTATATTCATATTCATAGCATTGTCAAATTGGTTGTGAATCATGAGCTAATTGGATTTTAGAATTTTGTTGCGATATGTTTCAGGTCGATTAGGTTCTTCTATTTTAGCATGAAAATCATAATTTAGCCTATCAGCTCAATTGGTAGAGCAATGTGCGTTTGCACAAAGATGTGGGTTCGAATCCCACATAGGTTACATAATAGACAAGAGCGCAACAATCGTAAATTGTTAATCATGCACATTATAATCTTAGTTATGCACAATTGTATCCTACTTTTGCACAATCCTATCTTACTTTTGCACAATTGTATTATTAGATATGCACAACATAATGTTACATTTGCAAAATATAGTGTTATATTTGCACAACTTAAAGTTATATTTTGCACAATATAATGTTATATTCGCACAACATAATATTATATGTGCACAACGTAACATTATATTATTAGATATGCACAACATAATGTTACATTTGCAAAACATAGTGTTATATTTGCACACCTTAAAGTTATATTTGCACAATATAATGTTATATTCGCACAACATAATATTATATGTGCACAACGTAACATTATATTATTAGATATGCACAATATAATGTTACATTTGCAAAACATAGTGTTATATTTGCACAACTTAAAGTTATATTTGCACAATATAATGTTATATATGCATTATATCATCTTATTTGTGCACATTATCCTTTTATTATTGTACTTTATAATCTTATTTATGAACGGGAACACAAAAAAAGCAATCATAAATAGCTTATGCGAGATTTTGAACTCGAACCTTTGTGCATGGGCACATCACTATACCATTTTTTGAGCTAATAGGCTTTTAATGGCACATGTTGCATTAAAGAACAAAACTGTCATAAAATGGCGGTCCATGAAGAAAATTTTTGGTATGACACATTATGAAAATGCACATTTATTAATAATAACATTTATTGTATTATTTGTTCACTTTATATTTTGTAATCTCATCTTTTTCCCTTTTTAAAATAAAGACAAAAACTGTGATGTAACATTCTTGTTGTATTTTTTTTAAGGGAAAATGACCCCAAATAATACAAACTATCGGTCGTGAACCGAAAATAATACGAACTTTGAAAATCACCAGTTGGTATACAAACTATTGCGTATTAAACCAATTTCGATACGAAACCATTTCCGACCAAATTTCCGACGACCGGAATGACATGGCAACTCGACTTTAATTTTTTTTAATGACATGGCATCCATGTCATTATATTTTTTTAATGAATTAAAAAAAAAAAATTTATGATTCTGGGATTTATGGGAATTGGGGGTTGGAACCCTAGATTCATTGTCGATCAAATTGGGCAGAGACGAAGCTCTCAGTTCGACCAAATTGAAGACATGGGGAAGACAAGAGCGTTGTGACGACAAGGTTGAGCAACATTCGATCAGAAGAATTGATTCATACAGTCTTCTCCTCCGAATTTGAGAGGTAAATATAGCAATTTGTTTTCTCTTTGATTGTTATTAGGTTTTGAAGGTAGAGAAAGATACTTGTGTTGAATCAAATCGATTTTTTAAAAATATATTTGGGTTATTTGAATGATGAGAATGAACTTAAAATTTGAGGGATGTGTTTTCTTCTCTTGATTTGAAATATTAATCGATGCCTTTTTTGTTTTCGAATTTTTTTGGTTGTCTAAGAAGAGCAAAATGGATGCTGAAGATACAGATGATGTGTATGCATTGAATGACCCTGTGAATGGTGCTAATGAGGATGGAAGAAGGGACTTTGAAGCATCTGTTGAATGTAACATAAACTGGGAAACATTTCTACTTGAAGGTGTTGTTGATAGATCATCCGATGATTCTGATTATCAACCTTCTGAGATTCCATTGAGTGATGATACATCAGACATTATTGTTGATAAGGGGAAACATGTGATAGTAGATTCTGAAAAAGATTCGGATGAAGAAGAGTTGGCAGATCAAGGTGTTGATGCACCTGAAATTGACTCTTCAGATGAGGAGTTGAAAACTGCAAGACAAAGGGTTCAGAAATACAGAGAACAACTTGAGAAGGAAAAAGAGGCTCAGTTAAGTGAATATGAAGACTCTGATGGTGATGTTCAAATTTTGTCTGATAATGAAGATGATGACAATGCTAAAATGAGGAGGAGGAGAAGAAGCAAGATGACTGTTGGTGGCAAAATTGACTACAAGAATTTTGTGTGGGAAGTTGGAATGAGATTTCCAAACATGGCTATGTTCAAGGAGCACACAAGAAGCTATGGTATTTACAACGGATTTAACTTGTCATTTGTTTTGTCTGACAAGCAAAGGATGAAGGTTGGAGTCATGTGTAAAGAAGGTTGTCCATTTAGGGTTTATGCATCATGGCATCATAAAGAGGGTTGTTTGATGGTAAAAAGTGTTACGAATGAACACTCTTGTGTGAGGGATATGCAAAAAAATCGTCAACTTACATCTAAGTGGCTTGCTCAACAATATCTCAGTCGCTTTAAACATAACCCCAATTGGCCAGCTGAGGAGATGATGGATAGTGTGAGAAGTAGGTATGGTGTCATCATACAAAGATGGAATGCATACAAGGCAAAAACTGCTGCGCTAAAAATGTTACATGGTTCGGTTAAGCAACACTATAACAAGATCGGAAGGTTTATTGAAGAATTAAAAAGGTCGAATATGGGTAGTACATTTGAGCTTCTGACTATCCCATCAAGCCCTCCAGTTTTTCAGAGATTTTATGTATGCTTTAAAAGCTTAAGATGCGGACAGCTTGAAGGATGTAGGCCCTTTATTTGCTTAGATGGATGTCATCTTAAAACATTCTTGGGTGGTATATTACTTGCAGCTGTAGGAAGAGATGGAAACAACCAGATGTTTCCGATTTGTTGGGCTGTGGTGGAAAGGGAGACTAGAGATACTTGGGAGTGGTTTTTAAACAAGCTGAAATCTGAACTTAATGGGTCTAATGGAGAAGGTTGGACCTTTATGTCTGATCAACAAAAGGTTAGATGTTAACTAGATTCATATTGTTTAAATTATTCAATTTATTTTCATAAGAATATGTATGATCTAATTTTTATTTATGAGTGCAGGGATTACTTGCAGCCTCTGCATCAGTTTTCCCAAGTGCTTATCATAGAAATTGTGCAAGACATATCTATGCAAACTGGCATAAGATGCACAAAGGAGATGAACTGAAAATGTATTTTTGGAGGGCTGTTAGAGCATATAACGAGACTGATTTTGAAGAGGCGGTGGAAGAACTAAAAAAGACATCCAGTAAAGCTGCTGAAGATTTCTTAAATCAAAATCCAAAAGTATTTTGTAGGGCCTTCTTCCCTGGTGTAAGCAAATGTGATGTGGTTGTGAACAACATGGCAGAGACCTTCAATGGATACATCTTAAAAGGTAGGGAGAAACACATCATTGATATGCTTGACACAATAAGGTCAATGCTCATGGAAAGGATGCTGACTAAAAAAAGCTTAATGGACAAGCAAGGAGATAATGCTATTTGCCCAAGAATCAAACTGAAACTAGAAGAAGAGAAGGTCAAAGCATGGGAGCTGTCAGTAATTCCTTCAACAGTAACAGTTTTTCAAGTGCGAGAATTTGTAGATGTCTTCAAGGTGGATGTTCAAGAACATAGCTGCACCTGCAGAAAATGGGATGTAACCGGCATACCATGCCATCATGGGGTAGCAGCTTTGTCATTTCTAAAGGTCGCACCAGAAAATTACGTCGATAATTACTACAAGAAGGATAATTACTTAAGGGCATATCAAGGAAATTTGAGTCCATGTGTCAGTGAAAAGTTTTGGCCGAAGGTGAACTTTCCATTAGAGCCACCCCCTATCAGAATCCTCCCTGGACGCCCAAAAAAAAATAGAAGGAAGGATCCACATGAAGATCCAAAGAAACCAGGAAAGCTTACCAAACATGGGGTTTTAATGACTTGTAGTGTGTGCAAGTCAACTGAGCACAACAAGAGAAGGTGTCCAAACATCAGTAATAGTAGCATACCTGCTGAGAAAAGGTCTCGAGGCAGACCTAGGAAGCATCCAAGGCAAAATGCACAAACTCTTGTAGGTGAAGTTGGCGGAGCTTCTGGTAAGATTTCTATTTAAGAAAAAAACTGTAGAACTTTAAATGTTTCAGTTTTCGGGTCTGATTTTGCACAAAATTTTATAGGTGAAGCTAATGCAGGAAGAGGAAGAGGGAGAGGGGGAGGAAGAGTTGGAAGAGGAAGAGGAGGGACTAGATTAGCTACTGCAGGAATGGGTATTATTTATGATGAAGGGGGTTCAATCCTATACAGATCTAGTGTCTCTGGACCTGTGGTGGAATTGAATCCAGGCTATATAGGGTCTTCCCAGATATATTTTGCAACACAAAGCCAAACAAACACATATTCTGATTTATAGGAATTTGAATCCACTTTTTTCTAATTCATTGTTATGCTTTTATGACATCTTAACAGGTATCTCACGAGGTGCAACCCTCTGCACCTGTTGTGGACAACTAGACATGAATTCGAGATATTGGCAAAAGGGGAGGAGCACGGGCTACTGACTTTTTGGTTGCAACAACATTTTGACTAGACTTTATGGCTCTTTATATATAATGTATATGGAAGAACATGCTTAGGATGCTCTCAGCTGGCTGCTACTTTATTATCTTCATTGTAAATGTTGCACAAGAATATGCTCACTTTTGTAAAGAATTTAACTCCCCAAAATAGGTTCATTGCGATGTTCATTTTGTCATATTTTACTATTGGTGTTATGTGTGTGCATACTATACTCAAATTTCATGACGTTATATTATATAATTAGCAAATGACAGATTTTTAAATATGTAAACCAATTTTCCAGCACAAACCTGTACACAGATTTTTAAATCTGTAAACAGGTTCAGTACTTTTTTAAATCTGTACACAGATTCAACACATGTATGAAAGATTCAACACATATAGGACATATTCAACAGTTTTTCACAGCACATATATGACAGATTCATCACATATATGATGGATTTTTAAATCTGTAAAAAAAAATCCACAAATTCAGTACACTTTAAATACCAAATCCTGTAAACAACAATCTGTGTAAATACCAAATCACAATTTCAGCACATATATGACAGATTTAGTGGATTTTGAACATGTATATACCAAATCACAATTTCAGCACATATATGACAGATTTAGTGGATTTTGAACATGTATATACCAAATCACAATTTCAGCACATTTAAAAATCTGTCATAAAAATCTGTACATAACAATCTGTAAACAGCAATTTTTAAATAGCACATTAGAGGCACATATCTTTAAATCTGTACATAAAAATCTGTACATAACAATCTGTAAACAACAATCTGTCATAAAAATTTGTACATAAAAATTCAGCACATATCTTTAAATAGCACATTTTAAAATCTGTAAATAGTAATCTGTCAAAAATTCAGCACTTAAAAAGGACCAAAAACATATATTCAGCACTTAAAAAGGACCAAAAACATATTTTAAAATCTGTAAATAGCAATTTTATTTGGTTATAATATGTAAGCATCAATCTGTAAACAACACTTAAAACCTACTACAACTCAATCTCTAAATCTGACAAGGTTGCATAAATAAAGGCCAAATGCCATTAGAGGCATGATTCATTACCATTTAATTAGGTAGCTAATAGTACAAAGATTGTATCCATGTTAAATTTCCATGACAGTAGAACCAACCACTTCTCCCTAGCTAGTACATGACTCTAACTATATTAGATTTTCCACACTAAGATCACTAGCAGTACAAACATCAAACCTACTACAACTTTTAATACTAAATTCTCTCCTTTCATTTTCATAACTTCTTGGCTTGACTTGCCTCCAGAGTACACAATTGAAGGGTTTTGAAAAGCATAATCAACATTGAGGCTTCCCGAAGCATCATCAACCCATCTGAAAAAGTGGCAATTTTGCCCACTCTGCAATTGAATTAGAAAAAGGGTTAAATTTGTGACCAAATGACTAGCATTATAAACCCTAATTTCGAACAAATGTGAACCCAATTTCAATTAAGTCAATCGAATACATACCTGCCACAATGGACACCCATAAAATTGTCTACCAATATTTTCCCCTTTCTTACAAGTTTGAACCGTCGAAGTATAGCCATGGAAGCATCTCTGAATGGCTGAATGATGAAATACACTTCTCTGCGAATTTGTACTCCAAGAGGTGTTCGTACCTGCCTGCCCAACCATCTCTACCAAGATTTGCAAGTCCAGTCGTCTCGAATCTAGCTCTGACCAGGTCGACCTTGTCGTCACAACGCTCTTGTCTTCCCCATGTCTTCAATTTGGTCGAACTGAGAGCTTCGTCTCTGCCCAATTTGATCGACAATGAATCTAGGGTTCCAGCCCCCAATTCCCATAAATCCCAGAATCATAATTTTTTTTTTTATTCATTAAAAAAATATAATGACATGGATGCCATGTCATTAAAAAAATTAAAGTCGAGTTGCCATGTCATTCCGGTCATCGGAAATTTGGTCGGAAATGGTTTCGTATCGAAATTGGTTTAATACGCAATAGTTTGTATACCAACTGGTGATTTTCAAAGTTCGTATTATTTTCGGTTCACGACCGATAGTTTGTATTATTTGGGGTCATTTTCCCTTTTTTTAATATTATAGTTGCACCTAACAATATTATTTCAAATAAAAATTACGGGCTGAAATCTGTAATTTTCATAATTGAAATAAGGGCAATATTCGTATGAATGGAAAGTTTGGGGAGGCGTGTGAAATTTACCCCATAATTAGGGTCATTTAACCATTTTCCCATTTACTCTTAAAATTAGGCCCATTTACACCAAAATTAGGCCCATTTATTCATTACTCATTTAATTATGCCTATTTACCTTTAAATTAGGCCCATTTACATCCAAATTAGACTATTTTCACTTTAAGAGGGATTTTCATCTTAAGCCCCATTTTCATTTGAACCTTTACACACACACACACACACACACACACACACACACACACACACACACACACACACACACACACACACACACACACACACACACACACACACACACACACACACATATTATGATAATATGAAAGTCTATATCAAAATACTGATAAATCCAAACACCCAAATAATCCTAAAAATAAATCAAATCCAAATGATAAATATAATAAATTGGTTCAGCTCACTCGATTTACATATTCAATCGATAATTAAAAGGTGACATAAAGATCGCAATAGTTTCATTAACCCATAATGTTGAAGAATATAATACGAATTTATTTGGATTAAAAAAATATAATGCTTATATTATATTATATCAATATATAATATATGTAGCAAAACGTCAATGTCTCAGCTTCCTAGCAGGGTCAGGTTTGAGATTTGAAATGTCTGGGGCAGGATATAAAAATGTGGCCCTCTACTATTATTTGTTATTGTGTTAGTGGATTGGAAGGTAAGACCAAATAATTTGGTAGTTCGACTACATATTACACAAACTCTAGGTCAATGGATCTATAAGAACTTTTGGATGGAGAGCACATAAAAATATCGAAGAAGAAATATTCTTGAAATAAACTTAAAAGTTTAAAAAATGTTTCATCTGTCTCAAAATATAGGCCGTTTTATTTTTTTGGCATGTTTTTTAAGAAGCTAAAAACTTTGTAAAATATTATAATTTTATTGGTTTTTAAAAATAATATTATGCTTATTAATAATAAGTATAGTATTATTGTTAAAAACTAATAAAAAAAAGTTCATATTTTTTAAAGTTTTTAGCTCCTTAAAAAACATGCTAAAAAAAATAAAACGACCGATATTGAGACAGAGGTAGTACAAAGTTTATAGTCATCACCACTGTTGTTTGAGAATGAGTTTTTTTAGCCTTCTAAGTTTTTTAGTAAGTTGATTGAGTACTTTGAACATTAAACACACATTTGTTGAGCTATTGGGTTGGATGGTAGAACCAAATAATTTAGTAGTTCGACTACACATTCCAAAAACACTGGTGAATGGAATTTTCAGAACTTTTAGATAGAGATCACATAAATAAAAGATATATTATATTAATAAACTTCAAAGTAAAAAAAAAACCTTTCGTTAAAATATAGGCCATTTTATTTTTTTTGACATGTTTTTTAAGAAGCTAAAAACTCTATCAAATATTATCTTTTTAATAATTTTATTTGAATCATAATATATTAGGGGCTAAAGCATGGATAGTTAACTAATTAATGTCATAAAACATATGACAAATAGAAAAATGAATGAAAACCTTTTGAATATCAAGCTCGTACTTTCAATTCATTTGTAAACAAAAATGGGGACTGAGAATCAAGTTCATAACCTGTTGATAATGAAAATCTTATATTCCAAAAGAGTATTTTATTTGCCCAAAATCAACAATAACCATTTAATATTTCATTTAAATATGATATTTTAAATTATTTTAGGTTAAAGGCACTACAACAGAAAGCGTTATTAGCGACCAAAGTTTTAGTGACAAATTATCGTTCCTCGATAAATGTGGTTTTTAGCGACGAACATAACCACTCCTCATAAAATGACAAGACAATATTTAGCGAGGAACATATATTCCATGCTACAAATGACAATCAACGACAAATTTTTCGGTTCATCGCTAATTGTTACCATACCGTAGTCGTCTAAAGTGTAAGAGTTATTGCGACAAATTTGATGTTTTTATTGAGGAATATTTTCATCGCTAAAAGTACATTTGCCGAGGAAATTTTAATTTTGTCATTAAATATTTGGTGGGAATTATGCAAAACCGCCAAATTTATTAGCGATAAATATTTGAATTTCTCACTAAAAATATGCGTTTCTAGAGAAAATAATTTGCCACTAAAAATATCAATTAGTGAGGAGAATCAATTTTCGTCGCTATTTGTTTTTGTTAAAATTGAGAAAAATGCTCCAAATTTAATTGTGAGAAAAGTTAAAATTCCTCACTAAAATTTTTCTCCTTGAAACAATCATTTGGCAAGGAATATCAATTTCGTCACTAGTGGTATGGAGAAAACTATAAAACAAATACATAATTGTAAGGCGACAAAAAAATATTTTCATCGCAAAAAATACATGTCTGATGATGAACAATTTCATTGTTGAAAAACTACATACCGAGAAAGCATTAATTTCATTGTTAGTAGTATGTGGAAAAACTATGTCCCAAGCATAAAATTCTAAGGTTACAAAAGTATAAAATCTTCGCAAAAAATACATGTTTGGAGTATTTAATACGGAGTATGAGCGAAAATAATAATAAAAAATCAAAGGCGACGAAAGTATACATTCCTTGGTATTTTTGCTATTTTGTTTAGGTAGAAAGTTGTTCATTACTTTACTGGAGAAATAAATTAATAACATCTAAAAAATGAATTAATTATCTATTTTAAATTATATAAAATACAAAACTAATTGATTTAAGCCCTAAAATAGATTGTTATATTTTTCAAAAAATTATTAAAAAAATATTTAACAAATCATAAATAAGTGGTTAAATACTTAAACACGGAGTATATGACTATACGGTATATTATTAATGAGATGTGAAAATTTAAGTGATTAGGTATTTCAATAGATAAGACCAAAAAAAAAAGGTATTTCAATAGATTATTTTTTTCTCCCCAAAAAAAAAATATTTTCAGGCTCCTTCCTTCCATTCTCCATCTCTCGTTTCTCCGCCTCCACCCACTCGGCAATCCCACCGCCGGAAGCTCTGGCCTGGAGCAGCCCACAACCACCAGTGACTCTCCCTACACCGGCAAAACCACTCCACTCGCCTCCGTCCCTCTACCTCGCTCTCAGATCTCTTCCCCTTCATCCTCACCTGAACCCTAATCACCAGCCCATATCATCGCTTCTCTCCGCCGCCGACAGCAGCACATCGGCCTTCGCATCTCCTCCTTCTCCGTCGTCGGCCATGAGCAGCCATGCTTGAGTCGCTAATACAATCGGCCTCGAGTTCAAATCCAGAGAGATATATGCAGGTTTGAACCCTTCCCTTCATCTTCCCTTCTTTTTAATATGTTGTTTGATTGATTGTTGTTGGCCTAATATGAAATTGCAGAATAATTGTGTTTGTTCATGACATTCGAAAAATATACATATTCTCAACAGTTCCATTTGATCTTGCCACCCATGATTATTTGTTGGTTGAATTAGGCTGAACGAATGAAATCAGGGGTTATGATGAATAATGTGTGCCAATAAGAAAATTAAAATGAATACTATGTGCTCTTTAGAAGATTATATGAACAAAGTGTTGTTGCCAAACAACACATTTTTCATAAATTAGACAAAGAAAACTGCAAACCCAATGTTAATGAAATTGAATTGGGACAAGGCATTAAGGAATTGGATAAAGTAGACAGAAAAGAGGGCAACCTTGTGTTCAAAGGGCTTCCTATGTGTCTAATGTAGTCAATTTAAGTGCACTCAAAATACTGGATAATGTTTTCATGACTTTTGAGCAAAAAATGATAATCAGTGACAAATGGACAGAGTAAAAAATGATAATCTAGTCAAGATACTCGTGTCTAATCTAGTCAATTTAAGTGCACTCAAAATAGCTCGAAAGTAGAAAGATCAGCCTATTCTGACTTTTGAGCAAAACTTGATAATCAGTGACAAATGGACTGAGCACACTCAAATGACTCAATTGGTTTAGAATTATTCATCTCTTTTTAAAATGAATTTCAGCTTCTCATTTGCCATAGGGATTTTTCTCCTCTATGATAAATACTGAAACTTAGTACACCCTTTGACAATACTTCAATTCAAGGTTCTGCCTAATCAACCAGGCTGCAACTAACCTTTCATGGAAATATGGAATAAATGGTTAGCAATGTAACAGAGCTGCTACAGAGGCAATCTCGTTGCACTGATAGCAATTGCTAACCCCTAGCAGTAATTTAATTCCATCAACCAAACACACTAATCACATCTTTAACCTAATTGCATTTATTTTCAATCTCAATTCAATTATTCTGGCTAATCAAATAGATCGCAACTGATTTTGAATCAGTCTATTTATGAGCAATGTGAAAGATCTGCTACAGAAGCAGCCTCATCGAACCAATTCAAGCCAGATTCCCGATCATTGGGTCCATACTTAAACATTATCAACTCCAATAGAAAATGTAACCCCTAGCATTAATTTAATTCCATCAATTATCCAATTATCACATCCTTAACCTAATTGCATTTTTTTCAAAACCTAGGCATCACTCCTCCACCCCCAAAAAACTTGTATCTCTGAATTTAAGTCAACTCAACACAACAGTGAGCACATTTTCGCCCTGATCTTGCAGAAATGAGCTCCCAGTGCTCTGTCCCACCTTTTCTGGTTTGGGTTTTATTTACATATTTATATATTACAGATTTATAGAATTACAGATGTGAGATTTATAGGATTACAGATTTACAGATTTCAGATTTACAGATTTACAAATTCACATGAATCTACACTAGATGCAGAGTATATATATATAAGCATTACAATTTTTATGGTGGACTTGGGTAAGTAACTTTCAATGACATTGCTGCTGGCTTGTGTTTGTTGGATAAAATGTTTAAATATCATGACAGATGAGAATAAAGTGCATGGAAAGCAGGAGGTTGAGGTTGATTGGATCCCTAGGCAGCAAAAAGAGTCTTGTGACTGATCTGAAGTTGAGCAAGCAATTTTTGTGGAGAAATTATCTTTGTTTCAATGTTTTGTGGTAACACCGAAGTTTGTTTTGTCAAATTTTGTAAGCCTATTAGCTCAAATGGTAGAGCGATGTGCTCATGCACAAAGATGTAGGTTCGAATCCTGCATAGGCTAATATATATTTAATTGAAATTGCTTGAGCAAATCAATATGCAATTGGCTCATCAGAATTGCCAACAAAAAAACCCTACCAAATGCCAACACATCCAAAAAAAGATTAACAAAATATGGCAATGACAAAAAAAGAATCAAACGAATGTTTCAAATTATCCAAAAAATAAATATAAACAACTCTAATTTTATAATACTACACATAAGAATTCATGTCTCTGTTTTAAGTATTATATATTGATATATTGATGATTGATACTAAAATTAAACGATGCATAACATCCTATGTGACGTCTTGTGTTTGATTCTAGAAAAAATTATTAAAATAATATATTGTCATAGTTTATATAAAGTTATCATAAGCCTCAGTCTATTAATATATATTTTAGTTAATTAATATAAAAAATATAAATCAAAACTATTTCCTTGTCATAATTACCAAAAATATTAATAGATGAATATGTAATATTTGATATGTGTTATTTTATTTATATCTACCTTTTTTTGGCTGAAACTTTTGTTTATATTTATTATTTATTAGAATCTATCTGGATTGTTTATAATACTTTCTAAGTTATTTAAGTTTGATATTTAAATTTTAATAATTTTTATATTCAATAATATAAATTAAAAATATTATGAATAATTAAATAAATTATAAAAGATTCGATGGGTATATAGTCAATTTGGAGTTTTTGATGGGTATCATAGTTATTAGGATTGCGATCCAGATCGGTAGGATCTTACGATTTTAGCCGGTTTCTGATCCGGATCGTGGGTGAATAGTATACTCATGAGTGCTACGATTGATATAAGTTCGTTAGAATCAGTTTAGGATTGTTAGGTTGGTGTAGGATCGTAAGATCCTATGCAGGGATGAATGTTAAAGTATAATTTGGGCTCAATAATGAAACCATGCCCAGATAACCCTAAAATTCAATCTCTTCATATACCGTGATTATGTATGATAATCGACTAATTATATGACTTGTGTCTTTTGTTTATTATTAGTCTCTAGTATGGAGTACTTTTTTATTTTTACATCAAAGTATTTGCTTGTTACTGTTTATTTTTATATATTTTATTTTATGTCACTTACATAATCTTACGATCCTAGGATTCGGATCCGATCCTATGGCCCTACCTCAATTCAATCATAAAATCTCGATCCTAGTAACTTGATGGGTTTAAATCAAGTTATATACCAACTAGTTCAGTACCCGCAACGTGTGTGGTTTTTTAATTTAAATAAATTTGATACTAAAACCCGTTTATTCAATTAATTAATTTCTTCCATACTTATGATTTCTCAAATCGGAATGAATTTATACTTTATTACAGTAGTATAAAAACTGATTTTTGTTTTCTCAAATCGGAATGAATTTATACTTTATTACAGTAGTATAAAAACTGATTTCTCCCTACTCCTTACTCTTTGCTAGTATATATTAGTGGAAACAGCATATGAAAAGCTAATTTCTCAAATCTGAATGAATTTATACTTTATCGATAAATGAAAAAACATATGAATAGCTTAACAAGGAGATCGTAAACAAAGTCGTAAATAACTTGCAATAACAACACCGAAAAGAAGGAAGAAGATGCCGGCGTTTGTGAAATAATATTAACAATCTAAACTATATATAGTTCAAAATCTAAAAATCTATCCATGATTATATATGTATAAAATCCAAAAATATATCACATAAATGTATCAATACCTTCAAGATAGGAAAATTTTATTTCTTTATCCGCAAACGCAATATATCTTTCATAAAAAATTGTGATTAAACTCTTCCAAAATTATATCCATATATAAAATAATTCGGGAAAATATATTAACAAAAATTGAATTCCATGAGTTGGTTACCTTTACACGGTTCGTTGAGTATTATTTCAATTAACCCAAAACATTTTATCTTCTTCATACTGATAAAGTTATTTAATTAACATGACCATGCTAAGTATTATTTCAATTTCGTAAAAAAAATTTATCTTAAAAATATGTTCATATTGATGAAATTATTGATAAATTTATTTAATTAGTATGGCCATGTAATATATTGATAAAGTTATTACCTTCTAAAAATATGTTCATATATAGCGAAAATAGGTAAAATCTTATCTTATAAAATAGTCTTTAAAATTAGTTAATATCTTCTAAAACTATATCCATATCTAATCAAATTGGTCAAATTTTATCTTATACATATACAGAGTATTGATTAAATAGAGTTAGAATAAAAATTTATCTCATCCATATATTTTAAAATTAGTTAATATCTTCTAAAACTATATCCATATCTAATCAAATTGGGCCAAATTTTATCTTATACATATATAGATATATTGATTAAATAGAGTTAAGATAAAATTTTATCTTATGCATATATTGATTATTTCAAAAAAAAAATGTGATTGGTTCATACGGCTACGATTAAGTAGAAGGCGTCCCGTGTCTCAGCTGATTTCTCCTTTATTTTATACAATAGATAATAGATTTTAACCATACAACAAATAAAATCTCAATATAAATAAAAAAGTGAACAATTATTCCATAATATTAAATAGATCTATTGATAGTCATTTTTGTAATTCCCGCATTATAATTTCATTTTATTATATGTATTGTCATATTTTTAATAGGTTTTTACATATAATGATATTATATTAACATATTTATCAATTACATTTATCCACAGATATTACAATATATTTGTGTTAAAATTTTCTTTAACAATAAATTATAAAAAAAGAAGTTAAAATAAAGCATTAATAACCAAAACGTCAAAATAAAATACTGTAATATATTACATTAATCAATAATATAACATAGAATATTATTATTTACAAATTTTATATAACTGGGAATACAGTAGTACATACTACATACTGATGAATTTGAGTTTGTATATATCCCGATCATAGATTGATGCAGAAATATTAAAATAATTTTTTAACAACTATTTTACAACTTTGTATATAACATAAATTGAAATAATTCAACAAAAATACTTAATTTTCGGAAATTCAATGTTTCAAAAAGATTTGGTGTGAAAGGGCGGTAATTATTTTTCATTCTACCGCCCAAACAGAGTCAGCACACCCTAATATATGAATTCTTTCCCCAAAGAGCCCAAACGGCCAAACCCACGCTCACAAACCCTATTCCCCAAATTGCAACTGTGACACGATGATGATGGACTGCTGGTAATCGATACGCCTCTCATCCATAGCCAGTGATCCAAAGCTTCTCACTGCGATTGAGATCGCGATTGTTGGATGTTGCTGGCCTGCAGTTATCGTGAATGTTGAATGTTGGATGCTGCTGGCGGTTTGAGGGCTCCGCCGCCTGTCATAGAACGGAGTTTTAATCCCCATCCATTGATATCGGCAATACTCACACAGATTTGGGGGACTCAAGGCTTGTGCAGATGGAAGAGAGAACGAGGGAAGGATAAGAGATCCAAGCTCTAAAAAAATTCAAAGCGACCCGAAGAAACCCCGACTCGGGTAGCCTCCATTAGGTACGCTCTAGTTTTTTTTTCAGGCCCAAACCCCAAATTCTGAATTTATGTTGCTTCTGCTGCCAATTGGGTGTTTGAATTAAACTGAACCCTATTTGGGTTTTGGGCAGGTTGTTGACATTTGGAACAAAGGGGCAACTTAGGCTTCAATTCTTTAAGGCTGTGTCTGAGAATGTTGGTAAGCAACTTCACATTTTTTTATTAGGTTTTTCTGAAACCCAAATTCAGCCCTTCTCATATTTTTTCATTAGGTTGATAATGCCAGCAAGCATGGAATTCTTCTACACATGCTCCAAATCTTGATTGACCTTGACCTTGTCATATCCAAGTCATACATATGCTTGGATGGTGGATGGTTTATGGATGATCGGTAACGACCCCTCCAATCTAAGTAGAATATATTATTATCTTGATTTAATCTAGTTTTTTTTATTTCTTCTGAATTGTAGAGGTGTTTGAAACTAGTGCCTCCTTTTGTTTGTTTAACCATGTTGTTTTCTTGTCTGCTTGGATGAAAATGCAGTGTTCCATGTGACTGGCCGAAGTGGCAACAAGATCACTAACAAAAACATTATCTTCTGCATTGAACATGTAATCTCTCTCTCTGTTTGGATCTCAAAAGTACTTTCAACGTCATATAACTAAAGTAGATGGTTGCCGACTTCCAGCCTCTCTGAATGAGAAAACATCAAACTAAGGATGCACACTTTATGCTTGGTTAAATACATTTCGATGTTTTAGATGATATTAGTGCATTTGACCAATATGATTTTGTTAATAACCATGTGAATTAATGTCAATTCTGGGAAGATTACTGTCTTTGTCTTTCGCTTCATAATGCATTTTTTTTTAAATTCTACTGACCTTGGATCTGTACAAAATTTTCAGGCTTTATGTGCTACTAGAGGGAAACTGAAAGATGGCCTAGAAACTTGCCCGAGGAGAGGTTTGAGGTTATCACAAATCTCCCCAACGAGCACAGCCTTCGAGATTACAACTGTTTATAAACCAGGACTACTATCAGTTACCACTAGTTTGCTTGTTCGACTAGGATGCCATGTCACAAGAGCAGTCGCTTGGATCCATAACGCAAGGGCAGCAGTGGAGTGTAGGGTTTATAACTCCTAACAACCGGTGAGTTGCACACAGATCGGCGAGGTCATTGAGAAGAACCAAGAGTTGGAACATACAATTTAAGCTCATATATTTAGTATATTTTATCGTAGAACTTCTAGTTAGTATGATTGTATGATTTGAAATTTTGGGCGGAAAGTAATTTCATCCCAAAAAATATATTTCCTATAACGATAACTTGATATGGTCATTGATAATTGCATTTAGCGAGTAAACGTTTTTGTCACTTATATTTCATCGCTAAAAAGATTCTTATAATGACATAACTAAAGTAATATCTACAATGATGGATCCGATCTCCTCGTGATAACATGCTTATGGTAACAAACAATTTCCTCGCCAAATAATATATTAGCGATGAATTTTATGTTATCGCTAAATATGGTTAGCGACTATTATCGATTCCATCAATTTTTTTGCCGATGAAATTATTATGTTTTTTAGTGACGAAAATATATGTCGCCAAATAATATCGGTCCAACTTGATTTCATCATTAACGAGGAAATATACTATTTGGCGAGGGTTTACATTTTATCGCCAAGTGTATTCAACGACTATTGTGAAATACTTCGGCTTATTTGGCGACGAATATAATTACCTTTTACGATGAATTTAATAGTCGCTAAAGACCTATAGCGACAAATATTGACTTCATCGCCAAATGTTTTTTTTGCGACGATTTCATTTTTCCACGTTAGACTCTTTTGTGAGGAGATTTCAATGACCATCTAAAAAGGAAGCATATTTCCTCGCTAAATAGCTTTAGCGACGAAATATCAATTTTTAGCGAGGAAATATTTCATCGCAAATAGTGACTTTTGTTGTAGTGAGGAAACATACACACTCTTATCATACTAACAATCTTCAATTTTGTGCTTGGGTCAAGGAAGTTTGGGTGCGTCACAACACTCTGAAACACATGTTTATATTGTGGTTGGCGGTTCTGGACAGATTATCCACTTTCGACAGGCTTTTCTTCCTCGACATAGATCACTCATGCCGGTTCTGTGATGAAGAGCTTGAGATGCTAGACCATGTGTTGTTCGATTGTCCATACTCCATGAGTATTTGGAGTCCTGTTCGAATCAGATTTTGCATCCCCTCGTCGGTGCACACCACTGTAAGGACCGGGAAATTTTAGAATATTAAATTATTAAAATAGTGATTTATAGTCGTTCCGATTTCTATGATTTGGGAGATTTTGAATTTCCGTCCTTGAGTATTAGATTTATTCTAAATCTTTCGAAACAAGTTCCGGCATTAATAAGTTGGAAATTTAAAATATGTTATACTCTACTTTTATATACCGAAAATTTGGAAAATAACGTGTGGATTTCATTTATTAAATTCGGATTTGGAAAATTGAGGAGTATTGTAGTCGCGTCGAAATAAGGTCGAATGAGCAGATTTCAAGTTTATATTTCGGGTATTTGAAATTTGGAGTTTTCCTTTCTTTTCCTTTTTCTTCCTTTTCTTTAACACACACACACCTCTCTCTCTCTCTGACCTCACGAGATGCCCACCCTCTCTCCTGCAATTTCCCTTTACATTGTACAGCCTGCATTTTTGTTGTTTTGTGCCCTTTCACCGTAAAACTCACTCTCCCCTGCAATCCCTCTTCATTCAACCACAAAGAGACAATTCCATTCAATCCTCCCTCTGCTCTCTCGCATCAAACCTCACCAAAAACCCATCTGTGGAAACATTTCACTCCTCTTTTCATTTCTGCAGAACACCCAGATGTCCACCCTCCTTCCTCCCTCATTTCGTCCTCTGTTAACCACCAGGAACCCACCACGCTCGGACGTCATCATCTTCCTGCCCTTGTTGTCGCCGCGAGCCATTCACCCCGCCTGCCTTGCTTCTCATCGAGCAACAGAGGCAGTAACAGAGATCCCAAGCCCCACTGTCGCCTCTATCTTCTTCCTCCTGAGAAGCCGAGAACAGCACCTCTGCTTCCGAGGAGAGCAGCCCGAGCACCTGAGCATCAATCCCGACTCCTTCCTCTTGGTGTCCGAATGGCATAAGCAGTTCCCCGACACCCGGAGACGCCCAGTAACCGCCCAGGAGCACCCCGACGCCGCAGCTCCACCCCGCTCCCTCTTCCTTTTCCTAGGTTCTCCATTCCAAATCGGTAAGCCTTCTCCCTTCGATTTCGGCTCGATTCCCTCCTAAAGTCGCTCTTTTATAACGATTCCCTTCTTCCTAGAGCGATTCGAGGCCGATCTACCTTCGTTGGAGCCGAATCGGACCCGGCGAGCGTTTTCAGACGGAAATTCGAATCCCTCGGTGAGCCTCTTCTTCTTTCTCCTTTTGATTCGCTTTGAGTGTCCTTGTGTTGATTGGAGTCGGGGGAAAACTTGTGGGGTAGTCGGCTGGGAGAACGTCGCCGGCGGGCCTGAGCCCTTCTTCCTCCTTCCGTTTTCCGAGCACTGGGAGCTCTGTCAGAGCTTGAGGGAGACCTTCTTCTTTTCTTTGTCTTGGGTTGGGCCGGGTCGTTCTTCATTTCTGATTCATTGGGCCTTTGGGGGTGTTTTAAGTTTGGTTAAATTATTTTGCAATTGTGTTAAGTATATTATTGATGTTTATTGTAGTTGATGGATAAATAATTAATACTAGTATTACATTATGAGATTTGTGAGATATATAGATATACTTTCTGAAAATTGAATATATATATATAATAAATTGTTTTAAAAGTAGTATTGTTTGGAGTATGTTATTTAAAAAAAAAAAACGTGATCTTAGAAATTGTGAATTGAATTGTTGGTTGATTTATAGACATGGCTCATGGAAATAGGATTATTTTGGTAATTAAATATTGTAATTATTTATAAATGATTTTGAAAATAAACATGCCGGAATCGTTTTAATAATGTGATTTTGGAAAATTGGTTAAGGATTTAGTGATGAATGTCGGAATTTGACCAAGTATGATTTGAGAGATTGTTTTAAAAAAATGAGTTGACTTAACTTGAGACTTAAGAGTTTGGAATGCTTTGGGAAATGAGTTTTATTTTAATATTCAATATTAAAGAAGGGATTTGACGGAACTTGAACTATTTGCTCTTGAGCTTGAAGTTAAGTTTAAAGTGTCATTTCAAATGTCGGGATTTTGTCTTGGTTGATGTTTATTGTATCGGAAAGGTTTTGGAAAATGGTTTCAATATCGATGGGTTTTGAGGATGTTAAGAACTTGGGTATCATGTGTATGAATGTTGGTCCGGTAGCTTATGGGAATGGCTTGATGTTAGGTGTGTATTGCTTTTGGATCGCTTTGGACTTGCACTTGGGCCCTTGCTTGCGTTATTTTGTTGTTCTGCATCTTCAGGTAAGTTCCCTAGGGGGCTTACTCAGGTTGGACATTCATGCCTGTTGTTGCATTTTATGTTAGGTGTTTGATATGCGATATGTTCTATAGCGCATTTAGTAGTTTTTGTCATCATTTACATGTCATTATGAGAGATATTTGTATGAACTTGGTGATTCGGAACCTGTTGAAGAAATCATAGGATCATGCAAGTTACAGAAGAGTTGAAGTGAAGAAGTTCGGAAGCAGCTGGAAGCTGGTGAGTCTGGCGCGCCCGCGCTGCTATCTGGCGTGCCCGCGCTGCTACCCGACGCGCCCACGCTGCTAGGAGGAAGTGCCCGCGTCGATGCACCAGACAGAAGTGGCAAGACGAGACACTGGCGCGCCCGCGCTGCTACATGGCGCGCCCGCGTCAGTCCCTGGAGACGGATTCCTATCCGAGTTTCCCCTATCTTATTAGTTTTAATATTATATTTTTATATTTTTACGGGATGTTAAACCCGATTTTATTAGTTTATATTACGGCGGAGAACGCAGCAGAGAGAGAATTAGGTTATTTTCCAGAGACGTATTTTCCTTTTCATCATCTCACAAACCCTATGGAGAACTAATTCTCCTTTGTTACACTTGGTTCTTTGAAGCCTTCGATTGATTTGGTTGTGAGTATTCTACTCTTGTTCGTCCTTTGTTAATTGTTTCGGTCTCCTAAGCTTATTGCTTGATTGCTTATTATTGGTTAATCTGGATTGATCACCTAGGTTTATCGATACTAGTCATATTGCTAGGGTTGCCAATTCCAGGTTTGGGGTTGTAGATTCACTATAGCAAACACAATCACCATACGCGGGTTGCTTGTGGTAGATTGTGAAGGAGATTCGATTACAAGCTATTTTAACGGGTTGTTGGAATCGCTTGTATCTCATTATAATTCATGCTTGAATGCTATCGCTTTATTATTCGGTGAAAGTTTTCCCTTGTAATTTTGTGATAAGTGCTTTTAGGACTGGTAGGACTAAAAACTATTACACGATCTGAATTGAGAACAATTACTGGACATTAGAACTTGAGATTCATAGAATGCGATGATGAACCATCTCAATTGTTGTGCGGATAATTACCTGGTGTGATACTTTTCCATCATATATTCGCAACCTCTTATTGCAACTTGTTCTGTCACCATTGCTTACACACAAAACTCCCCCTTGAATCGGTTACTTTTGGGTAATAGTACTTGCTCTTACAATTGATTCTGTTTCCCTGTGGGTTCGACCCTAACTTACCTACTATACTTGTTATAGTTTGCATCTTAGGAATTTACTTTGATTTGGCATAACGACCTTAGGCCTGTCAAATTTGGCGCCGTTGCCGGGGAGACGGATTATCTTTGTTCTTGTTTGTCTTATTACCTATTTGGGTGCGAACCTCTTGCATGGTTCGCACTCGTGCTACTGATCCCCATCTTGTTGATTTTGATTGGGAAATTGACAGGACATACCACCGCCGTCTTAGAGAACAACACCAACATTCCCAACAACCCGATCCAATGGCTGATAATGTAAATCAGACGTTGCGCAAGCTGACAGCAGCAAACATCACACAGCAGGCACCTGCTGTGACAATCCCTGCTCTGGGGGATGACAACCATTTTGAGCTAAAGTCTGGGCTGATTCATCAACTGCCCAAATTCCATGGATTGGTTGGAGAAGACCCCATCAAGCACATGGGGAAGTTTCATAATGTGTGCATGAGCATGAAACCAGCCAATATATCCGAAGCACAGATAAAGATGAGAGCTTTTGGGTTCACGCTGGTCGATGCTGCGGATGACTGGTACTACAGTCTTCCTACAGGGAGCATCGATACTTGGCCTAAGCTCCACAAGGCCTTCCTGGAGAAATTCTTCCCTGCTAAGAAGGAGAACACCTTGAAGAAGGCAATCAGCAATATAGAGCAGGAAGATGATGAAACCCTCTATGATTACAATGAAAGGTTCAAGAAGCTTTGTGCTAATTGCCCTTTCCATGGCTACATCACGAAGGACCTAGTCCTATACATCTATGGGGGATTGCTGGAATCTGATAGAAGGATGATCGATGCCGCCTGCGGAGGAAATATTCTGAATGCCACGCCAGAGGGAGCCATGGAGAAGATTCAGGAAATGGCTGAGGGGACTAGAAATTTTGGGAAGTCCACCAGAAAGAAAGGGGTCAACTCGGTAGACTCTAACCAAGCCAAGGATATTGTTGAATTGAAGGATATGGTTAGGAGGCTCACTCTGCAAGGGACTCCTCAACAAATCAAGGCTTGTGGAATCTGCAATGATAACTTCCACCCAACTGATGCGTGTCCTACACTCCAGGAAGACACCGCTGAAGTCAGTGCTATAGGTGGAAATGGACCTCAGAGACCCAGACATGACCCCTACTCAAACTCCTACAACCCGGGGTGGCGGGATCACCCAAATTTCAGATGGAGGGATCCACCAAACCAACCACACCAGCAACAGCCACCTCCCTACAATCAGAGGCAGCAGGGTAATGCTCCCTCTACTGAGTCCATGCTCAATACCCTGACACATCACTTTACGGCGCATGTTCAGACAACTGAATCGAGCATAAAAGATATGCAGAAACAAATTGGGCAAATGGCTGAAGCAATCACGAGAATGGAGGCAAAGACGTCAAGGGGTCTACCATCTCAAACGGTGGTCAATCCAAAGGAAAACGTCAGTGCTATAACTCTTCGGAATGGAAAAGAGCTGAAAAGTCAGGAAGATGAGGAGAAAAGCACGCCGGAGTCTGGCGCGCCCAAGTCGCCATCTGACGCGCCCGCGTCGGAGTCTGACGCACCCGCGCTGAGTTCTGGCGCGCCCGCGTCGTCCCCTGACGTGCCCACGTCAAGCCCAATCTCGCCTGAATCCGAGCCCTACGTCGATACATATGTACGACCGGATTTTCCCCCTCTCGGGTCGGAGAAACCAAAACCTCCATTCCCTGAGGCACTCAAAGAGAGGAGGATAATCGATGATTCAGAGCTTTTTGAGACATTTAGCAAGTGTCAGGTGAACATTCCTCTGCTGAAAATGATAAAAACTGTGCCCAAGTACGCCAAGTTCTTGAAGGAGCTTTGCACGGTGAAGAGAAATCAGAAGCTGAAAGGAAAAAAGAAAGTGAAAGTAAGTGAGCAAGTCTCCGCTATATTTCAGAGGAGAATGCCGAAAAAGTGCACCGATCCAGGTATGGTTACTATCCCTTGTGTCATTGGAGATGTCAAATTTGATAGAGCTATGCTTGATTTGGGTGCTTCCATAAATGTGCTTCCCTACTCACTTTACAAATCGCTAGATTTAGGACCTTTGCATGAAACTGGAGTAATTGTGCAACTAGCTGATAGGTCTAATAAATACCCTAAAGGAGTAGTAGAAGACGTTTTGGTCATGGTCGATAAACTGATTTTTCCTGCAGATTTCTTTGTCCTGGATATGGAACATGATAAGCATGATGCGCCTATTCTGTTAGGTAGACCTTTTATTAAAACAGCTAGGACAAAAATTGATTGTGTCTCTGAGACACTAACAATGGAATTTGATGGAGAAAAGGTTGAATTCGATTTATACAAGGCTATGAAACATCCTGTTGATGACCATTCTCTGTGCTCTATTGATGTGATTGAACCATTAGCTCAAGATCTATTTGATATTTCTAGGGAAGATGAGTTGCAGTCAATTATTGAGAATGATATTGACGAGTCCTATACAGATTTTTCAATTTCATCTAACATGCAGGAATTAGTAGCCCAGATGGATGTAGAAGGTAATTCCCCTACTCTTTTGGGCATTGGCCCCAATCTACTGACTCCAAGCGAAGTGCTTGTTCCATCTGTTGTGCAGGCACCTGAAATTGAACTCAAACAACTCCCTAGTCATCTCAAGTATGCTTTCCTAGGAGTTGATGACACTTTACCAGTTATTGTGTCAAGTAAGCTCTCAGCGGAGCAGAGCAGGAGGAAAAGTTGGTGGAGGTTCCAAAGGAGTACAAAACTGCATTGGGGTGGACCATCGCTGACATCAAGGGAATTAGTCCATCTACATGCATGCACAGGATCCTGTTGGAGGATGGAGCTAAGCCATCACGCCAACCACAGAGAAGGCTCAATCCTCCCATGATGGATGTGGTGAAGAAGGAAGTGCTGAAATTGCTATCAGCAAACATGATTTTCCCAATTTCTGACAGTCAATGGGTTAGTCCTACACAAGTTGTCCCTAAGAAAGGAGGGATTACAGTCGTGGAGAACCAACAAGGTGAGTTGGTTCCTACCCGGACACAAACAGGTTGGAGGGTATGCATAGACTATCGCAAGCTGAATACAGTAACCAGGAAGGATCACTTCCCCCTCCCCTTTATTGATCAGATGCTAGAACGCCTTGCTGGGCGCCCCTTTTATTGCTTTTTGGATGGATATTCTGGATATTTTCAGGTGGCCATAGCGCCAGAGGACCAGGAGAAGACTACATTTACATGTCCTTTCGGTACTTTTGCATATCGCAGAATGCCATTTGGACTATGTAACGCACCCGGGACATTTCAACGATGTATGGTTAGTATCTTCTCTGAGTACATTGAGAATTTCATTGAAGTATTCATGGATGATTTCACAGTACATGGGGATAGCTTTGATACTTGTTTGAGCCATTTGGCACTAGTGTTAAAAAGATGTGTTGAAACTAATCTGGTTTTGAACTCTGAAAAGTGTCATTTTATGGTAGAACAAGGAATTGTTTTAGGTCACATAGTCTCTGCAAAGGGTATTGAGGTCGATAAGGCAAAGATTGATGTAATTCAATCTCTGCCTTATCCTACTAATGTGCGCGAAGTTCGTTCTTTCCTAGGTCATGCAGGTTTTTATCGCAGGTTTATCAAAGACTTTTCGAAGATATCCTCACCCTTGTGCGAGCTTCTGAAGAAAGATGTGACCTTTGCACTCACACAAGAGTGCAAAGAGGCGTTCGACCAGCTGAAAGGACGCCTCACTAGTGCACCAATCATTCAGGCACCAGACTGGTCTCGCCCATTTGAG
This sequence comes from Persicaria tinctoria, assembly GCA_037127255.1. NCBI lineage: Eukaryota > Viridiplantae > Streptophyta > Magnoliopsida > Caryophyllales > Polygonaceae > Persicaria > Persicaria tinctoria. The sequence continues at coordinate 40,241,121 of JBANSL010000006.1, forward strand.
ATCATGTGTGATGCGAGCGACTATGCAGTGGGAGCAGTGCTAGGCCAAAAAGAGGGAAGAGCCTCTCATGTGATCCATTATGCTTCCATGACTCTGAATGGAGCGCAGCGCAACTACTCCACCACTGAGAAAGAAATGCTAGCTGTGGTGTTTTCACTAGATAAGTTTCGACAGTATCTGCTTGGGGTCAAAGTGATTATCTACACAGATCACGCAGCCCTCCGCTACTTGATGACAAAGAAGGAGACCAAGCCAAGATTAATTCGATGGGTCTTGTTGCTCAGCGAATTTGATGTGGAGATTAAGGATAAGAAAGGAGCGGAGAATCTGGTGGCTGACCACTTAAGCAGATTGGTGAATGAGGAGGACAACCCGGAGTCACAGAAACCCATCTTAGGCACGTTTCCGGATGACACCATATGCATAATCGAGCACAAAAGCACATCGGAGTCTGGCGCGCCCACGTCAACAGCTGACGCGCCCGCGCTGAGTTCTGACACGCCCGCGCTGAGTTCTGGCGCGCCCGCGCTGAGTTCTGACGCGCCCGCGTCGTTCCCTGACGCGCCCACGCTATTGCTTCGCAGCCCATCTCAGTCCGTTCTAGGACTCCACTCTGTAAGCCCTTGGTACCGGGACATTGTGAACTACTTAGTTTGTGGGGAATTTCCTCCGGATCATACCAAAGCCCAGACGGAGAAGATTCGAAGAGAAGTAAACCACTATATTTGGGATGACCCATAACCTTGGAAACATTGCGCTGATCAGGTAATTCGTCGTTGTCTTCCGGATAATGAGGTACGATCTGTTCTTGAATTTTGTCATTCTCAAGCATGTGGGGGACATTTTGGTGCCAATAAAACTGCTAGAAAAGTGCTTGAATCTGAATTTTATTGGCCACATATTTTTAAAGATGCTTATTCTTTCTGCAAGGCATGTGATAGGTGTCAAAGAATGGGGAATATCTCTCAAAGGAATGAAATGCAACAATCACCGATGATTTTTTGCGAAATCTTTGATGTTTGGGGCATTGACTTTATGGGACCTTTTCCTAGTTCTTGTGGGAACTTGTATATTTTACTTGCGGTGGACTACGTTTCCAAGTGGGTGGAAGCGAAGGCCACCAGAACTGATGATTCTAAAGTTGTGGCAGGGTTCTTGAAAAGCAATATTTTTGCCAGGCATGGTATTCCTAGAGCGCTGATTAGTGACAGGGGTACCCATTTCTGCAACAAAACTGTGACTGCCGTGCTTAAGAAATATCATGTCACACATAGAGTTTCCACCGCATACCATCCACAGACGAATGGCCAAGCAGAGGTGTCCAATAGAGAAATCAAAGCCATTCTCGAGAAGACTGTGAATCCTAACAGGAAGGATTGGAGTTTGAGACTTGATGATGCTTTGTGGGCTTATCGCACTGCTTACAAAACTCCAATTGGGATGTCTCCTTTCAGACTTGTCTATGGTAAGGCATGTCATCTTCCTGTTGAGCTGGAGCACAAGGCTTGGTGGGCAGTGAAACAATGCAATATGCAGAGTGACGGGGTTGGAGAACACAGGAAGCTACAGTTAGGTGAGCTCGAGGAGTTACGGTTGGACGCCTATGATAATGCGGCAATCTACAAGGCGAAGACCAAGGCATGGCATGACAAGCACATCTATAGGAAGGACTTTAAAGCTGGTGACAAAGTCTTACTTTTTCAGTCTCGCCTGAAACTCTTCGCTGGGAAGCTCAGGTCAAAGTGGGGGGGACCATACATTGTTGCTGAAGTTTTCCCACATGGAGCTATAGAGTTATATGACCCGAATAGCCACAAGAAGTTCAAAGTAAATGGTCAAAGGCTTAAGACATACTATGAAGGGTTTCCAAAGGAGGCTATGGATGAGTTAGTTTTGGAGGAGCCTAATGCAGAGTTAGAATAATAAAAAAGGCTTAGTCGAGCCAACGACATGAAACAAAGGCGCTGCTTGGGAGGCAACCCAAGGTATTGCATTCTTTCCCTTAACTCGATTATATTCTAACTTGTAGGTAATAAAGACGGAGTTTCTGGTGACGAATTGCACCCGTATTTCGGACCCACTGCATCCGCAGTGTTAATTTTCGTTAAAAAAAAAAAAAAACATTCCGACCACGGGCTGGAAAACCCACTGCGGGCCAGCCCGCCAGCTTCAAGCCCATCACCATCATCAAAACCCTACACCCCCACACTCCCTTCCCCACATCACTCACACCTCACACCAAACACTCCTCCCACTCTCCTCTCACACCCAATCTACTCCACACTCCACCCAAACACCCCTCCACCCCGCCACCAGGGTCCCCACACCGCGTCCCCCTCCTTTCCTACAGTTCTCGGCGCCGGTGGGAGGCACTGAGACATCGACGACCGCGTCCGACGAGTTTGGAGGTCTGCAGAAATCGCCGACGCGGCCGCGCCACCCCCAACGCACCCGCGCCTGTCAGAGAAACCCAACAGGAGGCTGACACCCCAACGCGGCCGCGCTGCTATCTGACGTGCCCGCGCTCCTCGACGCGCCTGCGCTGTGCTCCAACTTGCCCGCGTCTGCCCCTGCGCCGAGACTCCGCTGTTCTTCATGAGTTACTTCCGTTGTCCTTATTTCGATTCCGATTTAGTCTTATTATCTATCGAGTATGAGTTCATCGGATGAAGAGGCAAGTCGATCTGATAATGGGTTAGAATTGTCTGAAGAGGAGTGGGCTATTTATAATAAGGTTAGTTGTGTCAGTTCTACGAAGTATTTGCATAGAGAGACACTTCAGAAACTTCAGATGTTAGAGTGTATGCAGAAGTGTCTAGCTCACGCTGGTATTGGTAACTTTTTGGAGTTGAGAGCTGTAGGATACCCGGAACTGTGCAAGCAGTTCCTTGCGACATATCAGTTGTACCTTGGAGAAAACAGAATTAGAGGGGTTGCTTTCAGATACGATGACACTACCTACAGGGCTTCTGCAGCAAGGTTGCGAGCTGCTTTGGGGGTCACTAACGCCCCAACTGATGGATGGATGACAGCCGCGACCGACCCAGACCTTGTTGCATTCTTTAGAGTGGTGTCTGGAGAGGACTTCTTAACCAGTAACGAGTACAACAGCAGGATTACTCATCCTGTCTTCCGTATGTTGTGCAAGATCGTTTCTGGGACATATTATGGGCTGATCACAGATACAAAGCTTTCCATGACGCACCTGAGGTTTGCCTACAGCGCTGTGCCTACTGCAGATTATACGCCTGACTGGGTTAGGCTCTTCTTCGATGGCCTCGACAAGGTCAGAAAGGATCGCAGTGCCGCTGGACCAGAAATGGTCCAGAGCGGACTTATTACTCGGGTAGCCATTGCTGCAGGCGTTGGGCAAAATGGTTTGCAGGAGCTAGAGGAGCATGTCATAGCAAGGACCTATACAGAGGAGTATTTGCGGAGGTGTTTGATGCTGGATACTGCGCCGGATGGGGGAGCCATTTGGTGTACAGGCAAGAAGAAAGAGCATTAGTCCAGGCTCCCTAAGCCCCTTCCTTGGTCTGAGACTTGGACTGACTGGTATATTGAGGCTGATTACTTTCCGACGTCAGTTCTGGGTAGACGGCGTCGCCTTGAGGTGGGTAGCAGTAGTGGCACAGCTGGAGCTGCCACGGATGAGGATGCGCCTGTGGCTCCGCAGGCTTTTGTTCAGACAGATACACAGGGTTTCGCACAGAACCCACAGCAGGAGATGCCTGCTTATCAGACCCCTTCTCACGGGTGGGATTCTCACCCGACATATCAGAGCCAGTAGGATTCACATCAGTGGGCCCCTTGGCCCGCACAAGCTTTTCAGGATGCCCATCAACAGCCCCACCAGTGGGGCTGCTGATTCTCCACCAGCAGGCCGACATCCTAGAAGGCTTTGGAGAGTTCAGAGAGATGAGGGAAGAGCTGCGCCGCATGCGAGAAGATTACTCTCGCCACTATCCACCCCCTTAGTGAGTCCTTCTGTTTCCTTTCTCCCTACTTATTTCTGTCTTCTTTCACATTGAGGACAATGCTTCATTCAAGTATGGGGGAGGGAAAGGACTTACATATCTTGTACATATTTCATTTCCGCATTATTTGTGTACAGATTCTGCACTTGTTATATTAAAAAAAAAAGAAAAAAAAAAAAAGAAAAAAAGAAGCAATCAAAATCCTGGGATGAGTTGAAAACCCGAAAGGGCGACTCAGGCAAAAAGCAGGTAGTCTGGCAAGCCTTAGGCTTTGGCAATATGAGACTTGAGGGAAGTGAGAATGTTTATGTGAGTACCATCTTTGGAAAAAAAAATGAGTGGCTTGGTGAAAACCCGAAAGGGCGCCTTGGCAAGATGAGCGTTTACTTTGAGTGTTTAGGATTGATCTCTTGGCGAAGGCGACATAAGAAGTGGAGTGATAAGGAGGTTTTCGGGTAGGCCACTGGGAGCTATAAGGTGTAGATGGTTGAGATACGATTGTAAGTCTCATTTCCTATTTTGATTGTCTTTTGTGCTGATTGTTGAGATGGTGGAAACTACTAGTACTTAGTGTTCATTTTCCTTGTACTGTCTGTGAACCTTTGAGATTTATGCTGAGAGTAGGCTTAGCTTCTATGCTTACTCGGGACGAGTAAAGGTTTAAGTATGGGGGAATTTGATATGCGATATGTTCTATAGCGCATTTAGTAGTTTTTGTCATCATTTACATGTCATTATGAGAGATATTTGTATGAACTTGGTGATTCGGAACCTGTTGAAGAAGTTGAAGAAATCATAGGATCATGCAAGTTACAGAAGAGTTGAAGTGAAGAAGTTCGGAAGCAGCTGGAAGCTGGTGAGTCTGGCGCGCCCGCGCTGCTATCTGGCGTGCCCGCGCTGCTACCCGACGCGCCCACGCTGCTAGGAGGAAGTGCCCGCGTCGATGCACCAGACAGAAGTGGCAAGACGAGACACTGGCGCGCCCGCGCTGCTACATGGCGCGCCCGCGTCAGTCCCTGGAGACGGATTCCTATCCGAGTTTCCCCTATCTTATTAGTTTTAATATTATATTTTTATATTTTTACGGGATGTTAAACCCGATTTTATTAGTTTATATTACGGCGGAGAACGCATCAGAGAGAGAATTAGGTTATTTTCCAGAGACGTATTTTCCTTTTCATCATCTCACAAACCCTATGGAGAACTAACTCTCCTTTGTTACACTTGGTTCTTTGAAGCCTTCGATTGATTTGGTTGTGAGTATTCTACTCTTGTTCGTCCTTTGTTAATTGTTTCGGTCTCCTGAGCTTATTGCTTGATTGCTTATTATTGGTTAATCTGGATTGATCACCTAGGTTTATCGATACTAGTCATATTGCTAGGGTTTCCAATTCCAGGTTTGGGGTTGTAGATTCACTGTAGCAAACACAATCACCATACACGGGTTGCTTGTGGTAGATTGTGAAGGAGATTCGATTACAAGCTATTTTAACGGGTTGTTGGAATCGCTTGTATCTCATTATAATTCATGCTTGAATGCTATCGCTTTATTATTCGGTGAAGGTTTTCCCTTGTAATTTTGTGATAAGTGCTTTTAGGACTGGTAGGACTAAAAGCTATTACACGATCTGAATTGAGAACAATTACTGGACATTAGAACTTGAGATTCATAGAATGCGATGATGAACCATCTCAATTGTTGTGCGGATAATTACCTGGTGTGATACTTTTCCATCATATATTCGCAACCTCTTATTGCAACTTGTTCTGTCACCATTGCTTACACACAAAACTCCCCCTTGAATCGGTTACTTTTGGGTAATAGTACTTGCTCTTACAATTGATTCTGTTTCCCTGTGGGTTCGACCCTAACTTACCTACTATACTTGTTATAGTTTGCATCTTAGGAATTTACTTTGATTTGGCATAACGACCTTAGGCCTGTCAGTGTTGCATATGCATAAAAGCATGCCATGTAGTATCATGTTTAGGTTGCACTAATTGATTGAGCATCTGTTTACTTTATGCGTTTGAAACAGAATGGCCGTTATCTGTGATAGTCCTAGAGTCTTTGCTAGGGTCATAGGGTAGCCCAGCCTCATCGGGTACCCTGAGTCAATCGAGTCATGAACTTCCTTATATTATGCCTGCGGGCTTTATTGTGGAGCGGGTTAGGCATGCGTGCCCCCCGATTATGAATGAATGCATTCACGAGCTGGCCAATCTCCACCTATCGGAAGGGGTGGAGGTAGGAGAGGGATATGCCACTTGGCATTGTCTTGGGCCCTTTTACAGTATTTCTGCACATTATTATGAACTAGGAGCATGCTAGTGTGTTTGAATTTCGTACTGCATTAGAAAATCTTTATTAGGTATAGCACATACTATGTGGCCTCAGCGAGGACTGCCGGTCCCGCATGAGTGGCTCGATCTGATTCCTTTCCCCGTTCTTTTTTTTAAAGGCATTCTCTGCAGATTTGAGTGCTCGATGTCTATATGACGGGGTTTTTTTTTGGCGAATCGAAGAATCTAGCTAATATCCTAATTTAGTAAAATGGTAATTACACACTTATGTTTTGGTTTGACCCGGCCCTGCCGTGGCGCTTTGTATATGAATTTTGCTTCCGTCTTGCTTCCGTTTGAAATGAATTTCGTGAGTTAGTCCCTAGGACAGGTTAAGGGTACCCAACGGCCCTTCGAGGTTTTTAGGGTTTGAAATCCCTCTTTATACTGATCTCAAAATAGTTTGAAACCTTGACCCGTACCTGGATTGCAAGATCCGAACAAGGGTTTTTATCCCTTGAAACGTAACCCGGAAATTATAATTCTGGGCCGTTACAACCACCATGGAGGCTGTCCAGTGGCTCAAAGGTAACGTCAAGGGGCAAGGTGTCCATGCTCAAGCCAAGCGCTTTGCTGTTTCCGCTTCGGTATACTTACTATGGCAAGCTAGGAATGCCAAGGTCTTCGATGACAATCATGTACCTCCGGAGGCAGTCACAAGGCTGATCATCACCCATGTTTTCCGATTATTGCATGACATGTTTCCTTTGGACATTGTGGAGAACATTTAGGGGTTGCATTGTTTGTTTGCGTGACTGATTGCTACTTTGATTAGGTATCGCCGAGGGGGTCTATGTACTCACTTGGGGTACACTTGCTAGTTCTTTCTATGCTTTTAGAACGATTGTACGCGCCCTTTAGGGCTTATTTACCATATATTTACATACCCTACCCCCGATGATGGCGGGTGGTTAGCTAAAAAAAAACAATCTTCAATTTTTAAGCATACATACTCTAGTCTCGTAGAGTATATATATGTTAATTTTTTTTAGATCATTGCCGGCTATAGAGATTAACCGTTCATCGTCATCACCATCTTGCATTAAAAAAAACACGAAATCAATTTCAGCGTATAAATGGTAATATATGAGAAGAAAATATATGCAAGAATGAATCAAAACAAAGTCCATAACCATCGATTGAATTCAAATGCACAATTTACAACAAACATAATTGTTCGTTAAAAATAATAATGAATTAATTGAAACTTTCATTGGTAGATTATATTTTTTTTTTCCATGGAATTAGTTTTATAATTAGAAAGAGATTGAAATAGGAAATGTTTAAAAGTGCGACTATATAGTTTGAATTGGAGAAAATCTCTAATATCAAATAAAGGTAATACAACTTAAAACCCTTGCTGCCAGCAAGTATTCTTAACAAGTATACACAAAAACAAATATTTCATTGAAATTTTTTTAGCACCCCTTGGCCGAAAATCCTGGCTCCGCCGCTGCAAGCAATCCTTGATTTTTGACGAGTACCTTGTTCTGTAGGAATGGTGGACCCCCTGCCAGTATTTCCTGTTCACACCACTCACTCCTGAGGCACTTTTCATGTCCTCTTTTAATTCTAAATCATACTCTTCGCGCTGCAAATAAAATTATACAGTATATTATCAAAAGCAGAAACAGGTAAATAGGGCAGCTAGATTAAAAATGACAAGAAGTTCCATATTGAGTCAATTACTGCAATGACTGGCAAACGAAAGCAACTAACCTCTTCGGGGTCTGAAAGTACAGCATAGGCCTCCACTATCATTTTGAAAAACCTCTCTGAATCATTATGAACCGAGTCAGCAATCTCCTTCCAAAGCCGCCGATCATCACTACCCTTCTCTCTTCTCGCCAATAACTGTCCAGCCTAGGGATATAAATAAACATGAAATATAAGAAAATCAAGATCACATTCATGTGAAACAAATGCTCAAAGGAAAGAGTTTGGAGAAACGAATAGACGACTACCTTGTCAGGATGGTGCTTCAGAGCTGCTTTTCTGTAAGCTTTCTTAATTTCAGAAGCAGCGTCACCACGTTTAACTCCACTGGCACATTCAGAAACAAATATATCAGCAAAATTGTTTGTCACATTCAGGAAAGTCAATCTTCTTCAGAGAAAAGTATACTTCTCACAAAATGAAGGGCTCAGAGAAAAGGGCATTCTTCAAACAAAAGAGAATCTCAATCGTTATCTTGTTTAATTCACAATATACCCATTTGCTTTATCAGTTTGTTTTAATTAATAGTTTGGTAAACACTAAACACTTTAATATTCCATTTTCATTGAAAAGCAAACAATGTAGGCCTCCACTATAGGCTATAACTAACAGATAGTCAGATCTTTGGTTTAAGGGTGTTCTTCCACTACTTCAGCGAATACTAGATACTACAGAACATGAGCAGAACGGACAAATTTAGCAACAAGTAAAAGCTACAAGCTTTGAAAAATTCAGCATTATATGAATATACGATGAGGACATAAAACTGAAGAATAAATAAATCAATAAACAACAGAAGCAATGTTAAGGTTCTTACAGAATGAGATACAGATCTAATGAAGTTTCCATTTTAGCCCGTTTTTCCATTTTAGAAAGCCACTGACGTGCTTTCTCTAGTTGCTTCTCGTTGCTAGAACCAGACTGTTTCCCTTTTCCAGGTGATCGCCTCTTAAGGATAGATACGAGCTTTTGGAGATCAGAAGCTGCCTGTTTGTAGTCCCCAATCTGCTCATGCAAATTTGCTCTCCTGATCACAGCCTGCACAAAGACAAGAACAATATGTAGCTCAAGAAGATTTGATTTCTACTATACCATGAAAGATGCCCAATGCTACTATACTATCAAAGATGCAGTGCAACAACATATGCTATCCCTTTAAATAGAAAGCTTACAGAGTTGAGTAACACATAAGATGGCCATTAACACACTTCTTTAAGATATCAAGCATGCAGCATGAGAATCATTCCTCATATTACCAAGCAACACAAGTCTCACTGAAAGACAGGGTGGTAACAGTTGATCATGCTATTCAGAAGTTTACATTTTAAGATCTGCACAACAAAATAACACCAGTGCCTCACATACACTATTGGCAGTTTGAAATTTGAGGGATTGCAACCTCCTCCTACATCATAAACTTGCTATCATACAAAAATGGACCACAAAGTTCAAATTTAGCTTTTACTCCTTTGAAGTTGGATGATAGTTTTCAAAATGACAATGCGAAACACAAGAGGAACAAGGAAGTCATATGTTAAAGACTTGAGAAGAACTAGTGTTTTGCTCCTTTAAAGTTGTTTAGACTTAGTTCCATAAGCATTATAATACTTGAAGCATAAGGTAACTAACTGCAGCACAAACCTTGTCATAATTTTCATCAAGAGCCATAGCAACACTGGAATCTGAAATGGCATCAGCAATTTGGCCAAGAACTTGGTAAGCAGTAGCACGGTTACAAAAGCAGACTGCTGCAAAAGGCCGTGACTCAATACTGCATGACACAGCAGAGGTATAGTGCTCCACGGATTCAGCGTGTTTTCCTGATCGAAATGCTTCATTACCTGCATTCTGCACCAAAAGAGAATACAGAATATGTAATCAGTGTGATTTTGTTTCTCATCAAATTTACCTCAGAAATGTGAAGAAAAAATTGTCAAATTCTGTGATTTCAGTTTAAAGCAACTCTACTTTATGAACTTTGTTGGCTTGTTTTATTTCCCCCCTTAACCCACAATGTTGTATCAGAAAAAAAAAAAAAAAAAAAACAGACTCCTGGCAAACATCATATTTATATGACTGTGTCCTCTTCTTGGATACATACAAAAAGCAAAACCCGGAAATGCCTATCAGAGAGAGAACAGCACTTTATAATGACCTCAAGGTGTAGGGATCCAACAAAGGTCTGTGCAGGGGCATAATATAAATGCCTATTGGAGGCACACACACGAAATAATCAACTCCATCTGTACGGAATTTTTTTCTTGTAACTCGGTTTAGCATGCACAAAAATATTTCTTGATTTCCGAATTCATACCACACAACTTAACGATTCTTATTTGCCTTTACGCCTTCATGATTCTCAAACTAAACCATGCAACGCTAGTTATGGCAGTAGCTAAGGATGAGACATACCTTGTGCTTAAGTAGCTCAGTTATGGTGACAATTAAAGGATCCGAGTCCTGTGAACTTCTCCCACTCCTAATAATCAAAACAGAAACAGTCAATATCACCTCAACATCAATTACAACTTACACCAATGTTCATCCTCAAAGCAACAAAAACTTGAATCAAATTTTGGAAGTGGTGGCTTACTCATGCTCGTCAAGAACACCCAAAGCTGCCTCAAGTCTTCCAAGGTGAAAGTAGCACTTGGCTAAGATATGCAACCTCCATGGCTTCATATTTGAGTTAGTCTTGACATTAGAACCATCCACATTACTATTGTTGGGAGAGAATGCTGAAGAGTTTTTGTCAGCAAAGTCAAGGGTCTTCTCACACAACTGTATGGCATCCTCGTACTTCTGCAACTGCAAACATGAACAAAGACCTAGTAATGAAACCAAGAACATCACAGGTATCAACTGATGATTGAGAGCAACCAAAAAACATACCAGGCAAAGTGCTCCTGCCTTCAATTCAAGCAACTTCTCTGAGTGTAAACTTATTGAAATGCCCTCAGCATATGTGTCCAAGGCGGTAGCAGCATCTTCCGATGTTTTTTTAGCTTCAAAAGCTCTTCAGCACGACTGATACACTTTGCCACTTTCTGTATCAATGTTCAATATAAAAGAAAATTAATTTTCAAATTTCTTAAGAGTATCATGCAAGCCGATAAGAAAGATACAGAAAGATACAGTTCGAAGGTGTGAATACAAGGAAAAAGCATTGAAAATGTTAGAAAACCACCTGAGCCCTATGTAGACCATCAGATGCTGTTGTAACAAGCTGACGATCCAGGCATATACTACCCAACTCCATGCATTTGTTGAAATTTTGCATTGCCTCCTCTAGTTCGCCCAGCAAAAGATGACAACTAATATGAAAAAAATGTAGTCAAGGGAGAAACAATTCAGTATCTTGTTGAGTTAATAAATCTATAACAAACATTGATAAAATGACACAAAAGTAAATAGTGATTATAAAGAGACCCATTTCCAAAAAAGAAAGTCTAGTAACCCAAGAAATTACGCAAAAGATCAGATCACAATGATGTTGTAAACAAGAGCTTATGACATGAATTCTTCCAAGAAATCATATCTACACGCACATGTTATAAGTTCATCAAAGACTCCTGAACAGGATGTACACTTGATACTAACGGCTCTATTATAAATCAAGTCTTTGAACCTTTAACAAGCTTGATTCATAACAATTGGAATTCAAAAAGGATTTAACATTTTTCTGATATTCTATCTAGTGAAATCCAAAGCATCATTTAACCCCATATCTTTGATAATAGAAATTAGGAACAGATCTAGGGTAGGGCTTACTTTGCAGCTCTGATTTGTGCTTTGAGGAAAGATGGATCGAGTGTAACAGCCAGGAGGCAGTCCTTCAATGCGTCCCTAACCCTACCAAGAGCCATGCGAGTTGCAGCACGGTTACTGTAACAGAGGACAAGCGGTTTTACAGAGACCAGATGTCTGGCTAGGAGTAGAAGGTATGCAATTTATCCCCCATGTGTAAAAATCCTCTGCTTTGCACAGCTTTCCCTTTTTATAAGCTTTATTTCCTCTGATAAAAACGAAAAATAGAGTTTAAATTCTATTTTGTACAAACATTTCAATGTTACCACAAGAAGAAAAGCATAAGCATGGTGGAAGAATTACCTGAGTCGCCATTTCTCACAGGCTTCTTCTTCTGAACTTTATGCATATGTGGTCATGGATTTGAGCTTAACATTTCTTTCAGAGAGAATTGCACCATTTTCAACTTGTTTCTTGTCAAAAGATGATGTAGTACTACCTAGGGATGACACGTGACCAGAAGAAGCAGTAGAAGGTACATGACCAACCTTAAGGGCATGTACAATGGTGTACTTTTGGGGTGTTCTTAGAATTAAAATTAATTAAAAAAAATAGAAATGTTGAAGAACACCCTTGTACAGTTCTTATTCAAGAACACTTTGGAGTGTAGAAGTGTGTGAACATGGGCACATCATTCAAGAGTTATTAAAAATTAAAACCATTTTATTTTGAAAATTAAACCTCTATTTATGTGAGTTTGTTGGTAAAAAAAATATTTTTGAACCGGTCTTAGTTTTGTCTATCCATAGACACCCATTTTTTATATGTTTGAGGGAAAAAAATTTATTAAAATTAATTTAATAGTGTATTTGTGTTTTTTAAAGTGGTATATTATTTTGATAATATCATTAATTATTTAAAAAATCATTTACATAATATTTAAAATTACTTACATAATAATTTAACAATTAATTGAATTTATAATGTTAAGCTAGAAGATAAAACTTCAATGATTAAAATCGAGTGAAGGTTAAAAAAGCAGTGTACACGGATGTGGGGTGTAATTGATAAAAATGTGAAAAGTGTTCTTATGCTGATGTGGCGGATAAAAAGTGGGTGAAGTACAGGGGAGGAGTGCATACGGATGTGCATGGCCTTAACCCTGTACTTTTTCTTATGCTGGCGTTTTCGTTTAATAGGTAATGAACGACCTTGAGTAGAAGTCGATGCAGCAAACATAATGGTGCGGTCACGGTGGTGGAACAATGGTGATGAAGATGTAAGTGTGGGACGATGGTGATGGAGGGGAAGAGAGCAGCTGGGGCCTGGAGGGAAGAAATGAAATGAAAGAGGGAGAGGTGATACTGATGGCGTGTAGAAGAAGAGCGGAGCGATTGATTGAGATGTTGAATGGGAGGGTTGGGTTAACAGATGCAATAGGGGTAGCTAGTAGGGGTCTGACGGGTATTAATTACGGGCATCACTCAAAATTAAATAAATTCTGAATACACGAATTTCGGATCCTGCAATTTGCTCTCGAATATTAGTTCTCCCGAATCCCGCTTTCTCGATCAATTAGATTTTTAAAATCGAAAAGGATATCACCATCCGATAATTGTTTTTAATTCGCGAGGTAACAGGATTTTATCCGTTCGTCAAAATTTTAAATTCGGGTCGTAATCCGTTAAACGAGCTTTTAATTCGATTAAATACATTTTTATTTCCCTTTTTCCGAAAAAATTAGGATTTAAAAACCCGAGCCTTTACATATGATGGTGGATTGATGTAATTTTTTTATAAATAATGGGTTGTATATTATGTAGGTACAATGTTGGACAAATAATGAGATTTTTTTTTGTAAAATATTAAAAATAATGAATCTTTGTGTAATGTTAAAAATAAAGGTTGATTTTCTTCTAAATTTTTTTGTAACAATGGGTGAGTTTTTGCTAAAATTTTGAAAATTATGCGTGATTTTATTGAAAAAAATATATAAGGTTTTTTTTTCACTTTTATGTTGGATTTAGTTAAATAATAGGTAGTTTTATTCGGTTACAGAAGCAGCGAGCCGGCTTTCGAGCGGCGTTTCCGAGCAGCAGGTCCAAGCCGGCCTTAGAGCAGCAGGGTATCGCGTCCGGCGTTTCCTTCGCTCTCCCTTTGCCGCTCTATGGTGTATCGCGTCTCCTTCCGTCCGACCATTCTTTCTTTCTTTCTTTTTTAAAAAAAAAATTGCAAACTAACGGAATAAACCAAAACTGTTAAATTTAACCGGAAAGGGCACGATTTTGAGGGATTTACCAATTAGTATGAAACGGGGGATTTTGAGGGATTGAAATAAGAAAGAGAACAAAATAAACTATAAACAAATTAATGAAGATAACGATTAATAAAATAGTTTCATGTACAAATATCCACTTTAGTTGGTTCAATTGACATTGTAACTTCCTCTTGTCCTTTTAGGTTTCCTCTGAATGCCATTGTCACGGCATAATATAGTTACTACTCCAACCAGTCCTAGATAGGACTGGAAATAACCCGCGGGTACCCGCTCCACCCGCATGACCCGCATTTTTTTGGCGGGCGAAAACACGCAAAAAACGGGTGACGGGTGGAGCGGGTGCGGGTGAAGAGGGTGATGGACGGATTATGGGTGAAAATTTTTCACCCAAAACCCGCCCCATAACCAGCCCATTAACTCGCCCCGCACACCCGCATTAAACCCTAAAATTATATATATTATATAGGTATTTGTGCTATTACTATTTTACCCCTTTTTCAATTTTAACCTAAGAAAGCCTTACTGTTTTTCCTACTTAAATTATACGGTAAATTACTTGCTGATTTTTTTACTTAAATTATACACTTACTGTTTTTTCTCCTTAAATTATACAAGGCTATATACTTACTGTTTTTTTTACTTAAATCATTACTTGTTCATATATTTTGATTGAATTGCTAAATGTATTACATGTATTCGACTTCCACGAACTTAATTTTCTAGTATTTGTAAGTTACAATTTATGCTTTTATTCATCTTTCAATTTTCTTAAAACAAATCATAATTAAATTATTTCACCCATTAGGCACCCACTCCACCCGCATCACCCTCGCGGGTCGGATGAGGGTGAAAAAGTTTGCAGGTGATGGGTGGAGCGGGTGGAATTATTAACCCGCGGGGCGGGTGATGGAGTGGCTTCATCCACCCATAACCCGTCCCATTTCCACCCCTAGTCCTAAAAACCCTTATCAATCGAACAGTCCCTAAAGAATAATTTAACTCAATTGATAGCTTTAAATTCAGAGATTAACCAATGTATTTGCAGTCCCTAAAGAGAGATTTAACAACACATCCAATTCAATTAGTTCAACCAGCCTAAAGGAACAAGTTTGCCACTTGGTTTAAGGTTCACAACCAGGAATCTACAAAACTCTACCAATTGAATTGATTCTACCAAGTTGATCAGACAAGATTCAGAACTCACAATTAACAATAAAGCGCAAAGAAGTCGAAACATTCAATATAGGAAATGAGTAACAAGATTCAGAATTCACAATTAATCCAAATAAAGCTTTAAATTGTAGATGAAATGGGATAGTTTAGATCTCCATAAAAATAAAACAAAATATAATTAGGGTTAACCTTGGCCACGGTAGTCGACCGGTTACTAACTATCGGCCTCCATTGTTTGTTCGGCCTTCCCTCATGAATGTATCTACTGTATGTATATATAAAATTTATCCTAATGTAAATATATAATTCTATCTAATCCTATTCTATCTAACTAAGCTATCTAATTATATTGAGTTATTGACCAATATAATAGTAGGAAGCAGCACATACGACTCCCTCTCCCTTGCACCGTCCGAACTCCAAGTTCACAAGTTGACAAATCAGCCCATGAATCGATATGAGTCGGCCCATCTTGTCTTCAAATTCGTGAAACCAGAGACGAATCCTCTTTAGGGTCAGTAGGGGCAGTCGCCCCCCAATCGAAAATGAAATTTAACATACATATTCCTCTCGTCGATAGCTTCGATTTGTAATATTATAAGCTCAAATTCGATATCTGAGCAAAAAGTTATAAGCATTTCAAATTTCAGCACTGAATAACAATATTTCCTACATCATTTATCAAACAGATATATTTTTATTGTAATTATCATTTATTAATTTCATATCTTAATAATATAACTATATTCAAGAACTTCAAATTATGAGGTTATATTGAAATATTTGAAAACCATGAAATAAATCATGCAAGTTCAGGATACATAATATGGATGATTTTTCGGGGAAAAAAATTAGGGTTTAATTTTACATACAATATTTTTTTATCGTAATATTTCGCCCCCTCAATCAACAAGTTCAGGATCCGCCACTGCGTGAAACAATCCCATATGTTACGAGGCCCCAGGGAATACAGTGTGGTGGTAAGACTTGAACCAGATGACTAAATAGTCATAGGTTCGATTCTTGCTGCTGCATCCCGTGATTTATCTCCTCCATATGGTTCAGGGCAGGGTCTGTGGGGGCGCTCGGATGGAGCGTTATCCATCCCATATGTTACGAGCAGTCGAACAACCTCCAATTTATACAAGTCAGTTCGAAAATACCTGAAATATATAAAACCACTAGTTTAGACTCCGAAAATCAAATAATAAAAATTATCTATAAAATATATAAAAATGCTCTAAATTAATATGCAATTCTACACTAAAAACATGACTAAAATAGACTCTATCCATAGGAGATAAAGTTAAATATATAATTAATTAGATATTTTTAGTAGAAAAAAACTAAGAGAAATAAAAATTATGAAAAAGTGAAGTTAATAGGATTTTAACTCGTGACTTCAAAGTGTAATAAAAACTCCTTCTCAACTAAACTAGGTTGTTATCATTTATACTCATTTTACACTCTTTTTGAAACTGAAACGGTTTTAGAAAACCATTACGAGGTGATTCCCTTGTATTAACATGTTATTCTATTCTAGTTAGGCCAGATAATACTTGTGAGACAACGATTTGCTATTTAACAATGGTGTTCGCAATGAGGTTTGACGGAAAGTAGAAGTAGTTTAGCTTTGTTCGCGTGCAGTGTTTTATTGTTCAATCGCCTTCATGAGATTTTATTTTTGGATGATCTTCTTATTTAGAAGTATTTTTCTGCTGCAGTCAACAATATATGTAATCGACAGTGTCTATGGCAAAAATCAATCAAATACAGAAAATTCTTTCAATCAAATAACCGTTCGAGTATCCTTCAAATGCACTCTTCTACTCTCGTAGTTGATTTATAGGTCTAGAATACTCACCTTCGAACTCACCAATGAACTTCTAAGCTGAGATATATCCCCAATTTATCAATACCTCACCCTTTATACGTAGTACGATTGATCGGAATTCCCGTCTCATAAGTCTCAAAAGATTAGTCATCGAGGAAATGCCTGTCGAAAATGTGGGACAAGAATCTTGGCATTTGGAGAAGTTCAACCTTTTAAGACCACAGGGACACCACGCGAAATATGTAAAAGAGTTTTATACCTCACGAAAATTGCAATACATCAGGGGTACCTAGCGAAATTTCTGTTTTTTATTAAAAGTTAACGGAAAATGTTAAAATTAAGAGGGAGGGGCACGACTGCACGAGGTGAAAGAATTCCAAACCTCAGAGGTACCACGTGAAAGAGGTAAAAGAATTGGTCACCGCATCAATTTCGCGATACCTCGTTGTACCTCGTGAAATTTCCAAAAACAAATTGATATATATATATATATGTATGTATGTATGTATGTATTTTTTTTTCATTTGTATGAATTTTTTTTTATATATAGTTTGGATATATTAAAAAAAAACTTTAAATTTGTGATTTAAATAGTTATTTTTAGTAGAATTTTTTTAAAATAAATAAAAAAATTAATATAAAATGAGAATTTTTTTATATGTAAAAATTGCAAAGAATTTTTTTGTTTAGATATAGAGGAGAAAAAATTAAATTTATAATTAATTAGATATTTTTAGTAGAAAAAAACTAAGAGAAATAAAAATTATGAAAAAGTGAAGTTAATAGGATTTTAACTCGTGACTTCAAAGTGTAATAAAAACTCCTTCTCAACTAAACTAGGTTGTTGTTTTCATTTATACTCGTTTTACACTCTTTTTGAAATTTAAACGGTTTTAGAAAACCATTACTAGGTGATTCCCTTGTATTAAATGTTATTCTATTCTAGTTAGGCCAGATAATACTTGTGAGCTGGACAACGATTTGCTATCTAACAATGGTGTTCGCAATGAGGTTTGACGGAAAGTAGAAGTAGTTTAGCTTTGTTCGCGTGCAATGTTTTATTGTTTAATCGCCTTCTTGAGATTTTATTTTTGGATGATCTTCTTATCTAGGGGTATTTTTCTTCTGCAGTCAACAATATATGCAATCGACAGTGTCTATGGCAAAAATCAATCAAATACAGAAAACTCTTTCAATCAAATATCCGTTCAAGTATCCTTCGAATGCACTCTTCTACTATCGTAGTTGATTTATAGGTCTAGAATACTCACCTTCGAACTCAACAATGAACATCTAAGCTGAGATCTATGCCCAATTTATCAATACCTCACCCTTTATACGTAGTACGATTGATCGAAATTCCCTTCTCATAAATTTCAAAAGATTAGTCATCGGGAAAATGCCTATCGAAAATGTGGGACAAGAATCTTTGCATGTTGGAGAAGTTCAACCTTTTAAGACCATAGGGACACCACGCGAAATATGCAAAAGAGTTTTATACCTCGCGAAAATTGCAATACATAAGGGGTACCTAGCGAAATTTCCTTTTTTTATTAAAAGTTAACGGAAAATGTTAAAATTAAGAGGGAGGGGCACGACTGCACTAGGTGAAGGAATCTCAAACCTCAGGGGTACCACGTGAAAGAGGTAAAAGAATTGGTCAACGCGTGAATTTCGCGATACCTCGGTGTACCTCGTGAAACTTCCGGAAAAAAATTGATATGTGTGTGTGTGTGTGTTTTTTTTTTTTTCATTTGTATGAATTTTTTTATATATAGTTTAGATATATTAAAAAAAACTTTAAATTTGTGATTTAAATAGTTATTTTTAATAGAATTTTTTTTAAAGAAATAAAAAAATTATTATAAAATGAGAATTATTTTATGTGTATAAATTGAAAAGAATGTTTTTGCTTAGATATATAGGAGAAAAAGTTAAATTTATAATTAATTAGATATTTTTAGTAGAAAAAACTAAGAGAAATAAAAATTATGAAAAAGTGAAGTTAATAGGATTTTAACTCGTGACTTCAAAGTGTAATAAAAACTCCTTCTCAACTAAACTAGGTTGTGGTTGTCATTTATACTCATTTTACACTCTTTTTGAAATTGAAACGGTTTTAGAAAACCATTATTAGGTGATTCCCTTGTATTAAATGTTATTCTATTCTAGTTAGGCTAGATAATACTTGTGAGACAACGATTTGCTATCTAAAAATGGTGTTCGCAATGAGGTTTGACGGAAAGTAGAAGTAGTTTAGCTTTGTTCGCGTGCAATGTTTTATTGTTCAATTGCCTTCATGAGATTTTATTTTTAGATGATCTTCTTATCTAGGAGTATTTTTCTCCTGCAGTCAACAATATATGCAATCAACAATGTCTATGGCAAAAATCAATCAAATACAGAAAACTCTTTCAATCAAATAACCGTTCGAGTATCCTTCGAATGCACTCTTCTACTCTCATAGTTGATTTATAGGTCTAGAATACTCACCTTCGAACTCACGAATGAACTTCTCAGCTGAGATCTATCCCCAATTTATCAATACCTCATCCTTTATACGTAGTACGATTGATCGAAATTCCCGTCTCATAAGTCTCAAAAGATTAGTCATCGGGAAAATGACTATAAAAAACGTGGGACAAGAATCTTGGCATTTGGAGAAGTTCAACCAATGGACCAGGCACAAAACTAGGGACGGGCTAGGGAGACCCCAACTCCCTCTATTTAAAAAATAATAATAATAAATACAAACAACAACAACAACAACAACAACCCAGTATATCCCGTCATAGGCAGGGTCTGGGGGGTCTCATCGTACGCACCCTTTCCCCGACCAAGTCGAGAGGGTGTTTCCACATGACCTAGAAGGTAGGATGAAGCACAGAGAGGAATAAACATCACCACATAAAGAAAAACAGAGATAGAGATAAGCACACAAAAAACTCTAAAGCCACTTAAGAGTGTATGGTATGGGCGAAACGAAAGCAAGAACGATGGCAGACAGGACATAAGAGTGTAACATAAGACCCAACTGCTATTCTTGTGTTCTAATAGCGCTCCTCCACTGCAACCTGTCCCGAGTCAACTGCTCCGTTGGCCCCAAATCTGTCTTTATTTACTATGAGGATTTTATAAATGAAAATTTTGCGTACATGAAAAATTTAATTTCTACGCTCTTCCAAAATTTTATTTTCTTATTTCGTACTTGAACTCGACTATACCTTTGCAATTCGGTCCTTGAGGTCATCTATGCATGGTTTTTAGAATCGAAATCCTATTGTAGGATCAATGCAAGAATCTAAGATCGGATCGTAGGATAGTAGATCCTAGCCAAAAGTAAAAATAAAATAAAAATCAAATATAAATAAGTCATACCAAACAAATACCTTAATTTTTTTTATTTTTTTTAGTCGGCCGAAAATCAATTCTCTAGCTTTCTAGAGAGAGGGAGCACTGAGTTTCTAGTTTTTTTGCGGCAACTAGGTCAAACGTTCTCTTTTGAGAGGTTTGCCGTCGCCGCCGCAAAATCTTCACCCATGCACCTTCAATGACCACCATCTCCCTAATTGAGCTTCTCCAATAGCTCCCAGCTTCACAACTTCCGTGGCTTCACACCACCGCTCATCGCCGCGGCCTTCCTCCGGTTTCTTCCCCCTTGTTATGCAGGGTTCTCGTCCGTTTAGCCCCCATCCCGATGCCACCTTGGTCTCCGCCTTCGTTTTGGTTTCCGTCTGGTCCGAGTTCTCTCGGCGTTTCTTGTCGCCGCCCTCGTCCACCGGTTTCCACCAAACGCCGCCACCTACCATGGCTCTCCATCAACCATCCTTGGTTCCGCCTTCGACCTTGGCTCACCATCGCCCCCTGCCGGCCTCTCCCTGTTCTACCCTTGTTCAGCCACCCCAACTCGGCGCTCTCGGTTCTCACAAAGACCCACCTGCGTAGCCTGTCGCCTCTCGCTTATTGGTTGCCGCCAACGCCTTCGCGCCCGGTCTTTCCACAACCTCTTATTGCTGCTGTTGCTCACTCCGCTTCATTAGGTTGATCCCACCGTGGTTAATCAAATTGTTTCGTTGTTTATTTGGAAGTCATATTGAATAAGGATGGTCTGTGTGCCATTTGTTTTATTCGATTTTTTGGCCTTCGAACCTTTCTCATTTCATTCTTCTGCCTCGTTGCCTTTTTATTGTTGTTCATGTTTCTGTTTTGGCCTGTTTTATTCGCCTCTATTTTGACTACCTAGTAGTCGCCTACGATCTTGTTATCATCTTTGAGGGTATGGGATGAGTCTTGGGGATTTCTCTGAATAATGGTTTGGCTTTGAGTTGGATTTGCGAGGTGTTGTGCTGTGCTATTCTTGCTTTGTTGCAGGCTTCTTGGAGCATTGTTTGATTTTTCATGTTCGATAATGTCGTGGATGTGCGTTGACACCTGACGACTCCTTTGAGTCCATAATCTGAGGTGTCCGCTGATGTTCCCAGAGTTCTCTCGAACTCTGTGTACGTTGTCCCTTTGATCGATCGCTTCTTTTGTCTCTTCCGCTTGTGATTTTAGTGTAGGATGGCTTGTACATTTATTATGTATTTTTATTTCTGTCATTTGCTACTGTAATTTTCCTTCTGTCATTTGCTTCAGTCATTTGCTTTCAGTTTGTACATGATGGTTAGTCCATCTACCGACTTGTCCGGTCTCTCGGTTGCTCTAGGCTTGTCTAGAGAATCAAATTATTATCTTGCTTAAAAAAAACAAGAGAGAGAGGGAGCACCAACTCGGCTTCGGTCGTCGTACTCCGGTCTCGACCGCCTCACCCCGGCTTCGGCCGTCTAAATCCTCGTTTCGAAGGCCCGCTCCGATGTGGCTTGGCAAGCCCGCTGCTCCGGGGTTGTCTGCCTTGTTGAATCATATGTTTATGAAAACCACCCATTTGTAAGCTCATCTTCGGATGCTGTTCAAAACTCAAATTAACACGGGGCTTTTGATGATGATGGTTTCTTCACCCTTTTCATCAATCCCCTTGTTTCAATTTGAGATCTAATCTCATATATCACACGTTTGGTTTGGTTCTCTCTCCCATGGCTTCCAGTCTGAACTTCAAATCCAATACTCCTCCGCCTCTCTTGTTCGTCGAATCGGGTGTCGGATTCCGGCTTCTAGTATCTCCGGTGTCGTCTTCCCGTGCCTCTCGATGCCTCTTCCCTGTCGTCGGTGCTTTGCTCCGATTGCCGGTTGGGTGGCGTCTCTGGTTATTTTCCGGTTGTGCTCTTCTCGTCAACGCCGGCGCTGGTGGCTTCCTTTGGCCGGTTGGTGCGGTTGGTTCTGCTGGTTGGGTAGCCCGTAGCCGTGGATCTGTTCGCATGATCGCATCTTGTGCTACTGTTGGTCAACGGGTTCCTTGGGCCCGATTGGCTAACCCGCAATTGTCATTTGGGCCCAAGGCAAACCCTTGGGCCCAAAGTATCCCAAAGATTATAAAAACTAAATTCAGCTGGTTTATTTATATAATTTCTTTATATTTATATAAATCGGTTGAGTAAACTCGTCCGTTAAGGGTTGAGACTAAATCCCGAAAGGGCCTTAATAAAATCCCTCCGGTAAGGGTTTTCAGGTGCTTTGGACTTTGGTGGTTCTCGGCTACTCTTTTGGTTGGTCTGGCGGTCATTTTCTTAGTTGGGGCTATGGCGTCTCGGAGTCGGGTCTGGCTGGGGTCGAGGCGGTGTGTATCGAGGCATCTCCGTGATCCGGAAATTTCCTTGGAGGTTCTTCTTCACTGCCTACAGGACTCCTGATGTACCGTTGGCCAGCGGTGTCGCTGCTTGGTGGCGCTTGGCTTCAGTTCGTAGTCTATGTTGTCCCCAACGTGTTTGGATTTGGTTTGCTAGGTCGTCCGGATTTGTTTGATTGTAACTCCCTAGTTTGCACCTTTTGTTTTTTTCTCATTGTATGTTTCGACGGTTCGCCGTCTGCCGACTTTGTCGGCCTCTCGAGGTGTCTGGTCTGTCTGACTATCGAATTCTTACCTTATAAAAAAAACTTAATTTTTAAACAAAACTAGTCATTTCCTCCTTTAAATAAACTAAGTAACTAACATATGCCAATAATAACTCATTAGCATTTATAACTGGTCAAGGATAATATGTCAAAAAGGTGTAATATGATACTTAAAATGTTTAAGTAAGTCACTTAACATCCATAAATCAAACTAAAAATGGTCTAAGAAATAAGATTAACAATAAATAAATAAAACCCCACATCCCACATCACATGGTTGTTCTGGAATGCCAATGTGATAGGTGCTAACACTCGTAGACATTAGAAATTCCTCCTCCCATCTCTAGTTTGTAATGTCATCATAAACAATTTCAGCATCTCTCTTAAAGAAAATCATCAACATCATCACCATCTTCAGTTCTTCACCATCATTCATCTCGAATCCTCGATAGCTTCATCCTCACAACAAGTTATGTCCCCAAAAATTAAAACAAACACCATCATTTTTTGAAAGTTCAGGGCCTCAAGCTTCACTTCACCGGTTCATCGCACCGCTACAGACTTGAGGGTTGAGCACTTGAGAAAACAAACGACATCTAGGAATTTTAGGGTTTAATGTCCCCAAAAATTAAAAAAAAAATATAGAAACGGGCCTAATTTCATCAAAATAACGACATGGGCTTTAGAGAATAAAATTTGGATGGACCTAATTTTACCAATATCTGAAATTACTAGGATCGGTTAAGATCGTAAGATCCTAGAGATCCTAGCCGATCCTACCCCCGATTTTAGTATAAACGAGTATGTACAAGCGGTCCGGATCAGAACTCTTCCTAGGATCGTAGGATGACGGCCCGACCCAGAGGCAAGGGCAGGCTGGACTCTCGCCCAGGGCCCAATAAAATTTGGGACCCATTAACAATAAAAAAAATCCATATATATACTTCCTTTTTTTCCCATTAGCCCACATTTCTTAATAAAACACACACGACCCACTACAACAACAACAACAACAAGCCCAGTATATCCCGACTAGGTCGAGAGAGAGTTTATGAATGGCCCGTATCTGCAAAAGTATCAAAGCCAGACAATACAATACACTAATATGAGGAATAGAAATATATGAGTAGAGCACTGCAATTTCTTAATAAAACACCCACGGCTATACCTGTCAAAACACAACCCGACCCGGTCGACCCGACCCGACCGCCCGGAAAATTTTCGACCCGAACCCGGAAATTTTTTTCGACCCGAACCCGAAAAACCGGAAATTTTCCGGGTCATCTGGGTTTCGACCCGATGACCCGATTGACCCGGTAATTTTGACCCGATTTTACCCGATGGACCCGTTGACTCGGTTGATTTTTAATTAAATATAATTAATTTTTTTTATATATAATTAAAATTTATTGCAAAATTATCAAATCATGATTTTTTTAATTTAAAAAGGAAAAAATTGACAAACCCGAAATCGACCCGAAATGACCCGAAACCCGATCAAACCCGGGTTCTAGTCAACCCGGAAATACCCGAGACCCGTTTTACCCGAGACCCGAAGTGACCCGACCCGAATGACCCGTTTGACAGGTCTACCCACGGCCCAATGTAATTTGTTTTAAAGATTTGTTGATTAGACCCAATTTCTTCTTTTTTTAATGGGAAATTAGTAGTAAATACCCCATTTTCATAATTGGTTTGCAAAAATACCTAATTTTAAAAACAATTGCACCCACGTATGAAAATTTGTAAAAATACCCTATTCAATTAACAAAATTACCCCACCTCCCCAAAAAATAGAAAATAAAAAAAGGTAAATGTTTTGGTATTTATCTTTTTTTTTTCCTGTTATATATTAAATAATTAAATATAATAAAAATAAACAAAAGAATTAGAACTTAAAAGCGTACAAAAAAAATGCACAACCCCTAATCCCTAATACGAGATGCACCCGATCCTCCGCGCAACCCGAGTCCGCCCTCATCCTCCCGCTCTGGCTCACCGCCCTCACCCTCTGGCTCGTCACCCACACACTCCGGAGTCGTCGCCCTCACCCACTGGTGCTTGTCGATCGAGTCCTATTGCCCAGTCAACAATCGCCTTCGCCCTTCCGCTCTAGGTCGTCCCCCTCACCCTCCGGCGCCATCACCCTCCAGTTCGTTTTGCTCGTTCATTGTAATTTTTATCTAATAAAAACTCTATCTTTCTGTAATTCTTTGTAATTGTGTTTCCTTGATTGCCTTTTCATTACCCAAATTTTCAATCATTATATCCAATGTTACTTCTGATCTTCCTCGTTTCGTTATTTCTACATTCGTTGTTATTCACGTTTTATTATCAATTACACTATCTATATTTTTTGTCAATTCATGATAATCGGGCCTTTTGACTATTCAAATTTCATGATCTTAAGAATCTAAACCACCATTGATTAATTGCTTGATTGTTTATATTTGTTGATTATTTGTAAAATTAGTGGAAACTCTCGTTACTCTGAATATAAGAACTGGTGGAAAAGGCATCTATTCCTTGAGCTCTTATTGTTTTTCACTGATCAGATCAGATGCTTCAACATAGTGTGTTCAGGACTTCATTGTGTGGGTGAAAACAGTATTTCGCTTGACAATTTTTTTTAAAGACTTTGTGTTTTCCGCGCATGAATTGGATTTGGAAAGTGAATTTATTTCTTACACCATAATCCAGACGAGGTGGATAACATTGTACTAGTCCAGAAAGGGTCTATGGTGTCTCTAGTTACGGTTTTCTTTGAACATGAAAACTTTTCCTGATATATTTAAGAAGTACCGTAACTAGGAGAATGTATACCGTAATAACTATTTGTATATTACATGTAAGCTATTAGTGGGAGGTGTTCAATCGAAAGGAGTGGAAGTATGTTTTTACTTGAGTTTTGTTCTGTGCAGTTGAGCCTGAGGATGTCAAGATGTTCTTATTGTTTGAAAAATATATATCATGGTAAAGCAAGCTTACTTGGTCATCATATGCACCCACATAGTGGTGTTGTGATTGGCATTTTGGTAAATTCTTTGGTATTTTTCCTGCATAAGGTGGTGGACAAGGCACTCAAAACTTCCAAATACAACCAAGAGGCATTATGTTGGATTCAATAGCGGAGTGCGTAACTTGGATGTGAGTCCTTTATCCAATGACTCGTATGTAGTTGCTTCTCCTCTGTTTTTTCTGACCATTTAATTGCTGTTATTTGCAGGCTTTATACTTGAACTAACTCAATGACTTGAACGTGAACTCCTGTATAAATTTGCATCTAGGTATTACTTCTTTAGTGACTCTTTTGTTTATGATGGATATTGGGTCAATACTTGTAGCTTTTTTTAGACATTCTTTAACATTTCTGCTCCGCAGATAAATTACTTCTCCAGTGCCCCAACTTGGAAAGTGTTCATGCAGCCGTGTGCCTAGATGCACTAATAAGAGCCATTGAAATCCAGGTATACTGACTGAAAATCTGAATACCGGTTTATTTTCCACTTTGATTGTTTAAGGACATATTTTAAGTCTTTCCAGCAGTAAACATTATTGCTTTGCAGATGTATTTAGCTTATCCTCTCATTTTCTTAATTGTCATTGATTGGTTCTTCCCATTGATTGAAGAAGTGTGTTATGATGCTAATTTTCTGAGTAACTATCCTTAGTATGTGTCTTTTAGTTCTTAGTTATGCTCCAGTTCTGGTTGTTTTCATATCTTACAAAACTTGCTTCCATTCCTCCATTATCTTTGCATCAACTAGGTAGCTTTGTTCTTATCTATCGACCTTTGTAGCTTCTCTATTTTCAATTTATTTTCCTACATTTGGTGCATTCTTTTGCTCTTGAGCATCAAATTGAAGATAAGCTCAATATATGTGCAGGTTCAATACAAGAAAACTACCCTACTTGACATTTCCTCATCATGCAAGAGCATGGCTAATGAATCCAAGAGGATCAGAGCTCCCGACTTTGTCTACGAGCAGGTATAGAATCCTAAAAACACATAACATTATTGTCTTGTACTTGTGGCTACCATGAAAGTAACTCTTGTGGGGATTATTACTTCTAACAGATGAGTGGGGATGTGAAAGGGCACGAAGTTTGCAAGCGAAGATGTACTGTTATTGTTGACTGAAGTTCGCATCATACACGGGGATGGGTAAATCATTGGTTTCGTGTCATTTAAGGTGGTCAGATCTGTGAAGATATGTTCAATTAATGTAACTTAGCCTTACCACCAGGGGAAGGAGGTTCCTCAAAACTCGAACCATAATTTCCTATATTTGTCATGTAAAAAAACTGTAATAAAGAGTCGTTCTGTTGTATGACCATCAGACCATGTGCACTGCTACCGAATTGGTTACACTGAATGTACCCAGATGACATCTCCTTCAATCCTCAAGAGTTTGAATGATTTTAGATGGGAAACACTCTGATTTAATCCTTTCAAGCAGTGTGTATCAGTGTACAGGATTCATATTAAATGAATTGTCTTGTGAACTTTTTAATTGAATGCCCACATTTTGATGGTATGACAGCTACTTGAGATCATGGTGAAGAAAGTGGTTGATTGGAGGGCATATCTAGTAGGAGATCATGGTGAAGAAAGTGGTGTTGATTGGAGGGAATATCTAGTAGGAGGCGGCAATTAAGCGGTTAGGGTTAATAATCTAGTTGGTACTGGTCAAAACCGTATCTTTACTCAATTTCCCATCGATTTTTTTTTATCATATCCTATTAATGTGCATATTTGAAATTGTCAAGGAAAATATTCATCTTGACAATATGATAATATTATGGTTTGAAGATATATATTGACAATTTTTTCTAAATACGGTTAATAATCCCGAAGATATGCTTGACCGTATCTTTAGAGATTCTCTCCCCTATTATAGCTTTAATTCTGTCAAAATAAACCTACAACCTTGTCAATATGAACATTATTCCCTGTCGTTGTGAACAAATAACTTTGTCATCTTGGACAAACCTTTAATTTCTAGTTATGGTATGGGTAAAATCGTATCTTTATTCTCTTCCCTATTATAGACTCCATCCTGTCATTATTAATTATCAGATTTGTCATAAACAACTTATATCCTGTCAAAAATAAATTTAATTCCTGTCACTATTAATTCTCAATTATTTTCATCCGGCTAGTTTTATTATTTTTAAATTTCTGAGAAAAAAATATTAAAAATATTAATTTAATATATATATTTAATTTTTTTACTTTTCTTTTAATTCATAATTCTCCTTTTAATCACCCGTAGAAAACTGGTCTTTGGCTACACTTAATTTACCTCGGTTCCGTGTATTAGTGTGGTAAATTTTCAAACTTTACAAGTTTACCACGGTTTCTAGAAGAACCGAAGTAAACTAGCATCAAATTTACCATAGTTCCGTTTGATTTCGGGGTAAAATTTCATAATCGACGAGTTTACCACGGTGTTTTATAGAACCGAAGTAAATTAATATCATATTTACCACGGTCCCTTTTATTTTGTGGTAAATTTTGAAGATTGGTAAAACCCTTAACCGGCCCTTCTCTCGTTGCCAGACTTTCTTCTCCATCTCTCGTCTCCTAAAATCCCCTCCTCAGCTCTCTTCATGGCCCCTCCTCTCTGCATCCGTCACTTCCTCCTCCTCTCTTCCTTCGTCGTCGCCGGTTGTAGTCGGTTAGCTCCTTCGCCATCGAATATCCTTGCTGTTAATCAAGCACCGCAGGTCCGACCATTGCCAACGCCCTTGTTCGTCATATCTTCCCCCGACCTCTCTCCATCGCCATCGACCTTCAATTCCGCCTGTGTCGAAGCTCTCTGTGAGGAGCCCGCCTTGATTCCGCCTGAGTGTGTCTCAAATCAGTGTGGCTGCCTCCGTGTACTGCTGGTTTGCGCTTGAGAATAGGGACCGCCTGAGTGCGCATGATTACGGACTATTGTGTCATCCTCATCTCCGACTCTATGGTATGTAATCTCCACTTCTTGTGCCCTAATATTCTGCAATCTGTCGACTATTGTGACTTTCCAGATTCTTTGGATATGTTATTTTTCTAGGGTTTTAAGTCAGTTGTCATCAATCGTCATTGAAGCTGCACACTGTTGTGAAATCAAAGCGTGAATTTCTAGAACGAAACGACTGTTAACTCCCCACATTTCATGACTTCAGTGCTTAATTTGTGTTGCTCATTCCAGAAACTTCTGGAATTCGATTTGTGAACATTTCCTTCCTGTTAACAGTTGAATTTGTATTTTTATAGGATATGAAGCACCGAACATGAGGTATGATCTTATCAGTTATCCCCTATTACAGTTTGTTGAACCCTTGTACAAGTGTAGCGTGCTTGTTGTCTGCATTGGTGCAACCCTGAAGCTTCTGTCGTACTTGAGCACTAAATTGTATGCTTTCACATCTTAAGCATTGGTGGTGGTTTGATATGTTGCTTGCTTATACTGAAGGACACTAGCGGATAAGGTTGCTGCACAAGGATTCCTTGTTGCGGCTCCTGATTTTTTCCATGGCGATCCGGTAAGGCGTGAGAAAGCTGGCTTTGATTTCCAAGCGTAGAAAGCAAATCATGGAACTGTTAGTTTCTCAATCATCCATTTAGGTTTTCTTTTCCTTTTTTATATATGCTAGTGAATTTCTTATCTGTGGCGCAAACAAAATGACTTTTCTAATATTAGGATAAAGGATATGAAGATGTGAAGTCAGTCATTGCTGCATTAAGGACTCGAGGAGCTTCTTCTGTTGGATTGGCAAGCTTTTGCTGGCGAGGTACAAGTATAACTGTTCTTTGTCCTTGTTTAATCTCATAAAGTTTCCCTATAATACCAGTTTACCAACCATGAGCATCTTGTATGTGTTCAGAAGAGACTTGCAATTACAAAATCTTAATCTTAGATAAAGCTTTAAAGGTTCAGGAAAGTTTTTTTTTGAAGGATAACAGGTGACAACTGGTTCCAATAGACATGAAATATTAGATGATTTTCCTGAATTTTGCATTGTTCGATCATAATTGATGATCAATAAAACATAGATGGAAATGATATCTAATTGTGGCTTGGAACTCAGGAGCTTTTCTCTGAAATTAGAGAGCTGAAATGTTAGGCTACTTATGACAAAAATGGAACGCCTAGTGTAAGTTTTTTTTTTACATGAGTCTTCTAAGATTCTAACGATTACTATCCTATTAGATGCTTATATTGTTTTTGTTCAAGCTTCATCTATATACTTTTGATCCAATTGCCAAGTTTGGGTGCTTGCACATGCTAGCTTCCTTATGGGTGTTAAGTTTATCTGGCTGCATACTAATTAAAAGTATTTATGGATAAATCTGAGATACAGTCATGGAGAAAAGTTTCTTACTTTATCCAGGTGATTTTGTTCTTTTCCTGATGAGCGACTCATGGATCATTCTATTTTGGAATCGGATGCTACAATTTTGATGATATCCTTTCTATATGAGTATCTTATGCATTTCCTAATTTTTATTTATTTCATCTTCTGTACTAGTTTCATTGAAATTTCGATGCTTCTGTTGTAATCTCAATAAGAATATCATGTAAAAACTGGTTATTCTTTTGTTGTCAATTGTTATCCATGAAAGAAGAGCATATATGTTTTCACTGTCTTGTTTCTTGTTGGATGCTCCCACATGTTTGCTTGTAAATTTATGGAGTAATATTCTGCTCTTTTTTCCAATATTTTTCTAATGTCTATAATAGGATTGATGCAGTAATCATATTTTTCTAATATTTTTCTCTGTTCTGATTTATATACTTCTGTTTTGTAATATTTCACTTTCTGATGCTTGAATCTGACTTGTTGCTTAGCTTGAGCTGAATCTTCAAATTTGAAACTGTTTTGTAATATTTGAAACTGATTCCATCTAGCATTAATGATATCTCAGGCAAATATGGTATGTTTTCTTTGTTGTATGTTTGCCTGTGCAGGTTGTTTAACCATTTTAAACTTGTCTTTGTGCACACATAAAGACAAGTGCCTTAGAGATCTGTTCCTGTTTCCTGGATTTCTTATAAATTTCTCCAACTATGATTTTCTAACTCTTGTCTATTGTCTTTCTAGCTTATCCTGTAGGAAAAATGTTTGATTTAGGTTATACAAGCATATTCTATCTGGGGTTTGATCCACTAACTTGCCATGTTCAGAATAGCCAAAACACTCAGATTTTGACTTTCCTTCAAACAACCTTCTCCCACTTCCAGGTAAGACGTCAATTTTCAGATTTTTATGTCTTCTTTAGTGAATGTTGTTTCTTTAATCTTTGGAATTTGACTTGGGACTTGTATTCTATCTCTTGAATACGATGAGATCTTCCTTCAAGTGAAGATTGTGCCATCATAAGGCAAAACTAGAGTGTCCTTCGTTTCCTGTCCAAGTTTTGATTTATTATTATTATTTTTTATCCCACTATAGCATAATGTAAAAGGGAGTAAATGATTGCTAGCTGATTGTAGATTTGCAATTCTCTTATCTAAATTAATGTGCAATTCTAAGAAAATTATCTTGGATTAACAAATAAAAGAGGGCATGATCTTTTATTTATCACATTTCTAGGAAGAAAATAGTTCTTGCTTTTATACTTTTGGATGTTTTAAGATTTACTAAGGTGGTTGGTTGTACTAATGTCTTTAGTCTTATGATAAAATGTTTGCACTTAGATAAGAAGGAAGTTGGAATATATAATTGTGTGGATACACAGGATCCATGTTGTCTGAACCTTCACTAGTTTCTTCTGGCTACATCAGTAATGTAGCTTATGTCTATAACAAGTGGAAGGAAAGGGCTAGATTATTGATGGATATAGTGTAAATATTAGCAACATCTATAGTTTCAGTATACAACATCTATACTAACCAGTTGACACATTCTCTTTGCGGTATATGAAAGATAGGTGGAATATTTGGTTGAATTGTTTTACATATGGAGTTAACTAGGTTTACTTAGTATTTGGTAACCAATTTGATAAAACTAAAAGGGTGGATTTTCTACCTTTGCAAGGTGGAAAATTATACCATCATTTTATTTAAGCCTATTAGCTCAAATGGTAAAGCGATGTGTTTATACAAAAGATGTGGGTTCAAATCCCTCATAGGCTACTATAATAATTAGGCAACAATTACCACAATACATATTTACTTCGGTTCAACAATTTACCACGGTTCAAAACACAATTACCACACGACCTATTTACCACGGTTGACATATTTACCATGGTTCACAAGGCCTACAGCTATGGACGGATTTACCACGGGTGGACAGTTTTACCACGGTACTGACAAATTTACCATAGCCACTTTTACCTCGGTTCAGAACCGTGGTAAAGTTTGCACACGGAACCGAGGTAAAACTGGCTTTCTGTACTATTGAATGATTTTTATATTTAAATTTAAAGGTAAAATAAACCATTATTTTTTAGCACAAATCACCTATTTTTTAGCACAAATGACCCACCTATCTTATTTTTGTTATTCCCAGAAAACGGGTATACTTTTGCAAACCGAACGCCGATTTGGTGTATTTTTGGAAATCGGCGTATTTTAATTAGTTTTCCCTATAATTTTAATCTTTAGAGTTAATCATACAAAAAAAATAATTAATTACCACATGAAATGGGCAAATATTGAGTATAGTACCTGATCTAGATATAAAATTGTCGAGGCCGACTGAGGTGAATTAAGAGCACAAAAAGAACCCTTTTCTAAGAGAAGACAACGCAAATCTTGAAATATACATGGAATGCACGTATTCCACCTATAGTACAAACTTGGCCTATTAAATTATCAGCTTAAACTTCATGGACTGGAATCCTGAATTCGTGGATAAATTCAACTACGTACTAAAACCCCGTTCGAGTCTGCAAAGGGCTTTGGCCCTGTATGATTTCTAATCTCCACATGATTGGTTCGGTCATGGTCCAACATATAGCATATTTTTGTGGGACCCTTTCTTTTTATTATATATAAATAAAAATGTTTCAACAAATCGATCCTAAGGGAAAGATGTGCGAAGGAAAGAGGAATGGAAAGAGTGCAGATGGAGTCGGACAACCGGGCTTTAATTTTGAAACTTCAGCAGGGGTACCGAGGGAGAGGCAGTTTGTTTACTATAATTTCAGCTATGTTAAGTCTTGCTAGTAGTTTTATTTCAGTCGAGTGGTCCTTTGTTCGAAGGGACGGAAGTAAGGCAGCTCATGACATTGCGTCTGTTAGACCTGTTAGTCATACTTTAGTTTTTTATTTGCATTTCCTTTCACAAGACACCGTTGTAGCTTTGGAAAAATGATATGAAATGAGACAGGAGTTTTGTTCTCAAAAAAAAAAAAAAAAAAAAAAGGGAAAGATTTGCATGTTTTTGTGCTTAATATTACTTTAACCGCATGTACATACTTAGTTAAGATGCCCCAAATCCCATTTAACTCCGATTATGCCCTTTCAATTAAAAAGCCTCGTTAGACTTGTACGCCCAAACTATGTTTTAATCTCTCACTCTAGTTATGTTCGGTAAAAGAGTAACGGAAGAGGCAGCTCATCGATGGAGTGGTTGAAGAAGGATTATTAGTGTTAAATATATATTAATTAATAAGGTAAACTTAACTTTTAGGATAATTGATGAAAACTTGTGAATAGAAAATTAAAAAAAAGTAGCTGTTGAAAAACTTAAATTCTAAAAGTTAATTATATTAAACTAAAATATTATATTTATTTAATTTAAAATTATATAATATCAAAACTATATAAACTCCGAAAAGCTAACTGATTGTACAGTTTTATGCCAAACATAACCCAAAATTTATTCTTCTTCAAAATAATACTCCCTCCATTCCAAAACACATGGGTTTTTAGGTTTAGGCACAAGTTTTAATAAAAACACTTCACTTTAAAAAAACATCATTCCACTATTTTTTCATAAATTTTATTATTTTTAATACCCACTATACATTTTAACCAATCAAAATCTTTATTAAAGTCAACAACACACAAATTAATATAAATTTTACAATTTCCTACCTAGAAAACATAAAAAACCATCTATTTTTAAATGAAAATTTACATCTAAAAAATCATCTATTATAAAATGGGGCAGTAATTTATAGCATAATTAATAATAATGATTGAACTCGTTAATTTTCCTTTATGTTTGACTGATGGATATATAATACTCTCTATGTTAATTAAGGTTTCGTTTGAATATCCATTCATTATGGTTTATAATAAAGCATTATGCATTATGTGGTCTAAATAGTTAAATTATGGTTTATAATAAAGCATTATGCGTTATGTGGTCTAAATAGTTAAATTTTGTTCGGTGAACCCTTCTCTTTAATTTCCGCACTCTCCATAATCCTCCTCTCTCCCTCTTCAATTCTTCTCCTCACCAAGGATCTTTTACAGGACAGTGGAAAGTCAGCAACCATCAGCGACAAGCATGGAGCAACGCCTCCTCTTCCATGAGTTCAGCAACCATCAACGACAAGCGTGACGTGGAGCAACGCCTCCTCTTCCCTGAGTTGTCGCTATAGCTGTTGTCGCAACCTCCCTCGTCGACATCTGGTGTCGTCGCTCATCACCTCGTCGGCATCTGATGCCACCGCTCACCACCTCCCTTTCCCTTGTTATTTTATTTCCCTTACCTCTATTTAGATTTTTGGTGAAAAGCCCCAGTTTTTTTTCTTCATAATCATAAGCCTAATTTTTAGAGTGAAATTACTTTGTTGTATCTCATGAAATTCATCTTTGGATTGTGCAATTGAGAGAGTTTCAAGTGTTATTGGGACAAATTATGAGCAACCTTGCTTGACTTGATTCATGGTGGGAGGAGAGTGGTGGTGGAGGTGAACAGGTGAAGTTGAACCGTCTGGTACGAGTAAGGGATAACTTTTTAGGTTACAAAAAATGATCCAAAACAAGCCCTTAGCAAAATGGGCCATAATGAATTATAATCCATAAGTGAAGGACATCCAAACGAAGCCTAAAACTTGTCGTTTACTATTCTTGTACGTTTTTTAGAATGATAAAAACTATATAAAATATTAATTTTTTACATTATACATTTAGGGCCCGTTTGGTTCGAGCTAGGGAAAGGAAAGAGATTCATTACCTTTATGGGAAGGGAAAGGAAATGATTAGTGTTTGATTGTATTTTTGTTTGGTTGACTTAGAAGATGAATCATTGAATTCCCTATTGCCCTTGTGAATGTTTGGTTGAATTGATTTAGGAAAGGGATATGTTTAATTATCTCATAAATCCTAATATTTGTCGTTTTTTATTTGTAATAAATGATCATCAACACTAAATTAAAGCTCAGTTTTGAATTATTATTTTTTCTATAAATGAGAATAGGAACCATTTCAGATTTCTTCAGAATTGCTGCACAACAAAGATATAACACCCTACAAATTTAATGGCGCACCACAAAAGGAAGTTTGACAATATCCAACAGAAGTTGAGACAATTTCTTTAAAAAAGTTAACAGAAGTTACAATACACAACAAGAAGTTGACAGAAGTTGACAGAAGTTAAGACAATACACATTACACACCAGAAGTTAACAGAAGTTAAGCCATACACACCAAAACCAGCTTCAATAGACCATAAAAACAAACACCGTATCTGGAGGTACTAGTTTTATTGACAGTTACATTCCGTTGACAATGCCTCTACCCATATTGACAGTTACATCAGTTAAAAGCCCAACTTCAGCTTGCAGCTTGTTTACAGCTTCATCGACGATTTCAGATAGCTTCTGATAGTATGGTTTTGGACACCCGGACTTACTCCAAAACATAAAACAATCTACATAGAAGATGTCAGCACTAAAAGTTATGCAAATAGGATTCTATTGCCGAGATTATGCCAATGAGATAAAGAGGAGATAAGGAAAAGATAAATAAGAAGGAAATGAAACATAAAATAGATAGGGCAGGAAGAAATCTTAAAAATAGTACTATCAAAGAAAGAAAGAAAGCATTGCTAGGATTATAATATAAAACGCAGCCAAATACCTACTTGGATATCTACTTGGATCAGCTGTTGAATTGCCAGAAAGAGCTGCTGCAAAGAAGGAAAACAAGACATCACAGATTCACGGGTGAGCTATTGGGGATTAGGTTTTTAACGGGCTGTACAGAACCTGTAAGATGAAATGAGATATGATAAACTATCTTCTTTTGTCAACAGAGGCATAAACATACGGTGTCTCCTAATTCACTTTTTCAGGTGATTGAAAGGGAGTTTTACCTTCTGAATTTGACAATGGAGGATTTGATGGGCGACTTACTGGACAGAGAAGGCTGATATCAGAAAGCTGTTGCAAAATGTGATCAGCAGACATTTAGATTTGAGTTAGCAAGTGAATGGTTTTTTTTTCCCGCAGTATGACATTAGTTAAGTCACCTTTGCTGTAAATTGCTCGTCTAGTAGAATATCACTTGAACTTATGGAGACGTGATAAACTGGAGGATCACAAAATAAATGTAGATATTCCTGTAAAGAATAAATAATTGAATAATCATTATTTGGTGTTGGTCAATGATAATATTGTCTCTGCTTCAGTATAAAGAATGTTTAGCGAGGCTTGTGTCTATCACAAGAGTTCAGCTGGTATACTGTAAGAATTATGATTTGAATGACTAGGAAATGATTGAAATTGGGCTTGTTCATATTCGAAAGGCAATCATATGCACGGATGCAACTAGAAGAAAAATAGAAAGCTACAACAATCTCAAATGAGGTTTGAAAATAAAGGCCTTCCTCGCTTCTCACTTTCTTTGTAAAAGCTTGAGTGCACAAATGGTCTAATAGAGAATATAAGTGATGCGTCCAAAGTCCAAACCACACACCATGATATACTTTTTTACTTTAATAAATGTACTAATGTTATCTTTTAGCTTGATCACTAATCAGGAACGTAGCTAGAATACAATTTTTTAGAGTTTGAATGATTATAATAAAAAAAAACAAAGAGGTATCACAACAGGAAAAAAAAACAAAGGCAAAAGAAGGATGACTCGAAAAACAAAGCATGAAAGTACTTACAAACAACAAAGGCAGAAGCTGTAAGAAGGATAAGTGGCCAAAATCCCAAGAAAAACGTTCCTCCCAATGTTAATAGCAATTAGCGCGAGGAACCAAACCTGCAATAAAAATATTTGACAAAGATTAATTGACAGTAAAATCAGGTTAGAATGTTAATCAAGAGCAAGAAATTGGCTTTAAATGGGCATCGAATTTTAGCAGAAACTAGTGGGCATCGAAATCAGGCTGAGAATCAGAATGAATAAATGCGAGGAAAGCTTTCAACTCTCAAATTGGGAACAATAAATAATACACTAGGAACCCCAATTTGATCACAAAAAACCTAATTTGCAGCAGTTATCCTAAAACCATTACTAGAGCTTTAACCAATCTGATGAAATTTCCCTTCAATAAACCAATCTGAGCAACCTAATAGAAGGTTCCTAGTGAAATTTCCCTTCAACACATTGGAAATATCAACAGAAGGTTCCTTTCGAATATGAAAAGGAACCTTCAGAAACCTCATATTCGAAGCTTGAGAGAGTTAGGGAGTTCGTTTTTTATGTAGATTCGAAACTTCATAAGCTTCAGAAACTTCAAAAACCTCATATTCCATAGGGAAACTGAAGGAAAAGCATAAGAAATCTCATATTCAAAGGAAAGCACAAGGAAACAAGTTCCCATCGGATCGAAGTTGCGAAGCTAGGGTTAAGGACTCACCGAACGAGGTTGAAGATCTGCCACTGGCATCGAGGTAGGGAAGAACCGAGGAGCGAGATAGAGATCGGAGGGGAAGGACGGTGCAATCGACGGGGAGTAGCCTTCGGCGATCCTTCGATGGGAAGCGAATCAGCGATGGTATCGGGAGCGACTGAGCGAGACGGTAAGCAAAAACACCAAAAAATCGAGGGTAACGTTTTGGGCCGATGCGCTTGAGGCGTAAAACACTTTCTTTACTTTGAGGAGCTGAAACAAACACTTTCTTTTTAGCCTAACACTAATAAAGTGTTTGTTTGGCTTTTTTTTAATGAACCAAACGGGCCCTTATACTTAATAGTAATAAGTATAAAATTATTTTAAAAAATATTTAAAAGTTAATATTGTATTTAGTTTTTAACACCTCAACACACATGCGTAAATAGTAAAACGTCAAGTTTTAATTAATGGATGAAGTATATGCGGAATACATGCCTAAGAAAAATAAATTTATTAGCACAATAGATTTGGTATAGAAGTGTCTTCTCATATTTATTACAAAACGTACACTAAAAAGAATGGCTTATAACTTATAATTAGGGTGAAGTTGAATTGTACAAACTAGCTTATCTTTTGTATTCCAACCTTATAACCATAAAAATAATTATAATAAAAATACTCATTTCTTTATTTAAAGAGGAGTATATACTACCTCAGTTCGAAAAATATATATGGAGTATCTTTTATTGTTTATATAAATTTTTTAAAATATAAAATATCAAATATCAACTTTTTATTAATAATGTATAAGTATGAAATTATTTTATATAGTTTTAATAAAAAGTTGATATTTTATAGAAGTAATTTGGTCCAAAGGCCTTCGACCTTTGGACCAATTACTAAATGGTCTAAAGGCTTTTATTTGCTAGTAAAGGGCCAAAATACTTTCATAATACCAACACTACCCCTGATTTAATTAAACTCCTTCCCCTTCCTCTCGCGCGATCATCCCTGCCACTTTTCTCTCTGCAACGTCTCTCTCTCTCTCACAGGCGATTTCGGTTTTCGACGGTTTCTTCTCTGATCGGTGTTGATCTCTACGCCGTTCTCGCCAACTTGATGTCGGACTTCCTCCTCTGACCGGCGTCGTTCTCTTTTCGACGTTTCCGCAGTCCCTCCTCTGATCATCTGTTGCTAATGGCTTCATCGGGTACTTTCTTCCACTCTTCTGCTTCAATGTTGTCGACATCAACCTCTAATCTTGTTTCCTTTTAGTTGTCGAGATCTAGTATCCATTTTTACATGCAATTTCTCTTGTTCGTTTGTTTAATTTAGCCCTTTCCTCCCGTATTAGGGTTTGTTTGTTGCTTCAGTTGATGTCTACTGGCTATTAGTTTGTGCTATGGTTAACGTCTCTTCTTCTGATTTCGTTTCCATTATTGCATTTGTGGCATTTGTTGTTTCTCTTTGTTTTCTGATAATTGGTTACAGTCTGGTGTTAGGGTTACAGTTTATGGATTGTTTTATAAAAGGGTTGCATGTTATTACTTGTTTTAATGGTTGGTTACAGTCTTGTGACATGGTTATACAGTTCATTACTTGTTTTTATGGGTGGTTACAGTCAGGTGATAGTGTTACAATTGATTCATTGTTACAGTTTGTTGATTTTTGGTGATAGGTTTACAGTTTATGGATTGTTTTATAAAATGGTTGCATGTTATTACTTGTTTTAATGGTTGGTTACAGTCTTGTGACAGGGTTATACAGTTCATTACTTGTTTTTATGGGTGGTTAGAGTGTGGTGACAGTGTTACAATTGATTCTTTGTTACAGTTTGTTGATTTGTTGGTGATAGGGTTACAATTTATGACTTGTTTGGTGATAGGGTTGCATTTTATTACTGGTTTTAATGGTTGGTTACAGTCTTGTGACAGAGTTACAGTTTTTACACTATTTTGGTTACATTGATACAGTTCATTACTTGTTTTTAATGTTGGTTACAGTCTGGTGACAGTGTTACATTTGATTCATTGGTTCAGTTTATGATATGGTTACAGTTTGTTGATTTGTTGGTGATAGGGTTACAGTTTATGACTTGTTTGGTGATAGGGTTGCATTTTATTATTGGTTTTAATGGTTGGTTACAGTCTTGTGCCTGGGTTACAATATATTAATTGTTTGGTGACAGAGTTATAGTTCTTTACCTGTTTTAATTATGGTTACAGTCCGGTGACAGGGTTACAATTGATTTATGTTTACAGTTTGTTACTTGTGTTGTTGATAGGGTTCCATATGGCATTCTGATTGTTGTGTGTTTGCAGTTTTTGGTGTGGTTACAGTGTTAGTTTATGTGGTGGTTCAATTTGTTGTTTGCTGGTTTTGGGTGACAATATCTTATTTGTTGTGAAGCCTAATCTTTACACTACATTTATGCTATTTAGGTAAAGAAATTGTTGTCCATACAGAAGTTCCTACTGTGGTTCCACCATCTGCTATTCAACCTGCTTCCTTCAAGTTTGTTGTTCCCAAAGAACAACGTTTTCATGGGCACATTAATGTGTATTCAAAGCCTGAATTGATTACAACTCTTAAGAATGGTCTGTCTCATGATGACTGGATGTCTCTTATAGATGGTTGTTTAGGTTCAATTGTACGGGCTAGGGATTCTCTATATTTTTATCAGCAACTTGTGCATCAGATGCTCTTACATGAAGTTGAAACTTCTAAACTTAATGAGATGTGGTTTCAAGTTGGGCAACATTTGTTTAGGTTTTCTCTAGCTGAATTCTGTTGTGTTACTGGTTTGAGTTGGAAAGAACCTGGTGATGACATGCCTCCTTCTCCTCATGTGGATATGGAGGAGTTTTTGGGTGTATCTGAATGTACATTTATGGGTCTTGTTCAACTGTTCCTCAAGGAGCCAACTCAGTCTCCAAAGAAGCTTTCCATGGCGTACTTGTTAGTGATTGAGGGTGGGTTGCTCCCTCAGCGTTCTAAAGCTCTTGTTCGTCAATGTTATGTTGACCTTGTCTGTGATTTGGATCGTTTAAACCGTTATCCCTTTGGTCGGGTTGTATTTCTGGAAACAATTGGTTATTTGAAGAAATGTATGAGGTCTGAGCCACCAAAAAAGGGTTCAAGGTTTGGTTATAATCTGCTTGGATATCCCATGACATTCTTGGTATTTCCCTTTCCTTTCTTTTTATGTTTCCATGCTTTTTCCTTTTTATTTATTATTCTTTACTTCTATTTCTGTTCTTACTGTTGCTTTCTTCCCAGGTTTGGATTTTAGAGGGAATCCCTAAGCTTGCTGGCATCTGTAACTGTCCCTTTCTTTGTTGTGATGGATTACCAGCATCTCTTGTCTGGTATACTAGTGTACGTGATTACGGCATTATATATGATAAGTGTCAAGATATTTTCTCCAAAGATTTGGTAAGCATACTTTCTTGTCTTATCTTTTATTATTCTGATATCAGTTTCCCTCTTCCATTTTTTATATTTGTTGTTGTTTAATTGTATTTTTTGTTTTCTTTATAGGGGACTGTCTACTCTTTGTATGCGGCGTTTATGGATTGCCCTGACCTTTCCTTTTCTGATGAAGTTGCTGATGACATTGTTGATTCTTACGTTTCTTGTTTTGTTGGTATGGATGCTGAAGCCAGTGATGAAGTTTCTCCAAGGAAATTACGGATCCAAGCGTATTTGATCAGGCAATCAGGTGGCCGTCTTTTTTATGGTGGTGTGGAACCTGTCATCCCTTATACTAATGTTCCTACTAGGAAGAAGGACATGATTAGAGCCCCACCTTTGAAGATAAAGGTGGTGGTGACACCACGAGTTATCACAGAGGGTAGTTCTGACTTTGAGAGTCCTGTCCAACCCAGGAAGCGGTTGGTTACAAGGTCAATGGGAAGTGGTGACAGTCATCTTCCTGTGAAGAAGGGTAAGGTGGTGACACGCACTTCTGCTGTTGATGAGTCTGTCAAGAAGAAGAGGGTTTTGAGAAGTTCTTCTACTTTAGATCATCCTGTTACGAAGAAGGCAAAGGTGGTTCCATCCCGGAAATCGTCAAGGACCGAGTCTCCTGCCAAGGTTCAAGTAGATGCATTGGGTGGTGAAAAAGGTGTAGATCATGGTGACAAGCCCAGGAGGTTCAAGTTTAAGCTCCCTAGATCTATCCCTCCTACAGGTGATGAGCTTCCTACGAGTGATGATCTTCCTGGGTTGGCAAAAGAGTTTGTTGCTAAAGCTCAGTTTGAAGAAGTTGTTACTTCATTTAAAAAATCCTTTGAATATTTTGAAGCTCAATTGCAAGAGTGTGTTTCTAGGATTCTTACCCTAGAGGAGAAAGTGTTTTACCTTGAAGGACGTGTGTACCACCCCAGTGATGACAGTGAGGCTGTTCTGAAAAGGGAACGTAAGGCATGGGATGAAACTATGAAGGATATTGTGGATGGGATTATTGAATCCTGCTCTCAGAAGACTGAACATGGGCATGTAATTCAGCCGTCGGTTGAAGGTGATGACAATGAGGGTGTTGCAGTTGATTCTTCCAATGATTCCCCATCTCCTCCGGAGTATATTGTTGTTAAGTCAACTAAGGAGTCAACTTCAGGAGATGCTGATGTTTTTTGCACTGATGATGACACTCTTGTGGGTTCAAAGGAAACACTTGATGAAAGTGTTGTCCCTTCTCCTGTCAGTGCATCTCCTTCTCTGAAGATTGATGACAGTGTTGTCCCTTCTCCTGGCATTGCATCTCCTTCTCTTAAAATTGATGACAGTAGTGTCCCTTCTCCTGACATTGCATCTTCTTCTCTCAAGATTGATGACAGCGTTGTTGGTATTACTGAAGTCCTTGTATCACAAGATGTGCCTGTTACCAGTTCGATCCCTGTTACTGAAGTTATTCCGTCAAATGAAGGAATCCTCAATTCGAGTGCAGCCATTACTGAAAAGGTTGTTGATTATTCTTATGCTGCTCCTACTGAAATCCTTCCTTCGTTTAATGAAACTGTTGATTTGAGTGTTGCCCCAACTGAAGTAATTGGGTCAGATGAGACTGTTTCTGCTAGCTTTGTTCCTCCTACTCAAGTTCTTGATTCATATCCAATCAATGAGGACATGGTTGCTTCCAAAGAGGTTCCTGGTGACAGTGTTGTTTCCACTACTGTTCTCCCTTGCTCTACTGATTGTGGTGATGACAGTGGTATTGTTGCAACCCTTGTGCTTCCTTGCTCCAATGATGCATGTGATGACAGTGGTTCTGTTGATCCCAAAGTTGTGGTTACAGCTAATTTGAATGATGATAGTAGTTGCCTTCCTCCTGAAGAAGCTGTTGGTGGAACAGTTGATCATG
The DNA here is from genome assembly GCA_037127255.1 of Persicaria tinctoria. Lineage (NCBI taxonomy): Eukaryota > Viridiplantae > Streptophyta > Magnoliopsida > Caryophyllales > Polygonaceae > Persicaria > Persicaria tinctoria. The sequence goes on from JBANSL010000006.1 coordinate 40,284,278, forward strand.
TTATTGGCATCATACTTGGATACAGTTCTGATATCCAAGAGGATGTGCTTGCTGACAGTGGTGATGCAACTGGTGTTATTGATGATAAAAGCAGTCTATTTCATAACATCACTGATGTTGCCTACCCTCTTCCTTCAGATGGTGAGGATGATCTTGAAGTTCCGCTAAGGCGTTCTTATAGGGCGTTGAAATCTGCTCCTGCAGCCCATACTCCTTACACCAATCCTTGTAAACCGAAGAAACCTCGCTTTCCTAAAGTACCTAAACATTCTATTCTCAGCTCGGAGGAGCGTGTTGAATTTTATACCAATTTTAGAGATCTTGGATAATTATCTACTTTTGTTTTGATATTTATTATCTTCTTAGTACTGCCATTTATTATAATATGTTGATTTAACTTGTTATCTTACTTTGTAGGCGTGATGGAAAAATCAGTGGCTGTGAGGTTGATATGAACAAGGTGTTTTTCACTGAATTATCGGGGAGGACAAAATGGCTTCGTGATATTGTAAGTTCATATTTATATGTATTGTTACAGCTTATATTGTGGTGCCATCAGTTTGGTGACAGTTAGTGTTTGTTCTGTTTTCTTTCACAACACATAGACGAATCACTTCATCATTTTAGAAAGCGTCTTCATGATTGTCCTGATCTAAATCCCACCAGTGTTGTTTTAGACACCATTTTTTTCCCTAAGGTTGGGAACTGTGATGTTAATCTTTTTAAAACTGGTGATGCCATTCCGGACGAATTCTTCCATTACTTCCTTGGTCTTTATCCTGGCAATTATGGGAAGACTTGGGAAGGTGCTAAGAAGGTTTACGCTCCTTTCAATCTTGACAACATGCACTGGGTAGCTGTTGAAATTGTTTTGGACGACAAGATGATTCTTGTTTATGATTCCCAGCGTAATTTCATTAAAAATGAAGACCTGCTTTCGAAGTTTGCTAAAACGTGTGAAGTGCTTGCTGTTATGTTGAGTAAGACTGGTCTTTTTCCTAAGATGGATGACACTCCCTTTGAAATGGACCGAGTAGATGACTTGCCTCAAAATGAAGACGGGTAACTTCTTCTGTTTTCCATCTTGTTGTATTTTGTTTTGTGATATTTTATTTGTCCACCTTTTGTCTCTTATTGTTTATTTTTTGCTTCTTATGTAGAGGTAGCTGTGGTGTCTACGTCATCAAGCACATTGAGTCTCTGGTTTTTGGTGGTGATATTCAGCTTGTGAATGATGAGTATGTTAATGCATATCGTGAGAAGATTGCATATGATCTCATGAAGAAGCAGTGGACATTTGTTTAGTTATGAAATTTAGGTTTGTGTTAGTTGAACTATGTGGTGACAGTGTATCTGCTGACAGTTTAGACTATATTTTGTTGTTGTAGCAGTTGTGGTGATATCCCATGGTGACACTTGAATTGGTGACAAGTTATTGTGTATTGTGTTGCTGTAAAACTCGTGGTGACAACCATTGGTGACACTTAGATTATGTATTTATAGGCTACTTCTCTAGTAATTTATATGTTTCTTTGAATCTTTTACTATTTTATCCCTATTATATGTTACAACAGTCTATAATTCCACATCAAAGGCAAGGTTTTATTATTTTTGTTGTCATCCTCAAAGTTTTCACGTTTGGTTACAGTTTCTATGGTCATGTTTTCATAGTGGTGACAGTGCATATGTCATTGTTTCTGTCTCTATTTTAATAGTGTTGAAAACATCTATGAGTTTTACCTGTGATTACAGTGTCTATGTCCCTGTTTTACATGTGGTTACAGCGTCTATGTTTGTTTTAACCATTCATATGATGAAGGAGAACAGTCCATCACATGTCTTTTGGCTTCTCATTAGCCCTTTTAGGGTTTTTGTTGGCCTTGTCCTAGGGTTTTCCATTTGATTACAGCAATCATCTCTTAACGATGTACTGTACTTGACATTTTAGGGTTTAGGGTTTAGGATTTAGGGTTTAGGGCCTTGGCCCTAAACCCTAAAGACTTAACCCTAAACCCTAAACCATACTGTACATGACATGTTCGTTTGGCTTCTCATTAGCCCCTTTGGGGTTTATTCTTCCATACTCATAGGGTCTTCCTTTTGGTTACAGTGTCCATGGTCATGTTTTCATAGTGGTGACAGTGCATATGTCATTGTTTATATCTCTATTTTAATAGTGTGGAAAACATCTATGAGTTTTACCTTTGATTACAGTGTCTATTCCCCTTGGTTCATAGTGGTGACAGTGTCTATGTCCCTGTTTTACCTGTGGTTACAGCGTCTATGTTTGTTTTAACCATTCATATGATGAAGAAGAACAGTCCATCACATGTCTTTTGGCTTCTCATTAGCTCCTTTAGGGTTTTTGTTGGCCTTGTCCTAGGGTTTTCCATTTGATTACAACAATCATCTCTTAACGATGTACTGTACTTGACATTTTAGGGTTTAGGATTTAGGGTTTAGGGCCTTGGCCCTAAACCCTAAAGACTTAACCCTAAACCCTAAACCATACTGTACATGACATGTTCGTTTGTCTTCTCATTAGCCCCTTTGGGGTTTATTCTTCCATACTCATAGGGTCTTCCTTTTGGTTACAGTGTCCATTGGCATGTTTTCATAGTGGTGGCAGTGCATATGTCATTGTTTCTGTCTCTATTTTAATAGTTTTGAAAACATCTAGAAGTTTTACCTGTGATTACAGTGTCTATGTCCCTTTTTTACTGTGGTTACAGTGTCTATGTCCCTGTTTTAACTGTGGTTACAACGTCTATGTGTGTTTTAACCATTCATATGATGAAGGAGAATTGAAATATTTTCAAAATTGTATTGATAGAAGAAAAAACTGAAATATGCTCACTGTTTACATTCTTTCTAGTGTAATGATCTGTTTATAGTGACAAATTTATTCAATATAAGAAAAAGATAAAGTAAATCGTATTGTCTTCCTTAATGCTTTGCTTCTGATTTGCCTCTGATCTCTATCTCTTGACAGTCTTCTTTGATTCTTTCCCACTGAATTCTCCAGTTGAAAGCTTTCTATTCTTTTCAGGTCGACCACATCTTCTACGTACCATTGGTGGGTGACATTGCTGGCTTTTGATGTCCTCTGGTACAAACCACTGATCTACATTTAGAGTAGGATATACTGTCTCATGATAAGCTAATTTCTAAGCTTCAGTTTTGTAGTAGCTGCTAATATAACTCAGAACACTCAGGTTTTTTTCCTTGATTACAGTCAGAGCATGTACACAAGGTATCTTTTCATAATCAAATACCTTGCAAGTACAAGAGTTCTTCTTTAAATCAACCATAAACCTTTTCATTCCACCGACAACCTCAAACTGGAATTGATTGAGGTGCTTGACAATATACATTCCAGCCTCACTGCATCTTATGTACACTATATCACTTATATGAGTTGGAAGCTCAAAGCTGTTGTTTTCAGATTCATTTCTACGATCATTGAACCATTTTGTTATCTTCTCTCTGATTGCATTCAGTAACCCTATAATTGGGAAAGCTCTTTCCAAACCAAAGGCACTATTTAATGATTCTGCGTTGTTTGAAGTCATTATATTGTACCTGTCACCTTTTGAATAAGCTCTTGCCCATTTCTCAAACTGTAATTCTTCAAGATATTTCCCCATCTTGCTGTTTGTAGTACTGATGTAAGCAAAGTAGTTGTTGAACTCTTCTTCTGTGTAACTGTTTGCTGCGCTTTCAAACCACTGACAGAGTGCTTTCTTCTTGAATTTTGACATTATATTTTGCTTTAAGTGCCATCTGCAGTGATAATGCTTTGCATTTGTGTAAATCAACTCTATAGCTCTTGCAATGCTTTGATGACGATCAGAAACAAAAACCAGCTCTTCACTTGATGGGATGACTGTTGCTAGCTTGTTGAAGAACCACTCCCAAGAGTCGTTGTTTTCTGAGTCAACCACTGCAAATGCAATAGGGTATATTTGATGATTTGCATCTTGTGCAGAAGCTGTGAGAAGAGTCCCTTTGCATTTTCCTTTTAGAAATGTACCATCTACCACAAGAACCTGTACAATTGAATTCTATTCAGTAATTATTTGGTTATAGTGTAATTTTTCCTTATGAAATGAATCTGTACCTTTCGTAGGATTGGAAATGCTCGGATACATGGTCCAAAGGCAATGAACACATACTTGAACTTTGAGTTTCTCTCAAGTTCAATGAAGGTGACAGTTCCAGGATTTGCTTGCTTCAGGACCCAACAATATGATTGCACTAATTCATAGTTGTCTTCTGCAGTCCCCATTGTCATCTCTATTGCTAAATCACGAGCCTTCCAAGATTTCCAGTAGCTAACATTCTCTTTGAAATCATTCCTTATCGTGTTTCTAATTTGTCTTGGAGTTGGACCTTGTTTCTCATCTTCAAAACTGTATATATTATGTACAACAATGAATTAAATATGAAATGAAGCATGATTACAGTGAATAAAATATGTAATGAAGAACTGATTGTAGTCTATATATGTCACATGTGTTTTATCCTTTCGGCTATGACTCTGTATTTTAGAGGGCGGTGCTTTCCTATTCGTACTTCCATGTTGCAGGTGTGTTCCTTAAAGTATTTCTTAATTATAAATACACTTGAACCACCAATTATGGCGCCATGTATTTTCCAGGTGCAGCTGCTATCCACACACGATGTTCTGTAATAACATGGATTTGTCTTCTTCACTTTGTAAGCAAACACCTCTTGTGCAGCCAACAGTTCAATAGTCTGTTTGAGATCTTCCTTTGTTCGGAACAGTTGTCCCAAAAATATAAGAATTTCTCCCTTTCTTTCACGTATAGGCTGTGCTGTATATTTTGTGGACATTGTACTGCCTGCACTTATGCGACTTTCAATCCCTGTGTCATCTCCATTACTATTCATATCACATCCATCGTTTATGGATTCTGCATTTCCAGCCTGCACATCAAAGTCCTCTTCAATAGCATTTGTACTCTTGGCAGAACTGTAAGCATGTAAATCCAATTGATTTTCATCATGTATAGATTCTGTAACCTGTTCTTCAGTGATTTCCTTCACAACTGTAACATATAAAGGCAACGTCCAATTCACATTCTTCAATTCATTAATTTGCAAAAAACTTCTGAAATCAGTCTCATTCTCTATTGAAAATGGCTCAGTAGTTTCCTTGAATGGATGCAAGTGGCTGAATTGAAGAGTAGGAGACAAATTGTCACTCGTGCTGAATCTGTTCAGTATCTCAGACTTCATCTCATGCATGGTTACAGTCTGATTGATGACAATAATCTTTGATGACACATCCCCAGCAAAAACTAAATCACCATCTTCCAACTTCCATTTTCCTCCAAATTTTACTGTTAACAGATTGGCCTCCATTGTACCTGATCATTGGTGACACGTATTAAATTTCATTAATACAGTGATTACAGTCTATAGGTTACAGTGTAATTTTGGTTACAGCTACACAGAAGCACTCAAACTCAGATATCCACATACAGGTTACAGTGTAATTTTGGTTACAACTACACAGATGCACTCAAACTCAGATACCTACATACAAGTTACAGTGTAATTTTGGTTGCAGCTACACAGATGCACTCAAACTCAGATACCTACATATAGGTTACAGTGTAATTTTGGTTACAGCAGTATAATCAAAACACAAGCATCTTAAATCAGCAACTACATCAACAATACAATCTAGATTACAGTTCTATAATCACAACACTAGTCACTTATATCAAAATCGACATCTAAATTACAGTTCAAAGCAGATTACAGATAATGTTGTGATTGAATTTTGGCTTCCCTGTTAAAACTCGAATTTTGGCTTACAGTGCTATTTCCGACCAGATCTCGCTTCAGATCTGAATGAAGAGCTCGAAATCATTGAAAATTGGGGCTGAAATCAACTGCGTTGCTGGAGAAATTGAAGCCAGATCGAAATCCCCCTTCTTCGTCCCTCCGAGCTGTGGCCTGTGTTTCTCTCCACCCTTCTTCGTCGCTCCTTCCGTGAAAATGAAGAAACAAACGGGATTAGTATGGCAGGGGCAAAATTGGAAATTATGGCCTATTACCTAATATTGCCACCCTTGTGGCCTATGTCTTAATTGGACCCAAAATGGCCACTTACCAAAAAACCCCTATTTTATACTCCCTCCGTTAAGAAAAACATGTCGTTTTAGGAGTAAAATCTTGTTAAGAAAAACTTGTCGTTTTAGGTATTTTGGTGTTCACTTTCCAAAATTACCCTTGTTATGATTAGATGTTTGTTAGTTGTAGTTTTCAATAAAGTGGAAAAGTAAAGTAATAATTAGGGGTATAAGTGTATTTTTGTTTGCTTTTATTTGCTTTCTTAAATAATGTGCAAATGTCTAAAACGACATGTTTTTATTAACGGAGGGAGTATAGTTTTTATTATTTAAAAACAAACGTGTTTAAATAGTAATTACATGAATGGAGTTAGATCAAAAGGGTGGTATGATTTGGTGGCAAAAGGGGAAAAGGACGTCTATGTTGTTTAGCTCGGGGACATATATGACAGATAAAAGATGATTTCTCAGCAACATTCAAACCATCAATATGTTTTAATTGATTAAAGGGAAGGTGTCCCAATCTACAATGCCAAACTTACGAAGAGATAGACTATCGATCGTTATTCAAAATGAATCCATCATAACCTTCCGAGGAACTTTCAATTGTATACAATTGTTTCATACACCTAATTAATTTGTCCTTAATCATATAATTATCTGCCAAATCCATCCTAACCTTCCCAGAACTTTCAACTCCAAAATTAAGCAATACAGTATATTGGAACTAAACTAACTACGGAGTACGGAGTATTAATTTTTCTTAAAAACATGATTAGTTGGATGATAGACAATCTCTAGACAACCCGAATATACAACTGTCCCCACCAGCCTGTCCTTCCTCCCCAAAAATCTGGCGGGACCCCCCAACATCCCACGTGGCTTTAAACGCGCCGTTTCGCTTTCATCCTTCCCACCTTCTCAGAACAAATCAAACTCCTTAACCGACGTCGTCTCCGGCGCCGTGGAGCCAGGGACCATGGGCGGCGTCAGGGACCTCACAAGCGCGAAGTTCAGCCCCTTGAAGAACGGGTGGGTCTTCACCTCTGCCGCCCCGCGCCTCGACCCGACCCTCTTCATCGGATCCTTAGCCAGCAATCCGGATACTAGATCCCGCGCGTGGGCCTCAGACGCTGACGTCGGTGTCTGCGTGGGGAATGCGAGGGGCTTCTTTAGGATGTTACGCAACGTAGCTTCGTTGGATGGGCCCACGAACGGCGTCCGTCCGTATACCATCTCGTAGATGAATATCCCCAGGGCCCACCAGTCCACCGCGTTTCCGTGGGACCCGCCAGATGCCACCTCAGGCGGTACATACTCGTGGGTCCCAACAAACGAGCAGGACCTGGCCGCTACCGGTTCGGACACGAAAACCCGGTTTGACGGCAACGAACCGATTCTCTTGAACCGAAAAATCCGGTTCGGGTTGGGGAGACAGGAGAACGGAGTGGGATTGGGCGGGAGATTTTGAGCCGTCCGATTAGGGGTGGCGGAATAGCTGGGAAATTGAACGGCTGGGATTGAATCAGAGCACAACGAGAGATCGAAATCGGAGAGCATGATATGACCGTCCGATCTGACGAGGACGTTTTCCGGCTTCAAATCTCTGTAGATGATTCCCAGCATGTGAAGGTACTCCAACGCCACCAGCACCTCCGCCGCGTAGAACCTGATCGGAAAATTGAGAATGAACGAGTTAGATTGTTACAGACAAATCGATCCAAACGAGTTGACTTGGTGAATTTCTGAAACCTTAGAAAAGAGAAGTGTTAAATTGGGGGAAATCGCAGACCTAGCGGAGGAGAGAGAGAAGCGCTTGGAAGGTTGGTGATGGCGGAGAGAGTGGAGGTCGCCTCCGGGACAGTACTCCATAACAATGCAAGACAAATTGGAGACGTTGAACTCGGCATAGAGCGTCGGCAGGAACGGGTGGTCGAGCATCTTGAGGATGAGCTTCTCCGTCTCGGCGCGCTGAGTCTTGTTCTTCATCGCAACGGCGTCGCGATCGACAACCTTCATCGCGTAGTCGCACTGGCCGCTATATTGGGCGCCGCGTAGGCGGCAGAGGTAGACGGTGCCAATGTCGCCGCTACCGATTCGGCGGAGAAGCTTGAAGTCTTTGTAGGAGAGGGCGGCGGGGCTGCAGGCGGTGGTAGCGGAGACGATGGCCTCAAAGGCGGAGTCGGAAGAGCGGTGGGGCTTGACGAGGGAGAGGGTCCGGTCGGGGGAGCAAGGCAGGGCGTGATCAGTGGGGGCGGCGTCGAAGGAGAGGCGGATGGAGCCCGGGCCATCTGGTTCGGTGCTGCTGGTGAATTGAAGGAGGTGGCGGGGGTGATGGTGGAGGTAGCGTCGCCGTCGGAGTGTCTACTGTAGCTAAACACCATTGTTGTTAGTGCAAAGTAGGAGAGGGAGGGAGGGAGAGAATGCAGGTGTACGTAGTGGGTTGGCCGGTTGGGGATCGGAACGGGGAGTATTTATTTTTGCAAAACTTCACCGAATCTATAGTTAAATAGACAACAATTTGAGATGATCGAGGAGGTGCCACTCTCAGGTCTCCTACCTAGTGAAAGTGAATTAGATAATCGATCATATTTCCACATTAATTAATTTGTCATAATTATTTTATTTTAGCTTGTCAATTTTTAATTTCATAATTGGAAATTTCTAGTAATAATCAACTTAGATAATGAAAAGTAACCCCAAAGCTTTGTCCAATTAAAATTTGATGAATCTTGAAAAGGTAATATATAGTCCAAAATTTACTCTAAAACAACAATACAACATGGTCGAGTGATCATAATCATAAAATATGAGTTCACTCTAACAACATTCTTAAAGTGGAGGCGCTCAAACTTATTCATGGGATCTAGCAGGCCGCGGTTTCGGTCCTAGAGAATTTCAACAAACTTATTATTGAAGGTTATTATAATATGACGACCATCAATGCTCTTAATTTTACTTGGAAGATTCCTTAATTAGAAATTTGCTGAATTATCAACAACATATTTAATTACAAGAATTAATTAATACTCCCTCCGTAACGCAATATTTGTCCATTTGGTGGTTTTCACACTTCTTAAGAAAGCTACAATTAGAAAGTAGAATAATTAAAAATTTAGCAAATAAATAATGTGGAAAAAAAATGGACCAATGAAAAAAAAAAGAATAGTATGGGAAGTTGGAGTATTAATAGAATTTCTTGGAAATCAAATACAATTAATGAGATGAATGGATAAAAATAGAAAATTTTGTCATTAATTAGGTTCAAATGGACAAATATTTTGTTACAAATAAAAGTGGTCAAATGGACAAATATTGCGTTACGGAGGGAGTAAGAAGTATGGAGTTATGATCGAATAAGGAACTAAGCAGCAGACTTCATTGTTACAAGAGACGATCGTAGCTCTAGCTTGAATTATTAATTTCAACAGTCAGATCAACTTTTATATGTTCCTTGAATAGGTAAATAAAGAGCGGTCATTCCGATGTTCGAACCGGAAACCTACCCACAAGTCATTTTCGGTGAGTCATTCCGAAATGATTAACTTTTAATGTTCCGATAATATTGTTTGTGTACATATACATGTGCATATAAGACCGAACTGCTTTTGAAGCGAGTTAATTATCATATATGCATGATACAAAAATATTACTATTATTCCAAAGGAGTTGAAGGAATAAGATCGAAAGTAATAAAATCAGACCTAAAAATATATTAAAGTGGGAATCCATGGCTAGGGCTGTGTAGATTTCGGTTTAGACCGGAAAATCAACCGGAACCGAACCGGTAGAACCGGTTTTACAACTGATAATGCATATTTTAGATAGGCATTATAGATATATTTAGTTTAGTTAGGTTGCATTTCTTTCATACTTTGTTGTTAAATTGCATCTTGTGATTATTTTAGAAGAGTTCGGATTCTGTGCAATTTTGTGTTTATCTCGCAGATTGAATCGGAACACATTTGGGAGATGCAATATCTCGAAGAGGAACACAAGATGCATGAGAAGGAACAAGGAAGAAAGAAGAAAGACAAGAGGAGAAGCCCGCAACGGAAGCCACAAGCTACGGCAATACACTGTGCCGCGGGCGCAGCACAGCCCGCCGCAGCGGGATGTGAAGAAGCAGCTTGCGGCGGGCGCAGCAACTTTGCAGCGCCCGCCGCACGGGTCATCAGCGCGCGTCGTTTTTGAGAAAAACCCTAGTTGTTCTATTTTGTTTTGAGGGCCGACTTGGATGTCTTTTAGGCCGACTTTTATGTTATTTTTCACTAGTTTTCATTCTTTCATACTTCCATTAGACACTTTAGAGATTTTGAGCTATGTCTTCCATGAGGAACTAAACTCATCTATTCTGCCTGCAATTTGAAGCTTTATTCGGATTGATTGTGAGTTTCTAATTCTCGCTCCTTGTTTCCTATTTGTGAATGCTTCAACTTCTTTGTGCTTGATTGATTATTGATTTGTTCTATCTTGTCTGGCCAACTTGTTAGATCAATTCAATCGCTAAGGTTTTGTAGATTCCTGATTGTGAACCTTAACCTAAGTGGCAAACTTGTTCCTTTAGGGCTGATTGAACTAATTGAATGAGTAGGAAGTTGAATGTGTTGTTAAATCCTTCTTTAGGGACTGCAAATACCTTGGCTAATCTTTGAACTTAAAGCTATCAATTGGGTTAAATCCTTCTTTAGGGACTGTTCGATTGATAAGGGTTTCTAGGACTGATTGGACTAGTAACTATATTAGGTCGGGACAAGGGCATTCATAGGAAACTGAATAGGACGAGAAGAAGTTACAATGATCGCTTCAATCCAATAAAGTGGAAAATTGTAGGTGGAATTGCTTCTCTCACTTGTCTAAATCCAAACTCACTTACTCTGCATTCGTTACTTTGCTTTGATAAAAGGCAAGACTTTCACACTAAACCCCCCTTTGGTTACTTACTTGGCATTAAAATCACACTTGAGTTTATAATTTTCCCTGTGGATCGACCTCTTGCTTATTGCTATACTTGCTATAGGTTTGAGTTTTCTTTGGCGGAATCAACGACAGGTTTCCCCTCCGTCAAATTTGGCGCCGTTGCCGGGGAATTTTTTTATTAATTCTTGTGTGTTTTTGGTGTTGATTTTGGTGTGGACCATCTTATAGGGTCCATACCTGTGCTACTAATCCATCTTTGTAGAAAGCATTGCAGAGATGGCGAACGACGCAAATCGTACTCTAAAGGAGCTTACTGCTCCTGATCTGGCACAACAACCCTTAGCAATCCAATTCCCTACACTGGGGGAAGGAGTCAACTTTGAGCTGAAGTCAGGGGTAGTTCATCTTCTACCCAAATTCCATGGGTTGAGTGGGGAGGACCCCCACAAGCATCTGTCTGAATTCCATAGGGTGGTAGTTGGGATGAAACCTGAGAACGTCACTGCAGAGCAAATCAAACTGAGAGCTTTTCCCTTCTCTTTGAAGGATGATGCGAATGAGTGGTTCTTCTATCTACCACCTGGATCTATTAATACTTGGGCTGAGATGAAAAGAGTTTTCCTAGAGATGTACTTCCCTGCAACAAAGCTAAATGCTTTGAAAAGATCAATCAGCAGCATTGAGCAGTATGCGACGGAGTCTATTCATGAGTACTTTGAGCGTTTCAAGAAACTCTGCGCTAGCTGCCCATGCCATGGGTACTCTCAGAAGGATCTGGTTCTCTTCTTGTTCAATGGGCTTACTGATGGAGAGCGCAAAACGGTGAATTCTTGTTGTGGGGGAAACATGCTGAATAAGACGCCTGCTGCAGCTTGGGAAGTGTTTAAGGAGCTCTCTGAGGGCTCTAGGCAGTTCAACAAGAGCACTCGTGCTAGAGGTGTACTTACTATTGATGCCCCAGTAGCTGCATTACAGACTGATATGGCAGAAATGAAAGAGATGCTCAAGAAGCTGGTAGTTGACAAAGCATCTCAGCAGTTGAAAGCACGTGGACCCTACAGCGATACATCCCACCCTATGGATATGTACTCAACTTTGCAAGACCCTAGTGTTGAGTTAAATGCAATTGGGAATTTTGCTCCACAAAGGCCTAGGCAAGGTAACTTTGGTAATCCTGGGTACTTCAACAATAATAACTACAATGGAGGCTATCAACAGGGTAATGGTTATGGCAACTACCAAGAACCTTTCAATCAGCAAGGGGGGCAACAAGCAAGGCCCCACCAACAATTTGAACCTCGACAGGGAGGCCAACCACACTTCAATGAGGCTATTGAGGATCCAATATATACAAAAATTGTCACGGTTGGTCTTGAAGGTTGAGAAACAACAATCAGACCGGATCACAAATTTGGAGAATCAACTGAGTCAGCTCATTCAAGTCTTGAGTGCGAAGGAGGCAAACGATTCAGGTAAGCTTCCATCGCAAACGGTTGAGAATCCTAAGGAGAATGTCAGTGCTATAATGCTTAGAAGTGGCAAGGAACTGATTGTCACACCTCAAAAGGACGATGAGGAGATAATGGACGAGGAGATAGAGATTGTTGAAGACGGAAACGGCCAAACCAGCATGCGGCGGGCGCAGCAACCTTGCGGCGCCCGCAGCACCCCTGCGGCGCCCGCCGCCAGGGGCGGTATTCATGCGGCGCCCGCCGCAGGCGATCCCACCGCCAACTCCGATCCTGGTACGTTCTCCTCCCCTCTTTCTTCTTCTCTCCCTCTTTCTCCTCCTTCTTCTTCTCCCCCTTCTTCTCCTTTACCTATGGAGACTCCAAAGCCCATTCCGCCTTTTCCGGAAGCCCTAAAGGATACACGAAGGTATGAGAACGATAGGGAGATCTTTGAGACGTTCAGCAAATGCAAGGTAAATATTCCTTTACTCAAATTAATTAAGAGCATTCCTAGATATGCTAAATTTTTGAAGGAATTGTGCACCATCAAGAAGAAGCAAAGACTGAAAAAGAAGGAAAAGGTAAGCTTGAATGAAAATGTCTCTGCTATGTTGCAAAGGAAATTGCCTGAAAAATGTGGAGATCCAGGTATGTTTACAATTCCATGTGCAATTGGGAATACTAGATTCAAACAAGCCATGTTAGATCTAGAAGCCTCAATTAATGTTATTTCCTATAACATGTACATGTCTTTGGGTTTGGGTGCTCTGACTGAGACTGGGGTTACAGTGCAACTTGGTGATCGATCACAAATCAGGCCAAAAGGCGTTGTTGAAGATGTTTTGGTTATGGTGGATGATTTGTTTTTCCCTGTTGATTTCTTTGTTTTAGATATGGAGCAGGGAGCCCTTGAAACACCCATTATACTAGGAAGACCATTCCTGAAAACTGCGAAAACGAAAATTGATTGTTGTGAGGGTCTATTGACTATGGAGTTTGATGGAAGAAAGATAGAATTCTCTCTCTTTAATCATGCTAAGCTTTCTCCTGAAAATTCTTTAGATATGCCAATTGCTGACAATACTGATCACAACAATAATTTTCGTGATTTGTTAGAGACATCTAAGGAAAATAGTTTATGGAAATTTGAGCCTCCTAACAAATTAAAACCTTTTGTGATTCCAGGACAACCCCCAGGAATAGCTCAAGGAGAAAAGCTAAGGGTAATGGATGAATGTTGGAACAGAGAGCTATACTTTCCAAGGGTGCCCGCATTTGTCAATGAAATGACAGGTGTAGGTGACCCTGGTGGAGGAACATAGGCAAATCAAGGGCCAGTACGTCGAGCCAAAGACTTAAAACAAAGGCTCTTCTCGGGAGGCAACCCGAGGTAGGTTTTTCTTTCTTTTTCCTTTTTCTTTTCCTTCACCCTGATTATATTTGATTTACTTTTGCTGTCTTTATTGTTTCATTGAGGACAATGAAGATTTTAAGTGTGGGGGAGAGGAATTCTGTATATATAGATGCATATAAGAGATCATATTTCATATTTAAATTTTTGCATCATGTTTAATTTCTGTAGTCATTTTTATTAATTTTAATTATTTTAGCGAAAAAAAAAATCGAAAATATTAAAAATAGAGCATGCATTGCATACTATGTGTTATTCAAATACCCATCTGGCTTAGTTTGTCCTCTATTTTAAATTTCAAGCATGATTCATAAAAATCTCATGGAGTTCTGGATGTTTTGATTATTGTCTTTATTTGATTTTTATGGAACATGAGCTAGCGAATATAATTGAGCGTGTATGATTGAGCTAAAGTATGATTGACGTCCTAAAAACATGACCCTGTGAGAATGTTTGGCCTTATGTGAATTCTTTTGCTCAATTGTGTGAATTACTCACCTAATGTTGCTACCTCTTGGCATTGACTGCAATATCTATTTTTGAAGACCGATGCACATGTTTGATTGCTTGCGGAGTTTATATTATAGTTTGAGTCTTTTTGTTTAATTTTATGCTTGTTTAGTGAATAAGGTGGCAATGGTTGATGCACTGAGTAACCGGGTCTACGCATGACACCCATGAGTATGATTCGCGCAAAAAGGTGTTGAAAACTATCCACTAGGAAAGAAGCTTGATCATTGAGTAACCAGGTTCATTCATGACACCCATGTTTGCAACTTGCGTCAAAAGGTGTTCAAGTGGACTTCATATTAGTAGTTGAGGTGTTGATAGACCGGGGCCATTCATGACACCCATGTTTGCGCTTCGCGTAAGGAAAGCACCAAGACAAGAAAAAGAAAAAAAGAGAGAAAAGAAAGCCAAAGAAAAAGAAAAAAAAAGTGTTGCATTTTGTTTTCTTTATTGTGTCCCGCAAGTAATGACATTTCGGTAGAGAATTGGTGATATGGTGGTCAATGTCTATGAGCTTAGTGCATGATTGGTTTGAGTTGAGAGTTGTACTTAAAAGCCTAAACATATGAGTGAAACACATATTTCTGGTGAGGTTGGATGATGTCTACTTCTAAGCTTTGATCACTAGAATACATGCTATGACGTTTGTTTGCTTGGTTTATGTTTTCACCTGCTATGATGTTGCTTTTTACTAATGTTGAAACTTGAAGGGATTTCCTGTGGGATGCATTGATTCATGTTCATTCTATCATTGCTTGAGGACAAGCAAAGGTTAAGTGTGGGGGAATTTGATAATGCATATTTTAGATAGGCATTATAGATATATTTAGTTTAGTTAGGTTGCATTTCTTTCATACTTTGTTGTTAAATTGCATCTTGTGATTATTTTAGAAGACTTCGGATTCTGTGCAATTTTGTGTTTATCTCGCAGATTGAATCGGAACACATTTGGGAGATGCAATATCTCGAAGAGGAACACAAGATACATGAGAAGAAACAAGGAAGAAAGAAGAAAGACAAGAGGAGAAGCCCGCAACGGAAGCCACAAGCTACGGCAATACACTGTGCCGCGGGCGCAGCAGAGGTGCCGCGGGCGCAGCAGAGCCCGCCGCAGCGGGATGTGAAGAAGCAGCTTGCGGCGGGCGCAGCAACTTTGCGGCGCCCGCTGCACGGGTCATCAGCGCGCGTCGTTTTTGAGAAAAACCCTAGTTGTTCTATTTTGTTTTGAGGGCCGACTTGGATGTCTTTTAGGCCGACTTTTATGTTATTTTTCACTACTTTTCATTCTTTCATACTTTCATTAGACACTTTAGAGATTTTGAGCTATGTCTTCCATGAGGAACTAAACTCATCTATTCTGCCTGCAATTTGAAGCTTTATTCGGATTGATTGTGAGTTTCTAATTCTCGCTCCTTGTTTCCTATTTGTGAATGCTTCAACTTCTTTGTGCTTGATTGATTATTGATTTGTTCTATCTTGTCTGGCCAACTTGTTAGATCAATTCAATCGCTAAGGTTTTGTAGATTCCTGATTGTGAACCTTAACCTAAGTGGCAAACTTGTTCCTTTAGGGCTGATTGAACTAATTGAATGAGTAGGAAGTTGAATGTGTTGTTAAATCCTTCTTTAGGGACTGCAAATACCTTGGCTAATCTTTGAACTTAAAGCTATCAATTGGGTTAAATCCTTCTTTAGGGACTGTTCGATTGATAAGGGTTTCTAGGACTGATTGGACTAGTAACTATATTAGGTCGGGACAAGGGCATTCATAGGAAACTGAATAGGACGAGAAGAAGTTACAATGATCGCTTCAATCCAATAAAGTGGAAAATTGTAGGTGGAATTGCTTCTCTCACTTGTCTAAATCCAAACTCACTTACTCTGCATTCGTTACTTTGCTTTGATAAAAGGCAAGACTTTCACACTAAACCTCCCTTTGGTTACTTACTTGGCATTAAAATCACACTTGAGTTTATAATTTTCCCTGTGGATCGACCTCTTGCTTATTGCTATACTTGCTATAGGTGTGAGTTTTCTTTGGCGGAATCAACGACAGGTTTCCCCTCCGTCAACAACCGAACCGAATATTCCGGATCGGTTTTCGGTTGATGATTTTGGTGAATTCCGGTTCCGGTTCGGTTACGGTTATAACCGGCGGTTTACTGGTTTCAACCGGAAAGAACCGATTTTTTTTTTGTAAAAAAAGATTGTTTAATGTACTGTATTTATAAGTTGAATTAAGTTATTTTCTATTCGATCCCCATATTTTTGCTGGTTTTAAATCGGCTTATTACAACTGTGGTGGTTTTTTTGTTCGTTCACTATTTTAATTTTAATTTTGGTACATCCAACAACTTCTTTTTATCCTTGTTGGATTCTTGGATCCAGATTACTAAGAGCATGTTTATCGGTGTACTGTAGGGATGCTAAAATGAAAATAAATTATAAAATATTGAGGGGTGAGGTTACACGGATGCTTATCGGATGCCAAATTGGCATCGATGTTATGGGGGACAATAAAGGCTGTGTCAGATTTGTTTTCTTTTTTTTCGGAAATTAAAAATCCAAAACGACGTCATTTCACTACTGGGAGGGACAAAACACTGCATTTCACTACTGGATTGCTGACGCGGCTCTGCAGCTGGGAGGGACAGCAGGCGCGCTGTGACAGGACGATGGACGAGCGGCTCAGATTGAAAGGGACGGATGGCTGTGATTGAATCTGGCCGATGTTAAATAAATTCAAATAATGCTAATTTTGCTATGTAAAATGTAAGAAAAAAAAAAATTAAAAATTACCATAATACTAGATTCATTTTTCTCTACACATAGACATCAAATTTGAATATGTTTCGACGTAATTTGAAAAAAATGAGTTATTTTGATATAATTATATTGTAATTTTGCTCGGTAAATTGGATCTTGGTCATTCGGTGTCCGATTGCTTATGATAATTATATTGTAATTTTACGGGCTTTTTAAGCCATTTGGGGTCGTTTCAGGGCTCAAATTAGGGTTTTACTATGTTCGAAAATTTCTAGCATTTTTCAAACCTTCATACCGAGTCCAGTTAATTTTTTTTTGTTCGTAAAACACTTCATTGAATGTTTGGAGGATTTAAAAATGTGGTCAAGTCATTTGTGACATTGGTATAAATTATCTGTATAGATGAAGTGTCTTGTCCCGTCAAATGCAGATTTCTTGAGTTGTCCCGTCAAATGCAGATTTATTGATCTGTATAAATGATGTGTGTTGTCCCATCAAATGTTTGAAGGATGTAAAAATGTGGACAAGTCTGATTTTGGCTATAAAAACAGAAAAACTTATCATCACAACCATTTCAAAACACACCAACTCTTCTTCCTCTTCTTCTCAATATGGATCCATCTAAAAATCAAGCTGATAATTTTTTCTTCTCTGGCTTGAGCAATATGTCCCTTTCTTCAGAATATGGGCTAGGCTATTATGAGCAACTTCTATCTTCAAACCCACAAAATCTTACCCCAGACACTGCTGGAAGTGAAAATTCACAACAATCTCAACCTATCCCAACTTATAGCACCCAACAAGGTGTCGATTCCAGTTCTCGAGGTCGAGGTCGTCTCAGTGCTCGTGGGCGAGGTCGTTCCGGGGCTCGTGGTTCAGGCCGTGGTGAAGTCGGAGAAGGTGCTGATACAATTCGTTCTTCTCGCTCCACTTAGAGTGTGGAAGACGATAAACATCTCCACCGACGCGGTCATCAACACCGATCAAGATGCAAATGCATTTTTGGACAGAATCGGAGCCTTCTATGAGAAGTATAGGAAACCACACCAAGTGGAAAGAGATGGAAAGAAATGTAAAGCTCACTGGCAAAAAATCAATTCGAATGTAGCTAAGTTTGTTGGTTGTTTTCAGGAGGCAAGTCGAATGAGAGCATCTGGCGAGGCGGACAAGGATGTCATTACGAGGGCACGTGAGCTTTATGCTTCAAGGACTGATGGAAAGCAATTCAAAAAGGAGCATGCATGGGTACTACTGGGTGATGAGCCGAAGTGGAGTGTTGATTATTTAGATAAAATCAACCGTTGCAATGCAAGTAGTGGGAGTTCAAAGAGATCCCGGACAACTGGTGGACAGGATACCCCTGGGTCAGATACTCCCACGAGTGTCTTTACCGTCAACCCAATTCAGCGTCCAATGGGCATCAAGAAATCCAAGAGAAAAGGAAAAGAAGCCATGTCATCCGATCAAGCTGCACAGAGAGAGGTTGCCGTGGAACAGGCAAAGCAAGAAGCCGAAAAGTTCAAACAAATTTATGAGTTGCAGATGGCGAAGGAGGTTCGCAAGAGGGAGAAGGCGCAATGGTAGCATTGATTGTATGCATTGGGCTTGGAAGAATTGCCCAACTGCATGGAAAGGTCAATTCGCGGGTGGATATCATGGTCATCCAACAATTATACTCGAGGCCGTTGCATCCTACGACCTATGGATATGGCATGCTTTCTTCGGAGTCCCAGGTACAAATAATGATATTAACGTTCTTGATCGATCCCCTGTGTTTGATGATATTTTACAAGGTACAGCTCCGAATGTTAATTTCAATATCGGGGGACACGAGTACTCCATGGGGTACTATCTTACTGATGGGATCTACCCTGAATGGGCTACATTTGTCAAAGCACCAAAGGCTCCTCAAGGAACCAAAATGAAGCTATTTGCTCAATATGTGGCTTCCGCTCGCAAAGATGTGGAAAGAGCATTTGGAGTACTACAAGCTCGTTTCGCAATAGTTCGTCATCCGGCATTATCTTGGGATCCAATTTTGGTCGGGAAGATAATGAGAGCATGCATCATTTTTCACAATATGATCGTGGAAGACGAGCGAGAAGGTTATAGTCATCATGGATACGAGATTCCACAATTCGAGGAAGGTGTAAGCGGTGAGGCTGCACCGGTTGACGACGATGCTTGGACATTTTCGACCGAGCGCCATGCGACTATGCAAGAGTATATAAAGAAGAGGCATGATCTTCATGATAATGGTACGCACCGCCGACTTAGGGAAGACTTGAAGGAACATATTTGGCAAAAATTTGGATCCACACGTGGAGGCAATTAGATTTCGCAAATTTCGTATTATGTTTCGTATGTTGCAATTTAGTTTATGTATTAGCTTTTGTGTAATTTCTTTTTTTTTAATCAATGAAGTTTTCTATTTTATTTTAAATCAAAATTTTATAATTACAATTTAGTATTTAAATACTAATATAATATTATAATCATATTATAAACATGTTGGAAATAATTGTTATAGAAGGGTATATTCGTAAATTGAATTGGTAAAAAAAGATGGATTGCGAGATGCTTGGGATGCTATTGTTAAACTGAAAAAAGTGGGAAAGGGATGTTATGCTGATGTGGCGGAGAGAGATGAATAAAAAAGTAGTAATTTTAGTATCTTGAATATTAACTGATAAACATGGTCTAATTATTAACACTTTTCGTATTCAAGTGTTAATTGGTGTTCACATTCAACTCACGCACAGATCACTTGTTAACATTTTTTTATGCATATAAATTGTTACAATATCGATTTAAATTAAAAAAATATAATATTATCAAAGAAATTTTAAGTATAAAAGATAATTATATCTACTTACGGTTCCGGATCCGGGTCAGCTTTTTTTATTCCGGATCGGTTTTAAACCGAACCGAAATGTTACTGTTTCGGTTATCGATTTGAATATTTAGTATATTCCGGTTCCGGTTTTTCCGGTTTTGTGCCGGTTCCGGTTCGGTTTAAACCGGTGCACAGGCCTATCCATGGCAAACTCATGAAGGAATTGGGTTTCACAAATTTGATTTTGTCCATGCTTCCCATTCTCACGGGCCATCCCTCATCACTACACTACACTTTGATTAAATCTTTTGTGAAAATACACACTCTGTAATAAATTAAGATAGAAATAAAAATTAAAATGTGTGATGATTTTGTTGGTGGGTTTCCAAACTTTGTGTCTCCCTGTTTTCTCATTTTCGCATCTAACATTTTGTTTAGGGTTTCGATTTTACCCAATAAGTTTGATAAGAGTCTTCGTTTTCGATTAATTAAAAAGTTTAATCAACATATTACAAACATAGCTTAGCTTGATTACTTTTCTTTCTGCCGACAAGTTGGGCACATTTTTTACATGCCAACTAATAATGCACCGTACATCGTCTGATTAGTTAGGCTCTAAACAACCAGATTTTGTCTTCCTTCTTAATTTAATAAGGACGGCAAACTATATATATTGCATTGACAAAGGATGAATCTATTTTGTTGATATTTGCATATCTCCTAACTCAAGTGATTTTTCTATTCTATGCCCTACGATAAGCAAATTAATCATATTGGAAAATATTTTCTATATTCGGATGCATAAACCCTAAGAAATCATTATTAAAAGAAAAACAAAGGAGTTAACAAATATTAGTCATATTATTATAAAAAAAAATTTTAAGTGTGGGATACAATGAACCTTATCAAATTCAACTACTACGTCCTACTAATAATCATTAATAATCTATTTAAATTATATAAATACAAAATTAATTGATTTTTAACCCAAAAATAGATCGTTTTATTTTTAAATTTTTTATCAATAAAATATTTTTTTAAATAATAAATAAGTGTTTATATATGACATGTGACGATATCAATTATAACTTTACTATAGAATACTACAAATATGTATAGCCTGTAACGACCCAGAATTATGATTTCCGGGTTACGTTTCAAGGGATGAGACCCCTTGTTCGGATCTTGCAATCCAGGTACGGGTCGAGGTTTCAAACTTTTTTTCAAGGTCAACGGGAAAAGGGATTTCAAACCCTAAAATCTCGAAGAGCCGTTGGGTACCCTTAACCTGTCCTAAGACTATGTCGCGAAAACCAATTCAAACGAAAGTAAAACGGAAGCAAGAATAGTTTACAAGGTGCCACGACAGAGCCGAGTCAAAACCAAAACTTAAGCGAAAGATTTTCACTTATACTGAGTTAGATGGTTAGTCAGGTTCTTCGATTCGCCAAGGAGTTCCCGTCACAGAAGCAATGAGCAAGCAAGGATAGGTACCTAACACTATCCACGAAGTCAGGCCCGGTAATTGCATGCGGGTCCTCTGGCCGCGCTGAGGCCATATAATTACATGCCTATACCTAATTAAAGGATGACTAATGCAGTACAAGATTTAAATCACATAAGCATGCTTTGACAGTTATAATATGCATAAATCTGTAAAAGGCCCAAGACAATGCCAAATGACATATCTCTCTCCTACCTCTACACCCCTGCCCGTTAATGCAGAGACTGGCCAGCCGGTGCTATAGCATAGCAATTCATCGTGATGGTGCACGGACCACGGAATAAACATCAACATAAAGTAACCAAATTTGCCCGATGGTGCTGGGCTATAGTAACATGCTCATATTGACTCGATTGACTCAGGGCACTCGATGAAGCTGGGCTACCCTATGACCCTAGCAAAGAATCTAGGACTATCACATATAACGGTCGTTCTATTTCAAACACACATAGTAACCACATGCTCAGTTCAATGCAATCCTAGCATGATACTACATGACATGCTTTAATATGCACAAAACTACACATCATATGACACATCAGGCAGGAGGTCCAGGTTACTAAGTAAGTCCCGTAGGATACTTACCTGAAGATGCAGAACACAACAAAATAACACAAGCAAGGGCCCAATTGCAAGTCCAAAGCAATCCAGACGCAATACACACCTATCATCAAACCATTGCCATAAGCTATCGAACCAACATCCATACACACGAAACCCAAGTTCTCAACATCCTCAAAACCACCCGATAGTAAAACCGTATTCCAAAACCTTAAATCTCAAGTTAAGTCAACTCATGAATCAATAATTCTTTCAAAATAGTACTTAATCAAATCCCGACATTAAGCATATTTAATCCTTAACCAATCTCTCAAAATCATATAATAGAAATAATTCCGACATTTTATTTCAAAACTTTATATAATTAAATTCCATTTTCACAACCCATGTTTAAAAATCCCAACCAATAGTATTTCACTAAATAAAATTCTAAAACCTCCCATTTTTAATAAATCACCTTCATAAATTTACATTAATAACCCATTTGACTTTTTCTGAACACATAAAATCATATAGTAATATATCCCAATAAATGTACTGATAAAACAAGTTATAAAATATAGTAGTGATAAATACAATCTACTAACCATAAAATAAGAATGTAGAGCAATAACATAGCCACATAACAAAAATCTGAAATTTAAACACCCAAAGCCCAACTCTCTTAAAAGAAGATCCGAGCCCAACCATGAGCCCAAAACCGGATCCCATGCTCCCCAACCTGAAACCCGGTTAGAAAAAGGGTATAACCCGTTTCCCAAGTTCGGATCCGGCCCAGAAATTAGGCCCAACAAAGAGAGAGAAGGGATCAACGTCTTCAACCTCATAGCAGAGCTCTGTTTCTGGCGGAGGACGCGAAGGTGAGGAGGGAAGGAACTATGGTGATGTATGTTGGGAGTTAGAAGGGCATTTTTGTCTTTTCAAGTAAGGTTGTTAGAAACCTTATTTGTTAGCTGTTTGGCGCAAAGAACAATACAGATTTTCAGTTGCATTTTTCTTCCATTGTAAACACTCTCTCTTTGCAACTTGTTATGGATTTTCGGTTGTTCAATCTTGCTTGTGTTTGATGATCAATTACACAAGTTCAAAGGAACCTCAGGCCTTCGGTGGCCCTGCTCGGCTCGGAACCTGCCCCCAAGTGGCCGGAATAGATTTCCGACCACAACCCACACAACAGGAAGGAAGCGAGAGTAATTAGGACGGGGAAAAGAAGAGATTTACCGAGCGACGAGAGAAACTCCGACGAGGATGTCAGGGCGGCGTTCGACTGCAACGAAGGCTTGGTCCGGACCTAGGACAACGAGAGAGGATGTAAAGGTGTGCCTTTACACCGATTTACGCCAAGAAACGAAGAGTTGAAGGTTATCGCCTCGATTCGATCAGGGAGGGGAAGCGAGACTTGCGATGGCGCCGGCGAGCTACGTCCAGGTCGAAAAGGTTCCGAGTGGCCTAGGGATGAAGAAGGGTGAGTAAACGGGTAGCTTCCGACGATTTAAAGTGAAGGAAAGAAATCGAAAGCTTTACCGCTCTCCTGGAAGCAATCAGAGGCGGTAAAGAGGGGAGGACAGCCTCCGACGGTGATGGCGGCTCCGCTAGGCTCCGACTACCTCTAGGCTCCTCGGAATGGGTGAGTTGCAGCGCCGGCTAGCTGTTGGAGGGAGCTGGAAGGAAAACGAGAGGAGGGGAGGGTGAATCAGGTGAGGAGATTGTGATGAAAGGGGCAACTTTCCTGAGTTTCCTCTGTAGTGCCGAAATGGGGAAGAAAGGGAGCTCTTCGGAGGGGTTTTCTGTGGGTTGTGTGTATGCTTCTTGGCTCCAATTCAAATTAAGAGGAGAGGCTGCAGGATTTCCTTCTGATTTGGCGTGGGTGAGGACAGTATTGCAATTGGCATTTTGCCAATTTTGGGGAGGGACAATGGCTTGGAAGGAGAAGGGAAAAAGGGGTATGCTTACCCACTTTGGGTGCCATTGGGAGTGAAGCTCTGTAAGGTGTAATGTAAACAGACCGAGAGGGGAGAGAGAAGAAAAAGAAAAAGAAAAAAAGAAAATAGAATAGGAATAGGCTGATTTGCATTGATATACCATTTCATGGTCCACTTTGCAAAAATAATATGCACCCAAAAAATTGGTAAAGGAATGACAAATTTTCATTCTTGCAAATTAATCCCAACAGGTTGCCGGTTACACTTTGCACAAACCGGGAAAGAGGGTGTGGAAATTTTGGACACGTGTCGAATGGAAAGAGGGTGGGAGTGTAATCATTTTGGCCAAAAAAATTTTAAAAAGGAATGGTTGCAGAGGGGTGACAGTGACTCTATGATAGGGGTGTGCAGAAAAACCCGAAACTGAAAACACGACACGAAAACACGACACGGAAAAACCCGAAACCGAAAAAACATGACATGATAATGACACGAACCGAGAAAACACGGTTGTAAACGGTTCGTGTTCGGATCGGGAAATCGCCTTGTCGGGTACCCGACACGAACCGTTTAATTTTTATTTTTTTTAATTTTAGATCAGGTGGAATTAATACTTGTATAAATAAGATCTCCAAAGTAACATGATGCTCAACTGGCTTACTTGGTTTAAAGAAGACTCATGGACGGAGGTATATGCCAATAGATACAGGTTCGAACCCTCTCCCTGGTCAATTTTTTTTCCACTCTCTTTTTACCTCTTAAATGAGTTAAATCAAATAAAACCCTCTTTTTACCTCTTAAATAAGTTAAATCAAATAAAACCCTAACTCAGTAGTCTCAACTTCGCCTTCTTCCAGCCTCCTTTCAGCCTTCTCCTTCCATCGCTTAGATCTACCGTCACAAACTCTCTCTCTCCAATTCTCCAAATCAAGCCTTTCTCTTTCTCTCCAAATCCAATGAAGATGTGGTCCTATGGAGGCGAATCGACTCTTCTGCCGGGGATAGTCCAAGGCTAACTCAGTGCTCGGCCCCGGATTCGCTCCTCCCGGCGGCGACAGGTTGAACCGCTGCTCGAGGACTGGCGCCGCTTCAGAGATTCGAAGTGAGGTCGGGATCCCGGATCTAATGCGCAAAGGAGTGTCTTCACCAGCGATGCCTACGGATCTGGGCAGACGAGCATCGTTCGAGGTTTCCATCTCCTTTCACTGGGGCGGATGCGAGAGGGAGAGAGAAGATGGAGCGAGAGGAGCAAGGGTCTGAGAGCGGAGAGCTGCCCTGGATGGGGGATCGAGTTGGACCATTGAGGGGGAAGAAGGTGGAGAAGGAAGCCATGGAAGCTTCAGGAATCAGCGCACAGATCGTACAACATCTCAATTTTCGGTTCGTGGCGGGTTACACGGTATCCGACACAGAACCGAATACCCAAACCGTGTCGGGTACCCGGGTTTTGACGGTTCGGATACGGTTCGGGGTATTTGGACTTAACGGTTCCGGGTACCCGACGCGATTAACCGGTTCGTGTCGGGTACCCGGTTATGCACACCCCTACTCTATGAGAGAGGGTGGAGAGAGGGGGATGAAGCTTGGAATGACCATGATTAAATGCTAGGAGTGAGAGTTCACTTTTCACAAAAACAATTCCCGCCAAGACAAAATGGAGGAAAATCACATGGGGATTTTAACGGTTTTCAGATGGAGAGAGGGGGGTGAAGCTTGGAATGACCAGGATTAAATGCTAGGAGTGAGAGTTCACTTTTCACAAAAACAATTCCCGCCAAGGCAAAATGGAGGAAAATCACATGGGGATTTTATCGGTTTTCAGATAGAGTATAAAAGGAGATGGGGGAGCTCGCCATGTGGACTAAAAAGTGCAAAACATCTGATTCTTCCCCATGGCTGCCATTAACGTCAAGTTGGAAGAATAAAACCCAGAAATTCAGTTACTAGTCAGGCAAAGAAAAATGCTAGTCATCAACCGAAGATATGTAGCCATAGACAGGGATACACGTGCCAATTGCGAAATCCAGACATCAACAAATATGGGTAAGTATGGTTTTTGTTTTGTATTCACCGTAATGGATTTTCCCCATCCTTCCCTTACCTCTAACCGATACTGAGAGGACCATCTTAACCTCTTTATTCCGTAGGGGAGAAAGGGGTGGTATTACTTACTCTCGTTTGCAATGGTCGATGGGAGCATCTCGGTGGAGGATGGGTGTATCAAGGTCAAAACTCCCACAAAATAATGCTCATAGAGGAGACCATGTCGTTTGGGTCCGTTAGGAGAAAGATAATGGAGAAACTCGCGGTTGACCCGAGGTGCTACGAGTTGGAGTTGAAATATCTACTCGATACGAAGACGGAGGGCTGTTATCCGATTCAAGTGGATGATGAAAGTGATTGGGATGCTTTCAAGTACTGCAACTCAAGGGGTGGCGATGGCCCATGCCCCCTTCCTTTGTACGCTTCGGTGAACGAAGGTGGAAGCCAACATGGAAGTCACTCCATGGTTGGGGGAGCTGTTTTGACACACATGTGAAGAGGTCGTTGTCGGAAGTCTACTCCGTGGTGTGCATCGATCCCGAGTGCAAGTGGATGTGTCGTACGTCAAGTTGGAAGAATAAAACCCAGAAATTCAGTTACGAGACAGGCAAAGGGAAATCCTAGTCACCAACGGAATATATCTAGACATACACAGGGATACACGTGGCAATTGCGGAAGTTTGTGCAGAAGCACACATGCGACATTAATGTTAGACACAACCACGATCGATAGGCAACGTCCGAGCTTATTGGAAAGAGCCTTGTATCAAGGTGGAAGCATGGCGTGGATAGGCGATTATATGATTGTGTAGTGGGATGCCGCATCTTTTGGGTATGTTGAGGAAGGTAGTATTTTGGTAGTATGCATGTCAATCAGGGAAACTTTGGGGTTTTGGTCGTTTATTTTGTGCATAATTGGGTGTTTAGTTTCATATATGTACGTGGTTTTGTACTTACTAGCCACTATAATATTTTTCCTAGCCAATCTCATCAAATCCTATGCCGATAACAGGCAATCCCTTACCATGTTTTATATATCTCAGAAACTGTCAACCATAAGAAAAACGACAAGTACACCCAAACAAAATGCATAAAAATGCAACATTAGCCACAACCATCTATAATAAATATAACCAAGTCTCGACAACATACATATGTAGTAAAAAACACAAGGTTCCAAAAGTTCGAAATGCTAACAAGTTTATCAAGTCAACCTAACACAACGAACAACAACATTTCCTAACCAACATAAGTCGGTTGCCTCTCGAGGAAGTAATGGATCAGGGCTGAGCAATACTGATGCGGATCAAGATGACCTTCTGTGGGTCCAACAATGATCTTGATCCAGGCGAGCTCTCAAGACCGATTCGAGGGCCACTGATGGCAAAGAGTCTCGTCCTCAAGAGGAAGAAGAAGGCGCCACCATGGAAGAAGATTCAAGATGTATATCGAGTGGGCCTTGGCCCATGTCGAGTGCTCTTGAGGCCCATGTCGAGTAGCTTGAATGTGTGGGCCGGTTCTAGTCTTCAAATTAGTTTATTATTTTATTAATTATTATTTTATGCAATTAGATTAATAATGTACATGATTATATCTCCTCTAGATATATCTTGTTCCCTAAGTATTTAAATTCTATCTTAGTTAGGTTTATTTATCTTTAGGTTATTTTTAATCTATCTTTATCAACCTAAATTCTATCTTGCACGATTAGAATTGGTTGTTAGTTTTCTATTTAAACCATGTAGTTCTCTTTGAATTAAATCAGATTGAATAGAATTGAGAAACCCCTTTATAGTATTAAAGGGTTCTCGATTATCAATCCCAAAATTATATTGCTCTTGGGTCTCTATCGGTCAGCACTCCAATCATCATCATCATCGTTCATCACCATCACCGTCACTTACCTCTCTTCTTGATCGACAAATCCTCAACCGAATACAACATAGTCGACGCTTCAAGAACGCAGGCCTCGGCGCTCGGGCTCCTCGGCACTCCCTGGTCTCGCCCTCACTCTCGCGTCTGCTGCCGCCTGGTCTCGCTTGCTCCCAGCGCGCCGCCGCGGTTCTCTGCATACGCTCTCGCTTCCAGCGAGCGCACCTGACCTCCTCGCTGTAGCCTCGGCCTCGACGACCCCGCTCGCATCCAGCGCCCTATGGAGCCAAGCTCCTGCGCTCCCGTGTCCGCACCGGCGAGCCCGGATCCTGTCCCGCGAGCCTTCGCGTTCTTCTTTCCTTGCTTTCTCTTTTAATCGCTTTTAGTTTAGATTTAAGTTAATTAATTTCCGTAGCTTTTAGTTTCTTAATTTTGTCAAGTTAACAACTGTTACTTTGTTAATTTGTTAGTTTAGAATTAATTAGGTTTAGTTCCATCGATATATTTTAGTTGTTAATGTTCTTAAGTCAAGAACTTTTGGTTTTGTTTAGTTTATTAATTTAGTTAAGTTTATTCCATAGCTTAATTAGTTGTTAGTTAGTTTATTTCCGAAGTTATTAGTTGTTTAAATTTATTAAGTTAAGAATTGTTGGTTAGTAGTTATTAATTCGTTTAGTTAATTGTGTTAATCAAGAGATATTGGAAGAGCATTGTAAGATCGGGCAAATATACGGCGTGGTTCTTGATCTTGAGCCCACAGGCGAAGGATCGGGTATCCCAAACGTATCAAGTGGTATCAGATTTCAGGTTAATGCAAGTTCTTTATTCTCTTGATTCTTTAATTGAGTGATTTATTTTTCGTGCCTTATTTTTCACCATAGCCGCTGCATAAAAGTTAAATCTTTATTATTCACCCATAAAAATTGGCACTTTATTTTAGTTATTTCTTGTTTGGATCTTTAATTTGGAAGATATTGAGTTTTTGATTGCAAGTTTTGATCTTTTATTCCTTTTGCTACATATTATGCCTATGACTGTGATTCTTGGATTAAAAGCATTATATAAACTTGAACCACTAAAGAACCCTAATTTCTCCAGTTTCTAGCCTATTTTCCTTCTTTCTTTATTTTCGCTTCCTTTAGATCATCGTAGCATTGTTATTTTTTTTTTCTTTTGCTCTTATTTTCGGTTGCTTCAAGTCTATTGTAGCTAGTCTTCAATCAAAAAAATACAAAAAATAAATAAATAAATAAATAAAAAGAGAAGTTTAGTATACCTTACATTGTTGAGTTGGTAACTCTTCTTTGTTATTTCTTTCTTGCTACATGTTAGATGATCTGATCGGTTTTAAGCATTACAAAAGAACCTTACCTTGTGTGATTTTGTGCTGTGCCGACACAGGAGCCTTGGTCACACCTGTTGTTGCAGGAGGATGGTCAAGTATGAAATAAATATGAAATATAGTTCAGATTGACTTCCCTGTCTCAGCAAATAAATACAAGACTTCCTCCCGTTGTAGTAAGAGAAAAGTCAGGATCGAATCCACGAGGAAGCACGTCAGCAGTTCTTAGGTAGCTGTAAATTCTCACAAAGGCAGCAGAAAGACAGAAACACAGCAAGAAAAGAAACAAATAAACCCGGTAAGGGCAACTAAAACAAAAGCAAAGAACAAATTAAAGACAGAAATAAAAGCAAAGCAAAGACGAAAGCAAAGGCAGAAAGTAACTCGAGGACACAGAAGCTACTCGATCTCGAGTAGCTGTCCTCTAGATCGACTAAGGTAAGTCGACTGCAACAACTCAGAAACAGAAAACAAAGCAACTCGACAAAACAAGCCAACTCGACCTCGACAAGAGGTCCTCGATCTCGACGAAGAAAAGTAAAGACAGAAACTGTAAATCGACAAAAACAGCAGAAAACTAACTCGACCTAGACAACCCCTCCTCGACCTCGACAAGCACAGTACTCGAGATCGACAAAAAACTGGTCTATGTCGACAACAACAGAAACTTAAAACTTTGCAGAATTGAAGACAGAATGCAGAAATTTAACGAAGTGAATCAATATATTAAAAGACCTCCAAGGCTAGGGTTTCAATACCGCAACAATAACCATGCAAAACAACACATAAAGGCATAAAAGATCATGCTTTCCATCAAATAACTTTCGTCATTAACAAATAGGAATATAGAGGCTTTCGCATAAACCCTAATTGTTACTAACCCTTTTTCACATAATTAATCCAAGTTGCATTAAGATCACTTTCGCTTCAATAATACAAACAAGGATCACCTTCAACTCTCGCAAAAGAATCATGCTCATAGGGATAGAAGATGAATTGCACAAAAAGATCTGACCTTTATCGCATCGCCTCACATGGCCACCGTCGGGCTCACCCCAGCCCCAGAAGTGGGTGGACTACTCACGCCTCATCGCAATTGCAGACATTGATTGATGAAAAGAACTAAATTGCATAAACTAAATTCAAAGCCTTTTACAATCTTGGCAATCAACTTTCGCTGTAAGCCAAAACCTTAAAAACCTTAGAACTCCTAACTGTATCTCTGAATGGAACTACTTACTTCTCTCTCAAATTGAATCAATGAAACTGAGCCCCTAGGGCTTTATTTATAGCCTTCATTCCCTAGCTATTCTAGGAAAGAAGATATCTATCTACATCTAAAAAGCTTAAAAGATAAATAAAAGACATAATGGAAATTAAATCTACTATAGGAATTATATCTAAATGTCTTCAATGGATAAAACCTTTCTCTTCATGGTAGATCTTGATAGTTTCGGATAGATTTCAGCAACTTCGCACCCAAGCAATCCAAATTCGAGTAGAGTTGATCAATCCGCGTCGCACAGCCTCTGGAGTCCTAGTCGACCTCGACAAGCCTTACTCGATCTCGAGTAGAGGTCTTGGTCGATTTGGCTTGGTTCGTCGTCTCGGCTAGCTGGTGCTCGACGGACTCGGACATGGCTCCTGGCGCTCGTCGATCTCGACCACCCCTCGTCGACCTCGAGTAGGATGGGTCATCGACAAGGTCTCCTCGGGTTGGTGTGCTCGACTGGCTCGGACAAGGACTCAGGCGCTCGTCGACTTCGACAAGCCCTAGTCGACTTCGAGTACGGTGGCTCGCCGACTAGGGTTTCTCGAGCAGCTCTCCTCGAGGGACTCCGGATCTCGTGCTGTGGCTTCGTCGACCTCGAGTAACGGTCCTCGAGATCGAGTTGGCTTCGGAGCTCGGGGAGCTTGGTTCTCGATCATGGCTTTGTCGACTAGGCTGTGCCCGGACATGCTCGTCTAGGTCGAGTAGGCTTACTCGAGATCGAGTAGCCTCGACTCTCAGACCTGTGCGCTGCTTTGACCTTGGACTTCTGTAGTGGTTTTCCGAGCATTTCCGACCTTCTGTAGAATTTGCTGTAAATGCCTCGATTTCTGCGATTTAAACAGAAACTGGTGTAGATTCCATAATTTTGGCAAATAAACATAAACTACACTATCTTAACCCAAATGCATGAAATGTATACAGAAATCTATATAAAAGTTACTGTAAAACATGGCAGATTCCGCTCACAACAAACACCCCATACTTAAGCTTGCTTGTCCTCAAGCAATACTTTTAATTGTCATTCAGGGGAAGTAATAAAAACTCTCAACATCTTAGATTCATTCTTATATGTCCCTGCAATCAATTACCATCCTTGAAAAGGTACTAGTGTCACAGATCCATGCATGTGCAAATATGTAAAAGCAACATCTACTCATAAAAGGAGGGTTATGCAAAAACAATTTTTGTGTGACAAAGCATCGATAATCAAGAAGATTTTAATTTAAGCTCATGAAGGAGTAGATTGGTAAAAGGCTAAAAGGTGGGCAATTTTTGGCAATGTGGTGCTTTTATGATCCGGGGAAATGGATTACTTTCAAACTTGAATTTCCACATTCCTTCTTCCTTTGATTCATCACCTTTCATAATGCTTTTATTCATAATAATGCTTTTACCTCTCTAACCTCAGCACTGCCTTCTCGCGAGTCGCAAACATGGGTGTCATGAATGGCCCCGGATACTTAGTGCGTCGGACTCCTCACAATGTGTCCCATCTCTCCAAACTATTATCTTAGAGAGCAGGGTCAATCTACCTTTATCTCCTGAGGTGATTGGATTTTCTTTCACTCATTAAATTTTCCATATATTTCAAATAATTTCCTTCCAAACTCCAAATATGATATATAACATAAACACCATATAACATCTCCATAATGTAACATCATTCTCAACATAATCCCCGGATAAGGTAAAGAATGGAAATATTTAGATCATGTGGAGCAATATTTGAAATAAGGCATATTATGGCTTTTGTGATGCATAAGCATAGGTAAGGCTAGGAATTAACAATGAGCATTATATGGAAATATAAAGTCCTCCATCATTTTATCATGCAACATGTCAAAACCAAATTCAAATTTTACCTCCTTTTATGGTTTTCAATAAATAATGCACTTCATTGTGACTTCCCTTTACTAGGCAATTTCATGCTATATCTCTAATGAATCCAATTTTGCATCGTCGAGTCCAATATAAGCTTCCATGACATTATTCAAAATTTTCAATGGGGGTCATTTTTCTCAAATTTTTGGAAAACATGCATATAAGCGCATAAATAAATAATGCATTCCAAAATAGCCATGTAGCAATTTCAAAGAAATAATGCACAAATAATGTCAAATATGGCAATTATGCGTAATGTAAGCCCTTCCCCCGCCCCATACTTAAACATTACAGTGTCCTCACTGTATAAAAAAAACAATGTAAAGGGTAAAGAAAGAAACTCACAAGACATGTGTGCAGAGCTGCAAAATTTCGAATGGAGCACCTCATAGTCCGAGTAAGCTTTGGTTCTATCCATTGACCTGAAAAAGTAGAAGACATATACCCATAAAAACAAAAACAAAGTCTCAAATGTCCTAAAAAGTCTTATGTACACGCTCTAGATTTTATAGTCGCTAGGCCGACTTTCCTTAATGCTCAAGGTGGCATCTGCAGGTCCCATGTAGCTTGGGCCTCAAATAAGACTCCATTCTTGTCCATCAGCTGTAATCCTCCAGAATGGATCTTGTTTACCACAAACGGTCCCATCCGCTTCTTGTTGAATTTGTTGGGAAACCAATGATCCTTTGATTTAGAGACATAGAGCTTGTCTCCAACTTCATACTCCTTAGGCTCATCATTGGAAATCCTGCACAATCGCACATACCAAGGCAGACTTCTCCCATGTATAGATAAATCTTTGATGGAAATAGGAGAAGAAAGATCCATACCTTGACTTACCTTTGCGGAAACGGAATCGGGCACCACGGTGTTTGGTCGATCTCGACTAGGGCTCCTCGAGATCGACGAGACTGCAGGCTCTGGTGGTGGTTTGGTCGAAGAGTCAGAAGTCGAGGAAGAACAGGTCTTGTCGACCTCGAGTTGGCTGGTCGACCTCGACAAGGACTCTGCTCCTGGTGGGATGCTCCTCGAGAACACAGGATCTGGTGGCGCCTGGCGGTGGTCGACCTCAACAAGGCTACTCGAGGTCGACTAGGGTTCTGGTCCTGGAGTCAGCGTCGTCGATGAATATGGCTCGGGTGGTGCTGAGTGTTGGTCGACCTCGACAAGGCTACTCGAGGTCGAGTAGCCTTCTCCTCCTGGTGGCTTGCTCGTCGAGGAAGGCGGCGCTGGGCTCTCCGAGGGGTGGTCGAGATCGACGAGAGTGTTGTCGACTTCGATTAGACCCGGCTTGTCTGGTTCGCTACTCGACGAAGCTGGCGCTGGTGGAGTCTCCTTGGTCTGGTCGAGATCGACTAGGGTTCTACTCGATGTCGAGGAGCCCTGGTCGATCTTGACCCCATACTTAGCTCCTGTCAAGGCATCCGAAAAATAATGAATCCACAAGGACTTACCTTGGTCTGTGTCAATGGGATTCTCTGTGTTTTCCTTGAGGATTGCCATGATCTCCTCCACCTGGGCCTCCATGTCCCTTTTTTCTATCTCCTCAAGGGTCATATTTCTGACCTTGGGTTCCCCGCAGGTGATGTAGCCAGCTGAGATAGATTTGACCTCTTCCATTGGACCTGCATGCCTTTCAGTTTTATTAAAGGAATACTCAATTACCTCATCGCTAATGTTGAAGGTGAGCACTCCTTTCCTTACGCTTATGTTGGCATCCACCGTTGCCAAGAATGGTCTTCCTAGAATAATTGGACAAGCAGGATCTTCTTGCATATCAACAATTAGGAAATCAGCAGGAACGAAGAATTTACCTACTTGTACTAGTATATTTTCCACCATGCCTGTTGGAATGACCACTGTGTTGTTGGCCATGTATAGTCTAGCATCCACAGGCTCCAGGGCACCTATCTTAATCTTGGACCAAATCGTTAAAGGCATAATACTAACACTGGCTCCAAGATCACATAGGGCATTAATTTTGTATGGACCAAATCCAATAGTTATAGCAAACTTACCTGGATCCGGCCTCTTTTCCAATATGTCCAGATGGCTGCACTCCTCTGTGATTTCTGCCATCGATCGCTTTTTGCTCAGAATCTCCTTCAGGAACTTGACGTAGGACGGCATTTCATTGAGAGCTTCTGTGAAGGGGATGGTGACGTTCAGCTTCTGAAGCATCTTGATGAAGCGCTGAAACTTTTTCTCTGTTGGGTCCTTTAGAGATTTTGTGGGGAAAGGCAGCTTCTTTTTTTGATTCGGAGCCAGAACAGACGTCGGAGTTGCTGCAGATTTCTCGACCAGGGGCTCCTCGACATCGACAAGAGGCTTGTCGAGATCGACTGGATTGGGTGCAGTCGAGTTGTTGTTCGGAGCAGACGAAGATTCTGGCAATTTCTCCTCGAGATCGACGAGAGTCTTGTCGAGGTCGAGTACGTTTTTGTCGAGATCGACTACGGATTTGTCGAGGTCGACTTGCTGATCTTCGTCGTTCTGCTGCTTTCCAACCTCTGGCTCTTGCAATTGATGGCCGCTCCTGAGTTTTACAGCAGCGACGTGTCCAGTCTTTCCCTTGGGATTTGGTTCTGAAGATCCAGGGAGTGCTCCTGATTGTCTAGGGATTCCCGCTGCTAGCTGACCAATCTGTGTATCAACTGTTTTCCGCCATGTATCAATTTCCCCAAGCCTAGAGTTGACACCTTGCATCTGAGTATAGACGGAGTTGAAAGATTGCCTAGTTTCTGAG
This sequence comes from Persicaria tinctoria, assembly GCA_037127255.1. NCBI lineage: Eukaryota > Viridiplantae > Streptophyta > Magnoliopsida > Caryophyllales > Polygonaceae > Persicaria > Persicaria tinctoria. The sequence continues at coordinate 40,319,419 of JBANSL010000006.1, forward strand.
TGGTTTCTCCGTATTTCTTCCAGGACCAGTTGTATATCATCCTTTTTCTGTTCCCTTTCTAGATGTCCTGGAGCTCTGTAGGGCGGGGGATTCCTAGGGACACCTTGGTTCCACTGTGGTTGCTGAAACCTTTGGTCCCCCATGTAGCGATTGGGTCCCCCTGCGTAAGCTACATCCTCATGGTGCTTTGCCAATCTGACTTGCTCTGTGTGTGGGCACTCAGGAGTGGTGTGCCTTTGCGATCCGCATTCTATGCAAGGCTGGTTGACAGAGAGATATTTGACTTGCTTGATGAGCTTCCTATTCTGGTCTCTGTAGTATTGCTCCCTGACATCTGGATCGATCTCCTTTGATGGTTCATAGAGGGGCATGGATGGTGCTGGCCTGGCGTACGGGTTCTCTTCATAAGTTGTAGTAGACCTATACTTGTTGTCGTAGGTAGTGAGCTTCTCCAGCACTCCCCATGCGTCACTGGGCGGCATTGTCAGATACTCATAGCGAGTATAATTGTTGATTCTGTCCTTAGTGACTTGATCAAGAGAGTTGAAGAAGATCTCCTGAATGATGTAGGGTGGCTGTCCATGAGTAGGGCAAGATCGTAACAGTTCCTTGTAGCGCTCCCATGCCCTTGCCAGCGGTTCCCCTTTCTGATGTTTAAAGGCGGTGATTTTCTGGCGGAGATGTGCTGTTTTGGCAGGTGGGAAGAATTTGTTCAGAAACTCTTGCTCTACTTGGGCCCAGGTTGTGAGTGATCTTGCCTTCAGCCCTTCCAGCCATTTCAGTGCAGGTCCAGCGAGCGACCAGCGAAAAGATTTCATCTTGACATATTCCAGAGTTGTACCTTCTGCAAGAGTACTGCACATATCATGAAAGTTAGTAATATGTTCAAGAGGACACTCATTAAATCTGCCGTAAAAGGCATTGTTTTTAAGCTCTATAAGAAATTGAGTGCGAATTTCAAAAGAGTTTTCAGGGATTAGAATCGCCGATTCAGGCACGACGAGAGTTGGGTGCATGTAGTCCTCTGCCGTGGTTGGATATTGGGCAAGCTCAGCTTGTGCTTGTTCCCTTGCTGCCCTCTCAGCGGCGATAGCGGCATCTTTAGCGTTGATAGCGGCATCCCTTGCGGCTAGTTCTCTGGTAAGCCTAGCGATTAGCTGTTCCTGTGTTTCAGCGGCCGACATGATCCTTTTGAGTTTGGAGTGGATGTGTAGGTAGCGCTCCGGTTCGTCTAAGCTGTCAAACTCAGGTGTTTGACCAGAATGACGCATACACCCTGCAATCTAACTCAAAGAGACAGTGAGAACTGACTACCTAAGGCGCGATTGATTGCTTCCCCGACAACAGCGCCAATTTGTTGTTGCAGGAGGATGGTCAAGTATGAAATAAATATGAAATATAGTTCAGATTGACTTCCCTGTCTCAGCAAATAAATACAAGACTTCCTCCCGTTGTAGTAAGAGAAAAGTCAGGATCGAATCCACGAGGAAGCACGTCAGCAGTTCTTAGGTAGCTGTAAATTCTCACAAAGGCAGCAGAAAGACAGAAACACAGCAAGAAAAGAAACAAATAAACCCGGTAAGGGCAACTAAAACAAAAGCAAAGAACAAATTAAAGACAGAAATAAAAGCAAAGCAAAGACGAAAGCAAAGGCAGAAAGTAACTCGAGGACACAGAAGCTACTCGATCTCGAGTAGCTGTCCTCTAGATCGACTAAGGTAAGTCGACTGCAACAACTCAGAAACAGAAAACAAAGCAACTCGACAAAACAAGCCAACTCGACCTCGACAAGAGGTCCTCGATCTCGACGAAGAAAAGTAAAGACAGAAACTGTAAATCGACAAAAACAGTAGAAAACTAACTCGACCTAGACAACCCCTCCTCGACCTCGACAAGCACAGTACTCGAGATCGACAAAAAACTGGTCTATGTCGACAACAACAGAAACTTAAAACTTTGCAGAATTGAAGACAGAATGCAGAAATTTAACGAAGTGAATCAATATATTAAAAGACCTCCAAGGCTAGGGTTTCAATACCGCAACAATAACCATGCAAAACAACACATAAAGGCATAAAAGATCATGCTTTCCATCAAATAACTTTCGTCATTAACAAATAGGAATATAGAGGCTTTCGCATAAACCCTAATTGTTACTAACCCTTTTTCACATAATTAATCCAAGTTGCATTAAGATCACTTTCGCTTCAATAATACAAACAAGGATCACCTTCAACTCTCGCAAAAGAATCATGCTCATAGGGATAGAAGATGAATTGCACAAAAAGATCTGACCTTTATCGCATCGCCTCACATGGCCACCGTCGGGCTCACCCCAGCCCCAGAAGTGGGTGGACTACTCACGCCTCATCGCAATTGCAGACATTGATTGATGAAAAGAACTAAATTGCATAAACTAAATTCAAAGCCTTTTACAATCTTGGCAATCAACTTTCGCTGTAAGCCAAAACCTTAAAAACCTTAGAACTCCTAACTGTATCTCTGAATGGAACTACTTACTTCTCTCTCAAATTGAATCAATGAAACTGAGCCCCTAGGGCTTTATTTATAGCCTTCATTCCCTAGCTATTCTAGGAAAGAAGATATCTATCTACATCTAAAAAGCTTAAAAGATAAATAAAAGACATAATGGAAATTAAATCTACTATAGGAATTATATCTAAATGTCTTCAATGGATAAAACCTTTCTCTTCATGGTAGATCTTGATAGTTTCGGATAGATTTCAGCAACTTCGCGCCCAAGCAATCCAAATTCGAGTAGAGTTGATCAATCCGCGTCGCACAGCCTCTGGAGTCCTAGTCGACCTCGACAAGCCTTACTCGATCTCGAGTAGAGGTCTTGGTCGATTTGGCTTGGTTCGTCGTCTCGGCTAGCTGGTGCTCGACGGACTCGGACATGGCTCCTGGCGCTCGTCGATCTCGACCACCCCTCGTCGACCTCGAGTAGGATGGGTCATCGACAAGGTCTCCTCGGGTTGGTGTGCTCGACCGGCTCGGACAAGGACTCAGGCGCTCGTCGACTTCGACAAGCCCTAGTCGACTTCGAGTACGGTGGCTCGCCGACTAGGGTTTCTCGAGCAGCTCTCCTCGAGGGACTCCGGATCTGGTGCTGTGGCTTCGTCGACCTCGAGTAACGGTCCTCGAGATCGAGTTGGCTTCGGAGCTCGGGGAGCTTGGTTCTCGATCATGGCTTTGTCGACTAGGCTGTGCCCGGACATGCTCGTCTAGGTCGAGTAGGCTTACTCGAGATCGAGTAGCCTCGACTCTCAGACTTGTGCGCTGCTTTGACCTTGGACTTCTGTAGTGGTTTTCCGAGCATTTCCGACCTTCTGTAGAATTTGCTGTAAATGCCTCGATTTCTGCGATTTAAACAGAAACTGGTGTAGATTCCATAATTTTGGCAAATAAACATAAACTACACTATCTTAACCCAAATGCATGAAATGTATACAGAAATCGATATAAAAGTTACTGTAAAACATGGCAGATTCCGCTCACAACAACACCCCTCTTTCTCTGAACCGTGTTGCAACCGTCAGATAATAGTTGACGGAGTGTGTGCACTTGATTGCCCTTGTGATTGCTATTGTCGATTATTACACTTTCTTATTATTCAAGCATCACATTGTAGATCTTATTCTTCCACAATAAGCCGCTTGTTCATACTTGCTATCCTTGATATCCGACTTGTGGTTGATTTAATTTGCAATTTTGATTATTACTTGTTGTCTTCAATATTGCAAAATTCTGTGTCCGGGGGAATTGCTTGAATATTGTGCCTTGTTTTCTCGCTCTTTGATTTCTAAAAACTTGAATCACTCTTAGGAATCACTAGAGCTTGCATTACTTGGTTTCTGGTCTTTGCTTCGTTTACTTGTTGCTCTTCTGATATTGTAGGAACATGTCGAACGATAGCGACCCCAACCCTTCCCCTACCCCACCTACTGACATTTCTGCTTCTGATATGCAGTATATTATTAACTCTGTCGTCCAAGCCTCTACCCTGGCTATGCGCAAGGAGCTGGCAGATGCTGAAAATCGTCGAGCCATTGTAATGGCGCAAGAATGTGCTGATTTCACGACTCTGTTCAACAAAACCAAACGACGTGTACTTCCATTTCAGGAAGTGTTGACGGCTGATCAAATGGAGCACACCTTTCACACCAAGTGTGTGGTTCAGACATCCACACTCTCGGTCATCGTCGATGAACAGAGCTCTTGTAACTTGATCAACGAAAAGGTGGTCGAGTACCTCCATCTAGCAACTGCACCTCCACTGCAACACGATAGTTATAACGGTATCACAGACGGTAACTCTGACCCTCTTGTTCCTAGACAATGCTTGGTTTCGTTTCAAATGGGTAATTATTGTGATCAAGTGTTGTGTGATGTCGTTAAAATGGATTGTTGTCATATTCTTTTAGGCCAACCTTGGGTAAATGACCGGCAAGTTATTTATAATGGTCACTTAAATACCTTTGCTTTTAAGTTTGCTGGGAGGAGCTTCATCCTCCTACCCTTATCTTCTCAAGCTGTTTTGAAGGAACATGTATGACAACGCCAATACAAAGCCCAGAAGGAGGCTGCTGCAAGACGGGAAGTGCACTGCAGCACAGACACCAATCAGACTGCACCCGCGGCCATCCCATCTATCCCTCCTGATTCAGTCGCGCCCTCAGCCCATGATGAGATCACATTCGTGGGCCCAGATTCAGCACATCGCGTCGAACTTGTTTCACAGATTCCCGTTGACTTCGACCTCGGAATTGAGTCAACTCAGTCTTCTTGTAAAGCTGACTCAACGAGCTTTCCAACGGTGTCTCACACGCTAAAGGAATCTTCCACTAAGGCACCCGAAACTGCTCTACAAGTGGACTGCAGTGCTGCGCATGATGTGTTGGGTGCTTCTGACGACAACAATGATGACGTTGGGGACACTTCTCTTGAGTTAGCTATTGTACCTCTTGAGAATGTTCCTAATGTTGATAATTCTAGAGTTCATAGGGTTATTGGGCCTTTTGATTTTGTTCCTTTTGACTGCTCGATGATCCCTATGACAGGTGTTGTTTTTGAGGTTCCTGTCCCTCAAATTCTGCTGGCACCACCTCAAATCGATTGCCAAGGAAGTTACTTTTTGGTGGTTGCTCCTTCCCTACTGCTCTTCAATGACTCGATTCGAGGACGAATCGAAGATAAGAAGGGGAGAATGATGCGGATCAAGATGACCTTCTGTGGGTCCAACAATGATCTTGATCCAAGCGAGCTCTCAAGACCGATTCGAGGGCCACTGATGGCAAAGAGTCTCGTCCTTAAGAGGAAAAAGAAGGCGCCAACATGGAAGAAGATTCAAGATGTATATCGAGTGGGCCTTGGCCCATGTCGAGTGCTCTTGAAGCCCATGTCGAGTAGCTTGAATGTGTGGGCCGGTTCTAGTCTTCAAATTAGTTTATTATTTTATTAATTATTATTTTATCCAATTAGATTAATAATGTACAGGATTATATCTCCCCTAGATATATCTTGTTCCCTAAGTATTTAAATTCTATCTTAGTTAGGTTTATTTATCTTTAGGTTATTTTTAATCTATATATCTTTATCAACCTAAATTTTATCTTGCACGATTAGAATTGGTTGTTAGTTTTCTATTTAAACAATGTAGTTCTCTTTGAATTAAATCAGATTGAATAGAATTGAGAAACCCCTTTATAGGATTAAAGGGTTCTCGATTATCAATCCCAAAACAACTATCCGTTTCTTATGTTCTTACGGCACTATCACAATCATCACCATCTTCAACCCTTTACATTCGGCAACCAAACACATCGTCACTCAGAGAGCTCCGACGAAACCAAGAGGAAGAAGCAGGCGCTTGGTCCCTGGACACCGGCGTCCCCGGCTTCGGCGCTTGGCGCCAGGAGCTCCCTTGGCTCTCGCGCTCGCTTCCTCGTCGCGCCGCGGCATCGTTCTCAGTCCCAGCGTTCACCCTCTCGCTGTTTCGCCCTCGCGTGCACTCGCTCGCGCCTCGATCGATCGCTCGTGCTCTCACCTGCTCTCGTCCTCGCAGTCTACCGACGTCGCGCCCTGAGGAGCACTGCTCCTGCGCTTCAGCGTCGCTCACTCCTGCGAAGTCGCACCTCGCCACCAGCGATCGCAACCAGCAAGCCGCGTCCGCACCGGCGCGCCGGGGCCTGTTCCGCGAGACCTCGCAGCCCTCGCACTTTTCTTCTTCTTCGCTTCCTTTGCTTTCGTTCACTGTTATTTGTTAATTTAAGTTAGTTGCTAGAATTTCTATAAGTTTAATTAGTTTAGAATTCATTTAGTTTAGGTCCATCGATAGTATTGTTGAAATTCTTAAGTTAAGAAATATTGTTTATTTAGTTAATAATTAGTTTAATTGAATTTTTAATCAGGAGATATCGGAAGAGCATTGCAAGATCGGGCAAATATACGACGTGGTTCTTGATTTTGAGCCCACAGGCGAAGGATCAGGTATCCCAAACGTATCAAATACGGCACATTGTTTCCGATCTTTACAATGCCCCCTAGCCTGCTGTCCTTCAACATTTGTCAATCAGCCGCAGCTAGGCCATCGTCCATTCCTTTCAGCATGGCCATCTTAGAGATCTGGTTCGACCTCCCTCTAAAATAGTTTGTCGGAGGAAGGGCTAGTGTCGCCTGCACAAATATCACACAAGCCCACACAGTTGACATCACCAAGACAAATAAATAAGGCCCCTAATATGTCTCAGAAGTGATAACAGGTGATACCTTCTTGCTCGACGGCGTCGTGACCTTTTTTCCTTTCGATTTTGTAATTGTCCTTAATCTGTCATTCAAATAGTACTCATTTCAGCAATAATCCTTGCTAGTATATACAAATGCCTAGCCAGTCAAAATAATGTTTCTGCCAGAAAATTTAACATTATCCAAATGACAACACTACACAAATGCCACGAAAAACCATCAACAACTGAATATGATTACTTTAAGACATCAGATGGTTTGAGGATCTTCGATTTTTTTTATTCAATATACAAGAGTAACGAAACTCAAAGAACTTAATATCATAAGAATCATGAGCATATAGTTAGGCAACAAAAGGTTGATCACGAGTGTGATTGGGTCCAAAAACAACACTTTACCACAACACTAACAACAAACTAGCACATGGGACTTGAAACTATGGCCTCAAAGGGGCTGCTAGTCTTTAATCCATAATCCTCTAAAATCTTGTATATATCATCTTCATTATCCCTTATGCGAGAAAATTTTTAAAACCATGAGTACCTAAGTAGATTTATCCAGACTACATCGAGCATCATGGTTTGTTTAAAACCATGAGCTTTTCAAAGACACTATCCATTATAAGTTTATAACTAATCGAAGACAAGTCATATGTGTTGTCCCCTACTTCCCCAAATCGAAGCTAGTCCATAATTTCCTATACCTAGCCATTCAATCGTTTCCCCTATCCACAAGAACGACTCCGCTCGTCATTGATGAGATATCAAATTCCAAATTTCATTCTTTCATGGGGGTTGTCTAATCGTTTCTACCCTAGCTATTTGGACCTTCAATTTCATCCCCAACTTAGCATCAATGGCAAATCTCCACCCCTATCCCCAAACCGTCCACCACACATACAATTAGGGTTTCCCCTTCACAAATTTCTAACCCCATTCACCCAATTCTTCCCACCGGCCCCAAATCGAATCTACATGCATTCAAACCCCCAAACTGCCATAAAAGAAGAAATCTTAGAGATAGAAAATGGGGGATAACCTCTCTTCAATGGCGGATTGGGCACCAATTGTCGTCTCTCTCCAATGTCGGGTCGTCCCTCCCTTGAATGGTGGTTCCCTCTCTCTCTCTCTCTCTCTCTCTCTCTCTCTCTCTCTCTCGGTTCCGACGTCGCAGCCCGGTTCCGGCGTCGCACCAGGTGCTCCCTCCAAGCTTTGGCAATGGTGGTATTCTCCTCCAAGTCTTTTGAATTTCTGCGGGTTTCAGAATTGGTGAGTGTGAGAGATGACCGTGATGTGATCGATGTCTTCTTTTTACCATTTTCTCTTTCCAAATTGCAATTGAAAGTTCACCCGCAGTAACAGGTTCCCACAACCGGTTAGTTTTGCAAATTATTGGACATTTTTGACATTTCTGCAAATTGGGCTGGGGGAGGGTTATTTTTGCGATGGGCCAAGAGAAATGGTATATTTAGTACCATTTTCTCATAGGAATAATCCTCACAAGACCCAAATTCAAAATACATGGAACTCGCTATCTTGATGTTATCCCGACACGCTCTAAATTTTAATAAAATTCTCCGAATCTAAAATAAATAATGAATCTCAAAATAAATTCCAATTTCGAAGTAAGAAAGCGGAAATAAAGTTCGTCGGGATCAAACTTTAAAACGATGCCGGAATCATTCATAATGATTTTAAATCGGCAGTTGTGCTCGAGAACAAGTATATCCCCTTTTTCATATTTTATATCTCAAAAATAAAATAATATACTTGTAATTAAAATAATATTAAAAATAATATTTCGGTCTTTACATAGCCTATCATTTAACATATTTCAAATAAAAATGTAATATGTTGCAATATATAAACACGTTAACTACAAAAGAGGAAATAAATATTCGTCATGATTTTTTTATAATTACATTATTAAAATATACTTTTTTGATATTTAATACATTGTTTTGAAAATGAGCAGTTATGATTTATAGTTTAATAATGATGATAAATGAGTTATAATATGATAGTAATTTATTTTACAGTCTTTATTTTAAAAAATTACCTAATAAAGAAGATATTTATAGAAACTTACTATTATAATTGTAAAACGGGGGCATCATTTAATGAGATGATATAAAAGCTAATTGGACAAAAATTTTGAAGGGAAAATCTTTAACTAAAAGATGACATGCGGCAAAAAAAGATGTTGTTTTAGTATTGTATATAATATATAATATATAATGTATAATGTATAATATATAGTATATATAATATATGGGGTGCGCTCTGGTGAAAACCAAAATTGCGGTAAAAACCCGTGAGTACCGACTTTTTAGCCCGGTTCACTTGCTTTATAGCCCGGTTATGAATAGAACCGATCTATAAAGTCACAAATTTTAGCCCAGTTCTGAATAAAACCGAGCTATTAAGTCACTATGTAATTTCAAAATATGAGTTTTTTAGCACGATTTTTAGGATTGACCGAACTATAAAGTCATGTGTTATTTTAAAATTGGAGTTTTTAGCACGGTTTTTACGTTGAACCGAGTTGTAAAGTCACTGTGTGATTGAGGTTTTTAGTATAGGTTTCAAATAAACCAAGCTATAAAGTAGTCCTCGCGGTTTTTTACCACAATTTGAGGTTTTCACCGGAGTTAATCCCTATAATATATAATGTGTAATTTAATATATATAATATATATAATATATAATAGGATATAAGATATATTTTTTTGGTTTAATAGGATATAGGATTTCAAAACTAGGTAAACTCCAAGAAACCACCCTTTAAATATCATACATTGCGTTAAACCGCCCCTTATATATGAATTGTTGGAAACCACCCATTAAACACAAACTGTTAACAAAAAACCACCCGTTTTCACTATTGTTAAGTAGAATTAAGTTAAGTAGGTGATAAAATTATGTTAGATTACCATTATACCCCTCTAAGTTTCTAACTTTAATATTGGAGTTTTCCCCCTAAAAATAGTTTTTTTTAACCAAACCTTTTATTGTATTTTTTTTAAGAAAAACATTTTATAGAATATAATCCATTCAATTTAAATATCAATTTCTATTTTAGGCAAAATGTTTTTATTTTTTGATGATCTTTTATTTTATTGATCAAAATGATTTGATTTAATTAATTTTTTTACAAAAGATATTTTATATAATGAAGTTTTTTTAACAAACCACCTTTTACAATATTTTTTAAAACAAAGACTGTGTGTGTATAATTCAGTCAATTAAACATTAACCTTTATTTTTTGGCCAAATGTTTTAATTTTTGGTAAAATTTTGTTTTAGTAATCGAAATGTACTTAATTAAATAATTGTAGAAAAAATATTATAAGATTTTTAATTGATAGACCTCATTTATTTTTTTACAAAATAAAGTGCATGTTATTTATTCAAAAATTTCGCCTGGTATCTCTGAGGTATCGGGCATTTCGCGCGGTATACAAAAGTTTCTCCAATTTCACCGGATTGCCCTGAGTTTTAAGATTATTTCACCTCGTGCCCTTCCCATGTTAACTCTAACGGCTCCGTTAGGTTTTATTCAAAGAAAAAGAAAGAAAGAAAGAAAGAAAAGAGATAATGAAGGTCGAACGTAGCAGGAGGCGGTGGAAGAGCGGTTGAACAGAAGGGGAAGAATGGGCCGATTAGAAGAAGAAGATCGAAAAAGATCGAAGAAGCCGAAGGTCGAACAAAATAAGAAGAACAAGAAGGAGGTTGAACAGTCGAACACGAAGAAGAAGCAGGTCGAACACGAAGAAGAGGTAGGTGTTGTTTGTAAATTTTTTATAATTAGGGTTTCGAGCTTGAGATTTTGACTACAAGTATGTGAATTTGAGTAATGGGTGGTTTTATGCTGTTTACCCTTTAAAACTTGACGTTGGGCCGTGACTCCGTGGGCCGTGTTTGAGGTTTTAACACTTAGACGAATGAAATGAAGTGGGCCAGCTACTATGGGCCGTGTACCAACTAACATTAAAACTCAACAAGCATAAGATGTCGGATCTCCTAACTCCTTCGGTTCACCGTAGAACCACAAAATTAGTTTGATTATAATTTTAATTGTTAAAAAAAAAATATTTACATATATGTATATTTACAATTTTTAATAGTAAAATTTTATAAATATGTAAATATACATATATGTAAATATTTTTTTTTATATGTAAATATAATATTATATTTATAAAATTAAAAGATCAATTATATTAGAAAATAAATTTTATGTTTTTATAAAACATGATTTTTTTCAATACAAATTTATAAATATGTAAATATATTTGTTTAAAAAAATTTCAAAGTAAAATTATTTTTAAAATAATTTTGTGGTGCACCCGGAAGTTGTTGGAGATGTTTACTCGCTTTATTTGGTAAGTATGCAGTGATGTAAGACGAGTTTTTTTTTAAAAAAAAGCCATTGTTTGTATTTGTGAAAGAGTGAGTATGCAGTGATGTAAGACGAGTTCCAACTAGTCATACCAACCAACCTCTCTTAATTCATCTTGTTTGACCACCTCTTCAATCACTCCTCTCCATCTATGGAGCTGGTTCCATATTCATTTGCTTTTACTTTATAAACAACTATAGTCTAAAAATAAATTATTTACGTTCTTTCACTTCTTTTTTTTTTAAAAAAAAATTGATCAAACACGTCGAGGTTTGATCTCAAGAGCAAGAGCTGATAGTTAAATTACACACTATAGTATCTAGTATCTACAAACTATGTTAAATGTAGTTTATATTTTATTACTCGTTCTAGCTAAACTGAAAGGAAAATTCTACAAAGTGATGGTTAGATTGACTTTTTTGTACAGTTCTGATTGTTGGCCTATTACTAAAGCTCAAGAACAAAAGTTATTAGTGGAAGAGATGAGAATGCTGAGATGGATGAGTGGTCATACGCGACTTGACAGAATCCGAAATGCTGACATCAGAGAGAGGTTAGAGTTGCGAGTATTGTGGACAAACTGCGAGGGTCCAAATTGCGCTGATTTGGGCACGTTAGTAGGAGGCCTTCTTCGGCTCTAGTTCGTAGGTGTGAGATCTTGGATATGGAGAAACCCGCAGGGGTAGAGGTAGACCTAAGAAGAGCTGGATGGAGGTTATCAGACATGATCTCAATCTTATGAACCTGTCGGAGGATATGACTTTGGATAGAGACCATTGGAAGAGGAGCATTCGAGTTGTTGATGTTTAGTGATGCGTGTTATGGTCTTGATTTGAGTTGTGTCCTCGTGCCCTTGTTGATTTTCCTGCTTTTTTCCTGCTCCTTTCCGTCTCTTATTCATTTCTGTCTCGTCTACCTTATGTATGGCATACTTCTATGTGGTGCTATTGTCTTATTGTTCTGGGTCTATCGGAAACACTCTCTCGACTCGTTTTGGGAAAGAGTGTGTACCTCCTAACCCCCAGACCCCGCTTAAACGCGAAATTAACTGGGTTGTTATTGCTGTTTAATTTGTTTTCGTATATTTTGAAGTCTAAATTAAAATTAATTAATTTTATTTTTTTATAAATTTTTTTTTTCCCTCTTATCCAACACCTACCCCAACTTATTGGGTAGATTTCCTACCCAAAATCTTTCACAATAATAATTAAAAACAAACATACCCCAACTTTTCCTCTCCCACGAGTCAAACAAGTATTATAGAGCCAAAGAAAGAAACCTCCTACAAAAGAAAGAAAAGCTTCTTCTATTTCAGAAAAAGTATTGGAACCAAAGGGCCAAAACGAAACATTTAAAACTGGCAGATTCAAACACATCCTACTTCCATAGGGTAGCTTCTGGTAGAAGGAATAGAAAAATCATTCGTTCAATTACTTCCAGCGATGGTACGTTTATTGAGGGTGACGAAAATATCAAAAATGAAATCCGTAGAGACTTCGAGAAAAGATTTAAACAAGAAAGGATAGATGAAAATCTCTTAAGGGAGTACTTAAATCTTGTCACCCCGACAATAACCAATGAGGATAATAGTTTTCTTACTCAGCATCCGAGCAATGGGGAAATAAAAAGGGCGGTGTTCAGTCTTGGCAATAATAAATCACCAGGCCCCGACGGAATGTCAGCAGAGTTTTACAAAAAATACTGGGACATCATTGGAGGATCGATTATCAAAGCGGTTAAAGGTTTCTTCCTTTCGGGAAGAATTCTTCGTCAAATAAACCATACATTTATTTCTCTTCTACCAAAATGTGATAACCCATCTATGACTACACATTACAGGCCAATCAGCCTATGCTCCACAATTTATAAAATTATTTCCAAAATTCTTACAGAGAGATTGAAAAAGGTAATAGGAAAACTTATCCACCCTTTGCAAGGAGCATTTGTGTCCGACCGAGCTATTCAGGACAATGTCTTGATAGCACATGAGGTTTTTCATACATTTCGTAGCAGAAAAGGTAAAAAAGGGTGGATGGCAATTAAACTAGATATGGAAAAAGTTTATGATAGAGTAGATTGGAACTTCACAAAGGCAGTAATGGAGAAATTTGGTTTTCATCCGACATTTATTAAATGGATTATGGAATGTATAGCTACGGTATCATTCTCCGTTCTCGTTAACAATGGCCCAACGGAATTATTTAGACCAACTAGAGGCCTTCGACAAGGCGACCCTATCTCCCCTTTTCTCTTTATCTTGGGGGCTGAGGTTTTGGCAAGAAAACTTTCATTTGAAGCAAACATGAGAAATAGCCCTATCGGATTCAGTTTCGGAAAGGATGATATACGAATCCCGTTCCTTGCTTTTGCTGATGATATGATTATCTTCACCAAAGGTAACACCTCAGCTTGTTCAAAAGCAAAAACAATTGTAGATGAATATTGTAGCATTTCAGGACAAAAAGTTAATTATCATAAATCCGCCTTTCAAGCAACGAAAGGAATCCCTAGATCCAGGATTGAAGAACTTGAAAGATACATGGGTATATCAAATGAAATAATGATTGAAAAATATCTTGGTTGCCTTATTATAAATGGGCGTGTAAATAGACATACTTTTGAGGAAGTCGTTTGTAAATCAAAAGAGCAACTGAGTAAATGGCTTGCTGATGCCCTCTCGCAACATAGTCGTGCTGTCCTTATTGGCACAAACCTAGCATCAAAACCTTTATACACAATGCAAAACTTCATGCTCCCCAGCACAATCCATAAGGAATTAGACCAAATAAATAGATCTTTCTTCTGGAACAAAGATCTCCAATATCGGCCTCTGATAAGCTGGGATAGAATATGTAGATCAAAAGGCAAGGGTGGTCTAGGCATCCGAAAATCTAAAGATATGAATGAGGCTCTCCAAATGAAACTCCTTTGGAAAATTCTTGCGGAACCAGATAATATATGGGTAAGATTAATTTAGTACAAATATTTGAAAACAACGCATATATTAAATTATAAGAAAAGTGGGGGTTCGTCTTGGCAATGGTCAAAACTAACTTCTCTTATTGAAAAATTTAAAGAGGGCCTAATTTGGACAGTGGGCAACGGGAAATCTATCAAATTCTGGACCGACAATTGGATTACAACTTCGGCAATAATCAAAAGGGACGACTGTCCTACCTTTCGAAATGAGAATGAAACAGTAAGTGATTATATATTAGGAGGAAAATGGTGGGAGGAAAAATTGTTAAACACAGTCCCCCAATGTACAGCAAAAGAAATTTTGGACATCCCCCTTCCTATGCATACATTTGAGGACAGACTTTATTGGTGGCTAGATAGAGAGGGTTGGTTTACAACAGCTAGCGCCTATAAACTGATCACAAAAGATAATAGCCAAAATGAAGATAACAACTCTTGGACTTGGAAAATTGACACATCACCAAAAATTAAGAATTTCCTTTGGAAACTCGGACAGAAGGGTGTTCCAACAGCTACCCGTTTATCCCAAAAAGGGGTCTCTGTTCCAACAACGTGTGCACTTTGCAATAGTGCGATCGAAGATGAAACACATCTGTTTCTGGAATGCCAGTTTTCTAAAAGCCATCTTCCATCTACCTTAGGCACAAATCAGGCTCTAGTCAACATGATTGCAAACTCGAGAGATTCCCCCCTATCTTGTCACTAATCAGAAGCATTCTCACAAAAACTGAAATAGAAAAATTAGCGGTTACTTGGTGGACAATATGGTACATCAGAAATCAAACGATTTTTAGAAATGAATCTATTCCAAACCAGGAACCTGTCAAACATATCATCACCACTCACTGGGAGAATTGGAAAAAAACCTCTTTATGTGACACGGAGGAGGATATCCATTATACTTGGAACACTAATGTTACAAATCACTCACATCCAAGAAGTCAGCAGAAAAATGTTAAATGGAAAAAACCACCGGATGGCACGTTTAAAATAAACTTCGATGGATCCACACTCAATAACAAAGATAGCTCAATTGGCTACATCATTCATGACTGGGCAGGGAGAACGATTCACATTGGTTATGACAAGATTGGTAACCAGACCCCATTGAAAGCCGAGGCTTTGGCACTAAGACATGGCTTAATCCAAATCCGCGCACTTGGTATAAACAAATTACAAATAGAAGGGGACTCACTTATAATCATTAATCATTTAAAAACAAACTCTACATGCCCATGGGAAATTGAATTGGTGATGTCTGATATTAAAACATTGTTGTCGAGTGTGAGAGAAATTTCCTTCTCTCACGTGCCCCGTATTGGCAACAGAGTGGCTGATAAGGTTGCACACCTTTGCCGCTCTGCCAGGGGCCTCGACATTTACTCTGATTCAGGTCTTCAAGACCTCATCCGTAAGGATGTTCTCGGGTAGGATTATTCCTCCCGAATTATTACCTGATCAAAAAAAAAAAAGTAAATAGACCATGCTTTTTTTTTTTACCAGGAAAGAAATTTAGTTATCCAGACAAGTCTAGGAAATCGAAAGACCGAATAGTTTAAGAAATCGATAGACCAGACAAGTCGGTAGATGGATTAACCATTATGTACAATCAGAAATAAATTGTAGAAGCAAATGACTGCATAATCAAATAACATAAAGAATGACTGTTATTAATAAAAAGATGTTATCAACATTTTAATGTTCATTTTACAAAATAACTATAGTAATGATTAGAGAGTTGTTAGTTATAATTTTTTAAAAAGTAAAGTAATAATTAAGAGTATAAGTGTATTTTTATTTGTTTTCTTATAAATTATATAAAAAAAAAGTGTTAAAATAACATATTTTGATTAAAAAATTAAGTATTCAATTAATCAAATAATAATGGGATTGAGTAAATTGCACTAAATAGCCGAAAAAACGGGCCTATTTGCACAAATTGCCAGAGGGGGGGAAATGGGCTAAAATGGTCTGGCCATATAATGCAAATAAAACAGCCGGTTTTTTAGAACGGTTTGTAACCGGCTGCTGAGGGTAACCACAGAGAGACAGAAAACCAGAGCGGGTGCGGAGAATCAGCTCCTCACTCCCCCTCCAATGGCGGACGGATACCAGCTCCTCTCCCTCCTCGTCCTCCTCCTCCTCCCAATCTCTCTCCTCGTTCTCCTCTACTTCATCGTCCGCCCCCGCCCCGTCAAGATCCCCATCAAGAGCCACCACGTCTTCATCACCGGCGGATCCAGCGGCATCGGCCTCTCCCTCACCCACCGCGCCGCTTCCAAGGGCGCCAGAGTCTCCATCCTCGCTCGCAGCCAGTCCAAGCTCGACGAGGCCAGGTTGGCCATCCGCCTCGCCACCGGTGTGGACGTTGCAGTTTTCAGCGCCGATGCTAGGGATTTCGACGCCGTCAAGAAGGCCATTGACGCCGCAGATCCAATCGACGTCCTCGTTTGTAATCAAGGGGTTTTCGTCCCCCATGAGCTCGATGAGCAGGACTTGGAGGAGGTTAGGTTTATGATCGATGTCAATTTGATGGGGACTTCCATCTGATTAAGGCTGCTTTGCCGTCGATGAAGAGGGATCGGGTTGCGCGCGGCCTGGCCTCGATTGCTATCATGTCTTCCCAGGTCGGTCAGGTATTTGATTTTGAATTTTGGTTGATCTGATTTAGGGTTCAGATGTGAAGCACATTTGGTACATCAAATCATCTGTTCCGTAAATTGAAAATTTGAAACCTTTGGATTGAATTTGCAACCAGTTGCACTGAATTTGAAGATGACCTTTGCTTGAGTAATCTGAACATAGAAAACAGGTGGGATTATGGAGAAAATTGATCTGATTGTGTATCTCAAATTTCATTTGCTAAATATGTGGATCTTTCTTCTTTCAAGAGCTATATTAAGATCGCGGAGTTAGAAAAAAATGATCTTTCATCGTTTCGCCTAAGAATAGATGATTTAAAATGAGTTTTGTTTTCGACGATGAAACCTTCACAAGTTGCAGTGAGTTTACCGGTCAATTTGTGTTATGAATGATGTTAGTTAGCCAAAATAGGATGTGGACACTAGATATTCATGGAATCATAGATATTCATGGAATCATGGATAGTATATACAAGTTGCAGTGAGATACGTACGTCTTCCCTAAATTTGTTATTTGAAAGGGATGAACTGCTTTGGTTTGGCAACTTGAATTGATTTGAATTGGATGTATTTGTTTGGTTGGGGCTACTGGTTTTTGTAATGTTTACTTCTTTGGAATTGATTGCATCTGGTTGTTTGGGAACTCTCTCTGTCAAAAGATAGATTGCACAATTGGTTGTTAGGGTTTTGTGAATTTCCGCCCTCTAATTGATTTTAGGTTTAATTCACATCGACGGACCTAATGGTTTTGGTAGTAGGCTGTGATTTCGGGCTTAAAGTGGCTGTAGATTGATTATTGATGCTCTCTTGATTAACTGATTTCTGATATCAGGACGTGGTTAGTTGAAAATGAAACATCTTGGAGCTAAGGAATCACGGAAAGAGGGGGAGGTGATGGACCAGGAAGTATGGAAAGAATTCCCTGAAGAGATTCTAGAGGTTGTCATTGCAATCCTTGCATCATTGCATTTCAACCGTCCATGGAGAGTCGCGTTCTTCCCGTTGGTCAATAGCATTGCTGATAAAGTCATTGTGACAACATATATATCTTTGAGAAAGGTACTAATTAATCACCCTTCATTGCATATATGTCTCTTAATTTAGTTGTGGATTTGATTTGGCAAGAGGGTAAAATCTCAAAATCGACTGCATCTTTTTGACAGGCAAATAGAGCTACAGCCATGTGAATTTTGAAGCCATGGTTTCTTTGCAGAAACTTCCTTTTGTGACTTGTCAATTTGCAAGGCTTTGTCTTTGTGTGTTTTGTGGTTAGTGGTCCTAGTGGAGCTATTATTCCATATATAGTTCATGGGTTATATTTGTGTGTTTTGTGCTTAGTGGAGCTATATTCTGTACGTTTATCCTTTTGTATGTTCCCACATAATACCATTGTCAAAGTTGGAGCCCTGTATGACCCTTTCACAAAGGAATGGCGATATGCCAACCACGCCCCACCGTGTTCTTACCGGGGTCCTTCTCTCTCCTCGTAAGTTACTTGGTAAATTAGCTTTCCGGTTGGATACTCGTGCATTTGATTTTGCTGGTTGGGGTAGAGAACCACTTTTTATTCTGTTGGGTTTCTTGAGATATCATTATAAGAGTGTTCGGTGAACCTCTTTTTACTGAGTTCGACGTAAAATAGTAAAATAGCCTATTAGCTCAATTGGTAGAGCGTTGTGTATGCACACAAAGATGTGAGTTCGACTCTCACATAGGCTAATACGGAGTATGCGTTCATATCTCTATGGACTTATACGATTGAACATGGTAGGAAATATATACACCTATGTCATGACAAATTTATGAATCTGGTACGACAACTTTATGAATTATGAATATCTCTGAACATATAAAATTATGAACTTGGTAGGAAATATATAGACTAGTGGTAGAACAAAGTTGTGAACCTAGTAGGATAAATATACGATATTGGTATGATAAAAATGTAATCACTGAAATTCCTAAGTGTATAACTTCACACTAATGGTAGGATAGATGTACACGACTGGTAAGATATATTTGTACTATTGATACTATTGACAAAGAAGTAGAATTAATATTGACCAATCCACAAATCCCAGACTAGTAATCATTGAGGCGTGAATTGACCCTAATCTCAATCTCAATTACCAATCCATAAATCCAAATCTGAATCCAATTTCTATCAATCAAAATTCATGAATCCAATCTAATTCAATGCTAGAGCGACTGAATTAGAGCCTCTACCCTTGGATATAATGTTACTTATGTTTCCTTCATCTTCTGTTGTAGACTGGAAGCCCTCTACCCTTGGTTGTTTTTCTGAAAAATGTGGAACATAATTTGTTACGGTTTCTAGCTTGATTTTCCTTGAAAGCTATTTAAATTGGTATGATAGATGCACAAAAATGGTAGGATATATGAAAACTAATGGTAGGATAAAACAACGATATCGGTAGGATCAGAATGGTAGGATTGATGGAAACTAATGGTAGGAGAAAACAACGATATTGGTAGGATCATAATGGAAACCCAGTAATTCCTGTATAACTTGATACTAATGGTATGATAGATGCACACTGATGGTACGATATATTTATACTATTGGAAAAATGTAAATGCATAATTGACTTTACGAAAAAAAATTACTTCCACATGAATCTCAGAAAAGCAAAAGGAGAAGGCAGGCTCCACAGGCAGAGACTGGAGTTATATGAACCACAGATGCAAAAGCTATACATGGATATATCATGTGCGATGATGAATCTCAAGCTATGGTCCCTATCCTGGATAAAGTTAGTGCTACACTGAAAGACAAAATCCAAGTAGTGAATATTGACACTCAGAAGTACCCAGTAATCGTTGACAAGTTCATGATCATCACAGATTTGTCCTATCACCAATGTATATATTTTCTGTCATGTTTATAATCGTATAAGTTCAGAGAGATTTATGAATTTGTCCTAACATGTTCGTAAATGTGTCATACCATTAGTGTATATATTTTCTGCCAGGTTCATAATTGTATAAGTTTAGAGAGATTCATGAATACACATACTCCGTATTAGCCTATGTCAGAGTCGAACTCACATCTTTGTGTGCAAACACAACGCTCTACCAATTGAGCTAATAGACTATTTTCAATGGGTCCTTATGATCGTCTAGGCATCAAGAAGTGATAATTTCGCAGGAAGCAAAAATAGCGCTTGAATTTGTTATCTTAATTTGCAAGTCATGCAATTGATCAAAAAGAGAGTATAAATTACGAACTCTCTGCAACCGGTCTTGTGAAACCGTCACCTTGGGGTAGTTCTGTTATAAGAAAAATGAATAACTACAAAGGATAGGTACAAGATCACTCACACATCGCTGCCACTTTCATCGGACAAACTTCTTGCACTTTTTCAGGTATGAAAGGACAGTTGTACACTATTGGTAGGACGGAAATATTCTATTGGTAGGATGGGAACTGTATCGTTTCCTAGAATGAACGAGTAACTTTTTCCTCGTCCTTTCCGCTTTTTGCAGAGCATGTTATGGTGTTTCAGATTCTCCTTTCAAGCTTATATATGTTTTTGGGGGACACCCATCAATGCAATCATTGCATTTTCCCCTCATAAATGCTCCCCCCTTTTCTCAAAAGAGGAATTCTGTTTTGGCGCCAAAAGTACACTAACAGCCCGCCAAATCAGCTACAGTGAATCCCCTTCAGATTCTTTCCAAAATATCTCCAGGTATGGAAAGACAGGTTTAGCCTATTGGTAGGACAAATTAATTATATTGGTAAGATGGACAGTCTACAATTTTCTGAAATGAACGGATGATGCCTTTTGGTGCCACATGTCACTGACACCTACTGACAGCTACAGTGTCCCCCACCTTCGCCTGCAACTTCCTCTCCCGGTTGCTATTTTTATTTGCAAAAAATGGCCACTTTCTACCCCATGCAAATAATCTAGCCACTTGGCTATTTGTGCAAGAGGAAATTACACTAAATAGCCTAAAAAACGGGCCTATTTGCAGAAATAGCCAAGGGGTTGAAAAAATAGGCCAAAATGGCCGGGCTATTTCTTGCAAATAAAACAGCCGGTTAATGGGAACTGTTCATGACCGGATACAGTAGGTGAAAGGACGAGGGATAGAAACGAAAAATCAGAGGAGAGAAAGTGATTCAATATTGGACGGAAGGGAAGTGGAGACGGATGAGATCTAGAGCGGAATCGATGTCGCCGGACTCCAACAACCATCTCACCTATCGGATTAAATAGCGAGACTGATAGGAAGATGAAGAAGGGGATGAAGACGGAGGAGACATGTCAGGGGAGCAGGGAGAAGACGGGGGAGATGAATCTTCAACAAGGTTTTCGGATTTGGCGAAATCGATGACCAGTAAATCTAGAGATTCCCAATTTACAGTCGTATCCATTGGAGAGGAGAGGAGAGGAGAGGAGAGGAGGGAGAGCGGGGAGAGGATTGAGGTTCGAGGCTCGTTGGCTTGGAATGAAGGATGGATGGGGAAAATGGCGTCCACTGCCATCTCGACACCAGCATCCCGACTCGCGACAAGGAGGTGCGAAAAGCGGACAGAGGGAGAAGAAGGTGCAGATGCCGGCGGCGACGGGGGCGGCGGAAGCCTTCTCCATCTCTCGGTGGTTCTTCGTCTCCCCAATACGGTCAGCTTCCCTAATTGTACTGCTTTTGTTTGATTGCAAGTTCTGTTGCCAATTTGAGATGAAATTGGGGTTTTGTTGTTGATTGTTGACAATGTTCTGGATTTATGTACAAAGATATGATCTTTCTAATTGCAAGAGTTAACACACAACAACTATTGAACCCTAGATTTGCAGTGACAGTCATCAATGGGATGCATTGTGATTACTAGTGATGATTGAGGAATGAAAACGCATTTTCAATGAACTTTGAAGAGCCTTTGAAAGATTATGTCCTTGCCATTCAGCCTATAAAGGTGAAACTTTCTTTCCTCTTACTGGTGGCAGTGATGTTCTTTTATTTTCCATCATTGCATTTTTGTTGTGAACATGTTCATATCTAATTGAAAATTTTATCTTACATTGTTTAAACAAGCAACAATAGTAGGCAGAGCTGCTGCCTTAGAGGTGAGTGTGTTTAGCAATTTAGCTTAGGTTGGTCTGCTACTGTCACTTCTAATCGTATTATGTTGTCTATGATTTCACAAAACTAGATTCTAGTAAACCATCATATGTTGTCTATGGTAGAAGACATACACACTATTAGGAAAATATTTTCTAACTATTGGTAGGATTTAAATACCTTATTGGTAAGATGATAATCTAATCACCTTATTGGTAGGATTTAAATACCTTATTGATAGGATATTAAAGTATGAAAAGCTAACGAAATGAGAAGAATGACAGCCTGATTTGTGTTGCTTTTGAATCTGCTTCAAGCTATAATGCAGCTTCTTTCTATAGCAAATTTCTGCTTGAATATGATGTTTATTCACAATCTATAATGCAGCTTCTTTCTGCTGTAAATTGCTGGCTTAAGTGCATGGTCCTAGACCCATATAATCAAACCGATCACCCTGAATGCAAATCAAGGCCTGACAGTGGTCTGTCAGCAATAACTGAGCTTGACCCTGGTTACATAACAGGTATCTGTGGTGTTTGTATTTGAAAAAAGAAGAAGATATGATCTAATGTGATGCCTCATTTGATGTTCTAATAGAAGTTGGATATCAAATGCATACAGTTTCTTAATCTTCTTTCAGGTTTATGATATATGTGATGCTTTAGTTGGGAAAGTTGTAAACTATCTAAAAGAACCTTAAGACTAGTATGATCTTCTCTTTTTGTGATGGATTGAAATGAGACAACCTAATGGAATTCGGGGGGCTATTGTACCAAATACATGACCGAAGGAGGAATCAATTTGTGCAGACTTCAGCCCATTTACTATAGGATGAGAAATCAATTTATGATATATGTCGTTTTATATGCAGCTTCAAGCTAATGTAGTCATATATTGTTCAGTTTTGGATTGTTTAGTTTTGAAGTCTATTCTTTACAAGCTTGATATGCTGTTCATTTACTTGTTTTGTTTGATCTGCTTTTTGCTTATCATGTTGTTATTGTTTAGGCCCAGCTGCAGAAAGAAGCAGTGAAGAAGATTCCTGAACAGATCATACTGTCAGAGGTTCGGCGGATGGTTGAGGAAATGAAAAATTTGAATAAGAGTTTAAACGACACAGTAAGTTTCACCCTTTGGTCTTTCTCTAATACTATTAACATGAAATTTATCCCTCCTCTTTGGGGTTTATAAACTGCTAAACTTGTAAGTCTTATAATGTGGAACTCGAAAATAACTTTCTTGTTATAATTTGCGGTTGAGCCTTGGAAAGCTATTGGATATGGATTCCTTCCCTCTCGGTGAGTTTCACAATGCAAGGTTGTGTGGATGGTGAGGCTGTTCTCTTGCATTAAGGGGCATCAGTGCTAGACATCTAGAAAACTGGTTCTAAGATAAGTACTTGATGAAATGTAATGAAAGTTGATGCCGGTTTTACCTTCATCCTATAAAGGCCATGATTTACATTCTGTTCTCCTGGTTATAAACTTATGTTGATTTCCCTTTGTATCGCATTCTAAAGTCTGTTTAATTGATTCACAGGAAGTTGCCATTAATGAGTACTTCAAACCGCTGGACAAGGAGGCTGAATCCATTATCAACATGCAATTTGAAAACGAAAAGGCAAAGATGGAGATGATGGGGGCCATGTATAAACAAGCTCTGTATGAGAGAGCTGAAGCAGAGGCAGCTGGAGAGGTGAACAAAGCAAAGATGATCCAACAAAACCCGGAGAATGCACCCCCGATTCCCAAAAACCTCGATCGGCTGAGACAAGATTGCATATAGCCGGCTGATACACTAATGAGCCTCTAATTCTAAAATTCTTACATTTGGTAGATCTTGTTGGTTGATTTTATATACCTTTTATTTTTCTATGCATCTCTGGTTTGCAATTCACTTTTCCAGTTTGACATATTAGACTTGCCTTGACGCACTCTCGCATAAGAGAAGGCTCTTATGGGGTACAGGA
Source organism: Persicaria tinctoria (assembly GCA_037127255.1). Taxonomy (NCBI): domain Eukaryota; kingdom Viridiplantae; phylum Streptophyta; class Magnoliopsida; order Caryophyllales; family Polygonaceae; genus Persicaria; species Persicaria tinctoria. Next base: position 40,343,266 of record JBANSL010000006.1, read on the forward strand.
TGTTGCAGCAATATTTGTACTATTGGCATATTAGACTTGGTAGGAAATATATAGATTAGTGGTAGGACAAGATTGTAAACCTGGTAGGATAAATATACGATATTGGTAGGATAAAAATTTAATCACCGAAATTCCTAAGTGTATAACTTGACACTAATGGTAAGATAGATGTACACGAATAGTAAGATATATTTGTACTATTGGCAAAGAAGTAAAATTAATATTGACCAATCCACAAATCCCAGACTAGTAATCATTGAGACGTAAATTGACCCTAATCTCAATCTCAATTAACAATCCATAAATCCCAATCTCAATCCAATTTCTATCAATCAAAATTCATGAATCCAATCTAATTCAATGCTAGAACGACCGAATTAGAGCCTCTATCCTTGGATATAATGTTACTTAGGTTTCCTTCATCTTCTATTGTAGACTGAAACCCTCTACCCTTGGTTGTTTTTTCTGAAAAATGTGGAACATAATTTGCTACGGTTTCTAGCTTGATTTTCCTTGAAATCTATTTAAATTGGTATGATAGATGCACAAAAATGGTAAGATAGATGAAAACCAATGGTAGGAGAACACAACGATATCGGTAGGATCAGAATGATAGGATTGATGGAAAGTAATGGTAGAAGAAAACAACGATATTGGTAGGATCATAATGGAAACCCAGTAATTCCTGTATAACTTGACACTAATGGTAGGATAGATGCACACTGACGGTACGATATATTTATACTATTGGAAATATGTAATTGCGTAATTCACTTTAAGAAAAAAAATTACTTCCACGTGAATCTCAGAAAAGCAAAAGGAGAAGGCAGACTCCACAGGCAGAGACTGAAGTTATATGAACCACATATGCAAAAGCTATACATGGATATATCATGTGTGATGATGAATCTCAAGCTATGGTCCATATCCTGGATAAAGTTAGTGATGCACTGAAAGACCCTAATCCAAGTAGTGAATATTGACACTCAGAAGTACCCAGTCATCGCTGACAAGTTCATGATCATCACAGATTTGTCCTATCACCAATGTATATATTTTCTGTCATGTTTATAATCGTATAAGTTCAGAGAGATTTATGAATTTGTCCTAACATGTTCGTAAATGTGTCATACTATTAGTGTATATATTTTTTGCCAGGTTTATAATTGTATAAGTTTAGAGAGATTAATGAACACGCATACTCCGTATTAGCCTATGTTAGAGTCGAACTCACATATTTGTGTGCAAACACAACGCTCTACCAATTGAGCTAATAGACTATTTTCAATGGGTCCTTATGATCGTCTAGGCATCAAGAAGTGATAATTTCGCAGGAAGCAAAAATAGCGCTTGAAGTTGTTATCTTAATTTGCTAGTCATGCAATTGATCAAAAAGAGAGTATAAATTACGAACTCTCTGCAACCGGTCTCGTGAAATCGTCACCTTGGGGTAGTTCTGTTATAAGAAAAATGAATAACTACAAAGGATAGGTACAAGATCACTTACACATCGCTGCCACTATCATCGGACAAACTTCTTGCACTTTTTCAGGTATGAAAGGACAGTTGTACACTATTGGTAGGACGGAAATATTCTATTGGTAGGATGGGGACTGTATCGTTTCCTAGAATGAACGGGTAACTTTTTCCTCGTCCTTTCAGCTTTTTGCAGAGCATGTTATGGTGTTTCAGATCCTCCTCTCAAGCTTATATATGTTTTTGGGGGACACCCATCAATGCAATCATTGCATTTTACCCTCATAAATGCTCCCCCTTTTTCTCAAAAGAGGAATCCTGTTTTGGCGCCAAAAGTACACTGACAGCCCGCCAAATCAGCTACAGTGAATCCCCTCCAGATTTTTTCCAAAATATCTCCAGGTATGGAAAGACAGGTTTAGCCTATTGGTAGGACAAATTAATTCTATTGGTAAGATGGACAGCCTACAGTTTTCTGAAACGAACGGAGGATGCCTTTTGGTGTCACATGTCACTGACAGCTGTAGCTGCAGTGTCCCACCCCTTAACCTGCAACTCCCTCTCCCGGTTACCTTTTTTATTTGCAAAAAATGACCATTTTCTACCCATGCAAATAATCAAGCCACATGGCTATTTGTGCAAAGTTTTTTTTTATATGGCTAGTAATGCAAATTGGCCTTTGTGCAAAGTTTTTTTTTTTTTTTTATGTGGCTAGTTATGCAAATTGAACTAATGGGATTAATGCAATGCAAACACACTCTTAACTTTATCAAAGACTCGTACTTGAAAACAAAATAAAAGAGGACAAAGGACACAGAATCCGTGGGGTAGAGCTTAGAAGAGGACAACTCACTCACCCATTGATTCGGCATTTTATGAGTCATCATGTGCACCATTCCAAAAAGTTACGGAGTATTCACTATTCAGTAGAGCTCATCCTCACCGGCTTAACCTTGTTCCAAAAATCCAACTTCTGTTCTTGGGTAGTACTGTTACAGTGATACTTACCTGCTTCGCGGTAGGTATTTGAGCCAGTCAAATTCATTGCGCACTTGATCGGAGCCCCTTTACTATGCAAACCCGAAACGTTTCCGTTGTCCTGCGAAACGCCAACGGAAACGTTTCTGTCTTTCTGGGCATTCCGATTTCTATAATCACATCGTCAGCGGTGACGCCTGGCAATTCATATCTTTGCCCATGAATAAATCTCAATTTGGCTTAAAATATAAATACTACCCCAATGTGTTGAGTGGGTATAGAATCAAAATCCCCGTTGTCTTGCTCATCTCCTCTGTTTCTCCTCCTCAAGTCCCGAGTTTCTTCAATTCAGCAATAAAAAGGTAGCCTTTTTACATCTTCTTGTTCTTGATTGATCTTCTTTTGGCCTCCCTGATTTCCAGATAAAGAGAAATGACACTATATGCCTTTTTGCTGGTGGTCATTGTTTCTGACAAAGCTTGGCCCTGTTGTTAAAAGGAGTTTGGGTTTTGATTGGTGGGTTTGTTGGAAAAGGGTATAATCTGCTTTCATGGCTAATTTGCTCTTCTTTTTGCTAATCAAACTGAAACCATGAACTCCATTGCATTGTACTTGCCGAATTCCCCCCCACCTCAATCTAGTGGTTTGCAATGGGTTTTATGAGCTGCAAAATTTGTGGGTTGCGTCTCCTTTTGTTGCAGTATGTTTGATCGTTACTTTTCAACATTGATAGTGATCGTTTTTTTTTGTCATATAGGTGGTGATTTTGATTGTCATGTGAAATGACTTCAACATTGACTTCTTTCTTTCTGTTTGGGTCTTCTTCCTCTATGAATTATCATGGAAACTATGTTATTCAGGTCCTTATAAGCATAAAGGGGTTTGTTGACAAATCTAAAATGAATGACCTTTTTCTAATTTCTTTTCTCCAAAATTGCATTACCGATCAAATATAATGGGGAGATCTCAAGTAATCTGGCTTACACCTTTCTTTTTTGGGTGTGTTTGAAGTTCCTGATCCCTATTATGTGTTACCTTTAAAAGAAAATTAATTAATCAGAGCAAGCAATTCTGAGTTTATACCATCATAAAGTTAAGCAATTTTCCTCCTGTTATTGAGTGAATTTTGTTTAATCTCAATGCACAGGTGACATAGTTGTAGCCAGCGAATAGAAGAGCTTTGGAATTTTGAATATATCACTTGATTAGTGCTGAGGAATAGGGTGGTAAAACATGGCTTTTGAGCCATTGGTCTGGTATTGTCAGCCGCGCGCTAATAGCGTGTGGGCAAACCTAGTCCAAAATGCATTTGGAGCTTACACACCGTGTGCAGTCAACTCCATTGTGATCTGCATATCTCATTTGGCTCTCATAGGTCTCAGCCTATACCGTATCTGGTTAACTAAGAAGAATTTCAAGGCTCCCAGGTTCTGCTTGAGGTCAAAGTACTATAACTATATGCTGGCTTTGTTGGCTGCATATTGTACTGCCGAGCCTTTGTTCAGACTAGTCATGGGCATTTCAGCATTTAACCTTGATGGGCAGGGTGGTCTGGCACCTTTTGAGGTTCGTCTTTATTCTATTTACGTTTATGCTTTCCCTTTCTGATTGTTAGGGACCATGGAAATTTGCCATAATTTAGAAATACAGCTCGTTACTTTGTGGAATATGCCCCATATTATTGGTTTGTGTATAATCAAATTCTTTTCTATCTAGCTTTTAGTCATTATACTGTTATGGGTTAATCAGGGAACATGTAAATGTAGGAATCAAGGTTATAGAGGCAGTATTGACTATACTATTGGTACTCTTTTGTAATCCAATGATTGGGATAGAGCTATATCTTTTGTTCGAGTTGGAATGAAGTTACTTTTTTTCAAACAGAAGCAAAAACAAACAATAAAAAAAAACCTGTGGTATAATTGAAGAATCAAATTATTTAAGCTTGGGATCCAGGGAAAGTGTTGCCCCCCAGAGTTCATTATGTATAGGCCACCACTTGGATACAACTTCTCTTATCTCATCATCCCTGATATCCAACTTTCTTAGTTTCTGTTGGAGGAAAAAATAAGGAGAAGTACGTAGAACACTGAGGTGATTCCGTAATTGTGAAGTTGCCTGAAAAATGACATGAAAGTCTTTCTGACTTTTATGTTTTATTCTTCTGCTGAAATGCCATACTGTGTTTTGTCCAATTCTGCCGGCAATAGTTATCATAAGAAATTATTATAGTAAATTTCTAGTAAATGTTCTATTAATTTCTCCCTAAATAAGCTGATACGTTTGTTGCTTGAGGTCCATTGCAATTTGCAATGGAGATATGCTTTCTTTAGATGTAAGTAAAAATCCTTGGATCTTTCATTTGGGCTTACAACACTTCCTACAGTCCTAATTCATATTAAATGTACTATTATATCAAGGTTAACTATTTAAGGTGAAAAACGCAGCTCTTTAGCTTATGTGTAGCCACTTATCAATTTATACGCACAGTCCCTAAGGACCCTGACTAACTTTGTGAATAAACTCCTATTTGTGAACCATTTTAGCAACGTAGATTGAGTCGTCAAATTATTCACTTACTCTTGTTTCCTTGTTCCCAGGTGGTTTCGCTGATTATTGAGGCTCTTGCTTGGTGTTCCATGCTGGTCTTGACTGGTGTGGAGACTAAAGTCTACATTCAAGATTTCAGATGGTTTGTCAGGTTTGGAGTTATCTATGCTTTGGTGGGTGATGCTGTTGTGCTCAACCTTGTACTTTCAGTGAAGGAGTTCTACGATAGGTATCTTTTCCTTTTTATTTGTGTAAGTGTATCACCATTATGACTTCCCCATTTCAGTACATGGCTTTTGCTTAATTGTTTAAACTTTTGCCCTGGCAAGAATTTGGAAAACTATCAGTCAATGGGAGATGAGTATTACCAGTCATATATATATGAAGAAGCTGTTTCTCTTAGATTTTTGCTTATATATTTCTGTTATTATGCCTTACAGATTTGTGCTACATCTATACATTAGCGAGGTGCTCATCCAGGTTTGTTTTGCTATCTATCAATATTATGAAGTTATATCCGGTAGTTGATGTGCTATAATAAATTAGTGCCCCTGTACTTTGTGGTTGACTTACGGGCATGTGTTCTCGTAAACTTGTACGAAAATGTAAGCAGGTAAGCATGCTCTGCTATCATTGAATGGGATTGTAAGCTTGCTACCAAGTTTTGTGGTGCATTAAGAACTTCACTCAGTACTCGTGCTTTCTTCAAAAAAGCCTACAGTTTTACATATTAAACATGAAAATAAGCTTTATAATAGGGCCTTGAGGATTCCATCAAGTGAGTTTGTAAACTAGTTTTAATGAAGCTTTGACAAAAGTTTCTCTTAAATCAACTTCTCTTTTATAATCACAAGAAAATACTGATTAAGGAATAGTTACATTTATCAAACATGATGTAGGACAAAAAGACACCAAAAACATTTGAGTTTGACAAAATGACGTTGGACAAAATTACACCAAAAACCTTTGCCTGATATGTCCTATTGATTCCAGGATTGAAAAGTAAAAAACTGACGCCTAGGATAAAAATGATAATTTTGAGAAAATGAAGATTGAAGAAACATTCGAGTTATTTTCGCAAGTTGTTCAACTTGATTTGTTTTTGAACTTTGGTTTTCATTTTTAAGATCCGAATATCTGATATTTGCATGTAGATCCCCAATTTGAAGCAAATGAGTTTGTAATGATTCTTTTACTTGATTTTATATTAATCATCTAATGATCTGATGTTACTGTTGAGACCATCTTTTGGCATTCAAATTATATACCTTATTGTTTCTATATATTTGGGGTAACCTCTACTCCTAGAATTGATTGCACCTTTTCTCTTCTTCAGAGTTTGTTTGGAGTGCTACTCTTTGTATACATTCCAAATTTGGATCCTTATCCAGGTTACACTCCACTGAGGGATGAAGTACATGACAATACTGAGTATGAAGAACTTCCTGGAGGGGAGCAAATTTGTCCTGAAAGACACGTTGACATATTTTCTAGTAAGTATTCTTTTTCCCGATCCCCATTACACTTCTAATCATCACTCATCAACAGTATCTATTTCAACAGGGAATGGTGCTCATGTTTCTATTACCATTTCATTATTTGTTAAAGGATGTTGACTTTTAGAATGACTCAACCATCCATTAACTATATGTTTGATTGTTTTTTCCTTTCATTTCTTAGCTGATTTTATTATGTTATGTTATCTTGCACCAGAGATCTTCTTTTCATGGATGAACCCACTGATGCAGCTAGGGTATAAGAGACCACTCACAGAGAAGGATATTTGGAAATTAGATACTTGGGATCGAACTGAAACTTTGTATAGCAAGTATGTTATATATTATTTTTTTGTTAACCTAAATACAACCCATCTTTAGTATTGATTAATTGATGGATGGTAATTGTAGTTTCCAGAGGTGTTGGGTTGATGAATCTAGGAAACAAAAGCCATGGATGTTGAGAGCATTGAATAGTAGCCTTGGTGGAAGGTATGATGATGGAGATTTTTCTTCAATTGAATTCCATGTTCAAAAAATTCTTACAATATTCAACTAGAAGATCAACTTGGTATTCATTTGTTTTATTTAACTAAGTTATTCATCTCATTATTTTGTAGGTTTTGGTGGGGAGGCTTCTGGAAGGTTAGATATTTACCTTTCAGTTAAATGTTTAATCATTTTCCTTAGATTGAGTATGCTGTTCTAGCAAATGCACAACAATAAAATATATTATGGATGAGAGAAGATAATCTTGTTCTTCTTTATTTTTAACTATTTTATATTCTTGATTTTATTGCGAAATAATGTATCTGAGGTGGTGCCTCTGGTTCTATCTTTGCTCTATACTTCACCTTTGTAGTAGTTTTAGAAATAGCAAGTTTCTCAATTAATTATGATTTTAGCATGATAAAGGAAGATATGTATGGAAAAATATGAGCATTTTCAAATTAAACCTCGAGATAGTGGACGATCAATTATTAAGATTCATTTTAGTAAAAACATATATCTTATCCTCTGAAGAAAGTTGTTGGAATATATTTTACACCATTAGTTGTTTGATATCCATTGAAATCAACTGAGTATATAACTTTTGGCTCTTGAGAATTCTTTTGGAATTGTTTTCTTTTTCTCCAATGTAAGAAGTTTTGCAAGTTCAAAGTGTAAATGACATTTAAAGAAATTATGTTCCTGATATACTTATAGTTGCATAATTTCCCTGAGTTTTTGTTGTTTGTTAACTTTCTAATTAGTTCCTCTTTATCACATTTTAGATTGGCAATGATCTTTCGCAATTTGTTGGGCCACTGTTATTAAACAGTCTTCTTCAGGTTCGTTGCTCCACCTTCAGCTCATCGTATTTCTTTTAATGCCATTGTTTTGTCTCTTAGAACTAATCTTATTACAAAAGATATGTTTCCCTGACATAATTGGAGCATTTCTTGTTTAGTGTCATGAAGCCTAAAAGAATGCCTTCTCATAAAGTGTTGTAAAAGTAGGTTCGATGGGCTACTGATGTTTGATTTAAAACACTCAAGTCGCCAAATGCATTTTCAAAACGTTGCGTTGTGAGGGGTATATACACTTGGGATAGGCTTTTCTTCCCGAAGCTGGGTTGTCATTGGGTATACCATCACTGTGAACAGCCTTGTCATCTTTTGGGTTGTTGTTGCTGTTTGTTATCTTTTGGATCTAAGAAAGATTGTGAAATATATTGTCATGTTGCAACTTGCAAGTATTGCATGTGAATACGACTTTTACAAGAAATGTAGGAAACTCACACATGATGCATCCGTCTTTGTTAATTATTGAACAAGAAGAGTTGGCAGTGTATTGAATGAGTTAGAACATTTGTTTGTGTTCTTTCACTGTAACTATATTAGAATATTAGCCGTGGTTTCCATTTCTTATCAGTAACAGGCCTTCTATTAGTATGCAATTTTAGATCAAAGATGTCATGGAAAACTTTATTGACTTTGTTATCTGGATTAATGAATCTGATTGACTTTCCTAGTCTATCACTGCTATTTTTTTTAATGTTATCGATTGATCTGTCTACAGTCTATGCAACGTGGAGATCCAGCATGGATTGGCTACATTTATGCCTTTTCCATTTTTGTTGGAGTGGTAAGAATTTAAGTTACTTGCCTTTTCATCCTTTTTAGATTGGCTAGTTTTATAATACAATGCCATTATGGGCATGTATATGTCTTTCATATGGTCACTGAAGGTTTTTGCGCATCTCCTGCCTTTATAGCTCTCTCATTATTCCTATCTCATATAGAAATATCCATCCCCTGATAACCTTCTCTTTTTGTTGAAATTGTTGGGATATCTCAACTTCATTTGAATGATTGACTTTACTGATGTTTTACTTGATTCAGTCGTTGGGGGTGTTATGTGAGGCTCAATACTTCCAGAATGTCATGCGTGTTGGTTTCCGGCTGAGATCAACTCTGGTAAACTTGCTTCTACAAAGGCCTTTGTTCCTAGACTTGATTATGAAAACTGTAGTGATTATGAATTGCTCTAAGATGTGTTTTTGGCTATATTAGATAATGCTGTTTTAAAATCTAAGTTCAGCTTTTAATGAGTACTAAAAACAATTACTGACATCTATCTGGCCTGCTCGCTGGATGCTACAGGTTGCTGCTGTATTTCGTAAAGCCCTAAGGCTGACCCATGAGAGCCGTAGAAAGTTTGCTTCTGGGAAAATAACCAACCTAATGACAACCGATGCTGAAGCACTTCAGGCACGTAGACTTTATCTTGTAGTGTATGTAGGTCTTCATTCAAATGAATTTTGACAACTGCAAGGTCTGGTATTCACTGGCATTTGTAGGTTAATTATGAACTATAAATGTGGACCGTGTGGTATGCATGATGGTGCATGTTTTCTTCTTAGGATAATCATTATCATTTGGTTCATTAGATAGGGAGACTTTATCTTTAAGGAATATCATAACCTTGTGTGCATTTTCTCTTATCTATTTATTGATGCTTTTCCTATAGTTTGACATTGTCCTTGTCTTGTTCTATGACTATTCAATACATATTTGGCACCTGAAAATTACAGAATGATTTGGAGCGCTATTGACATTGAAACTTATTTAGCGACTTTTCTATTAGACTTCTATAATTTTGCCAATCTGTAAAAACTTCAGTATGTGTATGACTCATTTATTTCACTATTGAGTTTTATGGTTTCTGTAACTTATATCAAATATCTCTGGTTGAATTATAATCAGCTGATGTTATAAGACTCTTCAATGATTGCTTCTGTATTTACTAAAAACTGTAAGAAATGGGTAAGTCTGCATTTGATTGACTCCATCTCACTTGTTTACAGCAAATATGCCAATCACTTCACACATTATGGTCAGCTCCATTCCGCATCATTGTTGCTATGGTTCTCCTTTACAAGCAGCTTGGAGTTGCCTCAATTCTGGGTGCTCTATTGTTGGTTCTTCTGTTCCCTCTGCAGGTATCATTTTTATTTTCTTTTGGCTGTGCATGCTTTGTATTGTGTGGGAAAATTGAAGGGTGATCAACTGGGTATAGTGTTTGGGAAGATAGCCAGTCTCTCATTGCCTTAACCTTTTGATTGATCATTATCATGCTTCAATGCCAATCTTCATTTATACTGATTTCAGTTGTCTTGAGTTACTGCTTAAGTTCAGGAATATATAGAAGAGATGATATATTAAATGATAAGATGTCTTGTTTATACAAATTTTATTCAATGTGCAAAAATATCCAGTTTTCTCACTTCTGAAAACCATGGTTTCATAGTTAGAGCTTTTGCTCTTGAGAAAGGTGTACATGTGGTTTTGAACCCTCCCCAATTTTCCGCAAGCGAGAGGAATTTTGAAGAATGGTACATAACTTGATAACCTATGCTTACTTTGGTACAGACATTAATTATCAGCAAAATGCAAAAGTTAACTAAGGAGGGCTTGCAGCGCACTGACAAGAGGATTGGCCTCATGAATGAAATTTTAGCTGCCATGGATACAGTGAAGTATGTTCTTTTATCCATCTTTATCCCCTCTTATTTCTGGACTTTTGAGGGCTTTCCAATGCTGAATACAACTTCCTCGGCTGAAATCTCCAGATGCTATGCTTGGGAGAGTAGTTTCCAGTCGAAGGTTCAAAGTGTCCGATCTGACGAATTATCTTGGTTCCGCAAGGCCCAACTCCTAGGAGCGGTATGTAAAAGAAATCATATTTTAAAAAAATAGTTTGATCATCTTTCATGCATCCTATAGGAATATTTTCAACAAATCCAAGTATTGGCCTTTATCAGTGTTTATCACATTTATATTTCCACAATAAAAAAAGATTTTCATGAATGTGCATGCAACTGATCTTATAAATCTATCACCATTTACTATTCAAAACAAGCAGTGTCTTCAGAAGTATGAATTTACCAACACCACTTAATTATACATCTGAGCCTTGTATACCAGCTAAGTAGATATTTATACTGCTAATCTTATCTAGTTATCTCTGATTTGTTTGCTATTTTTTTTTTGCAGTTGAATACTTTCTTACTCAATAGTATACCGGTTTTTGTGACCGTGGTTTCCTTTGCTATGTTCTCCCTACTTGGTGGAGAGTTGACGCCTGCAAGGGCATTTACTTCACTCTCTCTATTTGCGGTTATGCGGTTTCCTCTTTATCTGCTCCCCAACATTATAACTCAGGTTCTGTAACTGTATTCCTTTTCTTTAATACAAAGTCCTAGATTTTGCAATGGACTAATTTCATCCTAACTTGTCATGCTGTCAATATATGGCAGGTTGTGAATGCTAATGTTTCTCTAAAGCGTCTAGAAGAACTCTTGTTGGCTGAGGAGAGAGAACTTCTACCAAACCCGCCTATTGAACCAGGACTGCCAGCAATCTCAATTAGTAATGGAAACTTTTCATGGGAATCCAAGGTTAAATTTCATTAAATTTTCTTCTATTACCTACTTCAAAATTTTCTGGAGTTGGGTTCAGTTACTTGAGATCATGCGTATAAGTACACTCTTTCTGATGCTGCAAAAGATATTGATATTTCTCCTTCTAAGTAGCAAGATGACAATTCTTGATATATTTTCCCAATTGCAGCAAGAAAAACCTACGCTATGTGATGTCAATTTGGATATTCCAGCTGGCGGTTTGGTTGCCATCGTAGGAAGTACAGGCGAAGGGAAAACATCGCTGATATCTGCAATGCTTGGAGAGCTTCCTCCTACATCGTCAGAGACGAGCCTAGTCATTAGAGGAGCAGTTGCATATGTTCCACAAGTTTCCTGGATTTTCAATGCTACTGTAAGTTGCAGATCCCTACATTTAATGTCAGTGTCTTTGAATTAGCCCATGTTCTTGTAAGTTGCTCGGAATGGGTCGATGTGATGATTTTGTATCACATATCAGAAATGTGGGTGTTGGGTCTACAAGATCTCTTCATTTTTGGGTCGTAGGACACCAAACACGAGAGCACTTAGTTGGCTTGAGCTTGTGACTTAAGATTGAGGGTATTATAGTTGCACATTAGCTCTTTGGATGGGAATTCACTTAGCAGCGTACTCTTCAAACATGAATGATTGAAAAATGGTATTGCCATCGCAGGTGCGCGACAACATACTATTTGGATCAGTCTTTGAACCGGCAAGATATGGCAGGGCGATAAATGTGACAGCCCTGCAGCATGACCTTGATTTACTCCCTGTAAGCCTTATTTTGTCTAAATAAAGCTGAAGTAAATATTGCTGTTTTGCTTGTTTACTCATCGCAAATTTCTTATCGCAAGGGTGGTGATCTCACTGAGATTGGGGAACGAGGTGTAAACATCAGCGGCGGTCAAAAGCAGAGAGTCTCCATGGCTAGGGCTGTTTATTCTAATTCAGATGTTTACATCTTTGATGATCCTTTAAGTGCTTTAGATGCACACGTGGGGCGACAGGTAAACAATCAAGTTTTCTGCTGTAAGCTTAAACTGTCGATATATTTTATCATTAGTAGGAAATCTTCTGATATTCGGAATGGAATGCTTTCTTTCAGGTTTTCGAAAAATGTATAAAGGAGGAGCTAAGAGGCAAGACTAGGGTGCTAGTCACAAACCAGCTACATTTTCTGTCGCAGGTCGATAGGATTATTTTGGTACATGATGGCATGATCAAAGAAGAGGGAACTTTCGAGGAGCTTTCCAGCAATGGCCCGATGTTCCAGAAACTGATGGAAAATGCCGGGAAAATGGAAGAGTACGTTGAGGAGAGTGAACAGTCTGAGAATAATGATCAAAAGACCTCCGAACCCATGGCCAATGGAACGCTAAATGACGCTGCTAAAGGTGCCAATGACAATGTGCAGAAAACAAAAGAAGGCAAGTCTGTTCTTATTAAGCAAGAAGAACGAGAAACCGGAGTTGTCAGCTGGGGTGTTCTAATGAGGTAACTAGCATCTATCACTCATTTTTCGTTGTTGTTTTGTATTCGTATTTATAAAATCTTACCTTGATTTGTTCTGTACATCCAACAGGTACAAGAATGCATTGGGAGGCTGGTGGGTGGTCATGATACTTCTTATGTGCTACGTATTAACGGAAACTTTGCGAGTATCAAGTAGCACATGGTTGAGCTACTGGACGGATCAGAGCGGTGCCAAGAAGTATGGCTCCGGTTTCTACAATTTAGTTTATGCACTTCTGTCATCCGGGCAGGTACCCATTGCATTTTCTTGATCTTGAATGATGTTGCTCTAGTTCATTCAAACACAGATATGATGAAGGCCGAAACTGACATACCTCATTGATACAGGTTCTTGTGGCCTTGATCAATTCATACTGGTTAATCATTTCAAGTCTTTATGCGGCCAAGGTGCTTCATGATGCAATGCTCAACTCCATATTAAGAGCTCCCATGGTTTTCTTCCACACAAACCCGCTTGGACGCATCATCAACCGGTTTGCCAAGGATATTGGTGACATAGATCGGACTGTCGCTACTTATGCAAATTTGTTCTTGGGTCAAGTATCACAGCTTCTTTCAACCTTTGTATTGATAGGAATTGTGAGCACTATGTCCTTGTGGGCCATAATGCCTCTTCTCGTCGTGTTTTACGCTGCATATCTCTACTATCAGGTAAGAATGGCTTCACAGTGTTTGGATTCGATTAGCTAATAATGAAGCAGTAGTTTAACATTGTGTTTTTCGGCTTGTGGCAGAGCACTGCTCGTGAGGTGAAACGTTTGGATTCGATCAGCAGGTCACCTGTTTACGCGCAATTTGGAGAAGCGCTGAACGGGTTGACCACTATCCGTGCATACAAGGCCTACGACCGGATGGCATATGTGAACGGGAAGTCAATGGATAACAATATCAGGTTCACCCTTGTCACCATGGGTGGCAACAGGTGGCTCGGAATTCGTTTAGAGACGTTGGGCGGCCTCATGATATGGTTAACGGCTACATTTGCGGTGATGCAGAATGGAAGGGCGGAAAACCAGGCTGCATTTGCCTCAACTATGGGTCTACTCCTCAGCTATGCTCTCAACATTACAAGCTTGCTGACTGCCGTGCTGAGACTTGCAAGCATCGCTGAGAACAGTCTGAATTCCGTTGAACGGGTTGGCACCTATGTAGATTTGCCTTCTGAGGCACCACCGGTGATCGAAGGCAGCCGCCCACCTCCTGCTTGGCCATCATCTGGATCTATTGATTTTGAGGATGTTGTCCTTCGATACCGACCAGAACTTCCTCCTGTCCTACATGGTGTCTCCTTTACGGCGACTCCTGGCGAAAAGGTGGGCATAGTTGGTCGTACTGGTGCAGGGAAATCGAGCATGCTTAATGCATTGTTCCGGATAGTCGAGCTGGAGAGGGGCAGAATTTTGGTCGACAACTACGACACTGCAAAGTTTGGACTCACTGATCTTCGGAAAGTTCTCGGTATTATACCTCAGGCGCCAGTTTTGTTCTCAGGTATGCTTTAACATCCGTTATTCGAGTGTGTAGTAGTCATGAAAAGACGAAAAATGGTCATGATTTACGAGATGGTTTAACCGCTGCTATACTTCAGGAACTGTGAGATTCAATCTGGATCCTTTCAGTGAACACAGTGATGCTGACCTTTGGGAAGCTTTGGAGAGGGCTCATTTGAAAGACGCCATCAGACGGAACTCTTTAGGTCTTGATGCCGAGGTATCCGAAAGTGGGGAGAACTTTAGTGTTGGACAGAGACAGCTATTAAGTCTCGCGAGGGCGTTGCTACGAAGATCAAAGATCCTTGTCCTAGACGAAGCAACAGCAGCTGTTGATGTGAGGACTGATGCTCTCATTCAAAAGACTATAAGAGAGGAATTCAAGTCTTGCACAATGCTTATCATTGCGCATCGCCTGAATACTATCATCGACTGTGACCGCATCCTCCTCCTAGACTCAGGCCGGGTATGATTTTGCCTTTGTAGCTTTTTCATTCTCAATTGTCAACACTTTGTTTGTATGGTTTAAGACTACATTGTCCTCCTGTAACAGGTCCTAGAGTATGATGCCCCGGATAGGCTTCTCTCGAATGAAGAAAGCGCGTTCTCTAAGATGGTACAAAGCACGGGTGCTGCCAATGCTCAGTACCTGCGCAACCTGGCTCTTGAAACCAGGGACAACAAGTCGCGCGCTGAAGCAATGAGCCAGCAGGATGGACAAAGGCGGTGGCTCGCCTCTGCACGATGGGCTGCTGCTGCGCAGTTTGCTCTTGCTGCCAGCCTAACTTCATCGCATAATGATCTTCAGCAATTGGAAATCAATGATGACGACAACATACTCAAGAAAACAAAGGACGCCGTCATAACACTTCAAGGCGTCCTTGAAGGAAAACATAACAAAGATATCGAAGAAACACTTGAGCAGTACAATGTTTCCGCGGATAGTTGGTGGTCAGCTCTCTACAAAATGGTAGAAGGTATGAAGTACTGTCATGTATTACACCGTAGGAACTTGCATTATGCTGTTTTTGATGTGTCGGATTGTTCTAAGGATCGTCTCCTTGTTTACAGGCCTTGCAATGATGAGCAGGCTGGGTCGGAATAGGCTCCAACAACCGGATTACAACTTCGACGAGAGCCCTGTCGATTGGGACCATGTTGAGATGTAGCAGAAAACAGCCGCATTGAGCTTCAAATGAGTAGAAATAGCTCTATTGAATCGCTCTATATGTAACATTACTGCGAGGATTTTGTGTACTGCTTCGCTGTGTGCAAAACAATGTGTGAATGTGTTCTTGTATACCTACCCAGAGGGGCGAAGCAACGTCACCAAGGAGATTCCGATCCTCAACCAGACGAGTTCTGGTTTTGAGAATGAATCACCTTTAAAACCTATGAAAAGTCTGAAACATGTAACGAGTTAACTCCCAAACGAATGAACCATCTTAGCCGGTTAGATCCTTGAATGTTGGTGGATCATCAATCGCCTTCACCATGTAAGTTGCAACATCGTCTTCATCTACGAAAATGGAAGCAAGTAGACAAGCCAGCAATGCAAAATCACAAGCTAGGGCCAAGTTACAACTCATTGAAACTGAATCACACATCACAGATTACACAATTAGGAAGAAACAGATGGAGTTTTTATGACTGGCTAGATCCTCCGAGCAACAAGGGCTCCCCAGGAGGCGAGGTGGGGGAAGAAGACGAGCCACCGGGCTTCTCCTGGTCATAGGAGTGACCAGGAGGGTGGGAGACGGCCACCGCGACGAAATCATGACCGCTCTTCTTGACCAAATCAGGGAGCCACTGCACATCGACGGTCTCAATGAAGGGCTCGAAGCACGCCAAATGCGGGAGCTCAGCAACCTCGTCCTGGAGGCGGAGCAAGGGATGAACTAAAGGCACAGCTCTCAGCACGGCATACAGAAATCGAAGCTCTTCGAACGCAGGATTCCGAAACCTGAGCTCTCCATCGGAGTTGCAAGAAACGAAATCGAACACCGGGAGGTAGCCAGTGGTGCCAGTGATGAGCTTACTGTGGGATTGGGAAGGGGGCAAAAGGGATTCCTTCTCAAATGTGACTCTCAGGACGTCGACATTCGGGATCCTGAGGGTCTTCCGAGGCCTGGTGACTTTTAGCGCGTCGGATTCCGATCGAAACAGATACAATGCAAGATCCCCGCCGTCTCCCCCGATGAACTGGAGGCAGGAGAAGAGCTGCTTTTCGCCGGGCCATTCGGAGTCCTTCCCGACGCGGACGCCGAGCAGGTGCCTCGGCCTCAGCCTCTTCCATGGATCCGTCCTGAGCAGAGCTGCTGCTGCTTCGTGAAGAGATTTGATGATTCCGGGAGTTACGCCGGCGACATTCATGAGGCAGGTGCCGGATCCAGGGCCGAGACCTGGACCCGATCCGAATTGCTCATTGAACCTCCCGAATAAACTCTTCAAATGCAGATCCATGTATCCCTAAAACGAGCGCAACTAACTAGCTTGCAATTGCTGCTGCTAATCAAGTAGCGAATCCAGCTTGAGATCCATCCTCATCATTGATTCAAGACGCCAATCTAGCTTGAAGGTAGCTAATGAAACAAGTAAGGGTTTCAAGTACCTGCAAAGTGAATTGGTGTTGAAAATTGGAATGGTTTGGAAGAGGGGAATCGGATCGGATGAGATCCAGACAGCTAGGCTTGGGCAGTACTGGAAACGCGCACGCTAATTGTCGGATACTTTCTTTTTTGAAAAACAAAAAATAGTATATATATTATCGGATGGGGAGTTTCGGTAGAGTTTGGCCGGTAGAGTTGAGAGGATCTCAACCGCTTACTTTAAAATCAGTTTTGAAAATCCCCTCCTTTGAGTCCTTTCCCTCCCCCACCATCCCTCAATTTTTTTAATTTTTTTTAGAGAGAGGAATTCTCTTTAACCCCACCGGAACAGGATCCTATATTATCTAATACCTATCTATATTTATTTTTGATTCGGTAAGAATTCGAGTTCAGACACATCTATATCTATAATTTATAATAATACTCCTAATAAAAAAATCTATAATAATACTAAAAACGCTATAAAAGATGTCAAATCAAGATTTAAGTGATAATTTTTCTATTAGTGTGACCCTAACAAAATAACTAATTATAATTCAATTTAATTAGTTATTAATTTAATTTGATTCATTAATTTCATTTTTCTTATTTGATCGTATTTTTATTTTTATTTGAGAACTAAATAATCTCTCTTTTTTTTATCATATTTTAATTTTTTTAGAATAATCATATTTTAATTAATCTCTTTGTTTATGCTCATATATCTTTCAAAGTATTAACCTATATAATTTTAGTGGATTCACATTACTCTAAATAATTTGATCAGATTTTACTAATCTTTTAATTTTCACCCAAATCGATCTCTTTAAAACTATGAACCGAATCTCATATATGTTAATTTTGTTTGAATATTCTAACATACTTTAACCTTTTTCAATTCACTTTAGGTCTCATTTTATCATAACTAATTTGAGTTTCATATAAATTTAAAAGTTACTTTTCTTTGCACAAAATAACATTGGAAAAAAATTACTTATTATTCACTTAACTTGATAGATCTTCACTATTTCGTCCCAATAGCTTTTTGAAACTTTTAATTTTTGGAAATTTCACGAGGTAACCCTGAGGTACGTATCGCTTAATTCACGTGGTGATCAATTGTTTTACACTTTTCACGTGGTACCCCTGAGGTTTTGAATCCTTTCACCTTGTGCCCTTCTCCCTCTAATTTAACAACTTCCTCCGTTAGTTCAAAATAAAATAAAAAATCAACTGAATTGATAAAAGAAACGGGGGAAGAAAAGAAACACAAAGAATCAATTCGGAGAGCCAGAAGAGTGGCAAGGATTTGCATGCCGAGATTTCGAATTGAAGCCTAAATCAATTCGGAGAGCCAGAAGAGTGGCAAGGAGCGAGTTTTTGCTTCCGAAGAGCCGTCTACAGATTCAACATTGGAGATCCAGAACTCTCTTAATCATGAAATTAAATCGGTCGACACTGTGAAGCTTTTCGATGAGGAGGAGGACGAGCCGCTACCGAAGAAGTAGAAACACCTGGCTCCACCGATCCCACGCACAACGACGAGTAATAAGCAATCTGAAATCGAACAATGTGGGGATGAGGCCGAGCAATTGGAGCCAAAGAGCGCCAATGGAAACGTTTCGAACACGAATGGGAAGAAATCCAAGAAGAAAAGAAAGAACAACAATGTCTGGAACAAGCCTGTAGCCACACGAAGAACACCGGCGACCAGCAGCTCCGACCACTAGCCTCGATCTATGTCTTCCGTCTGCTCGAGTTTCTTTTCTTCCCCGTTTCTTTTGTCAATTCAATTGATTTTTTCTTTTATTTTGAACTAACGGAGGAAGCTGTTAAAATAAACGGAGAAGGGCACGAGGTGAAAGGATTCAAAACCTCAGGGGTATCACGTGAAAGGTGTAAAACAATTGGTCACCGCGTATTAAGCGATATCTTAGGGGTACCTCGTGAAATTAAAATATCGTTTTTCTAAAATATTGCTTTGAAGAACATAAAACTAAAATATTGTTTTTCTTCTCTTAACTTGATCAATCTCATCTAAAGCTTTTCAGAGCTCTACTTTTTATAATTATGAATATATTGTTTCAGTGTTAAAATATAGGGAATAAGAGAGCAGAGAAAGACTCTTTCATGAAAGAACAAGGGAGTAGAGAGGAGACTTCTCATTCATGTGTATTCTCTCAAGTGATGTTACAACCCTTATATAGGCAATAGAGGTAGGAGTTATAGGTGGTGAAACATCCATCAATAAAGGTTTTACAACACTCCCCCTTGGATGTGCACCTCTAACATTACAAACTGTCTCGTTAAAAACCTCGACTAGAAAGCCCAATGGGACAAAACTAGGACTAAGGGGAAAAAATATAGATGTTGTTCGATACGCTTTGGTGATACTGCCTCGTTAAAAAAACCTTGTCAGGAAAACCTAGTGGGACAAAACCTGATTGAAGGGAAAAAGAGCGCAATGCGTATATTCTCTCCCTGAATTCAACATCCTTCTTGCAGCTTTCTCATTCTGATAAGCTCTTCGAACTTCTTGTCAATACTGACTTCATGAGTTGCATGGTTGAGTCTGAATAATACCTTCGATATGTGCAAGTTAAAATGCGTTCGTGTATCACACTCGACTTCAATACAATAGACTTCCTTGTCTTTGGTGATGCGTTGCTTTCAATGCACAAATATAAGGTACTTCAGGACCTAGTGCGCTTTTATCGTTTGATACGGGGGATCTGATGTATGGATGATGTATAAGTTGCCCCATTAAAAACCTTACCTTGGAAAAACCCAATGGGATATAAAAACCAAGATTAAGGAAAAGAGTACAATGTTGTGTATAGTACTTCAGGAATCAATACACCATGTCATCACTTACTCAATACTCCAAGTACTATAAGCACCCTTTGGATTTATCGTGTATATATGAGGAGGCTTTCATATTGATGCTTCAGACATTTCAAATTAATCGATCATTTTCACTTATATTCTTTTATCAATGATCAATTTGAGTATACAACTACTATGCTCGTCAATTACGGTGGGATTCGGTTCATTGACAACCAAAGATACATTCACTACTGGTGAATATATTTTCATATCACCCACTCTGGACTTTTGTGCAATCTATCTAGCTTTGTATCTTACAACTTGATTTCACTTGTTTCAGTTTTGTATGAACACCTACTTAAAACCAATGATGTTATACCTTTCAATGTTGGAACTACGGATCCAATAACATCATTCTTAAAGAGTTCATCTTTGCATGAATTGCTTTTATATCTTTTACCAACATGTCGATGTCGACATCCATTATTTGATTGATAATCATCATATTCTCATGAGCTCTTTCCACTTCCGGGGAATCCTAAAGTGAGAGCCTAATGATCTTCAACACTTCTAATGTATTTGAGAATCACTTGATTTTTGTTGGTTTCGGAGTTACTTCTGAAATCTCCAAATGAGCTAGCTAGCGCAATATACGTGACTTAGTCACTCTCTTGGCCTTAGTAAATGCATTTGATGGCTTTTTGCTAAACAATTTAATTATCATTTGGTGTATATAAGTGTTGAACTTCCGGTTCACTTTCATTTATCCGTGGATCCCAAATGATAGAGAAGTTGCTGCTTTCATGCAATCTCTGTCTTAATACAGTCTCATTTCCGCTCCCCCTAAATACCGGGCATTTGATCATCTTTATAAAACTCGAGGTATTTGATATCATTAGGGAATCAAACCCCATGTATCATCCAAATTCTTTGTGGTCTCATTTTAGTTAAATGTGGACGAGGCTTCAGAATATATACTCTCTTCTGGAGATACTTTGGGAGAAGTTATTGTGTCAAATTCGAAATGCAAATTGCACGGGCCCATTTGACTAACGACTCTTCTAGGTCGTTGTGAGCTACTATATGCTCCTCAAACATTCTCTACCTTTTCATATGACCAATGTGTTAAGGCATCTATATTGGAATAACATTGGTCTATATGCCAATGTTTTATGTTCGTAGTTGTTTCCTTGAACTCGGTCAAGAGACATAAGAGACTTTGCATTTAATCTTTATTATAGACGGTCTTGTTATTATTTTTCCAAGAGAACAAGCCGTAAATGTATGGTTACTCTTATTGAGGATCTTCTAGTCCTTTTGGTGGGTTTTCATGTAATTTTCAATGATCTTACAAATCATCGTTTTACGTGAGCGACCAAATGCCACAAAGAATAAGATTTTATCATCAACTAACTTTTGGTTAGTGACATCATAAGTTTCAAAGGTAAAACATTCTAACAATTGAACTTTGTACATGGTGATCCATTTATTTAATCTGATGGCGTTAACTGGGTATTTTCAGAACCGCTGTTGGTGTCATACTACAGGTATGAAACTAACGACCAACTATATTAACTTTATTCATAATGTTCTTCAAGACATTATAAATGAACCGTACAAAGATGACCTAGTTATAAGCCACAACAATAAATTTGGTTGCGCGCTTAACCATTACCTCTTTTACACCCTCTACAAGAAGGGCATGCTTCAGACCATGCTTAAAGGATTGTTAGGAAGTAGCCTTGTAAACCATATCACGTTTTGTGGTTATTTATATTGGTTGTATTAATAAAAAAAATAGTTCTGAATATGTCATAACCCACATTTCATGTACTTCTTCAAGAGTACAAATGTTTAAAAGAAGATCTTATACTCTTTTAGGGTTTATAAGAATATGAAATTATAAGAATATGAAATTAGAGTCTTCAAGCTCTTATGCAGGCTCCGGTGAAAACTCACAAAGTAAAAGATAACACTAAATAGTAAAGTATATTAAGAAACTTGAATATCAACAAAAATAATCTTAAATAAATAAATAAAATTAATGTCAACTGCGAGTGACAAGAAAATTTAACATAGATCTTCGAGACCATTTTGTCGTTTATTGAGGGAAACTGACGGAGAAACATTAAGGATTATGGTTGATTTGTTTCTCTGGCTATACAAATCATCACTACAAGGATGATGTTTACCGTTTCATCCCTATGAGGGTGCGGTTTATCTACTTTAAAATTCATTCATCTACTTCGGGAGATGTGTCCGTTCATTTACTTCAGGAAATGAGTCCGTTCATCTACTTCGTGAGATGAAGAATAAACAAAAAATTCATCGATCACTACAAGGATGAAAATATTTGGTTCATCGCTTCAAGAATGAAATTTAACGTTTCATCGCTTCGGGGACGAGATTTTGTCGTTTCATCACTTCAGGGATGAGATTGATTTATCATTCATCGCTATAGGGATGATATTAAACCATTCATTGGTTCATCTACTTCGGGAGACGAAGGAAAAAATATAATTTAAATAAATAGAATAACATACATATGAAGTAAACAAACATAAACAGTAAATATAATTTCGTCACTACGGGGATGAAATTTATCGGCTTGATCATCTCTGCGGGGATGTGATTTGTCCAATCATCTACTTCGGGAAACGTGTATATTAACCTACTCATGAAATTCACCGTTTCTCATCGAAGATGTCAATTCATATTATAATATCATTTTTGTTGATCCTTTTACCCACTTTAAGGGATAACCACTTCGGAGGTTGATATATTTTATACATAAGCAAATCTACATCATCTTTGAGGGATACGTTTATCTATTGATCACGAGCTAAATCTCATCACATCGGGGATGGAGAACGGAACCGGATAAAATTTGCAACCCTGTATGTTTGGGTCTTTTTCTGTAATGATCAGGAAAGTGCAAGCTAGTCTGTAATTTCAGGAATTCTGGAGCTGGTTTTGTAATTACCCTAAATCTGAAATGAAATTGCTTCGTCTTCTTCGATTGATTTGCAGAAGGCAGTTTCGTTGCTTCTTCTTCTTCGATCAGGAGCGTAGTAGCCTTCAATCACAATCAATCAAATATATAATATAATAAATATGATTTCAACCTGCAACAAATCGCTTCTTCTTCTTTTGATTTTGCAGAGCGACGCCGAATATGAATTGACAACTCTTCCGAATGCTTTGTCTTCAATTCCCGTGTTTGTATTCCGTTCCGACTTTCGATCACCACTGCAACAAATAGCTTCGTCTTCCTGTCTCCAATCACCATCTCAGGCGCTGGGATTAGGCGCCATCGATCGTCTCTCACTCACAAGGACATCTCCGATGTCGACCTGGTTAGGCGATGGGATTGGGAGCGAGGGAACTCGAGAATAGATAGTAACTGTGGGAAAAACAGATTCACACACATCAAAGAATGAAGATGGAAAAACAAACCGAAGAAATCAATCATAAAATTCAATCGAGATGATCGTGGGTCGATGGTTGCGAGGAGGCGCTGCCGCTGGCTACTGCTTGCATCAGAAGGGTGTCTCCGCCATTGGTTGGGTTGCCTCGGGCTGGTTGAACATCGATCCCCTTCATCATCGATTCACCATACCGTCGACCCCCTTCATCATCGATTCACCATACCAATAGAATTGGGATTTGATCGAGTTTGTTTCATGATAGGGGTACGTTCGATTCGGAGCAAGTGGTGATCATTAACGAGGGGTTAGTGGTTTATCGGATAGAGGCTTCGTGCTGATAACGTGTTAAAATATAGGGAATAAGAAGGGTCTTTCATGGAAGAACAAGAGAGTGGAGATGAGACTTCTCATTCATGTGTATTCTCATAAGTGATTACAACCCCTATATAGGCAATAGATGTAGGAGTTATAGGAGCTGAAACATCCATCAATAAAGGTTTTACAACATTCGGATCATTCTCATGAATTTTAAAATATCAATTCCCGTGCCTTCGGACGATTATATATTATAAACAAATTATTATATGTATAAAAAAATTATAAACAATTATGTAAATTTTAATTGATTTAAATTTGAAATTCATGAGAATGACTCGAATTTTTGTATGTAGTAGCTAGTTTTTTTCTATATTGATTAATTCTATGAAAACATCCTAGATTTTATAAATGGATAATTACCTATTTAACCTTATCTTCAATTAAATTAATTTCATTTCATTTCCATTGTCCAAAATAAAGGTGACAGGACAAAATCGTTGGATTCCTATCAATAGAATATCAAAACTAACCAACTAGTATATCTAGTAAGTCCAGAGTCGATTCACAGGTAACTACCGTTACTTTATGTGTTATAATTACCAGCAAGAGTAAACAAGGAGGTTGTAGAGATGTAAAGATGCAAAGAATTGAATAAGTAAATAATGGCGATGGTTGTAAACAATGATGAATGAGATGTTTCACCTACAGTTCTTAATTTTGGTTCGTCTCCTTGATCATAGTTTTTCCTTCTAGTTGTATCTTTTCTATCATCCACTCTTATCTTGATTTAAATAGATTATTAGTCATATGAGTCCTAATAATCCCTTGCTCCTAAGCAATCTTAACACGGAATAATGTTTAATCCTAGGAATAGCATTAAGTCTCAAGATATATTAAGCTTATAAGCAATATTAATTCCCTAAAGAACTAACATTTAACCTATAGTCAACTTCTTATACAATCAAGCTTTTCTATGAGATCCACTTAATTGTATTTGCTACTTTGGATTAGGCTTCACAAACGCATGAATCAAAACCCTAGCAATGATGCAATTCTAACGAGGTCGCGAATCAAGGTAGAATCAACACCACAAGCAATTAAAGCACAAAGAAATTGAAGTAGATAATAGAAAACAACTAGAATTCCAAACTACAATTCAACAAAACCAACTCTTGATCGTAGGCAAAACACGATGAGTTTAGTTGCTCATGCTCCTAAACGACGTCTCTCAATTCTTCAAAGGATAAAAGATAACCTCAAAACAACTAATTTAAGTCTTTAAATACGTAAGAATACTGTCATAAAAAACCTAGAAAGTGTTTCCCAAAGATTATAGGCACAACTTAAGAAGGATAGAAAATTGATGCTGAACCGGCCCAGAAAAACCGCGACCAGGCCGCGGGTGCTGCCCAGAATTGGTGCTCTGCTGTAATGGCCACGGGTGCGGCCGCGGGTGCGGTTTTATGTCTTTCCTTGTTCCTCTGGCCGCGGGTGCCGTTTTCTCTCTTGTATGCCCTTTGCCTCTTCCCTGTGCATTCCAACTTGGCTTCTCTAGCTCGTTCTTGCCTCCATATGACTCTCATGAATGACCTCTTCCCTTCTTCGAATCCAAAATATGCAATTACGCACTAAACTTTATGTAGATTCTGAACTTAAGCACCAAATGAGCAAACAAGTAAACTTACCCCTTAAAATGCAATATATACATCTAAATGACCTTAAAACTACTCTATAATATCTATCTAAATATGGATTATCAAACTCCCTCACACTTAGCCTTTTGCTTGTCCTTGAGCAAAACAAATCATTTATGAATCATTCATCCCACAAACACAATCCTTCATGCAATAACCTCAGCAAAAGCAACATCTCATCAAAGTGCAAACATAGACAAGGCAAACAAATGTCCTAGCAAGTATTTATGTGATCAAGTAACCCGCATGCTTACACATCCAACCTCTCTGGGAATATATGGTTTTTTGCTCTCACTCTAAGTGTTTAGGTTTATCAATGACCACTCAAATTCTATCCAAAATGCAACTAAGCTACATAAGAATTAAAATTGAATCACAATCTCCACTGTGGATGTCATTACCATCAAAAATCATCATGAGGTCTTTTTATGGGTTGTAATGGGGCCAAGGTAGAAAACATAAGGTATGAAATAATTTAGGCCATGTGGTGCTCATAATCCGGGAACTAAGGAAGCAACCAAATCATCATACCACTCATAAACTCATACCATAAATCTACAATGTAATACAACTTCAATCTCAAGCATATAACTTTACAAACCATACTCAACTCATTCCTTTTTTTTTCTTTTTTTTTGTTTGTTTTCATGCTATATCAAATGATTTTCCTTGACTTTTACCCCTAAGTGAATTTTATCCTGCTTAGGTCCCAAGTAATGAATGTACTAGCAATAATCAAACATCTCATAAGAGTACATCAACCATAAAATCCACCACTAAAAACCATCATCCACAATATAAATATTCACCAACCATTCATAATTCCCGGATGGGGTCAGACTATAATTGGCTATGGAAAAATCTTGTGGAGCTACAAAAGACTAGGCAATTAGGCTCAAATTGGCTTAAATCAGAGGATCATATGTAAGGTGGAATAGAGTCAAATAGGGCTAATAAAGGTGCCTCAATCATGTGAAATTCACCAATAACAAACATATAAGTACAACCTTGACATAGATAACAAAATCAATTCCAAGAGGTAGAAGCATTGGAGAGTATTCACACTCATGAAATAAGAGCGAAAGGACTCAATGAAGTGTAGTTCCAATAAGGCCAAAAATAAATCTCACATGGTTAAATTTTTGTTGGATTTTAGTCATGCTAGGAACTTAGATCATACAAGCTCAATTATGTTCACCTAGCTATGTTTCACATAAAAACAATAAGTGGGATAAGGCTAAAACAATTCAAACATGTCATGGGACTTATATGATCATAATTTCAATAAACGTTTGAGGACTTACTAGACTTGGTGGTTGCTTAGACAACGACATATTCTACGCAAATGCATGCTTTTTTTTCTTTTTCAATTTTTCCAATTTCTTTTCTTGTTTTTTTTCCTTAAAATAAAACTAAGATGCAAAGCATTAAGATGCAACACATGAATATTATGTAGAATAATTTAAACATGCTCGATATGTAATGCAACCTACTATGTACACTAATCCCCTCCCCCACACTTGAAGTTTTCATTGTCTCAATGAAATAAAAACAACAAAAATTAGAACGAAAAAGGGAGGAGAAAAGTAAAACTTACAAGCTCACTAGTATGGCGCGGGTGGAGGTGGAGGCTGGTACGGCGGGAACTCGGGATAGGCAAAGTGAAAGAACTCCTCATGGCGCTGATGCAAGCGCTCAATAGCCTCCATCTGAAACCGATGGGTCTCAGTCTGGAAACGGTGAGCCTCCTCCTGGCGACACCGAGACTCAGCTTGATGCTGAGCATGCGACTCTCGAATCGTAGTAAAGTCCACGGATATGCCCTGGACATCCTGACGAATGTAGGATAAATCCTGATGTAGGTTCTGCTGGTTCTCCCATAAGCCGTGCTGCTCAACTGTCAAGGACTCAATCTTACGCTGAAGTACCCATAAAGAGGGCTCATCCCCTCTAGAAGTGCCAGAAGAGCCAGAACCTCCATGAGATGGCCCAGGCTGAAAATCATTTCCTTGGACTAGATTGGTCTCAAAACACAAAACAAAACCCGTTTTCCGATGCTTCCGCTCCCGATCTACACAACCATGCACCCCGTTCGTCGTTCCGACCAATAAGCAAAAACTTTTCATTTCTCCCCCCAACACTACAAACCACCATCATCCTCCACCACTATCCATCACAAATCACCCAAAATCCACCCACATTGCGGCGTTCAGAGTGTTTATACACATACAAGGGGCAAAGGCCGCTCTTTTCGGCTAAGATTCTCGAGTTTCGACGCTTCGGCACCGCCGTCGGAGCAACCAAAGCCACCTCGGGGGAAGATCCGGCCAACGCAGCACAGCCGCGCATGCTGCCTACCCGCGGCCTTACACGCTGCCAAAACAGAAACTCTTGATATTCGAGTAGCACCCGCGGTTCTCACATCAGCACCCGCGGCCACTTCATTTGACATCCTTTCCATCGTTTTCGACACCTGGATCCTTGTAAGTGCCCTTTCTCGGCGTTTTCCAGTCCATTATTGATAGAATAAGATGGTGAGACCCCATGGTTTGTCTAGTGAACAAAGGAAGAAATGGGATGAACTTCAGGGTCAGGAGATATTGTCGACAAAATTCTTTCATGTGCCCACTTTGAGAATACTTAGGATGGAACAAACGATGCGTCAATTGTTAGAAAAAGAGGGTTTGAAAGAATTTGTTACAAAGAATGCCCCGACTTCTCCAAGCTTGGTTTGTGAATTCTTGAGTACGTTGAGGGGAAGCCGGAATGGTGACATTGATTTTAGGCTAAGGGGAAGAGCTTACCATTCGGATAGGAGACGTTTTGCTAGGGCTTTTGGAGTATCCGCACAACCCACCAACTTCTGGCACAAAATTCCCAGGACTACGACCACCGGCTTCTGGCAGAGAGCGACTGGGCGTATCATGAGGCCCAAGGTGGGAGAATATAACTATAGCATCATCCACCCACCCCTACGTCTTTGTCACAAGGTGCTGAATAACACTTTCCATGGGCAAGCAGAGATTAACAAGGTGTCCTTGAGTGCTTTGACTTTTCTATGATGCTTGACTCCGGAAGGCGAGCACATTCCGGATTGGGTAGATTTATTATTAGAGCACTGCAAAGCGGTGATGAAGAAGACATCGCCTATCGGTTTTTGGGGTCTTATCACTTTCATAGCTTGGGAGCATGGAGTTGACACTTCAGACCTTCAGGATTCGGTGAGTGATCTTTATCTCTTAGACTTGACGACTTTAAGGAGGGCAAATCATTTGGTGGAAGAGGGACCCTCCTTTATCTGGTAGGCAAGGAAGAACAACGTCCATCGAATTAGGCTACCTAGGCCTTTTCCCTTTGGACCGACGGCTGAGGATTTCTACATTCCTCACGATGACCCTCAAGCGCTCCTTGCTTTGGGATTTGTACCGACTCATGATGAGGAAGAGGAGAATGAGGCAGGGGGGAATGAGGAGGAGGAAGAGGATGTTCAGCCTAGCGAGGTCCAAAGGGAAAAGACCTAGATAGCCTAATTCGATTGACGTTGTTCTTCCCTGCCTCCCAGATGAAGGAGGGTCCCTCTCCCACCAAATGATTTGCCCTCCTTAAAGCCGTCAAGTCTAAGAGATAAAGATCACTCACCGAATCCTGAAGGTCCGAAGTGTCAACTCCATGCTCCCAAGCTATGAAAGTGATAAGACCCCCAAAACCGATAGGCGATGTCTTCTTCATCACCGCCTTGCAGTGCTCTAAAAACAAATCTACCCAATCCGGAATGTGCTCACCTTCTGGAGTCAAGCACCATAGAAAAGCCAAAGCACTCAAGGACACCTTGTTGATCTCTGCTTGCCCATGGAAGGTGTTATTCAGCACCTTGTGACAAAGACGTAGGGGTGGGTGGAGGATGCTATAATTATATTATCTAACCTTGGGCCGCATGATATGCCAGTCGCTCTCTGCCAGAAGGTGGTGGTCGTAGTCCTGGGAACTATGTGCCAGTCGTTGGTGGGTTGTGCGGATACTCCAAAAGCCCTAGAAAAACGTCTCCTATCTGAATGGTAAGCTCTTACCCTTAGCCTAAATTAATGCCACCATTCCGACTTGCCCTCAACGTACTCAAGAATTCACAAACCAAGCTTTGGATAAGTCAGGACATTCTTTGTAACAAATTCTTTCAAACCCCCTATTTCTAACAATTGACGCATCGTTTGTTCCATCCTAAGTATTCTCAAAGTGGGCACATGGAATAATTTTGTCGACAATATCTCCCGACCCTCGAGGTCATCCCATTTCTTCCTTTGTTCACTAGACAAACCATGGGATCTCGCCATCCTATTCTATCAATAATGGATTGGAAAACGCGGAGAAAGGGCACTTACAAGGATCCAGGCATCGAAAATGATGGAAAAGGATGTCAAATAATGAAGTGGCCGCGGGTGCTGATCGAATATCAGGAGCTGCTGTTTTGGCAGCCGGTGAGCCCGGGTGTGCTGGGTTGGTCGGATCTTCCCTCGGGTGGCTCCGATTTGGCTCCGGTTGCTTCGACGGGGGTGCCGAAGCGTCGAAACTCGAGAATCTTTGCCGAAAAGAGCGACCTTTGCCCCTTGTATGTGTATAAACACTCCGAACGCCGCAATGTTGGTGAATTTTGGGTGATTTGTGATGGATAGTGGTGGTGGATGATGGTGGTTTGTAGTGTTGGGGTGGAATGAAAGGTTGTTGTTTTTTGGTCGGAACGACGAACGAAGTGCGTGGTTGTGTAGATCGGGAGAGGAAGCGTTGGAAAATGGGGTTTGTTTTGTGATTTGGGGATGGAATGAAGGAGGTTGTGGGATATGCGTTTGGAAGCCTGGAGCTTGAAACCACTCTTCAATAGGGGATGCTAGAAGATAGAAATAAAGGAAAGAGGACAAGATGGAAGAAAATAAAAGATATGGGAAAGGCTCCTCCTAGGTCACGTGAGGGTAGTCCAACTTGGGAGCACATGTGGGCCCCCAAAATCAGCCTTTTTTCTTTAATAAGAAAAAAGAAGAAATAAATAAATAAACCGAAAGAAGGGAAAGGAACCTCATGTGAATGGAAAGTCTGGCCATGGGAAGACACTTTTTTTTCTTTTTTATTTTTTTACATTTTTTTTTCGAAAATTTCGCCTAGTAGTCCCGAGGACCTTAGGTATATGCTTTTTCACCGGGTGTACAAGAGTTTCACCTATTTTGTCTGGTACCCCTGAGTTTTATAGTAATTTCGCATGGTACCCTTATTCAGTTAAAGTTAACAAAAGCTAAGCAACTCCGTCAGTTTTGAATTAAAAAAAAGTGAAAAGTTAAAAGAGAGAAAGAAAGAAAAGGAAGAACGAAGTCGCCTCCTATGCTTCTGCCCGGTGGAAACCTAACAATTTCAGTGGGAGAATCTGATGCCCGGTGGAAGAGAAGCTTCTACCGACGCCTCAGCCACCCCAGCCCCACTGCATCTCCACTAGCTAGTTGCGATCGCCATCCCGATAATCACTTCATCGGATTTTGCCTTTCCTACCTCTTCTAGCCCCTCTCCGTTCATATCAAAACTCATCTTCCTCCGCCGCTGCTCCCACTGTCGGCGACAAATTCGTCTCCTATGCTTTAAAATCCATGTTCCGAGGCTCCGCACTCGGCCAAGGTCATTTCTGCTGGAGCTCTGGCATATTAATTCCTCCTCCGGCCAGCAGGAAGAAAGAAGTCGCACTTGCCGCTCCTCAACTAGGGCGAATTCTACAATTGAGGTTGTTGCTTCCTTTTCTGGAATTGGAGCTGATTAGGTAGAAGTGCAACTATTAGCTGACAAATTGACAACAACCTTAACAATGGTCATGATATAAAAACATGGTCAAATAACCAAGATGCGCAACTACTTTAAACTTACCACCTACCGAAGAACATCAAACATACATTTCAGAACAGAAAAAACTTGTTGTCTCATTCTTGAATTGGTAAATAAAGAGCGGCCATATCCGGGGTTCGAACCGGGGACCTATGGGTACTACCCACAAGTCCTTTCCGGTGAGCCATTCCGGAATGGTTTTGTTGTCTCATTCAATGAGATTCTAATTACAACAACCATTTCAGAACAGAAACCATTTCACCAACTCAAAAACCAATACTACGTACTAGCTTATCAAGTACTCAATCTCAATAAGTCCCTTATTTGCTTCTTTTGGTTTTATTTGATTCACTCTAATTCCAAATGTTAACTGCCCATGTTTCTACCATTTTGGTTTCGGTTGGAAGTACTTCATATGAGCAATGCCATAAAATTTTGATTCTCTCGACTTTATTCAGCTAAATTGACAAGAGTACAATTTACTTCACATGCAATTGCGAGGAATCGTGCCAGCAGAATAGGTATCAAACAACTCAATAATCAAAATAAACAACTCCATATCACTAATTCGAAATCTAAACCCCCAATTCGAAATACATTCCCTAAACCCCCAATTCGAAATCTAATCCCTAAGGCCTAAACCCAATTCAAAATACAATTCCAAGAGTCTCCATCAACAATCCAAACCCAATTCGAACTAATCACAAATCAAAACCCAATTCGAAACAACCCTAAATTGTAAACACAAATTAAAACCCTAAATCGACGTACCAGGCTGGCACCTCCACCACCACCTCCGACGAGTCGAGCAGCGCCTCCATCACCCCTAGTGATGCCTCCGACGATTGCCTTGGTTGTCGTCGATTCAAGGACGGGCCCTCTTTCTCCTTCTCCTCCAAGTCGGGCGTCGAACCTGCTTCTCCAATTCCTTCGTTTTTTTTCCGTTTCTCTGTTACGTACGACTTCGCACTCCTTCTCCACCTCCCCTTCCGGTGGCCGCGGGCTCTCATTGCCGGCGATTCGCGCTTCTCCGGTCGAACTCTCCACTCCTTTCGTTTCTTCTATGCTTTGTTTTTGGAATTGAACGTCTGAGAGAATATAAACAAACGGAGTACCTTTGAGCTGTTAGTTTTAACTGACCGGGGGCACGAGGCGAAATACCTACAAAACTCAGGGGTACCGGGTGAATTTAGTGAATCTTTTGTACACCCCACGAAATAAGCAATACCTCAGGGGTACCAGGCGAAATTTCCGTTTTTTTAAATTCAAAACTAACGGAGTTGCTTTACAAGGGTACCATGCGAAATTGCTATAAAACTCAGGGGTATCGGGTGAAATAGGTGAAACTCTTGTACACCCGGTGAAAAACCTTTTTTTTTTTTTGGATCCCATAGGCCGCGAGTGTGGTTTTCGGTCGCATGCGTGGTTTTCCCTCCAAAACGTTGCTTTCTCCTTCCAGGTTTGTTCTTGATTGGTCTAAAACCAACACTCCGCAAGCGTACGGTGTCAATTGTAGTAATCGAGTGTCGAATCTCAGCGACTGTGTGAATACCAATTGCAGAACCTCAACTAGTTTACTAAGCCAAATAGAAGAAGTGATTTTTGAATGAATAAGAGAAAATAAGAAGAGAAAAAAATGACAAATAGCGAATGTTTTTGAATATATGAAGCGAAATATTTCAGAGTCAGGGTTCACCACAATAATGCATCTTCGATAGACTGTATAATTTTCATGCCTGAACAAATTGAAAAGAGATATTTGAAGGTAAACTATCTAAAGTCGTTATTGCTCAGCCTACGCATGTTACAATAACTATTTCCGATTCAACCAACTACCACTCAGCTTGCGCATGTTGCAGATTAATCAATCAAATTGGAAGCTTTGAGCACTTTAGACCCTAGCGAGCAATCCGATTAACAATTGCAGACGCGATCTGCATAATCAATTCAAACCTAGGTTGTCTACGATAGTTTATTATCGTCAAGAGAATTAAATAGATTACTCATAAAAAATTCTCAAGTTCAATCCATGTTTTCCAATAAACCATTCTTTATCTATATATCCAATCTCAATTCGCAGTCGGCGCATGTTGAACATAAAAAAGATTCCAATCAATCATAGAATTAACCGGATTAAGCACTCATGGATCAAATCAAATAAACAATAGGATTCATTCAGGCAATCATACGCACATGTCTATCTCAACATCGTTGGGATCACCCCAACCCCATAACAAGAAAACTAGCCAGACATGGATTCAGACACAATCAAAGAACTCATGATGAAAGAATATAAGACTAGATTAACAAAACGTATTCTTGAATCCAGCAAAACAAACCTTCAAGAGGAAATCTCTGAAAGAGCCTAAAACTCTCGATGTCTGCAACTATCGTTTCTGACGTGAGAATTGGACGTCTTTTCTCCAATCCTAATTCTCTATCTATATTCCTCAAAAGAAAATATGAAAATAATCCTAAAATAATAATAAAATATAATGAAAAGTCGTTCAGAAAAATATAAAACCGAATAAAAAATCCCGACGAACTAACGCCGAGGACAAGTATCGACTCGATACTTCAGAGTATCGAGTCTATATGTAGCTATTGTAAAGCAATCTGGCTCGGAATGTCAGGGTATCGAGTCGATACTCATGGGTATCGACCCGATATTTCGTGTTTTCTGCTCTGCTCGTTCTATCGACTCGGAATGTTCAACTTCTCCATATTTTCGGCCGAATTTTCAAAAGTGCTCAACATAAAAGTTTTAGGTTTTTGAATGAGCTTTCCAACAAGCTATAGAACGTCTCGATCCAAATTTTGTGGAGCTCAAACGATTCATTTTACTGAGATGTTGCCAAAAAGGATTTGTCCGGAAAATGTCGATTCAGCAATAGGCTCTTCTTAGCTTGATTTTTAGCAGTTGAGACCGCTATGCAAGGCTCTTTCGGCGTCCATGAACATGTCAAACTTGCCTTCAATTAATCTTATTCCATCATGATTCCAAATTGACATCGAACAAGCTCCAAATCACCTGAAACAAATAAAAATCGAGTGTAGAATAACACATAAAGGCATAAAAGATCATGTTTTGTGAAATAAACTCAAAACTCGAAGCTTTGTGAAATAAATCAATGAAATAAAAGACTTCCAAGATCAGGGTTTCAACACCACAATGATAACCATGTAGAATAACACATAAAGGCATAAAAGATCATGCTTTTCATCAAATAACTTTCGTTATCAACAAATAGGAAAATAGAGGCTTTCGCATAAACCCTAATTGTTTCTAACCCTTTTTCACATAATTAATCCAAGTTGCATTAAGATCACTTTTTCTTCAATAATACAAACAAGGATCACCTTCAACTTTCACAAAAGAATCATGCTTGTAGGGATAGAAGACGAATTGCATCAAAAAGATTGTACCTTTACCGCATCACCTCACATGGCTACCGTCGGGCTCACCCCGACCCTAGAAGTTGGGTGACTACTCGCTCTTCATCATCAATAGACTCATCAATAACAAAAGGAAATAACTTTGCATTAAATAAACTAAAGAAAGCTTACAACCGAACAAGCCAAATCCGCTCTCGCCTCTCCACCTTGCTCTCACCACACGCTCTCTCTCTTTCTCTCTCTATGCAACTAATTGTATCTAGAATTGAAATGAATAGAAATCAGCCCCTAAGACTCTATTTATAGGCTTTATTCCCTAGATAATTAGGAAAGAAACTCTATCTATATCTATATCTATTTATCTAAATACTTAAGATAAAAACATGGAAATAAAGGAAATAAATCTACAAGGACTATATCTAAAATAGGTAAATCCTCTTCCAACTTGATAGATCTTGATAGAATTTGCTCTTGCGGATATCACCATTGGATTCGGGATAGAAACTTAACAAGACTCGGACTAGCTCGATTTCGGCTTCTGGTGTCAACTCGATATCGACCAAAGTTTTCTCTGTCTTCAGCTTCTTGACTCGATCTCGGCTCCAGGATGCATGTCGACTTGATGTTTACTCGATATCGAGTAAGCTAACTCGATATCGGCCAATGTCTTCTTCTTTAGATTTACTTGGGCTGATTTCTGGGTCTTCACTCGATATCGAGTACAGTAACTCAATATCGACCAACTTTCTCAGCTCTGCTCGATTCTTGTCAACTTTGGTGGAAACCGACTAATGTACTCAATATCGACTAAGGGTGTTCGATATCGAGCAAGTGGTGTCGAGTCGATTTTTCCTGTTTCCAGCTTGATTTGTCCTGGTTCTACTACTCCTTGACCTCGGACTTTCTGTAGTTGACTTCGAGCTTTTCCTCTTTTCTCGGAACTGCTGTAAATTGCTTCGATTTCTGCGAAATTAAACAGAAGTTGGTGTAGATTCCATAATTTGGCAAATAAGCATAAATTACACAGATTCTGTACTATTCTAGCCCAAATGCATGAAATGTATGCAGAAAACGATATAAAAGATAGTATAAAACATGGCGAATTAGGCTCACAACAGGTGACATACCAATTGGGGTCTTGTATGTCGTACGATAGGCCCACAATGCATCATCCAATCTCAACTCTAATCCTTACAATTAGGGGCAACCGTCTTCTCCAAGATTGTTTTGATTTCGCAATTTGAGACCTCAGCTTGCCCATTGGTTTGGGGGTGATAGGTGGTGGACACTAGGGCTGATCAACCGGTCTGGACTAGAATTTTCGGAAACTTGGACCGCGGATTGGACCGGGACCGATAAATATGGTCCCGGGTTTTCCGGTCCGTGGACCGGAAATACCGGTTTGATGCCTCAACCCTGTTTTTTTTGTGACGCTTTGCAGCAGCCCCAAATTTGTATTTGTACATTTATAGCAACTGTATGTTTTTCCTTCATTTGGACAACTTTACAACAACCGTATTTTACAACAATACACAATTACAGTAGCCCCAAATCTGTATGTATATAGCAACATGTTATCCCTATTAAAGTTTATGTAATTTGTATATTAAAGTTTCTGTAATCTGTATGTACACAGCAATCAATTGCATTTAACAGCTGCTGAAAATATTTTCTTGCCTTTTCTTCCTTCAATCTTCCTTTACTTCCCTTCCCAACAACGTAAAAAAAATATCCATTTATGAAAGAAGAATGAGAAGAGAAAATAAGAAAAAAAATTGGATTTATCACTAGCTTACATTTTATCAAAGAGTTCACCACATGTGACAACCTCTAGAACATATATCTTTATCTTGCTTGCCATAACCTACACAACAATTAACCCCAAGTGAAAAGAACAGTGACCGTCTTAAGACAAAATACAATTTTAATGATAGAACTTAAAAATGTTGCAACAGTTACTATCTGAAAACCACAGACAACACCACATTGAAGATATAAAATATTAGCAAGGAAAAAATTAATAATTAGATGATTAAACACAAGAAATGGTCCATAAAAGCCCGCCTAAAAAACAGGCATGCTAAAATCGGGATGAGATTTTACAAATTGAAATTTCTTAAAAATTAGATGATTAAACACAATCATTCTCAAAACTCGGGATGAGATTTTACAAACCAATTTCTAAATTACAATCATTCTAAAAATGTGGTGTTTAATCATTCTAAAAATTAGTTAAAATATTGGCTCTTAATCCATCAAATTAAAACCTACACCGTACAATACAATCAAATATTAACATTCAACAATATTGATTAATTCCTGGGGAATATCATCATTATACATATGAGATTTTACAAATTGAAATTTCTTAAAATCGGGATGAGATTTTATAAGAAATGGTCCATATTAACAAGGAAACAATTAATAATTAGATGATTAAACACAAAACATTTTATAAATTGAAATTTCTTAACCCTAGATTTAAAATCGGGATGAGATTCTTCAATCTTAGTCTAGAATATTTATGATTTCTCCAAATCTATACTAAAATCAACATTAGTTTGTCAAAATTTCAATAAAAAAAAACCTAGATCTAAAAGTGAAACGGAGAGATAAGGACGTCACTTACTGGCGCTGAACGGAGAGACTGGGAGAGGGATGGTGGCCTACTGGCGTCGGCGGTGGCTGGTGTGGCTTCTGGCGAGGGCTAGTGTGCCGAACAGAGTAATAGACAGAGAGATTGAGTAGCGAGAGGGCACTTGAGAGAGAGGCGGCAAAGTGAAGGGGAAAGGGTTGATGAAATTGAAATGAAACGCGCACACAAAAGGCACGCCTCAGTCCTCACCTCTTCTTCTTTTCCTTTTTTTTTAAATATAGGGAACCCGGTCCAACTCCGGCCTGGTCCCGAGTTTGGACCGGAAACCAGAAATCAGAATTCCTTGGACCGTGGACCAGACCGTAATATCCCGGTCCGATCCAAAGACCGTAATTTATGGTCTGGCCCCGATCCGATCCAAATTTTGCCCAGCCCTATTGGACATCTTTTGCGTCACATGGTATTTCTTGAGTAGAGCACTCACCGTTTGATTGCAAAAGTGTGCCCCCTGTCGCTTATCAATGCTCGTGGCAAACCAAATCTAGAAAAGATATCTTTCAAGAACCCTGCAACAACTCGTGAATCATCAGTTTTGGTGGCTTTTTTCTCCACCCACTTGGAGACATAATTCACCATAAGTAATATATAAAGGTTCCCAAAGGAGCTATGGAAAGGCCCCATGAAATCAATTCCCCAAAAACCAAATATTTCACAAAACATCAAGCGCATTTGGGGCATTTCATTTCTACTTGACAAGTTCCCTACTCGTTGGCATCGATCACACGATTTACAATAAGCATGAGCATCACGAAAAATATGAGGCCAAAAGAATCCTGAATCGAGCACTCTCCTAGCGGTTTTTCGTGGTCCAAAATGACCACCACAAGCATTTGAATGAAAAATTTCAAGGACATAAAGTACCTCGTCGACGGGAAGACATTGACGAATTACCTGATCCGCACAATGCTTCCATAGGAAAGGGCCATCCCACAGATAGTACCGAGCATCATCACGGATCTTGTCCTTCTTGCCCTTTGGAATGTTTGGCGGGAACACTCCCGTTATAATAAAATTCACGATATCCGCATACCATGGTTTAGGAGTGTGTGCCGCCATCAACAACATCATCGGAGAGTCGAAAGAGTCGGCTGCAGGGCTGGCCGTGGGTGCTGCCATTCCAGAACTCTCCCTAAAATTGGCCGCAGGTGCGGTTTTCTGAAGAGTCCGAGATTAGCATTAGGCTTTCGTCAGGAAATTGGCCAAGAATGAGGGGGTGTTCTCCCACTCCATTCACATGTAGTAGTCGGCTTAGATGGCCAGCTACAAGATTCTCGGCGCCCTTTTTATCTTTTATCTTCACATCGAACTCACTCAAGAGTAATATCCACCGGATCAACCTTGGCTTGGCTTCTTTCTTCGTCAAAAGATAACGAAGTGCTACATGGTCAGTGTAAATAATTACCTTAGCGTCAAGTAAGTAGGGTCTGAACTTCTCCAAGGCAAACACCACGACTAGGAGCTCTTTCTCCGTGGTTGTGTAGTTCCGTTGAGCTCCGTTTAGCATCATGGATGCATAGTAAATCACATGCGAAGCTCGTTCAATCTTCTGCCCAACCACAGCTCCCACCGCATAGTCACTTGCATCGCACATCAACTCAAACCACTTGGACCAATTCGGAGCTTGGATGATAGGTGCACTTGTAAGCCTTGATGAACCTGCGATAGAAGCCTGCATGACCAAGGAAAGAGCGAATTTCTCGCACATTAGTAGGATAAGGCAAGGATTGAATGATATCAATCTTTGCCTTATTAACTTCAATTCCCTTTCGGGATACAATGTGGCCTAGAACGATTCCCTGCACAACCATAAAGTGACATTTTTCAGAATTTAGGACTAGAAAATGTTAGATAGTGTAAGCAAGAATCAAAACCATTTCCATGGACTATGAAACCATCCATGAAATCCTCTATAAAGTGCTCAATATACTAAGAAAATATGCGTACCATGCATCTTTGGAAAGTACCGGGTGTGTTACAAAATCCAAATGGCATTCTGCGATATGCAAATGTGCCAAAAGGACATGTAAATGTCGTTTTGTCTTGGTCCTCTAGTGCAATGGCAATCTGGAAATACCCTGAATAACCATCTAAGAAACAATAAAAGGAGCGCCTAGCAAGGCGTTCAAGCATTTGATCAATGAAAGGAAGGGGGAAGTGGTCCTTACGAGTCACCGCATTCAACTTGCGGTAATCAATCACTACAAAAAACGCAGGAAATAACCACGAATTTTTAGCCACGTCATAAAGTCGTTGCCACATCCGTAGCTGATAGCCACGGAGATAGCTTCGACCTCACAAGCCGTAGCTATATTATCGTCGAATGAAAATATTCGTGGCAACGGCCGTGGCTAGTGATGAAGACATAATTTCTTGTCCAGAATTTGGTGGATTTTAGCCACGAAAAAAATGTCGTGGCTGGTGTCATGGCTATTAGCCACGACTTTGGCCACTGTCGATCACATGTTCCGTGGCCGATTTCGACGCCATTTTGGCAATGTAGCCACGACTTTAGACACGAATAATATCCGTTGTTGTACTCATGGCTAAGAATGTAAGGCAATTAGCTATATATGACAAGAGTTGGAGGTGAACAACCACGAATTTAGCCACGGTTGGATTATCCGTGGAGAAATTCGACACTAACATGGAGGCGCCCATTGTCCCTTTGGTGTAAGTGTGTAACCGAATTGAGGAAGTTCACAAATTAAAGAAAATTAATTTGAAAGAAAATATCAGTTTTTAAGCCCAAAATTTCAACAAAAAAAGGTAGGGCCTAATGATGGTCAAGTCCAAAGGCGGTCAACCCATTAGTTGTAGTCAAAGCCCAATGAATATGTAAGCCTAATTAATAGCTCTCGGCATATTAAGGAGCCCACTTAATAGCCACGGATATGTCCGTGGCTAATGCCGTGACTATTTACTGTTAACCTCAAATGACACACTTTAATTTATAATGAACTTTAATTTATTATGGGCCCAAATACGGCTATAATTTCCGCCAAAAGGCCCATTAATGGTATATGTATTTATATCTAAATAAATACTAGAACATAATCAAAACTAATAATTGTTAAATAAAATGTGTTTTGAGGGGGAAAATCATATAAGTAACTAATAATTGTTAAATAAAACCTTATATTAACTAATAAATTCATATGAGAATATTATGAGAGTTTGTCTTGATAAAAAAATCATATAAGTAGCTAATAATTGTAGAATAGAACTTTATATTATGCAATAAATTCTTATTCGAATAATCTAAGTGAGTGTTTTGAGGAAACATTATATATGTACCCAATAATTGTGGAACAAAACCTTATATTATCTAATAAAATGTTATAAGAATACTATAAGTGTGTATGTTGATGGAAAATCATATAAGTAACTAATAATTGTTGAATAAATCCATATATTAACTAATAAGTTGTTATAAGAATACTATAAGCGTGTGTGTTTTGAGGGTAAATCATATAAGTAGCTATAAATTGTGGAATAAAACCTTATATTATCTAATAAAATGTTATAAGAATTCTATACGTGTGTGTTTTGAGGGAAAATCACATAAGTAGCTAATGATTGTGGAATAAAACCTCATATTATTTAATAAAATATTATAAGAATACTATAAGTGTGTGTTTTGAGGGAAAATAATGTAAGTAGATAATGATTGTGGAATAAAACCTTATATTATCTAACAAATTGTTATAAGAATACTATAAGTGTGTGTTTCGAAGGAAAATCATATAAGTAGCTAATGATTGTGGAATAAAACCTCATATTATCTAATAAAATGTTATAAGAATGCTATAAATTTGTGTTTTGAGGGAAAATAATACAAGTAGATAATGATTTTGGAATAAAACCTTATATTATCTAATAAAATGTTATAAGAATACTATAAGTGTGTGTTTTGAGGGAAAATAATGTAAGTAGATAATGATTGTGGAATAAAACCTTAAATTATCTACCAAATTGTTATAAGA
The DNA here is from genome assembly GCA_037127255.1 of Persicaria tinctoria. NCBI lineage: Eukaryota > Viridiplantae > Streptophyta > Magnoliopsida > Caryophyllales > Polygonaceae > Persicaria > Persicaria tinctoria. Next base: position 40,384,476 of record JBANSL010000006.1, read on the forward strand.
ATACTATAAGTGTGTATTTCGAGGGAAAATCATATAAGTAGCTAATGATTGTGGAATAAAACCTCATATTATCTAATAAAATGTTATAAGAGAACTATAAGTTTGTGTTTTGAGGGAAAATAATACAAGTAGATAATGATTGTGGAATAAAACCTTATATTATGTAATAAACTGTTATAAGTAACTAACAAATGTTTAATAAAACCTTATATTAACTAATAAATTGTTGTTAGAATACAATAAAAGTATGTTTTGAGGAAAACTCATATAAGTAACTAACAAATGTTTAATAAAACCTTATATTAACTAATAAATTCTTATTAGAATACTATAAGAGTATGTTTTTAGGAAAACTCATATAAGTAACTAACAAATGTTTAATAAAACCTTATTTTAACTACTAAATTCTTATTAGAATACTATAAGAGTATGTTTTGAAGAAAATTTATATAAGTAACTAACAAATGTTTAATAAAACCTCATTTTAACTAATAAATTCTTATTAGAATACTATAAGAGTTTGTTTTTAGGAAAACTCATATAAGTAACTAAAAAATGTTTAATAAACCCTTATTTTAACTACTAAATTCTTATTAGAATACTATAAGAGTATGTTTTGAAGAAAACTCATATAAGTAACGAATAAATGTTTATTAAACCTTATATTGACTACTAAATTCTTATTAGAATACTATAAGAGTATGTTTTGAAGAAAACTCATATAAGTAACTAACAAATGTTTAATAAAACCTTATATTAACTAATAAATTCTTATTAGAATACTATAAGAGTATGTGTTTAGGAAAACTCATAGAAGTAACTAACAAATGTTTAATAAAACCTTATTTTAACTACTAATTTCTTATTAGAATACTATAAGAGTATGTTTTGAAGAAAATTTATATAAGTAACTAACGAATGTTTAATAAAACCTTATTTTAACTACTAACTTCTTATTAGAATACTATAAGAGTATGTTTTGAGGAAATTTTATATAAGTAACTAACAAATGTTTAATAAAACCTTATTTTAACTACTAAATTGTTGTTAGAATAGTATAAGAGTATGTTTTGAGGAAAACTCATATAAGTAACTAACAAATGTTTAATAAAACCTTATTTTAACTACTAAATTCCTATTAGAATACTATAAGAGTATGTTTTGAAGAAAATTTATATAAGTAACTAACAAATGTTTAATAAAACCTCATTTTAACTAATAAATTCTTATTAGAATACTATAAGAGTATTTTTTGAGGAAAACTCATATAAGTAGCTAACAAATGTTTAATAAAACCTTATATTAACTAATAAATTCTTATTAGAATACTATAAACGTATGTTTTTAGGAAAACTCATATAAGTAACTAACAAATGTTTAATAAAGCCTTATTTTAACTACTAAATTCTTATTAGAATACTATAAGAGTATGTTTTGATGAAAATTTATATAAGTAACTAACAAATGTTTAATAAAACCTTATTTTAACTACTAAATTCTTATTAGAATAATATAAGAGTATGTTTTGAGGAAAACTCATATAAGTAACTAACAAATGTTTAATAAAACCTTCTATTAACTAATAAATTGTTGTTAGACTACAATAAGAGTATGTTTTGAGGAAAACTCATATAAGTAACTAACAAATGTTTAATAAAACCTTATATTAACTACTAATGTCTTATTAGAATACAATATGAGTATATTTTGAGGAAAACTCAAATATATGACTAATAAATTTTGAATCAAATCTTACATTAACGAATAAATTCTTATTTTTGAATATTATGTAATTACAAACTTTTTTATATGTTCAACCCCCAAAAAACTTTTTTATATGGTGTTTTTATACCAAACCTATAAATATTAAAATTAAAATTGATATTTGAAAAATTTGCATAAGATACGGGTACTGAACTAGTTTAATAATGTTTGGTAAAATCTTATAAATACATATAGATATCTAATTAATTTCGATAAAAAATTATTCAAAATATATATTTAATAATAAATAGTTGTATTGATAGTTTTATCTTCTAAATGTATATTGTGAAGAAAAAAAATAATTCAGTAACACTGTCAGTATTTTTCCAGCGCTATACGTTTTGAGCGGTAAATTTCCCCCCAAATTTTGGGCCAAATTTTGAAGGGGACTTTTAACCCTAAAAATCCCTGCTTCACCATTTCATTTCACACATGGCCGCTTCCTCTCTCCCACTTCGCTGATTCGTTTTTTCTCAGATGTGAGATTCCATGGCCGCTTCCTCTTCCTTGTGCTCGTCCTTCCCGCTTCCATGGCAGCCACCATTCCTCTGCTGCTCCCCTTGCTCACCCTAAGTCCTCCCTCTCGCCCTTCCTCGATCTCATTCGCATTCTAGAGCTCCCACCGCTCCCTAATTCAGACCCCTCGTCGCTCACTCAATTGTCGTTCTGCTTTCTGGCATCGACGGTTAGATTGGAGAAAGCGACATCAGGGAGAACGAGGCGGGAGGGATTGAAGTTTTCTGCTTCTTCCTTCCTTCGAATCTCCATGTATCGATGAATTTGTTCAGCAATCTCGGTCTCTCTGGCTTGTCTTTCTCTTGTCGGCAACTATGCAGCTGTTATTTGTTTTAAGTCGGGAGGGATTGAAGTCTTTCTCTTGTCGATGAATTTGTTCTTGTCGGTAATCTCTCTCTCCTTGTCTAAACTATGCAGCTGTTCTTTGTTTATGGTGGCCGGATAAAACCTCTCCACTCTGCCGGCTCCGTCACCGCCGCCGCTGGCCACCGATTACCCAAGTACCCAACCTATTCGTCTCTTCTTCATCCTTCTTTATTCCACTGTTGACACTACTGTCCTCCTTTACTAAACAAAGTTTTTTTTTAAAAATGTTGTGCTCTGTATTCAGAATTTACAAGGTTGTGGAATAGGTGGAAAAGAAGTACCCTGATTAATGGGAACGAAGAACTTGATGTTCAACCTCTTCCAACTACAGATTGGTTCAGGTCGATGTTTTAAGTCAAATATCATCCATCTGTATGCATTTTTCTTTAGTTCTTATCTTTTACTTCTTTAGTTTGAGAATATGTACTTACATCTGCTACTTGTTGTGGCACTGTTGGTCATTCTTAGAGCATTTGTTATATACTGGCTTTTGCACCGTTCCAACTTCTAAAAGTTGTAGAGATGAGGTTGAATTTAAGGTCTGTTTATGTTTGATATGTCTGAACAGTTTATAAGACACTCATAAGCTCTAAAATTTTCTAAATTGTCCTTGTCCAAATGCTGAATTTTTTCTGAGGTCAATCATTTTATTTAATTGACTAAGAACCATATAATACGGAGTATATTATTGTGGGGTTAATATGATTTGCCAGCCCTTTTTTTTATGTATGTGAAGAAGATTTCAGCCCAACAATATAATGCCAAACTGACCTTTTCATGAGAAGAGTCAAGGAAACTTGTCTTATAGTTCTTTCATATATGTAGAATGCTCTTTTAAATTTTACTTTCCTATTGCATTGGTTAATAATTATGTTCTTCCTTTCTTGACCTCTGTCTTGCATAGTATACACCGCCAGAAGTGAAGTGAAGATCCATACTTGACTATTTTAGGATCAATTATTGTTTTTCGTTAATTATGTTTTGCAAGAGAGTATATCTTTTATATTACATGTATATCTTCTCATTTTGCCATTCATTGGTTTATAACCTTGATATTTTCTTCGGTTGATTGTAGTGTCCAGGTAACAATAATTTATTCATGGGCGACTATGTTGATTGAGGATATTCTTCAGATGAAATTGGTATTGTGACCACCTCATGCTTTTTTCCATCTCTATTGGCGGGATAAAGCAGATGGGAAAAGCGTTGGCATACTACAAGAAGCTATCATTGTTTTGGTTGTGTTTTGGATAGTCGAATTTATGCTTGTATTTTGGTTGGTTGAACTCGTGGTTGTGTGTTGGATGTGTTTAGAATGAACAAATTATGTAAATGATATTTTATTTTGATATATTTATGTGCCCAAAGTTATTAAATAATTATATTATATTCGGAATTTTCGCGCGGTGCCCTTGTAGTAACACTTAATTCATGAGGTATACAAAGCTTTGGGATATTTCGCCAAATACCCCTGAGGTTTTGTAAATTTTCGCCATATACCCCTCTGTTAAGTTGGTTGAAAAAAAGGGTTGTAACGTCGTTAATTTGTTAAAGGGGGAATAGGAAAGAAAGACGCTCACCCCGTTGGTACGAAGGCAAGAGCTTCATCAATCCTGGGAGAGAGAGGACTCATGGAGCTTTGAGCCAAAGAAATTGCCTGAGATTGTCAGACGCTTGTATAGAGGAGGCGGCCGACACCAACAGTTGCTCTTGAGGTAAGTGTCTTCTCTCAATTTCAACTTTACGATATACAATTTGAGGATTTAGGTTTTTTATTTGGAATATTTGGGGGATTATCATGTAAGAATCTTCGAAATAGGGTTTGGTTGTTGGTTTTATGGATGAAAAGGTATCTAATTTTGTGATATATATTTGATTTCGACTCCCTTTTTAGTTATGAGATTTAGGGTTTGGGGATTTAAGGTTCTATCCGTTTTGGGGATTTATATGAGTTAAATGTTATTTTTCTGAGATTTATATGAATATATGAGGTAGATTTTTCTGATATTTATACGAGTTTTGGGGATTTAAGGCCCTCTTTAGTTTTGTGGTATTGTCCAGACTTAATCTCATAATTTGAAGCATGTATTACTGTCTGCCTTTTTTGAAAATATATGTGGTAGATTTAGAGGTTGTTTAGCAGCTGTTGGATTGGATGTAAATAATGAGATTTTCCCCCTAGCGTATGTTGTGTACGAGAATGAAAGTAAGAAGACGTAGTCTTCTTTCTTGTTTCACTTGAGGGAACTTTTGAGCAACTCTGAGCGGGATAATTGGTGTATTGTGTAGGATAGACAGAAGGTTTGTATTTCTAGTTCTAAAATTTCACATTTTGTAAAATTCAGCATTTGGAATTCAGGTTCTACAATGCTGTTTTCAAAAATTTGTTTGAGAATTCAGATTCTAAATTTCTGTTTTGAGTCATTTAGGTTCTGTAATTCTAAAATTTCACACTCTGAGTTTCTAAAATTATGTTTTCAGATTCTAAAATTCTGTTTTGAGTCATTCAGGTTATGCAATTCTAAAAATTCATACTTAGATTCTAAAATTCTGTTTTCAGAATTCATGTTCTGCAATTCAGATTTGTAATTTTGTTTCTACATGTCAGGGTATCGAGCCAGCTCTTGGAAAAGTGTGGCCCACTGCATCAAGGCGTTATTGTGATACATACCTTTGTGCCAGCGACAAGAGAGCTCAGGGAGCAAGAAATTCAAGTAGAGCGTCGAAAAAAGGGGAGGAAAACCAACTCAACAATTGCTCACGACGCGTATGTTATGTGCTCAACCCCATGGTTGCCTGAAATTCAGTAGCTTACGCTTGTACTAGTGGTGGAGACAACTTTAGCTTTAAAGAGGTTGTACTCGGATGATTTGTAATCAGATGTGTTTTGTACTTGAATGTGTTTTGTACTCGGATGTTAGGTACAGGACATTGATGTTACGCATATGAACCATGAACAATTGGTTGTGTTTGTACTCGGATGGTATTTATTCGGATATTTAGTATGTTTGGATGTTACATGATTGTCTTTAGAAGCTGTCTAAATTTCAGCCCAAAGTTTATTGTCAGATGTTGATGTTAGTAGTCATTTATAATGACAGTAAATTATCAAAATGCATTTAACACCATTTTATAATGACAATAAAATGAGCTTCATAACCAAAACTTAACCATGACAACAAAATGAGCTCTAAAATGTTTTTATCGCCTTGTTGTTACTGCTGTTTCATGAGTATGACAACAAAAAATCAGATTTTATAACCATGACAGTAAAATGAGCTTCAGAATTTAATGAGCATGACATCAAAAAATTAGAATTTCATGAGCTTAATAATCAGATTCCATGACCATGACAACAAATAAATCAGCAATTTCACCTTGTTGTTATTGCTGTTTTTATGAGCTTGATGGCCAAAATAAGTTGTAAAAACACACCTTCAGGCAATAGCAAAAGTTCAGAACATCATATCAACACATGACAGCAAAAATTCAGCATTTTTGCCTTGTTGTTATTGCTGTTTTTATGAGTTTGATAATCACAATAAGTTGTAAAACACACTCTAAGGCAATAGCAAAAGTTCAAAACTTCATATCAACACATGACAGCAAAAAAATAGAATTTTCACCTTGTTGTTGTTTTTATGAGCATGACAGCAAAAAAATCATAACACTTTATAAAGACAGCAAAACCAAACAACAAAAAACAAGAGCATTCTCGAATGACAACTTTCATTTATTTCAATCTACACATGATGCTTACAACCGAAAGCAATATCGTCAACGATAATTTACACATTACAACTTACTCTAAATCAGTCTCAACTAAAAAAAAATAGAAATTTCAATACAAATGCAAATACCACAACACCAAAGATAATATTCTATATGTGACTACCATTGCTCAATCCACTCTTTTTATCATCTTGAAGCCTTCAGATCTCACTCTTATACGCTCGGATGGCATCCTCTTTCACATCTACTGCAATCTTCAATTAAATTATCTCATCTCTTAACATCGAGATTAATTGCCTTGCCGGAGGACATAACGAAGGGTCGAACCATTCCCACTATCTGTCATAGTAGCAAAGGTGAGATTCAATGAGCAAAAATTCAAGTGAAATTTTGTCACCCAACACCATCTGTCATAGTAGCAAAAAAATCAAGAATGAAACATTACAAAGATCGAAACCCTAATTTCTACGAAACAAAAAATTGAAGTGAAAATTTGTCACTCAACTCCATCTGTCATAGAAGGAAAAAATTCAAGTGAAATTCAAGAATGAAACCCTAATTTCTACCAAACATACCATTGGAATTGGATTACCACTGCTAGATCCTTGTGAATCGGCATAGATGAACAACCATCACTCATATATGCTTTTCTAATATTGCGGGCTCATCGATTTCGTCGAACACCTTAAGCTTCGTACATAGATCGAGCCTGGAAGATGGTATAGCCAGGGAGGTGGTGCACTGGCTTCCTCACCACTCTTCTTGCTCTCTCTGTCGAGTCTCGATTTCTCGATCTCTCGCTCCTTTCTCCAGTTTTCTCTCTTCGCTCTTCGCATATCTTTTGGTAAGTATTTTTCTCTCTTTTTATTTTCTTTTATTTTTTTACTGAAATTGTTAACCAACTTAACGGAGGGGCATATGGCGAAAATTTATGAAACCTCAGGGGTATTTGGCGAAATATCCCAAAGTTTCGTATACCTCACGAATTAAGCGTTACCACCAGGGCGTCACGCGAAAATTCCGTATTATATTTAAAGAATTAAATAAGCTGTGACAACGACATTAGCCACAAACATTAGCCACGGTCATAGCCACGACCTTAGCCACATGCAAGCCACGACATTAGCCACGTGCATAGCCACGATAATCGTTGTGCGTCAATGGAGACTCTCACGTGTGAGGCCACGACATCAGCCATGAGCAGACCGTGGCTAATATTGTGGCTATAGCCACGAATTCCTCGGGTATGACCCAACCACGGACATAGCCATGGAACTGTCAGATCGTGGCTATTAGCCACGGATATTGGGTTTGTGGCTGTTAGCGACGAGGCATATAGCCTCGAATGGCGACGAGCGTCAAATTCATGGCTATGCCCGTGGCTAATCCGTTTAGCCACGGTCATTCGTGGCCAATTCGTGGCTATTTGACCGTGGCTATTTCCAGTGTTTTTGGTAGTGAATACATACTCTCCAGCCCGTTTGGACTCGTGTAGGAACTAGATCGCCCTCCTTGTTCTCTAACACAGTGACACCTCCTTTCTTAGGCACCACTTGTATTGGACTCACCCAGTTGCTATCTGAAATGGGGTAAATCATGCCGGCTTGAAGGAGTTTCAGCACATCCTTCTTTACCACCTTCATCATCAGCAGGTTGATCCTCCTTTGTGGTTGTCGTGATGGCTTGGCTCCATCCTCTAGCGAAATCCGATGCATACACATGGCAGGACTTATCCCTTTGATATCCACTATTGTCCACCCCAGGGTTGTCTTGTTCTCATTTAGCACCGCAACTAACCTCTCCTCTTGACCTTTTTTGAGCTTGTTCGATATGATGACGGGCAACGTATCACCAACCCCCAAGAATGCATACTTGAGGTGATCCGGCAAAGGTTTAAGCTCAACTTCAGGTGTCTGCAAAAGAGAAGGAATGAGCTTTTCTTTCGGGAGAGTTAGTTCATAAGGTCCCCCATTATAGGGGAAAGTATAAGCCGGTTGAGCTATTAGCTCCATCAAAGTCTCCTGTAGGTTAGTAGGAATAACATAATCAATAGCAAGCTCATCCAGAGAAGCCTCTAAAACCACCTACAGATCATCATCATTACTAATCTCAAGCATATCTTCAACACATGACTCTATAACATCAAGAAACCACAAGGAATGATCGTTTGAAGGAAATTTCATGGCATCAAAAATACTATACTCTACCTTCACACCATCAAATTCCATAGTAAGAGAGCCAGCATGAACATCAATTTTCGTTCTGGAGGTTTTTAAGAAAGGCCTAACCATGAGGATAGGTGTGCCAGGAGAGTCGTGTTCCATATCCAAAACGAAAAATTCAGCAAGAAAGATCAAATAATTACTCTTGTTTCATGCAAAGTACCATGTCCTAGAGTTTTATAGAGAGAGTAAGGTATAACATTGATAGATGCTCCTAAGTCTAACATATCTCTTTCAAACTTAGTCTCACCTATCGTACAAGGAATGGTGAACATACCTGGATCGCTACACTTCTCGGACAACCGCTTTCGAAACATAGCGGATACATGCTCACTCACTTGTACTTTTTGCTTCCCCTTCAACTTTTGGTTCCTCTTTATCATGCATAGTTCCTTAAAAAACTTAGTGTATCGAGGAATATACTTTTAATGAGCTTGAGAAGGGGGATATTTACCTCACATTTGCTAAATGCTTCGAAGATCTCTTTGTCGCTCTCCGGTCTCCTAACTTCCTTCAAAGCATCCGGAAAGAGCGGAATAGGTTGATAGAGGTTGAGATGTGGAGTTTTGGAGTTTCATCCCCGGACAGATGGCCGCGGGTGCGGCTATTCCAGAATCACCCCCAATTTCGGCCGCGGGTGCGGTTTTTGTGGTCGTGGGTGCAGCATCTTGGTGACGTCCTTCCGTCTCGGATTTCTCCTCATCCTCAACCTGGGAACCTCCATCCTTCTTGTTTTCATCCTCTTTTCCACCCGAGGAGTGTCAAACAACTCCTTGCCACTCCTAAGGGCGATGACGCTGACGTTCTTATTTGGGTTCCCAGAGTCTCAAGCTTGTAGTTCACCCGTCCTCCTTGCTGATTGAAAGGAGGTTGTTGTTTTGGATTGTTCCTCATACCATAGCCCTGTTCGTAACCTGCATTATGGTTATTTGAATTGAAATTGTTAGCAAAATTACCATACCTTTTCCCTCGTGGAACAAAATCTCCCATTCCATTCAACTCCATTTCTTGATCCTGCAGCATAGGACAAGCATCCATGGGATGACTTGGGTCAGAATAGAGCCCAAACGCCTTGAGTTGTCGTGGGGTTCCTTTAAGCATCATCTGTTTCATCATCTCATTCATCTCCGCCATATCGCTCTGCGGAGTGGAGTTTGAATCAATTGCTAGCCCCCCACGCGCATGTCCGCTTTTGCTGAATTGTCTAGATCCCTCAGAAAGCTCTGAAAACACCTCCCAAGCAGCATTGGGTGTTTTGTTCAAGATATTGCCTCCACAGGCAGAGTTCATCGTCTTGCACTCTTAATCAAGCAACCCATTGAAAAGAAAAAACACTAAATCTTTCTTTGAAAAACCATGGTAAGGGAAGCTAGAGCAAAGCTTTTTGAAACGCTCAAAGTACTCATAAATGGTTTATGTAGCCTGTTGTTCGATGCTGCTGATATCTTTTTTCAGGATATTTAAATTCGTCGCAGGAAAGTACTTATCCAGAAAGAGACGCTTCAATGCAGTCCATGTGGTTACACTACCTGGGGGCAAATAGTAGAACCACTCATTAGCGGTATCCTTTAGCGAGAAGGGGAATGCCCTCAATTTGATTTGCTCCTCCGTGACATTGCATGGCTTCATTCTCACCACGACAGTATGAAATTCTGACAAGTGCTTGTGGGGGTCCTCACCACTCAACCCATGGAATTTGGGTAAGAGATGGATCACCCCAGATTTCAGCTCAAAGTTCACACCTTCCCCAAGTTCGGGGAATTGCACCGCCAATGGTTGTTGGGACAAGTCCGGTGTTGTAAGCTCCTTAAGAGTTCGGTTATCTTCGTTAGCCATCTCTATACTTTCTTCTTCTTCTTGGTCGAAAGGTAGCTCGCGAAAGCGATCACGAGCTTCTCGCCTCAATCTAGAGAGAGTCTTCTCGATCTCTGAATCCAAAGACAATAAAGATGAGTTAGTAGAACGAGTGCGGACCATAGACTTGGTCCACACCTAAGTTAGTAATTAAACACAAAAGTGAACAATAATAGTTCCCCGACAACGACGCCAAATTTTGACAGGACAAAATTGTCGGATTCCTATCAAAAGAATATCCAAACTATCCAACTAGTCTAGCTTGTAAGTCTAGAGTCGATCCACAGGGAACTACCGTTACTTTATGCGTTATAATTACCAACAAGAGTAAACAAGGGGGTTGTAGAGATGTAAAGATGCAAAAATTGAATAAGTAAATAATGGTGATGGTTGTAAACAATGATGAATGAGATGTTTCACCTACGATTCTTAACGTACTTTGGTTCGTCTCCTTGATCATAGTTCTTCCTTCTAATTGTATCTTTTCTATCATCCACTTTTATCTTGATGTAAATAGATTATTAGTCCTATGAGTCCAAATAATCCCTTACTCCTGAGCAATCTTAACATGGATTAAGGTTTAATCCTAGAAATAGCACTAAGTCTCAAGATATATTAAGCTTATAAGCAATATTTATTCCCTAAAGAACTAACATTTAACCTATAGTCAACTTTTTATACAATTAAGCTTTTATATGAGATCCACTTAATTGTATTTGCTACTTTGGATTAGGCTTCAAAAATGTATGAATCAAAACCCTAGCAATGATGCAATTCTAACGAGGTCGCGAATCAAGGTAGAATCAACACCACAAGCAATTAAAGCACAAAGAAATTGAAGTAGATAATAGAAAACAACTAGGATTCCAAACTCACAATTCAACAAAACCAAGTCTTGATCGTAGGAAAAACACGATGAGTTTAGTTGCTCATGCTCCTAAACGACGTCTCTCAATTCTTCAAAGGATAAAAGATCACCTCAAAACAACTAATTTAAGTCTTTAAATACCTAAGTATAGCGTCATAAAAAACCTAGAGAGTGTTTCCCAAAGATAGGCCCAACTTAAGAAGGATAGAAAATCGGAGCTGAACCGGCCCAAAAAACCCGCGACCAGGCCGCGGGTGCTGCCCAGAATTGGTGCTCTACTGTAATGGCCGCCGGTGCGGTTTTCTGTCTCTCCTTGTTCCTCTGGTCGCGGGTGCCGTTTTCTCTCTTGTATGCCTCTTCCTTGTGCATTCCAACTTTGCTTCTCTAGCTCATTCTTGCCTCCATATGATCCATATGACTCTCATGAATGGCCTTCTTCCTTCTTCAAATCCAAAATCTGCAATTACGAACTAAACTTTGTGTAGATTCCGAACTTAAGCACCAAAATGAGCAAACAAGTAAACTTACCCCTTAAAATGCAATATATACATCTAAATGACCCTAAAACTACTCTATAATAGCTATCTAAATATGCATTATCAAAAGGCTAAACGATAATCTATATCTATTTACGAAATCAATAATTTAAATTGTTATAAATTTATAAATAAGGAATATATGACCAGTTACATACTCTTAAAATAAACTATTTCATAAATTGTATGTTTAACATTTGTCATATACAAGGTTATAAATATCGCGTATCGGGGTCGTATCGGTTAGAAGTAAAAATGATATATCGGAGATATATCGGATTTATCGACTTCACTAATTTTTAACTATAAATATTATATTTATACTTCAAAATATAAAAATACACATGAAAATTTAATATTTAAATTGAAAAAATACCAAATAAACTTGACAAAATAAAAACAATTTCACTAATAAAGGCTAAAGTTACCTTATCAAACTTGGCAATTCTAAATATCCCCGATATTGACCCGATATATCGGATCATAAAGGCTAAAGTTGCCTTATAAAAGTTGGCAATTCTAAATATCCCCGATATATCACCGATATTGACCCGATATATCGGCGTTGACCCGATATATCGGCGATATTGATCTGATATATGATGGTGACCGATATTTTCACCCGATATGCCGATATCATATCGGATTCTAAATATCCCCGATATATCGGCCGATATATCCGATATTTAGAACACTGGTCATATATAGAATTATTGAATGTAGAAAATACCTAGCTGCTACCTTAAATATGAAAACTTAGGTCATTCTCATAAATTTTAAATTTAAATCATTTAAATTATTTTTAGCATTTGACATATTTCTATAACTCTATCCTAACTCAATGTTATGGGCCAAAGGCCCAACGCTAAGAAAAATGGGTTGTGGAGGTTAGGGCCCACTGGGTTAAATTTCTAATAAGATCAATAACGTGTAGAACTAAAAAGAGATGTATTCGGTAGAGTTGGGGATGAAATGAATACACAAACAACCTCCTTTCTCCTTACTCTTTTTCTACTGTCCTTATTCTCTAACTCTCCTTATCTCTAGATTTCTAAGAAGACAACTGAATCTATAACAATTGGTATCCAGAGCGAGCACGATCAATCCAGCATGGCCGATATCGTTACAAGCCACTTGAATAGCAATTTCAGTAGTTCCGCAATGAACAACAACAATTCATGATTGATACACGAAGGCAGATCAACGAGCAACGACAGTTGGCTGACCAATGAATCGAGAAATTGAGGACATATATGGTGAATCAGCATGAGAAGGCAACATCGGAGTTCTCCAAGAAACTCGACGCGTTGATGGATTATATGCGCGGGATGAATGGCAAATCGCCCACACCAAATGAAGGAGAAGGTTGATCTGGTGATCAGGATTCAAGATCGATGGAGCCGCAACGCGGGGCAGCGCGACAGTTGTCGGAAGCAACGGAGGGTATTGGTTCTCGTAGTAGTGGACAAGGAATTTGGGAAGGTCGAGGAGGTTTCAGTCGGACGCTGCAAGAAGAAATAGACGATGAGCTTGAGGTCTACCTTAGTTTTAGGTATTTTTCATATAAAAAAATAACAATTTTTTCTTAAAAAGATAACATATTTTCTCCTTATTTTTTTTATTGATCAATTTCCATTTAAACACAAATCCCCTTTAAAAAAAAAAAAGTGACCCATAGGCATTTTATTCACAACTATATTTGATATTTTGGCTTTTTATCAACAAAAATTAATATCATTAATTATAATTATTAGTCGTTATTACTTTTCATTATATTTTATTATAATAATACAATTAACCACTTATATAGTAAGTATACTTTAATTAAGATACTATAATGATAAAATTTTCTAAAATTTTACTTTATCAACTATACATTTCTTATTTTATATTCTAAATTTTGTTAATAGTTCAGTTAAATGTATAATATTAAATTATTATGATTTTATACTAAATTTAATTTCCAAAATTTATAATTTGAGATAAATTAATATAATTACACAAAATCTACAAAATAGTTGGAAAATATATATGTTTTGAATATTGTGTACAATAATCTTTAGCTTGAGAATGGAATGTAATTAAATCTTACCGTTCAAATAACGTAATTACATCTAAACCCTAATCAACTTTTAGTTTTCCGACAACAAAAACAACAAAAATTCCAAACCCTAATTTCCCATAATCTATATAGAATCTTTAATTTCCAAAATTTATAATTTGAGATAAATTAATTACGGAATTGCTATATGTACGGTCAAAATCTCGCCCTTTACACGGAATGACATCGCAGTCGCAGAGTTTGCATCCGCGATTGAAAAAAGAAAAAGCGCAATCGCAGAGTTTGCATGTGCGATTGAAAAAATCAAAAGCGCAATCGCAGAGTTTGCATTTGCGGTTTCTGGCACGCGCACGCGCACAGCGACTCCGCGGATGGGACGTCGTGTCAGGCACGCGCGAATATTCCGAGAATCTTGCTGCCAGCCGGTCTGATTTGGTGGTCCGGGAATCCCGCTGCCATTGTTGCAGTCTGATACGGTGCTGGTACTGGCCCAAAAATATCATCCACCTGCCTATAAATTCTTGGCAAAGGGGTTCTTAATTTGCTATGTGTCTTTGCCGACCTGTGCAAAATTCAAAGTCTTCATTTCCAATTTCCAATTGCCTTCCACTTCTAGATTCAAATTGCCGATCTGTTCACACTTCAAATTCTTCATTTGCATTGTTGGTTCGCCCAGTTCAACCTCGAAGGTATTGTTTTCATTTTCTTTTTTTTTTGGAAAACTTTTTTATTTTCTTAGTTTGCCCTTAGTTTATATAATGTGGACTACACCAATTAATATAAGATTTTATTTAGTTAAATCAGGAATTATGACATCAAAAATGAAGAAGGTGGTGGGTTGGTTTCGAGGTGAACGATCGTCACAAGATAAAGAAGAGCGTCGGAGAGCTCGAGATGTAAGTTCATATTAATTAGTTTTGATAAATTTTATGTTAATGATAATGTATAGTGAAAAAACGAACAAATTGCACGTAATATTTGTCATTGTAAGATGTTGAAAATTCAATATTTAGGGAAAAAATTATGTAAAGTTTGAATTAGGTAGATAGATAAGAAAAGTTATTTTTTGAAGTATGTAAGTGATATTATATTGGAAAAAATAATTTGTGTGTAGTAATCTCGTTGGTGAATTAGTATTATTTCTATTTAGCGACTTTATGTTGATAAGCAACTGAAAATAGGTAATCGAAATTCGTTATGACTTAGATAAAATTACTTTGAAAATAGGTAATCGAAATCACCGGTTTTATGAGTTGTAGCTAGATAAAATTTTGAAGTATATAAGCGACGTTATATTTTCAAAAATAATTTGTGTGTATCGCTGTTATTAGTGAATTATATCTATCTAGAAAATTTATAAAATTTAGGATATTTTTAATTAAAAAATTATAACATGCAAAATAAAATTTTATATCATATTTAGATGATTTTCCTATCTCAAAATTGTTTATTTGTTATGCGTTGTGATAGCAACTTGCTAGAGCATTGGAGCGACGACGGCCCACGGCTTCGGCCCGTCGAGGCGATCATAGAGCGGATGAGGAGGACCAGGAGGAGGCTCCCGCTATTGCCCCTATTGTACCCGCTCGGGTGAGTACATCGGTTATACGGGATAGGACACGATCGCCTGTGCCGAGTCAGCCTACATTGAGACGTTCGTCTTCAGAGCGTACACCATCGTCTCCTATTCGGAGTCAGACTCCAGGGCTCGACGATATTCATTCGGACGACGCGGTTGGGTCAGATGCTTCTGATGATGAGGCACAGACCGATACAGAGACTTTTGAGGATGCCACGGACGATGGTGAGAACCAGGAAGCAAACAGTCCTGGAGCCTATGACTACCACAATGTGGCTATGGATGTAGCTGCTGACTACGAGGCGCGATATCAGCAGCAAGAGGAGCCACATCAGTTTGGACAACCACCGCAGCCGGTCCAACCTGACCAACAACAACAAGGGACGGACCCCTTCGTTACCAATGACGGTCGGCCATTAGAGGCAGAGCCGTTGATGTGGTATAGGACACACAGATGCAGACTTCTTTGGATGGATAAGGTACGTAGTCATATATATTTTATTGCGAAATATTTTACTTATGTTAAATATTTCACTATGGTCTAACGAGTTCGGTGTTTTGTCCCCTATAGGAGGACAAGGATGTTCGATGCATTCGGCGTGACACGCACATTGAATTCATCAAAAATTTGCCTCGTTCTAATGCCCCCATGAGTTGGTTCTGGTTCGCAGGAGCGAGTGGTCTGACAGCTTTGGAGGACATTGAGTTTGGCAAAGTGGATCATTGTTTGATCCAGGCTTTCCTCTATCGTTGGCACCCAGAGACGAACACGTTTCATTTTCCCTGGGGTGAGATGACGATCACCCTCCATGATGTAGCCATCATACTGGGATTGAGGATTGACGGAGTCGCCCCTCGTACACATATGACGAACGAGGCGCGTCGGGCTTTCCTCAACAGCAGATTTGCCCTGACCACTGCAGAAATGAGCAGGCGAGGGGCATGCTTCCCTCAGGCAAAGCTCGAGGAGGGGATGATGGCGATGATTCAGCATGGAGATTATTATGCCCCTGTAGTTGCGACCGGATATCTA
The DNA here is from genome assembly GCA_037127255.1 of Persicaria tinctoria. Lineage (NCBI taxonomy): Eukaryota > Viridiplantae > Streptophyta > Magnoliopsida > Caryophyllales > Polygonaceae > Persicaria > Persicaria tinctoria. The sequence continues at coordinate 40,401,008 of JBANSL010000006.1, forward strand.
CTGATAGTACTTGGGGCGATCTTCATCAACGATAAGTCATCTTCAAGCATACCCTTGTGGGCATTGGACTTAGTCCTTGATCATTCTGTGACTGGGCAGAAGGCATGGGGTGTCGGACTGCTCGCCCTCTTGTACCGAGCTTTGGGAGACGCGTGCAGGGAAGGGGTGAGTACCATGGGCGGGTGCGCTGCATTGGTGCAGGTATTCTTATTCCTATAATGTTTACATCCAAATATCGTGCCTTCAAACGATTATACTTATATTTTTTTCTCTACATGTATAAAGTATTGGATCTGGGCACATTTTCCAAATTTTGCCCCTTCCATGGCTGAGGGGTTAGTCCAGCAGGGTGATCATAGGTGGGCTTGTCGGTGGGCGCATGGACCGACACCGTCGCGTGATTCGACGAGGGTATGTGACATTACAGGGCAATTGGAGGTGATGAGAGCTGAGGATGTCAGGTTCACGCCGTATACAGATAGGCATATGGACTTTGATGGTGTGTATCTGGTCTCTCGGTACAGGGGGTTCTCTCGATTGCAAACATTCAAGAGCCGTACATGCCAGATCGCGTATAACGGCAATTAGCACGTCTGAGGTTCATGTACTCTGCCATCCTTGTAGCTAATGGTTCATTCCAACCGTTTACGCTCTTGTGGTGGAAATGACGCCAAGCTAGATCTGTTGGAGGGATCGGTGAGTCTGGTCGAAGCCATACCTGTTTGGTTAAGAAGTATAATAATTTACAATCCATAAAGTATGTAGGTATAGTGATGGTTAGGGTGGAGTTTTAACTAACCGGTACCCAGTGCACTCGCCCGTACCACGCCATTGCAATAATGTCTATCGGTGGGCCTGCGGTCGCTGTTGGAGCCATCATCGGGAGACATGTATGCGCACCACCCCTTCCCCTACTAAGGACAACCACAATGAGTTGATATCGTGTCGCGGCTGCCAAAGGTACCAACGACGACTCCATCCACTTCGTCGGATCACATGGGTTGGGGTCCTTGACATCAACATTAGCGATCATACCATCAATATCGTCTATCATCGATGCAGCTCGATACAACTCCTTGTTCTTACGCAGCTCGTCAGCCATCTCTTGTCGGACCCTCATATACTGGTTCTCCCCATATCCAAGCAAGACTGCAAGCGCTCGATACCCACAATGCCCATCTGAACTAACATTTTCAACGCGATCGACATAGCGTGGGACAAACAAATCCACATGGCCAGACAAAAATGTCACGGGGTCAAGTGGCACACCGCGACCAGCTCCACTACCTCGACCACTCGCGCGACCTCGACCGCTCCCTCTACCTCGACTGCTCCCTCTACCTCGGGTTGCTGACCATCGCATTGCATGCTCAAGTGCCGTTGGATCTCGCATCATTGAGCGCCTCCCTGTCGGCCTACCTCTAGGATTGCTTACAGGTGGTGCTGTCATGTTAGTTTCTCCAGGATTCTCCATATCACTGTATGCCGTGGCAATAAAATTACGTTCCTGAGGAGTGAGATCATCTGCCTCAAGCCTTCTCTTCAACCTCAGTAACGTTAAACTGGTCGGGTCTATATCTTCCACGGGGTCGCTTCCCTCCTCTGCCATCCTATTCCACATTACTTGCTTCCAGAAAGGATGGATTTGACTCAAGCTTATCGGGCTACGGGTGGATATGGCGTTTACAAAGTCATGCACACATGGCACACCATGCACATCTCGCCAATACTGGTCTCGACAAACCCCGTCATTATTGCGCATGCCCTTTGCTGTGTTGTAATTAGCCACCAACAGTTCGAAGCACTCATCTGTCACCTTCATAACGAGTTGTGCAAAGATTGGGTTGCTAGAAACGGTCTTACGAACATTCATGCGTGACATCTCAAGAGAACCCTTTATTTGTTTGATCTGCTGGTTGACCATTCTGTCGATGCACTTGATCAGGTCAACAAACCCCCCTATTGACGTGTTCAGCATACCCTTCAACTTTCCATGTTGTGACTCACAACTGCATGAGTTTCAATAGATTGGCGGTTAAAAAAACTATTTATTCAAATTAACATGACATGCGTAATTGACTAGAACAACTATAAAAAAAACACTTACCAGTTTGTTGTTCTAGTGCCAAAGTGCGGAAAGTAGTCAACCCATGCTCTAACAAGTGCCTCCTTAAAGTCTGTGAGCCATGTCGTTTGAAGGTACTCCATTAGACCCCAACGTGTACCCCACTTGGCCTTCATCGATTCGAGACGTTCCTCATAGCTTGACACTGACCTCGATTCTAACAAGGCATAACAATCTCTACGAAACTCCTTATCTTTATAAGGACATAGGATCTTCGCCTTCGCTTTGATATTTGACCTTACATGCCATATGCACAACAAATGCTTCACGGTGGGGAACACTTCTTTGATGGCATTGATTACTGCCAACTCTCGATCTGTGACAATCACATCTGGCATTCTATGTCTGCAGAGATCTCGGAGCCTCTTCATCACCCAGGTATAGTGATCCGTAGTCTCCTTAGTCATGAATGCAAACGCTATCGCAAATGTTTTCTCCGTGCTAGTGATCCCAACGATTTCCAACAATGGCATCTTATATCTACATGAATATGGAGGATGATCAATAAATCATATGTGACAAGATCAACAAATTTGACTCTATTTGTACAACTATAAGAAGATAGAAAAAAGGGATAAACATACTCATTAGTCTTGTAAGTTGCATCCATCACGATGACGTAGGGAAATAACCTCCATAAATGTTGGGAGTCTGGGTGAAAAAACATCAGATCACTCAGTTGATTAGACTCATGCACTCTACGTACGAATACATCGTACTGTTTTCCTTCAAGTGAATGCAATGCTTGTTGTATATCCCGACGACCCTCTGCCTCTTCCCTCTTCATATTTCCAACAGAGTTGTACACTTGCCGGATACTTGTCACACATTTGGAATCTTCATCTTGAAGGAGCTCTAACAATTGCCGAGGTTTTAACCCAATCATGGCACCTCGGCGTACTTTATGATGTTGCTTATCAGTCAACCTTCCGGCAAAGACATGTCCGTACAAGTTATCCGAAAGATTATGGTTGTGAGAACCACATACTACAAAAAATCTCCATTTGTCTGTTTCGTACTCACGACCCTCGAGCTCAAATGCACATCCTCGTTTCTTCGACTTTTTTTCCCTGTTTGATGATGGTGGGAAATCCTTATCCACATCGATCGTGCCTCTAGCACAGCCATAGTACTCACAAACCAAACGAAAGACACCTAACCCGTTTCGCTTGTTCTTCCAAGACCTATGAGTTATTAATACCATATTTCTAATTCCAGCCATAAAACGAGCCCATTCCTTTGCGTTTTTTGAGTCAAAAAAATATCCACCTATCTGAAACATAGCCGAATAATCGGTACCCAAGGCTAGAGGAAGGTCGGGGAGATCCTAGAATTAAAAACATAGATACATAAATACTATACACAGACATTGGAAACAAACACATTCAAAACATATAGATGTAAAATAAATTTTCCTAATATTGTCATATATACTATATAGTCAAACATATTTGAAACATGGAAGATAAATACATGAATTTCCCTAATATTGATGGTATTTGCATAAATATTACTATACACACACATTGGAAACAAACATATTCAAAACATATAGATGTAAAATAAATTTCCCTAATGTTATCATATATAAAATATATTCAAACATATTTGAAACATGGAAAATAAATACATGAGATTTTACTAGAATCGTGATTAAACTTACATCGACGTGAGTTAGAAGTTCTTGTGGATTGCTGTAACTATATGGGTCGAACGGTAGATCATCTTCACCTGACGACGACATAAGGAGCAATTTAGGATGTTGGAAATATTAGCTTCGTAAGAACCCTTAAAGTGTGGAGATACTTGTGCTCTAAATACGGAGAGGGTATATAGCGATCGTTGACGAATATTCTAGGAAATAAAATATATTTATATCCAAATATATCTATCTTCAAATATCTTTAGAACGCGATATCTACAAATATCATTATCGATCCAAAATTGATATCTACGGGATTTCGTCAAATATCATTATCGATCCAAATATATACTAGATCTTGATTTATGAAATAATTGCATATATCCCGATTTTTTTTTAAAAAAAAAAACATTGGCAATCGCGCATTGCGAGTTTGCGGAAATTTTAAAAAAAAAAAAATTGCAATCGCGGACTGTGAGTTTACGGATTTTGCAAACTCCCAATCCGCGATTGCATACCGTGTAACAGGCGATAAAATGGCCGTGCTAATAGTAACACCCATTAATTAATACAACTAGACACAATCTACAAAAATATTTGGAAACTATATATATGTTTTTGAAGATATTGTCAACAATAATCTTTAATTGGAGAATTGAATATAATCAAATCTTACCGATCAAGTAACTTAATTCACATTTATTTTCCAACAACAACATGCAACAAAAAAAAATTCGAAACCCTAATTTCCCATAATCTATATAAAGGCTATATAGGGCTAAACCATAGAATTTTAGATACAAATTTAATATCCATCAAATCTCAGGCGATGGAAAACACTTTCCTCTTCGACTACACCATGCCAGAGGAGGACTACCGCTTCGACGCCTTTACACCCATCCTGCCGGCGATTAATGGCGACTTATTTACCTATCCCGACTGGTGTGCCGCGTCGTCTTTCCCCTGCCCAGTGGAGCCGACGCCTTATATTGATCAGCATCATGCCGGTTTCCAATTCGTCAAGCCGACGCCACCACCGGTCCCCCGCCCAGTGGAGCCGGCGTATGATCAGCATCATGCCGACTTCCGAAACCCCTTCGTCCAGCTGACGCCACCACCGGTACCACCGCAGCCACAAGACCATCGCGGCGATTTAGTCGACTTGACCGCCGATCAAGATTGGGCCGATATTTGCCTTCTCTTGGACGCCATCGATGAAGTCAAGCCACCGCCAGTCAACTCCCACTCGAAGATTCCGCAAGAGCACTTCGTCGACGGCGACGATGTAATGTCGAGTCTGCTCGATCAGATCGACTTTACCACCGATCAAGAATGGGCCGATTCTTGCAACCTGCCGCCTCCAATCATCAACGAGGGTTTGGAACGCGAGTTCGATGACCTTCTAAACAAGTGGTTGGCCGGAAAGACAGAGCTCTCTATCCCATCCCCGACATCACCGGGATTAATTGTCGAGGCAACTCCCTTGTCGACCAAGGATCCTCGTCCTTCGCCGGAATTCCACCCAATCAACACGGTGCCGGTAAGCAACAGTGGACGAGTCCGAAAGAGGAAGGAGTGGACCCACGAAGAGCACAGGTAATTAATTAGTCCTGTTAATTATATTTTATTAATTAAGAACTAATTAAGTACATGCTTGATAAGAAAAATCGAATCGAGTTTAAACACAATTAATTTACCATAAAATTTAATTAGGGCATGATATATATATATATATTCTTTTCTATAATCATCGGTTAGTAACAATTAATATAAAAATTCATTCAAATTTATATATATATGCTTTGATGCTTTGATGTTTACTTCAAGAAAAGTTATACAGCACGTATTAGATTTAGGATTAACATTAATGTGTTTTGTAAAACTGTAGGCTGTTTTTGAAAGGAATTGAGGTGTGTGAATATGGAAATTGGAAGAGCATATCAGAGCTCTTTGTGAAGACAAGAACCCCCATCCAAATTGCGAGCCATGCTCAGAAGTACAATATCCGTCGCAATTTGGATAGATCCGATGCCACAAGGAAGAGGAGGAAAAGCATCCATGATATCGTCATAATTGATTAGCAACAAGTGATCGATCAATGAAGGCGTGTTATGCAGTTATATCGATGATTAATCAATTAGGGTTTTCTATTTCTTACAAGAATTTTGATTCTTGAACCGTAATCAATTTTATGTATTTGGCATATATGTATGTATCTGGATATTAGTAAATCTATATGAGATTTTCGTCAACAAAATATATCTATATCTTATTGTCGATAAATATTAATATTTTTTAATTTGAATTTGCCTATAAATAAAATTTATCGATACATATATATACCGATCGATTTATATGTAATTTAGGCACTTTATATTTCAATGGAGGATATTAGGTGAAAATATATGTACGTAAGTGTATATGCATGAAAAGGGCTAAACATTGAATATATGATCAGTACAAATATGGGTTAAGTTTAATTTTGAGGTAGAATAGTTACTACTATATATAGTAATAAATGGTATTTAGGCAGCCTATAGCAGAGTATGTATAGGAAAGGCCTCAATTGTATATATGGCCTAAGGGCTTTTTGTATTCTTAAACATTTTGATATATGAAATTTTTACGTTGATATATTACGTACGTGTGTAGTGTAATCCAAATTAAGTCTTAAAAATACATTTATTAATGTGTGGAATCTAAAAAATGGATAGAAAATATATATAGGAAAATTCTAGAAAGCCAGGAGTTAAGAATCAAAATACGTACATTTTTTTATTTTTTTTATTTTGAAGGTATATACTACTCCCTCTGTTAATTAAAACTTGTCGTTTACTATTCATGCACGCTTTTTTAGAACGATAAAAACTATATAAAATATTAACTTTTTTTTACATTTGTTTTTATAAACTAATACTTAATAGTAATAAGTATGATATTATTTAAAAAAATTATTTAAAAAGTTAATATTTTATATAGTTTTTAACACCTAAAAATGCGTGCGTGAATAGTAAAACGTCAAGTTTTAATTAACGGAGGGAGTAGTATATTGCAAAAAATGAAATATGTACAAAGTTGTTCGGACCATAGACGACTTACAAAGCTTTCCCTTTAGTACGTGGTCTTTGTGTGAGTAAGGCTCACATCCTAAGCTTCTAACATTTAGGGTGGGGGACCAAGTCTTTGTGTGGATCCTATCTCTTCAAGCCAAATCTATCGGAACTCGGACACACGCCTCAAAAGTGTTAAGATGACACCTCCCCTTCGGCTCGGCCATCAAGGAGGTTCCAATTCCATCATAACACTTCGAGCACCCTATAATCCAACCATTCGCAAGCCTATTCTGTACTTACATATATGCCATCAATGTTAATCATTCAGATCCTATACAAATGTGAGGCAAACTAGACATAACAAAATGTTGCCTACACATAGATATCCGTTGAGATCTTGGTCCGATTTGGGGAAGGGCCTTCATTCATGAACATAGCATTTGAGCACAAAGGAATTGCTATGCTTCATCTCTATTCAGCTTTGAGGTCCCTCCTCCAAATTTTCCATTATTAGGCCATCCTGAAGCAAGGGAGCAGTGCTAAAATGCAGGGATAAATGTTGAGCTAGCACTTTGTAGATGTGGAGTTGTATGATGTACACAATCTCCTCTGGGCTCTTAGTGACTTCCTCAAACTCCTTTTCATTCCTGGCCTTCCAGATGTGATATACTGTGGATGCTAAGCCTATCCTTTTCATCTTCGATTGCCAACTCCTGCCCTTTGCCTCCTTTTTCAGCCATTTTAGGGACCCTTTGATTGTGTTCATTCCTCTCCAGATTCCCCAACCACTGTTTTACCTGCATCCATATTTGAGAAGAGAAATTACAAGAGAAAAATATATGATCATGTGATTCAAGCTCTTGATTACAAAGTGTACAACCCAGTTGAACTTCCCTTGTCCTGATCTTATCTTTTGTGCATAATCTCCCCTTAGCTGCGAGCCATAGAATAAATGAGTGCTTCGGGAAATTAATATTGTCCCATACAACCGTACTCCAATGAGGCTTAATTGGCAGCTTTCCTTCTGAAGAAATCATAAGCTGCACTGATTTTGTATTTCGTCCCTCCACTGCACCAAGAAGATAAGAGAGTAGTTGCTTGCTCCTCAGAACCTGCAGTGGTTAGAAGTTCATTTTTTATAGCTAGGATTTTCTTGATTAAGGGTGAATCATTTACTTTGTGGGGCTCCCAATTCCATATACTCCCCTCTTGTAAATACTAGTGGTGTAGCCATCTAATTCATAAGCTATCTTTTTCCTAAAAATATCCCATAACACTCTTGACATAAATGCAATGTTCCAACTTTTCAAATCCTTCAACCTTAAACCACCTTCTTCCTTGGGTAGACAAACATCCTTCCACTTTACCCTGTGAGACTTCCATAAGAATTTACACTACAACAGAAAGCGTTATTAGCGACCAAAGTTTTAGTGACAAATTATCGTTCCTCGATAAATGTGGTTTTTAGCGACGAACATAACCACTCCTCATAAAATGACAAGAGAACATTTAGCGAGGAACATATATTCCATGCTACAAATGACAATCAACGACAAATTTTTCGGTTCATCGCTAATTGTTACCATACCGTAGTCGTCTAAAGTGTAAGAGTTATTGCAACAAATTTGACGTTTTTATTGAGGAATATTTTCATCGCTAAAAGTACATTTGCCGAGGAAATTTTAATTTTGTCATTAAATATTTGGTGGGAATTATGCAAAACCGCCAAATTTATTAGCGATAAATATTTGAATTTCTCACTAAAAATATGCGTTTCTAGAGAAAATAATTTGCCACTAAAAATATCAATTAGTGAGGAGAATCAATTTTCGTCGCTATTTGTTTTTGTTAAAATTGAGAAAAATGCTCCAAATTTACTTGTGAGAAAAGTTAAAATTCCTCACTAAAGTTTTTCTCCTTGAAACAATCATTTGGCAAGGAATATCAGTTTCGTCACTAGTGGTATGGAGAAAACTATAAAACAAATACATAATTGTAAGGCGACAAAAAAATATTTTCATCGCAAAAAATACATGTCTGATGATGAACAATTTCATTGTTGAAAAACTACATATCGAGAAAGCATTAATTTCATTGTTAGTAGTATGTGGAAAAACTATGTCCCAAGCATAAAATTCTAAGGTTACAAAAGTATAAAATCTTCGCAAAAAATACATGTTTGGAGTATTTAATACGGAGTATGAGCGAAAATAATAATAAAAAATCAAAGGCGACGAAAGTATACATTCCTTGGTATTTTTGCTATTTTGTTTAGGTAGAAAGTTGTTCATTACTTTACTGAAGAAATAAATTAATAACATCTAAAAAATGAATTAATTATCTATTTTAAATTATATAAAATACAAAACTAATTGATTTAAGCCCTAAAATAGATTGTTATATTTTCAAAAAATTATTAAAAAAATATTTAACAAATTATAAATAAGTGGTTAAATACTTAAACACGGAGTATATGACTATACGGTATATTATTAATGAGATGTGAAAATTTAAGTGATTAGGTATTTCAATAGGTAAGACCAAAAAAAAAAGGTATTTCAATAGATTATTTTTTTCTCCCCAAAAAAAAAATATTTTCAGGCTCCTTCCTTCCATTCTCCATCTCTCGTTTCTCCGCCTCCACCCACTCGGCAATCCCACCGCCGGAAGCTCTGGCCTGGAGCAGCCCACCACCACCAGTGACTCTCCCTACACCGGCAAAACCACTCCACTCGCCTCCGTCCCTCTACCTCGCTCTCAGATCTCTTCCCCTTCATCCTCACCTGAACCCTAATCACCAGCCCATATCATCGCTTCTCTCCGCCGCCGACAGCAGCACATCGGCCTTCGCATCTCCTCCTTCTCCGTCGTCGGCCATGAGCAGCCATGCTTGAGTCGCTAATACAATCGGCCTCGAGTTCAAATCCAGAGAGATATATGCAGGTTTGAACCCTTCCCTTCATCTTCCCTTCTTTTTAATATGTTGTTTGATTGATTGTTGTTGGCCTAATATGAAATTGCAGAATAATTGTGTTTGTTCATGACATTCGAAAAATATACATATTCTCAACAGTTCCATTTGATCTTGCCACCCATGATTATTTGTTGGTTGAATTAGGCTGAACGAATGAAATCAGGGGTTATGATGAATAATGTGTGCCAATAAGAAAATTAAAATGAATACTATGTGCTCTTTAGAAGATTATATGAACAAAGTGTTGTTGCCAAACAACACATTTTTCATAAATTAGACAAAGAAAACTGCAAACCCAATGTTAATGAAATTGAATTGGGACAAGGCATTAAGGAACTGGATAAAGTAGACAGAAAAGAGGGCAACCTTGTGTTCAAAGGGCTTCCTATGTGTCTAATGTAGTCAATTTAAGTGCACTCAAAATACTGGATAATGTTTTCATGACTTTTGAGCAAAAAATGATAATCAGTGACAAATGGACAGAGTAAAAAATGATAATCTAGTCAAGATACTCGTGTCTAATCTAGTCAATTTAAGTGCACTCAAAATAGCTCAAAAGTAGAAAGATCAGCCTATTCTGACTTTTGAGCAAAACTTGATAATCAGTGACAAATGGACTGAGCACACTCAAATGACTCAATTGGTTTAGAATTATTCATCTCTTTTTAAAATGAATTTCAGCTTCTCATTTGCCATAGGGATTTTTCTCCTCTATGATAAATACTGAAACTTAGTACACCCTTTGACAATACTTCAATTCAAGGTTCTGCCTAATCAACCAGGCTGCAACTAACCTTTCATGGAAATATGGAATAAATGGTTAGCAATGTAACAGAGCTGCTACAGAGGCAATCTCGTTGCACTGATAGCAATTGCTAACCCCTAGCAGTAATTTAATTCCATCAACCAGACACACTAATCACATCTTTAACCTAATTGCATTTATTTTCAATCTCAATTCAATTATTCTGGCTAATCAAATAGATCGCAACTGATTTTGAATCAGTCTATTTATGAGCAATGTGAAAGATCTGCTACAGAAGCAGCCTCATCGAACCAATTCAAGCCAGATTCCCGATCATTGGGTCCATACTTAAACATTATCAACTCCAATAGAAAATGTAACCCCTAGCATTAATTTAATTCCATCAATTATCCAATTATCACATCCTTAACCTAATTGCATTTTTTTCAAAACCTAGGCATCACTCCTCCACCCCCAAAAACTTGTATCTCTGAATTTAAGTCAACTCAACACAACAGTGAGCACATTTTCACCCTGATCTTGCAGAAATGAGCTCCCAGTGCTCTGTCCCACCTTTTCTGGTTTGGGTTTTATTTACATATTTATATATTACAGATTTATAGAATTACAGATGTGAGATTTATAGGATTACAGATTTACAGATTTCAGATTTACAGATTTACAAATTCACATGAATCTACACTAGATGCAGAGTATATATATATAAGCATTACAATTTTTATGGTGGACTTGGGTAAGTAACTTTCAATGACATTGCTGCTGGCTTGTGTTTGTTGGATAAAATGTTTAAATATCATGACAGATGAGAATAAAGTGCATGGAAAGCAGGAGGTTGAGGTTGATTGCATCCCTAGGCAGCAAAAAGAGTCTTGTGACTGATCTGAAGTTGAGCAAGCAATTTTTGTGGAGAAATTATCTTTGTTTCAATGTTTTGTGGTAACACCGAAGTTTGTTTTGTCAAATTTTGTAAGCCTATTAGCTCAAATGGTAGAGCGATGTGCTCATGCACAAAGATGTAGGTTCGAATCCTGCATAGGCTAATATATATTTAATTGAAATTGCTTGAGCAAATCAATATGCAATTGGCTCATCAGAATTGCCAACAAAAAAACCCTACCAAATGCCAACACATCCAAAAAAGATTAACAAAATATGGCAATGACAAAAAAAGAATCAAACGAATGTTTCAAATTATCCAAAAAATAAAGATAAACAACTCTAATTTTATAATACTACACATAAGAATTCATGTCTCTGTTTTAAGTATTATATATTGATATATTGATGATTGATACTAAAATTAAACGATGCATAACATCCTATGTGACGTCTTGTGTTTGATTCTAGAAAAAATTATTAAAATAATATATTGTCATAGTTTATATAAAGTTATCATAAGCCTCAGTCTATTAATATATATTTTAGTTAATTAATATAAAAAATATAAATCAAAACTATTTCCTTGTCATAATTACCAAAAATATTAATAGATGAATATGTAATATTTGATATGTGTTATTTTATTTATATCTACCTTTTTTTGGCTGAAAATTTTGTTTATATTTATTATTTATTAGAATCTATCTGGATTGTTTATAATACTTTCTAAGTTATTTAAGTTTGATATTTAAATTTTAATAATTTTTATATTCAATAATATAAATTAAAAATATTATGAATAATTAAATAAATTATAAAAGATTCGATGGGTATATAGCCAATTTGGAGTTTTTGATGGGTATCATAGTTATTAGGATTGCGATCCAGATCGGTAGGATCTTACGATTTTAGCCGGTTTCTGATCCGGATCGTGGGTGAATAGTATACTCATGAGTGCTACGATTGATATAAGTTCGTTAGAATCAGTTTAGGATTGTTAGGTTGGTGTAGGATCGTAAGATCCTATGCAGGGATGAATGTTAAAGTATAATTTGGGCTCAATAATGAAACCATTCCCAGATAACCCTAAAATTCAATCTCTTCATATAACGTGATTATGTATGATAATCGACTAATTATATGACTTGTGTCTTTTGTTTATTATTAGTCTCTAGTATGGAGTACTTTTTTATTTTTACATCAAAGTATTTGCTTGTTACTGTTTATTTTTATATATTTTATTTTATGTCACTTACATAATCTTACGATCCTAGGATTCGGATCCGATCCTATGGCCCTACCTCAATTCAATCATAAAATCTCGATCCTAGTAACTTGATGGGTTTAAATCAAGTTATATACCAACTAGTTCAGTACCCGCAACGTGTGTGGTTTTTTAATTTAAATAAATTTGATACTAAAACCCGTTTATTCAATTAATTAATTTCTTCCATACTTATGATTTCTCAAATCGGAATGAATTTATACTTTATTACAGTAGTATAAAAACTGATTTTTGTTTTCTCAAATCGGAATGAATTTATACTTTATTACAGTAGTATAAAAACTGATTTCTCCTTACTCCTTACTCTTTGCTAGTATATATTAGTGGAAACAGCATATGAAAAGCTAATTTCTCAAATCTGAATGAATTTATACTTTATCGATAAATGAAACAACATATGAATAGCTTAACAAGGAGATCGTAAACAAAGTCATAAATAACTTGCAATAACAACACCGAAAAGAAGGAAGAAGATGCCGGCGTTTGTGAAATAATATTAACAATCTAAACTATATATAGTTCAAAATCTAAAAATCTATCCATGATTATATATGTATAAAATCCAAAAATATATCACATAAATGTATCAATACCTTCAAGATAGGAAAATTTTATTTCTTTATCCGCAAACGCAATATATCTTTCATAAAAAATTGTGATTAAACTCTTCCAAAATTATATCCATATATAAAATAATTCGGGAAAATATATTAACAAAAATTGAATTCCATGAGTTGGTTACCTTTACACGGTTCGTTGAGTATTATTTCAATTAACCCAAAACATTTTATCTTCTTCATACTGATAAAGTTATTTAATTAACATGACCATGCTAAGTATTATTTCAATTTCGTAAAAAAAATTTATCTTAAAAATATGTTCATATTGATGAAATTATTGATAAATTTATTTAATTAGTATGGCCATGTAATATATTGATAAAGTTATTACCTTCTAAAAATATGTTCATATATAGCGAAAATAGGTAAAATCTTATCTTATAAAATAGTCTTTAAAATTAGTTAATATCTTCTAAAACTATATCCATATCTAATCAAATTGGTCAAATTTTATCTTATACATATACAGAGTATTGATTAAATAGAGTTAGAATAAAAATTTATCTCATCCATATATTTTAAAATTAGTTAATATCTTCTAAAACTATATCCATATCTAATCAAATTGGGCCAAATTTTATCTTATACATATATAGATATATTGATTAAATAGAGTTAAGATAAAATTTTATCTTATGCATATATTGATTATTTCAAAAAAAAAATGTGATTGGTTCATACGGCTACGATTAAGTAGAAGGCGTCCCGTGTCTCAGCTGATTTCTCCTTTATTTTATACAATAGATAATAGATTTTAACCATACAACAAATAAAATCTCAATATAAATAAAAAAGTGAACAATTATTCCATAATATTAAATAGATCTATTGATAGTCATTTTTGTAATTCCCGCATTATAATTTCATTTTATTATATGTATTGTCATATTTTTAATAGTTTTTTACATATAATGATATTATATTAACATATTTATCAATTACATTTATCCACAGATATTACAATATATTTGTGTTAAAATTTTCTTTAACAATAAATTATAAAAAAAGAAGTTAAAATAAAGCATTAATAACCAAAACGTCAAAATAAAATACTGTAATATATTACATTAATCAATAATATAACATAGAATATTATTATTTACAAATTTTATATAACTGGGAATACAGTAGTATGTATTGATGCAGAAATATTAAAATAATTTTTTAACAACTATGCTAAATTATATAACTCAAATTTACAACTTTGTATATAACATAAATTGAAATAATTCAACAAAAATACTTAATTTTCGGAAATTCAATGTTTCAAAAAGATTTGGTGTGAAAGGGCGGTAATTATTTTTCATTCTACCGCCCAAACAGAGTCAGCACACCCTAATATATGAATTCTTTCCCCAAAGAGCCCAAACGGCCAAACCCACGCTCACAAACCCTATTCCCCAAATTGCAACTGTGACACGATGATGATGGACTGCTGGTAATCGATACGCCTCTCATCCATAGCCAGTGATCCAAACCTTCTCACTGCGATTGAGATCGCGATTATTGGATGTTGCTGGCCTGCAGTTATCGTGAATGTTGAATGTTGGATGCTGCTGGCGGTTTGAGGGCTCCGCCGCCTGTCATAGAACGGAGTTTTAATCCCCATCCATTGATATCGGCAATACTCACACAGATTTGGGGGACTCAAGGCTTGTGCAGATGGAAGAGAGAACGAGGGAAGGATAAGAGATCCAAGCTCTAAAAAAATTCAAAGCGACCCGAAGAAACCCCGACTCGGGTAGCCTCCATTAGGTACGCTCTAGTTTTTTTTTCAGCCCCAAACCCCAAATTCTGAATTTATGTTGCTTCTGCTGCCAATTGGGTGTTTGAATTAAACTGAACCCTATTTGGGTTTTGGGCAGGTTGTTGACATTTGGAACAAAGGGGCAACTTAGGCTTCAATTCTTTAAGGCTGTGTCTGAGAATGTTGGTAAGCAACTTCACATTTTTTTATTAGGTTTTTCTGAAACCCAAATTCAGCCCTTCTCATATTTTTTCATTAGGTTGATAATGCCAGCAAGCATGGAATTCTTCTACACATGCTCCAAATCTTGATTGACCTTGACCTTGTCATATCCAAGTCATACATATGCTTGTATGGTGGATGGTTTATGGATGATCGGTAACGACCCCTCCAATCTAAGTAGAATATATTATTGTCTTGATTTAATCTAGTTTTTTTTATTTCTTCTGAATTGTAGAGGTGTTTGAAACTAGTGCCTCCTTTTGTTTGTTTAACCATGTTGTTTTCTTGTCTGCTTGGATGAAAATGCAGTGTTCCATGTGACTGGCCGAAGTGGCAACAAGATCACTAACAAAAACATTATCTTCTGCATTGAATATGTAATCTCTCTCTCTGTTTGGATCTCAAAAGTACTTTCAACGTCATATAACTAAAGTAGATGGTTGCCGACTTCCAGCCTCTCTGAATGAGAAAACATCAAACTAAGGATGCACACTTTATGCTTGGTTAAATACATTTCGATGTTTTAGATGATATTAGTGCATTTGACCAATATGATTTTGTTAATAACCATGTGAATTAATGTCAATTCTGGGAAGATTACTGTCTTTGTCTTTCGCTTCATAATGCATTTTTTTTTAAATTCTACTGACCTTGGATCTGTACAAAATTTTCAGGCTTTACGTGCTACTAGAGGGAAACTGAAAGATGGCCTAGAAACTTGCCCGAGGAGAGGTTTGAGGTTATCACAAATCTCCCCAACGAGCACAGCCTTCGAGATTACAACTGTTTATAAACCAGGACTACTATCAGTTACCACTAGTTTGCTTGTTCGACTAGGATGCCATGTCACAAGAGGAGTCGCTTGGATCCATAACGCAAGGGCAACAGTGGAGTGTAGGGCTTATAACTCCTAACAACCGGTGAGTTGCACACAGATCGGCGAGGTCATTGAGAAGAACCAAGAGTTGGAACATACAATTTAAGCTCATATATTTAGTATATTTTATCGTAGAACTTCTAGTTAGTATGATTGTATGATCTGAAATTTTGGGCGGAAAGTAATTTCATCCCAAAAAATATATTTCCTATAACGATAACTTGATATGGTCATTGATAATTGCATTTAGCGAGTAAACGTTTTTGTCACTTATATTTCATCGCTAAAAAGATTCTTATAATGACATAACTAAAGTAATATCTACAATGATGGATCCGATCTCCTCGCGATAACATGCTTATGGTAACAAACAATTTCCTCGCCAAATAATATATTAGCGATGAATTTTATGTTATCGCTAAATATGGTTAGCGACTATTATCGATTCCATCAATTTTTTTGCCGATGAAATTATTATGTTTTTTAGTGACGAAAATATATGTCGCCAAATAATATCGGTCCAACTTGATTTCATCATTAACGAGGAAATTTACTATTTGGCGAGGGTTTACATTTTATCGCCAAGTGTATTCAACGACTATTGTGAAATACTTCGGCTTATTTGGCGACGAATATAATTACCTTTTACGATGAATTTAATAGTCGCTAAAGACCTATAGCGACAAATATTGACTTCATCGCCAAATGTTTTTTTTGCGACGATTTCATTTTTCCACGTTAGACTCTTTTGTGAGGAGCTTTCAATGACCATCTAAAAAGGAAGCATATTTCCTCGCTAAATAGCTTTAGCGACGAAATATCAATTTTTAGCGAGGAAATATTTCATCGCAAATAGTGACTTTTGTTGTAGTGTTAGCACATAAAGAATTTACTTTATGAATTAACGTGGATGAGGAAGGGAGTACAGAGAACCAGAAAGCCTCTATCCCTTGTAAAACAGCCCTTATGAGTTCCACCTTTCCTGCATAAGTTAGTGTCTTTGAATTCCAATAGCTAATATTAGTTAGCAGCTTGTCTAAAAAAGGAGAGAATTGTGAAACAGTTAGTCTGCCCGAGGAGATGGGTATTCCTAAGTATTTAAAGGGGAATTCACCTTGAGGAAAACATGTTCAATTAACTAGATATGATTTAACCTCAGGCCTAGCCCCTGCCAAATAAAAAGAGGATTTTAAGGAATTTACCTCTAGGCCAGATACTTTGAAGAAGTGTTCTAGTGCATCAAGAAGGATCATTATAGAGCTCTTATCTCCTCTGGATAGCAAAAGGATATCGTCTGCATATGCTAGATGAGAAATTTGCAGCAAGGAGCATTTTGGATGAAAGCTAAAAGACAAGAGTCTTGTCCTGCATTTTAGAACTCTAGAGAGAAAGCCTACACATAGCACAAATATGAGAGGGGGAGATAGGGTCCCCCTCCCTAAGACCTCTTTTCCCTCTAAAAAATCCATTCATTCAACCATTTATATTTATATAGAAGGGCGTGGTGCATATACATTCCATCAACCAATTTATAAACCTTAAAGGGAAATTGAGAGCAATCAACATTTTTTTGATAAAATCCCAAGAAATAGTGTCGTATGCTTTCCTTAAATCCAGATTCAAAATGCATCTAAGACTAATACGTTTCCTAGCATATTTTCTGATTAGTTCCTGGAGTAGCATTATATTTTCTGTCATCAATCTCCCTTCTATAAAAACCTATTTGAGTAGGGAAAACAAGTTTCTTCAAAACCGGTTTTAATCTACTTGCTAAAATCTTTGTGATTACTTTGTATGTCACATTGCAACAAGAAATAGGTCTAAATTCACTCACCTTATTTGCATTTGTAGTTTTGGCTATAAGAGCAATGCTGGTGTGATTAATCTGTTTGAGGAGCCTTCCTGACTCAAAAAATTCTTTGATAGCTCTGTAGAATTGATCCCCTGTCGTCTCCCAACAATCCTTGAAGAATTTTGAGGTGATGCCATCTGGTCCCGGGGACTTATCATCTCCAATCTCCCAAAGAGCCCCTTTTATTTCTTCTTAGTCAACTGGCCTTATAATCTCTTCATGTGATTCTGGTTCCAGGAGATCTCCCCTATCAATAACAAACCTTTGATCTATTCTATCCGTATTTTTGGCTGTACCTAGGAGATTGATATAAAACTCTTCAAACTGCATAGCAACCTCCTCAAGAGACATATTTTCCTGTCCGTCGACCAGTGCACTAATATGACTCCTCCTCATATTCTTCTTCATTAATCCATGTAAATATGCATTACATTTGTCTCCTTAGAAAACATGTCTGGCTTTTGCAAGCTGAGAATTGAATCTAAATTATGCATCCTTTAGGCGTCTAGATTTTTTGGAGGTTTCCATATTCTGGAACAGTTCCTCTGATTTTGAGTTCTCTCTTAGTGCTAGGAATGCTCTTTCATATTCCTCTTCAGCTTTCTTGGCTCTACTAGTGATGTCAGAAAAATGTTTCTTGTTGAGATCTTTTAGGGGGATCTTCAAGTTTTTTAGCTTCTTACATAACAGAAATTGTTCAGTCCCTCCCCCCATGAACATCCAATTATCACTGACTGTTTGCTGAAACTCCTCATGTTTTCCCCACATGTTGAAATATTTGAATACTCTTTTTTTTTCTCTTGTTGCTCCAGAATCTCCACCACCAGCTGAGTGTGATCATAGAAAGCCTTAGGAGGTAGGTATGTAGCCTTGCAATAGTATTCAGATATGTCCCATATGTCATTCACCATGACCCTGTCAATTTTGGTGGACTTTTTTCCTTTAAACCAAGTGTACGTGTTCCAAGCCAGACATGATTGCATCCTTTAGACCCATTTCAGCACAGCATTCCCACAAATATGAGATATCATATGCAGTGACAGTTGTGCCATTCTTTCTCTCACATGAGCGCATGACTGCATTAAAGTCTCCTTGTATAAGCCATGGGTCATTCCTTCTGTTATTCTCAGTCATGAGATCATTCCACAATGCTCTTCTTCTGATTATTGTATGCAGCCCATAAACCTGAGCAAATTCAAAATTTCTCCCTGTTATCTTGCACCTAATATCTCCACTAATCATCTGATCTGTTGATTTCTTATGTGTGAATTCCACCTTGAAAGGATCCCAAATGAGAACTATTCTTCCTACTACACTATATTCAAAATTGTGAATAAAATACCATTGTTGAAAATTCTTCCTCATGATTTCTCCTAACTTCATTTCATCCAACTTTGTTTCCACTATTCCTAAAAGAGAAAGAGATTTCTCCCTTAGGAATTCACGTACAACTTTGTGTTTAAGAGAGCTATTGAAACCCCTTACATTCCATGAAGCAATTATCATTTACTCTTTTTTTGGAGGATGCTAGGCCCTCGATCTCTTGTCTTTCCTTCTGCATTCTTCTCTCTTGGCCAATACTTCCGTCCCAATACCACTTCATCACTGTCAACTGCCCCTTCCGCGTTGTCTGAGTCCACTAGATGTGAGTTATTTCTTTTGTTCAACCTGCAGCTTCTTCTTACTTTCATATTTTCAGTCCAGTGTTTGCGCTTCTGAAAGTAGCTTTTCCTTTATCTATTTCCATGTGTTTCTTCTTCTGAAAATTGTCAGTTTCATTCATTGTCTGCCTGTTCTGTGTAACTTCAGGGTGGACTTTCCCAATTAGGACAATCTCCAAGCTTGATTCACATTTTTGTGTCTGGATATGTTGCACCGATTCTTCTTCACGTCCATTAGTATCCTCTAAAATATGAAATATATTCCCCTCTGCAAATGATACCTTCTTTTTCTTTAATCTTTCTGATTCTTTCTGCTAAATAGCTCTCATCTCCTGCTCATGCCTTCTTGAAGCTTCAATGTAAATCCTCTAGGTACCTTCCAAGTCCACATGTTTAAGGGGAGGAGGAGGACAGGCTTTCTTTTTCTGATAGGCTAAATTTATTCTGTTGATGGGAGAGAAAAGGGAAGATTTCACGTTTGATCTTGTGGAGTTGGATACAGAGGGTCTAGGTTTCTTGGTTGTGGGTAAAAGGGGGTTGGAGGGGGAGGAGGGAGGGTGGAACTGGTGTTTCTTTGGGAGGGCTAGGAGGGGAGGGGGGGGGGGGCTGCATTTGACATGGGAGGATCTTGAGGGGGATCAGGGGGAGGGTGGTTGGTAGGGAAGAGGGAAGAAACCACTGGTGTTGTTCTGTGGGGATGATTAGGTCTAGAGTTCAAACTTGTATTAGCTAGTATAAGAGGGTTGGGGTCAGGAGGGTTTATCCCTTGTTGATGTTGACTGTGTGGAACCTTGGGAGCCCAGGAAGTAGATGCATTATGAGAGTAAGCTCTTTGACCTTTCTCCTGCACGACTATCTTTCCTTTGTCTTTGGAGGTGGTGGAAGTAGTGGGACATTTAGAGGTCTCGTGTCCATATGTATTGCATTTGTTCCATTGAGGAGGTAATTAAGTTCTCATATTCCAGAAAACAAGTATGATCAGGGGCATCTGAAAATTCAATTGTGACCATTCTTTTCAATTCTTTGGAATTAACAATCCATATCCACAAGAACTCTTGCATACAATTGCTTAGTTCTATGTTCAGTATAAGCATCTGTCATGAGGGACTCTTTTATTTTCGAAGCTATTATTTGAAGCATAGTAGGAGTCCAGAACTCTGTTGGAAGTTTGTGAATCCTCACCCAAATTGGTAAGCTTGAAAACAAGGCTTTATCAAATGTGAACCTCTCTGGCACATACTTAAGCAGTAAAGTATACCCTGGTCCAGTGAAGGGGCCCTTGAGCATAATTGTTTCACGATCTTCTTCTGAATAAAACTTGAACATAAATCATCCTCCTTGGGCGTTAACCTGATGTATGGGCCAGTTTTCCTTCATTTTTCCTATCGCTTAGAAACCCAGGAATCTACCCA
Organism: Persicaria tinctoria; assembly: GCA_037127255.1. Lineage (NCBI taxonomy): Eukaryota > Viridiplantae > Streptophyta > Magnoliopsida > Caryophyllales > Polygonaceae > Persicaria > Persicaria tinctoria. The sequence goes on from JBANSL010000006.1 coordinate 40,422,123, forward strand.
CAATATATCCTAAGAAGGAGTACCCCCGAGCTTCTTCTAGACTTAAACAATCCTCCTTTGTAGCCTTTACTGTGTCTCTGTCTCCAGAACTTTCAAAAGACAGTTTGTAGCCTCTTGTCTTAGCATATCTGCCCGTAAGAGTGGAGCCTGGAGCCCAAGCACCTTGATTTAGAACAGAGTTTAAAGGGATCTGAACAGTTCTTTTATATGCCTCAGTTGGGGTTGGGTCAGGATTCATGTTCTCAGAGGACGAGGCTTGACTTTGGTCTTGCTGGCTTGTAGAGGAGGTACTAGGAAGGTTATGGTTTTGGGGTGGAGAAGCCAGATATGGGGATTTGCTATTAGTCACATTTTGATGCTAATTTCCAGTCTCAACAGATCCCCTCTCCTTAGCAGGGGAGCCACACACAACCTGACATCTCTCATTTGTGGTCTGGTTTTCATTACCAACACTTGAGGTAGAAGCAAGCAGAGGTCTCGCTTTGGTATTTTCAGCAGCAGGCTCAATAGAGGTTTTGTTCACATGAAGAGATTGAGAGTTTTTACGCAATTGCTCATAGCCAGAACCACAATGCTTAGGGAGAGATTTATCATTTGCAGTCAAAACTACCCTAGAGACATCGTCAGAATTCAATAAATTTTGACCCTCCTTAGGGATCTTCTCAGGACGTAAATGAAGATCAGTAGCAATCATTAAATAATTTAAACAATCAAGGTTTTGTCCCTTCCTAGGGATCTTCTGCACACACACACACATCATGTCCCTCCTTTGGGATCTTCTACACTACAGATTCTAGCTTAGAGGACCCGACCAGCTCCAGAGGAAGGGAGGAAGAGATGCTTACCTCAAGAGATCTATATGGCTTAAAGACAGAAAATGGAGATGAACCTGGCATTGTAGCTATAACAATGTGATCTTCTAGACCTGGCGTCTAGAGAGAAATGGGGGGTTCCTCTGGGTAGAGTTCCTAATACGGTCATCTTCGCGGCTAAAATTGCATTGGTTGCTGCTGAAATTGGGGTTGGAGTGAGGCATATAGCCCGGCGCCCAGACCCTGGGGACTTATCGTTACTCATTGTTGGCAGACGTTCAGATCAGGAACCGTGTAGCAAGAGGAAGCCCAAGCATTTAGGGGTTTATCAATCCGGCCTCCTTTTAAAAAAAATGGTAAGGATGTGGATACTAGAAAGGGAGGAAGTTGTTTTGGAAATTTCAATCTTTGTGGATCTTAATCAGAGGAAACTCCTCGATGGATTCTTCGAACTTTGTTCTTCGTCGATAACCTTAGAATTTGGGGATGTGTTGAAAAGACCCTTAAATTCGAATTCCTTAAGGTGGGGGCAGTTTTAGGCCAATTTGAGGAGGATGGAGAGGTTAATTGGAGACGGGGGACATAGAAGGGAATCTTTGGGAGAGTAGGTTTGGAAGAGCCTTTCGAGTTTGGGGGTTTCGTAAATTGGTTTCCAAATCCCAAATTCGCAAGGCTTTGGGTAGAAGAAGGATGGGGGAGAGTAGGGATGTAACCAATTCACAGGGAGGAAGATAGACGGGGACCTTCCTTGCCGTCCGAAACTTCGAATTACTATTCCTTGTTATTGCACACCTTAGCCGAGAAGGGGCTTTCCTTCAAGAGTCTTCTTCTTCCTAATTCTCAAGGCAGTAGGGCGTTTTTGGGAATAAAATAGGATTTTGGTGATCAATTTGAGAAAGGGAGGTAGTAGGGGACACCTTCCAGTTGGCTTGCGAAGGATTGAAGAAGTAGGGTACTGTTCACTCCTTCCAAAAATAGGATTCTTGAAAAAGAGAAGCAAATTTGGGCCAGAGAGGGAGAGGAGAGCAAATTTGGGCCAGAGAGGGAGAGGAGAGGAGTCAAGAGAGGGGATCCGTCGAAACAGAGATGGATGTCAGAGAAACCAACGGTCAAAATTTTTGAAAGTTCTGACCGTTAGAAGCTGTAACGACAATTTGTATGTGAGTAACGTCTAGTAGAGGTACAGACACCTTCTACTTGAATGAAGCAATTTTGGAGCTGATCGGAGCGTCGGCAGGGGCGCCGCCGCCAAGGAGCGGAGGGCACCTGAAATTTGAAAGATTCTTTGGCAGGGGCGCCGCCGCCAAGGGGCGGAGGGCACCTGAAATTTGAAAGATTATTCTTTTTTAGGAAGACATTGAATTAGAATGGGAAGATTAATTCAGGAGAAGGAGTCAATGCGGTCGATGGAGGGAGTTAAGTGAGGTGGGCGGTGAGCGGACGTAGTTAATGCGCTTAGGCTTCTTTCCTTCACATGGTTAACAGATGTCGGAATTGGGAGACACTTGTGGAGGAAACACTTTGGTTAACCGACAAGGACTTTCACGGGTGGAGCCAATGGCTTACTCGGAGGCATAGGGCCGCCAGAAAGCTAGGTACCGACGGGGAAGAGCTTGTCGAGGCAAGGGGGAAGGCAAGAAGGATTTTTCTTCTTTGAGAGTTTCTCTCTCTAACCACCCGTTTACGTACATATATTATGGGGTCGTGGTAATGTTTATGGAGTGACTCCGTGTTCGGGAAGGAGCTTCCTTAGATAATCGTCTGCACATCCCATATGGATTCCGAGACCAAACTGAAAGTCCAGGTAGCATTATTATTTCTTATTAATAAAATTAATATTTATCAGAATTTTGGGATTTTCTCAGCTCTTTCAGGATATTAGATAAACCTTTTCGAGAGTGGTAGGTTAAAAAAAAAGTAGAAATTATAAAAAAAAAATTTATATATATAACAACAATAATTAATCATAATAATTTTTAGGAAAAATAACTGAAAATAATACCAACTATCCACCGTGAACCAAAAATAATACGAACTTTATAATTGACAATCTCATGTACAAACTATCGCCATATTAACCAAAAATCCGACAAGGGTTCCGGCAATAGTTGCCACGTGTACGCCGAAAATACCATGTGGATGCCATGTCACTTGTGGACCCATTGTCCACCTCATTAATTAAAAAAAAAAAGAAATTAAACCTCGATCTTAGGAGGAGAAGACGTTCGAAAGGGGCTTCTTCGATTTGCAGAGCATCGCAAAGGAGGTAGGAGGAGGAAGACATTGACAAAGACGCCCAGGGAGAAGAAGTTAACAGTTGGGGGGACGGCAACGAAGGCAACGCAGGAGGATCGAACGGAAGGGATGACAGAGTCTTCAAGTTCGTGTCGAAGAGGGATATCGTCGGTTCGAAAATGCCTCCATGGCCTCCTTGCAACCCTTCAAACTTGCAAATACATTGAAAATTCAGGAAAACAATTCTATGGGTGTCCATTGTGGAAGGTAAGATTGAATTGTAATTGGATTTCAATTTATTAGGGTTTTTTATGCTTGGTAAACGAATTTAAATTTTAGGGTTTCTGATGTTTTCAATCGATTAAGCCTTTGAATTGGTTTTGATTTTAGAGTGTGGTACTCGCTTTGAATCCAAATTTAGGGCTTTCAATCGATTAAGCCTTTGAATTGGTTTTGATTTTTTTTTTATAATTCAGCACTACTGTTGTAGGCTTTAAATTTGTTTCAATCGATTTAGGCTTTGAATTGGTTTTGCTTGTAGGCTTTGAATTATAGACAAAGCCTCTGAATTGGTTGTAGGCTTTGAATTGGTTTTGCTTGTAGGCTTTGAATTATAGAGAAAGCCTTTGAATTGGTTGTAGGCTTTGAATTTGGAGTTCAATCGATTAATCCAAATTTGGCTTTGAATTGGTTTTCACTAATTGTCTTCCTTTTTGTGTTGAATTATAGACAAATGCAAAATGCACTTACTTCGAATGGGTGGATGCTCGCGCTTATGGTTTTAGAGGCAATAAAGCTATCTACAAATTGAGAGTTGACGGAGATCTTGGTACCTCTACGGATGGATGCTCACATTGCTCAGATTGCAAGAATCTCGTGGAGAAGATTGAAAGAGAAAACCTAGTGCTGAAAATTATAATTGGTGTGATGTTAATTATATTACTCATCATATTGGTGAAAATATGAAAGCATAGGTGAATTTAGATTAGGTTAGTATTACTCTCGCGCTTATGGTTGTGTCGTGTATTCAAATTAGAGCTATATTACCTAATGACTTGTTATGTCTAAAGACAATGTTGTAAGATGTTTATTAATGCAATGAAAGTGTGTATTTTGTTTACCAAGAGTTGATGTTGTCATATAAGACACAAAATGGCTGAAAATGATGCTGCTATAGTGTTGTAATTTAAGACACAAAATGCTGCTGCTATTAGTGTTGTAAAATGCACTTTTAGGGCTAAAAATGCCCAAAATGTTGCTGCTATATACTATAGTGTTGGAATGTGCTGTAAAATGCATTTTCATGCCTGAAACTGCAAAAGTTGTTACTGTAAATTGCAGCTGTAAATTTTTTCTACTCTAATTTTTTTTTGCTTTAAAGTTTTTGAAAAATAGGGAGCTTTTAACATTCAAACATCCACTAGATTTGAACATTCAGCATTTAAGGATTCAACATTACAAAATTGATGTTTAACATCAATATAGTTTAGCAAAATGTTAAACATGCAAATACATTGAAAATTCAGGAAAACAATTCTATGGGTGTCCATTGTGGAAGGTAGGATTGAATTGTAATTGGATTTCAATTTATTAGGGTTTTTTATGCTTGGTAAACGAATTTAAATTTTAGGGTTTCTGATGTTTTCAATCGATTAAGCCTTTGAATTGGTTTTGATTTTAGAGTGTGGTACTCGCTTTGAATCCAAATTTAGGGCTTTCAATCGATTAAGCCTTTGAATTGGTTTTGATTTTTTTTCTATAATTCAGCACTACTGTTGTAGGCTTTAAATTTGTTTCAATCGATTTAGGCTTTGAATTGGTTTTGCTTGTAGGCTTTGAATTATAGACAAAGCCTCTGAATTGGTTGTAGGCTTTGAATTGGTTTTGCTTGTAGGCTTTGAATTATAGAGAAAGCCTTTGAATTGGTTGTAGGCTTTGAATTTGGAGTTCAATCGATTAATCCAAATTTGGCTTTGAATTGGTTTTCACTAATTGTCTTCCTTTTTGTGTTGAATTATAGACAAATGCAAAATGCACTTACTTCGAATGGGTGGATGCTCGCGCTTATGGTTTTAGAGGCAATAAAGCTATCTACAAATTGAGAGTTGACGGAGATCTTGGTACCTCTACGGATGGATGCCTACATTGCTCAGATTGCAAGAATCTCATGGAGAAGATTGAAAGAGAAAACCTAGTGCTGAAAATTGTAATTGGTGTGATGTTAATTATATTACTCATCATATTGGTGAAAATATGAAAGCATAGGTGAATTTAGATTAGGTTAGTATTACTCTCGCGGTTATGGTTGTGTCGTGTATTCAAATTAGAGCTATATTACCTAATGACTTGTTATGTCTAAAGACAATGTTGTAAGATGTTTATTAATGCAATGAAAGTGTGTATTTTGTTTACCAAGAGTTGATGTTGTCATATAAGACACAAAATGGCTGAAAATGATGCTGCTATAGTGTTGTAATTTAAGACACAAAATGTTGCTGCTAATAGTGCTGTAAAATGCACTTTCAGGGCTAAAAATACCCAAAATGTTGTTGCTATAGTGCTGGAATGTGCTGTAAAATGCATCTTCGTGCCTGAAAATGCAAAAGTTGTTACTGTAAATTGCAGCTGTAAATTTTTTCTACTGTAATTTTTTTTATGTAAAGTTTTTAAAAAATAGGGAGCATTTAACATTCAAACATCCACTAGATTTGAACATTCAGCATTTAAGGATTCAACATTACAAAATTGATGTTTAACATCAATATAGTTTAGCAAAATGTTAAAGTTTCCAATCCATTCGCATACATCATTCAACATTTAATCTTGTAGTGTTTTAAGTTCACTAGCTAGACAGCTATAGTGTGTACAAAAGCAGAGTATTTCAATGGCAATAAATATTGGCAAAAGGTGGAGTGATGTATTGAATGGTATCCACTAGACCACTTCATGGCTTGCACTAAAGTACAATTGATCACTGGCTATCATTAATTGCGGCCGAGTGTTGCACTCCTTGTGAAGCTTGGGCTTGTCTTGCTGATTTAGATATGTACATGAAACCTCCACTTTCTTTATAAATGACTTCAACTCCAGTTGCAGATGCATCTCCACCTCTTTTTCTAGGTCACCATCTCTCTCTTCTCCCCCCTCTTCCTCCTATATTTGTAGCACCAATAGGTACACCTACAAGCAATAAAAAGTAACATATGGTTTATGAGTCCATATCAGAATGACATTACAATAGCATGCAAAATGTTTGTATGTTACCTGAAGATTCCTCATCCCTCTCTGACACATGCAATAGGGTCTTTCTAGGTCTCCTCGAGGCCTTTTCTGAGCTGGAGGAGCATAGTCACTTCTTTCTGGACACCTCCTAATGGTATGATCAGTTGCGTGACACTTACCACACCTCATTGTTGCACCATGCTTTGCGAGTTTTCCTGGCCTCTTTGGATCTTCATGTGGGCACTTTCTTCTATTCTTTTTAGGTCGTCCTGGTTGTGTCTTTATAGGTGGAGGGTCCAAAGGAACGTGAACCTTTGGCCAAAACTTTTCACTAACACATGGCTCATTGCCTCTTCCATAAGCCTTCAAGTAAGTCTCCTTTTTGTAGAAGTTGTGGACAAAATCTTCTGGACTTAACTTCATTTATGAAATTGCAGCTATAGCATGATGACAAGGAATGCATGTTATATCCCATCTCCTGCAAGTGCAACTCTGATGTTCGACATCCACCTTGAAGATATCCACAATCTCTCTCACTTGAAAAACTGTCAGTGATGAAGGTGACACTCCTAACTCCCATGCTTTGAGTTTCTGCTCCTCTAATTTCAGCTTTATTCTTGGGCAAATGGCACTTTCTTCCTGGCCTTCCATTAACATACACTTAAAAACCATCCTTTCCATGAGCAATGTTCTAACATCACTAAGCATGTCAATGATATGTTTTCCCCTAGCTTTAAGAATGTATCCATCAAATGTCTTAGCCATATTGCTAACAACAACATCACACTTACTTTCACCAGAAAAGAATGCCTTACAAAATACCCTTGGATTTTGTTGTAGAAGATATGTGACTCCTTAAGGGGAAATCTGTTTGAGCTCTTCAACAACTTCATCAAAATCAGCTTTAGTGTACACTCAAACAATCCTCCAAAAGGCAAGCTTCAACTCATCACCTTTATGCACCTTATGCCGGTTTGCATATATATGCCTTGCACAGTTTCTATGTTCTGCACGAGGGAAAACTGTTGCAGAAGTAGCAAGAAGGCCCCGTGGATAAAATGTATCATCAGATTAGTAACACTCAAAGGAAAAACATTCACACTTGCTGGAAAAAATTACAAAATGTTCTAACCTTCTGTCGATCAGACATGAATGTCCATCCTTCCCCATTTGTATCATTCAATTCAACCTTCAAATGGTTTAAAAACCGTTCCCATCTTTCTCTATTCTCACCCTCAACTACTACCCAACAAATAGGAAACATCTGATTATTCTCATCCCTTCCCACAGCACCAAGAAGAATACCTCCCAAAAATGTTTTCAAAAAACATCCATCCAAACATATAAATCTTCTGCAGCCCAACAGAAAACAACTTCTTAACCCTTCAAAACAAAGAAAAAACCTTTGAAATGTCGGAGGACTAGAAGGGATTGTAACTAATTCGAAGGTGCTTCTTCCATTTGTTCTCCTTAGCTCTTCAATTAACCTGCCAAGCTTGTTATAGTGTTGTTTGATTGAGCCATGTAACATCTTATATGCAGCTGTCCTTGCCTTATATGCAATCCATCTATTTATGATAATACCATACCTTCTCCTCACACTTTGAACCATCTTATCTGCTGGCCAATGAGGGTTCTCCTTGAAACGACCAATATATTCTCTAACAAGTCATCTTGGTGTAAGCTGACAATATCTTTGCATATCCCTCTCACAACGATGCTCAGTGGTAGCAGATTTCACGAGAATGCATCCCTCCTTTTGATGCCATGATGCTCAGTGGGAAGATTGAAACATGGAGGATCCGAAAGAAGGAGGCCAAGCACCACCCAAGGGCAATCGAAGAAGGATGGACCAGATCCAAGAAGATGGATGGTTACAAAGAAATGCGTGTCGGCTACTCGGCTTCGAGGTTGAAATCAAAACTGGCGGCAGAAAAGAGTACCAATCGAAGACAAGGGTGATGTGAAGAGGAAAATAGGCCGCCGGTGACACCAAGGCGGACACCAAAGACGGGATGAGCAAGGCATGAAGCCGATGACGACGACTCCGGAGCCAGACTCGACAAGAAGAGCCCAGGAGGTGGTCGGAACCCGCTACACGGGGGGTGGATCCCCAAAAGGGATTTGGGACTCTTTTTCTCTAGAATTCTAGAGAGATCGATAAGAGAAAAAAATGGATGGCTTTTCTTTTAGCCAACAAATTCTTACTTGAGTGTCGAAGGCTCTCTGGGGAGCGAGCCCCACCTCTTTCTTCTTCTATGCAGGAAGGATTGAACGAAGATGGATCGACATAAGATGAATCAATGTGAATCAACGTGCAATTTTCTCCCAAAAAAAATCCTAAATAAGCTTATTTTTAAACTCTTTAATAAATTAAAATTGAAAATGATTAATATCCATATAAGGATTAAATTTTTAAATGAGTTGTAGTTTAAAAAAAAATCTACTTTTGTATTCCATTCATTTTGATAGGGTGATGATAAGTTCACCGCTAGTTTTTACTATTTACACCGCAAAGTCACCATATACCTATGCGGTGGCGTAATCAAATGTTCCCCTGACCCACCGCATATACATGCGGTAGGTGCGTTGACCATATAGCAACCCACCGCATGTATATGCGGTGGGGTAGGGTACAACGGAGTCCGTTATACATAAATCTGATTGGTTTGAATATATCTGAAACCCACCGCATAGGTATGCGGTGGGTTGTGACAATTTTAAAAGATTATGTAACAACCCACCGCATACCCATGCGGTGGATTTGTTACCGTTACCACAACGGTAATAAAGCCACCGCATGTGTATGCGATGTGTTTTTTACCGTTATGGCAACGGTAAAAAAGCCACCGCATGGATATGCGGTGGCTTTTAACCACGGAGGGGGCCCATTATAAATAGGCGTGCGGGCCCCATTTCTCCGACACACTTTCTGACTCTTCTCCGATTCCTTTCTTTCCGAGCCCGACTTTTGGTTTCGTCGATTCTCTCGTCTCTCTTTCTACCCCCACTTTGTACCCGAGTGTTGAGATGGTGAAAGACAATCGTGGAAAAGATGCGGCTGATGGTGTCGGTCCTTTTCGGAGACATTCGTTACAGGTAACATTGAATCTATATAAAAATCAATTTGCATTATTTTTTAAGCTGAAGGAGATAGTGTTGACGTTTAATTGTTATATATAATGTAGCCCGAACCGACTATACAGAGGAGGAGGACGACAGATGTCCCGCCACAGCCTGAGCAACAACCACGGACTCAGACACAGCCTCAGCCTAAGGTATGTTAAAATCATTACTAGGTATAGGGAAATTGAAATCGAATAAGTATATTTTTGTTTTCTTAGGAATCGATAGTATTAAGTTGAAATCATTAATAAACCCTAGGAAAATCTTGCAACATTTAGTCAGTCATACGATATAGTATCGTATTCGAGCGATAGGATTCTGACAAATATATTTTAATTTACACGGTCCACGTTATTGAGAGGGTTAGGAGATAGGGTGGTTTTGCAATCTGCTAGGAGAGCTTCCGCTAGGGAGAGACATACGTTCGAGGATGTACCAGATCCTATGGAGATGGATAGTGATGCGGTAGGTGATGACATCGGGGCTGCCGTCAGGGAGAGCCAGACGTTGGAGGATGTAGTGGATCCTCCGGAGAGAGATAGTGAGACGGTAGGAGCTGATACTGGGGTTGAGCCATCTTCTTAGTCACGTGTTGACCACAGTGACAGTTTGGGGCATACGTCACAGTCGTCTATAGACACATATCAGAGTCTGGTGCAGATTGAGCTGGAGTTGATGTCTGACCACACGGATGACCCAATGGTGCAGTCGACCGAAGAGTCTAGACCAGGGGAGGGTTATGAGATGATGCAGGAGTACCTACGAGGGGACCGAGCACAGCAGACTAGATCTGAGAGAGTGGATGAGCAGTTGCAGACTCAGCACGGCAGTTATCAGACATACTTTGGGACTGCGTTTGAGAGCGAACAATTAAACTCGTATGAAGACACGGCACCTCTGCTCGGAGATGCGGGTGTTGGGACGAGTCATGCTCGAGCGGGCGACCATGGGACGAGTCATGCTCGAGCGGGCGACCAGGAGCCATGGGTCGTTGGGCAGATAGATTTTGCGTCGTTCACCCCGTTAGTATCTACGGGTGTAGGGAGGGCGTCTCGGAGTGAGCATGCGGCGCCATTGTCGATCCCGAGGAGCTCGGAGCCTGAGCCGATTACCGGGAGTCAGCCGGCGGCGCCATCGGCGACACCTAGGAACTTGGAGGCTGAGCCGATTGCTGGGGGTCATGAGAGGCATGATCCGATGTGGGGGACATCTGACAATGTTGGGCAGGACAGGGGAGGAGATCAGGCGGCATATGCCCCCGTCCGTGTAGTGCAGCGGAGGCGGAGACAGCGTGATGAGAGCTGTATGGCAGGTAGTGATAGGCAGCATGCAGACGGAAGTAGTGCAGGGGGTGATAGGCAGCATGTCGAGCCTAGCAGCGCTGGGGTAGTTCGGGCAGTTCTGCCCGAATGGCCAGGGGGGGCACATACCGTTTCACTTCTGAGAGATTACGAGGCCCACATTGCACAGGTTGTTAGGAGACGGGAGGAGGTAGCCTTGCGGAGGGGTGTGCGTGTGCAGAGACGGGGGCAGTTGCTAGGCCGGGTAGAGGCGTTGTTGGAGGAGGATGGACGGGAGTCCTGGTTTCCCACAGTGCGTGACACTGGGCTCTGGGAGCTGAGAGATTTTGAGTGGGATCATGTGGATCACAGTCTGATCAGTGCGTTTGTTGAGCACTGGCACCCCGAGACGAACAGTTTCCACTTCGCATGGGGAGAGATCACTATCACACTGCACGATGTGTTCTTCATACTTGGGCTTGGTTTGGACGGAAAGCAGTGTATTCATGTGGATGACGTGGCCGCCGGGAGGGAGAGAGTTGGGGACTTGTACGGCTTGACTCAGCACGAGCGGGAGAGCGCATGGAACCATGGAGGCCCCACTGTTCAGCTCCTCCTTCAGAAAATAGCACCGATGCGAAAGCGGGTTCGAGATGGCGCCCCACTAGAGCATGATATGGAGGGCATCGTGGCTATTGCAATGGGGCTTATTGCGACTGCGACGCTGTTCATCGACAAGTCGGGCGGAAGATTGCGTCCGGAGGTGCTTCATAGGTTTATGGATGCAGCGGACGTTCCGACTCTTTCTTTAGCGGCAGGGGTCTTGGCGTGCTTGTATCGAGGATTGGGCGAGGCGACCAGGGAGTTGGCCAAAGACATGGACGGTTGTACGAAACTGCTGGAGGTAAGTCATTCGTTCTCTTATGCATGAATTTTTTCCAGTTTTTTCACTAAGTTACAATGACTATGTTGCTGATAGTATTGTTCCATTGTAGGTGTGGATATGGCTGTATTTTCCGGTGTTCAAGGTTGGCATGACGCTCTATCGGAGGCTAGCCCTGGATCCGCGACACAGGGTGAGGTACGTCCTGGGGGCGACGCCATTTTCCACTACGATGTCCCGGGATGATAGGCCTCGCATTGAGCGACTGGATGTTATGCGGCGGAGGCTGGATGAGATGATTGTCGACGAGGTACGAACACATTGTACTTCCGCACTTACATTGGTGAGATAATAAACTAGATTTTGAACATTTGAGTCGTATAAACAATTACTTTTACATTGCAGATCGAGTTCATGCCCTTTGGTAGGCACTTGGATTTTGATGAAGATCTGCGTCTGTCTCGATATAGGGGTACCATCCGGTGGTTGTTCGAGGAGGAGCCGTATATGCCCGACCGTGTGTTGCGACAGTTTGGTCGGGTTCAGCACATTCCTGCTAACCCAATCAGACCTAGCAAAGTGCACAGACCAAAGTCCGTGAAGGCCAAGAAGGAGGCGTCGTTCCACGCGGCTGACAACCACTGGGCGCATAGGTTCGATCATCTGTTCCCCATGGAGGAGTTGCCAAGGACCTCTGCTGAGTACCCATATGGTGTGGCCGATGACTATGTGGAGTGGTTACACCGCCACAGTCATCCATACATACTTCCTGACACTCCTCGACACCAGCCCATCATCCCGCCTCCGCCACCCCCGCCGACGATTATCGAGCAGCGCCATCATGCTGTTGGGTTGGAGATTGAGCGACTCGAGTCCCTAGGAGTTCCGTTGACAGATGCACATCTAGCGCGCATCTATGAGCATTTTTGGGGTCCCCCTCCGTCTTGACGGTTCGATCTGGGATGATGTATTTGGTTGTTCTGTTAGTGGTTAGATGACTTCCCTGATGCCCATCCACACAGCCGCAGTGGTGTCGCCGACGGGATTTATAGGCCACACACAGCATACACATGCGGTGTTCATACACCGCATACACAAGTGGTGTGTCCGATCCGGACCGGAACGGTTTCTCTGATGCCCATCCACACACCGCATAGGTATGCGGTATGTACACCGCATACCTATGCGGTGGCTATCGTTCATACACCTTCAATTCGCTATAAAATGGGACAACCGCCGCATACGGTTTATTGAGATACAAGAGTACGAATCACAAAAATCGAAGCAAATGGTGAGAGTAGATGAGTTTGAAGGTGAGACAGATAGTGGTGTGTCCTTCAAAGTTATACTTGAAAAGTTTTCTCGTCCATACGAGGATTATTTGTGTAATTGTCAGCACAAGAAGTGGTGTCAAGCATTTCCCTGTTGTCTTGTTCACGTTGTATGTTATAAAGGCGTTGAAGGCAATACCTACGCATTCTCGAAGCCGGTTGAATTGGCGTGTGTGAAAGGTCACCGCGTGGCTGTTGAGGACCCTGAGTCATACTACCGCGAGGCGATTGAGGCAATCAAATGCGCAATCAGCAACCTATTCATCGATATCAGGCTACGCTGCGCACTTCGAATTGCAAGGTTCACTGTCAACAACGCAGTCCATCCAGTGAAGGACAAAGTGAAGAAGTACGCATTCAACCGCATTGAGATCCACATTAACCCACGTCTTCTCGAGGAGTTAGAAGGTAGTTGTTCCGTAGAGCCTGTAGTGTATAGGTACGAGTCGTATGACCCATTAGCTCGTGGTGGTTGATTGGCGTATATTATCAATTATGTAGTGCAAATGATGTACGTGATAATTATAATTCTTGGTTTAACTAGGCATCTGATAAATTAACCTTACATGATACATAACAACTACCAAACGGCAACATTTTACCTATGGTACATAACAACTACCAACCGACTCCTCTACATTGCTCGGTAAAATGTGAATCTCTATTCGGTGGAATGAGTACTTTGTAAGCTTAGTGTTTGCACGCCGCACAAATTTTTCCACTGCGTATCTTGCCACTTGCGATGCACTGGCCAATCCCAAATCGGAGAAGAAATCGCTAACAAGCTCCGTTATTGCATCCGTCACGTAAACATAATATGCGGCAGGGTTATCGCTATACGAGTACGCTCTTGTCATGCGGACATCCTCGTAAGTCACTCCTTGGACGCACTCTGGGTCAACCGAATGGGAAACCCTCCCTGTATCGCGTTCCCCGCATAAAACTTGGACAAGGCAACACGGCCATCCTTTCTAGCTTCTGTGCTGACAGTTGCACAATAAATCGTCAGTTGGCGTACGAAAAGTTTCGACTGTAAGTCTAAACCTACTGCCCGATCTTGTCTCTGCGTCATACACTTTGGTAGTGGACATAGTGTTTGGGTTTACGTTTAGCGACAGGGCCATAGGCTTTATACAGTTTTCATTGTGTACCACCGCATACCTATGCGGTGGTTTAATAAGATGCAGAAACATACCGTCACGGGGACATCGTGGTCTGCGTCCTTCGTCGGAGTTGGTCGTCCAAATTCCATCAGTCGGGGGAGAGCAAGCCTCTTATCAAAGTACGAAGTTGAGAGATTCTGTCGTGCGTTCCGACGGAAATTCCCAGCTTCGTCCTCTGGTAAGAGGTTCATTCCCCCTCGACCGATGTAATTTGGGCGACAACTCCGATGACGGACGAAGATCACGGTGTACCCGTACCGGTACGTTTCCAAAGAATTTTCGATTTTGATTGGATGAGCAAAAGTCATCTGCAGGATAATGTCAAAGAAGTTATGGACATGCATGGGTACTATCATAACGTCTTTCACGTTATCCTGCGGATAACTATAGCATTTTTTTTAGATCGAAACGATATAACCCCAGATCGAAGCGATATAACCCGAGCAACATGCCAACGGCCTACGATTTCAATCAAACGACATAAATCGCCGGACGTGGCATTTGTCTAGGCTATCATCGCTATTCAGACAAGAAAAAAGTACCCATACGGATTTTATTTTATGGGACGAAGCGATATAACACGAGCAAACTAGTCAAGGGTCAAAAATTTGGATTCGAAGACACAAATATTTGGCCCTGGCTAGTTTGCCTGGATTATCATCGCTTTTCCGCCACGACAATTTTCACACCCCGGACATGGACTATATATAGGCACCCACCGCATCGGTATGCGGTGGCTATCACCGCATACCCATGCGGTGTGCACCACCGCATACCCATGCGACGACACACACCGTATACCCATGCGATGCGGAGTCTCTGTCACCGTATACCAATGCGGTGGGCCCACAAATTCAAATAATTCCACGTCAACGGTAAGTAACCACCACCGCATACCTATGCGGTGTTACTGTATAAGAAGTCTTCCGCTCTCCGTTGGAATCCATCCAATCCCCCACACCTCATTTTCTAATATGGCAAACGACGACACCAATCGACGGCCTTCAAGCCCAGCGGAGGAAGCACCTACAAGTACTCCAATGGCCGATAACTCACCACCCCCTCGTCTTCCGGTATGTGATTAATGTTTATCATTTGCAATGACATTATAGGTAGAATATAGGTAGTGGAATAACCAGAATATAGGTAGTGGAATCATATCGAATGGAAACCAGAATATATGTAGTAGAATCATATCTAATGGAAACCAAAATATAGGTACCGGTTTTTAAATGTAGTGGAGTAACTTAGGTTATGAATTAGAGCGAACGGAAACCATGAATGGGTCACGCAATATATATGTACTATTTGCATGCCGCCGGCTACCATTGGAGGAGCAGGCTGATCCGATGCCGGAAGACAATGAGGACGTTCAGCCTCGTAATCAAGAGTACCGCGATTAGGGCTGTTATCTGAGCCGAACAGCTCGGCTCGGGCTCGGCTCGAAAAAGCTCAGCTCGAGCTCGTTCGTAGAGGAAAAATGAGCCGAGCTTGAACACAGTTTTAGGCTCGAGCCGAGCCCGAGCCGAGCTCGTAAGCTCGGTACCGGAAATTACAAAAACACCCTCATAGTGTTATTAGATAGGATTTAGGGTTTTCGGGTCAGCCGCGCGTCTTCAGTCTTCCTCTTCTCTTCCTTGTCCGTCTTGGCTCTTGGCGACTTGGCGTCTTCAATCTTCCTCTTCCCTGTCCCGGCCCTCCTTCCGAGCTCGGCCTAGCCGCCGCTGGTGAACAGAAGCAGTAGCGCTGCGCCGGGAACATCAGCAGAAGTAGTCGGCCTTCCTCAGTCCTCCTATTCAGTTCATCGTCGCTTCTCAAGTGAATCTGAAATCTCGCACATCTTTCTTGTTCACTCCGTCCTCCTCAAGCGGCGCCGGCACAGGCAGTGTTCTAAAAATCGCGCCTAGGCGCCGCCTAGGCGCTAGGCGGGACAGGACCTAGGAATTTTTAAGCCTAGGCGGACCTCTAGGCGGAAATTCGTCCAGGAACCGCCTAGGCGCCGCCTAGGCACCGTCTGGTCCCGCCTAGGCGCCGCCTGGGCCCGACTAGTCCCGCTTAGGCGCTGCCTGGGCCCGCCTAGGCACCGCCTAGTCCAACGATTATTCAATTTGCGCTTCTAAGCATATGATTAGTTGACTTAGGGTTTTTTTATCCCCCATATCGGGATGCATTTTCTTTTCAATCGAACTTATAGTTTTGGATTTTAGGAGGTTTAGAATGGATAGTTAGACATGTACTTTTGCATTTATTTACTTTAGTGTTAGTTAACTACTACAAATTTGGGTTTATGAGTGATATTATGGATTATTATTACATTATATGAATTATTGACAAGTGTTATTCGTCAAAATATAAGGAAATAATCAAGTTTGTTCTAAGTCCGCCTAGGCGCCGCCTAGGCACCCGCATAACCGCCTAGGCGCTAGGCGGCCACCCACCGCCTAGCGGCCGCCTAGCGCCTTTTAGAACATTGGACACAGGTGAGCACTTCGTTGCCTTCGTTCCTCAGATCTGAAATCTGGATTTTCCCCCTCATGGATTCCTCCTCCTGCTGGTATATTCCTCGAATGCCTTCGTTGCCTTCATTCCTCATATCTAAAATCTGAATTTCCCCCTTGTGGAATCCTCCTCATGCTGTATTCCTCGAATTAATGCCTTCGTTGCCTTCATTCCTCAGATCTGAAATCTGAATTTTCCCCTCGTGGATTCCTCCTCCCGCTGGTATATTCCTCAGATCTTAAATCTGACTTCAAGTACTGCTGCTTTTACTCTGCTCTTTTGTTTTGCTTTCGAGTACTGTTGCCGTTTGGCTATTGTTAATTGAGTGACTTGAGTCCAGTGAAATGTATTCAATGAATTCATGCATGTTTTTTGGTTTTTAAATGAATTCAAGTGAAATATATTCGAGTGGTACAGATTGAAATGTACAGATTATAAACGAATTCAATGAATTCGATCAAGTGAAATGTACCGATTGCCTTTTTGTGGATATAAATGAATTCAAGTGAAATACACACTACTTCTTTGGCATACTCGAAACCGAGCTTGAACGAGCCGAACGAGCCCAGATGACGAGCTCGAACGAGCTTAGGCTCGTTCGTTCGGCTTGGTCGAGCGTTAACAAGCCGAGCTCGAGCTTTCCCCTGGGCTCGCGAGCCGAGCTTGAGCGTAAAAAAAAGCTCGAATAGTTTTTAGGCTCGAGCTCGGCTCGGCTCGTTTTCCGAACGAGCCAAGCTTGAACATGTCAAGCTCGGCTGGTTCGGCTAGAATATCACCCCTAACCGCGATTACACTTCAGATTTTGCTACATCGCAGACGTGGACCAATCGCGACGATCTCCTACAACACTGTCGTGGCACCGCATTAAAGCTTAATATGGTTTTGACAATCAAGTGTTCTTGGGGGAGCACTCCTACAAGGCGTGGGAGTCTATTGCTCGCATGTGAGAAGTACGGTGAGTACACTCCCCGTAAGAGACCGCGAGTAGCCGGAGATGATACAAGTGGGAACACGCGCAGAGTTGTTTCGAAGAAAGAGGGGTGTCCGTTTGCATTGTCTGGCGTGGAGTTCAAACGGGGCGAATGGGGCCTGGACGTTCTTCGTGGCAAGCACAACCATCAACTCCCTGGTGCATTGGACGGTCACCCGTACGTCGAACGGATGTATACAGAGGAAAGGGACGCTACGTTGGCCCTTACCGTGGCTGGTACCCCACCAAAACCGATTTTAGCCACCTTGAAGAAGGCAGCTGACTCACGACAGAAGTTGAACTTCACATCGCGGCGCCAAGTGTACAATGCGAGAGGAAAGTTTAAAGCTGAAGCGAGAGGAGATCGAACAGTCACCCAGGAAGCACTCCGCATTTTGCGGGAGAAGGGTTACTTTTACTCTACGAGGAGATCCCCTGACGATCCCAACAAGCTTCAAGATCTATTCATCGCCCATACAGACGCTCGCCATCTTCTAGCCATCTTTCCATACGTCGTCCTCGTCGATAGTACATACCGGACGAATGCGTACGTTTCGATCTACACTTATTCTTTTACCCCTTCCCACCAGGGTTTGCAAAGTCAAATATTTCATGGTGCAGGTACGGGATCCCTTTGTGTGAGTTTGTTGGATTCACTTGCACAAAGAAAAACTTCGTCATCGGGTTCTGCTTCATGTCGCACGAGAACACAGATACGTACATTTGGGCATTGGGGCAGCTCGTTTACCTCATGCGAGGTAATCTTCCTAACGTTGTTGTCACACATCGAGAGTTGGGGTTGATTGCGGCGCTACGAGTAGTTCTTCCCAGTGTTAGGCATATGTTGAGCTCAGTGCACGTCCTCCGACGATGCGAAGAAGCTGCTTTCCAAAAGTCAAAGAATCTTGATGTTGCTAGGCGTTTCAAGAACGCATGTACTGGCCTGTTCCAATCCAGATCGGTTGAAACTTTCGTCGCTAGAAGGAGGGGTATGCATGCAGAGTGGGGGCATATGGAAGGGCTTATGTCATATTTGGAGGTGACGTGGTTACGAGATTACTCGGAAAATATAGTTCGTGCATGGACAGACCCAATCCAGCATTTTGGTACGACCACGACGAACAGGTGCACCTACTTTTTCCTTACAAAATTCATTATACACGTAATTTGTTTACATATAACGATCTTCACATGCGAGTCTCACTTCTCTTGTAGGGTGGAGTCTGCTCATTCTGTGTTGAAAAAGACCTTAAACTCTGCGGTCGGTGATTTCACTCATGTGATCAACAGAATCGACCTGATGATGGCGGATCATATAAGTGAGGTGAAGAATACAATGGGGAGAGCGAACAACACCTGGCCTACAGACTCCTACGGCCTATGGATTTTCGATCGAATTCGGAATATTGTGTCAAAGGAATGTTTCAACCTGTTGTTCGAAATCTACACGAAGATGGAAGCCGAGCCACCTTCGCAACCGTGTAGAGATAGATACTGGAGGGACGTCTACGGTCTACCATGCACACATGAGATGCAAGCTTGTAGAGACACGCAGATACCCATTAGACCATCCCAGATTCACATTTTTTGGAAGCAATTGGATTTGAAGAGGCCGCATGTTGACAACGTCCAAGATAACACTCCCCTCAGTAGAGCTAATGTGGACATGTCGCGCATGATCAGTTTGTTCCAGAGTGGAGCTATGGACGAGGATACTCGTTGGAGAATCGCGTCAGCATTCAACGACGGGGATCGTCCCTCCTATACACCGTTGAACCCCCCCCCCCGACCCGGAGGACCGTAGACCGTCCGGGAGACCGAGGACTCGCCACCCCTGTCAGACGAACCCTCTACCTTTGGGAACGTGAGCGTGCTCGGGCTCAACGTCGGGCAGATAGAGAGGCGACCAGTGGATCAACACGAGGCCGAGGTCGGGGTCAACCGTCATCAAATGAAACAGATGACGTGGAAGGCAATGAGGAGGTCACTGGGTCCAACGCCATTGCCATCGACGACCCTCCTAGGGGCCGAGGAGTAGGCAGAGGACGAGGTCGAGGACGGGGTCGTGGCAGGGGACATGGGTGAGGTCGATCAGCGTCGGAGCCAGCTCTGGATATTGTAGGTGACATTC
Source organism: Persicaria tinctoria (assembly GCA_037127255.1). Classification (NCBI taxonomy): domain Eukaryota; kingdom Viridiplantae; phylum Streptophyta; class Magnoliopsida; order Caryophyllales; family Polygonaceae; genus Persicaria; species Persicaria tinctoria. The sequence goes on from JBANSL010000006.1 coordinate 40,441,775, forward strand.
CTACGCCAGCACCTACGACGCTTCCACCACAGAATCTACCTCACGTAGATTTCAATTAGGGCACTGGCAATATCGACGAATTCATGATTACTTTCGTACGAGTCGTCACAAATGTTGCAGGTGATGGTCACTGTGGGTATAGGTCTTTTGCTTGTCTTCTGAACTTGGGACAAGACGCATGGCCTCGAGTTCGACGAGAGCTGGCCGTTGAGTTGCAGCTGCATTCAGATCGGTACCATTACTATCCTACCTTAGATGAGTTCATCATGAGAGTCAACTATTTCGGCACGTGTCATGATGCTACGTATTGGATGGAGATTCCGATCATGGGCGAGGTGTTTGCCACGCTTCACTAGCGTCCTTTGGTGATTTTGTCACAGATGATGCCTATGTTGTGCTTACCTTTGTACGCCACCGGTGGCCCGTCAGTACCGACCTATGAGGAGCTAGATGGAATAGCTTTAGTCGGCAACAGCAACCACTTCGTTCCGGTACGTTTCGTATTTCATATGCATTGATTTGTTAATGTTTTATTTCTCTTTTCTGATGTCAATATTCACCTTCTATTCACAGATTTGGTTGTTGCCTGGTTCACCTTTACCTCCAGTCTACGTTACATGGACACGGCATCACGATCGCACGGTCGACGGTTGGGAAGAGCAGTTTGCGGCGAGGATTGCACGATATAGAGCTTACCGCCGTCGTGATGGTGGTCGTCCCCTATCGTATTAGCACTTTCCACTTTCTGGTGTCATTTTTCGAACTCCATATGTTCAATTGGGTTGTATCTTTGTCTTTGCCATTTCACAAACTATGTTCTATGATATTTTTCGACCGACGCTTTTTGTGATCCAGGACATTTATCGTACTTTCGTTTTCAACTATTCTTATTATCGATTGTCCGGCTACGTTATCTTTCTTCTGAACTCATTATAGAGACTAGTTCCGGTAATGCCCCTATATTACATGTTAAATTCGATGTAAAGGAACACACCGCATATGCCCTATATTACACGATAAATTCGCTGTAAATGAACATACCACATAGGTATGCGGTGTGTCTCGACCCTCTACCGGTCCAGTCCGGTCCTCCAAATAGTTAACCTCAAATCAGGTTATCCGAAACCCACCGTATGGGTATGCGGTGGGGTTTAAACGGAACGGACATACCCACCGCATCTTAATGCGATGGGTGGCTATACGGATCAACCCACCGCATATACATGTGGTATGTCACCGCATACCCATGCGGTGGGTGCGTTGACTGTCATTAACTCACCGCATAAATATGCAATGATTAGCGGTGAAAAATAGTACTCCTTCTGTCTCAAATTAAATGTCATTATACTTTTCGGCACGCTTTTTAAGGAGCGAAAAACTCTATAAAATATTATTTTTTTAATTAATTTTTTTATATAATTTGATACTTATTAGTAATAAGTATAACATTATATTAAAAAATTAACTAAAATAATAATATTTTATAGAGTTTTTCGATCCTTAAAAAGCGTGCACAAAAAGACAAACGACATTTAATATGAGACGGAGGGAGTAAAAATTAACGGTGTGGATATCCGGGCCGATTTGGATTCTTTATTTCTTGTTGCACCATTGTTCATTGCATCGAAACATTTTTCCTAACAAAAAACGATGATACCGATGAAGGGGACACGAGTAATGTTGAAGGCAATGACCCCACATGCCCTCATTATTACCCTTTTGACAGTTCTACCATCATTCATTTATCACGCATGTCTTCGCCTTGGGAGCGTTCCTCCCCATTTCTCCAGTCTAGTCCAGTCCCCTTCTTCCTACTGTATTCTCTATTCCACGTCTTTCTCATTTTCTTTCTTTCTCTCTTTCTTTATTCCTCAAACCCTTAAATGCTTAATTAATTAAATACAGCATTGGAAACCACCTCTCCCCCTTCCCAACCCCCATTTAATGGGTATTTTAAGCTAACGAAATGATTAATGTTGGGGTTTAGCAATTTGCAAATGCCCTCCCCCATTCCCACATGAGGTGTTGTACTTTGGAATCTTCTGCACTTGCTCTAAGGAAAGGTAATCACTGTAGTTGCTGCCCAAAGACCCAACACCAACCTCAACTCCAAGTCTCCCAACTCCAATTGGGTCGGTTTTGGATTTTCTATTCATTAAATTGGGATTTGTTTCTTCTTATTTGTTTCTTTCCTTTTTCTGGTTAGGTACTGTACTGTTTTTTCCCCATTGGTGCTGTTTTGATTTCCAGATTGAGAGCAATTTGTGTCCAGTCCGGCACTTCTTTTAAGTTTAAGATATGAAGCTACATTTGATGCGTAATCTGGGTATCTTTTGAATGTGGTGACGAATTGAACGCACTGATTTTAAGCTGGGATTCTCTTTCGTTGTGTGAAATTGGGGGTTCTGAAAGAGATCTGCAATTCAAGCTCCGTTGCTGAAGTTGGTGGATATGAAATTGGGGTCCAAAACCGATGCCTTTCAGAGGCAAGGCCAAGCTTGGTACGTTTCTCATCTTGCATTTCCTTCACCGGTTTCTATATTTGGTTGAATTTTTCTTTTGGCTAATTTATGTGCTTATTTGGTATGTTGAGTCTCAATTGAATGTTGTTTATCCATTTCTTCAATGCTTTAGTTATGGTTGCTTTTTGGATTCTAGAGTGAGGAAAGAGACATACAAGTTGTTATCAAGTCAATTGATTTGGTAAGTTTGGTGTGGCTTTGCTTAACAAACACCACCTAGAGAGATTCTGCCTGATCTGAGAGATAAGTACTGATAGTTGTTGTAGAGATTCAAACCTTCTTCCTTGAATGGAATGTATGAACACACACCACTTTAGAAAGACAGAGGAATGGGCCTACTTAAAGGGAATGTATGAACACACTACAGTTTTGCCAAGGGTGACATAGGTGGATGTGGTCTATTTCTACCGATGGCACAACCAAGCCTATTTAGCATCTCTGTACGTAGTAAGCTCAGCATCATTTATCGTAGCTTTGGGAAGATCTATTTGCTTCATTTCCACAATGTTAAGAGGGGCCATAGGTGGAATTGTGCTTGCAATTGTTGCTGTTACACTGAAGGCTTTTGTATTCCGTGACCTGCTCGATTCGAATCTTGTTGTCTACTCAAACAGTTTGTTAAAAACCCATGATGCTGTAGTTCCTCTAGTAGTTATTTTCAGGATTTATGTTTAGCAAGACATGCCCATAACTGCACTGGGCCAAGTTTCCTGTTTGTTCACTTTCTAGAGTCTTGGCCTTCACCTTCGACATTTTTGCAGGTTCTGCACAACTGGTCTTCCTAGTGACATTGTTGTTGAGGTCGAGGAAATTACTTTTCACCTCCACAAGGTAGCCGATTTGCTCATACTTGTGAACTTCTTGATGTTGTTCTTTCATTTGCATCGTGCGATGTTCTCTAGATGTTGTCTAGTTGTATCAATGTATAATTTTCTTCTGTTGCAGTTTCCTCTTCTTTCACGAAGTGGCGTCATGGAGAGACTGATTGCAGAAGCATCCGAAAATGCAGCAGATGGTGCTCGTGTGATAAAAATCCTCGATCTCCCTGGAGGGGCAAAGGCATTTGAACTCGTTGCCAAGTTTTGCTATGGGGTGAAACTAGAGCTCATGGCTTCCAACATTGTGCATCTACGATGTGCTGCTGAGCACCTTGAAATGACGGAGGAGTATGGTGAAGGGAATCTGATCTCACAAACCGAAATGTTTCTTGGTCAAATTGTTCTTAGAAGCTGGAAAGATTCATTAAGAGCACTTCAGACTTGCGAAGAAATTCTGCCCCATGCTGATGAGCTCAACATCACCAAAAGGTGTATAGAAACATTGGCTGCTAAAGCAGGCTCCGATCCAGACCTATTTGGATGGCCTGTAAAGGAACGGACCGGGCCCTTGCAAAGCCCTGGCGGTAGCGTCCTGTGGAACGGAATAAGTACTGGTGCCAGACCGAAGAACTCAAGTTCTGATTGGTGGTATGATGATGCATCGACGTTGAGTTTAGACCTTTATAAGCAGCTGATATCAGCCATGGAATCATCCAACATCAAACCAGAGATTATTTCTGGGTCAGTTGCTTTCTATGCAAAGAAGTACCTTCCTGGATTTAATCGCCGTCAAAATACTGATGATTCGAGTACACGAATGGCATCTTCATCTTCAGGTAATCAGCTATCCGAAGAAGAGCAAAAGCATTTAGTCGAAATGGTAGACGAGTTAGTCCCTATGCAAAAAGGTCTCGTCTCAACTAAGTTCCTGTTTGGTCTTCTTCGCACCGCCATGATTCTTCGGGTAGACCCCAATTGCATATCAAACCTTGAAAAGAGAATTGGAATGCAACTCGACGAAGCTTCCCTAGATGATCTGCTCATGCCTAACTTCTCATACTCGATGGAAACATTGTACAATGTCGATTGCGTGCAGAGGATTCTTGCGCACTTCTTGGTCATGGATAGGGAGACCGGTGGAGCTTCCCCTTGCTCTACAGATGATGGTCAGCTGATGGGTTCGCCTTCATTGACGCCAATCACAATGGTAGCAAAGCTGATTGATGGGTATTTAGCAGAGGTTGCCCCTGATATCAATTTGAAACTGCCGAAGTTTCAGGCCCTTGCCGAAGCCATCCCTGAGTATGCTAGGCCGTTGGATGACGGTCTTTATCGTGCAATTGACATCTACTTGAAGGTATTCCATGTTTAACAGAGTGCATTTTGAGTGATTAGATGCATTCGACATATAATCTTTGCCATTTTTGCAGGCTCATTCATGTTTGATCGAGTCCGAAAGGGAGCAGCTCTGCAGGCTGATGGATTGCCAAAAGCTCTCCTTAGAAGCCTGCACCCATGCCGCCCAAAACGAAAGGCTGCCGCTAAGGATCATCGTTCAGGTCCTCTTTTTCGAGCAGCTTCAGCTGAGGAACTCAATCGCCGGCTGCTTTCTCGTCTCAGAGAACCTTGAAACCTCGAGGCAGCTACGAAGCAGCTCGGTGGGGCCAAATGAGGGAGTAGAAGGAGGGTGGGCAACAACCGTGAGGGAGAACCAGGTGCTCAAGGTCGGGATGGACAATATGAGGACGCGCGTGTATGAGCTCGAGAAGGAATGCTCCAACATGAAACAAGAGATCGAGAAGCTGGGCGGCGTGAAGGGCGCTTCTGGCGGGTCTGCGTGGGGGAGCGTCTCGAAGAAGCTCGGGTTCAGGCTGAAATCGCAGATGTGCAGCGCTCAAGAAGGGTCTGTCAGTAAACCAACCGACGAGGCTGGCACGAAGCGTGAAAAGGTCAGGGGCAGGAAGCATAAGAAGAACGTGTGACTAGCAATGAAGGTGAATTTCGACGTCTTTTTATGACTGATCTTTGTTGGTATGTACTATTGATGATCCTGTTTATTCGTTTAGATGAGACCGTTGATTTGTTGAACATGGGACCGGATTCAGTCTTCCTCCGCGAAGGAGTGTAGCTACGGGAGCGCGAACACTCCTCTAGGAGGAGGATAGAACTTGTCCTAAAACTCTGATACTGTGCTCTGCTTCCTCCTACATTAGTGGTATAATATAGGAAAGCCCTTGAACTTTCTGTTAACGCACTCGAAACTTGACATGAGTCGTCGTATAGGCTAACACTCGTTACCCCTATAGGGCCATATCTGTAGGCCTTGAATGTGTGGTAAGGCTGATCCTGGCCAGCTTCAAGCTCCTCGACGCCATTCTTGTTCCTTCAGGTCCTGAAAGGCTGCGTTGTTGTTGTCAATACTCGTTGGTTGCGAGAGTCGCAGTTGCGTTGTTTAGTACTTCCTGTCTATTGAATCGACCGTTCTATGAATGCAAGTTCGCTTGAGCGCTGTATTTTGGCCATTTGTATCTCGTTGAATCAACAAATAAGCTGCTGTGTTTTTCAAGCAAAATCGCTTCATGCCTCAAACATATTGGTTGGCTTTATACGGGCTAAACTAATAATCTCGGCCAAATCATCTCACTAAACTAATAAGCTCACAGTTTGAACTATGCTAAATTGCTAAACTAATAAGCTTTCGGTGTTCAGAGATGTATATTGAAAGTTGAGAAAACAATAACACTCTAGTAGTATATAAGCCGGTGGACAGTTTTTTTTTTTTTTTTTTTCCTGATCAAGTAAAAATTCAACACACCGAACAGGCCCGATGGGTCGAAAGGCCGTAGCAACGGCGACGAAAACCCGTCATACAAACAAATACAAATAAGGGGTGATTTGCCAAATATACAAATATGAAGGCCAAATTAGCCAAATATACAAGTTTTTGGAAAATTTGCAAAACTATACAACACCCTTGTGCCCCTCCTGTGTGCCCCCCCTCCCCTCATGCGCGCCCCCCCTGTGCCCCCCTCCGCATCACCAGTTTTTTTTTTTTTTTCGCGCGCGTCAGTGCTGACGTCATCGTCAGAAATGATGACGTCAGCATTGCTGACACCGTTTACAAGGAAGTTTTTTATTTTTATTTTTATTTTTTTTCCCGCGTCAATGCTGACGCCGACGTCGGGAATGTTGACGTCAGCATTACCGTTTACAAGGAAGGTTTTTTTTGTTTTTTTTTTTTTCGCGCGTCAATGCTGACACCGTTTACAAGGAAGTTTTTTTGTTCCGCGCGTCAGTGCTGACGTCATCGTCGGAAATGCTGACGTCAGCAATGCTGACGCCGTTTACAAGGATGGTTTTTTTTTTTCGCGCGTCAGTGCTGACGTCAGCAATGCTGACACCGTTTTACAAGGAAGTTTTTTTTTCCCGCGCGCCAATGCTGACGCCAACGTCGGGAATGTTGACGTCAGCAATGCTGACACCGTTTACAAGGAAGGTTTTTTTGTTTTTTTTTTGTTTTTTTTTTCGCGCGTCAATGCTGACACCGTTTACAAGGAAGTTTTTTTGTTCCACGCGTCAGTGCTGACACCGACGACGGGAATGTTGTCATCAGCAATGCTGACACCGTCTACGAGAATGCTGACGCCAACGACAATGACGTCGGGAATGCTGACGTCAGCATTGCTCACACCCTCTACGAGGATGATGACGCCGACAATGATGACATCGAAGATCAATATATTTGACGTTTTTAAGTCATTAAAAATATAAAAGGGGGAGAACAAAGAGACAAATGAGTGTTCTACAAAAAAAAATGAATATTCTATTTTATTTTTGGTAGTGAGAAACAAAGAATAACGGTAAACAATTAAAACAAAGAATTTTTCGACGCCGACAATGCTGACCTCTTTCCTCATCCATATCTTATATTGCAAAAACGATGTCAGCAAATATATACCTACACAAAAATATGCATGAAAACGATGTCAGCGCTAAAAAATACGTATAAAAACGATGTCAGCACTAAGAAATAAACCAAAATTTAAGGACTCAAGCATACATATATACTTACATATATAATATCAAATTAAAAACGATGTCAGCACTAAAAAATACGCATAAAAACGATGTCAGCACTAAAAAATAAACCAATTTTTAAGGACTCAAGCATGCATATATATCTACATATATAATATCCAACTAAAAACGATGTCAGCACTAAAAAAAATACGCATAAAAACGATGTCAGCACTAAAAAATAAACCAATTTTTAAGGAGTCAAGCATACATATATACCTACATATATAATAGCCAACTAAAAACGATGTCAGCGCTAAAGTTCACATATTATATATATAGTATAGACCAATTAAAGGCATGCAAGGGTACAATAATTTCTGCATTCACTCAACCTCTTTCAAATATTCAAACAAAAAGCCCATTTTCCATCAATTACTCTACCTTACTTACAAAATCAGCACTAAAAATCAGTAGCTAAAATGCACCACTTAGCCCATCAATGGCAACTATGATATTGTTAGCGATTCCAACATACATACACCATGCCAATCTTTTATACTGTATATTGACTACACTCAACTTACAGTAAAGGCTAAAACAGTAAAGCAAACTGGGAAAGGGGAAGAAGTTGAGGAATGCGAACCTGGATCCCCCGACGTCAGCAATTGAGGAACTTCTATTTCTCCTCTCAGATCCCACACTCAGGGCGTATTTGGCAGGGGATGCAAGAGGATGGACGGGATGGGGGTGGGTTTTCGGGAACAGCGCCCGCATGTTTGGCAAGAGGATGCCGCGGGTGGAGAGGGATGCCAATCAGGGGATGGAGGGGTGAGACGGGATGACGGATGCACCTCCTCCAAGGGAGGTGGACGGGATGCAAACCGTTTCCATCCCCAGATTGCCCCTATATTTCTATTTCACACTCTCTGGTAAGGTCCACATTCCCTCTCTCCTACCCCTACAGCCACCGACGCCACCGCCCACCGCTGACACCCCCGCCCACCACCGCCGATGCCCTTGCCGGCCGACCACCACAACCACCGACCACCAACGCCGCCGCCCATCGCCGATGCCGCTGTCCATGGCCTCGACATTTCTCCGTCGTCGTCGTTGATGCGCCTCTCCCGTGCTGTTCTTGATTCAGAGCCTGGATAGGTTGATCCTGTGCTTGGGCTGTTTCTGGATCCGGATTAAGAAAACTAAGCCGGTCCCAAATTCCGGTTCCGATGTTGAATCCGGTGACGGCGATGGTTACTTCCCCATGGTTCTTGTTCAGATCCCCATGTGCAATGAGAGAGAGGTGAATTTTCCATTTCAACAGCAATTGCAAATTAGGGCTTTTCCATTTCAACAGCAATTGCAAGAGGACTGTCATCCATTTCAAGGTAATTTGATGAATTGGCAAAGTGGATGTATCAATTTCGGGTGTTTGGTATTGAGAAATGGGGTGATGTCTATGACATTGCAGGACAAGGAGGAAGTATGTTTAGTTCAGGCTAGATGGTCAATGTCGGAATCCTTACCAATGTCGGCACCCCGACGCTCGGCTCCACCGGCTTCGAGCTCCCGCCGCAAACCTCCCGCCACCCCGACGCTTCAGAGACGATTGAAGAAGATGAAGAAATCATTTTAGGGTATTGGGGGCATTTTCGTCATCTTATGTGGGTTAGTGGGGGCAATTTGGACTTTGTTCACTTCTCCATCCTCCTAACAATCAAAATACAACCAAACACAAATGGGATTAAACTGACTTCAAAACTCCACCCCCGTCCACCCCGAGATTCCATCTCGATCCCTTCCATCCCCAAAAATCCATCCTCATCCACCTAACCCATCCCGTTGCCAAACACGCCCTCAATTCGGCCAACGTGTTGTTGTAAGGGTGCCCACCGTTGGCTTCCATCAACTCATCAACAATACTAAACAGTTTTTTAAGCTGCGATTTTTGCAAACCTGGATAATGTCCTGCAAATATGAGAAATGACAGTGAATGCCTTTATGTCACTAATAGGTATGGCGTCTGGCAAACTCATGGCTCCAAATTAAGAGAACAACAACCGTCCATCTAAACAAACAGTAGACTTGGAAGCAAATCAATACAACCTTATTCATTAGCCTAAAATGATGTAGAGGCAAATGTCTCTAAAGGACACACAGAACAAGAAATTGCTGAGATGACAGAAAAAATTAAGAAATCGTATGATGAACAGCTTGAATCCAAGCTGAAGGAGACGAACCTGATGCTCCAAAAACCTGCGTTGGGCGCATAGCAGAGTCAAGGGAGGAAAGAGAGTGGTCGAAGGAGCCCAAGGTGGAGAGGCGGACTGTGAGGAGGAGCCGAGGCTGCACTGTCAGCAATGGAGGCCTGAGCCTCCGCCTCCACCTCAAATTAAGATACGTCGGAGCCTCCACCTTCGCCTCACCGCTGCACTGTTAGCAATGGAGGTCGTCGATTGTGTCGACAACTACGTCGTGGCCAAATTCGATGTTGCATCCGGATTGATTTTCGATCTGTTGATCCAATGGCTTTCTTTAATTTGCTCGAAGGTTGTCGGACTCGTTCCATGGCCATTGAAATCGGCGGCGGCTCTTTGATTTTCGATCTGTAGATCCGAATTGATTTTCGATCTGTAGATCCAAATTCGATGTTGCATCCACTGCTCATTGAATTCGTGGTCGGGATTCTATGATCTGTCTCCTCCACCATGGCCACCAAGAGCAAGCGTCGGCCGCAACCAGAATCGCAGCCGCCTTCCTCGCAGCCGCCATTGTTCATCCGCCGAATCTGGCCATCTCTCGATCCGTCTCCTGCTCGCGCTCCTTGATTCGTTTCCTGCTGATCTCTCGCCATCTCTCGATCTTAGATCTGAGATATGAGATCCCAATCTGGCGACTAACGGGATCGGGAGGACGAGCGGGGGAGAAGATTTAGAAAAGCGGGGATGGGAAAAGTAGGGATAAGGGTTAGAGTTGATGTATACTTTTGTAATATTTACAAAAGTGTGTATATTTTGCTAATTTGGCCGAAATTTGCGCATTCGGCGCAAATTTTCTCTACAAATAAAGTAAAGCAACCCTGTAAAACCGAGAAACAAAGATGCAACAAAGGAAAACACTAGCACTATCAAACCATATAAGCCGGTGGACCGTACTCCTACTTTGTTGTTGCCTTGACCATTCCAAAATAAAATTGAATTTGAGTCCAATATATCCCCATCGTCGCTTTTTACATGGAAGGTTTGAGAAGGTGTGGCCCACGCTCTCACCTCCCTCCATCCACAAGTTGGAAGCCACAAATTGATTCCTAACCAACTGCCTGCAAAACCCCTTCTACTTTCGATATCAAGAAAATGGCGTCCATCCACCTCTCGCCTGCTTTCCCCGTAACCGTCCCAAGCTCCATCACTGCCGGATTCCCCTCCCAACGACGCCTGCCGATCTGCTCCTCATCCGCCGCGCCCTCCCCGCCGGAGACCGAGAAACCGGAAATTGAGCTTGAATTTATCGGTGTACGTAATGCAATTTGAATTCCACATACATAGATGTTTAGCGATTGATGCGTGAGTTGGATTGCTTTATGCAAAGCGGTGAACGATTTTAGTATCGGGAATTTTGGATTTTGCAGCCGAAACCGGAGAGCGATGGTAGGTATCCGGTGGAGAAAGCCAAAGCATTGAGCGGTGAGAAGCTGCTCCGGAGTATTATGGCTGATAACAAGATTGAGCTCTATGCAACGTATGTAAGTCCGTCGCGCTTCTGTGTAATTTACAAACTGTTTGATTGATTTGACTCAAAATCCGCTCAATCTAGCAAAGCATGAAACAGAATGTAACGTAATTAAACAGCTGGTGTGCATAAGATGGATTTGAGTCATCTGGAGTGATGAAACCGTGTATGATTTTTCATGATTAGGGAAAAGTGATGAACTGTGGCGGTGGTGGAAGCTGCGGAACGTGCATCGTTGAGGTAATACCGGTTCTGGTTCATCTATCCCTGGTTCGTTGTGATGAATAAGAACTGTTTTTCCCCAGATATAAAGCCTAAGCTCGAGTTCATTGGAGGAAGAGATAATGGGTTTGTACCTTGTTCTTCCATGTGAACTCCAGCAATGAAGTGGCAGGTGGATTTCAGAGATCATGAATTATACAGCTGATCTAATATGCCAGCTCAGAAATTTGAAATTCTATGAAAAGACATCGAATTTAGGAAGGAATTTAGTCTCTTTATCTTCTAAATTTGGACATATTTTTGTGCATTGGAAGTAATATTGTTGTTCTCAGAACTTCTGATTCCTGAAGCATTGATGGTGTATGATCGGTGCCAAGTGTTAATCTTGGTTGATAAAATGTATTTATGTTGGCACTTTGCAGATTCTGGATGGGAAGGATCTTCTGAATGAAAGAACAAATACCGAGCTCAAGTACCTGAAGAAGGCAAGTAAATTCGCCCTTGTTTGAACCTCCGACTCTCACATACATCCTGACATGATCTGCAGCCATCTAATGTCGATTTCTTAACCAACGAAATCAAAATCAAATCATGTAATAGTCATTTGTTGTGGGGATTTTGATTTTTTTTTTTGTCCAAACAAGTAGAGCATGATATTAGCATTGTGTCAATAACAGATACCTGAATAGGCTTGCTCAGACTACTTCTGCTAATGAAAAATGCTGCTGTTTAACTTCAGAAACCTGAATCTTGGAGGCTTGCTTGTCAAACCATTGTTGGAAACAAAGAAAATTCAGGCAAGGTACGTCGTCTGGGATAGAGCACATGAATCTGACTCACTCGTAAATTCGTAATGCTATGTTATCCACTTAAACTTCTTCTGATGCTTACGTTCAGGTCGTGGTTCAGAGAATACCGCAATGGAAGAAGTGACTGAGAACAGGAAACTAACACTAGCAAGCAACTGCTGTGAACAGAACCACCATGTATGTATTAGCAGAGTCCATCTTTCATTCTTTCCACTGCTGTACAATCTGAATATCCTACATGGTTGCTATGCTCTTTGTGTACATGTTATCCTATCTGACTACTCAAAATGATGGATAAAATCAGCATCATGAGTGCCTTTTTGTTCACAACTTGCTCTACACAGACCATGAAAATCCACTGATATAGCTTGAATAAACTAGACTTTAAATGAAAGTTGCAAAAGCACATTACGTCAAACGAACCCATATGATCAACCTGGAAAGTATCTCGACGACTAGACTATAAAACTGCTGACATTTAGGTTGGTCATGTCAGTTTGAGTGCACTAGTAAAGATGATCTGGGGTTAATGAATAAATTGCCCGACTCTCTAATTCTAAATGATTTTAGTCGCGTTCAATGAATTTGTTTGGTCGTTTTTTAGTCTTTGTTTATTTGGGATTTAAGATGAGTCAAGTGGTCCTTTTGCTATCTTGCATACGCCAAATCCACATCTCACTTTCATTGCAGTTTTCCATAATTACTTGGATCCACATCTGCTTTTTTATATTTTACGAGTTCCCCTACATACATATACGTGTGTCAATGTGTGTATATATACACAACAATGAGCATTACAGTGTATACACATACTGACATACACATCATGAGCATTACAATATGTATATATATATAAATGTACGTACATACGGTATATTTGATCTTTTTTGATAACCAATGTATATTTAATCTAATCTATATCTATCTATATCTATCTATATACATATACTAAAACCGATACATTGAAGCCTGCGTGGCGGCGCGTGAGTGAATCTGCCTACGTGGCGGCGCGTGAGTGCGTCTCGCAAAGCTTTCTCCCGTCAAAAAGGAAATCTAATAAAAATAATTATTTTATTTTACCATTAACACATATAATTGGATAGATGGAATATCTTATAAAAGAGTAAATATTATATAAGGAAAAAACTATATCAATATAATTAGACGTAGTAGTAGTAGTAATAAAAATAATTAATAAAACTAATTTTTATAGTCATACTTACCAAAAATATTACTAATAGATAAATATTTAATATTTGATAGGTGCTATTTTATTTATATTTATATTATTTTTAGTGGAAAGAATTATTTATATCAAAATCAATCATTTAATAATTGTTATTTTATATCTATCTATATTATTTTTTGAGGTCAAAATAAATAATTAAAATATTATATAGCCATATATGTAGTCACAATCCATCCGTATATAGATATTTTAGTAAACTAATGTAATAAATAAATACTAAATATTTAATAAAAAATAATATTAAAATATTTTATTACTGTATGTATATAGATTATATTAGGAATATATGCATATATGAATCTATACATGGACACCGCATCTTGGATATATGAATCTATACATATATACATGAACATCTCTATCTATCTATCTATCTATATATTTTAGTTGATTGACAAAAATATAAATATAAAATATTTCATAGTCATACTTACCAAAAAATATTAATAGATAAATATGTAGTATTTGATAAGTGTTATTTTAAATTAATAAAAGAATATATTGTCATAATTTATAGAAAGTTATATAAGCCACCATCTATCTATCTATATATTTTAGGTGATTGACAAAAATTCTATTTAGATTATTATTTTATTTATTTATTGGAATCCATCTAAATTACTAATAATGTTGTATTAATGTATTCTCCGTGCACGGGACGGGGCCTACACTAGTACATATACTAAAACCGGTGCATTGATGCCTACATGGCGGCGTGTGAATGCATTTGCCTAAGTGGCAGCCCGTGAGTGAATCTCGCAAAGCTTTCTCCCGTCAAAAAGGAAATCTAATAAAAAAATAATTAGATAGTTCTAATCTTTATAATTAAAAAAGGTTAAATCATTATTTTATTAACTCATATAATTGGATATATAGAATAATAATAATAATAATATATCTCCCACCAAAAACAATTGTCACATACAATTACCGTATGTATATAGATTATATTAGGAATCTATACATATATGAATCTATACATGGACACCACATCTTGGATATATGAATCTATACATATATACATGGAAATATTTAATATATAAAATTCAATACTCCCTCTATCCCATCCCATCCCAAATTACATATACCATGCCATATATCCTATGTGGCGCGTTGTGGTTGATTCTAAAATAAAAATTAATAAAATAATATATTGTCATAATTTTTAGAAAGTTATATAAGTCACAATCTATCTATCTATCTATCTATCTATCTATCTATCTATCTATCTATATATTTTAGTTGATTGACAAAAACATAAATAAAAAATATGCCATAGTCATACTTACAAAAAAAATATTAATCGATAAATATGTAATATTTGAGAGAAATAAATTTTTATAGAAATCAGTTATCTATTAAATTACATAAGATTCAATTAATGGTAGATTAGAAAAAAAAACCCTTTAACATTATAAATGTGAAATTTGTTTATATTTTGAGAGAATCTACATAAAAGATATGGAGTATTTAGATTATATATAATCTATTGAACTAATTTTATTTATATTTATATTATTTTTTGGTGGAAAAATTTATTTATATTTATATTATTTTTATTTTTATTTATTAGAATCTATCTAAATTATTTATAATGTTGTATTAATGTATTATCCGTGCACGGGACGGGGCTTACACTATATATATATACTAATACTAAAATACTATATATAGTATCCATAATATACTAGTACTATAATTAATACATTAATACATATTGTATAATATAATATGTTTATATATATATTTACATTATTTTATTTATCTATAAATGTATATGCGGGACGGAACGAGATTTGTGGGATTAGAACGGATCGTTTCGCGTCCCGTCCCGTATAATTTTTACGGAACGGGACCAGGATTTACGAGATGTGTGTCCACCCTAGTATATACACAATTACAATTGACACATCAAAGAAACCCCAATGGAAGTGCTAAAAAAACAAAAGGAAAGGGTATTTACATAAAAGCACCCATAGAAAAAGAAAATGGTACAAACTTCCTTTAGAGCTAGAAACAAATTTTTTTTTTAGAAAGTCAAATTCTCACTATTATCAAAATAATTTAAGGTTGAGTGTGAAAAATAAATTGTAAATTAAATAATTTTGAAATAGAAGAGAAAAAGGGGGAAATTGAATGGGTCAAAAAAAAAATTTAATGGAAAATATTAAAAACGAGGCTAAGTTTTTTTTTTTTTTTTTGATTGGATAAGAATTCGGAAGCAGAAGTGCTATCCGACAGCATCCTTTCGGATGAGGTCAAGAAGACTTGGGTTGTTATGCAACTGGGAAGGTGATGCAATTTGGGCAAGGTGTGCAACCTTATCTGCCACACAATTGCTGATACGAAGAACGTGAGAGAACGAAACTTCGTGGAATCCCGTGAGGAGTGTACTTATATCTGTCATGATCATGTCGATTTCCCATGGGCATGAATTTTTTGACTGTAAGTGTTTAATGATAATTAATGAGTCTCCTTCAATTACTATTCTTTGTATTTTAAGTTCCAGGGCTCTGACAACACCTTCTCTGAGAGCCAGTGCTTCTGTCATTAGGGGTGTGTGTTGCCCAACCTTGTCGTTACCTATTACTGTAGCCTCCCCAGAACTGTCACGGATTATGTACCCTATCGAACATTGCCTACTACCAGAAGCGGATCCGTCGAAATTGAGTTTTACTTTTCCAATAGGTGGCTTCTTCCACTTGGTCTTCTTTCTGTTGTTTCTCCTAACTAGGTTGGAGTGTATATCCGTTGGTGTTCTCCTATCAGTTTCCCCTTTGTGTTCCTCCGCTTTTATCCACTCATTATAGTATGATTCCACAAGTATTGCAAACCCCCGTTCATTTGGTGGTTTTTGTTGTTGGAAGATGAACTTATTTCGTATCATCCAGATAGTCCACCAGTGGAAAACAACCTTCTCTTGTTGTTTTCTATCTAGTTGGTTGCCTAATTTGTTTATGATTTCCTCTACATTCCTTGTCACCTTTATATCCTCTTTGATCTGATTCTTAATTTGGGGTGATAGACATGAGCACAAAGCCGAAAATCTGCATTCAAAGAGTAAATGAGTAGCATCTTCCTCATGGTTGTTGCATAAAGCGCAATATGGCGGTATTGCAATTCCTCTTTTTGCTAGGCGAGCCGCAGTTGGGAGACCATTTTGACACACCTTCCACATAAAGTTTTTCATTTTGGGAGGGACTTTCAGACTCCATATCCATGCGTTGTTGTCATTGTTGAGCTCAGTTGTTTGTGTGTTAAGTTTATACGCACTTGAAGTTGTAAACCATCCTTTTTTGTCTGGCCACCAATACATCCTATCCTGTATCTTATTTATCGGCAATGGGACATTTGCAATTTGTTGTGCTTTATCGTGTGGTACCACAGTTTGGAGTTTATCTATATTCCATATCCCGTTTAGAATGTATTGGTCAACAGTTTCCTCCCAGTTAGTATGTGTCGGGTTAAGACACATGCTTTGAATGTCCTTGATGGGGGACCATTTATCAATCCAAAATTTGACCGTTTTCCCATCGCCTATGGACCATGCCAAACCTTTTTTGAATGGCTCAATAAGTTTCCTTAATTGGGTCCACTGCCATGAGGCTAAGTTGTATTTGTAAAAGCGACTCTAGTCCAAATTAAAAAATAATAAAATAGTTTTTTAAAACAACGACTTAATTTTATTTTATTTTTTGGATATTTTCGATACAAAAAATTAAAAACATATACAACAGAGCCGCGGTTTAAAACAACGGTTTTGTATCACAAATTCTTTCCTCTATCTTTCTCTCTCCTTCCTCCTCCCTCCCCATCCCGTTGCTTTCCCCTCTCCATCCCTCTCTCTCTTCTCTACCACTTAAAAAGTGTTGTTAAATACATCACTAATTAAAATACAATCTTAGTTGCGGACTACCCAGACACTAATTAAAATATAATCTTAACTTTATTTCATTTAAAATTATAGTGTAAATATTAAAACAAAAAGCTTGTCAAACACACAAATGTTATACTCTCTCTTCTCTCTAGAAACTAGAGAGAGGGAGCCCGACCTCGGCTTCGGCCGCCTTATCCCGGCTTCGGCCGCCTCAACTCGGCTCCAGCCGCCCTATCCCGACTTCGGCCGCCTCACCCCGGCTCCGACCGTCTCCGACCTCGGCTCCTGCTGCACTTGAATCGATGTATCATCACCAACCCGCTATGTGTGTGGCATAACCTATTCCGAATCCCTTTCTTCGAAATTCGTTTCAAAACCAAAATCAATATGGAGCTTCCGGTGATTTTTGGTTCTTCTCCCCAATTTTGTCATCCTCCATGACCAATTGATAATTCAGCCCGTCGATCGGCGTTTCTCTAATCGCCGGTTCGACACTCGATTTGGGGCTTGGGGCCTGTGTTGCTCTTGTGCCCAATTGCACTCTGGCTGGGCGTTTCCTAGGGGTATCGGCTCTTGGGTTCTCTCCGGTCGAATCGCATCTGCGTCTGTTTGATGGCGTCTTCCTCCGGCTTGGCATCTTCTTGTTCGACCGTCTGGCTTTCACCATCATCACCGCCCTTGACAACCCATCTCTTAAAGCTCCCCTACTATGCTCATCTTGTGGGTGGTGCTGGGGTGTCTACAGCTGCGCCGGTCCCCCGCTCTCCTCGTCGCCAGCGCATGCGCATACTCGCTGTCTCTCACCGTCCTCGAACTTCATGGATGCCGCCGGTCTTTCCGGGTTCATCCTTTCCGACGCCTTGGGTGGGGTGGTCGATAGGTCTGTCGTCCCCCGATTTGATTCCACTTCTTCTCAAGCGCCGATCGAATTCGGCTCTCCCTGCTTCCTTAGGCTTCAAGGCTATCCGGATTTTCTGGGATTCTCCAGATTTTCCGTGATTTGCTTGTGCTTGCAAGCCAAGCTTGGGAGCTTGTACGGACTATTTTGTTTATATAACAATGGATTAATATAAATACACACTTATGTGTTGTTTTATATATTCCTTCATCATTATATACAATTAATCCCACTCTATATGGGTGTTATTAACTCCCGAAAGAGCTTGAAAATCCCGTTAGGGTTTGAATAAATTCTCTTTCGTCTGAAAGAGATTCTAGGTGCGTCTTCAAGGGTGGTGCTTGGTTGTGACCCCTGTTGTTCTTGGCGTTTCTCCTCCGTGTTGGAGCTCTGACAACCGGTGTCGGGATTGGCTGGGGTCGTGGTCGTGTGTATCGAGGCGACTCCGCGTGCAAAAAATTCCTTGGAGGATCGTCTTCACTACCCACTGGACTGGACTCTTGATATACCGCTGGCCAACGGGGTCGTCGGCTAGTGATGCTTGGCATCGGATCTTGGTCTACGTTGTCTCCAGCGTGTACGGGTTTGGCTCGCTTGCTCGTCAGGGGGTTACGCCTCCCACTTTTTGTTGTTGCACCTTTTTATATGTAGTGACGGTTTCACCGTTTGCCGACTTCGTTGGCCTCTCGAGTTGTCAGGTATGTCTGGCGCTCGAATTATTTCCTAATAAAAAAAACACACAGATGTTATCCGGACGGCGAAATTCTCTCCATGAACACGATCTTGATGCCGACCTCTGAAGTCGGTGCACATTTCACCGAATCCAGCCACCCCAGTCGGTACATACTCCGCCAGCCCCAACTTCTGAAGTTAGTAGAAGTGGATGATAGATTACATAGGTCTTATATTGTATAGTGGGCCCAAAGGCCCAAAAGACCCAATACCTTTGTAGCCTATATATATATATATATGTTTATCAATGAATGGAAACTCTCAAGGAGGACATTACAATCAGTCTCGTGATCTCACATGGTATCACAGCCTAAAATCCTCACACCCTAATTTTTCTTTTTCTCCTAACCCTAAACCCTAGCCCCCCCCCACCACCGCCACCCTCCCGGGGCCGCCCTCCCCCTCTCGGCCTCCATCTACCGTCGACACCCCCCCCCCCCTCCTCGCTCCTTTCTCTCTCCCTCTAGTCGTAATGGCCGACCCACCCACCAACAAACCGCCCTTCCACTCCGCTCTCTCGATCTCTAATATAAAAAATTGCATCCCCATCATCCTTGATCACGAATCCAGTTCCTACACCATGTGGTCGCACCTCTTCACGACCCATGTTAAAGCTCATAAAGTCCTCCACCACATTGACTCCTCCGTCAATCGCCCTGAAAGTGAAGACAACGATCTCTTCGCTCAACTCGACACCATTGTTCTTCAATTAATCTTCAACACCATCTCAAAAGATCTATTGACTACTATCCTCAACCCCAAAGACACCGCCTTGGATGTTTGGAAGAAACTTCAGAATCTCTTTCAAGACAACAAGTCCACCCGTGCTGTTTATCTTAAGCACGAATTTTCAAGTTGCAAGCTTTCCTCTTTTCCGTCGATATCCGCCTATTGTCAGCACATCAAGACCATGTCTGATCAACTAGACGCCGTCGAATCCAAACCCAGCGCCACCTGCCTTGTCCTCCAGGTACTTTCGGGTCTTCCCTCTGAATACAATGCTGCTGCTACTCATATCCAGCAAACGGAACCTCTCCCTACACTCGAAAAGACCCGGTCTCAATTGATCCTGGAGGAGACTCACCTTCACCGTCAGACCACCGAAGCCGCCAAGGACAAGACGGCATTGGTCTCGTCAAGCGACATCGACGAGACCTATGCCCCGCGGACTAACCGCAACAAAGACCAGTCGGTTATGAGAGACGGCGGCCGCAGCAGCACAAATCGCCTCGCCCTTCTTGGTACCCCAACCCCGGCTATCCGCCTTGGATGCCCTTTGGCTACCCTCCTGCGTCGTATCGCCCACCAGCCCTGTATCCCAACCGTCAGCAGGGGGCGGGCTTGTTGGGTCCTCCTCCTCGACCCCCTGGTAATCAGGCCTACCTGTCGTCGTCTGATCAGGCATACACTGATGTGCATCACGCCTTCTCTTCCATGCAGCTGGCACCTCCTGACTCCGCTTGGTACATGGACACTGGCGCCACCTCTCATATGACGAACTCCCCAGGTACTATCTCTTCTCTTTCTTTTAAGGGTCTTGCACATTCTATTATCGTCAGCAACGGTGGTTGCCTTGCTACTTCGGGCATTGGCCACGCCACATTACCAACTCCTACCAACCCATTACACCTCAACAACGTCCTTGTTGCCCCCAAACTTGTCAAAAACCTTATCTCTGTCCGTCTGTTCACCACTGACAATAATGTTTCTCTTGTGTTTGATCCGTTTGGTTTCTCTGTGAAGGATCTTACTACGGGGGTTACTCGTCTGAGATGTAATAGCACCGGGGAGCTCTATCCTGTGTCGTCGCCTTCACCATCCAGCCCATCAAGTCCAGTCGCCCTCTCGGCATCATCATCAAGTCTTTGGCATGCACGCCTTGGTCATCCCAATTCTGCAGTTTTAGATTTACTTCGTTCTAAGAGTCTAGTCCAATGTCATAAAGAGCTTCGCTCTAGTTTATGTTCTTCTTGTGAGTTCGGCGAGAATGCGAGACTTCCTTTTCAGCGGTCTTTAAACACTACTTTTGCCCCATTTGATATTATTAATAGTGATATTTGGACATCTCCTGTGCCTAGCAAGGAGGGTCATAAGTATTACCTTTTGTTTCTAAATGATTACACACATTTCTATCTTTGCCAAATTTCATGCATACATCAAAACACAATTTCACACCTCTATCAAGTGTTTCCAATGTGACAATGGTCGTGAATTTAACAACAAAGATTTTCACACCTTCTTCAACACAAATGGGATCTCATATCGCTTGTCCTGCCCCTGTACCTCCCAACAGAATGGCATGGCCGAACGAATCATCAGAACCATCACCAATATGATGCGCTCTCTCCTCTTCCACGCATCCATTCCCCTTCTCTATTGGCCTTATGCCTTAGCCACCACCTGCTACCTTCTAAATATTCTCCCTTCCACCACCCTCCATCATCGCTAACCAACTCATGCACTTTATTGCACGTTGCCATGGTATGATCACCTTCGTACATTTGGGTGCTTATGCTTCCCAAATCAGTCATCCACCGCCCCACACAAACTTCACCCACGCTCCACTCCTTGTGTCTTTCTTGGCTATCAGTCTGATCATCGCGGTTACCTCTGCCCCGATATCAAGACCCACAAAATCATTCTATCTCATCATGTCACCTTTGATGAATCGCAATTCCTCTTTGCATCTCCCACACCTCCTGTATCTCAGTCAGAGTCAGAGTCATCATTCCCTCATTTTTTTCATCCCCAGAGCTCTCCCGGTGTTCCTACCTCTCCCCCTCCACCACCACCACCACCCCCTACCACCAGACCACACACCCGCAACGTCTCCGGTGTCTTCCGACCTCGTCAGATCGTCTCCATGAACACCACACATCGCCCCGCCTTCATTTACCCTCCATACACCCCGTCATCTCCTTACCAATATGATTCGCCGCGACCGTAGAAATATGCGGCGGCCGCAGCAAATCCAACACCCGTCAGCCAGCCTTTCCCTAACCTACTTGCGGCGGCCACAGCAACATGCCGCGGCCGCGGCCAATCAATAAGTTGCGGGCTTGCTGCGCCCGTAGCATTCCCCGTAGCCTCCACCCCTCCTGCACCCGTCCTTCCCGACTCCCAATCCCGCCTGCCTCCATCCCAACCTCCCTTTCCCCCATTCCCACCTCCCACAAAACACCCCACTTTCAAGCCTTGAAGCGGATCATTCGGTACATCAGCGGCACCCTCGAGCTAGGCACCACAATCACTCCTTCCTCTAAGCTTGACCTTGTTGCTTACACTGATGCGGATTGGGGTGGTTGCCCTGACACACGTCGCTCCACGTCTCGTTACTGTGTCTTCCTCAACGACACTCTTGTGTCGTTGTCAGCAAAGCGTTAGTCTGTCGTGTCTCGCTCCAGCGCTGAGGCAGAATACATGGGTGTTGCCAACGTTGTCTCCGAGTGCTCTTGGCTCCGCAATCTCCTTCATGAGCTCCATTGCCCTCTTTAGAAGGCCACTCTGTTTTACAATGACAACGTCTCCGCCGTCTATCTGGCTAGCAACCCAGTCCAGCATCAATGCACGAAGCACATTGAGCTCGACTTCCACTTCGTCTGGGACAAGGTTGCCATTGGACATGTCCGCGTTCTACATGTCCCGTCCTCATATCAGTACGCTGAAATATTCACCAAGGGTTTACCTCGACAGTTGTTCATTGATTTTCGATCCAGTCTCACTGTACGAGCCCCTCCAATTTCGACTGCAGGGGTTTGATAGATTACATAGGTCTTATATTGTATAGTGGGCCCAAAGGCCCAATACCTTTGTAACCTATATATGTTTATCAATGAATGAAAACCCTCAGGGATGACATTACAATCGGTCTCGTGATCTCAAAGTGGAGAACTCCAACAATTGTGCTTTCATATGGTAGTTGGAATTTGCAGAACTCCAATAAAGTGCACAAAGATAGACGGCTGATTTAGGATGTCGAAACGGTAGGACTGACTATCATATCTCACCGACTTGGGAGGCCGGGATCAGCAAAATGCTTACCAACACCGGAGAGCGGAGCCGACATCGTGCGATTAGCGATATACAACCGTGCCAATAGCATGTCCGATTCTTTTACCAATTCTAAAAAAAATATCAGAAAAAGAGCTGCGGTGATTTTTTTGAATGATTTATTGAAGTTTGGTGATGCTCTATAATTTCCCTCTTTATGAGTGATTTATTGAAGATTATGCGGTGATTTTTGTATGAGATTCGTCGAAGAAAAATCAATGAAGAAAATGAAGAGAACGGGGACAAGGAAAGGGACAGGCTAAAGAAGAGGAGCAATTTCCACGTCCAATTCCTTATTTTCCTCAAGGTTTGGTAATGGAGTTATCTGATTCGAGATAGCTTCGAAATCGCCCTGTCAACCACCTCCCTTTTCCCCTCTCTAAACTCGGTTCTTCGTTTCCGTTCCGCCACCAGCTCAACCACAGTCGAGCCGCCCTTGATCGTCGCCCGAGAGTGTAGAGATGGCGCTCGTCGATGGAAGTGGCAGTGAAGAGTGGAAAGTTCACGCCGCCATGGTTCTGGTTCAGACTTGCTACGGAGGCTCCCATGTCATCACCAAAGTGGCTCTGAATGTCGGCGTCAATCAGACGGTCTTCTGCGTGTTTCGCGACCTCCTTGCACTCTCCATTCTCACTCCTCTCGCCTACTTCCGTGAGAAGTGAGTCTCTCTCTCTTTCGCTCTCCTCGATTTGAATTTCTCGATCAATCTATCAAAATATTGATATCGATATTTTGATCAAACTCTCTAACATGTTCTTCAACCAACAAAACCTATGAATTACAATTTTAAATCTGATGATTTATGGGAATAGTTTACCTTATGCAATTTTCAAACCTCGTTGCGGGTCAGTCTGCGCTGCTTTGTTTCTCCGACGTCAGAGGAAGAGCAAGGCGATTATCATTTTTCGACAGGGGAAAAATTGTGATGGGCTAAGTCTAAGAGCAAACCCAACCGTTTCTCTAAAATAAAGAAAAAGGGAGATTTTAAAGAAAATTGACATTTTTTCTCCCCAACAGCTTCTCCAAACACATCTCTTAAATAGAGAATAGAGAAAAAGGGAGATTTTAAAGAAAACTGACATTTTTTCTCCCCAACAGCTTCTCCAAACACATCTCTTAAATAGAGAAATAGATGGAGAGAGGAAAAATCTCTAAATTTGGAGGAAGAGAAGTTGATCTCTATAATTTAATGTTCACTTGTCCCCATATAGAATTTAACGATACAACCCCACATTTTCACCCATAATATAGAAAAAATGATAATTTCATACTTGATTACTAGTAATAAAAATATAATTATTTTTAAAAATTAATTAAAAAATGATGTGATTTGATATAATATATAAATTAATTATGTTAAATCAATATAGATAGAACAAAACATCATAATTCTATGTTAACTTATATAAATAAAACAGCACAACTAATTTCATCCAATTTAATGCTATAAAATTCACATTAAAAAACTAGTCTATAAAATTTTCACTTCAAAAAATATTCACTTGAACTCATAACTCATATTGGAATGATTTTATTTTTATAAATTATAAATTAAGCCTTGTTAGTTAATTAATTTAATTAATTAACCATATAGATCATTCACCAATCTAATTTATAATAAAATATATATTAACTAATTGAAAATAATAAGATTAAGTTTGAATAATATTTTATCCAATTTTATCATAACTTTTATAGTAATAATCTAAATTTAATATTAATATCACTTAAAAATAAATATCAAATTTATCGCTAGATTTTGTTTTAAAAAAATATAACATGAGAATATAATAATAATAATAATAATAATAATAATATGTCGTGCAAGAGGATGGGTAACATATAATAGTTCACCAACAAATGTGAGGCTAAATGTTAGAATTAAGTTTAAATTAAGTTTTTAGAAATGTAGAATTAAATATCTTTCATAAATGCATTTATTTATTAATAGTCTTTAATAAATGTAAAAATCTGTAAAATAGAGAAGTTGTTGGAGTTGAAGTGAATTTCTTTTAGAGATTTGGATATTTTAATCTCTATTTTAGAGATTTTTTACCAAAGTTGTTGGGTTTGCTCTAAGTGGCCGGATTAGAGCAAGGCGATTATCCTCCGGGGCACATTTGGTATTAATATCTAGATATCAGATATTGAATATCAGCCATCGGTATCTAATATCTGGTGTTTGATATGGTTAGATATCGATATCATTTTAAGTGATATCAACATCTAGTGATATCTAGATATCAAATTTGGGTTATTTTGATATACTGATTTTTAGGAAGGTATCACTTGATATCGATATCACCCGATACCGATATCTTGATACCGATACCGATATATTGATATGAAGATATCAACCAATATCGATATTTTGATATCTAGATATCGATACCAAACAGGCCATTGGGGCTCGTTTCCGGGACCATGCTTATGAGAATTATATATGTAAGATAAGGATTTGGGGTTGATCAACTGAAATGGATTTTTTATAGAGTTCAATTCATGTGAATTATGAAAATATGTTTGGTTAATTTTTTATTTTAAGTGCTCGTTTGGATGAAATCTTTTATTCTAAGTGCTCGTCGGTGGGGTCGAATATATAGGACCTCTTAGGTGTTTATTGAGTGGGCTGATTCACAACAACTTATTGATCTCGGATTCTCGACCCCCCCCCCCCCTCCTCACTTGGTGGCGAGGGAATCAAGAAGAGCATAGAGTTATGGCTAGGCTCGACAAAGCACTTTGTTGCCCAGATTGGAGGATGAGGTTACCAGAAGCCTCTCGTATTCGGATCATGCACCTATCTTGCTTGAACTGGAACCGAGTGCAAAGGGTCAGCCCACAAACAGACCTTTCCGTTTTCAGTCAGGCCGGTTACTGAACCAAAATTTTGGAGAATTGGAAAAAAGAAGTTAAGGCGTGTGTGGCGCTAAGGGTGCTGAAGAGCGAGTTAGGACGCTGGAACATGGAGGTTTTCGGGAATATAATCAAGAGAAAGAAGACTGGCTACAAAAATTGAAGGGTTACATAAGGCATAAACTATCATAGAGGATCTGCAATCGTTATTTGGAGCTTGAAAGGCGCCTTTTGAACAAGTTGGCGGCGATCCTAACCCATGAACAACAGTTGTGGTTCCAAAATCCCGGGCTAGCTTTCTATTGGAAGGGGATAGAAACACTCATTTCTATCACCTATCGACGATCATAAAATAAAGAACGAATAAGATTTGATGCTTGCAAAACACTGAGGGGACTTGGGTTGAGGAGTCGACTGCTCTCAAAAGCCTTCTTGTGAGTTTCTTTGCTACTTTGTACTCTGAAGAGAACTCTAGCTCGGGCCGAGTGGCCTAACCTTAAGCAGCCATCATACTTTCCTGCAGATTAAAGAGGGGAGGATGGAGTCCATTGTTGCTTCATTCAGCCCTTAAGCAAATGGGACCACACAAGGCGTCGGGTTCGAATGGCTACCCAACAATCTTCTACCAACAGAATTAGAGTACGGTTGGGGCGCAAGTGAAGGAGACTGTACTGAAACTTCTGAATGAAAATCAAGCACATAGAGGGTTGAGTGATGCTCTCATGGTTCTTATACCAAAGGTGGAGAACCCATCAAACCCTCAGGCGCAACTCAAACCAATTCCGCTTCTTAATGTTATATTCAAGATAGCGACACAGGTGATCGTAGACCAAATGAAACCAATCTTCCCGAGCCTCATATCTCCCACACAAGCCAACTTCATTCCGGGTCGCCAAATTATACAACACTATAGTGGTACAGGAGGTCATCTATTCAATGGCGGATAGAAGAAGACGATTGTGGACGATGATCAAAGTGGATTTAGAGAAGGCTTATGATCGGGTTAATTGAGACTTCTTGAGAGCTGTGCTGGAGAGAGAACAACTACCTACGGGCCTCGTTAATGTCATAATGACATCCCAATCTATGGGCAGAATGGAGGTTTTATGTAACGAAGAACGAGCAGAGGGCTTCAATCCATCCAGAGGAATCCGATAGGGAGATCCGTTGTTTACTTATCTATTTATCGTGTGAATAGAATACCTGGCACATATGATTCAGGACGCCGTGGAGGAAGGATAATTGAAACTGGTGACAGTGGAGGAGTGCAACTCATGGGAATGGACGATGGGCTGGCCAGTGTTGTAGGGTGGAAGCACATATGGAAGCCTCCCGCTTAATAGAGAGCACATACTTTCACCTATTTGGCGGCCCACGATGTAGTATTAACTAATGCAAATAGGCTAAGACACCATTTGTCGAACCACTCGGCATGCCCTCAATGCGAGGGAAACGAAACGGTCGTCCACCTATTGGCAGACAGTGCGACGGTGAAGGCAACATGGCAACAAATCAAGGGGAGACAGTTACCCCTGACCTTCTTCAAAACCTAGAGTGCTCAGGAGTAGATCTTCAATCTTCAATAATGTGGAAAACGGGGATCGCTGGAGCGCTACATTTGTTACAATGACGTGGGTTACCTGGAAGGTGAGGAATGAATTGGTCTTTCAAGGCCAAGACAATATGCAAGGGGTGGCTAACATGGTTTGGATCAGAGGATGGCGTCGACCTATCTCCATTGCAGCAACCGAGTGGAGTCCACCAAATGTGGGATGGACAAAGTCAAACACCGATGGAGCATCAAGAGGCAACCCAAGTCTAGCAGGAGAGGGAGGAATTCTCTGAAACTCGGATGGCGAATTTATCCGAGCCTTCGCCTTCAAATGCAAGAACTACCAAGCAATTGAAGTCGGGTTATGATCGGCCTTCTATGGACTCAAACTTGCCAGGGAGATGAGGATGTCGAAACTGGTGCTGGAAATGGACTATCCTATGGCCCGCAAGTTGTTGAGTTCGAGCGAGGATGAGCAGTTTGCCCGTTATGCAGTGCAAAAGACTTCTGAGATCCATAAGCTTGGTGGTCGAGATCCACCAACTTCGTTGACAAGGTTGCTGAATGCTGATAGTCTAGCAAACATGAGAGTTGATTTAAATGAGCAATTTTGGACTTTCAATTTAGCACCTGGATATATTGTATCCGGAGTTTCATGTGCCCTCCAACGGGGAACTCTTGTTAATTCTATAAATAAGATTATGGGCACTAGCCCTCGTCTTTAGCCCAATTTTTTTTAATAAAAAAATCTAAATCTAAATTCTTTTACGCACGTTGAATGAATTTTGTTTGGTCGTTTTTTAATCTTTGATTATTTGGGATTTAAGGTGAGTCAAAACTCAAAAGTGGTCATTTTGCTATTTTTTTTTAAATGACGAGGAGAAACCCATCTTTGGTGGCAAATCCCGGGCATGTGACCCAGTCGGCAAGAGTCACACATCAAGTAAACCGTCTTGCACCGACCGGCTCGACCCATTGATAATGAGCAAGGCAACCCTTATCCAAGAAAAGGGACGGAGGTAGAGATCGAACCCGAGACTTCCTGACTTCCCCCTTACTCCCTACCAGTGAGTCACCCCGACTAGGGCAATTTTGCTATCTTGCCTACACCAAATTCACATCTCACTTTCATTGCAGCTTTCCATAGTTCCTCGAATCTATTAAAAATAGGGCGTTGATTTTCGTCTCTTTTTTTTCAATGATTTTCGTCTTCTGTTGAATATAAGAATGAACGTAAATTAATTTTAAAAATAATTTGAAATATAAAAGCAGATCATCTTAGGAAGTAAGAATTCCTCGATTTCTAATAAAATAATAATTATTAAATTCTTCGATTTGTTTAAAAAATAGATGCAACCACATATATGTAATGTATGGTTTCTTTATGAAATTTTGTATCTGGAAAGTTATAATAGTATCCAAACGAGCCCCAACTCGCGTGAAAATATAGGCTGTGGAAAGTGGAAACTCTCTATGGTGACATTTCTCATATTCCATTGTATCAAAGTTCACAAAATCATCAAATTTAAGTCGTCCCACATAAAATCGTCCACATTCAGTAATTGATGCGTAGGTGTAACAAAATCAAAGAAATCAATCATGAAATTAATGATTTAATATTTTATTCCTATTTTCTTAGAAAATGATTAAGACCAGATCAGATTTATTTCTGGACACCTCCACATTACCATTTGAGTCCGAAGTATATACACAACGGTCCGCATAAGTTTAGCTCAACTGGTTACGGGGGTGACATTTAAAACAAGAGGTACATGCACAACAATTACACATCAAATAAACCCTATAGGAAGTGCTAAAAAAACTCAAAGGAAAGTCCGATGCTCACTATTGACACCCATAAAAAAGAAAATGGTACAAACCACCCATTTTTTGAGAAATTTGTTATCATAGACCAATTGACATCCTTTTAGAGCTAAAAATAAATTTTATTTTTAGAAAGTCCGATGCTCACTATTATCAAAATATTTTAAAGTTGAGTTTGAAAAATAAATAATTTTGAAATAGTAGATAAGAAGAGTTGTGGCGATTTTTAGAATGATTTATTGAAGTTTGGTGATTTTTTGAATGATTTATTGAAGTTTGGCGATTTTCTATAATTTCTCTCTTTATGAGTGATTTATTGAAAATTCTGTGGTGATTTTTATAAGTGATTTATTGAAGAAAAATCAATGAAGAAAATGAAGAGAAGGGGAAGAAGGAAAGGCCCAAAGGGACAGGAAACCTAAAGAAGAGGAGCAATTTCCATTTCCATTTCTAATTCCTTATTTCTCCTCAAGGTTTGGTAATGGAGTCGTCGGATTCAAGATAACTTCGAAATCGTCCTGTCAACCACCTCCCTTTTCCCCTCTCTAAACTCGGATCTTCGTTTCCGCTCCACCTCCAGTTCAACCACAGTCGAGCCGCCCTTGATCGTCGCCTGAGAGTGTCGAGATGGCGCTCGTCGGTGGAAGTGGCAGTGACGAGTGGAAAGCTCACGCTGCCATGGTTCTGGTTCAGACTTGCTACGGAGGCTACCATGTCATCACCAAAGTGGCTCTGAATGTTGGCGTCAATCAGATGGTCTTCTGCGTATTTCGCGACCTCCTTGCTCTCTCGATTCTCGCTCCTCTCGCCTATGTCCGTGAGAAGTGAGTCTCTCTCTCTCGCTCTCCTCGATTGAGTTTCTCGATCGATCAATTCGTTGCTTGATGCGCGTCTTGCGCAACTTGTGCATTCTTATATGTGATTGAATTTTAGAACAATCAACTTTCAATTCGATTCTTTTCGTTGAAAAGATCACACTTCAATCAATCTCCTGAGATTCCGATTTCCACTTATCTTTTACTATTTGATTTTGAAAATTGCACTCTTTGGTGGATTTTAGAGTGAATTGCCAATGAACTACAAGACAACGTTGACTAATGGCTTTTTATGCTTCAGTTGACTAATTCCTGCTCTAGAATCATAAAGTTTGTGCTACCATGGGAATACAAATTCACTGGTTAAGTGCACACTTAACACTTGGGCATGCATACCTGTGACAAAAATGAGAGTCTGTTTGTGAGCAGGGACATTCCTAGATTTTCTAAGCCTTTTTCTAAGCCTGTTTGTGAGCACTATAATTATCTGTGATTAGAATCATTTGTCTGGGCATGAAGAAAATAAACTTTTAACCAATTACACATGATAACAAATGAACTTCTAGACAAGAAACCCTAGTCCAGTTTATAATATTCACTCTCCTCCCCTAACCGAGTAAAATGAAGAAACTCGTTTTGACGAAGAGATCTTTTTTTTCCCCTTGATTGTAGGCGAGTTCGACCTCCAATGACTAAGAAGATCCTGCTTACATTTTTCTTTCTTGGGCTGACAGGGTATGTATCAGTTCTCACTTCCTTGTAATGTTTCATGTAAACCGTATTGTTATTTTTAACTAGAACTAATTTTTCAAAATTGGCTTCTGTGTAGGATATTTGGAAACCAGCTTTTATTTCTCTTTGGTCTTAGCTACACAAATCCAACTTATGCTGCAGCCACACAGCCTTCGATTCCCGTGTTCACGTTTCTCCTGGCTGCAATTATGGGGTCAGTTGGATAACACGTTCTCTCCTTATGCAACTGATTTTTTTAATTTATAGTTTCTTTTTCATGTTCCACTCCACATCAATTTTTCTTCATGCAGCACAGAAACAGTGAATTTGTTCAGAATTGAAGGGCAGATGAAGGTTGTGGGTACAATTGCTTGTGTTTGTGGTGCAATAGTGATGGTTGTCTACAAAGGTCCAATTGTAGCTGGATTTCAAGAATCAGATTTTGCACAGCTTGATATTAGTGCAAAGGCACAGCCAGAGCCAGCTGGATGGCTCGTTGCTAGATTTTTGGAATATGGGCTTGATCTCTGGCATATTGGTGTATTATGTCTAATAGGCAATTGCATATGCATGGCCATGTACCTGGCTATACAGGTATTTCAACATTCTTATAGTTATTGATTGTGAAATGTCTGATTAAGATTTGGAAATAAAAGGTTTAGTTAGGTTACTAGAGTTTGGGCTTTGGGGTACACTTCCTCCCTTTCTTCATTTGTTTTCCTGAATTTAGAGTAAAGAAAACATGCATCATATAAAGCAAAGACAGATAAAAAATAAAAAAAAAGATGGGACAATGTCTTAAGAAACTACTAGAAAGTAGGGAAAAAATTTAAGGTGGAAAACTGACAGGAACTCAAGAAGAAAATTTTAACAGAACTTGTTTCAGTATAATCCCATTAGATATATCGGAAAAGTGAGTCTGCAGGAAAGATAAGAGAAATAAACATTCCAAGAGAAGTAACTTGTTTCAGCATATTTTGTTCCAGTATCAAATGGAACAAAGTTGCTGGCAAATGGCTCTGTGGTGCCATGCTTCTTAATCTTATGTATAGCTTTACCCATCACATTTCACTAAACCCCAAGCACCCGGGCAATTGTCAAGTGATTGGGCTTGCTGTTAAATTAATATTCGAGAATAGATATACATTCTTCTGGGCTCTGTTTTGTATAACTGTACTCTATTGGGGATTGTTTCAGGCTCCTCTTTTGAAGAAGTATCCAGCTAGTCTGTCGGTCACTGCATATTCATACTTTTTTGGTGCTATGCTTATGGTAATTTCAGCCATGGTAATGACAAATGATTCCACTGGCTGGAAGCTGACACAATCGGAGTTATTTGCTGTTC
The DNA here is from genome assembly GCA_037127255.1 of Persicaria tinctoria. Classification (NCBI taxonomy): domain Eukaryota; kingdom Viridiplantae; phylum Streptophyta; class Magnoliopsida; order Caryophyllales; family Polygonaceae; genus Persicaria; species Persicaria tinctoria. Next base: position 40,473,822 of record JBANSL010000006.1, read on the forward strand.
TATATGCTGTGAGTTTTTATACATCTCTAGAAACTTGAAATCATTACATCACTGTCCTACTTTTAAATCTTTGTTTTTTGTTTTCATCATATCACCACAAAAATAAAATTGAAATTGTATGTCTTCTTATCTTTCCTGAAGAGTGGAGATTGGAGAAGGGAGAAAAACAAAGTGGAAAAGGCTGAGCAAAAGTTTTCTTTTAATTGTGCACTCATTTTTTCAAATTCATGATGTTGACCGAGGTGCAACTAACTATGGTTAAATGTTGCTGATTGACATTCAAGTCTTAGTTCTTATCTAGTGTTCTTATGAATAAAACCATATCTTTGTTTTGTTTAGTTTCAAGCTGGAAAATAAACCTTAAATTTATAGGATTTAGAATATGTGTTTTCCTCCTCTTTGTTCTGCAGCATTTTCTAGCTTCCATTGCAGTAGCTCCAAAAATTGTTAGAAAGGTAGTCTAATGTATTACGCATGTCAATTGATGAAACAAGGGACAGATTATCTGTAATTTGGGAAACCATAAATGCTGCTCAAAAGTTGGTTGGCTGTGGTTGAATTACGGCTGTCATGCTTTCAGATTCAGTTCTGAATTGTAAAAGCCGTGTTTGCTACATTTTGTGTCCATTTTCTCATAATCTTTCTTTATTTCTCAGTGGTTATTGATTGGCTGTGGTTGAATTACGGCTGTTATGGCTGCTAGTAGACTGCAGTTGGGTACTTGGTTCATTTCTAAATCTTCAATTCAATAGGAGTTTGATACTGAATTTAATCTACATGTTTTCCCAGGGAATTGTTGCCTCTGCCTTAAACTATGGACTTCTTACATGGTCCAATAAAATATTGGGACCTGCTTTGGTTGCTCTTTACAACCCAGTTCAACCTGCAGCATCTGCTCTCCTATCACTGATCTTTCTTGGAAGCCCTGTTTTCTTGGGAAGGTTTGATCCTAAACTCTGGATTGGTCAACAAGTATTTGTAAACAGTTAGTTGCTGTTGGGGACCTTTCTATTCATATGTAATGGATCAACAAGATAACAACAACAACCACCCAGTAGATCCCGCGATTAAGCAAGGTCTGGGGGTTAGGATATATGCACTCTTTCCCCGAATGGATCAACAAGATATCTGCTCAAAATAAAGGAAGAAAGAAATAATCAATGGGATTTGGCATGCCCATCTCATCATACATTATAAGCATCTTAATTCTGACAGACAATTAGCACATTGCAGAAAATGAACCCTTAGATTTACCTTATTATCTATTGATTGCAAATATAAGAGAAGGTGTAGAGGGGTTAATGACTGAAAAGCTATGCATCTATTATACATGGCCACATGGGATGCAGCTCGTACTTTTAAACTTCCTGTAGTGAAGTGTCGTATCTCATCTAATGGTACTTTTTTTTCAATTTTGTAGTGTGGTAGGAGGTATTCTCATCATAGTAGGATTGTACACAGTCACCTGGGCATCCCACAGAGAAAAACAAGCAGCTCTGGCAGTTCCTTCTCACACAGCCCGATCAGCCGAACCCCTAATCCAGAGGGATGCAGGTATGAGCAAGCTTCTAAATATCCTTACCGGCAGTGCCACCACAGGACCATCACACAAGGGATTGGATTAGCCGACACAAGTAGCTTCCCCTTATCCTGTACATGGGTCCATGGTGATAGTAATACAAACCACATACTGCATGCCTTTACATTGATCAGTTTAGGCCTGTATTTTATGCATTCAGAGATCAGAATAAAGCCATATCATAATGTTGTTCCTCAGCTTATCTATTTAAGATGATTCTCATGAAATGGCGTGTTGAGTGTTGTATTGAAGCTCGGGTTGTGATGTACGGATGGATCAACCAAGCAAACAGTTGCAACGGTTGAAGGATCCGAGACTGAGTAGAGAGCTGGAATAGCTGTTATATAGCATTGAATCATCGATGCCTTGATGGGAATCGGTATCCTCCACTCAGATTCTATGGTATTGCTTGGAATCGGAATCAACCTCATTTGTGAAATGAGTCCTATTCCAATTTGACTCCCAAGTCAAAACTCTAGGAATGAGTTGTATAAATCTTCTTCCTCTTGGTTCATCCTTTGATTCTGAAAACCTAAATCAACGAAAATACTTTATCAGAAGTCACTCATAGATATGCTTACCCCAAAAAAAAGTCACTCAAAAATATTCTTTTGGAAATTTTTGGTGAGATGTCTATTTGGAATTCAAAATTAGGTAAATGTACATTTTTATTTTGTAATTAAGGGTGTGTTTGGATTCCAAAATGCATTAATTATAATGCATTATTTTTACCTCGGTTTATGTAGATGTTTGGTCACATTACATATTTTATCTCGTTTTTTGTGACTTTTTTAACTATACAACCAAACATGCACATAAACTGAGGTAAAAATAATGTATTATAATTAATGCATTTTGGAATCCAAACACACCCTAAGTGTCCATAATATTTTCATAATATCTAAAACACCCTTCTTTTAATTTATAGGGTATTTTTGTTCGGATCTAATTGAGGGGCGGCTTTTGATTCCACCACCATTGAAGGTACGATGCAGCAAGTGAGCCCAAAGGTCATTGGCCAGATTGAGTCACGTCGTGCCCAGTTCAACAGACGCGATCTCATGACGGCGGATCGCCATTGAGATTCGTGGTCGAAGCCAAGTCCACAGTCGACGAAGGCGAATCAGACTCCTCCTCGCCCCGCCTGTGGAGCACAACGGCGTCGAAGCCCCCTCCATCGCCAGATTCGCGGACGCAGGCGATAGCTGTTGGAATCGAAATATGAGATCGTGATTTCTCTCCCTCTCTCGATGGGTCTCAAGCTAGAAGAAGACAGAGTTGGAGGGAATTGCAATTTGCATTTGATTTTCTGTGTGTTGTACAAAATGATTTACTTCGTACATCACTATTTATAAGCCCGGCCCAACTCTTTAACCCAACATAAAACGATATAACCCAGATCCACATACATACATTCTAGACCCCTCCCCCTCAAGATGGAGGTGGGGGAGACACAACTCCAATCTTGCCAAGCAGAGGTCAAAGATCACGAGAGGTAAGGAAATCTGCAAGCTGATCACGAGAGGGAACGTGATGCAACGAAATCAAACCTTCCATAAGCTTTTCCCGAGTGTAATGACAGTCGATCTCAATATGCTTCATCCTCTCGTGGTAAACTGGATTCTTCGCAATGTAAATTACAGCTTGATTATCACATTTGACGGGAACCGAAACGATGCCTGGAACATCAAGCAACCTGGTAAGCCAGGCAATCTCAATGCAAACGCGTTGGAGAGAGCGGTATTCCGCTTCTGCAGAAGACAAAGAAAAACTTTGTTGTTTCTTCGATTTCCAGGACAACAAGCACGACCCCAAGAAGATCACAAACCCACTGATTGATCAGCGAGAAAATGGACAAGTTGCCCAGTCTGCATCACAATAAGCATGGAGAGTGAAAGCAGGGCTTTTAGTAAGCAAAATACCCTTAGTAACAGTTCCTTTCAAATAACGAAAAACGTGATGAGCAACATCCATGTGAGCACTTCTGGGAGCTTGCGGGAATTGACTAAGAAATTGCACTGTAAACGCCAAATCCGGCCGGGTATGAACAAGAAAATTTAATTTCCTAACTATCCGACGATAAGTAGAAGGATCCTCCAACAATGTGCCATCAGTGGGGAAGAGTTGCAAATGAGGTTCCAGAGGGCTAACCATTGAAGCCTCTGGACATGGGAAATCAGTAAGCAAATCAACAAGACGGCTAACCATTGAAGCCTCTGGACATGGGAAACCAGTAAGCAAATCATTGATGAAGCGTTGCTGATTGAGCAGCAATCCACCTTTTTAACCTTGGCAAATTTGATTCCAAGGAAAAAATGTAACTCACCCAAGTCTTTGATACGAAATTGAGCATCAAGAAAGGCCTTGAGATGCAACATTTCAGAAGAGTCACTACCAGTGACTAAAATATCATCAATGTAGACTGCAATAAAGCAAACCAATCCCTTGTACTTTCGAAAGAACAAGGAGTAATCGCTAGCAGACTGGATTATTTATGTTAAATATATGTTAATAGGTTAGTATAGTGTTTGGTAAACCTAGTTGCTAGAGTAGCCGGTGAAAACTTAATAGAAAACCAAAAGTTCTCAAAAGCTTGGGTGAGTGGCCGTTGAAAAGTTTTGATTCTAAAAACTAGTTAAACAAAAATCTTATATTTATTTTATTTAAAATTATATAATATTAAAACCAAAAGCCCTGAAAATGTGAAAAAACTAGCTGATGTCTGATGGTGCCAAACATAGCCGAAGTATAATACAAGCCGCTCATCATCAAAGCTAATATTTTACATTTGACAGAAGGAAATAGATGTTGATAGGATGTTTTTTTTTTTTGATAAGGAAATAATTCGAGAGGCCGGACAGGCCCGGACCTCAAGAGGCCGACAAAGTCGGCAGACGGCAAGCCGTCTAAACATACAACGACGAAATGGAAAAATAACATAAAATACAATAAAAGAGCACCTAAAGAAAACCCGAAAAAAACCCAAGACCCCAACGGACACAGCATCGAGAGAAAGGAAGTCGTCGAGGAGAAGTGGATAGCGAGCGCATGGGACAGCTCTTGTTGATAGGATGTAGTTCTCACTATGTCAGGATATGAATGTATGAACCATAAAGTTGTCAAAATTTGGGATTAATTATAGACAAGATTAGGTTAGATAGTTCCATAACGAATCAAAAAATTAACGCTATACATTTGTAGTCGTTATACTGGAACACCCGAGTAAGTTGTATAAGTATAGTGGGAGCAACTCGTTATCGAAGCTAATTTTTCACATTTGACTGGAAGAAAACAGATCCGATCGGATATAGTTCTCACCGTGTCAGAATATAAGCTATAAAGTTGTAAAAGCTCGAGGTTAATCCTATTAAACAAGGTTAGGTCAAATAGTTCTTTAAAAGATTAAAAAAAAGTATTCATTTATAGGTGTTATACAATTGGACAAGTTGTGTTAGTATAACACGAACAATTTATAATCGAAGCTAGTTTTTCATATTTGACAGCAAAGGAAACAAATGTAAACATGATGTAAGTCCTTCCATGTTATATATAAACCATAAAGTTGTACGTTAAAGTTTGGGGTAGACATTATTAGATAAAATAGTTCCAAAATGGATTGAAAAACACTTTCCAATTCGCGTTCCCTATATACACCGCAAATGACACGTCGAATTGGACGTTACAGCAACGTTGAATTAGACGTTGCAAAAACGTCCAATTTGACGTTTCATCTGTTGGGGAAATTGTCCAAGGGGTAGGGGATCCGACGTTGTAACAACGTTGTATCAGACGTTGTACCCTGGATGCCAACGGGCTCCGTCGGACTTAGCAACGTTTATTTGGACGTTTCTACAACGTTAAATTTAACGTTTCTGCTACCTCCAAATCCCCAGCGGCAAACTAGGGGCAGGCTTAGAAACGTCGGATTTGGCGTTGTCAAAACGTCAGATGTGACGTTGTGACTAGTTTCAGGTAACCAACCACTCCTATAAAAGGGAATGAGGACCTTGAATAACTCAACACAACAATTCCACATTCTCATTCCTTCCACATTTTCAATCCTTCCATGGAGCCGGTTACATCTGGAGTAGTAGGCTCCACAGGCAGAATTGATTATGCAATCGAAAGGGTTCGGTACCCAATGCCCCCGGAGGAGTCCAAATGTGCTTGCAGCAGTCCAGAATACAGAGGCATGCATCCATGCGCACTGCTTGAGGTCATTTGTGAAAAAGAGAATCGCATTTCTGCACCCTTGCAGGTCGGGTGTCTAGAGTGCAATGATTTTCATCCAGGCATTCGTGGAGCCTACGAGTGGAAGGTTGGTGATCTTCTACTTCAACATGTCCGGTCATTCTTAGCCGATGTAAACAGATGTGACCACGTTGACGTGGCTCAAACGGCAGGAATAATAGTGAGGGGAGCAAATAAAGAGGTCGCCACCTTTCCATTCAATGAGTTAAAGATTAAAATAGTTCCGAAGACGAACTAAGAATAGTATGGTCGATATGAAGAAAAAATTACGTTGTTATCGATGTTGTATTTGTTAGTTGTGGTAATGCGTCGAAGTATGTAATTTGTTAGTTTCAGTAATGCCTCGATGTATGTAATTTGTTAGTTTTAGTAATGCCTCGATGTGAAATTTGATCGTTATCTATGAAGTGAAGCGTTTGCATGTGATTGTTTGTTGTTGTGATCGGGTAGAAACCATCGAAAATAATAACGCAAACAATACGAAATACACAAATATAGCATACCGACAAAATACGAAATGTATGTCATAAACAAAGGGACGATAATGTATCTACTGCAGAGATCGAATGTAGCCCATGAAATGCTCGTACATCTGGTCTAGCTGGGGATGCCCGACCAATGCCTGAATGGCATGGGTCATCTCGTCGACCCGGGCCTGGGGAGCAGCAGTCTCAGCATCAACCTCATCCCCATCCCCATCTGGTTCGAAGTCGTCGTCTGGGTGGGTAGGCGCAGCCGGAGGAGCACCAGGTAGTACCACTGTCGTGGGCAACACATGACCTCGACTCTGTGACTGGAACCAAGCGAGGTAGTCAGCTGTGACGCCTCCCTGACAGCTGTCGATCGTCCTCCTGTGACCAGTGACAGGGTAGAATCTCTCATCGTCCTGAGCTGCCCAACGGTGGTGCTGCATGTCGAACGTCAAGATGTAACGCCTCTGCAGGCGAAACGGGCGCTACATGAAGGACGGAGGGATGACGACCAATGGCTGCTCCTGCACACGGCCAAACTGTCGGAGCACCCTGTCTGGCATGTACGGCTCAAAGATGCCACAGAATCTGAGGGTGCCTCGATAGGTGGAGGAGCGAAATTGACCAGCAAAATCCAAGTCTCTTCCGAAAGGCATCCACTCGACCTATGTTCAGAAAATGATATAAGGGAAACAATCTTACTCGATATATGTAGTTAAAATCAAAGAAAGTTATAAACAGGTTACCTTATCGATGGTCATGCGCTCTAGCTGTGCTCGAAGCTTCTTCTCCCTCTTGCGCCTCGTCTTGTCGTTCCCCCTGATCTCGGTCGTCAACGGGTCGAACCGTGCCATGTATCGGGGATCATGATCAAATGCATCACTGTCCGAGCGAAGACGGTCCACAAAACAAGGGAAGTACGACCAGATCCATGCCTGAAAATTATAAACCATTAGAGCACTTATTAAATGTAAATCGCAAGCAGAGGAACGTATTTACAGTATTAAAGAAATGTGTTACCTGCAACAGTGCAGCACACCCACGTAGGCCTCTGGCATCGCCTCTCGTGGCCTCCCCTAATCCCCGGTAAAGGAAGGCAAGCACTCCTGCTCCCCAAGCTAGTCTCCCGGCGTGCGGCAAATCCCAAACTAGCCCGAACAATGAGAAGTGTACGCGGCTCTGGGACTTGTCGATGAAGAGCGTCGCACCCAGCAGCGTAGCCAAGAATGAAACGGCGAGGTCGTGCTGCCGCTGTACGCTCCCTGGCACTACGCCATCTGGGGTAAGGTCGGGCCACTGATCCCGACGGTGGCCGTGCCTCTCCTCCCACCACTCCGTCAACAACGGGATGGCAAAACCGCAAGCCGTCCTTTGCTTCTTTAGCAGAGCCGGGGTCCAACCAAATAAATCCTGCAGTAGAGGCTCCAGCTGTAGTGGAAGATAGTCAGGGAGAGGCTCGCAAGGCAGTCCCTCGATCGACAGCCCCATCAGACAGGCGACGCCGTGGAGGGTGATGGTCATCTCGCCCCATGGAAAGTGGAAAGAGTTCGTCTCCGGCTGCTAGTGCTCTATGAACACAGTCAACAACTGGGCATTCACTCCGTCCCAGTTCAAATCAAGCAGCCCCAGTAGACCAGACTGAGCTGCCGCCTGCACCCATGTCCCTGGACCCTCGTACATCTAGTACCTGAACGGATGGAGGTGTGAAGCCCGATGATGAACCTTCAGCAATTTATGCCGATAGGTCGGGTCCGTCCATAGCAGCTGAGCCCTATGGTTCCTAAACGAGACCAAAAGATCTCCTGGAGGCAAGTCGCCATCAGGGTGCTCATCGTCCCCCTCCTCCTCGTCGCCCCCCTCCTCCTGCTCCTGAGCCTCATCCGCCTGGTCGCCCCCCTCCTCCTCCTGGTCGCCCCCCTCCTCCTGCTCCTGAGCCTCATGCTCCTCATCACTCTCGTCATCGAGGTCCTCCTGCTCGAACTTAAGGTCCTCCGGTATATCCGCATGCTCCTCCTGTGTGACATCCACCCCCACAGCAGGTGTGAGGCAGTCAGCTGCTGCTGCGATGACCGCATCCCAAGCAGCGTCTCCATGAGCGTGTCCGGAAGTACTAGCAACAGCCATAGGATCTGACGCCGGCTGCGCTGGCGGTTCTACGTCCATCAGAACATGTGATGTGGGCTCCACAGATTTATGCATGTGGAAGAACGAACGGTCATCGTCAGTACCGTCCTCCGGCCTGAACGGTGGCGGGGCTGTATCAGGCTGAACCGCCGTATCTCTGACGGTCAAAGTCTCCTGCTCCGCAATAGCCATGAGATCAGACACCGTTTGCGAAGACGAGTCAGTGATGATGACCTCCTCCGAATCGGCGCCCTCTACTGCATCTGGAGGCGCATTGCGGTCTCGCCCGAGAACGAATAGTCCCGTCGTCCCGTCTCATCCGAGAATCCTATTAAAATGTTTTATTACAGTAGTTCACTGTAAACAACTTCATTTGTAATAATTTGTTTCTATAATTTCTTTTTGTTTGTTTCGTCAAATTGGACGTTTCTATGATTTCTTTTTCAACATGTTATTTTGTAACAATTTCTTCTAATACATTTTATTTTGTAACAATTTTTTATAATATATATTATTTTTTAACAATTTTGTTTCGATAATTTCGCGTTGGACATTAAAGTAGTTATTTTGTAACAATTTGTCTTAAATATATTGTGCATTCAAATTAAATAAGGTTCACTTAATTTCTTCTAATACATTTTATTTTGTAACAATTTTTTCTAATAACTATTATTTTTTAACAATTTTGTTTCGATAATTTAGCGTTGGACATTAAAGTAGTTATTTTGTAACAATTTGTCTTAAATATATTGTGCATTCAAATTAAATAAGGTTCACTTAATTTCTTCTAATCCATTTTATTTTGTAACAATTTTTTCTAATAACTATTATTTTTTAACAATGTTGTTTCTATAATTTCGCGTTGGACATTAAAGTAGTTATTTTGTAACAATTTGTCTTAAATATATTGTGCATTCAAATTAAACAAGGTTCACTTATCCGATTCATACGATAAACTTATTCGTTGTAAAATTCAACAAATAAATAAGAAAATAAAATGAAAAATAAAATAAATAAAATCAAACTAACCGATGGCGTACTCGTCAGGGGAGAAACCTCCTGCGTCCGCCTCTTCCGGCCACCACCGCCATCACCGGCGGTCCTCCCGGCGCCACCACCACCACGGCCACGACCAACACCACCAGCAGCAAGCCCCCGGCCTCGGCCACCAACAGCCACCGCGCGCCCCTCACCTCGGCCACCAACAACCCCTAAGCTCCCATCACCGCCGCGCCCCTCACCTCGGCCACGGCCAGGCCCTCTGCCCCCAACACCGCCGCCTCCTGGCCCTCTGCCCCCATCACCGCCGCCTCCTCGGCCTCCTGGCCCTCTGCCCCGATCACCGCCGCCTCCTGGCCCTCTGCCCCCATCACCGCCGCCTCCTCGGCCTCCTGGCCCTCCTGCCCCTTGAACCTCTCGCCCAGATCCGCCCTCGCCGGCGATTCCTTGGCCTCGTCCTCGGGATCTCACCATTGATCTCGCTCTCAATTGAACCTCGCCCAGATCCGCTCTCGTGTGGAAGAAGAAGAATGACGACGTCCAATTCGATGTTGTGCTTTATATATTAAGCACAACAACGTCGGATTCGACGTTGTACACAGCGTGACCCTTCAACTTACAACGTCGAATTCGACGTTGTGCACAGCTGGGCCCTTCAACTTACAACGTCTAGTTTGACGTTGTAATTCAAATTACAACGTCAAAATAAACGTTGTAGTTATCTTTTTTTTTAATTCAACTGCAAATTGTAAATAAATAAAATACATTATTTGGACATTTAGATCATTGAAATTAACTTGGCATATTTCATAAATAAATAAAATACATTATTTGCACAGTTTAGTTCGTTGCAATTGAAAATTATAATACATATTGTACATAAAATACATAAATAAAACGATAATACATAATTACTTATGAAACGATAAAATACTTAAATGAAACGATAATACATATTGTACATACGCCGGTCTCCGGGCACCTCTATCTCCCAAAAACCCTTCCGGCATAATCAAATATGAAAACGATAATACATATATTACATACCCCGATCTCCGGTTACCCCCCCCCCCCTCCCTTTGAAAATACATATATTACATACATTACATACGATAAGTCTACAACTACGTGGTGCTAACGGCACTGGGTGTACAACTACCAACAGACTCATCTAGATTGGTAGAGATGTCGATCTCTACGTCGATGAACGCGTACGATCGCAACCTATCGTTTCCCGGACCCACCACCCTCTCAATTACGTACGCTGTAACTTCACAGATACAATGCCGACATACATTGGCGTAGAACGTGTCCAGCATTTCCGTAATGCCTCTGCCCATGTCGGATAGGTAGGCCTCTCGATCGTTTGTATAAATTTCCGTGTCGTAGTGGCATCCGAACTCCCCCGCAACCGATCTCCTTGAGCCACTCTGACATGAGATGCGGAAAAGGCAGCATGGGAATGCCCCATTGTACCTCCGGTGTTGGCAGTTGCAGTCGCTGGCATTGGGTGGATAACGGTGTTTCGTCCCTCTAATCTGATAATTGATCCCCTCAGACGTTTCTGCGTCTTTTATGAAGTAAGTGGGAAGTCTACGATTGGGGGCCGCCATTAGGTAGTAATAGTGTGGAAGGGTTTGTGATGGATGGAGTGTGGATGTGGGCGTGGGTGGCTTTTATAGGCACTTTAGCATACAACGTTTAATGTAACGTTGCATAAGGTTTGCAACGTTGGATTGAACGTTGCATCGGGGAACCCTAGGGGTGGGGTTTAGCAACGTTTAATTAAACGTTGTATAGGGTTAGCAACGTTTGATATAACGTTGCATAGGGCTGCCCCATTCCAACCCTACGCGTAGGGTATATGCTAGGGTTGGAAGGGTTGATATCAACGTTTCTTTAAACGTTGTATAGGGTTAGCAACGTTTGATATAACGTTGCATAGGGCTGCCCCATTCCAACCCTACGCATAGGGTATATGCTAGGGTTGGAAGGGTTGATAGCAACGTTTCTTTAAACGTTGCTAGGGTATAGCAACGTTGTTTCCGACGTTTTCTGTTGACCTTATTATTTTCTCGATTTCGAGTGAATTAAACCGATATCCAATGATTTTGAAAGTGAATATGAACATATAGAATTAATATTTCGATCATCTTAGTAGGTTCCATTTAAGCGAAAATGAAAATGATTCATATGTTAATGTTTCGATTTTCTTAGTAGGTTCCATTAAAACGATTTTGAAAATGATTCATATGGTAATGTTTCGATCTTATTAGTAAGTTCTATTCAAGTGAATATGAAAATGATTGATAGGTTAATATTTCGATCTTTTAGTAGGTTCCATTCAAGCGATTATGAAAACGATTCATATGTTAATGTTTCGAATTTTAATACCAAAGAGAGTACATAGAGTTCACATCGAAGGCGCATTACCAAATATATAACTTACATAATAAATATAAAGTTCCAGCGCTAATCCAACGTTGAATACACAAAATCAATTGGATCAGTTGCTCCCAACAGACTCTGCAGGTCCCGCTGGTTGAATATCAATCAGCGCTTGCTGGAACGCGTAAGTCTCCTAAGTTTGTTGGGCGGGCCGCGCTACTAAGTCAACCACGTACTCGGCAATGCTGTTAATACGCGCCTGGCTCACATCGCAGTAAAGACTTTTGATGTTATCTTTTGTATGGGCCAACACGCGAGTATAGTACGACTCGGGGTCTCGGTCGGACTCCATACAACGGAAATACACCTCCCTTGACATCTCAGACCGACGATGACACTGCACAGAGAATAAATAGCATGGAAATAAAATGCGATATTTCCTGTGCTTACAGTTGCAAATGTGACGTTCAGCCGGTACACTGTGCCTCGTCACTGTAATAGTGTAACGGGTGCCATCCGAGAACTCAACTGTCTTCTCGAAACTGTACGGAGTTGAAGGCATGGTAGAGGGCTTTTTGGGTGTTAGGTGTTGGGTGTGATAAAGTGGAGGGGGGACCAACGGGGCCTTATATGGTGATTGGGAACATCCCCAATTTACAACGTTGGAATGGACGTTGTAATTGGGAACGTTCCCAATTACAACGTCCATTCCAACGATGTAAATGGGGGATGTTCCCAATTACCACGTCTGAATGTACGTTGTAATTGGGGAATGGTCCCGATTACAACGTCTGGTGTGACGTTGTTACGACTGACACATAGAACGCGTAATTGACGTCATGTATGGTCCCCCTCCTTTGCCCTTATATACACCTCCACCATCAGACCGATTGAATGCATCCATTTACCTCACAATTCAAGACAATAGTTACTATTTCATTCGTAGATCTGAAAATGTCATCCTCGGAAAGTGAAGAAGCGATGGAGGTGGTACGAGTCGCCCCCCCCCCCCCCCCCCCACGACGAAACAATTGCGTACCACAGGTAAAATCCAATTGCTGTATTATCTGTCTCTATGTGTTTTTCCATTATTTAACCCGAAGTAAATATATACCCTTTAAGTAATATCAAGTGCACATACGTTGTTATGCCTTTATCTAGTTTCAAGACTTTACATGTACGTTTACCGACACCCGTACTTGGCAATCCCGGAACGAAATGGTCGACCATTTCAAGCAACTCGGCTTGAAGAACAACATGGTCTTAGTAATCAAGCGATCGTGGTCGACCGCTTCAAATCGACCGGGTGGCGTTTTGTTAGCGTGCGAGCAATATGGAGTGTTTCGTAGAAGGGGGAAGCAGATTCGAAGCACGCAGAGCAAACTAAGCAACTGCCCGTTCTCCTTACTCGGTCATGAGGGGGGCCGAATATGTGGACGATGACCGTGCAAAATGGAACGCACAACCATGGGCTCCCTCAACGATTGAAGGGTCATGCTTACGCCGGAAGAATGACACCAGGGGAGAAGAAAATGTGCAAGTGGGTGAAAGACATAGGAACTCCGCCGAAGGCCATCTCGTACGGGCTACGACAAGCAGATGCGAATAGCGTCACCTCATCGCGATCACTGGAGAACACCCTCAACAAGCTCGCTGTTGAAGAGAGAGGAAATCGAACGATGACCCAAGATACCCTCCATCGTCTCCGAGAAAGGGGCTACTACTACGAATTCAGGAGGAGCCCAGACGATGACAATGTATTGAATGACCTTTTTCTCGCACACCCGGATGGGATTCGTCTCTTGAACAAATACCCTTACGTCGTCGTCATGGATAGTACGTACAAGACAAACGCGTAAGTGCTATATCCTATGTCTTCCTACATTTCTTCCATAAATAGTGATATGCTAATGTGCGTACGTTGCGGCACCGCGTCCACAGGTACAACGTCGCGCTGTGCGAGATAGTCGGCTTAACGCCAACGGGAAACAACTTTTTCATCGCATATGCCTTTATGACCCACGAGGACACGGACACGTACACTTGGGTGCTCAACAACCTACGTGTTATTTTTCAGGGTAAGGTGCTCGATTCGATTATGACAGATCGAGAGCTGGGCCTTATGGCTGCACTTAGGGCCGTCTTCCCCGAGGTGCAACATCTACTGTGCTGGTTACATGTAACTCGCAACTGTGAAGACACCGCTTTGAAGATTACAAAAAATCTGGAAATTTCAACTCTATTCAAGAATCAGGTGTGGGGTTTATTCTCGTCTTCGACGGAGGAGTCGTTCGAGAGGCGGCGTAGATTTCTTCACGCCCAATGGCAGCCCTTTCCCGGGGTCATGGGGTATCTGGAAACAGTGTGGCTCATCCACCGGACGAGCCTTGTCAGATCTTACACCGACCACGTCCTACACTTTGGAACGAGGACAACCAATAGGTACGCATATCGTTTTCGTTGTTACCCTTGTCACTCCTTTACTACATTTCGACAATCGTTCACCTCAAGCACATGATGCATTGTGTATGGTTGAAGGCCAACATAAAGTGTTGAAGGAAGCATTACACTCGTCCACTGGTGATTTCTGTGTCGTGGTGGATGCCATTCATCGGGTGAACGAATGTCAGGTGCACGAGATCCTGACTACGTTGGAGATAGATCGTTTCAAGTGGCCAACTAACGCACACGAAGTCCCCTTATTTGATCAGATTAAGCACGTGATTTCAAAGAAGTGTTTCGAACTTCTCTACGGTCATTGGAGGAAAGTCGTCGCCAAAACAGTAGCTCCAGAGTGCGTCGACCGTCATTAGAGAATATGCCATGGGATACCTTGTGTGCACGACGTTCAACGTTTTGTTGATGAATGAATTCAAATAACACCTGACGACATCCACCCATTTTGGATGGATCTGACGTGGGATGAATCGGACAATGCGATCTTACCCTATGCCAGGTCGGCTTCGTACACTGCATCTAATGAAGCATGTGACCCTGATTTGCACCCACCGGAGCGGGGTAGCATACGGGCAAAGGGCAGACCTGGAGGGAGGAGGAACCTGTGCAGAACGAATCCCTTGCGATCTGAGCAAAATCGGGAGAATTTTGAAAGGGAGGAAGTCAGAGCAGGTCGCCACGGTAGGGACCGACATTCCGGACATCCGTCCGACGCACAGTATTGGGGATTTAGCTGGGGAGACAACAATGTGGACCCTTTCATGTTCAGGCACATTGCGGCGGCCGTCAACACCGTGGGAGATGGTCACTGCGGATATCGAGCTTTGGCGCAGCTGATGTTACGGCCAGGGGAGGCACGATTCGCGGATATGAAAGGGGTATTGTGTAACCATCTGGAGCATAACGATCACCTTTACGTTGGTTGTTACATGGGAGGGTATTCGGTCCGGGAGTTTGTCGACCTACAGAGTTACTCCGGCAGAGTGGGAGGTGACCGGAGATACTAGATCGAGTTGCCTATCATGGATCTTGTGTTCGCAACCGTCTACCAGGTACCCCTTGTCGTCTTATCTTGGCACATGCCCTTCACATGCCTCCATATGTACACCGAACAACCAAATGGCGCACCTCAAGAGGCCATACTGGGCATGGCATGCATCGGCAACCAAGATCATTTCGCAGCGGTGAGTGTGATCTCACTCCAACCATAAATTAACTATCATTAATTACCCCACTTAACATTATACTATACTTTTTGCCCTTTTTGCAGATATGGTTACATCCCAACGCCCCTTTACCTCCTCCAACGCATGAATGGACGGCACACCATCACCCGAGCGTCAACGGATGGGATACTCCCTTCCAAGACCAATTTGATAGATTTAGAGCATTGCGGATTCAGGAAGGTCGCCCTCTACACCATGTTTAGGAGTCATGAAAGTTGGAATTATCTGTGTCGTA
This sequence comes from Persicaria tinctoria, assembly GCA_037127255.1. NCBI lineage: Eukaryota > Viridiplantae > Streptophyta > Magnoliopsida > Caryophyllales > Polygonaceae > Persicaria > Persicaria tinctoria. Next base: position 40,489,551 of record JBANSL010000006.1, read on the forward strand.
TTTGTTTGTTTTCTTTTCTATGAAGTTCAGAGTTGAAAGTTTAATGTTTGTTGTTATGAAGACGTAGAAACAATATAAAAAAGCAATCGTTCGACCAAAACAAACATCAGTTGGCCCCATATCTAAATTTACAAACGGGTTTTAATGTTACATTTCAACAAGGGTTGTTGTATTAAACGGAACAACTACCGACCGACTCTTCAGGAATGTTTGGGTATATACTAATCTGCACCTGCTGGAACGCATATGTCGTCATCAGATCTTGGGCAGGGCGCACTACTGTATCAACTGCATACTCTGCTACTCTGCGACAGCGCGACGGAGACATGTCGTCCTACAAAACGACCAGGATATCCGTTATCTGCTCAATCATTCGTGTATAGTACGATGCAGGGTCGTCGTCGCACTCTTGACACCCGAACTGCAACTGTGTTGACATCTCCAGGATACGATAAACCTGCACAGAAAGTAGATTGCATCGAAAATAATGTGTATAGTTCATATGCTTGCAGTTGCAAGCATCCTCCTTAGGCGGACGAGGGTGTCTCCCCACTTCAACAACGAAATAGGTTCCATCATTGAACTTGGCATATTTGACAAAGGAATTTTGGATTGATGCCATTACGTGTGTTTCGTGTATGCCAGTAACGCAAAATGTTGGTGTATTTATAGATGGCGTAATTAGCAACGTCCAATTAAACGTTGTCATGGGAGTTCACATAACACAACGTCCAATTAAACGTTGTAACAATGTCCAATTAAACGTTGCTGCAACGTTTAATGTAACGTTTGTTAGCAACGTCATATTTGGAGTTGTATAAAGGAGGCCTCACAAAAAACGAGAAAGGATTTCTCACTATAAATTACGCCATGCTAGGGTCAAAATTACAACATCTCGTTTGACAGAAGAAGAGATGGCGGTCGGTAACACACCAAGACCTTTCTTCTCAGTCACAGGGAGTGGCCCTAGGGATTTTTTCTGGTGGGTAGAAGACGTCTCGCTCACAGAAATACTGGTAAGCCCCCTTCGGTCTCACGTCTGATTTACAACGGACCCAACTCATTAAGTAGATCTTGACATTTGCAGCCTCTACCTTCCAACTTCGAGGAAGAATACGGGCTGGGGGGCGTCGAAAGAATAACGCTGACTAATGGGCCAAGGATGGAATACGTTCGCGAGATCGCGTGGCGTGCGGGTAGGCGCGGGTTTGATGTTTAGCTACTTAGGCAACGCTCGCTTCCGGGTCGTCGTAGTGCCGCCGGAGAATGTTTCACCATCAGAGGAAGAGAACAACAATGATTTCCGATGCGGTGTGACATGGCAGTGACCCGGAAAAACTTATTTACTAAGTTATTTTTGCTGTAATCGTCTATCATCAATATGAAAAATGAGGCAGTCTATAAGTTTTCATGTTACGTGTTTTTCCCTGAAATAACCACAAATCATATTTGAAAACCCTCCGCGAGGGGCAAAACGCTCCAACAAAATAAAAGATGCAGCATCGCACTAAGTTTTCGCCAACATCCTACCCAACAAAAATAAAGATAATAGAACTTTAAAGTTGATCCAAGTGTTGCTGGTACAAACGTCAGACTTAACGTTGTCTTTATTGTAAGTTCTAAGTGTTGCAACGTTGTATTGAACGTTGCGGTCTGGCCCGACGAGGCCCACTTTAGCAACGTCGGATTAGACGTTGCTAAAGTGTCCGACCCGCCCAACTTCCTTCAATTCACAACGTTGTGTAGGACAAATGACAACGTCGAAATGAACGTTGCTGCAACGTGAAATCGAACGTTTCTACAACGTCATATTCGACGTTTCATTAACAGCGCTAATTGTGGATTTGCGGTGTATATAGGGTGACCCTTTCCAATTTAATACTCTCTCCGATTCAAAATAAGTGTCGTTTTAGCTATTGACGCAATTTTTAAGTAAAATATTAATTATCAGTGATTTTATACCTTTTTCTAAATCTTACTCCGTATCATTTATTAAATGCTTGTAAATATTGGGAGTGATTTATAAGTGATTCAAGTCCTACTCATATCACAAGAGCTCTTCCTTTTTAGGCTCCAAGTGAGGACAACGGATCTGAGAGGGCTAGGTAGCATGGGTTGACGCCTCTTAAGACCCCGTGTCTTACAACAAACTCTTTCAACCAATAAGTGGAGAGTTTGAAAGAAGAAGTAGTCAACAAATACAATTTTCAATAACAATTTCTATTAATCAATCTCTTCAATTGCCTAGAAAACGTAAAACGACACTTATTTTGGATCAAAATCAAAAGTGTAAAACGACAGTTATTTTGGATCGGAGGGGGTATAAGGATTGAAAAACAGTTTTCCATAAAAATCCTTTTATTATTTTTGGTTAACAAGAATATGTTTATTTTAATATATCAAAAATATATTTATTTTAGTTAAAAAATTCTTAAAATCACAATAAATTATTTCACATATGTCCAAATAAACATCTCTTACAATTTAGTAAAATTAAAAATGCTTTTATGGAAAAATTTGCAAAAGTAATACCGAATATCGACATTGAACAAAAAATAATACGAACTTTAAAATTGATAATTTCATATACAAACTATCGTCATATTAACAAAAAATAATACACATATGTGTGTGTGTGTGTTTTTTTGGTGAAATTTTCGGCCAAATTTGTCACTCCTTCCCATTTGTATTAATATTTCCGACATGTAGCGACCTGTCAAAAAAACGATGCCACAAGTATTGTCGACGTATACGTGACAAAAATTTTCCGAACATTTCACCAGAAAAAATATCCGTATTATTTTTGGTTAATAGAGCGATAGTTTTTATATAAAATTGTCAATTTTAAAGTTCGTATTATTTTTAGTTCAAGGTCGATACTTGATATTATTTTTAATCATTTTTTCTACTTTTATAAATAGTTTTTTTATGGGGTATATCTTTAAATTCACCTTTATTTTGGTTGGCGAAAAATTCGAGTTCCAAACAGTTTTTATGATGAAAATAACATATATTTAACCCACTAACTAAGGTTATAAAGTGGCCAAATTATTTAATATGTATAACAAGATGGCACCAGTACTAACAACATATTGTGCTTAAAAATATATATGAAAAACAAAATCGGACCAGTTGGAAAAAACTCTCTCCCTTCTCTCTAATTTATAGAGAGAGGAGTCGGAAAATCCCTTCGGGCAAAAACGTCCGGTCGACCGTGGGCCGTAGTGGTGCGTCGCCTTCTTCTGGTGCTCCGTAGGAGCACATAGAGTCGTGCTTGCGCCGCCTTGCTTCAGTCACCAATGTATAATCCTCCGTTCAGGAGATTGAATAACTTCTTCTCCCGCAACCTTCTTAATCGAACAAATAGCCCAATCTCGTTGGGGCTTTTACAAATCCATGGTAGTGGAACTCGGATCTCCTTCATTTCTCAACCAATTGAAACAATCATGCCTCAAAGTTCAGATATCTGGTTTGCTCCCTTCTTCTTGGTTTTCCGGCCCCAACCCAGCTTTCGGTAGTTGTCGATCTCTGCCACCCTTCCTCTCGGTGGTACGAGTTCTTTGGCACTCGCTCCGGTGTACCCCATGACGGATTCCTAGTTTCTGGCTTCATATCTCCTTTGTCAATTTGGTTTGGTTTTGTTGTCGCCGTCGACGTTAGCTCTGCCTCATCACGGTCGACCTGGGCTGGACAAAGTTGGATTGGTCTTGTCCAGTCGTCGTCGACCGTTGTTAGTCCTCATCTAGATTGTGCGCTGCTTGTTGTTGGCTTGGTGGGATGTTGAACAAACGTGCCTCCTGCTCTTCTTGCTTCGAGCTTGCCTTGGGCCTGAAGGTGGCCTGGGGTTTGGGGGATCCGGCCCGTTTTGTGTTCTAGTCTTCGGCTCAAAGCAGCTCGGCCTATTAAAAATTATACATAGACAAAATAAAATAAAATAAAAATGTTTACATATATACCGAAAGGGTTCGAATAAAATCCCGAAAGGATAAACCCCGTTCAAAAGGGTGTCTACTAAATCCCGATAGGGTCTAGAAAATATTATATAGATAAGGAATAAGTGTGCTCCCAGATCATCCTGTTTGCCTTCGGGAGTCCCGTTCACATTTCCAACTATTGATCGATCTTCCCTGTTTAGCCTGTATTTTCCCCGTTTTCTGGTGTCGGGTTTGTTGCTTTATTGTGGTTGCGTTTGCTTTGTGTTGGGTTGTAGTATAAGGTGTCTTGTTTGATCGACAACGGATCGTGGTTGTGTTTGTGGTCTTCGAAGATTCTCTATTTAGGTGGGGGTAACGTCGGTGATCCACACTTCCTCAAGAGTTGCCCTTTTCGGTTGGGGTATTGTCGTGAGTCTTTCCACTCTCCCGCATTCTTGACATTCGTGGCGCATCCTGGTTCTTCATCGGCTTCTCTACTGGTTGACGTCTTGTATGGGTTGATAGGTTTTTTCTTATTTCTTTGCTGATTTGTGTTATTATGTCTTGATTGTACTGACGGTTTTCCGTCTCCCGAGTTTCAAGTATGCCTGAACTCGAAATTTTACCTAATAAAAAAAAATTGTGCTTAAAAATAAATTATTCGTTTAAAGGTCTTCTTTTGGGGTTGTATATCCCTATATATTATAAAATGAATTCCTTTTCTTAAACATCAACTATTTTTATTTTTTTGGATCAAAAACTATTTTTGTTTTAATTATTGCTTATATACTATATGTATATATAATTTGATTTCTGCTTAAAACAGGCAGAGCTAACTTTTTATACCATTTACTTTAATTATTTTTATCATACAATTTCTTAATGACTATGTATTTTTCTTAAATATCAAAAAAAAATTATTACATTATAAACTCAAAATTAGAAACAAAACCTTAATGCGCGCAAGATCCCCGAAACTAGTGAATAAAAATATCTTCTTTTTTTTTATATAAATGGATCTTTACTTTTGTTTTTTCCCTTTTAACTCGTTTAATATATGTATTTTTTTAACCGAAAAAATTTGGCTGAGAAGGAGAACCCAAAACTTAGCCAAGTGCATCCTTATGGATGAGCATAGCCAGATCAGAGTCATCAGTGATAGAAGGGTCGGAGAAGACAAGATCAAGATGCAATAATTGGTCGACGACTTGATTGGCTTCTTTGAATTGAAAATGTGACGAATCTGGACGGAGGTAAAAGATTCCAAAGAGAGATGAATTAGAGGTGAGCATCTCTATATCCCAACGAATCGACCAAAATCCATTGAGAGAATTAATAATCGTAAGATTATCCTCTTTAATAAGAAGATTGTTGATATGGAGTTCCGTAACAGCTAGGATACCTTTCCATAAAGCAAAGCATTCAGCCCCAATTCCCGAGTTTAGAGGAGAAGGACCAGACTCACATGCAACTGGAAAGTCATCGTGCTCCCGTATGATGTAACCAAAACTCCCATGATGAGTGGGGGAATAAGCTCCATCGAAATTGAGTTTAATTGTGATGGTTTGATGGCGATTTGATCCATTTTGTCACAGGCCTTTGGCTTCTGGGGGTGTGTTTATTTTGGTCTTGAGGTAGGTTATCGACTCATCGTCTAGTATTTTAGCTTTATTCCAATTGTGAAGTTGTTCTTTTTGTAAAAGCTACAATAGCTCTTGGGTCAGGTTTTATATTGTCGAATTAGGCTTCGGAAATACCAAATTAAATGCTCCACCACAAGGGGGAGAGTTTGGTCAAGGCATTTATGCCTACAACATCTCTGATTTTGTTTAAGGTATGTGTCCTTGATATTATTGGTAAGTTGTCCGTAGGTCTTAATTTTATAGTTAATTTAGTATCTAGCAATTTTATGGATGTACACTTGTACATATAGCCGGACATTCTAAGAGCAGATGCTCAATATCTTCGTAGCAGAAATCGCAAAGTGAGCAATTTGTGGGGACCCTCATACCTCAACATGCCAGCTTGACAGAGGTAGGAAGGCCGTTCTTAGAAATGTGCTAGAGGAACCCCTTTATTTTTGGGAGAGTGTTCAGGTGCCAGATCCAACTAAAGTCAGATCTAGAATGTTGTTTAATGGTGTGGAGCATGTCAATTGAAGATTTAGTGGAAAACCATCCCTGAATTGGTAAATAAAGAGCGGTCATCCAGGGCTCGAACCGGACGGGGACCTATGAATAATACCCACAAGTCATTTCTAGTGAGCCATTCCGGAATGGTTGTGGAAAACCATCCATATATTCTTGCTTCATTTCAAGTATAGTCTGTCCTGGTTAATGTTTTTTGGAATATGTGTTTGAAGTATAGAGTTGATGGTTTTATCATCAAGTTGGTTGGTCTTTAGTGTGATCGTGAATCTTTTGGGGGTTCCAGGTTTTATTGTTGTACGTTAAGGAATTGCTGGACCTTAGGGTGGAGTCAACCGCGGGTGTCTCGATGGCTAAATCAATAAGCGGTGAATCGTCAAACTAATGATCATTTCAAAAGTTACTTGCGTCCTCATTACCAATGGACAAGCACAATCCATTTTTTAAGATAGGCAAGAGGTTTGTAAGCTTCGTTCATTTTCATGAGGTGCCTCCTTTTCGTTTGTAATGCATAATATGTTGTTGTTTAGGATATTTTTGTGTTATAATCGTGACCCAGGGGTTTGCGGATTCAGTTAGGATTTTCCCATGTAGTTTTAGTTGTAGAGCTATATTCATGTCCTCCGAACTTCGGAGTCCGAGTCCTCCATTTTGTTTTGATTTGAAGATTTCAAACCAACCAATCAATGGTTTATGTCTTGAGCCCTTAGTCCATAGGAAATTTATGTTAATTCCGACATGAATGGATGATGGAAACATAAAGCCTTGCATAATGTGTAATGATTGAGCTGCCATATTTGACTTAATAAGTGTGCATCGTCCTTACTAGGAAAGATTGTTGGCCTTTCATATAAGAAGTTGGTTCTTATGCCTCGTTTGGTTAGTCAATTAAAAACCCAGGAAGTAGAATCTATTCATGTATTTGGTTGACAGAAAGACACATAAATTTAACTTCCCAGAAATTTTAATTTCTCCAAATTGTAAGAAGTTCACTTACCTATGGGGACTAGGTAAGTTCAACTTCCACCCTTTTTAATGTAATTTTCTTTATTTTTCTATTTATATTTCTAAAATCCAAAATTCAACCAAACAACTTTTTCAATTCACGAGAAGTACATTTCACGGGAATTCAATTCATAAAGAGTAAGTTCTGAAATTGTACTTCCCGCATTCAACCAAACGAGCCCTTAGTTGAATCCAAAATATCTTTAAAAGTGTTTTTTGTTACCTTATCGAAAATAACCGGACAACTCAAGTATTTGTTTGGTTGTGAGTTGGATTCCTAGTTCATTGTGAATAATGGTTTTTAGGTGCGAACTTGTGTTAACCGTTACCGGAATTAACGATTTATGTTTAATATATGCATATAAACATTCTTACTAACAATATTATTATTCAAATGTCAAACAAACAGAACTGACTTTTTAGTTTTTATATGCATAAGTAAATGTTTAATGATGAGCACCGACTCAAGAACTATACTCCGTAACTTTATGGCGTGTTTGGCAACGGGGTGGGAGTAGGTGGATGAGGATGGATTTTTGGGGGTGGAAGGGATGGGGATGGAATCTCGGGGTGGAAGAGGTGGAGTTTTTAATCCAGTTTAATCTCGTTTGTGTTTGGTTTTGGTTTAAAGTTTATGGGATGGATGACACTGACAAAGACAAATTTGCCCCCACTATTTGACCTGAAAAGACAAAATTACCCCTAAAAAATACCCCCCATCTTCACATTTTCACTTTCCAGTTGACGTTAGCTCGAGAGGAGAGTGGGAAGACGTACGCCATCGCCTGGGTGACCTTCACGCCGGAAGCAGCCACCAGCACCTCCGAGGATCCCCAGCGCAACCGACTGCGGCAGCGACGTCGGACTCCATGTAAGTCCTGAATCCCTACTTGTGCGATGTTCCTTGAGTTCTCAATGGTTTTCGATGTCGATTCTCTTTTCATCTCTAATCGGGGAATTCTGCAATATATGAAAAGGGGTTTTCGATGCACTGGTCAGTAGAGGGTATTCGGATTTTGTTCAGAGCAGATTGGGGGTTCAATTTGGAAAAGGGGAATAATCCCAACGAGATTCTACATAACCCATGTTCGCTTAGGGTTAACATTTTTGAATTTAGGGTTATGGAATTGGCGATGTAGTCGGCTAATAGAACAATTTAGAGTTATTCCTCGTCACGTTGTATCGAGCTGGCAACTCATTTTTGGTCGATTGAATTGCATCACTGGGTTGTTCTACTTGAGATGAAACTCTGGCATACTGTGAAAGAATAAGGATAATGAATTATTTCTTTGATGGGTGTTTTAGTTTCGGTCTTAATATTGATATTATTTCTTCCGTGTACTGATTGTCTCCTGCTGTCGTAATATTTCCGAACACAAAACCGACGTATTCATTCGATACACTAGCGAAACTCGTGCAATTCTTGTCTAGGACCTGCCCACATGGAATCCTCTGGCAAAGCCAAGGGAAAGGGCAAAGGGAAGGCAAAGAAAGCAGCATCTGGTTATGAGGACAAGAACTACGTCCCCCTGCCTTCTACTCGTCTTTGGAATTGACAAAGAAGCTGATGCATTGTCTCCTCGATTATCAGCGGGGAAATGGTAAGGATCAATCCTTCAAATGGGGGCTCATCAACACCGCATTCGAGGTTGCCACGGGTAAGAGGTGCAACCAATACACTCTGAAGAACCGAACTCGCGACATGAAGACGATCTACCTAGCCTGGGGTAAGTTGAAAAAAGGGGAGACCGGACTCGGTTGGGATCAGGCCGCTGGCACCGTAAGGGCACCTGACGAATGGTGGGACAAGAAAATCAAGGTATGATATGATCGCCTTCCCTTTCCCTTACGTCAATGCAAGAGAGACTGCAATGAACCGAAACTCGTCATGTGACTTGAATTGCGCAGGAGGATAGAAAATTCGACAGTTTTCGGAAGAAGGGGATCCCGCCGGAATTGGAAGAGCTGTTCGACCAGGTGTCCGGAGGCACCGTAGCCACCGGTGAGTATTGCGTCGCCCCCTCCATGGACCCGAAAGCTATGGCTGCGCAAGCACACAACGAGGCTGAGAAGGAGAGGCTTGAGGACCTCTCAGACGACGATGCTGATGATGATGGTGTTGCCCCCGATGCAAGGGTCACCCCTGACGGGTCACAATATGAGGGTGTTGAAGAGGAGTTCGACGAGCTTTTCAACACCCCTCGCCCTGAGGCAGAAACGCCCTCCATGACCAACGTTCTCCAGGGCATTGTGGACGACGATGTCTCACCCTCTAGCCGACCGGCTCGAGCTCCAAGCACCGGGGCGTCACAGCAGTCTCGACCTAAGCGAGGCCCAGGTTCCGAGACGACTTCCTCCCGTAGGGGCTCCAAGCGCAATGTTCGCGTCTCGGAGGGGACCAGGCTGTTCGAGCGCAGCGTCGGGGTCATTAAAGACAGCACGCGTGACATCATTGACCTGATGAAAAAGGATATAGCGAAGGATGAGGTATCGTCCAATGCCCCACAAGACACACTGAAAGAAGTCTTGGATGTGGTGAGGTCGATGGTTGGGGAGGGCCTTTTTGTCGAAGGAGACCCCCTATGGCGCTTCAGCTTAGCCATCATCAAGTCACCCGAGCGACGTGAGGTGTTCGTTCAGCTTGACATCAACGTCGCCTGCCTGAAGTGGCTTTAGTGGTTGTATTCGACCAACGACGGTCAGCAGCTGAGCGCCATCCACCTAGACTGAGCATCGGCGAGCCTTCCATTTTCCGCACGTAGGAGAACATTGTCCGCCTAGCCCCCTCAGTTCACAAATAAGGAGACAGTTTAGAATGTTTGTGGAAGACTTATGTCTCTGATTACTTCTTGTGTTTGTTTATTATTGCTTTTAATTACCAGCTCATGATAATGGTAGATACAATTACATACAATTGTCGCATGTGTCATGTGGCCTTGAAATCATTTTCCCCCTTGTAATAAATTTGTTGAAAGTTATGCGTTATTTCGTCGTTCTTCAACGATGTGCAATGTTGTGCGTTACTGTAACGTTGTTGTGGTTCTTGAGCGATCTCCCTGAATTTCCTCATGCAGGACGAAGGATACGGTCACCGAACGTCGTCGTCCACGTCGCCAAAGACAAGCCAAGGGCGTCGCTGGATTTGTAGGCATCCTTGGCATATGGCTCACCATTTCCAACCACTACTTTAAAAGGGTGCATAAGGTATCCCAGTTTATTGGAGAGTACACTGGGGCACGATGGGTTGACAAGATCCTAACCCACCGGTCAAACGTCAGGAGCGTTAACGCATTCCGAATGGAGAAGGCGGCCTTCACTCGACTATGTGGCATGCTGGAGCACCAGTACGGTCTTCGGGGGTCAACACAACTTTTTGTGATGGAGAAGGTTGCTATCTTTGTGAATATCATGGCATGGGGGTCTAGTCAGCGAAACTCATGCGAGCGGCTCCTGCGATCGACGTACACAATCTCCGAGACAATATCGGAGGTACTAGAGGCCATATGCGGGGGCAAGTGTAACGGGTTCCGCGGTCTAGCAGGGGATCTGATCCGGCCTCGCGACCCTCATTTCCGAGCGATACTAGAGCAGATTAGGAACGACAACTGATACTGGCCGTACTTCAAGGGCGCAATTGGCGCAATGGATGGCACACATATTTAGGCGATCGTGCCGAAAGATGACCAGGTCCGGTTCCGATGCAGGAAGGGGACAACAACATACAACGTCATGGCCGTATGCGAGTTCGACCTTCGGTTCTAATTCATATCCGCCGGCTGGGAGGGAAGCGCGCATGATGCCCGGGTGTTCGATCACGCATTGAAGACGTCAGTGCTGAGGTTCCCCCATCCACCGGCCGGGAGGTACTATCTATGCGACAAGGGGTACGCTTTCCGAAATGGGTACATGATTCCTTACTCGACAACGAAGTACCACCCCCCGACCTTCGTCGCATCCCAACCGAAAAACGAGAAAGAAGCCTTCAACAAGTCACACTCTTCCCTCCGAGGAGCGATAGAGAGGTCCTTCGGGGTGTTGAAGATGAAGTGGAGGATCCTCCGTCAGCTCCCCAAGTATCCGATCCGGAAGCAGATTTTGATTATTATTGCGTGCTTCGCCCTCCACAACTACGTGCGGGATTCATGCGAATTGTCCGAGTCCGATGACGAAGACGATCTAAGGTTCATGGAGCCGCCGATTGGTAGTGACATACCGTCCGACGGGGACGGTGATGAAGACGCGTACGATGCGGGAGAGGATGTTGGACATGATGACAATGACCCCTTTTTCCCTTTCGACGATGCACCGGGGGCAAACGCAGAGATCAAGGCTCTTAGGGACGACATTGCTCAGCAGATATAGAACGACCGTCGCAGGGGAAGGTAAACCTTGGATGCTCGAAGCTGTAGAGCGTGGCCTTTTGTATAAACACATATGTCATACCACTACTTGAATGCTTTTCCATATTGATGGGAGTGGTCTTTTGTATAAACAACAAGTATGTCATTAGGCTATGGTATTGTGGTAGTATGCAAAACACTACTCGAACTGTAATGTTGATAGGAGTGATCTTTTGTATGAAGACATGTTAACTGGTTTTTGTGTATGACATGATCGAAAGAAAAGAATGAAAGTAATGCAACGTCCATTGTATAAGTAGTCGAGGAATATGCATATATAACAAACGAAAACATATTCGGTTACAACTGTTAGGATAAGGGTGTAACAACACTCGACTTACAAAAAGAGGTAATCACTGCCGAGGTTGCGCAAACATTGTTCCCGCATTACATACGAGGCCCCGAAATGCACAAAATGGGGGCCGACATCAAGAGTTTCAGTAGAGGTTCACAATGACCAGATACGAAATACAACAACTACAGGAATTCTGCACAAAAAGGGGTAACAACATGATAGAGAAGCTTGATGAACTAGCGCCTGGTGACCGGAGGCAGAAAGATCGCCACCATGAAGAGGATAATCCAGCCGAGGAGCCTGTTGAGTCGGGAGAGCCTCTCAGCCCGGAGCTGGTCCCCTGCGTGCTCCACCCAACGCCCACACATGAAGAAGCTGACCTCCGCGACCCTCTGCGTGAGGTGGTTGTTGCTCGCCTCATAAACGGCGAGCCTGTTAGTGAGTGAGACTTCCATGTCCCTGCTCTCCTGCAGCTGGGTGTTTGTTGCAGCCAGGGCTTACTCCCTTAGGGTGTCCTAGGACAGAAGCCCCCGGACCCGGGCACGGAGCTCCTTCAGTTCGTCGGCGGCGTATGCCCACAATGCATTATCCTCCTTGACCTGCTCGGGGTCACGGGGATCAGACTCGATCTGCGTCCGAATCTTCCTCTCTATTGCGACGACTAGACTGGCCCTGCTCGTATGACATCCTCAGCCATGGGTACTTGCGAGGGTCACCACTCGCATAGCTGCGGTTACTATCGGAGTCGGTGTCGGAATCGGAGTACGGCCACATGATTCCTACGTTGACATGGGAACCGTTTTGTGAGAATCAGTATTCAAACCGATAGACATAAAGCAACAACATGGTGGAAGGGGACTGATAGCATGCATTTCGGTAGGCATAATAGGTTGCATTTAGCTTAGTTAAGATGCATTTCATTGATGGATTAAGCACGGTTTGCATATTAGTTCTCTATGTTGTCGGAGTCGGAATCTACACGCTTTTATTGATTATTTCAGGTAATGGTGGATCCGAGGAGGAGACATGAGTTGATAACGCATTGGATGAGAATGTCTAGTTGATCGAAGAAGCTTACTTGAAGATCTCAAGAGGTCATGAGAAGAAGAAGCGAGCCTAAACGAAGAACAAGTCTGCAGAAGTTGTCGCCATACATGCTGAACTTTTTTTGCACTTTCTGGAGGCCTCGGTTGTTCGATTGACTATTATGACCATGCGTTGGAAAGCTCATTCAGAGAATTACAACTTTCCTGTTGACAAAAAGAGCGAATTCATGATAGATTTTCCGTGAAAAGCCCCTGGCTGCGGCCGCAGCAACCTTGCGGCGCCCGCGGCCAATCAATTTGCAAAGGGTTGGAGGAAACAGTGTGCGGCGGGCGCATCACCTATGCTGCGCCCGCATCATTGGTCGTTAGCGTTAATTCACAACGTTTTGATTAATGAAAACCCTAGAACTTATTTATTTCTTTCATGGCCGACTTTGATGTTTTAAAAGGCCAAGTTTTATGTTATTTTCATAACTTCTATTCTATTCATTCATCAGACAATTTAGAGATTTTGAGCGATGTCTTCCATGAGGAACTAAACTTATCTATTCTGCCTGCAATTTGAAGCTTTATTCGGATTGATTGTGAGTTTCTAATTCTCGTTCCTTGTTTCCTATATTTGAATGTTTCAACTTCTTTGTACTTGATTGTTTTTTGTTTTGTTCTATCTTGTCTGGCCAACTTGTTAGATCAATTCAATCGCTAAGGTTTTGTAGATTCCTGGTTGTGAACCTTAACCTAAGTGGCAAACTTGTTTCTTTAGGGCTGGTTGAACTAATTGAATGAGTAGGAAGTTGAATGTGTTGTTAAATCCATCTTTAGGGACTGCAAATACCTTGGCTAATCTCTGAACTTAAAGCTATCAATTGAGTCAAATCCTTCTTTAGGGCCTGTTCGATTGATAAGGGTTGCTAGGACTGGTTGGACTAGTAACTATATTAGGTCGGGACAAGGACATTCATAGGGAACTTGATAGGACGAGAAGAAGTTACAAGGATCGCTTCAATCCAATAAAGTGGAAAATTGTAGGCAGAATTACTTCTCCTAATTGTCTAAAACCAAATCCATTTACTTTGCTTGCTTACTCCGCTTTGATAAAAGGCGGATCTTTTCACCCACAAAAAACCCCCCAAACTTGTTACTTTAATTGACACATAAATCACACTTGAGTTATAATTTTCCCTGTGGGATCGACCTCTTGCTTATCGCTATACTTGCTATAGGTTTGAGTTTTCTTTGGCGGAATCAACGACAGGTTTTACCTCCGTCAGGGACTGATGAAAAAGGAAAGAAAGCAACAATCATGGTAAACATACAGCTTCACAGAAGACACAACCATGTTAGACTTTTCTATTGCAATCAGTTCATTAACCATGTTGGAAAATTTATGTCGAGTCAACAAGTAAAGAAATATGCGTAGTCACAGATGTAAAGGTGGATCACAAGTGAGTGCAGTTCCATCCAAACCCGGTTATCATGCAAGAAAACAAGTAGTTCAATGAGAATGTAAAGCTGACAGTAAGCCCTCTAAGAACACAAAACAAGGTTCTAAATAATGAAGGTAGGGGATGTAAGAGAACATGAGAGAGGATAAATCCCAGCAGAAACTCAAGTCAATCTCATGAAAGAGCTCCAACAACAAGTTATAAAGCAAAGCATGTAATCCATATGCACAAATCTGTAGGAACCAATTGGAAAACATGTTCAAGACTTTAAGCTTTAGGGGATACCCACCCTTCACCAGGAAAAGCAAATCCATCAACTGTTTATCCATAACTGAGGAGCACTACACTAGATAGTTATGATGAGATGATAAGCTATGTTCAATAAAAAGACTAGAGGTCACTATATGCATGATTAACTTGCTAAGGGGGGAAAACAAAACATAAATGACTTCTGAACCTTGACTGAAAGAGCAGCACTGATCAGAAGCATCAGAGAGAAGACCCCCTCTACTAAATCATAGGAATGCTACTTTTAGCTAAGTGAACTCTGTACCAACTCATTCATTATGTATTCCAAAATTAACTTTCCCCTGGCAGTTTATTAAGTTGTTTCCTTGTCATGCAACATTTGAATCCTGGGTAACATTGGTGAAGTGGCTCACTTCCATGGCCAAATATGCAAAATATTTAAGTATCTTAAATGACAAATTTTCTTATAAAGTGAATGCAAATGAACCAAAAATGATCCAAGAAAGATAACTGCCTGCAAAATTTTGGAGACTAGCATAAGTTAGCAAAAGGGTCCCAAAATTCAGAGGTGCTAATTAGTCAAGACCCTGTATTACAGAATCCTCATAAACCTACAGAAATCATATGTTTATGTAACATTAAAGTATGTCTCCTGATAAACCTAAACATGAACACATAACTTTACATAGATAAGTACGCAGAAAATACAGAAAGCATTGAGAACTGTCAGTTGTAACTATGGCCAAGTACAAAAATACACCAACTAAGCATGTCAACCTTAACAAATGGCCTATTTAGCAAATCATCCGAGAACATTCATCACATACCAGCCAATATATCTTCCAGTTCAATTGCAACAAAGAACTTCAACTTTTTCAGACACGGGTAGATAAATAAATAAAAATATCCAGTAACCATAACCGGCCCATATAACAAACCTGAAATCAGATCTTGAATACAGGGAATAAGGAGCACATTGAACCTCACAAAGAACCCAAAATCAGATATCATATACAAGAAACATCTGACAATCACACACATAGAAGATGATGAATATGTATAAGAACAACGACTTAGACAAAGATGTCATATATCTCATTATTGACAAAATTCATCAAACCAATTATGGGATACATAGCCATCATCAAGCAAGCACATATTGTCAGACAAATCCCATGTCACTGACAAATCCTATACATTTCACTTGTCCTTGCTATATGGCGAGAAAACTCGAACCTTTCAATGTAAATGCCTAATACCCTAAACAGGAATCCAAAATCATAGATTTTTCAATCGAATGGAAACCCTAAAATCACACGACTTTGAACAAAAACCCTTAGGATTTCAATCAAATTGGGAGAAAACTGGAAAACTCATGAAATTGGATTCGAAACACAACCATAAACACACAATCAGTGAAGATGAACGGGATTACCCGACTAATTGGAGATTTCGACGAAGGAGAAGAGAGAATCGTCGCTCGGAATCGCTTCCAGTTTTTTTTGGCTTGCGTGGGAAGAGTCGGGAGTGAAGACGATGATGAATTTATGGAGGAAAGAGGAAGGGTAGGAAAATCCGGGGATGGAAACCCTTCGCATCCCGTCCACCTCCCAGTGTTCTTGCCCAACTCACGTTTCGTGTCCTCTCATTCATATTAAAATTAAAATAAATTAACACATATATGAAATGAATCAAAGTAACAGCTGTTTCTTGCACTCGGCACAAAATAACTCGGGCTCGACTCAACATAACTCGGCCGAGTTTGTCATGCTCCACCCGAGTTCTTTTCAGCATCCATCTTGACGTCCAGATTTCACTGTCTTCAAGGCTGAATTTGGAAAAGTCGTAAACACGAAAGTTGTAGGTCTTCGAACCCTCTTTCCAACAAGTATAAGTACGCCCCGATCCGATAAATACAGCCTTCGTACGACTCATTTTAGTGAAGTGTCGCCAACTTGGACAGCTCCCATCCTTTACATGTTTAGCTCCTCTCCTCGACTCTCGTGCTCTTCTATTTTCGTCCCATCTTCGAGCATTGGCTCGAGCTTAGCTTCACCTCTTTACAATCACCTGAAATCATGCGCAAAACTTGTAGTTTCTGACTCTAATTGAAACATAATTAAAACATGAAAACTACTCTAACTCATGCATTTTACCCTACCTAAACACATCTAAATGCTTATATTAACACTACCTAAATGTGCATGATCAGATACATAGCCATCATCAAGCAAACACATATTGTCAGACAAATCCCATGTCACTGACAAATCCTATACATTTCACTTGTCCTTGCTATATGGCGGGAAAACTTGAACCTTTCAATGTAAATGCCTAATACCCAACAGGAATCCAAAATCATAGATTTTTCAATCGAATGGAAACCCTAAAATCACACGACTTTGAACAAAAACCCTTAGGATTTCAATCAAATTGGGAGAAAACTGGAAAACTTATGAAATTGGATTCGAAACACAACCATAAACACGCAATCAGTGGAGATGAACGGGATTACCTGGCTAATTGGAGATTTCGACGAAGGAGAAGAGAGAATCGTCGCTCGGAATCGCTTTCAGTTTTTTTTGGCTTGCGTGGGAAGAGTCGGGAGTGAAGATGGTGATGAATTTATGGAGGAAAGAGGAAGGGGAGGGCAATCTGGGGATGGAAACCCTTCACATCCCGTCCACCTCCCTTCCATGAGGTGCATCCGTCACCCCGCCTCAACTCTCCTCCCCCCCCCCCCCCCACCCCCATCCCCTAATTGGCATCCCTCTCCACCCGCGGCATCCCCTTGCCAAACATGCCAGCGCTCTTCCCGAGAACTCACCCCCATTCCGCCTATCCCCTGCCAAACACGCCCTTAAACATGGACGAACTAACTTGCCCCACCTACTATTTTATGTGGGGCCTTCAAATTTAACGGACATTAAATTTCTCCTTTGAGTTTGTCCACGAGTGCGCTGCCTAAACCCTACTAATTTTCACTCCACACACAAACCCAAAAAAAAAAAAAAAAACTGAATTTGAAAACATTTTACATGACCGCTGAAAAATTGCATTGATGTAAGTACTTTCCCGTAAAAAGATGTGCTGAATTGAATTGAAGCGTCTCTTTCAGTTTGAATGTTGATTTCCATATTTACCTTTCACCCCACCCGAATCCAAACCCCAACCACAGACCCAGAACTAGACTTCCCAAGTAATTTCATCACGACAGCAAGGGCAAATCCGCCATTCACTCCTCCCCTTTGAGCGTTTCAGGCCATGGTGACATCACATTGTCCAAAGGGGAATCCGGAAAGTGGAGGGAAGCAAATGCCGAAACCGGAGTACTAAAGTAAAAGTCTTTTTGGGTCTGCAGGTATGTCTGCACTCTTACTGAAATTAACTCTGCATTCAATATAGGAATAAATTCACTTAATTTTATACATTTAATAATACTCCTAAGATTTTACCTTTGTCCAAACTCTGGCCGGATATGAGGTTTTTAGCCTTTTCCTCTACTTTGTCTTTACTGTTCTGGGTTTCTCTTCTTCTCTGATAAAAACTAGAGCTTTCTTTGAATTGAACCCCTTTTCAAGGGTTTGATAATCATGTTTTAAACTTTTAATGGAGGAAGGTGATGAGTTACTGACATTGTAGTTTGCTGCTTTGTGTGGAGTTCCAGTGGAGAAGGAGATGTCTCAGACTAACTGGGAAGCTGATAAAATGTAAGCCATTTTGTTTTAACCCTAAGATTTTTGCTTTTCTGTGTTTTTATGCTTGGAAAGTTTTGGACTTTGAGTGCTCACATTTTCATGGATTCTTCTGGGTTTGCATTAATCTCTTCATCAAGCTTCTGGGTACCCTTGGTTTTGTGGGTATTTGTACACTTTACCTTTTGGTTTTGTTTTGTTAGCTTCAAGATCTTGATAAATTACTTTGCATGTCATAAAGCTAGTTTCTTTTGTTCAGCATTTTTGGGGTTCATGTTGGTGATTCCTTTATTGTTGAGTGAACTTGGCCCCCCTTTTTTTAACTCCACGGATCATCATCATCATCATGATTGATAGATGCATTGTAGTACTAATTAGTGTTTGATATCAGGCTGGATGTGTATATATATGACTATCTAATGAAGAGGGATTTAAAGGCTACAGCCCAGGCCTTTCAAGCTGAGGGGAAAGTGTCTTCTGACCCAGTTGGTAAGAAAAATCTTAGACTGGCATTTGAAGGAGGTGTTTGTGATTGGATACATTTTGACGTAATTTGTGTTATTTTTGGAAATTGTTTTTCCTACAGCAATTGATGCACCCGGTGGTTTCCTCTTCGAGTGGTGGTCAGTCTTTTGGGATATATTTATTGCTAGGAACAATGAGAAGCATTCAGAGATCGCCGCATCATACGTTGAGGTTTGTCGGAATAGTTTGTGTTTGGCTATAGAATTTGTCTTTATATTGTGGTTAAACTTTAAAGGCTTGAAACTACACTTGATAAAGGCAACAACTTCATGTAAATATGTCGTTTTGCCCTTTTTCCCTTTAATTTGTACCTTAAGCATCTTATGTTTAATCTGAATGAGTTGTATGAACTCTGGCGGTATTATGATTGACAATTTGCAGTCGGTGTAGAAGCAACAACAATAAAGTGGGAGTTGTCAATGTGTGAATTCCACTTATTTCATATTATGGCTACTTTATTAATGATATAAATGGTCTTAGGTTCTTGTTGACTCTGCCTAAGAAACTCTGGATGTCTTGTCGGGATCCTTGCTAATTTTTAACTCACATCTACAGTTTTTGCTTTTCATCTCGAATACCATCAAGGACTAAAATACAAGTTTTAAACTACAGCAGTCAACTCAGATGCTGAAAGCTAGAGAGCAGCAGCAACAGCCGCCGCCACAACAGTCATTGCAGCAGCAACAACAGCAGCAGCACATACAGATGCAACAGCTTTTACTGCAAAGACATGCTCATCAGCAGCAACAACATCAGCAGCGGCAGCAGCAGCAACATCAACACCAGCAACAACAACAGCAGCAGCAACAGCAACACCAGCAACAACATCAGCAGCAGCAGAGACGGGATGGGGCCCACCTTATCGACGGCACGCCTAATGGGCTTGTTGTGAATGATCCACTTAATGCACAAAATGCTGCCACTGCCAATGCCTTGGCCACAAAGATGTATGAAGAGCGTCTCAAATTGCCCGTTCAACGAGATTGTCTTGATGAAGCTACTGTCAAGGTATAGTTTATTTATCCTTTTCTTCTTTCTTTGAATAATCAGATTGTGGCTTATCTTTTCATTTTTGGGTTTGATTCTATATGTATTTCCTTCTCAGCAACGGTTTTGTGAAAATGTTGGCCAAATTTTGGATCCAAATCATGCTTCTATATTGAAGGCTCCAGCAGCTAGCCAACCATCAGGGTATGTGATATTTGGCATTTCATTCTATTCTATTTCTCTAGCCTTGGCTTCTCATTCTTTATTTCTCTGGCTGGAGTTTGGAAAGTGTTGATGCCTTATTTGCAATATGAATCCGTCAAACTCTAGGTTTTTCTGGCCAAGCTAGCTCAACAAGTTTTTTTCCCTTTTTTTAGTTTGATTTCTCGTTGATAAGAAAGATTGTTGTTTAAGGTATGAATGTTTTCTAGAATTATGCAGATTTGTGTCTATGCTTAATGGAGCAGAAGAATCTATGCATGCCTCTGATTTGTATGATTGTGAACACAAACTTTAAGTTTACCCAAGATCCTGTACAAGGCCAATCCCTTTAAGGTTGCCTAATTGCTCACCTTTCAGAGCATATCTTAAAATTTTCCCTTTTCTTCTTACAGGCAAGTTTTGCATGGTACAGCAGGTGGCATCTCTCCACAGATGCAAGCTCGAGGCCAACAACTTCCAGCATCATCACCTGTAAGAGGAGACATTCATTTTCTTCTACCTGTCCCTAGTGTGCATTAGTGACTATTCTTACAATTACTTTGTTGTTTCCATTAACTAGGATATAAAGATGGATGTCAATCCCATGTCGAACCAAAGGACTCCTGGTCCTGATGGATCATTGATAGGCATTCCTGGTACTCTTGTATATTTTGATAAGCCAAACTAGAATGGATTTGCTAAGTTTGTTTGCTTTCCGCTATTAATCAAGTCCATATAGTATCTCAAAAAAGACATTAATTTTTCCCTGTAAAAGCTTCAACTAATGCTGTACTCATTATTGATTCAGGAACAAACCAAGGTAGTAGTAGTCTGACCTTGAAAGGATGGCCACTAACAGTTGAGTCTTCTTGCTATTGAATTTGAAGTCAGTCATTGTTATGTTTATTGTATTGTTGTTGGCCATTAAATGTTTGTATCATCATACTAGAATTTAAGATCTACCCCAGCCAAACCGTTGAGCAAGGCATCAGAAAGGATGTATGCATCATGTGTCCAAGAAGCTTTTCACTAACTTATTTTTTATTTATTTATTTATTGTATCTAATAGGGTTTAGATCAACTACGCCCTGGTCTTCTACAACAGCAGAAATCATTTATGCAGGCTTCCCAGCCATTTCACCAGTTTCAGATGCTATCGTCTCAGCACCAGCAGCAACTGCTGCTTGCTCAACAGAATATGAATTCGGCATCCGCAAATGATTTCGAAAACAGAAGACTCCGGATGCTTCTCAATAACAAAATGATGGCTCTTGGAAAGGAAGGCCTCTCAAATTCTGTCGGAGACATGGTTCCAACTGTTGGTTCGCCTCTGCAGGCAGCTTGTCCTGTTTTGCCCCGTGGAGAGGCAGATATGCTAATTAAGGTATCTCATTGTTTGTTGATCTAGCATGAAGCTATCCACAATTTTTGTTATGATTTTATCAAAATATTTTGGATCCTCCTACCCATGTATTTTCTTACTTTGTGGAAATTGGTTTGAGACTGCAGTTGAAAATGGCACAGTTGCAACAACAGCAGCAGCAACAGCAGAGTCATCAGCAGCAACTTCAGCAAAGTGCTCTTTCTTGTCAGCAGCTGCAGGTTCCTAGTTACAATCTCCATTCGGCAGAGAAGATCGTTGCAGCTAGTACTATGACAATGGATGGTAGCATGCAAAACTCTTTTCGAGGAAATGATCAGGTTTGTTGTGTGCTGATGTTTGATGCCTTTATCTTTCTATTCCTTATACTGTCATCTATGATCGGGTCTCTGGTGTTTTCTGATTCTGCTTGAATTAATAAGCATCTTCTTTATATCCTGTATAACAGTTGATTTTTTTCCCCTTGATTTACATTTTAGACCAATATTCCTGAATTAATCCATCATGTTGTCAAAACATTCCTTGAAGTCTTGTGGTTTGTATACAATAGTACTGGTGCATTCCGTTATATGTTTACTTTAAGGGGTTCCTAATGCTGGTCTCAATGCATTTTAATTAAGGCTTCGAAGAACCAGACTGGGCGAAAGCGGAAACAACCTGTGTCATCTTCTGGACCAGCAAATAGCTCAGGAACTGCAAATACGGCTGGACCATCAACACCCTCAATTCACACACCAGGAGATGTTATGTCGTTGCCTTCAACTCCTTCAAACCATACGCCTGGAGACATGATGTCCTTACCCTCTTTGGCACACGGCACCACTTCTGCCAAACCATTACTCATGTTTGGCACTGAGAGTGCTGGCAACCTTGGAGCGACTTCAAACCAACTGGTTAGAGTAATTTTCTGTTTTGATTCTGGGGGTGTGTATATTTCACTTTTTTTTTTTGGTTTACCACGGCCATCCTAGCCATGCTTCTAATATAATTTAACTATTTAAGGATACACAACTTTTGGTGTGTCATTCTCTTCATAGTTAAACACCCTCCCACATTAAATCTCTTAATCTTAACAATATTTTTTTCTCTAGCTTTGCT
Organism: Persicaria tinctoria; assembly: GCA_037127255.1. Lineage (NCBI taxonomy): Eukaryota > Viridiplantae > Streptophyta > Magnoliopsida > Caryophyllales > Polygonaceae > Persicaria > Persicaria tinctoria. The sequence continues at coordinate 40,511,939 of JBANSL010000006.1, forward strand.
TCATCAGACAATGCTGATTAGCAATGTTTGCTTAAGTCTATTTGATCTCTTCATGCCCTCCATAAAATCTTGCATCTATATACCCTTGCTGTGCATATTTTGTATGAAACACAACAGTTCTTAACATTAGAGATTAAAAGTTGTATGATGATTCATGATTTTGCATTGCAGGCTGATATTGAGCGCTTTGTCGAGGATGGATCCCTAGATGACAATGGGGAGTCTTTTTTGTCCCATGATGATGCAGATCCTAGAGAAGCTGGTTGTGGCACTGACTTCAGTAAAGGTAAGTGGTATTAAGGCCTTTAATCTGCATTGTCATATTGTGATATTTATGATTGGTGTTAAATATTTTAGTCCTGAGTAACCAGCCCTAAATATTTTAGTCCCATTATTTATTTAAGATCCTTAAAGGAAGAGTGTTTTTCCGCATGGCTTTTACATAGCCAACTCATACCTCAAACCTATCACGTAATGAATGTACGAACAATGTTTCGAGTCAACAGGCTTAAAGATCTTGAATAATGTTTTAATACACAATCTTCACTCCCTTGGGCTCTTTTTTTTTTGAGTTATCATTTTCGATTGTTTCAGCTTGGGGGTCAACATTAGTCAATATTTGAGTTTGTAATTACTAAATTCCCTTTTTTCCGTGCAGGATTCACGTTTGCAGAGGTCAATTCTGTTCATGCAAGCCCTGGAAAAGTTGTTTGTTGCCACTTCTCCTCAGATGGAAAAATTCTTGCTAGCGGTGGCCATGATAAAAAGGTAACCAAAGTTCTCCAATAAAACTCCATGGTATTCATTTTATTGTAGGGCTAATAAAAAGCCAGTTTTTCATGTTAATAACTTTGTTATGCAGGTGGTTTTGTGGCACACTGATACTCTGAAGCCAAAGGCTAAGTTTGAAGAACACTCATCACTGATAACTGACGTTCGCTTCAGTCCAAGCATGCTGCGTTTGGCAACTTCATCATTTGACAAATCTGTCCGGGTTTGGGATGCTGACAATGTTAGTATATATATGCTTGTTGACTCTTGTTCACTAGCTCTGTAATCAAGTTTGTGAGATGGATGAAAATCCTGTTTTCTATAAGTTCGTCAAAATGAGATGTGTATGACATACTTCATACGTTGCTGACTTCAAAAGACTGAATTTGCAGGCCGGCTACTCGCTGAGGAATTTTACAGGGCATTCTGCATCTGTCATGTCATTAGATTTTCATCCACAAAAGGACGACCTCATCTGCTCTTGTGACGGGGATGGTGAGATCCGCTATTGGAATGTTACCAATGGAAGTTGTACCAGGGTGTTTAAGGTAGATGCGGCGTGATGTTTCTCATATTATAGTACTTTTCTCATTATTCGGCTTGACCATCATTTTCGTGTAAATACAATTTTGCGAATAAGGAAATCAGTTCAGTTCTTAATGAGCAGCATTTTTACAGGGCGGGACTACCCAGATGAGGTTCCAGCCAAGACTTGGAAGATACGTCGCTGCTGCTGCAGAGAATGTGATATCTATATTCGATGTCGAGACACAAGCTTCCCAGCACAGGTTGAAGGTTGGTACCTTCACTCCCAACTACTCGTGTTTCTAGTCGCTTATCCAGCTGATTTTAGCTACTAGTGATGTGTGTTTCTATTTGGCAATATTTGATTCTACAGGGACATGCAAAGCCCATTCATTCGGTGTGTTGGGATTCCTCCGGCGACCTCTTGGCATCTGTGAGCGAGGACAGTGTTCGCGTGTGGTCTCTTGGCTCGGGAAACGAAGGCGAATGTGTGCACGAGCTAACCTGCAACGGTAACAAATTCTACTCATGCGCTTTCCATCCCACCTACAGCTCGCTGCTGGTTATCGGCTGTTACCAGGTAGATTCCTTGACCAAGGATCACTATACTATTCAAACTCGGTCTGCGTTACTTCTTGTCGTGGTCGTGATACTCATTTTGAAGCTGCATAATCCTCAATTGATCCACTGATGATGATATTTACTTGGATCGATCTTTTTTTTTATATATTTGGTTTAACGTTTACTGTTGAAACCCTGGACAGTCTTTGGAGCTCTGGAACATGAATGAGAACAAGACCATGACGTTGTCGGCACACGAGGGACTGATAGCTGCATTGGCCGTATCGAGCGTGACAGGTCTGGTAGCGTCGGGTAGCCATGACAAGATTGTGAAGCTGTGGAAGTGAATCTAATCATCTGATAACATAGTGAATATGTTAAACTTGGCTGTTTTTGCAGTTGGTGTCTTTTGGCCTGAGAGGCAGTTCCTGGCTGGTTTATTTCATGTTTATAGGTCTTAATTTAGGTTGCTATTGCTAATGATCGAAACTGCTTTGTGTATGAATCCAAGCTGTAGTTGAATTGCTACCCTCTGTCATTTTGGTTAGTTTAAGGGAGAAATTTTACTCACTTTTCGGCTTGTTTATGGTGCATACTGATACCGGTGGTTTAATGAAAAGGAAATCTTTTTTAAATTTTTTCATAAAATAAAAAAATCTTATAAAGTATAAATAAAAGTTAAGATAAAAATCAATAAAATCTTTAACATAATTACCACATTTAAAAAAAAATCTCATTTAAAATGGCATACATACGTATAGGTATATTTTAAATCACAATAAAAAAAGGGTTATTTGCAAAATTAACATAAAAACCCGGTTGGGTTGCACTCCCTATCCCCTATCCATATTATTTGCAAAAAGTTATCCTAAACCCTTTAAAATTTGCAGCCCAGTAGGTTACAATAGGGAGAGAGACCGGTTGCATTGATGGAGGAGAGAGAGGGAGACGTGTGGGGGGAGTTAATTGACAAAAGCATGTCAATTCAACTGTCGATAGTTGCTCCATCTCTCTCTCTCTCTCTCTCACAGAAAATAAAAAACGGAAAGAAGAAGATGAAGGAGTTCGAAGAAGAACAAGAGCAAGTCTGCAGAGGAGAAGAAGAGGCGGACATCAAACAGGCCACACACCCCGAAAATGGATATATTGGTTGTAGTTAGATGGGGAAATTGTGGGAATGGGGGGATTGGCGAAATTGGAGGAATTGGGGATTTTGGGGGAATTGGGGAAATTTGGGAACGGCTATGTGGAATACGAAATACCAGGAGTAGGGCGACTTGGATAGGTTTAATCTTGCGATACCTTTGAACATTTACTGGATTTGCCGACACTTTGATTTCTGTCATGTTTGTAGTAGTCAGATGTCATGTTTATAACTCAATCTGTCATGTTTGTAGTAGTCAGGCGAGGTATGGTTTAATGTTTTCCTGGTTCTAGTGTAGCCCTCCCCCCTAAACCCAGGCGGTAAAAAGAGAGAGGATAGAGGGGATAAGACAGAGACACAGATAGGGGGGGGGGAGTGACGGTAAGGGGGAATTAATATATTTTGAATTAAATCTTAAGTTTTAGAGAAAAACCATCGAACCATTAATATAATTTGAATTAAATCTTATGTTTCAAAGAAAAACCATCGAAGGAGAAGCAAATGATCGAGCTGGGGTTTATTTGCAGTTTGACGTGTAAGCAGTTAGTTCTAACTGGACACCAAAAGCAAAACGACATGCCACATATTGGAACCGACTGGACAAGAGTTATCGGAGAAACATATTCACCATCGACTTTGGATAAAAAATGGGTAAGTTTGCTTTCGATAAAAAAAATCAGAGAGAGAGAGAAAGTATGCAGAGGAGATAGAGGACATGAGAGAGAGAGAGGAGTGAAAAATAAAAGTAAAGTTGCAGATGTGTGTGTGAGAGAGAGAGAGAGAGAGAGAGAGAGAGAGAGAGAGAGAGAGAGAGATTAGTGAGGATAAGACAGAGAGAGAAAAGTAAAAGAAGGTCTGCAGTGGAAAGAGAAAGCCTGCAGAGGAGAGAGGGAGAGAGAGAGAGTGTGTGTGTATGTGAAAAAAGAAAAGTAAAGTTGAAGAAGAGAGAGAGAGATCAGTGGGGATAGGACAGAGAGAGATGGAAGGGTCCTCTCTCCTCTGCAACTTTACTGTTGGTGTTTCACTTCGAAGAAGAAGCAATTGGGTGGGGTTTATTTGCAGGTTGACATGTAAGCAGTTAGTTTTAACTGGACACCCAAAGCAAAACGACATGACACATATTGGAATCGACTGGACATGAGTTATTTGAGAAACAGATTCACCATCGACTTCAGATAGAAAATGGGTAAATTTGCTTGAGATTTGAGGGAGACACCTCTCGCATAACCTTTATCGAAAGCAAACTTGCCCATTTTCTATCCGAAGTCGATGGAGAATCTGTTTCTCCGATAAATCTTGTCCAGTTGATTCCAATATGTGTCATGTGATTTTGCTTTGGGTGTCCAGTTAAAACTAACTGCTGAAACGTCAACATGCAAATAAACCCCCGCCCAAATGCTTCTTTGAAGTGAAAGAGTAACAGTATCTTTTTATACCCTCTCACTGACACTCTGTTGATCTCTCTCTCCTCTCATACTTCACTTTTTTTTCCACCTCTCTCTCTCTCCCTCTCTCCTGTCATTTCTCAATTGCTTTTTCTCTCTCTCCGCCTCTCTCCTCTGCAGACGGGACTTGTCCCCCCCCCCCTCTCTCTCTCTCTGGCCAGGTGTCACACATTGGAAGGTTGCACCCCCCCTCCCTTACCTGCTACCGGCTCCAAGAGTTTCCCAATTATCCGGTTTCACCCAATTATAAACCGGGTTGGGTTAACCTTGCAACACTTTCGGGTTTTTGGGTTAGTATGTGCAATTCCCTCATAAAAAAATATATTTGTGACTTTGTTTTAATGTGATGGGATATAATCTATCTATTTATCTATCTATCTTCTATTAATTAATTAATATTACTAATTCTGCTAGCATTTTGCTGACGTGTCATGCCTACAATTAAAGTTGAATTTTTTTATTCAAATGATATTTTCTTATTGGTCAATATTATTGCTGAAATTATTTGTTTCTTACTAGAAATATATTTGTTTTCTATTTTTCATACGAAGATTATTTAAATTGATATGCTAATTATATCAATTTTTGATCTATTTTAAATATATTTATTTCATTTTTTCATAGAAAAGATTATGTACATTGATACGACGAACCACAAGTTTGGATATTATCATTCTGTGTGGTCTTTTATATCATTATTTCATTTAATATAATGACTTTCTTTATGCATTTCATTCATCAATAATATTATATATTTCTTTTTAAAATTTACATTTGTTATACAATATATACATCTTAAATTTTTATTGAATTTTTAAAAATATTTTTAGAGATAGAAGCAAAACATCATTAATTTTAAGAATAAATTATTTTTGCACCTGTTAAACTTCAAAAATTGAGGAAAATAATTATCCAAAATGAATATTTTAAATATATACTTCCTATGCACATTCTACGCGACATATAAATTTTTAACAAAAGATTTTTTAGAGATAAATTACATTTATTTTAAACATCTTAAATGACTGTTTGGAATACAAAAAATAACGTTTTAAGATCTACAAACAAAAATTAAAGAATTTTGAGAAAAGAAAATGTGAAATTTGCATATATTATCATTTAAAACTAAATAAATAAACACTCTTTTGTGATTAATTTTGGGTGTTTGGCTTCAAATATCGTAGAAAAAAAATATTTATCCCCAAAATGAATATTTTACATCTATATTTATTTTATGGACCCTAGATGTCCCTTATTATATATTCAATATTTTAAGACCTGTAATTTTTTTATAAAGTTAGTAAAAACAATTAATTTGAGAATATTTGATTTCAAAAGTTAATTATAAAAAGGGGGATTTGCAAAAATGATCCAAATACCTGGACCCCTTTGCACCCCTATCTCCTATCCAAACAAATTGCAAAATCTAACCCTCCACTCTCAAAATTCCCCTTTACCTTACCTGTTGTAACCAGTTGAGAGAGAGAGAGAGAGAGAGGACATGTGAGAGAGAAGTGAAAAGTAAAATTGCAGAGAAGAGAGAGATTAGTGAGGATATGACAGAAAGAGATGGAAGAGTAACAGCGAGGGAGCATTAATATAATTTGAATTAAATCTTAAGTTTCAGATAAAAACCATCGAATAAAAAGCAATTGAGTAGGGATTTATTTGCAGGTTGACATGTAAGCAGTTAGTTTTAACTGGACACCCAAACCAAAACGAAATGTGATAGCATGCATTTAGGTAGGCATAATAGGTTGCATTTAGCTTAGTTAAGATGCATTTCATGGATGGATTAAGCACGATTTGCATATTAGTTCTCTATGTTGTCGGAGTCGGAATCTACACGCTTTTATTGATTATTTCAGGTAATGGTAGATTCGAGGAGGAGACATGAGTTGATAACGCATTGGATGAGAATTTCTAGTTGATCGAAGAAGCTTACATAAAGATCTCAAGAGGTCATGAGAAGAAGAAGAAGCGAGCCTAAACGAAGAACAAGTCTGCAGAAGTTGTCGCCAGACAAGCTGAACTTGTTTTGCACTTTCTGGAGGCCTCGGTTGTCCGATTGACTATTATGACCATGCGTTGGAAATCTCTTTCAGAAAGCTACAACTTTCCTGTTGAGAAGAAGAGCAATTTCGAGACGGATTTTCCGGGAAAGACCGATGCAGCGGCCGTAGCATGTATGTCGCGGCCGCCGCCAGTACCGTCGCAGCGGGAGAAGGAAAATTGCATATGCTGCGCCCGCAACATCTGGGCGTCAGCGCTGTGCGCTGCGTTTTAAATAATAAAAGCCCTAGATCTTATTTATTGTTTCATGGCTGACTTGGGATCATATATAAGGCCAAATTTAGTTATTTTTCCAGCACTTCTATTCTATTCTTTCATTAGACACTTTAGAGATTTTGAGCAATGTCTTCCATGAGGAACTAAACTCATCTATTATGCCTGCAATTTGAAGCTTTATTCGGATTGATTTTGAGTTTCTAATTCTCGTTCCTTGTTTCCTATATTTGAATGCTTCAACTTCTTTGTGCTTGATTGTTTATTGTTTTGTTCTATCTTGTCTGGCCAACTAGTTAGATCAATTCAATTGCTAAGGTTTTGTAGATTCCTGATTGCGAACCTTAACCTAAGTAGCAAACTTGTTCCTTTAGGGATGATTGAACTAATTTAATGAGTAGGAAGTTGGATGTGTTGTTAAATCCCTCTTTAGGGACTGCAAATACCTTGGTTAATCTCTGAACTTAAAGCTATCAATTGGGTTAAATCTTTCTTTAGGGACTGTTCGATTGATAAGGGTTTCTATGACTGATTGGACTAGTAAATATATTAGGTCGGGATAAGGGCATTCATAGGAAACTTAATAGGACGAGAAGAAGTTACAAGGATCGCTTCAACCAAATAAAGTGGAAAATTATAGGTAGAATTGCTTCTCCTAATTGTCTGAATTAAAATCATTTACTTTTGTTTGCTTCAATCCGCTTTGATTAAAGGCGGAACTTTTACACACTCAAAAAACCCCTTTTTGGTTACTTGATTGGCATCTTAATCACACTTTAATAGTGAATTTCCCTGTGGGATCGACCTCTTGCTTATTGCTATACTAGTTATAGGTTTGAGATTTACTTTGACGGATCAACGACAGGTTTTCCCTCCGTCAACATGACACATATTGGAATCAACTGGACATGAGTTATCGGAGAAACAGATTCACCATCGACTTCATATAGAAAATGGGTAAATATGCTTCAAATTTGAGGGAGACACCTCTCGCATAACCTTTATCAAAAGAAAACTTGTCCATTTTCTATCTGAAGTCGATGGTGAATCTGTTTTTCCGATAACTCTTGTCCAATCGATTCCAATATGTACCATGTCGTTTTGATTTGGGTGTCTAGTTAAAACTAACTGCTTACACGTCAACCTGCAAGTAAACCCCCGTCCAATTACTTCTTCTTCGAAGTAAAAAAGCAACAGTAAAGTCGCAGAGGAGAGATGACTCTTCCATCTCTCTCTGTCCTATCCTCACTGATCTCTCTCTCTCTCTCTCCTCTTCAACTTTACTTTTCTTTTTCACTCTCTCTCTCTCATCTGCAGACTTTCTTTTACTCTCTTTCTCTCTCTCTCTCTCTCTCCCCATCTCTCACCCTTTTTTATTTTTGCCAGGTGTCAATCAGTGAAAGTCCAAACGCCCCCACTTACCTGCTACCGGGGGAACCTTTTACCCCATATCCGGTTTGACCTAATTTAAAACCGGGTTGAGTTAACCTTGTAAAATAAACCGGGTTTTTGGGTTACCTTGTGCATTTCCCTCTTATAAAAATCAATTAGACCCATTTTTTTTTATACAATTTACTTATTTAAAATTTAATTAAGAATTACAAACATTACTTATTTTACATCTTAAATGAGATGCCTTAAATCACTTTTTTTTACCATCTTACCTTTATTTTCTCTATTTATTTCTCCCTCTTGCTAGCCATCTTTCTCATGAAAATAATGAATAAGTTATGTATATCTACATAACTTCAAAAGTATTCGCACAATCACGTGCTTATGATTTTTTTAATCATTATATGACAGCTTATATTTTCTTTTTTAGTTTTATCCTAATGATAATAATTATATATGTATTTCAAATTATAATAGGTGGTGTGTTTGAGTTTTATTACTACTTTACTTTATTGAATCATTTTAAAAATTATATTGTGTCTCTTTCCAACTAATTTATAAATTAAAAAATACTTTATACATATTATTTTTGTTGTAAACAAGTATATATTAATATAGTATTATATAGATATATAGAATGCTGTTCAATTTGAAATGAATCAAAATCACATGCCTTCAAGGCACGAGTATTACACTAGTCAATATCTAAAATGATATTGGTTATATCACATCATCATAAAGACTTATATGTTAAGTCGTATATATATAAATTAGATATTTATAATATATAAATATAAATATTTACATGTAGATTAATGATAAGCATTAGACTGAATTCACGAAGGCCAAAACTTTTTTGTTTTAAGAATATAATATAGTTAGTAAAGGTTTTATATTGGGTGAAAATTTATTTCATTGATTTAGCCTACTAATATTTATATAAGATTGAATTCAATGTTTTGAATTAAGCCCAGTAGTTATATTAGATTGAATTGAATATTTTCAATTAAGCCCAATAGTTAGTAAATATATTAAAAAGAAAAGAAAAAATGTGATTGATTTAAAGAGATAAAGGGAGAAATAATTTTTTTTAAATAAAACAAATAATAAAAAATGACGAAAAAACTTGATTGGTGGAAATGAGAGGATTAAAGAGAGACACACGTAGGTAGAAAGTCTTCTAAATTAAGAATAGATAGTTAGTAAATATATTAAAAAGAAAAGAAAAAATGAGATTGATTTAAAGAGATAAAGGGAGAAATAATTTTTTTAAATAAAAAAATAATAATTAAAAAATGGCAAAAAAACTTGATTGGTGGAAATGGGAGGATTAAAGAGATACAGACACATAGGAATAAAGTCTTCTAAATTAAGAATAGATAGTTAGTAAATGTATTAAAAAGAAAAGAAAAAATGTGATTGATTTAAAGAGATAAAGGGAGAAATAATTTTTTTCAATAAAACAAATAATTAAAAAAATGGCAAAAAAACTTGATTGGTGAAAATGAGAGGATTAAAGAGAGAATGACACGTAGGCAGAAAGTCTTCTAAATTAAGAATAGATAGATAGATTAGCAAAATGATGAATACGTTCTTTCTTTTTTTATTCGAAGGATGAACAAATTACTATTACTCCCTCTCTTCGGCAAAATATTTTTACTATTTAGGCATGATATTTTAGGATGACAACAGTTACTCATTCAATTTCCTTTTATAAGTCGTTTACTATTCACACAAGTTTTCTTAGATGATAAAAACTATATAAAATATTAATTTTTAATCAATTTTTTTTAATAATCTCATAATAAATGGTTTATAAAAGTGAACGGAGGGAGTTTATTATATATCTTTTTTTTTATAATTATTTAAAACAATTTCATAGTTATTATTAATAAGTACGAAATTGTTAAATTTTTTAATAAAAATTAGATATTTTATACTCCCTCCGTTAAAAAATATAAGTCCTTTTAGGCTTAGGTTTTTGTTTGAAAATATAAGTTTTTTTAGATTTTCTAGGTGTTGGTATGTGGAATTTTTTTTCGAAATATTCACAAAAAATAAATATTTAACAAAAAATTCACCGTTTGAAACTATTTACCGAAATATTCATTTTTGTCAGAACAGTCAGAAAAACGCGGGATGAAACCGCGTTTTATGTATAAAATAAAACTAGTTCTTTTCCCGAACCTTGTTCGGGGTTTTCGCAATATTTTCGATCGAGTTTAGCGTATTAAACAAAATATTCGACGCATTAATTTCCTACTAACACATTGCCCATGTTTCTTGTGTTGTTCTTTGAGATTTTCTTTTCTTGAGATGATCGATACTTCAAATTTGACAAAGAATAGTAAATCGGTCGCTTCAACACTTTTCCTAACATCCGTCCTATTTGAAGGCAAAGAAAAGAAACCTTATAGTTTTTTGCTTGAGAAAATTGAGGTTGAACCCTCTATGATGCTTTATCTATTACCTATCATGTTCCACCTTTTAAATTTGTCTAAATTATAAACTGATTTGATAAAAATACATTAAGTTTAAATGAATAAACCCTATATGGCTAAAGAATAAAAAAAAAAATGATATTTAGCGTGTGTGTTTTTATAATGTCTTAGACCCTTAATTAATTAGAAAAAGGTAACTCTCTATTTCAGTATATAAACCCTAAGAGGTCAAAACATTAAAAAAATGTTATACCTCTCAAATTAGTCTAAATTATAAATCAATTTCAATACGACCCAGTTTAAAAATTAATTTTAAATTCAATTCCGTATTTGAAATATTAAATACTCAAATACATTTCATCGAACATGTCAATTTTCTACTAATATATTGCACATGTTTCTTGTCATGTTGTTCTTTTAAATTTTATTTTCTTGAGATGATCGATACTTTAAATTTGACAAAGAATAGTAAATCAGCCGCTTTCACGCTTCTCCTAATTAACATACATCCTAATTGAAGGTAAAGAAAATAAACCTTATAGTTTTTGGCTTAAGAAAATTGAGTCTGGACCATCTACGATACTTTATCTATTACACACCGTGTTACACCTTTTAAAGTGGTCTAAATTTTAACCGATTTGATAAAGATACCTTAAGTTGAAATGTATAAATTAAACCATATATAGCTAAAGAATAAAAAAAAAAGATATTTAATGTGTGTTTTATAATGTCTTAGACCGTTAGTTAGAAAAAGGTACTATACATTATACCTCTCAAATTAATATAAATTATAAATTAATTTCAATACGGCCCACTTTAAAAATTAATTTTAAATTCAATTTCATATTTGAAATATTAAATACTTAAATGAAATTCATTGAACACCACATGGACAATGAAATTAAATCCATCAAATCACAATTTATAACCTTTTATTTCACTTGAATAACACCAATATCCGATGATGAAATTTGATCAATGATTTATAATCTTCAATTTGACAAATTTCATCAATTGAGTAAACATATTCCAACGAAAATATATTAGAACCCTTATCAAAGCTCCATGCTTAAATATATGATGAGTTGAGCATCAAATATTTTTGGTTTTTTTTCCACTGTATTTAATACTATTGAAAATCAATTTTCATAACCATAATAGATTTCACGCCATGCTTGTGAAATGGGTTGTAGAAAATGAATGATTTATATTTTTACTCATTTTAAGGTCATGTATATTTTAATCGGAGCCCAATTACCCCATTTTTTCTTCTAATATACTATTCTTTTTAGATATTTTTGGTATTTGCTATTCCTATTGTATTAAATATTGAAATCTAATTTTGGATCAACTTGAGCGCTTCCCCTAAAATATTTGGCGCGCAATTTATAAACTCCTAAGCAATGAGACAAATGTCAAGTAACACCCTATTTCCACATTTGAAATAGATATTGTACTTCTGATGATAAGGTATTTCATCAAAGGCCTTTGTTGGATTCAATATAGTTGGTCCATATCAAATATAAAATAGAGTTCCTAGTATTTGCTCTCTTTGTAATTCTGATATAGAAGATACAAATCATTTATTGTTTAACTGTCAGATCACAAGATCTCTTATTCAAAATCTGGGTATTAAGATGGGAAAATGTTATAATATTCCAAGTTTAACTAGTAATGTTTCGGAAAATATTTTAAATACAAGGGCTCTTAATATATATTTTACAGACTTGTGTCATTTATGGCATTCTATTTGGGAGCTCAGAAATAGAATTATTTTTCGCAATACTTCTGATATAGGTATTATCTATGCTCTAACTCAAACAATAGATAAAATCTCATGTTGGAATAAAGAGCAGGTAAAAACGAAGTTACCTAAGCGAGCTAGGCCTCCCGATAAATTGATTTGGAATCGCCCTCCAATAAATGTTATTAAGATCAATGTTGATGCTTCAGTGAAAATTGATACTCAACCGCAAATTGGTTGTATTGTGAGGAATAATGACGGTCTAATTCTTCGAATTCATAAATGTAATATTAAGACGTGTTCTGTCATTCTAGCAGAAGCTTTTGCAGTTTATACAGGTATAAGACTTGCAGCGGAGATGGGGATCCGAAGAGTGATTATTGAAAGTGATTGTGCAATCATCGTCAATGCCATCAATCAAGTGAATAATATACCATGGGAAGTTGCTCAAATAATCGAAGAGATCAATTCGTTAAGCAAAGAGTTTGAGAGCTTCACAATTCAACACTGCTACAGAGAGGCAAATGGAGCAGCTGATTTTCTTGCTAAATCTCAGTTGAATTGTAATTTTATTTTGAGTTCCTGTTGTTGTGAGTTCCAGAACATCATCTTACGAGATGATCATGGATGTCGGTAGTACATCCAAATTTTTGCTCACTGTAAAAAAAAAATAAAAAATATATTTAAGATTATGACAGATACAAAGAACAATATAAAATATATTTAAGATTATGACAGATATCATCATGAATTCAAAAACAATTTAGACCCCTTCTCAATCCATCTTCGTTTCTTTAATTCGAGGGGAATGCCCTAGGTAGAAAAGCAATTAAAGACCATGGGTGAGATCATGGCCTAATAGCAACCAAGTTATCCCCGGTTATCCCTCCAGCCACCTGATGAAATGAAGAATAAAAATTTTAAACTCTATTAAGCTCCTTGCAAGCTCAAAAACTGGCCAATTGATGAAGCTAGGGTGCTTCTGCAAATAATAAAGAAGATTTGAGTAGATAATCAAAAGCAATACTACGTATGGCATTTCTACATAAACCGATTTCACAAACTGCATATGTTTAGTTTTAGGTTTTTTTTTTTCCAAATGACCCTCATTAATAAGAATCTCAAATTACATAAGATCTATATAAAATCCAAACTTCCCATCACACACACAAAAAATAATCCAAACTTATCGTTAGAGAAGTCAATTTCCCAATTGCATATAGATTCACTCTCTAATTCACATCACTTGTAAGCTCCAATTACCAATACTTTATACAACCGCTAAAACAATTTTTCTGCATTTGCAACTTGATGAAGAAAATAACAACATTTTCCCATATAATTTGGTAATTGCACAAGAAGTGACCATGGCAAGTGATACAATACTCTGTAGTCTTCGTTTTATTTAGCTTTAGAGAGATTTTCAAGTTTTGAGTATACATATTATTCAATGAAACTACTTGTGTTACTGTTAGGATTACAATTAAGGAAATAACTAAAATTATACCTAATGAAAAAATGTAGTGGTCAATGACTACTAAGCATCTTAGAGAGGGATACATTAATTAACTAACCATGAAGATTTAATGTAAATCCACAATTTGACAAAGGCTTTGCACACAACTCTCCTAACTGTTTTCTCTTATTTGGAAAAGATATGGCTTCATGACCCAGTCACACAAGCGCAATTTATGAAGTAAGGTTAATGCTAGTTCGCTAGCTGGTGATACTTGCGTTGTCTCCAAATGCAATTAAAAAGGAAGAAACTTAGAAGATATTTTTGAAGAAACTTACAATTAGAAAAAAGAAGAAGAAATAGAAGACTGTCATAAATATAAAAGCAACGGAAAGTCGGAAAAATTTTCCATACCAAGTTGGCCCAACTCGATCTTCATTTGGATTTGGGTATTTTAACTCCATCAATCTCTTTTCCAAAAGACAAAGCATCTTCAGACATATCGATAGTAAGCAATGCACCCATTTGATATAAAAGCATAACAAATCTAAGCATCAAATTCCATTTATAAAATCATCAAAAGACAAAGAACACAATCAATCAGTCTGTGTAACGAAGGGGTTCTTTTGCTAAAATTGTAACATATCCCACAAGAAGCAAATGATTAAAGAAAAGGACGAAGAAGAAAGCTTTTAAAAATGAAACATCATAACAACTCTGCTAGTGGATTAAAAAATCATCAAGAACCAGTAGTTGTAAACAGAAAAATGAAATTAATGACGCAAGAAAGTCACTACAACATGAAATTAAAGAGTTCTAGTGGCCCAACAAAGATTACCAATACCAGCACAGTGATGAGGGAAACAAATACAATTACACATAAGACATATGTAATCAACCCAAAATCAGGCAAGAAAATTGAACCTTCGAAATCTACACAAATAATATAATCATAAAAAAACGTCAAAAATAGCACAAAGCCTAAAAAGCCTAGTTTCTCAATTTCTCTAATTTATTGGATTACAAATTGATAGGAGAAGCTCAGGATAAAATAGGAAAGTCCAACTTTTTCATACCCGTAAGAGACTACCTTTGGGATCTGCTTCCTCGACTCATCTTCTGATAATTAAGGTCAATTTTTTTATGAAAATGGAATCAAAGATTGACTCAATAATTGCACAACAGCAATAGCAGCACCAGGGGAGAAAAAGAAACAAAAACTACCTCGGATTAGCGGCTCAATTTCGGATCGGATCCAACCTTAGGCTGCCTCATATCAATCTCCTCGGTCGGATGCGGTGGCTGCGAGGCAGTTTTTTGAGCGAGAATCGCCCGTGCAGTGGCGATCGCCGCCACAACACGATTGATGACCTGAATCCGCAAAGCCCTACCCCTCTTATCGGTAGGAACTTCTAGAATCTTGTTGAACTCCGTAATCTTCCTCTCCGTCTCCTCGAAGTCTCCGCCGGATCCTCGACGGGCGCGCCGTCATCGGCCCCAGCCTCACTTTCAGCCTCGGTGCCGGCGTTGAATATGTTAAAAAAAAATTCCACCCACTTTTAAATTAGTTGACAAATTTAATATAAAAAAACCCCATAAACAACGGTTTACCGCGGTTTGAAACCGCGGTTTGTTTGTAAATCATTATTCACCATCCTCTTCCCTTCTAACCCAGGGAGGGCCATCGAAGGTGAGGGCAGGGGTCATCCCCATTCATTCATCCTCTGACCTGCGCAAATTCATCAACAAATTGGCACCCATTTACATTGATCTATCCGGCACCCATTTAAATTGGAACCCCTTTTTGATTTCTCTTGTTAATTTCCCCCTCATGTGTGTTTATCAACTGGGTATTATTTAATTTGCCATTTCCTTCAAGTTTAGAGATTGAGATTTGACATTGTTGTGATCTTCTTCTGGCACTAGCGATTGATGGGTCCTCCAAACCGTTGTCCATGCCAGCGGCGGCGAGGAGAGTCGCAAGCGGTGGGCGGAGCGGAGCCGTGTGGACGAGGAGAGTTGCAATGGAGGAATCAATAGAAACACGCGGCTTAGATCCGCGTGTCTCTAGGGTTAAAACAAAAAAAAATTAATTTCTAACTTGAAATTAATATTAAAGTAAAAAGACGCGGTTTTAACCCGCGGTTTTTTCATTTATTTTTTGTCCTTCCATTTGAAAATCCACCCCTTATACTTAGTATTTTAGAAGCAGCTTCTTTGTAAAAATTTGTGCCACGTGTCCACCTTTTCACAAAAAAAAAAAAATTGTCTTTCCCTTTCCTCCAAACCCACGTTCTTTTCAAGACGCTCAAATCCCCTTTCTGAAATTGAAGTAACTATGGATTTCACCTCTTGCAATTGGTTTCTTTTCTCTTCACGTTATATTTTCTTCTTCCTCACAATCGTTATTTCCATCAGTGGCTGGTGGTGGCAGTCGTTGCTAGAGGTGATGTATAACAATTGGCTAGGCCGGCCAATTGCTAAATAAAAGTGCCCGATCTTGCGTATGCTCCTTGATTCCCCGTGAACTGATGCCGAATTTGTAACGAGTAGACTCCGTGAATTGCTAATTAATTAACGATTGCTAACTAATTAACGATTGGAGCCGATTGAACTCAAGTATGTCGGCGGAGACAACAATTTACACTCGAAATTGATCGACGGAGCAAATTAACGTTTGCCCTCAATTAGACAATCCCACTGTTGGATGGATTAGTCTTAGATGACGGCATCAACAATGGATTAATTAATGTCTTGGAACAAATCATTTCCTTCAAGCACGGCAATGGCTTCTATAGTTGACTTTCTATTCCAAAGACCTCACGCAATCTTACCTCACAAGACTCCTTTGATGATCGTTCGAACAACGTAGTTTAATAGTAACACGAGCTTGATTTGGGAACGTAGAATCAAAGATTTACAGAAGGATTGAATAGATGACGAAGGTAGGGTTTTTGGGTTGAAGGGAAGGAAGCCAAGTGCTCCTTCTTAATTTCAACGTGATTTTTCAAAATCCAAATTACAACTTAAATAGGTGAGATTGGTTTTTATGTAAAGGAAACCCTAGCTATCTCACATTTATCTAAAATAATTAAAAATAAAACTTAAGATAATATCAACTAAGAATATTATAGAAACTAGTATGATGCCCGCGCCATGCCGCGGTTTTTTTATAAGTAAAATCTTACTAATATATTAAAAGTTCAGATAATTAAATATTTTGAATTAAAATCATGGGTTGAGAAAACGATTAAAGTAGTATATATATTTATAGATTACTGATATTAATTTTATGTTTTCTTATTATTAATTTTATGTTTTGAATTAATCCCATTGTTTTTTTTAGAAAAAAACTACTAAAATTATAATTTGGGCTAAGATCAATGTTTTGAATTAAGCCCAATAGTTAGTAAAATTAAATCAAAAAGAGAATTAAAGGAAAAAGAAGAAAAACAATTAAAATTAAAGAAAATCAAAGAAAAATGGAAAAAAAATGATTGGTCAAGACTCCTAAAATTCCTCTAACCTTGACACATCATCCTAAACTCTTCTAAATTAAGAGTTTATATAGATAGTTAGTAAAATTAAATCAAAAAGAGAATTAAAGGAAAAAGAAGAAAAACAATTAAAATTAAAGAAAATCAAAGAAAAATGGAAAAAAAATGATTGGTCAAGACTCCTAAAATTCCTCTAACCTTGACACATCATCCTAAACTCTTCTAAATTAAGAGTTTATATAAATTGTTTTCTTAAGGAGGTTGACAATTCCTCCTTTTTATTTACCTAATAATAAAATAGCTAAAAATAAGTAAATTAATTCTCTTCAAGTCAAACCAGCCAGACCCACAGAACCCTCGGCGCCGACCCCAGGACCCTTGACGTCGACCCTTCAACAAGCTTGAATCAATGGTGGCGTCTTCTTCTTTCTTGGGATGATCGGGTCCTCGAACCGCCTTGGCCCACAGAGGGTCAATCTTGATGGCATCAAGAGGCGTGGCTGTCGGAGGAGGGTGAGTGGCAGGAGGCGGCTTCGTCGGCGACGGCGTGAGGCGGCAATCGGTTGGAGGCATAGCGTAATCGGATATGTGGCTGGTGGCGGTAATCTTTGCCGGAGGTGTGGCGCAATCGGGCGGCAACCGAAGAAGGCTAGGGCAAGTGGTTTGGGTGGTGTGAAGAACCCGACGACTGTGTGCGTGGTGCGAAAAAACCCAATTTCTCTCCCGGTATGTTTCTTGAATTTGTATAGGGGTGGTTCGATTTGAGAATTAGGGTTTTGATTTGGGGCTATGTTTTGATTTGAACTTGATGAATTTTTCCAATTAATTGGATTTAAATTTGAGGAATTAAAATTCTTACTTTCTCAATTGGAACCTCATAATTTGCTTATAACTAATTCTTTAGTAAATAAGTCAATCTGGATATGGATGTTGAGGTTAAGATTTTAAAATGAATATTATATAGACTCAAAGATCTCAGTGGCTTAAGTATTGGTAATGAATTTAGTTATTTCATCATCTCCTTCACATTCTCTAATTCATGCAGTTTTTTAATCTATAGAAAAGTTGTGTTTGCTTGTGCTGCAAATATTTCTATACAACTAGAGCTCCTTATCATGTGCTTAATGTGGAACACATGTGCCTATGCAAATTCAATTCATTTATATAGTTTAGGTTGATTATTCTTTCTCCATTAGCTTATTTATGTAAATCCAATTCCCATTTCTTTTACTTTCTGTGTTGTATCACTATTTAATTTTTTGTTGTATTTTATTAGTCTGATTCATAGGCAACGTGTGAACTATATTATGACAATGAAAAATGAGGTTTTAATATTACATACAATAAAATTAAGAATATCGGAAAATAAATAGTCTATTAGATGTCAAATTGAAATGAGTGGTTACTCATTTGTTTGAACTTAATTTTATGATTCCATTAGTTTAATTTTAGAGGGTTCATTCAAATTTTAATGTACTTAAAATTGTTATTTAATAGATTTAGTTGGTGCTTATGAGTCTATGGTAGGTTGAGTTGGAATAATTGGACTACCATGATAACACACGAACTTAATACGAGTATAATCATAAAACAATTATTTTCTTCAACCCTTTTCACAGTCATGGTATGAAGTATATTATAATCATGAAAATCAGGTTTCAATATCAGCTAGATAGGTTTCTTATTTGTTTAAGATTGACTAATTGGTTAATAAACCAACTAGATAGGTTTCTTTTTCCCTTTCTCTTTCTCTATGTTTGCATAACAAAATCGCTCTTTTAGGTAAAATTGATGAAGCTTCGGTAGATAAACAATTCAATGCGACGAGGTCATCTCTTCAATAGAGAATCAATATGATGTCCGGCGATGAAAAAGGCACTGCGTTGGAGATTCAACCTTATTACAACATAGAGAAGACCGACAATGACCACAAAAAGATGTCACGCCGACCAGTACGCTACCACTCTTCATTTCCCTCATGATGCAAGCTTTACTTTGGTTGTTTCTTCATTTATTATCACTGTTTTCAACCAAATTCGATTTTTTAAGGTTGATTCATTACATTTTGGATTTGAGCTAATATCCCCTGATGTGAGGTCTCTATTTTTCTTTTTGCCATTGGATTTTAATTTAGTAAGTAGTGAGATTGGTATTACTTTATATTTTGGATTGGAGCTAATTTTTTTCTCCTTATTTTTGGGCTTGATTAAATAGTAAATTCTCCATTGAGTACCTGCGTCATTGAGAGAGAGAGCGAGATCTAGCCAAGCTGAATCTCCACCATGAACTCTGCCCCAATCAGTCATCTATCGCCACCCTTACGGATGTCGTGATTCTGAGGCAATCTCCATCTCCACCACACTTCTTCCTTGTGATTGTAGTCTTATTTGAATGGATCTCATAACCACATCTTGTGGATGCTGAATTGAATCGTTTCCTTCGATGATTATTAAGCGTGGGTATGGTGAAAATGGAAGAAATTGTGAGAATTTGATAAATTGCTTTTACAAATAAATTGTGAACATGGTTTCCTAATAATTCATTGAGAACGTGGGATGATAAATTGATGTAAAAATAAATGCTTAATTTTTTTTAAAAAAGGGACACGTGAACCCTTTTTTTTTTGTAAAGAATTTGCTTCTAATTTTATAAGGATGCAAAAAAAAATTCCTTATACGTGCGAGTCTTTTGTCAAATCTTTCATACAAAACACCAACTATAAAAATGTTATTTTGATTAGTTATCATTTACGATCTATTAATTTCTTGCATCTAAAACCTAACCGAGTACTCATATTTTTTTTTCTACATACACAAGTCATGCCCAACTAATTTCGTGCGAGTCTTTGGCCTCTTTTTTTTTTTTTTTACAGTAGGCAAGAAGTAGATCGACTCGGCGATCTAGAAGATCGACCCAGCGATCTTGAAGCCATCAAAAGATGGCTTGAATGACCCTACACAGAGGGTATCAAGTAAAAAAAGAAAAAATTTCTAAGATTACAATTACATAAATTTAAAATTAAATATATCTATAAATTAAAACTATGTTTCTTCCGATCAATAATTGGATCCTTGATTCTTGATATCTATAAATTTCCTTAATGTTTTGGCCTCTTAATCTTTATACACTTACAAATAGAGTTCCTTTTTTTCTAATTAAGGGTCTAAGTATTATAAAAACACACACTAAATATCATTTTTAAAATTCTTTAGCTATATAGGGTTTATACATTTAAACTTAGGGTATCTTTATCAAATTGGTTTATAATTTAGATCAATTTAAAAAGTGTAGAATGATGTGTAATAGATAAAATGTCATAAAGGATCCGAATTTGGCTTTCTTAAGCTAAAAACTATAAGGTTTCTTTTCTTTGTCTTCAATTAGGATGGATACTAGGAGAAGCGTAGAAGCGGGTGATTTACTATTTTTTTGTCAAATTTGAAGTATCGATTGTCTCAATAAAAAAGTATTTCATCATGATAATCAAAGATTTCGAAGAACAACATGACAAGAAGCAAGAGCAATATGTTAGTAGAAAATTAATGTGTCGAATATTTTGTTTAAGATATCAAACTTGACCGTAATTATGAGACTTTTGTTTGTGATTGTAAGTGTTGTTGTATTATAACGAGGCTTATAATTGATAACATGACAACAATTCAAATGAAATGAAATATATTCATAGTACGAGGGGGAACTAAAATGGTAAATTTCAATAAAAATACTCACCCGTACAAGGTACGGGAAAAGTACTAGTTTATTTTATACATAAAGCGCGGTTTCATCCCGCGTTTTTCTGATTATCCTGACAAAAATGAATATTTTGGTAAATAGTTTCAAACCGTGATTTTTTTGATAAATATTTATTGTATTGTGAATATTTTGAAAAAAAATTCTAATTAATGTGGGGTATAAATGGAATAAATTTATGGTTTATTTAATTTTTGTGCAAATGTATAAAAGAACTTATATTTTTTAACAGAGGTAGTATATTTTTTAT
This sequence comes from Persicaria tinctoria, assembly GCA_037127255.1. Classification (NCBI taxonomy): domain Eukaryota; kingdom Viridiplantae; phylum Streptophyta; class Magnoliopsida; order Caryophyllales; family Polygonaceae; genus Persicaria; species Persicaria tinctoria. Next base: position 40,533,201 of record JBANSL010000006.1, read on the forward strand.
CATCTTAAAAAATGTGCGTAAATAGTAAATGAGATATTTTTCAAAATAGAGGGAATATAAGTTGGTTTAATTTTAAGAAAATACAATTAACTCTATCAAATTATATACAAAATCTCTACCAAATTTTTCAAAAACAAATCACTAATCAATCCAAAAACTTGCTTCTAAATTTTTTAATAAACTATATCACTTTTGCTTAATTTTTTTTAAATAAAGAAAAAATCTTTAGTGTTTTTTTTCTTGACGGATAGACACTTGTCTTATACCATAATAATAAGGGGATGAGATTCAAACTCGTGACCCATTGATTATTACCTATTAATTTAGCATCACTTTTTAATTTTAAACGTCATCTCTTCGTGCACTGTGAAAAGGTTTTAAAGTACTCTCTTGGTTCAAAATATTTTTTTATTACTCAGAAACATCATTTTTTTATATAATTTTATATTTATTATTAAATGAGATTGTATAAAAAAAAATCAATATTTTTTATATATTTTTATCATCCTAAAAAAACGTGATAAACAAGTAAGATGACAAATATTTACGGTCATGTTCATGTGGAAATCGTTTTGCCATTGGTGTTGAGTCTTAGAGATAAAGGGGTTAATGTAACATATTTGTTGTATCGTCATCTTATTCAGAGAATAAGATGACATATTCACTTGTCAATTTTGCCTTCTCGATAGATATTGGTTTGCATATTTTGGATACTATACCTTTTAGTTTTTGGAAAAAAAAATCAATGACTTAAGAGGTATTAATTTTCCTCATAAGACATGGTTGTAAAGTTTTGTTCTCCAATTTAATACATCGCATCTGATGTGCGGAAAACTTAGTTTTTCCTTCTACCCCAAAAAAGTAAGATGACAAATATTTTAAGATAGGAGTACATCCTATAACTATAAAATTATTTAAATAATCTATTTAATTTTCTTTTTTTTTATCAAGGTAAAAATTCGAAATACCCGATACACCAGTGTCGGGTAAATCGAGAGGCTGAAACAAATGCCAAATAGGCTAGCTGTCATGAAACTAACAAGTTAAAACATAAATATCATAACTCTAATTGAACAAAGCAATGAAATGCCACACAAATGAGGAAGTACATGGAAACTTCGGGATGAATTGTGAATAGTGAGAACTCGGAGAACCTAAAAGCTTCCTGTTAAGACCTTGGTTGTTGGATGTGTACTGATCAAGAATCGATTGAGAGTGTGGGAGAGTTAGTTAGGAACTCTGCACTGTAATATCATCATGAATGAATTCCTTAGTACAATTTGCCCCTCTTATACAAGTTCCTAACATCACACCCTTCCTTGACAAAAGACCTTGCCCTCAAGGTCTTACTTTACATTGAAAAATCAGGATATTGGTGTAGGATATGTCCAGCTGGCTCCCAAGTTGATTCCTCCACTGGTAGGTTGACCCACTTGGTTAGCCATTCCACCACAGGCTCACCATTGGCCAAGTGTTGAACCCTGGGGTCCAATATAGCCTCCAGTGCCACTGAGATTGAGCCTGCTTCATCTGTGATTGGTAGCTCTGGTTGGAGTGCAATGGTGGTTCCAATCTTCTTCTTCAGCTGCGAGACATGGAAGACTGGATGCAGCTTGGAAGAGGGTGGTAATGCCAATTGATATGCTGCCTCTCCAATCCTCTTGATCACCTCAAAAGGTCCATAATACTTTGCACTTAGTTTCAAACATTTCCTAATGGCCAAGGATGTCTGTCTGTAGGGCTGTAATTTGAGGTAGACCATGTCACCTTCCTGGAGTTTCCTTTCAGTCCTCTTACTGTCAGCATAAAGCTTCATCCTTTCTTGAGCCACAGTTAGTCCTGACTTTAATAATCCCAGTGTGTGCTCCCTTTCTCGTAACCATTCTTCCACTGATGCTGTAGTCACCTTGCTGGCGCCTAATCCCAATTGAGGTGGGGGGTATCCGTATAAGGCCTGAAAAGGAGACATTTTCAAAGCTGTATGGTAGGCTGAGTTGTACCACCATTCAGCTAAGGTCACCCACTTTGCCCATTGCTTTGGCAAAGCAGAAGACATGCACCTCAAGTATACTTCCAAACATTGGTTTACTCTCTCAGTTTGCCCATCTGTTTGTGGATGGTAGGCAGTGGAGAGTTTGAGAGAAGTTCCCATCTTAGCAAATAGCTCCTTCCATAGGTGGCTTGTGAACACTTTATCCCGATCTGACACAATGTCTTTAGGAAGACCATGAAGCTTAAACACATTATCCATGAAAAGCTGGGCTACCTGAGCTGCAGAGAAAGGGTGGCTCAACAAAATGAAGTGACTGTATTTTGTTAGCCTATCCACAACCACCATAATCACATCAAATCCTCCTGACTTAGGTAATCCCTCCACAAAATCCATGCCTATTAAATGCCATGGAGCCTCTGGAATTGGTAGTGGTTGTAGGAGTCCTGGAGATGCTACTGTCTCATGCTTGTGACGTTGGCATACATCACACTCCTGTATGAATTTCTCTATAAATGGCTTCAACTGAGGCCAATAAAACAAGGCTTTTACCCTATGGTAAGTAGCTCGCATCCCTGAGTGACCCCCTGTTGCCTCAGAGTGAAAAGCAGTGACTATCCTGCTCCTTATTTCTTGTTTTTGCCCAATCACGATTCTGCCCTTGTACCTTAGGATATCTCCATGCCATTTGAATTTGGATGTAGGATCCACGGCTACTCTTGGAGCTAGCTTCTCTATCTCCTCATCCTCTTTGTAGTTGTCTGCCACTTCATGAATCCAAGCTGGTTTGATCTCTACCAAGGCACAACAAGAGCTTGGTTCACTTTATTCCATAGAGATGCCCCTTCTGGATAGAGCATCAGCAACAACATTGCTACTCCCCACCCTATACTGAATTGAGTATGACAATCCCAGAAGTTTCCTAATGGCCTTTTTCTGGAGGTCAGTTGTCACCTGTTGGTCAAGGAGGTGCCTGAGGCTTTGGTGATCAGTGATGATCACAAAAGGGTGAGGCTCCAGGTAGTGGCGCCATTTATCTATGGCACACAATACTGCAAGGAGTTCTTTCTCATATGTGGACAAGAGCAAGTGTTGTCCACTAAGAGCTTTACTGATGAAGGCTAGTGGCTTGCCTTGCTGCATCAGTACTGCACCTATCCCTTCATCACATGCATCTGTTTCCACTTGAAATGGGAGGGTGAAATCTGGCAATGCTAGGACTGGAGGTTGAGATAAGGCTTCCCTGATTTGGTGAAATGCCTTGCTGCTGTTCTCATCCCATTTGTAGGCCCCTTTCCTCAATAACTCAGTCAAAGGCTTGCATATAGCTCCAAAATTTCTTACAAATCTCTTGTAATACCCAGCTAATCCCAGAAAACTCCTCAATTCCTTTTCATTTCTAGGAGTTGGCCATTTAACTATAGCTTCAATCTTTGAGGGATCAGTAGCTACTCCTTCTGCAGAGATCACATGTCCCAAATACTCCACTTTATCCACAGCAAAGCTACACTTGGACTTCTTGGCATAAAGTTGGTGTTTCTTCATACTCTCCAAGACTGTCACTAAGTGAGTAATGTGATCCTCCAAACAAGTGCTGTATATGAGGATGTCATCAAAGAAAACTAACACATATTTTCTCAGATATTCCAAAAATACCACATTCATTAAGGATTGGAATGTGGCAGGGGCGTTGGTTAGCCCAAATGGCATCACATTGAACTCATAATGGTCATTATGAGTTCTGAAGGCAGTTTTGTGTACATCACAATCAGCTACTCTCACCTGGTGGTACCCTGCACGAAGGTCAAGCTTTGAGAAGATGGTGGCCCCATGAAGCTCATCCAACAACTCTTCAATGTTGGGGATGGGGTACTTATCCTTCACAGTTGCCTCATTTAACCTCCTATAATCCACACAAAACCTCCATGTGCCATCTTTCTTTTTCACAAGCAAGGTTGGTGATGCAAAAGGGCTTTGACTGTGCCTGATAAGGCCTGAATTCAGCATCTCCTTGACCTGCCTTTCAATTTCATCTTTTTGTCCATAGGGATATCTGTATGGCTTGCAGCAAATTGACTGAGTGCCTGGCTTAAGAGGGATGTTCTGCTCACAACCTCTCTCTGGTGGTAAGTTTGTAGGCTCCTCAAACACCACTTCAAACTGTTGTAGCACCTCCTGCACAGCTGTTGGTGTTGCTTCTTCCTTAGCAGACAAATGGAAAGTCTGAGCAATTTCAGTTGCCCAAGCTAGCTCCTCATCCTTAGCTAACATCTGCAGCTCTTTTCCCGTGACTTGCCTTACAACAATTTTCTTGGCATCCTCCAAGATGCCTTGCAGTTCCACCCTTTTTCCCTCCTTAGAAAAGGCTATTGTGATCTTGTTATAGTCGAACTGGATAGGGCTGTAATTCTTCATCCAGTTGACCCCAAGAAGAAGTTCAAATTCCCCAATCTTCAAGGCCCTTATGTTGAATGCATACCTGCCTCCTTGCATAACCCATTTGAAATCCTTGCACTCTTGTCTGCAATACAACTTCCCCTTGTTTAATCCTTCAACAATCATCAAATTGGCTGGTGTCAGCTTGAACCCAGCTTCCCTCGCAATTATGGGATCTACAAAGCTGTGAGTAGATCCACTGTCAATTAGGACATTGATCAGTCGATCTCCTACATACCCCTTGACCATGATTGAAGTGTCAGCCCCATTCCCTGTCAAGGCTCTCACGAATCCCTCTTGCTCTTCCACTGTTTCTGGTGAGTCTGGCTCCTCCCCTGGACCATTCCCTTCTATCTCTTCTGAATCTTGCACCAGTAAGTGCTTCACAGAGGATGAGTTGCACTTGTGCCCGACGAAGTATCTTTCCCCGCATCTAAAGCATAGCCCCTTCTTGAAATCTGTAGCGGTTTTGCTGCTATTGAACCCCCCTTTATACCCTTCTTGCTGCCCAGACACACCAGGTCGCCATGGCGATTTACTGATTCTCATAAAGGCTTGGACAACATCGTTGTGCAGTCTGGCTAATTCCAGTCCTTCCGCTAAGTCTCTTGGCCGGCCAAGCTTCACCAATGGCTTGATTTCCGCCTTGAGCCCACTAATATAGCTGGTGACGAAGTAACTTTCGGGGAGGTGCGGGTTGTAAGGCAACATACCTGCTCTCAATTCCTCGAATCGCTCATTGTATTCTTCAAGATCGGATGTCTGGCTGAGTTTGTTGAACTCTTCGACAATGTCGACGCCTTGTTTCTTGCCGAATCTACAACAAAGGGCTTCGCTCATCTCCTTCCAACGGACTCCCCGACACTGCATCAAGTAACCTTGGATCCACGTATCGGCGCGATCGTGCATATACATCGCAGCGAGCTCAAACTTTTGGTTTTCTTGGATGCCGAATAGCGAGAAGAACTTCTCGCACTTCCTAACCCAGCTCCGGGGTTTCTTCCCGTCGAATTGGGGAAAATCGACTTTCGGGAATCGATTCTGATTGGCAATGAATCCTTCATTGCGCATTGGTGGAGGTCTGTAGGCGTTGGTATCCTCCGGAATTTCCCGATTGATCGCCGGTGGAATCTTTTCCTGCTGCTCCGGTGCTGGTACGCCATTGTTGCGTGCTGGTGGTTGTTGGGAATCCATTCTCCCACGTATGCCACCAGTTCGTCTGATGATTTCTTGATTGCGATGATCGCTTGCTGTTGATCCTGCAAAATCCTGCACTGATCGTCCTGCTTCTGCATCGTCTCCATCAATCTCTCGTGTGTCGCCGCCGTGAATTCTTGAAGATGGAGGAGCCGCGATTCCACCTTCTCCGTCACTTTGAGGCGAGTTCCTTCCGCCATTGCTGAAAACGCGCCGAAGACCTCAAGCTAACTGATACCACTTTGTTAAGACCTTGGTTGTTGGATGTGTACTAATCAAGAATCGATTGAGAGTGTGGGAGAGTTAGTTAGGAACTCTGCACTGTAATATCATCATGAATGAATTCCTTAGTACAATTTGCCCCTCTTATACAAGTTCCTAACACTTCCATGACGTCTCGCCACCGGATAGACTAGAGTACAATTTGCCCCTCTTATACAAGTTCCTAACACTTTTTTATCCTCCCTCTATTAATTAAAACTTGTCATTTACTATTCATGTACGCTTTTTTAGAACGGTAAAAATTATATAAAATATTAACTTTTTTTTACATTTGTTTTTATAAATTCATACAGTACTTAATAGTAAATTAGTAATAAGTATGATATTATTTAAAAAAATATTTAAAAAGTTAATATTTTATATAGTTTTTAACACCAAAAAAAGCGCGCGTAAATAGTAAAACGTTAAGTTTTAATTAACGGAGGGAGTATCTATTAATCTAAATCTTGATTTATTTTACTTAAATTTTTTTGTTAATGATATTATTAATATTAATATTAATATTAATACTAATACATATCATTAAAATAAAAAGGCATACAATTAAATTTAGAAATATTTTATTAACTTGATACACTGAAAAACACTCCAAAAAAATTACACAACTTAAACTTGCAAACAACATATTAAATTTGAAACAACACACATAAATTGTATGCAAAACTTGCAAACAACACAATTTTTTTTTTCTTCCAAACATATGCAAAATGGGTGTCATTGGATAGAGAAAATTAAATCGTTTTCAAAAATAATTTTTATTTATATAAAAATAATTTATTTAACGAATAAATGGTGATTATTTCTTTCTCTCCACTGTCTCCACTTTTCGGTTGATGTGGCACCCAATTTGATCCGCGGAGATTTGGGTTGCACTTGGTATTAGCCAATTCACAATATTTTGTTTGATGCTAAACTTTGATTCCTATGATCTCGCGATCTATGCAGATATTCAATGAAAAGTAATACAATAATTAATAATATAATACGTACAATAATTACAAGTTAGAGGTGTGAGATATTAATTACGTTAATCAGATTAAAAAATTAAGTATCGATGGAATCAAATCAATTATAAGAAAATGCAGGAAACCTCAACGATATCGATCTGCAAGCCGAACTAATCAATTAAAGATCTTTATAATATACTTCCTGTCTTGTCTGCATGTATAACTCTGTACTGATCTACACAAGATTATAGTATATAAATTAAATACAGAGTAATTAATTTTTTTTTTGGGTGCTAACAGAGTAATTAATTAATTAATAAATAACTTTGTTAATTAGCATCTCTAGCTACTTTGGGGAGACATATATTAATGTTAATTTAAGCTAGTCAACTATACTTTATGTACATTATATATACTTGATAATTGATATTACTGTGTACGTAATGTTGATCGATTTGGGGATCGATACGTACGTATACTAATGTTAATTTAAAATCGTTCATATATCTGTTGATGAAGATTTCTTCGCTTTCTGCACTTTTATTTTATGGCATAAATTCAAGGTTGTCGTTTACCAAAATTACTAGTAGTATTTATTTAAACCAGCATATATAATAATATATGCAATCCAAGTGGTAGTCGTTGTCTATCCCCAAATTAAACAAGGTACGTAGGATTCCATCACCGGGGAGTTCAACACTTCAAATATTTTTATGAAAACAATGGAGAGAAATGGAAGGGTTCCTCGATCGTCATTTTTTTTTAATACAAGTAAGAATTCCGTATATATCAGATAACCAAATTTGATATATTAAGAGACTAAAAACCCGATAGATAGGCAAACCATCATAATAAGAAGCAATCGATCGCCAAATAAAAAAGAAGTTATCATCACACATCACCATCGGGAAGCTGGAGAAAATACGTACGTGGGGATATCAGAAAAGTAGATATCTCATATTTAGACTCTCTCACGAGCCTAAATCAGGTGTCGATCGCACATCCACGGTTTTCTGTTCCTTGATCGTGATGTATCTTCGAACGTGCATATTTCCATTTTTTTTTGTTAGAGTGAAAGTTAGTGATAATTAGTCAAATGCCAAGGTGAGAATCACCTATATATACACAAGGCCTTGTTTGTCTAGGTAGGATGGAATAGAAGAAAAATGAATCAAATTTTATGCGTAAAATTTGTTTATAATCATCACTTTTTTATGAGTCTAGAAAAGGAGAATGATCGTCATTTTTTTTTTGTGAGTATATAGGGATATGGTTATCCTATACTCAAATTAGTTAATTAAATGAGGGAAATAAAATAAATTTTGTATGGAAAATGAGGGATGAAGGATCATGGTTAGAATATTGATCAATGATTCAAGACAACGGAGAAGTGGAATTAAGTGTTATTATTGCAAGAAATTCGGGCACAAAAAGGCTTTTTGTTTGGAAAAACAGGAGAATGAGCAAAAAGGAGTGAATTACACAGAATACTGAGCATAAAGAGAGGTTATTTATGGCCTTATCATCAATTGCATATACTGCAAGCAACATGTGGTACCTGGACAGTGGTTGTTCAAACCATATGTCAAGTTCAAGAGGAATGTTTAGAGAGCTTGATGAGTCTAAGAAAGGGAGTGCCAAGCTGGAAGACAACAAGGTGCTGCAGGTTGAAGGAAGAGGTACCATTGTGATCAAGAGTGAGCAAGGAGGAGAGAAATCCTTGCAAGATGTTCAATTTGTGCCTAGAATTGCTCACAATCTGTTGAGTGTAGGTCAGCTCCAAGGAACAGGCTACTCATTGTTGTTTGATGAGGATGCGTGTGTCATCAGAGAGAAGAGAACATGTGAGGTAGTTTTAAATGTGAGCATGACAAGAAACATGATGTTTCTTCTTGATTTGGCAAGAGGTGTGAATAAATCCATGACAACAAAAGGGAGTGAGTCAAGGTTGTGGCATCACAGGTATGAGCATCTAAACATTCAAAGTTTGAAGATGCTCAACACAAAGTCAATGGTTCAAGGTCTGCCTAGGGTGAATGAGCTAGACCTGTCTGAAGGATATGTGTATGGAGAACAGTTGAAGGGACCATTTCCAAGTGGTGAAGCTTGAAGAGCAAGTGAATGTTTAGAGTTGGTTCATGCAGATATCCGTGGACCTATGCAAACAGATTCACTTGGTGGGAGCAAATATTTCTTTCTCATCACTGATGATTTCAGTAGCATAAGTTGGGTATATTTTGTGAGGTTGAAGTCTGAAGCATTTGAGTGTTTCAAGAGGTTTAGAGCTCTCACAGAAAAGCAGTCAAGCAAGGTAGTGAAGGCTTTAAGGACTGATAGAGGAGGAGAGTTTATGTCATTTGATTTCATGTCTTGGTGTGAAGAAAATGGCATTAGAACGGAGTTGACAACACCCTATACACCTAAGCAAAATGGGGTGGCTGAGAGGAAGAACATAACGATGGTTGAGATGGCTAGATGTATGTTGAAGGCAAGAAAAGTTCCAAATCAGTTATGGTGTGAGGCGCGCAGTTGCTACTGTAGTCTATGACGTTCTCAATACCTCTCCAACAAAAGTGGTTGAGAACAAGACTCCTTTTGAGGTGTGGAGAAAAAAGAAGCCATATGTTGGTTATCTGAAAGTGTTTCGGTGTGTTGCTTATGCAATGGTGAATTTTAGATCAAAATTGGATGATAAAGCTGAGAAATGTGTCTTCATTGGTTATGCAACTCAATCCAAAGCTTATAAGTTGTATAATCTTGTGAGTAAGAAGACCATATTTAGTAGAAATGTGATCTTTAATGAAGAGGTGAGTTGGGAATGGGAGAAGCCAGCAGGAGATCAAGAAACCAGAGATGTGATACACATTGAAAGCTCAAGTGCAGAAATTGAGGAAGAGAATATGTTTGATGATGATGATGATCAAAATGTGAATTCTCATGTATCACCAGTGCACCAGTCCAGTTCATCTAGCAGTCACCAGTCTTCTCCCTCGAGTTCATCAAGTGAAACTCCTCCAAGAAGGTTTAGATCACTTGCAGATATCTATGTCAGCTGTGGTTTTGCCCTTGCTGCAGTTGATCTAGAAAGTTTTGAGGAGGCTAAGAGTGAAAGCAAGTGGATGATAACAATGAAAGAAGAGATGAAGGCTATCCAGAAGAATGAGACATGGAGCTTGGTTGATTTTCCATCAAATAAGAACATAATTGGCTTGAAGTGGGTGTTTAGAACCAAGTTCAATACAGATGGGAGTGTTGCAAAGCACAAGGTAAGGCTTGAAACAGTTAGAGTAGTGTTGGCTCTAGCTGCTTAGTGAAAGTTGAGGGTGTATCAACTTGATGTGAAGTTTGCATTCTTGAATGGTAAACTTCAAGAAGAGGTGTATGTGGAACATCCTACAGATTTTGTGAAAACTGGTGAGGGGAGCAAAGTTTATAGGCTCAGGAAGGCTCTCTATGGATTAAAGCAGGCCCCTAAGGCATGGTACAACAGGATTGACTCTTTCTTTGTGAATAATGGTTTTGAAAGGAGTGAAAATGAGCCTACACTGTATGTCAAGGAAAGAGGCAGGAAGGAGTTCATTCTGGTGTGTCTCTATGTAGACGACGTCATATACTTTAGCTCATCACATAAGTTGTTAAGTGAATTCAAGAGGTCTATGATGGAAGAATTTGAGATGACAGATCTCAATGTTTTGAAGTACTTTCTTGGTCTGGAAGTTGATCAAACTGATGATGGGATATACTTGTGCCAAGAAAAGTATGCCAATGACTCACTCAAGAAGTTTCATATGGAGGGGTGTGACTTAGCTCACACACCTATGAATGCAAATGAGAAGCTGCAAAGAGATTATGGTACTGGTCTTGCAGATGAAAAGATGTACAGAAGTCTGGTTGGAGGCTTGAATTATCTTGTACATACAAGAGTTGACATCACTTATTGTGTAAGTGTTGTGTCAAGGTTTATGCATAGTCCATCAAAGTAGCAAATGGGTGCAGACAAAAGGATCCTTAAGTACATAGCAGGGACCTTCGACTATGGCATTTGATATGGAAGAAGAGAAGAGTTTAAGCTCCAAGGTTATACAGACAGTGACTGGGCAGGTTGCTTGGATGATAGAAAGAGCACCTCGGGGTCATTTTTTAGCTTTGGTACATGAGCTGTCACTTGGAGTTCAAAGAAGCAAGAGATAGTTGCTTTATCATCATCTAAGGTAGAATATGTATCTGCAAGAGCATCAGCAAAGCAGGCCTTATGGCTAAAGAAATTGCCGGTGGATTTGGGGTGCAAGCAAAGTGGAGCAACTGAGCTATGGTGTGATAACAAATCTGCAATTGCTATGACAAAGAATCCTGCATTTCATGCAAGGACTAAGCATATTGATGTTCAACATCATTTCATCCTAGAGTTGGTTGCCAAAGAAGAAGTTGTGTTGAGGTTTTGTGGCACTAATGATCAGAATGCAGATTTGATGACAAAGGCATTGAGCATAGCAAAACATCAATTCTTCATGGAGGGAATTAGGATAAGGAAGTTTGAATCAAGGGGTGGTGTTAAAAGTGTTGTTTAAATGTGTGATTCAAACTAGTTTGTAAGAAAGACCTTAGCATTTGAATGTTAGTTTATTCGGTTAAGTGTTGTCTTAGTCGATCTCGAGTAGACTCTTTTGTTGTAGTCGAAGTCGAGCGAAGGTTGTAAGTTAGAGTCAGTTTTTATCAGTTTGAGTCCTAGCTAAGTTAGTGGAGTAGTGGACTTAGCTTTGTAGTTATGGTGTCGATTACCAAGTTTGTAAGGAGTTATGTAGGGGTTTGTTTTGTTCAATCAATAAAGGAAGTTATTGGCTGTTCATCTTGGTTTCTTCCTCACACGAATTTTGTGCAATTGTCTAGACACATAAACAAGTGTGTGTATGTGTGATCTGTGTGAGTTGTGATTGTGGTTCTCCCTTATCCATTCTTACATAATTGGATGAAGATCACCTGAAGAAGCAACCAAATTGAAATATTAATTCCGACGACGAAAGTGTCGCCAACTACAGAATCTATGTAGTTTATGCTTATTTGCCAAATTATGGAATCTACACCAGTTTCTGTTTAATTTCGCAAAAATCGAAGCAATTTACAGCAATTCTGAGAAAGGAAGAAAAGCTCGAAGTCAACTGCAGAAGTCCAAGGACAAGGAGTAGCGGAACCAGGATAAATCGAGCTGGAAAGAAGAACCGAGTCAAAACACACAACTCGATATCGAGTACTGCAAGTCGATATCGAGTAAGGTCAAATCGATTTCCACTGAGTTGACCAGAATCGAGCAAGCTGAGGAGAGTTGGTCGATATCGACTTCATTTAGTCGATATCGAGTAACCAACATCGAGTCAACGCCCCGGAATCGAGTCAAGAAGTGGGAGCTGAACATGAAAGTCGATATCGAGTTGTTTTACATGATATCGAGTAACCACTTAGTCGATGTGTCTTCCTGGAGCCGAGATCGACGAAGAAGCTGAAGACGGAGAAATTCTGGTCGATATCGAGTAAACTGCTCAATATCGAGTTGACCCACAGTGGCCGAGATCGAGTAATCCGAATCTTGTTAAGAATCTATCCCGAAGCCGATGGAGATACTTTCGAGATCAAATTCTATCAAAATCCATCAAGATCTATCAAGTGCTATCAAGAGGAGAAGATATTTACCTACATTAGATATAATTCCTTTTAGAGATTTATTTCTTTATTTCCATGTTTTTAATCTTAATAATTTAGATAGATAGATATAGATATAAATAGAATTTGCTTCCTTGATTAGCAAGGATTGGAAGCCTATAAATAAAGCCTTAGGGGCTGATAATTCAATCATTCAATTCAATTCAATCTTAGGAAAAGAAGTAGGAGAGTAGAGAGAGAGAGAGAGAGAGAGAGAGAGAGAGAGAGAAAGAGAGAGGGAGAGAGAGAGAGAGAGAGAGAGTAGTCCACCCACTTCTAGGGTCGGGGTGAGCCCGACGGTAGCCATATGAGGTGATGCGGTAAAGGTTTGATCTTTTTATGCAATTCATCTTCTATCCCTATGAGCATGATTCTTTTGCGAAAGTTGAAGGTGATCCTTGTTTGTGTTATTGAAGCGAAAATGATCTTAATACAACTTGGGTTAATTATGTGAAAAGGGTTAGTAACAATTAGGGTTTATGCGAAAGCCTCTATATTCCTATTTGTTAATAACGAAAGTTATTTGATGAAAAGCATGATCTTTTGTGCCTTTATGTGTTATTTTGCGTGGTTATCGTTGTGGTGTGGAAACCCTGATCTTGGAAGTTTTTAGTTTATTAAGTTAATTAATTTCGTGTTTACATTCGTTTTCGTTCGAAAAAGTTGCAATTTAAGTTTCTGCTGTTACTCGATTTCAAGAAGATTTGGTCGACATTGAGGACTTTGGTCGATGTCGAGTTGATTTGTCAAGGTCGAGTTGAGTTTGCTTGGTTTTTCTTTCTGTTGAGTCAATTTCGTGCATTGTTGGTCGATTTGCTTAGTCGATATCGACCAAAGATTGTTGCTTTGCTTTCTTTTCCGCTTTTCTCTGTTATTTCTGTCTGTCTGTGAGATTTGCTGCTACCTGAGATCCGCTGACATGCTTCCTCGAGGATCGATCCTGACTTCCCACTGCTGCATCGGGAGGAAGTCTTGTAATCATTTGCGTGGGCACGAATCTGGTTTGATCTATTTCATTATATTTTAAACTCGATTTCCTCCTACAACATACATCTTCTTCCTCTTTTTTTTTGGTACGCGGGGGTTCCGAGTATATATAAAAGTATATGAGTAGAAGGGCATTTTGGTAATTGATCTTGTAAAAGGTGGTTCATTGATCACTGTGTAACTCAGCTATATAAGCCAACCGAGAAGGAATAGCAAAGCAACAGATTCATAAAAAAACTCAAAACAGATTTTCTGTGTTCTTCCCTTGATCTTTCATGGAGTTTCATGTGTGATTCTAGGAGGAATTCACACGTTTTCACAGAGGTTATCGACTAGTCCCCCACGAGTCCGAGCATCGACGGATCTAGGCGGGGGCAAGCGGGAGCATACGCCCCCTCCCTTCATCCGACGAATCAGCTATATTTTTTCTACGCGTTGATAGCTTCATTTTGATATATTATAAGACTGACTCCGATAAACGAGTAAAAAGTTATGACCGTTTGAAAGTTAAACACAAATTAATTATTTCAAATGTCTTTTAATAAATTACCATTGTCTTATATTTTACTTAATTTGATATTTTGTCAATATAATTCAACCAACGAGCTTCGAAACAAGAGGCTATATTACTAAATTCGATAATTATATAAGAAATTATGCAAATTTAAAGTTTGTATATCTTGTTACACATTATTGCATGCTAAGAGAACAAAAAATTGCATATTGACTTTGTAGGTTTCAAACGATATATTTTTAGACAAAAAAAAAACGACGTTGTTTTTTTTACAAAGATAAAAAAAAATATAACAACTAATGACAATATTTTAAATTAAGACACCACCGTTTTGAACAAAAACATTGCGTTTTGAACAAAAAACATTGTGTTTTGAACAAAAAAAATTGTGTTTTGAACTAAAAAAACATTGTCTTAAACTAAAATATCATCGTTTACTCTAAATATTATAGTTTTGGTTCGCTAAACGTACTAAAAAAAAATCTATCGAAGAGTGAATCAACCATTTGTATAAAACTTGCCCCCCCCCCCCTCCGATAATTTTCTGACTGCGTCCCTGGGTTCGAGCCCTAGCCTGCAAAAGACATGACCTAGTAAGCTAGGAGGCAAGCCACCAGGCAGCAAGCCAATGAAGACTTAATCACCCACTAATTATACAAATTGTGTAAGAAGTGGTTTGAACACTAAACTGATAAATGTGAAGCAAGGAGCAAGAACTCCATAGCTAGAAGAAACAGAAATCTAAACTGTAGAATGTGTAAAAAATCAAACTTACAAATAGAGTTCAACCTCCCCTTTATACAAGCACCGAGCTCTCTCCTAATTAACTTTTGAATAGGGTAAAATGACAAAAATGCCCTTACAGTTGCAACAAAATAACACCTCTCTACATACCCCCCCCCCCCCCCCCTTCAAGCTGGACTTGTGGATGGGTAAACAAGACCAAGCTTGGAACATTAAGACATGATGCTGATGTGCCCCAAGAGCCTTTGTCATGACATCTGTTGTTTGGAGCTGAGTTGACACATGAGAAGTAGTGAGAAAGCCCTGCTGAATAAGCTCCCCAATGAAGTGACAGTCGATTCAAACATGCTTTGTTTTTTCATGATAATCTGGGTTTGAATCTAAGCTCTGGGCTGCTTTGTTATCACAAAACAAGGTAATGGGCAAGCTAATTGGTATACGAAGACCAGAGAGTAAGCCTTGCACCCAAATGAGTTTACTAGCCGTATAGGACATATATATATATATATATATATTCACTCTCAGCTGATGATTTGGACACCACCTTTTGTTTCTTGTATTTCCAAGAGATCAATGAATTACCAAGAAATACACAATATCCTGATAAAGATCGACCTGTGTCAGGACAATTACCCCAATCTGCATCGATATATGCAGTCACCTTGAGATCAGATAGAGCTGAATATGATAGAGCAACATTAAAACTGCCTTTGACATATCTCAATAGATACAAGACAACTTTCTAGTGAGGTTAACGAGGAAATTGGAAAAATTGACTCAATTGCTGAACAGTAAAAGAGATATCGGGTCTTGTAGGAGTGAGATACAATAAGTGGCCTACCAAACATCTATAATTTTCAGGATCACTAAGCAGTTCATCCTCTGTAGATGTTAGTTTTACACCCCTCTGCATAGGAAACTCTATTGGTTTACACTCCATCATATGAGCATCTGTTAAAATGCCAAGGCCATATTTACGTTGATTGAGCAAAATACCATGAGAAGCCCCGACAGTTTCCATTCCAAGGAAATACCGAGCAACTCCCAGGTCTTTAATGGTGAAAGCTGAATGCAAAGACTCCTAAGTATGAATAATTTCATCTCCATCATTCCCCATAAGGAGCATATCATCAATATAAACTAAGGCAACTGTGAATAACTTACCAACAACTTTAGTGAATAGAGAATAATCATGGTGTGACTGTGTATAACCCAATTTGACTAGAAATTTGGTGAGTTCCAAATTTCATTGACGACTAGCTTGCTTCAATCCATAAAGAGATCTAAGTAACCGACAAACCTTACCAGGAGCAGCTTTAGTATATCCAGGAGATGGAAGCATATAGACCTCTTCTTTAAGAAAACCATGCAAGAATGCATTATTGACATTAAGTTGATGAAGTTTCCATCCTCTAGCAGTTGCTAAGGCAAGCACAATCCGACATGTAGACAGCTTAGCAATATGGGAGAAATTTTGCTTGCAATCCTTATCTTTAACTTGATTATATCCCTTTGCCACAAGATGAGCCTTATACCTCTCAATTTGTCCATATGCCCTATACTTGACTTTATAAATCCAACGAGAACCAATAGCTTTCTTTCTTGGAAGGAGATCAAAGATGGTCCAAGTGTGATTTCTCTCCAAGGCTTCTCTCTCATATTGCATAGCTAATTTCCACTCCTTAGTATCTTTGGCCTGATTGTATGATCGAGGCTCAAAAACTGCACAAACATTGACTAAGAATTGCACATAAGATGGTGACAAATGAGCTAAATTCCTTACTAAGAACACTGAGAAGGATTGAGATGCTGACTCAGTTTGAGATGGCAACTAAGCACAAATGACATCCTGCAATTTTTGAGGTCTAACAATAGTTCTTTTAGGTCGAGCATCAAGCTGGACTGGGAAAGAAGTCGTACTGCAAAGGACATTATCACTAGGAGCATGTGACTCAACTGATATATCCAACTCAGGGCTATGATGGTTGTCTAAAGAATCATTTACATATTCAACTGTGGGAGAAGAGCATCCTTGAGAAGGACTTATGTGAGAATCTGTAGTATCATGATGAATAATGCAAGGTACCTCAAAAACATCAGGAGAAACTAGAGGCACAGTGGCACGAGCTTGAGAGAGTAACTGAGAAGAGTCACTGACTTTGAATGGAAAAACAATCTCTATAAACTTCACATGCCTACTGATGATAACTGTAATTAATTGGATATATTCGAATGCAAATGGGATCGAGGAGCCTATATTTTTGTCCATGTACGTAACAATTTTCGTAACAATTGAGAACCATTGAACATTAGAGAGATGTTTATACAATTGATTCATTACTGTATATGGCCTTACTATACAATATGGACAAACATGGTGAGACACTAACTAACGCGAGAATCAACCAACTATGCAGACAATTCCTAGAGCAAATGACTTATTCTTCTAGTGATGATCCTATGATTGACATTTTGCCCGATAGTTTCCCTTATCTTATAATGGTTACGAGGCATTTGTTGATGACACCCTTAGGGATATTGATGACACCCTTAGACATGTTGATGACCCTACTTGAGATGATTTTCTTGATGATGGTACAAGAGGTCGGCTTGTAGTGGAAGCTCAGACTCCTTTATATCATGGTAGCACAAAGACAGTTCTAGGTGTTGTTTTAAAGGCAATGCAGATGAAGGTACGTATGAATGACCTTTTCAACCACATTATCAACTTACTTCCTCTTGAACAAAAATATCCTGACGATGGACTAAGGATGAAAAAAGTTTGTAGGGATAGCGATCTTGGCTATGAGACTATTGCTGCTTGTAAATATAATTGTGTGTTGTTTAAGTAGTTGATCGATCGACGAGCTTCTACAATTATGGGGAATTGAAGTCTATACTTTTGATTGTCAATCAGGACCTACTTCCATTATGAGAGTAGCAGCCTGTGGACCATTAGTGACTTTTTAGGTTTGGGGATGTTAGCAAGTTTAGCTACGTACGATGGGGTACGGTATAAAGTGTACATATCATGTTTGTTTGGACTTTGGATGATGGTTCTACAACACATGCATGAATTCCGGAGGATATATGGTATACAATGGTCACCACATATGGTTTTCACACGACCACCCTTAATGTTCGTGAGGAAAAGTTTCACGAATTTAAGACGCATGATTCTCATGTGATATGCTTCAACGTCTTCTGCCAATAGTAGTCCGAGCATACCTACCTTTGAATGTTATGAAGCCATTAGTTTTACTATCTAGATGGTTCCTGTAAGGCTCATCCCTCTCTACTTTGCATAATTCTAAGTGTACATTTGGATGTATTTAGTGTAAAGCTGATTGAATTGGTTTTGGGCCAAACCGGCCCAAAACTGATCTCAGCTGTCCAATGGGCTAGAAGCCCACATGGATGCCTTCAGTCTCTCTTTCTAAGCTTGACCAACGACGTCGTTCAGCTTATCCGCTCTCCCTTATATGGGTTTCCAAAACCCTAATCCGAGAGTTGAGAGAGTTGTTGCTTATAGTAGCTCTGTTCTTCTCTCCAAAGGCGATTTCTAGGGTTTTCATCCCCTTCCGGCCTTTGTGAGCGTAGATCGAGCTCCCTTCCATCCAAATACACTCAGTGACATTGTGTTGAGAGAAATTTGTAGCCTCTTTGCCCTCTAGGTTTTGACCTTGGTGGCTGGTGTCCTCGTTGAGGCTAATCGTTGCTACAATCTCTACTTTCTCTTTTGCTCTGGTTTTGTTTGGTTGTAATCTTCCTTTATTATTATTGCTTAAGTTTCTGTTTATGTATTCTGGAGTTTTGGATCCATTCTCTTCAAATTGGCATCAGAGCTTTCAGGTTTTAAGGGGTTTTCTCATTTTAAAATCGGATTTGTTGAAGCTTTTGAATTTCTAGTTCTCTTAGGCTCCAGATCTGGTATATTCTTCGATTTTCTGTTGAAGCTTAGAGGGTTCTTCATCCTTCTAAGCTCTAGATCTACGAAGATAAAGCGTCACTTGTCCCCAATCTCTATATCTGTTGAAGTTTCTAGAGCTTGCACTCCTTAAGGCTCGAGATCTTTCAAGATTTGTGAGCTCTTTTGATAGAAACTCTAGATCTGAGGTTTTAGAGGACATACCCTTGTCGCTCGTCTCTGATTCTGTTGAAGTTCCTGGAGTTAGCTCTTCTTAAGGCTCCGGATCTCAAAGATCTAGTAAGCTCTTTTGAAAGGAACTCCAGATCTAGGGTTTTGAGGACTTATTCCGTCGGAAATCTCAATCTGATAAACCATTTCAGATTTGAACAAAAACCTTCGGAAATATTTGAGTTTAGAAGACTATACTCTTCAGAACTCTCCTTGAAAGCTCTTACTTTTGCTTCCGCCAGCACTTTACGAGATTCAAACTCTTAGCTTGATAGCTGTAGGGTTTGAGTGCTCATCTCTCTCCAACATTTACTGATTTAGTCTTTCACTTGTTGCAGGAACTTTGATTCATCATGTCTGATAACTCCTATCGCATTAAACCACTTGATGGCACTACTGACTTTGCCATGTGGCAAGTTAAGATGAAAGCTATCCTGATAAAGGAAAAATGCTGGAAAGTTGTTGCTAATGAGCTTCCTACTGATATGACTGCTGAAGCTAAGAAAGAACTTGATCTCATTGCACACAGTGAGATCATGATTCGAATATCAGATGAGGTAGCTAGACAGATAGTAACTTGTGATACTTTTGTGTCTTTATGGAAAGCTTTGAAAGATCTTTATCAGGTTAAAACTCTGTCTAGTAGAATATCTTTGTTGTGTCGTATTTTCAATTTTAAAATGGATGCTTCTATGTCTTTGGATGATAATCTGGATAGATTTCTTAGGATGATACAAGAGCTTGAACGTTGTGATGATAAAATTGATGATACTCACCAAGCTGTTATTCTGCTTAATGCTTTGCCATCTCAGTTTGATACTTTTAAGGATGTTATACATTTTAGTAATGAGTCCTTGACTAAGAAAAGTGATAACTCCACTCCCTTGATGAAAATCGGAATTAGTTTCAAATGCTTTGACAGACAGTTTGTGTCAAAGGTCTTGAAGCTACAACTATGTTGATGAAACACAAAACATGTACTTTATTATATTATGTCCAAATATTATTATATGTTATTATATGCTTCCAGATATTATTATATATGCACTAACATTTCAGGAAGCTTTTTCGAATTATATTTCCTTCCTTGAGCTGAATAATGTGGAGAATAAAATCGGAGATTGTGGCTTCAGAATTTCCAAGAATAGAAGATTGTGAAGTTTCCAGCTCAAGCCATGATCTGCTCTAGCCGTTGGTGAAGATCCTTAGGCGCCGATTTATTCAATATAAAGAAAAGAAAGAAGGGAAGACAAAAATACATTCGTTGAACACAAGCATTCATACACTCAAGCCTTCAAGTCAAAGTTGTCTTCTTCGTGTGCTCTCTGCTAAGTTCTTATGAGTCATTTATTTTGTTTTAAAGCATTTGAGAGTTACACAGTGAGCTTATAGGATATATTTCGAGTCAGTGTTATACTCGAGAGTTTGTAACTCAGGAAGTGGACACTAGGCGATTGATTCACTAAGTGTAAGAGGATTGTACTAGATAGCTGAGAGAGGTGGGGCTCTTCAAGATTGGTCTAGGACTCCAAGGGAACGTGAGTTGACTAGATTGCAATTGTATAGGAGAGAGGCTTCTCGGTGAGCTATTAGGATCCTAATTCTTGTGAATCAATAAAAGTCGGTTGAATCCTATAGGGTTGTGGAAGAACCCTAGGCGGGCCGGGGACGTAGGCCAAGTTCATGCCGAACCTCGTAAACAATTCATTGCGTCCTTTACTTACTGCTTTACCATATTTCCGCACTTGTTTTGAACTGTATAACTCTGTTGTGACTCAGGTTTGCCAGAAGAAAGAATTACATCTAATCTCAAAGGGTTTTGCAAAAGCTTCAAAAGTCTTGGGAGTATTTGCGAAAAACCGGCATACTCTATTCAACCCCCCTTCTAGAGTATTTCTATATTACTTTGTTATACATTATCGAACCTTCAAAAAGAATTGTTGAGGCTATTGCTCATAAAAGTGAAGTTATCAAAGTATTCAAAGTGAAAGGTGACAAATCTGATAAATCTGGTTCTAAAACTGATGTGTTTTTAACTAAGGAAACTCTAAGAATAGAAAGAGGAATAAGAAAAAGGAAAAGGATAAGGTTCCTAAACCTGGTAAGAAGCATTGTGCTTATTGCAAGAAAAATAACCATGTCATTGCTGATTGTTATAAGAAAAGAGATGATGAGGAAAAGAAATCTAAAAATAGTACAACTGTTGTGCTTGATTCCTCTGTGTTCTATTCTTCTGAATTGCTTATGGTTGGCTATGATAGTCCCTCTTATTCTTGGCTTCTGGACTCTGGTTGTACTATGCATGTTACACCTGATAAGCATGTTTTTTATTATCTTGATGAGTCTGCTAAAGGTGAGGTTAGACTTGGTGATTTATCTGTTCTTAAGATTAAAGGCATAGGCAATGTTCCCTTTAAAATGCATGATGATGTTATTAGAACCCTCTAATAGGTCAATTGAGTAACTGACTTGAAGAGAAATCTGTTATCTATTTCTGTGTTTGATGACTTCAACTGTGATATTAATACTAAAAATGGAATTAAAACTGTCTCCATGAATGGTAATATTCTCATTAAAGGTATTAAGAAAGGTGGCTTATATCATGTTATTGGAAATCCTGTTCTTTGTGCTTCATCTTTGTATGCTGAGTGCTCTGCTTCTATGAATTTGCATAAAACTTTGTTGTGGCACTCTAGACTTGGTCATATTGGCAATAAAAGGCTCAATCATTTGTTCAGACAAGGTATGGTTGAAGGTAAACCTTCTAAACTTAAACACTGTGAGAATTGTTTGTTTGGTAAGAATTCTAAATCTGTGTTTGGTAGCTCAAAGATTGTTGCTCTTAAACCCTTGGACTATATACACGCAGACCTATGGGGACCTGCCTAGGTGAATACAATAGGTGGAAGGAAGTACTTTCTTTCACTTATTGACCACCATTCCAGGAAGGTTTGGGTGCGCATTCTTAGGGCTAAGAGTGACACGTTTGATGCTTTTAAACTTTGGAAAAAAAAAAGTTGAGGGTCACACTACCTTTAAACTTAAATGTCGAGAACTGATAATGGTCTTGAGTTTTGCAACAAAGATTTTGATGGTTTCTGTCATACACATGGTATTAAAAGGCACCTCACAGTTCCATGTAATCCACAACAGAATGGTACAGCAGAGAGAATGAATAGGACCTTGCTTGAAAAGGCAAGGTGCCTTCTCATTAGCTCTGGTCTGAAACCTTCATTGTGGGGGGAGGCAATCACTACGTACTGGAGCCTACCTTATTAACAGATCCCCTTCTTCTGCTATTGGTTTCAAAACTCCACAGGAATTGTGGAGTGGAACCAAGCCTAACATAGCACATCTGAAGCCTTTTGGATACACTGCCTTTGTTCACCAGAACACTGGCAAGTTTCAACCAAGGTTTGTCAAATGTGTTATGATTGGCTATCCAGAGGGGGTCAAAGGCTATAAGTTACTTGTTCTCCAACCAGGAGGGTACAAAGTAATTCTTAGCAGAGATGTCATTATCATTGAAACTGAATTTCATTTCAGAAAAACTTCTAACATTGATTATGAGAATGCAGGTGTTCAGTTTTATTATTCAAATGCTCAAGAAGCAAATTTGGATGATGAATTTGATATCAATGTCCCCATTGGAAGCAGCTCCACTTATCATGGTAATGTTGAGCAACATCCTGCTCCTTCAAGTACTGATGACATCCCTCACCAATCAGGTGGGGAGGTAAGCAACTCAAACTCCAGCTCTACTTCTACCCCTTTTGACTCCTCTAGTTCTGAAAATTATGAAAATGCCTTGTCTGAAAATGAATCTGAGCATGATGTTTCTGATTCTTCTTCTGATTCTGAGCATGTTTCTGAAAACTTTGATGAGGTGCCTGATTTGTCTAATTATCAGCTTACTAGAGATAGATCTACTAGAGTGAAAATTCCCAATAAGAAATATTTCACAAATGAAATTGAGTTTGCTTTTGTGATTGCTGAGGTTGTTGATGCTTATACTCCTGAATTGTTTGAACATGCTGTTAAATGTAAACATTCTGATAAGTGGTTGCTTGCTATGAAAGAGGAAATAAACTGCATCACAACCAATAAAACCTGGAAACTGGTTCCAAAGCCTAAAAATGCTAGGTTGATTGGTTGTAAATGGGTTTATAAGCTCAAAAACAGTGTGGAACCTGGTGGCCAACCTACCTACAAGGCTAGGTTGGTAGCCAAAGGATTCACACAGAAAGAAGGGATTGGTTATAATGATATTTTTGCCCCTGTTGTGAAATATAAAGCCCTGGGACTTATGCTTGCTATTGCTGCTGTTTATGACTATGAAATTGATCAAATGGATGTTAAGACTTCCTTTTTGCATGGTGAGCTTGATGAGATCATTTATATGAGACAACCCAAGGGCTTTGAGGATCACTCTAAACCTAATCATGTTTGCTTGTTAAAGAAATCTTTGTATGGCTTGAAGCAATCTCCTAGGCAGTGGAATAAGAAATTTGATAATTGCATGTTTAAACTTGGCTTTAGAATGAGTAGTTATATATGATCCATGTTTATATTTCATGCATGTGAAAACTGAATCTCTCTTATATGTCTTGCTGTATGTTGATGATATTCTCATTATATGCAAGTCCTGAGCAAAGGTACTTGATGTTAAGGAATCTCTCAAGAAATCTGTTGACATGAAAGATTTGGGCCCTGCTCAGAAAATTCTTGGCATAAAGATTTCTCGAGATAGATCTAAACATCAAATATTTTTGTCTCAAAAGGATTATCTTGTGAAAGTCCTTAACAGGTTCAAGATCTCTAATGTCAAGCCTGCTTCTATGCCCTTAGGAGGTCACCTGGATCTTACCAAGACCAGGATGCCCCTTGGGAAGGAGGAGGAAGACTATATGAAATATGTTCCTTATGATGCAACTGTTGGGTCAATTATGTATGCTATGATCTGTACCAGACCTGACCTTGCCTTTGCAGTGAGTGTGTTGAGCAAGTATATGTCTAACCCTGCAGAGAAACACTAGTGGCCATGAAATATCTCCTGAGATACATTGCTGGTACCCTTGATATTGGTTTGGTTTATGGTTTGCATACTTCACCCTCTGAGTTGTTTGGCTTTGTGGACTCTGACTATGCTAGCAATAAAGATAACAGGAAATCCACCACCTCTTTCTTTTATTCTTGGTGTGGGAACTGCATTTCTTGGAAGGCTCAGTTGCAGCATATTGTTGCTCTGTCTTCTACAGAAGCAGAGTACATAGCAGCAAGTGAAGCCTCCAAGGAAGCAATCTGGCTCCAGAACATTATGAAAGAGGTAGATAGGAAAAACCACAAATCTGTATTGCACACAGATAGCCAGAGTGCACTTTATTTGTGCAAAGATCATGTCTATCATGAGAGGACTAAGCACATTGATGTTCGTTACCACTTCATACGTGTGTTGGTATCCAAAAATCTCCTTATTGTTAAGAAGATTGATGGAAAGCTTAATCCCGCAGGCTTTGGTACTAAGATTGTGACCAGTGATAAGTTTCTCTTTTGTAGGGAGTTCCTACACGTGATCAAATCCAACTGATGCTGAGAAGGGCATGAAATAGCCGATGATAGACAAAGGTGTAAATCCAGTCCACATTTCAACAAGGAAGATTTACTATATGTGTAAAGTCAGAATTAGGAGGGTAAATTGTAAGGCTCATCCCTCTCTACTTTGTGTAATTCTAAGTGTACATTTGGATGTATTTAGTGTAAAGCTGATTGAATTGGTTTTGGGCCAAACCGGCCCAAAACTGATCTCAGCTGTCCAATGGGCTAGAAGCCCACATGGATGCCTTCAGTCTCTCTTGCTGAGCTTGAGCAACGACATCGGTCAGCTTATGCGCTCTCCTTTATATGGGTTTCCAAAACCCTAAATCGAGAGTTGAGAGAGGTGTTGCTTATTGTAGCTCTGTTCTTGTCTCCGAAGGCGATTTCTAGGGTTTCCATCCCCTTCCGGCCTTTGTGAGCGTAGATCGAGCTCCCTTCCATCCAAATACACTCAGTGACATTGTGGCCCTGTATGGGTGCAATTTGAATCGGTTGAAAATTTAATTTTCAACCGGCTAAAAACTTTAAATTGTGTATGGGGTACAATTTTTAGGAGATTTTGGTTGAAATGGAAGCTTATTTTAAAAGCTTGTTTTGGAAGCTTTTTTGTGGTTTTAATAGTTTATTTGGTTTGAAAGTACCACAATACCCCTAATAACAACCAAATAAACTCCACTTTTTACAAATAAACTGTTTTTCGTCCCATACGGAGTTTATATTTTTTCATAAATTTTTAACTACTTTTACCAACAGTTTATAAATTTTTACCCTGTTTATAATTTTAGTCGGTTTATTAACCCCGTCCCATATGAACCCTGTGTTGAGAGAGATTTGTAGCTTCTTTGCCCTCTAGGTTTTGACCTTGGTGGCTTGTGTCCTCATTGAGGGTAATCGTTGCTACAATCTCTACTTTCTCTTTTGCTTTGGTTTTGTTTGGTTGTAATCTTCCTTCATTATCAATGCTTAAGTGTCTGTTTATGTATTATGGTGTTTTGGATCGATTCTCTTCAGTTCCATATATTATATGATAGAGAGTTGAGAAAGGACGAAATCGGTTAATGAAAGATGAGATAGTTCTGATTCTATGAGATGATTTACTTTCAATATGTTGGGACAATATATATATAGATATATATTTTGGAAAAGGGGTTCTTAATTAATTTACCAAGAACTATAGAATACACAAAAATTAACGTAATTGCCGCAAGTTCCATTAATTTCTCGAATAAAAGAAAAAGAAAAACACATGTTTAATTTACAACACATACCCATGTATATATATAAGGTCCGTTACAAAATGAGATGTTATTGCCACACACTTCTATATATATATATAAACTCACGTACACTTTTTCCCCCTTCATTAAAACAATACATCCTTAATTAATTTGTACAACAAACTTAAAGAAAATACTTAATTAGGACACATTACACTTAACATTCATAATAATTAAATTTGCATTCTAAATCACCCATTTGTATACATATAAAATATAGATAACCATCCATTTAATCAACCTGCACAATGGACAATTATGTATACTTTTCCGATTTAACGGGCGATTACGTGCAAATTCAACCATATTTTGGGGGTGAAGTGTAATTTACGTACCCTATTTTTTTTTTTTAAAATAACATAATTGCAAAAGACAGCAAACCCTAATCAAGGATGGATCTGGTTCTGACTCTTATGATGAGGACGGTGGTGATGACGTGGCCGGCTCCTGGTGGAGCCATATGCGTTGACCAGAGCCAAAGCGTTGCTGGTCAGCTGGGCGGCCTCAACGACCTTCTTCTGGAGGCTGATGACCTTAGGGTTCCGGTACATGTCGCGGGGCCCACCGAGCTCCTCGAGGCAGGTGTTCTCGTCGGTCATGGCGGCGCTGGCCCAGGTCTGGACGTCGCCCATGACGTGGGCGGCGGCGGTCAGGGAGGCGGAGGAGCGGTGGAGCTGGTTGACGGCGTCGGCCAGGAGGATGGCGCAGTCGGAGACGGAGGGGGGGAGCTGGTGGGTGCGGGAGTGGAGGCGGACGAGGTGCCAGGCTGCGGAGGAGGCGGACTTGACGGAGGAGAGGGCGATGGAGAGGGACTTGGAGGCGAGGAGCTTGGGGTTGGATTGGACGGAGGGGGAGGAGGTGGAGAGGGAGGTGTAGCAGAGGCGGGGGTAGACGGTGGTGCTGCACAACGATTCTAGGGGACGGGCGGCGGCCGTGGAGGCGGAGATGTTAAGGAGAAGGAGGAAGAGGAGGAGAGGTCTTATAATTAGGAGGAGAATGGCCATTTGTTGAATATGTGAGAGAGCTGGTTTTTAGTTATGGTGATTTGTAGGGAGGAGGAGAGAAGGAATTTATAGTGGAGAGAGGTTAAGATGGGAAGTGTATAAATGTATTGTTTTGTAGGTGCACGTGGCAAGCAATATGATAAGAGTCTTAATTAGGGTTTTAGTTATATAGCTGACGGGTTGATTGATGTTGATTTGGTTTCTTTTTTTCAAATGGAAATTTAATTACTGATGCTAAGGAAAATCATATCTGAACCAGACAACATGAGTCAGTGTACTATCACATAAATATCTTAAAGGGGACAATCTTTTCAGTTACAGTAAAAAGGGTCAATCCTCTTGGCAGAAATATTAAACCTCAGTTCCTAACTGCTCTTCAGTGGAATGTCGGAAACGGCAAAACTATAGATTTTTGGAGCTATAACTGGGCCTTCCCAAAACCGTTGATTTCCAAAACTATTAGTCCGATTCCTGACTCTCAGGGGGATTAGGGTTGCCCATTTCATCAACAATGAACGTCCGTGGAATAGGCCTTTACTAAATGCCTCTTTAACAAATATTTTACCAAGGGAAGAGATTGACCATATCATGAGGTTAATTTTTCTTAACAATCCGATAACGGATCGTCTGTATTGGGGCCCTAGCAAAAATGGTTGGTTTTCAACCGGTTCTGCGAACTCTATTTTGTCAGAACATGTTGGGATGACAGATTTCGATTGTGGTTGGATTTGAAATCTCGACGTGCCCCCTAAAGTTAGACACTTTCTATGGAAAATCTCTCGTGATGGTCTTCCTACAAAATTAAGACTGCAAAATTAAGTCACATGTGGCAGTGCCTTCGGGCTGTGCTTACTGTAGTAACACTAATGAATTTGTACACCACCTTTTTCTTCATTGTCCCATGGCTAATGATCTTCTGCAAGCCTTACAAATTCGTCTTCCAAGGAATATAGCTGTAAACTTAGGTACGGACTCGGTGCCTCCTCTGAATGAGATCAAACGTGCTATTGGCAGCACTAAGTTTGCTGATTTAGCCTCGGCTTGGTGGGCATTGTGGTTCTTTAGGAACCAAATCGTTTTCAACCACACGAACAAAGTAACTATTAACGAAATCCTTCTGTTCCACAGTACCAGTGTACCCATTGTTGGAAACAATCTAAGGTTCTAGAGGACGATCCTTCTTGTACGATTCCCTCTCATCATGCTACTGGCAGCACAGCCCACCCGGGCCACAAGGTTGGTGTTATTCCGACCAGGTCTCTCTGTCTCTCTGGGAAGTGGGATAAACCTCCTACTAATTGCTATAAGCTTAATTTTGATGGGTCTGTTGTCCCAGGTGGTTCAGCATCATTCGGGTACGTCATCCGTGGCTCGGTTGGTGGGGTTGTCATGCTTGGCCGGTCCATTTGTACAAACATCTCAGTGGTTTATGCCGAAAACCTTGGCCTCAAAATGGGTATTCTATGTGCTAAGTCGCTACAAATTTCAAACCTTCTGACCAAAGGGGGCAACTTACTAGTTATAAAGGCTCTTCTGGGGGATTGGAAATGCCCCTGGACAATTGAGATGCTACAAGCGGATATTTTGTCTGATATTTCGTCCTTTTCTTATGTTGTTATTCGTCATATTTTCAAGGAATCTAATGCGGTGGCCGACTACCTTGCTCGTAGTGCCCATGCATCCCCTGCCGACGTCAGCTGTGAGGATGATCCAGAACTGCATGTTCTCGTCCAGAAGGATGCGCTAGGAAGGGCCTCTGTTGCGGCAGACCCGACCTAATCTTTATCTAGCGTCAAAAGAAAAAAACTGAGAACTAGGGTTTTACCTTTAAATGCATATTTATTTATGAAGATTTCCAGTTGGAAATCATTCTAAAGTTTACAAGCTAGTGACAAAGATCGTTTCACCAAAAATAAATATGGATAGGCTGCTTAAGCTCTTGTTCTTCGGAACAGGGTCTTTCGAGCAAAGAAAATGGGTATCACAATTCACAAATCTCTCTGTGATAACTTGGCAGTTGTTAAGTCTTTTTTTTAGAGATTGGAGCTGAGTTACCCATGGAATATCGAACTCATTCAATCCAATATACTAGATTCCTGTTAACTTATTTTAATTCTATTTATGTTTGTTATATTTTTAGGGAATATAATGTTGTCACTGATCTGGTCGCGCATCTTAGTGTATAACACCCTACTGATGATCTTTTGCTTGCTGATAAAAAACTTTTAATTCTCGTCCGAAAAAATAGTACTCTAAAATGGAGTTAGGTTGGATTTCGATAGCTATATTCTAATTTCTTTCTCTGTATAAAAAAATATGGATAAGTTTTATAACTATATATCACTAGTAGAAAAAGGGGCTTTGGCTACGGTTGATTTACCACGGTTCCGTGTCTCCTTGTGGTAAATATGTATACTTGGCAATATAACCACAATTATTTACAGAACTGTGGTAATTAATCGGTAGATTTACCACGGTTTCGTGTGTCCGTGTGGTAAATATGTATACTTGACAACACAACCACGGTTATTTACAGAACCGTAGTAATTAATCGGTAAATTTACTACGGTTTTGGAGCGCACCGTAGTCTTTGTGATCGGAAAAATTACCACGTTATTTTTAAAACCGTTCATTTTAACATGTTTTTTTGTTTAATTCATAAAACCTGGAACCCTAGCTTCATCTCCTATTTTCAATCTCCGGACATCACCCCCCTCTTCTACCCCTCAGGCGCCGCCGTGCCCGTATCGTCTTCATTCCCATCTCCACCGTACCTCTTATCGATCAATCATGTCTCCGACTCCCTTTCCTTCTTATGTAACCATTGTGTTAAATCCGACCGCTATCGCTCTGGGCATCGACGACGACCTTCATTGACGTCGGCATCCCTCCTGTAATTAGTCATAGCCGTTACCCTCCATTGGTGGCCCGATATCTCTAGCTACAGATTTTCTCTTGGCAAGTGCTAGTTGTCAATTTCAACCGTTCGATTTTTCATTTTCATTTAAATTTCCCCTTTGCTTGGTTGTTTCTCTCAATTGGTGGTTTCTTGAACTCTGACCAATGTTAACTTGCTTGATTGTTCGTTTGGTATGTCAAAATAGGGTTAAATAGCTGGTAAAAAAAATAGAGTTAGATTAAGAAATTTAATTAATTGTCTTCAAACTAGCTAGTTTTTTTTTGGGCGAAGGATACATGTACAGTCTTCTTTGTTGTCAAAATTTATCAATATTTCTTCAGCTTGGCTTGGGTGTGAACTACCAAAGATTTGGGCATATTGGAATTGGCTATGAAGTTGATATCTAGATGCATGTTTGAATGGTTGCTTCTGTTTTGCACCATTTATCTTATGGGTTCTATTGTTTTCTGAGTTCTCTGTCTAAATAAGGATTAGTATTCGGTGTTTGGAAATTAAGTTGTGGGTGTGGATAATAATTATCTTTGAGCACCTTTATCAGTTCAACAAAAAGAGGTGAAATCCCCTTCTTGGGCATGCTCTTAGCTTTCATTGTGTGTGAGAGAGGACTTTAATTGTCTGCATTGGTGCAACCCTGAAGCTTATGTCGTACTTGAACACTAAATTGTATGCTTTCACCTGTTAAGCATTGGTGTTTCTATATTGTTTTGTGCATAACTCACTATGTAGTTCATTATTCTTCGTTTCTTCTAATGTAATAATCTCTTTCCCTCACATATACTCCATTATAGTTTATTTTCTATCTTGCTATTTATTTGGTCTTCAATTTGTGCCACTTTGTCTACCTGTTTTTGCATTACATATTTGGACGATGCTCGTACGTTAAGAATTATTGTAACAGGTAGACCTGTTTAAAGGCATTACCTTGCCAGATGCTCCATAGTTTGGCAAAGTTTTTGGTGGGCAGTTTATCAGACAGGTATTTATTTTTTCTCCTCATTATCCTATTCCTATTGATATAACTTCACGAGAGTTATGATATGACATTTTGTGCTTAAATAGATTGTAGTGCATCTCAGACTTTGTTCCTCAAGCTATTCAGTTTGTCCGTTTCCAACCCTTTCAAGAATCATAAATTTGTTTGGATCATTGGACATGGTCTTGGTATATTTAAAGCATAAAGTTTGAATAATCCACTGTCTCATGGTTTAAATTCTTACTTCAAATATATGCTTCAGAATTTTTTATTCCTTGTAACATTAATTTGTCACTTGAGAATATTTCTGAAAAGAAACGAAAGAAAACTATCATTCTTAAAGAAATGATTGCCTTTTTCTTTACTGTCTTTTTGTCTAATGTATAGTTTGTTCTCATTCAGGCGATGGCTGCAGCAACAAAAACCGTTGACTGTCTAGAAAAATTTCACCATTTCCAGGCTTATTTCCTTCTTGTTGGGGATGTAGACAGTGAGTGCACTTTGTCTTGCCTCTCTTTCCCCCTTCCTCTTTACAATAATTTAAAACTCTATAGTCATTTTTTTGTATGCTCAATAATGTGATTTATTTTAAGAAAGCATTTGTTGTGCTTTCTTTTACCATTTTTGGAGGTAGCTGCCTGATGGGGCTCCAGGATGAACTCTTTCATCTGATTCCTAGTGCTACCCGATGGCCATTTTGGAGCTGAATACTTGTTCTGTTTCTCATCTTTAATGCATTCTTTGGGTTTATCTTCTTTGGTGGGAAAAAAACTAGTTCTTCTATCCTCTTTATCTTTGTTACAGATCCTACCAAAACAAGATAGCAACAACGAAGTTCATTCCATGGTCAACAGAGATAAGATTCTGTGATCCGAATACTTTAACTAACTAGCAAAACTAAATCACCTCCAAGGTCTTTGGTAACTTCTTGTATATTGTTAAACTGAAGCTTATATTGGAAGGGGTATTTGGTTCTAACATTCATCTCCTTTTGGTTTTAGTTTAAGGTTCTAGTTCAAAGCACAAGGAAAGCTTGCCGATGACCAGGCATTGCATAGGTAAGAACTCCTTTATGACAGTTAATAAACCATCAAAGGCGAAGTATGGGCTTACTCTCTGTTGCATTAGCATATCTGCTTCTATTTATTCATATCTTATCATGTAAGCAGTGCATATTTCTTTTAATCAACTTATGACTTCTTGATATACATTGAGAACCAATGCCTCGTCCTTCCTTGATGAAAAAACAATGGCTTAATATCAAGCTTTGAAATTAGGGGGAATTCTGGTTTAGCTAGTTCATTTTTTTCCTATCATGGCAGGTTTTATTTTTTGAACTTCTATCCCAAGATGGCTGCATTACAGACATAATTCAGTCCTTGTTTTCAGAGGTCAATTCACCTTGGTCCAACCACCTGGTGTGCTCGAGCTACTGCAGAACAACTGTCGAGGGGTGACTTTCACCCGGAGATGTCCTGGGTAGTGGCTTGTCTTTGTTTTGTGTTTTGGGGGGCAAGGGTTTAGCCCTTATTTTTTTCCACCGAGAAAAAGGAAAGAGTGTTTCTTCTTGCAACTTAGCACCCATCAATTTATGTGTTAGTTTTCTTTGCAAGGTAGAAAATTCTACTATTGTGTTATTTAAGCCTATTAGCTCAAATGGTAGAGCGGTGTATTTATACACAGATGTGGGTTCAAATCCCGTATAGGCTACTATAATAATCACAGGAACAATTATCACAATACATATTTACCACGGTTGACACATTTACCACGGTTCACAAATCCTACAACGTGCAATTTTACTTCGGTTGAGCAACATTACCACGGGTAAAACAAGATAAAAGCCAAGACTAATTTACCACGGGTTGTCTTATTTACCACGGTTCGACCACTTTTACCATGGTGCGAATTTACTTCGGTTGAGCAACATTACCACGGGTGAAACAAGAAAAAAGCCAAGACTAATTTACCACGGGTTGTCTTATTTACCACGGTTCGGCCACTTTTACCACAGCCACTTTTACCACGGTTCTGAACCGTGGTAAATAATGCACACGGAACCGAGGTAAATGTGGCTTTCTGTACCAGTGTATCTTCATGACAGTATCGGCTTTTAGCCCTTCACATGTGTCATGTATAGGGTATATGTGTATTAGTATATATATGCCCTTAATTGTAATTGTGGGGGTTATGCAAGGAAAAATGAAAACAATTACTTTCTCTAAACTCTTTCTCTCTTACCTTTCCTTATCCCTAATCTTTCTCCCTAATCTCCCTTCGTCCTTATCAAATTCTCATAATCCCTAGTTGGGAGACATTACAACATGCATATAAAATAATACATATATTACTCAATTCGTTTAACAAAATACATTATTTATTTATGGGTGTGGTTCGGGTGTACCCACCCCTTAGGGTGTACCTTGTTCTTAATATTATTCGGTGAAATTTGAAGCATTATTCGTTGAAATGTGAAACATTATACCGAGTACTGTTATATTCTTCTTCCGTTTTCAGATGAAAATGTTCCAATTCCACTGAATAATTTGTAACATTTTCTACCGAATAATGTTTAGTTTTTTTATTCATCAATTTCAAATAAAATAAACCTCAATTCCCTAAACAAACTTAAAATTTATAAGAATAATGCTTCAAATTTCACCAAATAATGTTTCACATTCACCTAAACGTACAATACTCACATTTCACCGAATAACGCTTCAAATTTCACCGAATAATGTTTCACATTTCACCGAATAATGTTTCACATTTCACTAAATAATATTTGTGAACAAGATACACCCTATGGCTTGTGTAAAAATTATCCATACACATTTATTATATATATATATATATATATATATATATATATATATATATATATATGTATATGTATGTATATATATAATGTTATATAATTTATATAAATTACTTATTATGGAAAAAGAGAGTGTCTCTGTTTTTGTTTATTGAGGTAAATAATGGACACCCTAGAAAAGCATTTCGCAATTAATTTACCTAAAAAAAAAGATTTAAATTATGGCTGGTGGTCTCCCGTTATAACATATTGAAGATAAAGATCTTTTTGTGTGCTATTGAGCCCCCTATGAGGAGAGGAGAAAGAGATAGGCAGGGCCTCTTCGTTCCTTGAATAGGTAAATAAAGATCGGTCATTCCGGGGTTCGAACCGAGGACCTATGGGTACTACCCACAAGTCCTTTCCGGTGAGCCATTCCGAAATGGTTAGGGCCTCTTCGTTCCGTTCGGGCCGGGATGACAGATTTTAGTATTGAATCTTCTATAGTTTAAAACTTATTAGTCATCATGTTATTTCAACTATACAATTTTTTTGTTTAATAGTACTAATTAATATGATATCGTGTTGAAAGTTTTGGATTACATTCCGATCGATGGTATGTTATTCAAATCAATTCAGTCGATCAATTTATTGATTTTGCATAAATTTTTACAGCTTAATTTTCATATTAGATAAATTTAAATAGCTGAAAAGAAAATATATGCATCGGACCTAAAAGGCTTGGTAGATCAATTCATTCATGACGTTTCGATTGGTTAAAAAAACTGGTTTTAAAGGAAATTAATAAGGTATTGTACGTAAATTACTGGAGTAATTAGCAATGGGGAAAACAACTAATAACTCCAATTGGATGGATTAGCATAACCCCAACTCCCAACGATTGAAATGCAGGTAAGTGTGTGTGGGGCCATCCTATATCCAGCTGTCGGATCCATTCCCGTTGACTTTGACTAGCTGCGAGCTACGAAACTTCCACATACCCCTCCTATTTTTTATAGGAATAATTTGGTGAAATATCCATTTAGGATGGTTAATTAAGTAAGGGCTCGTTTGGTTCAATGTGAGAATTGAAATTATCAGAAAGTTATTTCATGGGAATTGAATTCCCGGGAAGTCAAATTGATGGGAATTGTGAAAATGTGTTTGGTTGATTTTTTTATTTTAGTGGGTTAAAAGGGGGAATTGAAAATTTCCAAATGCAAAAGGGTGGAAGTTGAACTTACCTAGGGGAGATTAGGTAAGTGAACATCCTCCAAATTGGAGGAATTTAAGTTCCCGGGAAGTTGAATTCCTGGGTTTTCATTTTTTAAAAATATAAACCAAACGCAGATATTTCTCCAACTTCCTGGAAATTTCTACTTCCTGGGTTTTTGACATATCAACCAAGCACGCTCTAAATGTCCACATCCATTTGACAATTAAGTAAATGTCCATAATTTTTTAATAATACCCAGATTGCCCCTATATTAATTAACCTTCTTTAATTTAATGTGAATAGTCCCAAAGGCCAAAGCAGGCAAAACTCTAACGCTTCAGAAGATCGTCTCTCTCCTCCTCTTCCTTGAAGAACGTCTCTCCCCGCCTCTCCCTGGTTGCGATTCAACTCTTCCTCCGTGCAATTTCCAGGTTATTTATTCTTTCTCCTCCTCTCCCTTTCGATCTTATCATCTTTTCTCTTTCTTCGATTTTTCATTTTCGAATTCCCTCAACTAGGGTTCATATGTTTTTCTCTACTTTACTGTTTGAATCTTAATTTGAAATTGTTGATTGTGCTAATTTGTACTCGATTTAGGTTGTTGATTTGGATCGATTGTGCAAATTTCTTGCCATGTTGGTTGATTTTCCCTTGCTATGAGATCTGTAGTTTAATTTTGGTCGGCTGAATTACGAAAAGGGTCGAATGAAGAAATGATAGGAGGATTTGGATGATTGAATTTGTGTTGAGAAATAAGTTTGTACAAAAGCAATTGAAGATGGAAGTGAAGATTTGTCGAGAAAGAGGTGCAATATATGACATTGAAGATGAAGATCCATGGAGAATGGTTGATTTTGATAGTCAAAACTGAACGAAACAGGAAGTTATGGAAGGAGAAAGCAACGCTTTTTTTTACATATACTGATTTTGATGACAATTCTTTTAAGTAGATTTTTTGTTTCAATTAATACTGGTGACAATTAATCAAATTTGTTTGGTGACAGTGTTATACAATTTTGATGACATGTGTTTTTTTATGTGAAACTTTCCCCCATTTTGGCGACACTATGCTTCTATCATATTTTATGATTTTTGTTGGTGACAATTAGTATTTAGCTTGATTCTATATTATCAATTAAATGAGACTGTCAGGGGTTTGCTTCATTGTTTGGTGACAGTTGGAATTTATGTTGTTATTTTGTTGTTTTTTGTTCGATTGGTGACAATTGGTAGAGTTCTATATTCTGTTTTGGTGACAAATGGAATTTATGTTGTTATTTTTAGATTGGTGACAACTGGTAAAGTTATATATTCTGTTTTGGTGACAAATGGAATTTATGTTGTTTTTTTTAGATTGGTGACAATTGGTAGAGTTATATATTCTGTTTTGGTGACAAATGGAATTTATGTTGTTATTTTTAGATTGGTGACAATTGGTAGAGTTATATATTCTGTTTTGGTGACAAATGGAATTTATGTTGTTATTTTGCTTTTTTTTTAGATTTGTGACAATTGGTAGAGTTATATATTCTGTTTTGGTGACAAATGGAATTTATATCTCATTTAGATATAATGTAAGTTTAGCCCCTCTAAGGTCTATGCTCCCGTAGTTCTAGGGTTTCAGTTTCGTAACAAAAATGTGTTAATATTAGATGACAAATCTGATAACATTGGTACTGTACACACATTTTAGGGTTTAGGGTTTAGTCTTTAGGGTTTAGGGCCGTGGAAAATCAACCTCGTCATTAATAGTTGTCACCAACAATTGTCATCAGGAAAATCATCTATTAGCAAATATACCCCATTTGTCACCGAGGAAAAGTGTTACTGGCAACTGCCACCAGAAGAAAATCAATTCTCACCCAATTATTTTTGTCACCAACAATTATCACAAGAAAAAAAGAAAATCAATTGTCACTGTAAAATATTTTCCCCTAACTGTCACCAGAAAAAATAAAATGTCACAAAAAATCAATTGTCACCAAAATAATTGTCACCAGAAAAATATACTCAACTGTCACCAAAAAATTGTCACCAAATGCAGGCGTTGACCGGAATGGTCAATGTTGACTAGTCAATGTTAAAATTAAAAATGGTCAAAGGGGAAGGAGGAAGGGTAAGTGATGGGGAAGGAGGGGTATTTTTGGAAAAAATGGGCATTTACTTAATTATGTAAAAAAGTGGACATTTACTTAATTTTGACATAAAAAATGGATATTTACCAAATTTAACCTTTTTATATATATATTTTTTTTAAAAGGACAAGGCCATATCAAGATAGAATAGAATTTCAGCTTAATTCGATATTAAATACATTTAACATTAAAAAAAATATTTCAATATAAATAACGAATTATAGATTTATTACTTATAACGAACCGATCTTTAAAATGTTCGTTACTTTTCTAATGTTAGACATATTTAATGATAAAGATGTGTCAAACTGAGGTTAGTGCATATATCACCTGATTTCTATGACCAAGAACGAAATTTTTTTTATATAAAATATTATTTTTTATATGTAATTTTGTATTTAATAATAATAAATATAAAATTTAATTAAAAAATAATATTGTTCTTATATACTCCATCCGTTAAAAAATATAAGTCTTTTTAGGCTTAAAATTTTGTTTAGAAATATAGGTCCTTTTAGGTTTTCTAGACATTGAGTTTAGAGAAAAGTAACTTTTTGACTTGTTTAATGAAATGCTATTGGTTGTTAGTGGTTGTGGATAATTAATGAGGGTATAAAGGTAATAAATTTATGATTTTCTTAATTTGTGTGTAAATATCTAAAATGATTGAACGGAGGTCCCAGTAGTAATTTTTAATTAATATCATAAAAATGTAATCATCAAGGGGAGGTAGTACGTAAATAGGGTAGATAGGAGAATCAACAACCCACGTGCGGTGTGGTTAGGGCGGTGTTTGCCGGGCGGCAGTCGGAAGACACATCGCGCCAACTGCGCTCTCACTTCACTTAACACTTCACTTCACTTCCACGTCTCCCCTTCCTCATTCTTATCCCTATAAGGTTTTTTATATATCAAAATGTTACTCTTTATTTTAACTTATACAATTTGTAAGGGAATTAATAAATATATGGAGTATTATATTACCCTCCCCTTCGATCTTGCCCATAAGTTCTTTAAGTATTGTACCCTAAAAGTATAATAAATGTTTAACATTAATTTTTATTGTATTTTGATACAAGGTAAGAGTTTGGGTGGTGTCAGACCCTACTGACCCACCACCTAATAACGTCTTTACGGACGAGGACAAGCTAGAAACTCCTGATGTGAAGTGAGAGCTCCAAGGTTAGCCACCAAGTATGCAACTCGATTCACTTCACGGAAAACATGCCGACAAGTAGCCACCTCAAAGCATTGCAGAAGATGTTGAACGCCTGAGACGATCATTTCAATCTCCCCAGGGACAGCGCCACCCTCCAGAGACTGAATTGATCACCAAGAGGCTATCACCTTCAACTTTAATCCGTTGGTAGCTCAAATCTCTAGCATCTAACAGGTCAAAGTGGAGTGCAAGGGCTTCAGCCATCAAATTCGAAACAGATCACAAGCAGATGCGCCAGAAGCTTTGACGATGTCAAGGTGATCGTGTATGACATAACCAACAGTAGTTTCACCTGATGGCAAATTGGAGTCGTCGAAGTTGATCTTGACAACTCCAGGGGCCGATTTGGTCCATCTAAGATTTGTTTTACGTCTTGGTGTTGGTTGTGGTTGTATTTCGATTGATTCTATCTCTTCCCAATACAATTTTTTTGAATCCTTGTTGTCGTAAATATATCTCTTGTCTTCTTTGATCTGTGTAGTTGTCATCATCAAATATAATCTTGTTACTTATGTTCCATAAGCTCAACCAGATGGTAATATTGTCTTCTGGGTTTTGTCGAGTTTCGAGAAGATCTCGTTTGTAGTTTGTCTAATTGGTCGATCTATTACAGTTACACCTTGAATTAATGACTTGTCCAATCTTCTGATCTATTTTTTATATCATTTGGAGGGAATGGTTGCATCTTGTAAACAAGTGTTCAGAGCTAGCTTTCATCTGCGTTATTGCAAAAGATACAAGAGAGCGGAACTGCTACACCTTTATCCACAAGTCTTGTTTTTGTGGGAGTTTCCGTTCATTACGAGTTTTCAAATAAAATTCTTGACTTTCGGGAGACAGTCCAATTTCCAAATCCATGCAATGTCGCTTTCTTATGTTCTGTGGTGTCCTGTGACTTTATCTAATGTTGTTGAGGTCGAAAACCACTCGTGACGACTTGTTTTCCAATAAACTCGGTCTTCAATGTCCGTAGTCGAAATTCTGATCTTTATGATTTTTTGCACAATATTGGTTGGTAACACTCTTTTTAATTGATCAATTCTCCGGCCTTTGTTTGGTCCTATGTAATTTTCAACATTTTCATTTTCATTGATTGTGAAATTTGGGATTTATAGGCCTGTGAGTTTTCCTTCCTCCATCCATTCATCTTTCCAAAACCTTATTGTCTTTCTGTTTCCCACTTTTCATGTGAGTCCTTCCAGGAATTCAACTTTAATTTCCATGAGTTTTGTCTACTGCCAAGATGATTGTTTCTTTTTTTCGTAATGCCATAAATTCAGTTCATTTAGGTATTTTTCTCTTGTGATTCTAACTCATAGGTTATGTGGTTCTGCCAATATTTTCCAAATTAAAGAAGCTTCATTTGCAATGCTTTATTTACATCTTTTATTTTATGTAGTCTTATACCTCCATATTTCTTGGGTTTACATATTTTATTCCATCCGATTAACGGTTTGTGCTTGTTGCCTTTGTTCCAAAAGAAAGTTCTATTGATTTGGTCCAGTTCTTTATGGATATATGAAGGAAGCATAAAACTTTGTATGATGTAGTTTGGTTTCATAGATAAGTTAGCTTTTATTAGTGTCGCTCGTCCTTGTTGTGATAGCACATTGGCCTTCCACTTTGTCAGTTGGGTTCTTACTTTGCCTATTGTCTCTTCAAATGTGCTCTTGTTCGCTCTTCCATTAATAATTAGGCATCCAAAGTACTTATAGCTAGAGTGATAAATGACTCGTGATGTGCAGAATACTTTAGAGAGATTGTTTCTGTTGGTTAGATACTCCAGATGTCACTTGGATAGCTGATTTGTTGAAGTCATCTTTTGTTATGATCTTCCGCAGTAGTCATCAATGATATTTTTCACAATGTTACAAGATTCGGTGCTCGCTTTAGCAAATATCATAATATCATCTGCAAAAGAGAGAAATGGAATTCTAGTTCCTGATCTTGTAATGTTAAATCCAATAGATTTATTTGATTAATCACATGTCCTTTGGAGTGCTATAGCTAGGATCTCTGCTCCTATTAAAGAGAGATGCGGTGATATCGGGTCGCCTTGTCTAAGACCTCTCTCAGGTCTGAATATCTCGCTAGGTCTGTCATTGACTAGGACCAAAAAAGAGATTGTTTCAACACATTCTTTGATCCACGAAATGAAGCGGCCACATAATCCAAATTTGGTCAAGACTTGAAATAGGAACTCCCATTACACTCTGTCATATGCTTTTTCCATATCAAGTTTTATCGCCATCCAATCCAACTGTCTTTTCCTTTTCTTCCTTTGAAATAGTGAAAAATCTCGTGTGCAATAAGAATATTGTCTTGAATAGCTCTGTCTGACACAAATGCTCCTTGTAGTGGTTGAATGATATTTGTGAAAACTTTTTTTAGTCTATCAGCTATAATCTTAGCTATTACTTTGTAA
This sequence comes from Persicaria tinctoria, assembly GCA_037127255.1. NCBI lineage: Eukaryota > Viridiplantae > Streptophyta > Magnoliopsida > Caryophyllales > Polygonaceae > Persicaria > Persicaria tinctoria. The sequence continues at coordinate 40,573,691 of JBANSL010000006.1, forward strand.
ATTGTTGAGCAAAGACTAATTGGTCAGATCTGTAATGGTTCGTAGTGTTCGGGTTTTCACATTTCGATATGAGGGATATAAAGATGTGGTTAATCTGTGTGAGTATTTTTCCAGAGCTAAAGAAGCTCTTAACTGCTCGAATGACATCAACTCTTACTATGTTCCAATACTTTTGGTAAAACTCTGCTATCATACCGTCGGGTCCTGGTGACTTATTTTTTCCTATTGAGAATATAACATGTTTGATTTCATTATTGGTTACTTGTTTTACTAGCATTTCATTATCTGCACTCGTTATCTCAGTGTCAATGAGTTGAAGGTACTCATTGAGTCGTTGCCTGTTAATGTTTCCTTTATGAAATCTTTTCTCAAAGTCCTTTTTTATTTCTTTTGTTATGTTTTCTTCGCCTTTGATTATTGTACATTCCTCTGTTCTAATTTCTCTTATAGTTTTTCTGTTTCGTTTCCCTGACACCACTTTATGGAAGTAGCCCGAATTTGTATCAACAAGTTTGAGGTGTTTTGTTTTTGCTCTTTGGTTCCAATACACCTTATGATATTCAAGCAATTTCTCTTTTTTTTTCACTAGTAGTTGTCTTTGCATTCTTTTTTATGTTCACGTACTATGCCATGTAGTGTGATGCTTTTGAATTTGTATCAGCTTTTCATCTACTTCTTTCAATTGCTTAAATATGTTTCTAAATGATTTCTTGTTCCATTCTTTTGTGAGTCGGTTAAGACGTTGTGTTTTTTCGTTAGATTGAACATCTGTGATCCTCTGTTGTTTGTTCTCCATGCTTATGTAACGATGTTCCTATAATCTGGTATAGTCATCCATATTTTTTGAAAGTTAAACGGTTTTCCTTTATAGTTGTTTCCATTATGAAGCTCGAGCGAAATCGGACAATGGTCTGATGATGAAAATGCATGATTTGTCGTGACAATTGTTGGGAATCAAAGAACAATTTGAGTTTGGACCAGCACTCTATCAAGTTTTTCATAGATATTGTCTATGTCTGTTTTATTTTCCCGCCACGTGAAATCGTTTCCCACCATTGGTATAATCTCTAAAATCATTTAAATTCTTAAACTCCGTGAGTCGATAAAATCTACTTGGATGAGGATAGCATCCTCTCTGTTTTGTCTCATCGATTGGATCTCATTCAGATCACCCATGACAATGCATGGTATTTGCATGCTGTTTATGTGTCTTGTAAGGTCTTGCCAAAATTCGTTCTTTCCGGATTCGTTTGGTGGTCCATAGGCAAAACATATATATTGCTAGTTCTATATTTTTAGGTTCTAAAAGAAACAAACAAATCCTAAAATAACATGTGTTTGTTTAACTACTTTTTTTACTTTTATGAAAAATACAACTGATTAATAATCTATGTTTAGACTTTAGTGTCTAGTTTAAGGAACATTTATTTACGTTTTGTGTTTCGTTTAAGATAAACTTTGAATACCGACAACAATGGAAGAATCCAGAATTGGGAAGAATACACAATGGGACAAATAAAAAAAACTTGGAAGTATATAGAATAATATATAATGAGGACGTTGAACGCAAAGTGTGGTTGGATTACAAATACATCGTGTTTGTTTAACCCATTTTATAACGTGTAGAAATAAAATTTTAAATAAAATATCTCATAAATTGTATAAGTTAGACACTTATTATTGTTTAAAGTTTATAATTATATTATAAATTTTGATATGATTGATTGATTATAAATAAATGTATTTTATTTAAAATTTATATTATTTCAAACACATTATAAAATATATTAATAAAAAAAATAGTGATTATGATTAAAATTGCATTATAATTATAAGGCACGTATCAAAAGAAATATACAAAAATAAAAATAAAGTGGAAGAAATAATTGAAAGAATACTGCAAGTTTAATTTTAATGGTTAAGTACTTAAGTTATTGTTGGGTAAGCCATTTAAATTAGTGGGTTTATTATCCACCATCATTCTAGACCTAGTGTCGTCTTGGTTAATTTGTGAAAGATGCTTTGCTTTGTACGTAGGTAGGTCTCGACATTGTGGGCGGAAGTTAATGGGCTCAAGATTGGAGTTGGTTGTTGCCAAACTGCCAAGGAGTTGAGAATTAAAGGATTGAGGTTGTCGGCGGAAGTTAATGGGCTTAAGTGCTCGTTTAGATTGGTTTGAAAAACCCATGAAGTTAAATATTTTAAAAAGTTGGATAAAATATTTACGTTTGATTAAAAAATTTCATCTCTAAAAACCTAGGAATTGAACTTTCTGTGAAATACAGGAATTGAAATTACCAAGGGGTACATGGTAAGACAACTTTCACCATCTTCTTACTAATAAAAGTCTCTTGTTTATCTCAGTATATCAAATTCACCATTTTTTTCATTTTTCAACCAAACATATTTCATAAAATCTCAAAAAGTGGAATTCGTGGGAAATAGACTTGCCATGAATTAAATTCCCGGGAAGTAAACTTCCTACATTTATCCAAACGAGCACTAAGTTATTGTTTTTGCATATTCGGATATGCAAAAACAGTTGAAACAAACAAGGATTGATCTTTACCCCGCACTCACATTAATCTTCTCAAGGAGAGAGAAGATGAAGACTTACTCTCACCAAGGGTAGCCTTTTTGTCTCGGATTTCGTCCACCAAGTGATCAGGGTGTTGCTGATCTACTCGCTTCCCTTGGTAAACTTCATGATCCACTTCTTCACAAGGAACTCTCTCTTCGTATTCCCCCTTTGCCATGCTCTTCGCCTACATCCGCAATGGTGGCTCAATCCAAACCTACCAAGACCAAGTCCAAGGCATCCCAGCCTTCCTCTGCCCAACCACCATCCTAACCCTCTTGGCAAACACTTACCCAAACTGGCCCATCGTCACCCCCACCTCCCTACAAGCCACCAACGCCTAATGCCCAATAGCCTCAAGCCCATTTCCCACCCAACCCAACCATGGCTAGTTGATAGTGGAGCCTCCCATCATGTGACTAACGACCTTCAATTTCTCGGGAAAATTGATGAACTTGTCGTTGATGTTGAGAGGTTTGGTATGAGAGCGTCCCTCCCACATTGATTATAAAAGAGTAAAAATGATGAGTTATAATGAAGGGTGAAACTCTACACAACAGCTTAAGCTTTTGTGTTAGGTTGGTAGATCCCAACCTTATAATCACAAAAATAATAATAATAAATCAATGTAACCCGACAAGTTTTTGCCCCGTAAACGACCCGTCGGGTTTACACATTTCACGAATAGGAAAACTTCACTTTAATACAACCATTAACCAAGACTTGTACTTTGTGTGCCTCGAATTTTTGCCCACTTGGGTTGGGAATTGGGATTCAATGAATCCTGAACATTAATTGTTGAATTATCTTACGCTGTACATCACTAGGGTACACTGAACTGTGCACCAAGCTTGGTGCACAGTTCGTTTACAAGCTGATAAAAGTACGGCCCTGTAATTTGCAGTCTTCCCGGAAACAAGACAATTTAGAATTCCAAACTACAAAAACTCATTACAGAACAAGCCCAACTCAGATGAGGATTCACATCGAACAACTGTTCAAACTGAAACTACTCGACTCATAAATAGCCCCAAACTTTGTCATTATGAGTTCGGTAGTTTCAGTTGATCAGCTTTATGTCATTTTATGCCAGCAAGCCTGTTGAAGTACATAAACCGTTTCTCCTTTTCTAGTAGCTTTTACAAGGTTTAGGCTCTAAATACTCTTTCGATTTTTCGACCCCCTTTTGACAAGAGTACAAAAATATGTACAAGCAACTGGTTTTCGGCAAACCAGCGAAAAAGAAAAAGAACCATCTGTGGTCCTCAAACAACAAAACGATCATTTCGGAGAGTTAAAATGCTATCAAAGCCGAAAACAACACATGGAAAATTTACCCAAAGTTTTCAATGACTCGAGGGCCCCTGTAAGGTATACAAACAATTCTTGAATCCTCTGGCACCGCAATTTCTTCAAGCCAGGCATACTTCTCGTCATCTCTAACTTTGGCTACCAGCTCAGTACCTGCATAAGACCATGATTTACAATTATCATGTATCATGTATCATCAACTAACAAAACTTGATAACTCAAAAATATCAGGAGACAGATTTTGGTTGGCCAACAACATTGAATTTCCGAGTAAAATGGTTTGGATGCAGTGTGAACTTTTGATGAACGAAGAAAATTCCACATGCCTTCATTATTAGCATCAAAAGGGAGGACCCTGTAGAACGTGCAATCCCTGTCCTCATCCTTCGAGTAAGGAGGTCCGATCACATCGAGCATCACACATGGTGTTACGGCTTTAAATTCATGGATATTGCCCCCCGTAGTTGGATACAAGACGTTAGTACAAGGGGCACTTAAAACATCATCTGCTTTCTGTCTCGCCAGCATCACTGAAAAATTATACCAACAGTGAGCATCGCAGGATGCTTAGATCAACAGAAGAAGATAAAGGGACAGGAAGGTGACAAAACATACAGCCAGATTGCTGCTTGATATCCTCTGAATCAACCCAATCATATGACTTGTGGTGTATTTGCCCGAACAGAAGCTTATTAAAAACTGTCATGCCCGGGTGATTATGGAGGGGAATGATACCAGATGCCGGAAGAAAAAAAAGAACAAACTGCATCATCCATTAAAGAGATCATGATTAATTCTTTTAAGCCCATGACAACTGAAGATACAAATTAACCACATGGACAAATTGAGATTAAGTTTGCACTACAACATTAGGATTGATAGCAATCAGTTACACAAACTCTCGGGGGTTGAAAAAGGACTAGTGCGAACTTTTGTGTTTCTTCAAAAATCAGATATATTAATGGTATTTAGCTACTTAAAATAGGTGCCGAATTCCTGCAATTTTTGGAGAAAAAAACATGATGTTCTGTGATATGCAATGGCTCTTGGACTTGGGGGTTTTCCATGTCATATTTTAAGTGGCCACCTCAAATAGAAGGGACGGAACTTTCAATCACCATTTGCACCCGTGTTATTAACAACATTGTTCCGCACCAGTGATAATTTGTGTTTTAATTGTGCTTTCTATTGAAAGCAGGCCATGAAATTTAATGACTCGAGAACTTCATCCCAATGCATCACTAACAAATCAAATACAACAGTTGAAAAAATGATAATTAAAACACATCAAGCAGAACGACAAAGCCAGCAGCCTTACAGAAAAGTTCTTGCACTGATAAATGTCTGTTGATGTAACTCGTCGAATTCCATTGACAGCATCTTTAAGGTTATCCCCTAGCCCAAGATCTTCCGGTTCCATCCTATCTACAAAAAATGGCAAGCTTCAAAAAGCAGTTGTAGAAATTCTTAATCTGTTTTAAAATCATTTAAATCCCAAAACTTTCCAGTTCATCATCAAATGATATTGATAATCCAACATCAAATTTGCGAAAGAATCCATGTTTCTGGATTTACATTCCAACGTTCAGAAGCTAGTAAGCTACAATCTAGGGTTCCAAATCTCAATTCAACTATGAGCTTGCAATTGCAGCAATGCAATCAAGAACAGACAGTATGAAAAAATGGGAATCCAAATTCCATACCAATAACATTTCAAAGGTACTTTGAATCCTAGTTACAATTTACAAATGAACCTATTGGGAATCGATTGGTTAATAAAATCCTGTCAATTTGAAGAAATTGGATAAAATTTGGGATGGTTTCAAACCTGGATAAAAATTGGGATGGACAACATAACAAATAACAAAACCCTAGCGAATGTAGAAAAGGGGGCAACCCAAACAGACAGTAGCTAAGAGACTCACCAAGAATCCCACAGAGAGATTGAGCATCAGAGGAAGAGGGAACAACACCGGATCCCTTAAAAACCGCCTTGCAAGAAGCGTAAAGCTCTTGCAAGATCGCAGAAACAGGGCCCAACTCCGCCTCCATTTTCCTCTTGCTCTTAGTCTTAACCTTCCTCTTCTTAATCCTCAGATTGCGAACTCCGCCCACCTCAGCTCCAGCGGTTGCAGTCTCAGGCCCCAAACCTTGCGCTGATTTCATCTAGGATAAAAACAGAGTGAAATTGAGCAAGGAGGTAGCGCGGCCAGAAACCCTAGAGAATGGGAAAAATCGGAGATCCGCCTGACTGAAGAATTCACAACTATAAGGGTGGAGGGCGTGGAGAGGGTGGGATATATAAAAGGGAAAACCAGGGGCCATTGATTGTTGGGTTTTGAATTTCCTAGAGAGAGAGAGTTGAGGAAGAAAGGGTGGTTTATGGAAGAACTACAAAGGGTGCTGAATTTCTTAAGGAGAATTAATTTATATTTAATTAATTTATTTAGATATTTTTTATTTTTTATTACTACCTCCGATCCAAAATATATGTCGTTTGACTTTTTAACACGTATTTTAAGGAGCTAAAAACTATATGATATATTAACTTTTTTATTATTATTTTTTTACAATTTAATACTTATTACCAACAAATATTAAGTTGTAAAAAAATAATTTTAAAAAAGTTGATATTTAATATACTTATTAGCTTCTTAAAATACGTGTTGAAAAGTCAAACGACATATATTTTGGATCGGAGGGAGTATTTTTTTTGAGAGAGAGAGAGAGGGAGAGAGAGGGGTGGGGAGGTTTGGATTTGGCGCCCCCGGATTTGAGATGAGGAAAGGAATTCGGGTTGTTTTGTTTGGGGATGTTCCGTACGCGGTTTTGGGTTTTGACTTTTGGGTCAATTGCAAAAAAACACCCTCTATTTAGGTTATTTTGCACTAAAATTGCCCTTTAATTGAAAATTTGCATTAAGCCACTCTTTCATTCATTATTCATTGTTTTTTTTATTAAGTAAAAATTCGACGCACCGGACAAGTCTGGTGGGTCGATAGGCCAAAAAATCGACGACAGACTAATTGTCAAACATTCTAAAGACAAAAAATAACAACAAAGCAGAACAACCAAATTACAAGGGTGCAGTTACAGACGCATGCTAGCATAAACGATGAAAGAACAACAGTGTGCGACAACTCTTATATTTGTTAGAAGAGGCGACGCAGAGAATCCCATTCATTATTCATTGGTTTTTTTTTTTTTTTTTTTTTTTTTTGATTAAGTAAGAATTCGAGCTCAGACATGTCTGAAGCTCGAGAGGCCGACAAGTCGGCGGACGGCAGACCGTCAAACATACAACAAATACATAAAAGGTGCAAAAGACCAAGCCATACAACATCGAAAGATGAAAAATAGCAAATCTAAAGCTAGCAGGTCGGGGACGTAGACTACGAACGAAGCCAAGCACCATCGTGAAATGACACCGTTGGCCAGCGATACATCAGGCATCCCTGTGGGTAGTGAAGACGAACCTCCAAAATATCACCTCCTGCATTCGTTATTTTTTTACATATTAAAGAATGAGAAAATCCAAAATATTTGTAAATTCTAATTAATGCGCATTAGAAATTATATACTTTTTTGCCAATTAAGTAGGTCATGTGAAGGTTGAATAGTAAACAAAACATGATAGTCTAAATCCCGAAAGGGTTTGATAAAATCCTGAAAGGGTCTTGACGAATTCTCGAAAGGGCTTGCAGGTGCGCTCTCTACGAGGGTGCATGGTTCACGACAGTTGTTTTGGTTGTTCTTTGCGGTTCTGATTTAAGTTGGGGTTCGTGCGTCCGGTGTCGAGTCTGGCTGGGGTCGTGGCGGTGTGTATCATGGTGACTCCGTATTCCGGAAATTTCCTTGGAGGTTCGTCTTCATCGCCCATAGTGGGACTCCTGATGTACCACTGGTCAGAGGTGTTATCTCTTGGTGATGGCACTTGGCTTCGTTCTGTCTTCGCTGTCCTCGACATTTTATGGATTAGGATCGTCTGTTTCTTCTAGTGACTGTTTGTTTGGCGTCTTTGTGTTGTACCATTTTATTATTATGATTGTATGTTTGACGGTTCGCCGTCTGCCGACTCTGTCGGCCTCTCAATAAGTCAGATTTGTCTGGCCATCTAATTATTACCCAATAAAAAAAAAAAGTAAACAAAACATGATGCAAGGGTCATGAGCCAAAAAAAAATGATGAAAGTATTGAAAGAATATACCAAAAGTAAAACCGTTTGGCAAAAGTAGCAGTGCTACTGTAAAGATTGCAAGGGGGAAGTTAATTGCTATTTTTGCAATTAATTGGGGAACATCTTTAACCGGTTGCAGGTCAAAAAAAAAAAAGAATGAAAAATTGCACTTGGCCGGAGGAGAGTAGAAGAGAGGACAAGTGTCACAATGGGAGAGGGTAGGAAGAATGAAACAAATGAATCAGCCGGCTTGAGAGGTAGAAGAGAGAGGGGGTGATGTCATGCACATTAAATGCATTTAATGCACTCCCTATTTGCTCCAAAATAAAATGTGTGTGGGGGGGGGGGAAATGATTGGCTTTTTAAAGCATCTCCATTGTCTAGGGACCACCATTCCATCTCAGCTCAAGGTTAGGGGAAAATAAAAGCTTCTCCATTGAAGCGGTCGGAAGCAAAAGTGGACTCAATTACCAGTTATATGCCAACCATTAAAGAATACGAGACAACAACTGACTATTACGTGCTAGAGAAAGAGTACATGTGTCAACACATACAGTATATATTAATGAAAATGGGTAAGTATGCTTGCGATATTCGTTTTATATGGCCATCACTACTCCATATCCTCTTCATATACCCACCGAAAGTGATAATACCATCTTCTTCTCTTACTTTTGTAGGGGAGAAAGTGTTGGTCTTTGTCACTCTCATGTCCGACGGCCGGTAGGAACGTGGACGAGATGGTTGGTTATTCGAAGGGCGAAATTCGCACAGAGCAATATTGATAGAGCCATAGAGGAGACCTTGCAGTTTAGGGTGGTGAGGAGCATGATCATGGAGAAGTTCGGGGTGGACACCTTCTGCTACGAGTTGGAGTTGACATACCTTCCCCACAAGAAGGAGGGATGCAATCCATTTCCTGTTTATGATGACTCCGATTGGGAAGCTTTCAAGTGCGTTAATGACACCGATGGAGAATGGACTTGACCCTCTTCGTTGTACATTTTTTTGAAAGAAATTGGAATCCAAATTGACACTCGGTCGATGGTGGTGGATTCGTCTCCAACAAACAACTCATCTAGAGGTGATGTCCTTACTGACTTGGTGGTGGATTTAGAAGTTGAACTAAAAACAGACGCGTAGCAGAACATTGAGAATACCAACTCGATCTGTCCCGGAAAAGGCCATGTCTAGCATGGAAAACAAAACACTTGACATGACTATTGAAACTACTGGCACAGAAGTTGACACCGTTGGCACATATATGACAAGGACTGAAACCAGGCATGACTATTGAAGTCGACATCATTATATATTATATGATGATGGCATGACTTAGCGTTTGGTTGGCACATAATATTATTTTGTTGGCACATATTTCGTATTATCTAGCATGCAACTGATCACGAGTCGTTTATAATCTGAAAAGTTGGTGTCCCATCTCTCCTCCTCCATTCTTCTCTCTCCTCTGAAATGGCTGTTAACCCCTATTTCCTCACCCTCTCTCCTCTGAAAAGTTGCTTCCCTTCTCTTCTTTAAAAAGTTGTTGACCCTCTTTTTTCGCTCTCTTTATTTTGGTTGCATTTAATGCTCTCATCTAACACCCCCCCCCCCCCCCTCTCCCTTTTGGTCCCTTTTACTCATAATCTCAGGTCATTGTCACTTGTTATTTTTGCAATTAATCCAAAAAACTGTCACTTTTGCAAATTGTATATGAGGAGTGTTACCCCCCTTTGCAAAAGTAATCCCCCTCCTAAAAAATTGGCAAAACTAGCAATGATCTCCAAAAAATTGCAAAAATAACCGGTCTCTCTACTTGCCCATTGAAGGAAAGTAACCCATTAAACCCTGTATATTTCCATGAATTTTTCAACTCTCAATTAAAGAGAGAGACACGTGTCGGATAGATACTGAGTACAAATAAAAGAGACATGATGAGCCACATTAAAGGAGGGACAAATGTCGGATATAGAGAGAAAGTGGTTGCAAAGGAAAGAGGCATGATCCAATTTACATATTATATATATAGATTTTTTACCTTCAAAATATGAAAAATAAAAAATAAAAAAATACCACAATAATAGATTCATTTTTCTCTATACATAGGCATCAATTTCGCATATATTTGTCCATATTTTAGAAAACTTTATTTTCTAAAACAACCCAGAAAATTCTTGATACAAATGAAAAAAATTGCAACCCGGAAAAATAAAATAAAATGAACTTGCGTTTAACCCAAAATATCATTGACATGGAAAATTATTTTGATGGCATAAGTTTACTTGTTGGTGTAATGTAAAATATCTTATGTGGCACGTAAATTTTGTCTGGCATGTATGTTTAGACATAACTGCATTTCTGAGGCCTAGTTAATTATGGTAAGTGTTTACTCATTTATGGCATGAGTTTACTCATTGGTGGCACGTAAAACATATTGGCTGACATGTTAACATTTGTCATGTGTTGCTTGTTCAATGAAATTGAAACCGTTTGTGTCAACAACAATGTGCCCTTTCTTACATACTCCACTAGTGATCAAAATAGAATTCAAATTTGCATATTCAAAGAAAAACGACGTGTTTGCCTGTACACATAGTTGTACGAAGGTTCTACAAGTTCGGAGAAACATGAGAGAGAGAGATAGAGAGAGGGGGGGGGGGCAAATCCACCACCGAGTCACTAGGGACATCACCTCCAGGCTCCAGGCGAGTTGTTTGTTGGAGACGAATCCACCACCATCGACCGGGAGCCAGTTTGGATTCCAATTCCTTTCACAAAAACGTACAACTGAAAAGGGACAAATCAATTCGTGTGCGAATTTCACCCTTTGAACACCCCAAAAACCACCTCGTCCACTGATCATCAAACACGAGAGTGACAAATACTAACCCTTTCTCCCCTGCGAAAGTAAGAGAAGAAGATGATCTTATCACTATCGGTCCGGGATATGAAGAGGATAGGGGGTTGTCATCGTTATTATATACTGTCTGAAGTTGACACGCATTACCCTTCGTATGACACGAAATATTTAGTTATTGTCTCGTATTCCTGTTTGGCTGGCATGCAACCGAGGTACTTGGTTGTATGTCCTTCTCAATCCACCACCAATGGCGTCCCTTCCAATCCCAAGTAGATCTCCCTCCCTTTTTTTAGGCGAGAACCCTGAACATTAAATACATCTCATCTTCATTTTTTGTAGGCTTGCATTTAATGCATCCTCATCTTTTTGTCCTTATTTACTGTTATTTTTTAAGCAGGCTTGAAAGGCTATAACTCTTCCCTTTTTAGGCTTGCATTTAATGAAAATCGGCTCACCATTCCTCTCTCTCCTCTGCACATTATGTCATTTTTTTAACCCTCAACCGGTTCAAAGGGTTGCAAAATAATTTGCAAAAGTGACATTCCTCCACAACCCCCCCCCCCAACTTGCAAATTCCTCAGTAGCAATGTTACTTTTGCAAAACCCCTATCTTTTTGGTATATTTATGCAAATTTGCCTATTTATATTTATATCTATATATGCATAATACTTTAAATCAAAAAGCCATTTTTGATGATGCGTCATCGTCATATTAACTATAAGGTTTTCAACCAATCAAGTTATAAAAGGAATTTTTTTATTTACCTTAAGATATTTTTATTAATGGGCTTAATTCAAAACATTGAATTAAAAAATATATATATATATATATATATATATAGGTAAAGGTTCAAATGAAAATGGGGCTTAAGATGAAAAATTTGCTTAAAGTGAAAATGGACTGATTTGTGATTATGGAACGCGGATCTTGTGTAAGTGGCTCGACCCGTTTTCAAAGAAACAAATCTTCTTCTTCGTTCATCCGGCTCCCTCTGAACTTCCGATGGCAGATTGAGTCCTCTCTCAATTTCTCATCTCTCTTATCTCTCTCTTTTGGTCCTTGCGCAACCGCTTCCTCCTCGATCCGCTGCTCCTTCCTTCGGTTTCGGTGGAGCATCTTCCTCCTCTGCTACTCCTCCTTCCTTCGGGTTTAACGCATCTCACTTTCGATGTTGAATATGGATGTTCAAGAATCTCATTATTCAGGTTTTTTTTTTGAACTTTCAATTGAATTTTGGCCTTATATTATGATGTCTCTATTATTTTGCATCTTATTGCTCTTAATTTTTCGATTTTCGAATAGATTCTATAATTTTGATAGATTTAGGGTTTTCAATTTGGGGGAAATGTTAAAATCGATTTAGGGTTCTCTTAAATGCTTTGATTTTTAGCGTTGAATTAAACGTCTAATAATGCTGAATTTGCGGTTTTTTTGTGTCTTGGATGATCTAGTGATGATTTCTAATGGTATTGCTGGGCTGAATTTGTGCTTAATTGATTGAATCATTGATTGCTTTGCTTGTCTGATTATTGCAGTTTGTGTTATTGTTTTTCCCTTTTGTAATGGGATGGCCGTGCGATCGATGTTGCTTCATTAATACTGATTTGGCTTGATTGGAATGGATGAGAAAGGTTGTCGCTTGAAATTGCTTTGATTGTCTTTCATTAGCGGATAAATTATGTTTTTTGAAGATTTTATAATGGGATTTAGAATTGCACTCTGCTGAAAATGTTATAAACTACTTTGAGGGAAATTTGTTGATAGGTGCACAAACTTTATTACTTATTATGAGAAGAGTTAGAAGAAGATAGATATTTTTCATCTTAAACTCCAATCATATTAAGCAACTTTCATGCCCTTAGGATCTAAAGGAGCTACCAATTAAGCCCGAAGGGTTTATACAACATTTAATCTTTAGGGACAGATTAGATTCTCAACAGAATATTTTTATCTTCTAGAAAAATGTTATTCTCGAATGGTCTTCTGCTACCTAGGCTATTCCATCTCTATTCTAGCACTTACCAAGCTTTAAAAGCCTATTAGCTCAATGCTAGAGCGTTGTGCTTATGCACAAATATGTGGGTTCAACTCCCACATAGGCTAAAGTGCATATTTTAGAACTTTGGAAGTGCACACTTGTGTTCTAAAATTGCACTTCTATATTTTATTTTTGCAATATTGTAAGATAATGGGAGCTGAACTCTTAAAAATCTTATTTTTGGGGGGTCGAACTCTTCCTGCCTTTGTCGAGGGTTTTTTTTAAATAGCTTTGGGAGTATGCTTCGTCTTATTAGTTTTTCTGTTTTAGTTGCTACTGATTTTTCGATGGCGAAAGATATGTATTTTGATCTCCAAGGGCTTATGCTGCTGCATTATTGAGGAGACTTTGAAGCACATTTCCTGAGCCAAGACTTTTGTGCACCATAGTTTGATTGATCCATATCAGCTGCAACTCTTTCTCCTTTTCCTCCAGTTGTTTCTGCACATGACTCTCAAACTCTCTTCTTTGTTGCTCAAATTCTTGAACTATTTGCTGCTGTTCATCTCGAGCATTTTCTGCTATTGTCTACTTTTCATTATGCACCTTAGCAGTGATAGATTCTTTTTCAAGACTAAGGGACCTTAGCTCTTGCTTAATATGGTTATCCATCTCAATCTTTTCCATCTTCAATTTTTCCTCATTCAAATATCTAAATCTTTCAAAACTTTCTTTTTCTTCCTCCAACTTCTTCAATTCCTTATCAGCAATAGCTCTTCTCATCCAAAGCTTCCCAATCTTTCTCAACTTTCCTACTCTCCTGATTTAAATTCTCTTTTTCACTCATGAGAAGGGTATTCTGATGCCTCCATTTCTCCATCTTCTGTTTTAGACTAGACTATAGACGAATATGCTGGAACCATTGACGTGAGATGTGGTTGATTTCCATGGCCATGGTCATGGTCTAGATTAGTGAAGCTAGCGATTTTGGTGTTTTGGAGCTTATATTCACAAATTGAGGATTATCTTTGGTGTTGTGGCACTTTTGTTTGTACTGAAATTTCTCTATTTTTAGTTGAGACTAATTTAGAGAAAGTTCTCATGTGTAACCATCATGTTTGAATTGAAGTAAATAAAAATTGTGATTCAACAACACTTTTTTTTGTTATTGTCAATGTCTCATAGTGTAACAGCCAGCACAAATTCAGAATCTGATTTTTTTCAATGTGTTTTCATGACTTTGATCTTATGTTGATGCCAAAAATCATAGAATCTGATCTTTGCCAAATTCATGAATCTGAAATTTTTGCCAAATTCATGGATTCCAGAACTTATTTTGGTTATGAAAGTCACATAAACAACCAGCACAAAACGCAGTAAGGAATGCTGTCATGAAAACAGCATTAACAGCAAAAATCTGATTCCAGAATATGAATTTTTTTTGTCAAAAGTCATGAATCTGAATTTTTTTTTGTCAAAAATCATGAATCTGATCTTATGTTGATGCCTTTTGTCAAAAATCTGATTCCAAAATCTGATTTTTTGTCATAATCATTAATCTGATTTTTTCGCCAAATTCATGGATTACAGAACTGATTTCAGAATTTGATTTTTTTGTTAAAATCACGAATCTGAATTTTTTTGTGAAAAGTCATGAATCTGAATTTTTTTTGTCAGAAATCATGAATCTTATCTTATGTTGATGCCTTTTTGTCAAAAATCTGATTCCAAAATCTGATTTTTTTTTTTGTCAAAATCATTAATCTGAAATTTTCGCCAAAAACAGATGTGTTTCACTCTCTCTCAGCAAATCATTTATGTGCTATGTTCTTATTCTAGACGACAATTGGAGAAGATAATTCTCGACTGTGAGCAAGATGGGAGCAATTTTAGCTTACGGGATCCTTGATGTCGGTGGAAGGAATGTTACCATTCGGTTGCTTTCTAAGACAAAACATGATAAAGTTACAACAATCATCGGCCTAGCTGTCCTCAGTCAGTTCTGGTATTGGTATCCTCTTACCTACTTCATAAGTTTGTCATTTTCACAAATGGCATTCATTGGGCTGAATTACGATCTGAAAGTTCTGAGTTTTGAATTCTTATCCCACGCAAAGCCTTCGCTGTTTCAGTACCCTAAGCCAACTACGATCCCTGCTTCTACGTCAGCGGTGAAGCTTCCAACTGCAGTCCTCTCAACATCAGTAAAGGCAAAAGTTAGGCCAACGAAGAAAGAAGCAGATCAGAAGGCAACTGCTGGTGAAAAGGCACCTGCATCAGAATCAAAGGGAAAATCGTCTTCAAAAAAGGATGGTGGATCCATGCAGGTAATTCACCATTTCAGTTTTATGCTTTCCACATTTCAGCTTAATCTTCCATTTATAACTGGCTTGCTTTCTTCTACTTCTTTTCTACATAAATTGCCTTTTTTTTTTCTTGGCAAAAAAAAAAAAGTGAGATGTGATTTAAAAGCCTATTAGCTCAAAATGGTAGAGCGATGTACCATGTACAAAGATGTAGGTTCAAATCCCGCATATGCTATTTATGATTGTCTTATTTTTGTTCCATTTATGAATAAGATTATAAAGTGCAAGAATAAAATGGTAAAATGCATTAATAAGATGATAAAGTGCAAAAATAAAATAGAAGTGTATAAATAATAATATAAAGTGCATGAATAAGATTATGAAGTGCACAATTAAGATTATAAAGTGTAAAAATAAAATGATAAAGCGCAAGAGTAAAACGAAGAAGTATATAAATAATAATATGAAGTGCATGAATAAGATTCTGAAGTGCACAATTAAGATTATAAAGTGCAAAAATAAAATGATAAAGTGCAAGGATAAAATGATGAAGTGTATAATATGAAGTGCATGAATAAAATGTTAAAGTGCACACTTAAGATTATGAAGTGCATAAATAAAATGATAAAGTGCAAGAATTAAATGATGAAGTGCATAAATAAGATATTAATGTGCAAGAATAAAATGATGAAGTGCACAATTAAGATAATGAAGTGCATAACTAACATAATATAGTGCAAAAATAAGATGATGAAGTGCACAATTAAAATGAAAGTGTAAGAATAATAATATGAATAATAATATGAAGTTTATGAATAATAATATGAAGTGGATGAATAAGATTATGAAGTGCATGAATAAGATTATGAAGTGCAAGAATAAAATGATGAAGTGCATGAATAAGATTTTGAAGTGCATAATTAAGACTGAAAAGTGCAAAAATAAAGTGATGAAGTGCATGAATAAGATTCTGAAGTGCACAATTAAGACTACAAAGTGCAAGAATAAAGTGATGAAGTGCATGAATAAGATTCTGAAGTGCACAATTAAGACTACAAAGTGCAAGAATAAAGTGATGAAGTGCATGAATAAGATTCTGAAGTGCAAGAATAAAACTCTCACCTTTTATTCAGATTTTTTTTCCAAATCCGTGAACGAGTATAAAGATTCAAGTGGTGTCAAACTAGTATATAGATCCAGGTGGAGTCGAACCACCAAACCCCGAGCAACAAATTGCTCGTGTGCTCTTTCCTATTTGAGCTTATGGATCTCAAACTCTCAATGCATAGACATGATTATAGAGTGCATGTTTAATATTTGCAAAGTGCATTTATAAGATAATATAGTGCATAAAACACTACCATGGTATTAAAGCTAAGAGCATAGAAAGAAAAAATCAAGAATCTCATAGCACTCAAAAGGAAAATGGCATATAGCATGAGCATTAAAACAAGTTGTTTTAGCGTGCATATCTCAGTGAACAAATGGATTAAGACGTACTTGTTGCTTCAATGTATGCAGCTGAGAACAAGAACCGTGAAGTGTTTCTATCATTTCTGTTTTGAGTCTTGTTTTCAGTGAGGTACTCAACAACCAGGCTGGCATATTCTGCCATATTCTTCACACAAAGTGCATACATATGCTTTTTGTTCCAAACCTGGAAATACAGTGAACACAGCGCTATAAAAATAATCGACAAGATCCAGTTAAACAAGAGCAAAGACCAATACTAACAAAGAGAACATCATCTATGATTGACGAAGCAGAAACATAGGACAAATCTAATTAGAAAACAAATTTAAAGCTGTAGGATTTCAGAAAACAAAAATCTAATAAGTCCTCGAGTGAAATAACGGAATAAAACAGATTGAAAAAAGAAATAGGAGAAAAGTGAACAATTGTGAGATTTACATATAAGCCATTAGACAACGTTTATTGCATAGCAGAGAAGGGCATAGACGAACTAATAGCAACAAACCTATGCATAGGAAGAAAAAAATGAAAGAGAAGTAACAAACCATCACAACTCCTTCAATACTTGGCCAAATTCGACCATTCAAATCTCAAATTGAACATCTATGAGTCTAATACCAAAATAAATAAAGAAATCCCAGCAATTTTCGACAAATAACTCCTAGAAATCATCAAATGTGCACTGTTTCACAATCTAGGCATGCAGTCACAGACTATATAAAAAGCAACCAAATAAGCCTAGCTAGCTAGAGGCCCTTAACACTCACATTCTGCAACCAACTTCTCCAACTCCATGATGGCTCTGTCTTGTGTATTACCCTTAGGTTTACAACTACACCCTTCCCTTCTATAACTAAGAGATTATTTCTGCAAGATAACACTGCTGTACTAAGTAAGATCAATATTTTCTGGCAAAGCTCTTTTGTTACCCATTAAGTATGAACTAATGGAATTATAGGCCAATATTTTCTCTGTAGAATGCAATTGAGGAGTATACATTTACTGCAGTTCTAAAATGAATAAAATTAGATGATGTGAGTTGCAACAGATGCATATAATTGAATAGAGCGAATTTCCCAGAGTCGAAGTCTCTATAGATTGAACTCTATACTTTTACATATTGAACAAGATGTGCAATTAATCGAACAATCTCAACCGAAATCGGGAACAAGGACTAATAAATTAGACATAAAAAAAGCTAAACAAACCTTCTGAAATTGCAAAAGGATCAATTAGAAATCACAACAATCAGAAAATAGAGAGTGATTTTGTATTCACCTATTAGAGCACCTACTAATGGTGACCACTACTCTCTCTATCTTGACGGAGGAGTCGGAGCACTGGGGAGCATTTGAGACGACGGTGGCTTCGGCGAAGGAATCCGAGAGATTCGGATTCGAATTTGGAAGGGAGTTCTCCTCCATGGGCTCTATAGTCCTAGCGAGCGGGAGGAGACGACCTAGAAGAAGAGGGTGGAGCCGGAGAAGAGGTCGCGCGGCGCGGATGAGATTCTGGACTCGGTTGAGGCGGAGAGATTTGAGATATATGGGGAAGACGCGTGCCAGCCGGTTCAATTTGCTTCTGTTTTTTTCCCCGGTTCAGTGCGGCTCATTGTTTTTTTTTTAAATGAACCGGAGCGCGCCTGTTGTTTTTTCATTTTTCACTTTAAGCAAAATTTTCATCTTAAGCCCTTTTTTCACTTTAACCTCACCCTATATATATATATATATAAAATTTAAACAAAGTTACAATCAATATCTATGGAATACTTTAAATGAGAATAATTTTTTATGATGTTTGATCACCATATTAATTGTAGGGTTTTCAATCGGAAACGATATCTACACCACTAATTTTTACTATTTCCACCGCTAATCACCGCATAGATATGCGGTGAGTTAATGACGGTCAACGCACCTACCGCATATACATGCGGTGAATCACCGCATGTATATGCAGTGCTATCCACCGTATGGAGACTCACCGCATCTTAATGCGGTGAGTACACCCGTTCCATTCCAACCCCACCGCATACCCATGCGGTGGTTATTGGATAACCAGATTTGCGGGTAACTATTTGGATGAGCGGAACGGACCGATAGGGACCGATACACACCGCATGGGTATGCGGTATACGCCAACACTACGCATTTCTCGTATAATACAGGGACATCTGCGGTGGTATATCCTACTAGAGTGGAATTAACTTGTAATAAAGGTCGTGATCTGAAAAACCTCATATGTTGAATTCAAAAGAAAGATGATATTGCATTAGCATTGATTAAAACGAAAGTGCAATAAATATCCTCGATGACGAAAATAGGGAGTTCGAAAAATAGTTGGTCAAATGGAATAGACAAAGATACAACCCAATTGAACATATGAAGTTCGAAAAATGACACCAGAAAGTGGAAAGTGCTAATACGGTAGGGGACGACCACCATCACGACGGCGGTAAGCTCTATACCGTGCAATCCTCGCTGCAAACTGCTCTTCCCAACCGTCGACAGTGCGATCGTGATGCCGTGTCCATGTGACGTAGACTGGAGGAAGAGGTGAACCAGGCAACAACCAAATATGTGAATACAAGGTGAATATTGACATCAGAAAAGAGAAACAAAACAGTAACAAATTAATGAATATGAAATACGAAACGTACCGGAACGAAATGGTTGTTGTTGCCGACTAAAGCTATTCCATCTAGCTCCTCATAGGCCGGTACTGACGGGCCACCGGTGGCGTACATAGGTAGGCACAACATAGGCATCATCTGTGACAAAATCACCAAAGGACGCTGGTGAAGCGTGGCAAACACCTCGCCCATGATCGGAATCTCCATCCAATACTTAGCATCATGACACGTGCCGAAATAGTTGACCCTCATGATGAGCTCATCTAAGGCGGGATAGTAATGATACCGATTTGAATGCAGCTGCAACTCAACGGCCATCTCTCTTCAAACTCGAGGCCATGCGTCTTGTCCCAAGTTCAGAAGACAAGCAAAAGACCTATACCCACAGTGACCATCACCTGCAACATTTGTGACAGCTCGTACGAAAGTAATCATGAATTCGTCGATGTTGCCAGTGCCCCAATTGAAATCTACTCGAGGTAGATTCTGTGG
Organism: Persicaria tinctoria; assembly: GCA_037127255.1. Classification (NCBI taxonomy): domain Eukaryota; kingdom Viridiplantae; phylum Streptophyta; class Magnoliopsida; order Caryophyllales; family Polygonaceae; genus Persicaria; species Persicaria tinctoria. The sequence continues at coordinate 40,593,499 of JBANSL010000006.1, forward strand.
TGGAAGCGTATCCAGTGCTGGTGTTGGAATGTCACCTACAATATCCGGAGCTGGCTCCGACACTGATCGACCTCGTCCACGTCCCCTTCCACGACCCCGTCCTCATCCTCTGCCTACTCCTCGGCCCCTATGAGGGTCGTCGATGGCAATGTCGTTGGACCCAGTGGCCTCCTCATTACCTTCCACGTCATCTGTTTTGTTTGATGCCGGTTGACCCCGACCTCGGCCTCGCCCTCGTGCGGATCCAATGGTCGCCTGTCTATCTGCCCAACGTTGAGCCCGAGCACGCTCACGTTCCCAAGGTAGAGGGTTCATCTGACAGGGGTGGCGAGTCCTCGGTCTCCCGGGCGATCTACGGTCCTCCGGGTCAAGGGTGGTCAACGGTGTATGGGAGGGACGATCCCCGTCGTTGAATGCCTACGCGATTCTCCAACGAGTATCCTCGTCCATAGCTCCGCTCTGGAACAAACTGATCATGCGCGACATGTCCACATCAGCTCTGCTGAGGGGAGTGTTATCCTGGACGTTGTCAACATGAGGCCTCTTGAAATCCAATTGCTTCCAAAAAATGTGAATCTTGGATGGTCTGATGGGTATCTGCGTGTCTCGACAAGCTTGCATGTCATGTGTGCATGGAAGACCGTAGACGTCCCTCCAGTATGCATCTCTGCATGGTTGCGAAGGTGGCTCGGCTTCCATCTTTGTGTAGATTTCGAACAACAGGTTGAAACATTCCTTCGACACAATATTCCGAATTCGATCGAAAATCCATAGGCCGTGGGAGTCTGTAGGCCAGGTGTTGTTCGCTCTCCCCAATGTATTCTTCACCTCACTTATTTGATCCGCCATCATCAGTTCGATTGTGTTTATCACATGAGTGAAATCACCGACTTCAGAGTTTAAGGTCTTTTTCAACACAGAATGAGCAGCCTCAACCCTAAAAGATAAGTGAGACTCGCAGGTGAAGATCGTTATATGTAAACAAATTACGTGTATAATGAATTTTATAATGAAAACGTAGGTGCACCTGTTCGTCGTGGTCGTACCAAAATGCTGGATTGTGTCTGTCCATGCATGAACTATCTTCTCCGAGTAATCTCGTAACCACGTCGCCTCCAAATACGGCATAGGCCTTTCGATATCCCCCCACTCTGCATGCATACTCCTCCTTCTAGCGGCGAAAGTTTCAACCGATCTGGATTGGAACATGCCAACACATGTGTTCTTGAAACGCCTAGCAACATCAAGATTCTTTGACTTCTGGAAAGCAGCTTCTTCGCATCGTCGGAGGACGTGCACTGTGCACAACATATGCCTGACATTGGGAAGAACTTCTCGTAGCGCCGCAATTAACCCCAACTCTCGATCAGTGACAACAACGTTAGGAAGATTACCTCGCATGAGGTAAACGAGCTGCCCCAACGCCCAAATGTACGTATCTGTGTTCTCGTGCGACATGAAGCAGAACCCGATGACGAAGTTCTTCTTTGTGCAAGTAAATCCAACGAACTCACACAAAGGGATCCGGTACCTGCACAATGAAATATTTGAGTTCACATACCCTGGTGGGAAGGGGTAAAAGAATAAGTGTATATAGAAACGTACGCATTCGTCCGGTATGTACTATCGACGAGGACGATGTATGGAAACATGGCTAGAAGATGGCGAGCGTCTGTATGGGCGATGAATAGATCTTGAAGCTTGTTGGGATCGTTAGGGGATCTCCTCGTAGAGTAGAAGTAACCCTTCTCCCGCAAAATGCGGAGTGCTTCCTAGGAGACTGCTCGATCCCCTCTCGCTTCAGCTTTAAATTTGCTCTCGCATTGTACACTTGGCGCCGCGATGTGAAGTTCAACTTCTGTCGTGCGTCAGCTGCCATCTTCAATGTAGCTAAAATCGGTTTTGGTGGGGTACCAGCGACGGTAAGGGCCAACGTAGTGTCTCTTTCCTATGTATCCATTCGTCTGACGTACGGGTGACCGTCCAATGCACCGGGGAGTTGATGGTTGTGCTTGCCATGAATAACATCCAGGCCCCATTCGCCCCGTTTGAACTCCACGCCAGACAATGCAAACAGACACCCCTCTATCTTCGAAACAGCTCTGCGCGTGTTCCCGCTTGCATCATCTCCGGCTACTCGCGGTCTCTTACGGGGAGTGTACTAGCCGTACTTCTCACATGCGAGCAATAGACTCCCACGCCTTGTAGGAGTGCTCCCCCAAGAACGCTTGATTGTCAAAACCATATTAAGCTTTAATGTTGTGCCACGACAATGTTGTAGGAGATCATCGCGATTGGTCCACGTCTGGGATGTAGCAAATTCGGGAGTGTAATCGCGGTACTCTGGGTTACGGGCCTGATCGTCCTCACCGTCTTCCGACATTGGATCAGCCTTCTCCTCCAATGGTAGCTGTCAGCATGCAAACAATACATATATATTACGTGACACATTCATGGTTTCCGTCTGCTCTAATTCAGAACCTAAGTTATTACACTACATTTAAAAACTGGTACCTGTATTTTGGTTTCCATTCGATATGATTCCACTACCTATATTCTGGTTATTCCACTACCTATATTCTACATGTAACGTCATTCCAAATGATAAACATTAATCACATACCGGAAGACGAGGGGGTGGTGAGTTATCGGCCATTGGCGTAGTTGTAGGTGCTTCCTCCCATGGGCTTGAAGGTCGTCGATTGGTGTCATCGTTAACCATATTAGAAAATGACCGTCGATGAGGTGTGAGGGGATTGGATGCATTCCAATGGAGAGCGGAAGACTTCTTATACAGTAACATCGCATACCAATGCGGTGGTTCCAGATGACCGTTGGTGTTGAATTATTTGAATTTGTGGGCCCACCGCATAGGTATACGGTATTCGGGACACCGCATAGGTATACGGTAGTGCACCGTATACCTATGCGGTGGATACAGACCGCATGTCCATGCGGTAGGTATCTATATATACCCCCATGGTCGGTGTGTGACATTTGCCGTGGCGGAAAAACGATGATAATCTGTGCGAACTAGTCATGGCCAAAGATTTGTGTCTTCAGATCGAAATTTTTGACCATTGACTAGTTTGCATGGGTTATATCGCTTCGTCTCATAAATTAAATAAAATCCGTATGTATGCTTTTTTTCATGGCTCAATAGCGATGATAGCCTAGGCAACATGCCACGGCCGGCGATTTGTGTCTTTTGATTGAAATCGCAGGCCGCTGGCATGTTGCTCGGGTTATATCGCTTCGATATAGTGTTATGTAGATTCAATCTAATAAAATGCAGTAGGTATCCGCAGGATAATGTGAAAGATGTTTTGATAGTACATATGTACGTCCATAACGTCTTTGACATTATCTTGCGGATGACTGTTGCTCATCCAACCAAAACTGTAAATGCTTCGGAAACGGAAACGTACCGGTACGGGTACACCGTCATCTTCGTCCGTCATCGTAGTGGGCGTCCAAATTACATCCGTCGAGGGAGAATGAACCTCTTACAAGAGGACGAAGCTGGGAACTTTCGTCGGAACGCACGACGTAATTTCTCATCTTCGCACTTTTATAAGAGGCTCGCTCTTCCCCGACCGATGGAATTTGGACGACCAACTCCGACGACGGAAGAAGATGATGATGTCCCCGTGCCGGTATGTTTCCGCATCTTTTTTGACCACCGCATCCACATGCGGTATCTCATACCGCATAGATATGCGGTTATGCGGTGGTAATCCTCGCATATAACGCGACATGATTTCCCGCTATAAATTACCGCCGTGCGATGTCGAAATTACAACATCTCGTTTGACGGAAAAGGAGATGGCGGCTGGTAACACACCAAGACCTTTCTTCTCGGTCTTAGGGAGTGGCCTGAGTGATTTTTTCTGGTGGGTAGAAGATGTCTCGCTGACACAAATATTGGTAAGCCCCATTCGGTCGTCTGACATATAATTCACAATGGTCCGAACTCACTAAGTAGATCTTGAAAACCGCAGCCTCTGCCTTCCAACTTCGAAGAAGAATACGGGCTGGGCGGCGTCGAAAGAATAACGCTGACTAATGGGATAGGGAGGAGAGGCACCAGCATCCGGGTAGAGCGCAACAGATCCGGGGCACTCTGGCTCGCACAAGGATGGAATACGTTCGCGAGATCGCGTGGCGTGCGGGTAGGCGCGGGTTTGATGTTTAGCTACTTAGGCAACTCTCGGTTTCGGGTAGTCGTAGTGCCGCCGGAGAATGTTTCACCATCAGAGGAAGAGAACAACAATGATTTCCTATGATGTGTGACATGACGACGACCCGGCAAAACTTTGTAACTAAGTTATTTTTGCTGTAATCTTATATCATTAATTAATATGAAAAATGAGGCACTCTAACCGTTTTCATGTAACGTGTTTTTCCCTGAAATAACCAAAAATCATATCATGAAACGGTGTCACCGTGCTGGTACGTTGCTCCATGTCTTAGTTTAGAGTCCCTAAACGACGTGCTAGTACGCTGTTATCATGTAACGGTGTCACCGTGATGTAACTGTATCACCGTATGGGCATGCGGTGGTATTGAAAGGAAACTATAAAAGGGGTTGGTTTAGACTTACAATAAACCATAAACACTATGTCCACTACCAAAGTGTATGAAGCGGAGACAAGATCGGGCAGTAGGTTTAGACTTACAGTCGAAACTTTTCGTACGCCACCTGACGATATATTGTGCAACTGTCAGCACAGAAGCTCGACAGGATGGTCGTGCTGCCTTTGCCAAGTTGTATGCGAAGAACGCGATACAAGCAGAGTTTCCGATTCGGTTGACCTAGAGTGCGTTCAAGGAGTGACTTACGAGGATGTCCGCATGGCAAGGCCGTACTCGTATAAGGATAACCCTGCATCATATTATATTCACGTGACGGAGGCAATTACGGAGCTTGTTAGCGACTTCTTCTCCAATTTGGGATTGGCCAGTGCAGCACGGGTGGCAAGATACACAGTGGAAAAAGTCGTGCGGCATGCAAACACCAAGCTTACAAAGTACGCATTTCACCGAATAGAGATTCACATTTTGCCGAGCAATGTAGAGGAGTCAGTTGGTAGTTGTTATGTACCATAGGTAAAATGTTGTCGGTTGGTAATTGTTGTGTATCATTTATTGTGAATTTATCCGGTCCCGAGTTAAACCAACAATTATATTTCTCTGATAAATCATTTGCATTACACATGCGGTGATATATTGGCTAATAAACGGATTCTACATATTGATTTTACACCAACTTGGTTCCTACTCTACTGATGGATATGGTATATTTTGCATAGGGTCCCACCACAATACAAGATCTACGGAACAACTACCTACTGACTCCTCGAGAAGACGCGGGCTAATGTGGATCTCAATGCGGTTGAATGCGTACTTCTTCACTTTGTCGTTCGCTGGACGGACTGCGTTGTCGACAGTGAACCTTGCAATTTGAAATGCGCAGTGTAGCCTAACATTGCTAAATAGGTCGCTGATTGCGCATTTGATTGCCTCAACCGCCTCGCGGTAGTATGACTCAGGGTCCTCAAAGTGTAATTGGTGACCTTTCAGACACGCCAATTCAACCAGCTCCGAGAATGCGTAGCTATTGCCTTCAACGCCTTTGTAGCATACAACGTGAAAAAGACAGTAGGGAAACGATTGGCACCATCACTTGTGCTAACATTTGCACAAATAATCCTCGTATGGCCTCGAGAACTTTTCGCGTATAATTTTGTATGACACACCCATATCTGTCTCACCTTCAAACTCAGCTACTCTAACCATGATTTGATTGTTGTGATTCGTATGAGGCGGTTGTCGCATTTTATAGCCAAAATGGGACAACCATACGCGGTGTCTCCACACCGCATGCATATGCAGTATCGAGGTACCGCATGGACATGCGGTATAAACCACCGCATATACATGCGGTGTCTCTACGCCATGTGCCAAAATGGGACCCGACCGGACCGGTCCTCTTCAGAGACACCGCATGCCCATGCGGTAGGAATACACCGCATGAACATGCGGTGTAAGGCCTATAAATCATGACGACCACCCAAGTGCGACAGGAACCACTACGGATGTCCAGCGAATCACAAAATGGTAAACACCTTAGACACATACCGGCGAACGGCAGATTATCTTGAGTACAATGTTACATTAATTCGTTGCACGAAGCCACGGTGGCTGGAGGAATGCACCTGCAGGCATCTAGCATACCTTCCGGGAAATTCGTGCGTTATACTTCAGTGTCAATTCGAGACGGACACTGACATAGCATATCCGATCGAGTTTTCTTGTGCGCATTGTTATGACGATAGAGGATTTCCCGAAAGCTGCGAGCATTCAACGCAGGTGAAAGGTATTACGCGTTCAACCAAATGAATATTGTCATTTCCATTAATGAGAGGTCATCGGACGAAGGTAGTGATTAGACATGCATTACCAAGTATGTAGTGTGATGTGCAAGTGTTGTATTTTCATTTCTAAGTAGTTAAACCGTTTGATGAAATTCTCTATCGAATCCCGATCGGTGATTTCGATGACATATTATTTCAAATGTTGCAAGGAAAATAGAAAATATGTTGCAATAGGAAACACATGACACAAATAGCGTACGAACCGACTTATTATTCAAACAACATTGTTACAACTAGACGACAAACAAACTACTGCACAACCAACAATAAAAACAATTTCATCACACTGCCACAAACGAACGACTACACAACCAACAATAACAACAACTTCATCACACTGACACAAACAAACGACTACACATAAGTCGGATAAACACATAACTCCTAGATCTCGTCGGCATGCTTGTTGTTGATGTGCCTCTTAAGATGACCGTGCTGCAGGTTGTTGGTCACGGTGTAGCGATGGCCGTAGTGATGGCACGTTGCAGAAAAAGCGATGCCTCCAAGCGCCTCTCTTTTGTAGTGTTTGGTGAACATGTCTTCACGTGGAATTGGTCTTGGTTCGGACGACATTGTCGGCGATGAAGTGTGTTTCCGGCGGCGGTTTAGGTCGGCATTATATAGACGTACATACCGCATGGCTATGCGGTGTGTACTCACCGCTTGATCATGCGGTAGTGACCACCGTATGGACATGCAGTTAGTACGTACCGCATAGGCATGCGGTACATACTAACCGCATGGACATACGGTAGTAAACACCGTATGGACATGCGGTGTCTAACACCTATATATGCCCAGAGTCTCTGCCCAAGTTACCACTCATCAACATGTCGGACAACAGCGGGGAAAGCTCAAGCAACGACATAATACGTCAAGGCACGATGGAAGAGTTTGAGGCGGTTCTCTACACTGGTAGTCCACGCTCAAAGACGGTGGAGGCGATGATAAAGAGATTACGTGATGAAAATCGGTCGCTGCTGGTCGAAAACCAACAAGCCCGTTGGTGGATTGATATCCTGGAAAGTCAAGTTGCAGTTCTAGAAGAGGAAAAAAAGGCTCTCGTCATGAAGCTAGATGAAGCTATTGTGCGTAACCTTTGACTATATTAGGGTCGGTTGTATTTGGTCGATTGTAATTTATAAAGTTCGTTTCGAATCATGATATTGAAAGTTGTGTACGGGCATACTATTCAAATTTGAAAACGATCCGAAACGGTTACAAACCATCAAATCCACACCGAAAACACAAAATACGTAATCCAAAATCGAATCATCAACTACTGCACAACAAACAATCCAAACTACTGCACAAAAAACAATCCAAACTACCAACTACTACACAAAAAGTCATCTACCCGCAAACAGAACAACCACATACATCAGCCCATATCGCACCGTCACGGCGGGGAAGGACCCCAAAATTGCTCATATATGCGATCCAGATGTGCAGCTGTCAACTCAACTCCAAGGTCCCTGAGTCGCTGAATCTCCAACCCAGCCGCATGATGGCGCTGCTCGATGATGGTCGGCGGGGGAGGCGGCGGCGGGGGTGGCGGCGGCGCGATGATGGGCTGGTGTCGAGAAGTGTCAAGAAGTAGGTATGGATGACTATGACGGTGTAACCACTCCAGATAGTCATCGGCCATGCCATATGGGTACTCTTCAGAGGTCTGTGGCAACTCCTCCATGGGGAAAAGATGATCGAACCTGTGCGCCCAGTGGTTGTCGGCTGGCTGGAACGACGCCTCCTTCTTGGCCTTGGCGGACTTCGGTCTGTGCACTATGGTAGGTCTGATTGGATCAACGGGAATGTGCTGAACCCGACCAAACTGTCGCAGTACACAGTCCGGCATATACGGCTCCTCCTCAAACAACCACCGGATGGTGCCCCTATATCTCGACAGACGCAGATCTCCATCAAAATCCAAGTGTCTACCAAATGGCATGAACTCGATCTGCAATGGAATAGAAATTGTTATTACGACTAAAATCTAGTTTATAGCATGACAAATGTAAGTGTTGATATAAAATGTGTTCGTACCTCGTCGACAGTCATCTCATCCAGCCTCTGCCGCAGAACATCCAATCGCTCGATGCGAGGCCTATCATCCCGGGTCACTGTAGTGGAAAATGGCGTCGCCCCCAGGACGTACCTCACCCCGCGTCGCGGATCCCGGGCTAGCCTCCGATCGAGCGTCATGCCGGGCTTGAACACCGGAAAATGCAACCATATCCACATCTACAAAGGAACAATACTATTAGCAACATAGTCATTATAACTTAGTTACAAAACTGCTAAAATTAATAATCACAGAACGAATGACTTACCTCCAATAGTTTTGTACAACCGTCCATGTCTTTGGCCAACTCCCGGGTCGCCTCGCCCAATCCCGGGTACAAGCACGCCAAGACCCCTGCAACTATAGAAAGATGTGACACCTGCGCTGCATCCATAAACCTACGTATCACCTCCGGACGCAATATTCCGCCCGACTTCTCAATGAACAAGGTCGCAGTCGCAATAATCCCCATCGCAACACCCACGATGCACTCCATATCATGCTCTAGTGGGGCACCATCTCGAACCCGCTGTCGCATCGGTGCTATTTTCTCAAGGAGGAGCTGAACAGTAGGGCCTCCATGGGCCCATGCGCTCGTCCGCTCGTGCTGAGTCAAGCCGTAAAACTCCCCAACTGTGTCCCTCCAGGCGCCCACGTAATCCAAGTGAATACACTCCTCTCCGTCCAAACCAAGCCCAAGTATGAAAAACACATCGTGCAATGTGATAGTGCTCAACAAACGCGCTGATCAGACTGTGATCCACATGATCCCACTCGAAATATCTCAGGTCCCAGAACCCAGTCTCACGCACTGCGGGAAACCAGGACTCCCGTCCATCAACCTCCAACAACGCCTCTACCCGGCCCAGCAACTGCCCTCGTCTCTGCACACGCACACTCCTCCGCAAGGCTGCGTCCTCCCGTCTCCAAACAGTCTGTGCAATGTGGGTCTCGCAATCTCTCAGAAGTGAAACGGTATGTGGCCCCCCTGGCCATTCGGGCAGAACTGCCCGAATGATCCTTGTCCTGATAGGCTCGCGCTGCTTCCTATCACCTCCTGCACTACTCGCCTCGGCATGCTGCCCAGCACCACCTGCCCTACTGCTCTCGCCACGTTGTCTCCGCCTCCTATGCACTACACGGACAGGGGGCTGTGCCGTCTGGTCTCCTCCCCTGTCCCGACGAACATCGTCAGATGCCCCATACATCGGATCATGGATCTGGCCGAGGGGGGCCAACGACACATGCCTCGAAAGTGCAGCTGACTCAGTAGGTGGGGCCGAAGAACTTCTCTGTCCACGTACACCCTCCAAGTTCCTAGGTGTCGCTGATGGCGCCGCCTGCTGACTCCCGGTGATCGGCTCAGGCTCGGCGCTCCTCGGCGTCGACGATGGCGCCGCATGCTGACTCCCAGGCGTCCTCCCTACACCCGTAGATCCTACCGGGGTGAACGATGCAAAATCTATCTGCCCAACGGCCCATGGCTCCTGGTCGCCCGCTCGAGCATGACTCGTCCCAACACCCACATCTCCGAGCAGAGGTGCCGTGTCGTCATACGAGTTCAATTGTTCACTCGCAAACGCAGTCTCAAAGTACACCCGATAACCGTCATGCTGAGTCTGCAACTGCTCATCCACTCTCTCAGCTGCAGTCTGCAACTGCTCATCTGTCTGTCGTGCTCGGTCCCCTCGTAGGTACTCCTCCATCATCTCAATACCCTGCTCGTCTTGTCTAGACTCTTCGGTCGACTGCACCACTGGGTCATCCGTGTGGTCAGACATCAACTCCAACTCAATCTGCATCAGACTCTGATATGTCTCCATAGACGACTGTGACGTGTGCCTCAAACCGTCACTCTAATCAACACGTGACTGAGAAGATGGCCCAGTATCAGCTCCTACCGTCTCAGTATCCCTCTCCGGAGGATCCACTACATCCTCCAACGTCTGGCTCTCCCTGACGGCAGCCTCGATATCATCATCTACCGCGTCACTATCCGTCTCCATAGGAACTGGTACATCCTCCAACGTCTGTCTCTCCCTAATGGCAGCTCTCCTAGCAGATTGCAAAACCACCCTCTCTCCTAAATTTCTCGATAACGTGGACTGTGTAAATTAAAATATATTTGTCAGAATCCTATCGCTCGATTACAATACTATATCGTATGACTATCTAAATGTGGCAAGATTTTCGTAAGGTTTATTAATGATTTCATCTTAATACTAACAATTCCTAAGAAAACATAAATATATATACTTATTCGATTTCAATTTCCCTACACCTAGTATTTGACAGAATCCTATGGCTCGAATACGATACTATATCGTGTGACTGACTAAATGTTGCAAGATTTTCCAAAGGTTTATTAATGATTTCAACCTAATAATATCAATTCCTAAGAAAACAGAAATATATTCTTATTCGATTTCAATTTCCCTACATTTAGTAACGATTTTAACATACCTTAGGCTGAGGCTGTGTCTGTGGTTGTTGCTCAGTATGTGTATCAAGCTGTGGCGGTACATCTGTCGTCCTCCTCTGTATAGTGGGTTCCGGCTACATTATATATAACAATTAAATGTTAACACTATTTCCTTCAGCTTAAAAAATAAAGCAAATTGATTTTTATAAACATTAAATGTTACCTGTAACGGATGTCTCCGAAAAGGACCGACACCATCAGCCGCATCTTTTCCACGATTGTCTTTCACCATCTCAAAACTCGGGTAAACTCGGGTACAAACTGGTGGTAGAAATAGGGACGGGGAATCGACGGAACCAAAAGTCGGGCTCGGAAAGAAAGGAATCGGAGAAGAGTCTGATGGTGTGTCGGAGAATTGGGCCCCCAACGCCTATTTATAATGGCCCCCCACAATGGTAAAAAAGCCACCGCATGGAGAAAAAATACCGCATCTCTATGCGGTGGCTTTTTTACCGTTGCCACAACGGTAAAAAAAAATACCGCATGGAGATGCGGTGGATTCTTACCAAAATTTTAAATATTTTTAAAATCCTTCGGATAACTTCGACCCAACCGGTTTCTTGTATAACGGACTCCGTTTTAGCCTAACCTACCGCATGTACATGCAGTGTAGACGCACAGAGATGATAAGGAGAACGGTTGATGGAATGATGTTCCTTCTCCGACCGAACGGTGCTGCTCCTCCCCCATGGCTGCTGCAACAGATTCGATTAAGGGCAATGACAAAGGTTGAAGACGGGGGCAATTATGTCCTTTCATAGTTAACTAAAAAAATAACCTTATAACCACCAAACACCTTACCGGGATTATTTTTTTAAAAAAAATCTCAACCTCTCTCATTCCCATAACCCATACAATAATCTCCATCACATATAATCCCTTAAAAATAAGCTCAACCCCTTAAAAAATAACCTATTGCCAAGCACGCCCTAGGTCAAGTTTTCTTGACCGATCTCCATAGTTTTGAAACACATACATACAAATGGCGGTGACCTCTCCCGCGCCTTCAATTAGGGTTCCAAATCACGCGCCGCTGCACCGCCACCTACTCATGGCATCTACAGTCGCCCGCTCCGACCTCGATTTCCCCTCCCAACCTCCGGAAGCAACATCGGCGCCCCCTCCGTCCCCCTCTTCCACCGCCGACGGCGACCTTCTCGCCGTCGTGATCGACCTTTTGGAGTTTGAGCAGGCGGAGCCTCAGCAACGGAACGCCGAGTTGCGAAGAATGCGAGAGCTCCTCCATGCCTATCTCCATGATGCTATGGCGGCCTCGGCGATTTCATTGATCGCTGAAAGGGAGTGGATTACGACAGGCGATGATGACTGCGATTGGCCGTCGCCGTACTGTATGAATCCTATCGGCGGCCATGATCTGGTGTCGATGGAGTACTTCAATTTGTATTTCAAAGGATTGTTGGCGGAAGATGAGAATCGTCCGACATTGGGGGCGATTGGTGTCGTAATCTGCGATTCCACTAATTCCGTGTTGCTCAAGGCTTCGAAGCCATTGGCGGCGGCAGAGGTTGAAGGCAGAGGTGAATTGGCTAACCTGACGGCTTTGATTCACGGCCTCGGGTTCGCTTTCTGCTTAGGGTTAAAGAGGATCACCTTCCATTGCGATGATCACAGCAATTTTCTATATGCAAGTGTTTGTCAATTCAATGCGATTTTCAGTTCGTCAATACTTTCCAATCAGTAATTATGATATGATAGATTAGGAAATAAATTCAAGTCTATCTATATCTATAAAATTCTATCAGTTATCTTTAGATTGACTGCTTGATCTCAAATTCTGTCATGAAATCGGCACATAACAACTTGCAGCTTACTGGAAAGCAGAAACCAATGGAGGCCAAAGTTGCGGAGTTACTCGACTCTGCAGATCATATAAGGAAAGGATTTTCAGATTGCTCCGCAGCACGTACAATCAAGAATGATCAATCTCAGTTGCTGTTCGAACTTGTGACATCTTCAATACTGCAACAAAGAAGTGGCCTTGCGGAAAATAAGAAGCAAAAACCAACTCCCAAATCCACTCATGTAAGGCTGAAGGCGAAGTGGTTTACAGAAAGGAGGAAGGGAAGGCTGAAGGTGAAGCGGCGTGCAGAAAAGAAGAGAAGGCAGAGGTTCTATCATAATATGGTTGAGGCCTGCGACGCCGTATACCGCAGGTAACCTCAATACTGCAATTTGTTGTTGATGAATGCCAGAATTGATCTGATTTGATGTCTGTTCAGGGACAGAGACCATGCTTTGAAGCAGTTCATTGCCAAGTTGGGAGAGGAGAGGGCAAATAACATGCCATCCCACCCAATCCCAGTCCCAGAGATGTCGATGTCGATGTCGATTCTTCCTGTTAAGGCACCAAGTGCACTAGACCGATATCGATCAATATTGGATGAGCACTTTAAGGATGGCAATCAGTGGCAAATCGTGATGCCCCGCCAGCTTTTCCAATATGATCACTTTGATGTCCCCATTGGGAAAAGCGAGATCGTGAGATGGCTCGATCAAGATGAGATAGAAGCTTGCCATGTATCAGTATACATCAGGTGAGGTCTGCCATTGACAAACTTGCAATTCTTTTTCTTGTTTTTATCAGTAAGCAGATAACTGATTTGGTCAGGATTGACTTGAAGGTACTTGGTTGAGAACCATTGCACCGGTGTCAAGGACATGTTCGGATTTCTTTGTCCGAATCGGATCTCCCCAGGATACGTCGGTGGTTCAGTTGAGGACCGAGCTGAGTACATTGCCAAGGCCATGGAAGGCAACATCCGCAACAGGATTTTTTTTGGACCATATAATCTAGGGTATCCACTTTAACAACCATCTAGACTTTTCCTACAATGTTGATCTATACACATGCTTTTACACACACGAACATTTGTACAGGGGGCATTGGGTGTTGATAGTGTTCAGTCCTCAGCTCGACTATGCTTACTGGATTGATTCGCTACATGGTCCAATACGACAAGACGCAATGAGATTAGTTGATTTGTAAGCAATAGTTTCTTGTTTTGTGACAAATTTGTTACTAATTCATGTTAGTACTTATTGCTTAATGTTCTATTTTTGTATCAATAGGAGCCACGCATTGAAGTACACCGAGTTGGGTGGCGTTAAGCCTCGACTTACTACTCAGTGGCGTCGAATAGAGGTTAACTACAAACTACGCTTAGTTTCTATTACCTTGTTTTGATACTGTATAGTAGTAATGTATGATATTCATTATTTTGATACAGTGTCCTGTTCAAAGTAATTTGGTCGATTGTGGATATTATGTGTTGAGATTCATGCGGGAGATAATAGAGCAAAGATACCTCCACATCCCATGCAATGTATGTGATCGTATGATCCTTTGAATAACAGCTATAGTTCTTGTTTTGAGTACTAAAAATTCGCTAATGTAAGTATTGTATTCCGATTTTGTAGTGGTATGATCAGAAGACAACTTACACACAAGTGGAGATTGATGAAATCCGAACAGAGTGGATGGAGTTCGTACTTGACCTTAACACATAAGTATGAGATTTTTTTGAAGAATAGTTTTGCCCCTAAGATTTCGTCAAGCGGGTCGGGTATGGATGGGGTTGCATAGGGTTCAGGTCAAATAAAGGTTAAAGGTGAGTTAAACCCATTTTTTATGGATTCGGGTCGATCTGACGGATCAAAAACACCATTCTTATTTATATATTTGTTTATTTTTATTGTTATTAATGGTTCAAGATCGACATATTTTTAATTTATTTTGTAATTAGTCTACATATATATTATGAGTCAATATCATTTTATGGTTTTTTGTATGACTAGTTGAAACCCGCGGGTGAGAGGTTGATGTAAGTGGATATCTAAGATTTTTGAAAAAAATAAGGGAATTACTACTAAATAACCCACTTTGATAATTGGATTGCAAAAATACGTAGGTTTGAAAACAATTGCATCAATATACATAAATTTGTAAAAATACTTTATTTAATTATCAAAACTACCCACCACCCCAAAAAATCAGGAAACAAAAGATTAAATAATTTTGGTATTTATCATTTTTCTTATATTTTTAAATTATATTAAATAATTAAATAATAAAAAAGTATGCAATTAAAAAAAAAGTCTCAATCCCAATCCCTAACCGTTAGCCCCGACCCAATCCCTAACAAGAACACACAACCCCATCCCTAACCAGAAGACACAACCTCCCGCGCTCCGAACTTAGCCTATCCTAAGCCTCCGGCTCCGGCTCGCTGCCCTCACCCTCCGGCACAATCGGTCTGCGGCACCGCCCTTACCCTACACATCGTTGCCCTCTACTGCCTTAATCCGTGCCCGACCCCAAGAGCAACCCAACCGACCCTCCGACCGTAACCCTATTTCAGCCTCCGGCTCTGGCTCCGGCTCCGACTTGCCGCCCTCACCCTCCAAAGACATCAACCTCACCCTCTTGCAGTAACTCGTTGGTGCCCTACATCGCAGGCGGTCAGGGTTGAGCGCATCTTCTTCGACAATCGGGAAGCATTGTTCCTGTCGTCGACCGAGGAAAGGGTGTCCTTGCCACTGCTGTAACTCGTTGGTGCCCTACGTCGCAACCTCGATAAGTCTCTCAACAAAGGTCACCCTGAGTCTCACCCTAACTTGTTGGTTTCTATTCCTGGCTTATACAAATGCTTAATTTTTCCATTTAAATATATCTGGAAATTATAGCTATATATTGTTGTGTTATCTCAAACAATTAACCACTTCAATGTTATGTACTCGGCATATGCAAAGAAAGTTTTCATGTTGCTAATTTTATGCAGCATCTCACAAAAAAGTTGATCGTGAAGGTGCAATGTGTATACCTTCGGGGTGATTCTGTGGGAACTTTGTACTTTGCGGCAATGATTCCGATGTAGATTGATGTCAAGATATATTTCAACTGCTAGAAAACTCCAAGAGCTGTTGCAAAATGTCATTTATATGCTCATGGCATAGCTCAAATACATCAGGTTCTAGTTATTTGGAAATTATACAGTAGTCTATAAACGTTTTGGACTTCATAAGATGGGTGAAGATTCTATGAGTTTCTTGTGACAGTCGTTTGATTTCTCCCATTTTCTTGTAAGATTTACCCATTACTTTTGGCAAATGCCTCATCTTTTTCTTTGCCATGAAGTACTAGGTTTGTGTATGCCTTTCATTATGAAGATCCAGTGAACACCATTAATTCAACCGTGATTACAGGATTAACAGTGTGAATATTAAACTCTTCCTATAGCCACTGATAGAGCTGGCAAGTCGGTCATTCGGGTCAGGTTTGCTCGGGTCGGGTCAATTCGGGTAAAATTTATGGTCGGGTATTAGTCGGGTCGGATATTGGTCGGGTCGGGTTCGGGTCGGGTTCAGTCATAATGAATTTTAGATTGGTCGGGTTTCGGGTTAAGTCGGATCATGCCCATTCGGGTTCGGGTCAAAGCGGATCGGTCTCGTTTGGGTTTCGGGTCGAGAGGCGGGTCGATCTCATTTGAGTTTCGAATCAAAGTGGGTATAACTGTATAGTTGGTTTGAGTTTCCGGTCGAATCATATTCGACCCATTTGGAATTTGGATAATTAGGTTGATTTTGACTCGGTTGAATACTTAAATATGTAATTTACTTCAAATAAATGATTTTAACTCGGTCGAATACTTAAATATGTAATTTACTTAAAATAAATTATTTTGACTCGGTTGAATACTTGAATATGTAATTTTGGCTCGGTTGAATACACTCATTGTTATTGACTCATCGGTTGTCGACCGATTTTCAAAAAAGTCATAATCGGAAATTCGATATTCGGCAACATCGTCCTTTTTTAAACATTTAAACCAATTGATCGGTGCTATAATTAAATCAAATTAATTGTACATCTAGGTTTTAACCTTATTTTAACTAGCAAGTTGCAAATGGACTTATTTGTGGTTTGACTATATCATTGGCCCATATCATTTTCAATGCCCATTTCATTTTTAACTTTTGACCCATTAGTTTTTTTCATCATTATTATTAGTTTTTAACAAATCTAGATATAAATAATTAATTCTATCAAAATATAATAATATAGATAAAAATAAAATAACAACTACAAAATTATTGATTTGAATATAAATAATTCTTTCCGCAAAAAAATAGAATTATTATACTTATATTTATAAAAAGAATTATTCATAAACTTGTGTTAAAATAAAAATAAAAGCATTTAACAATCAAGTATTAAAATGTTGATGTTAAATAACCATTTTTCAGTTGAATTTTATAAAAAGCACTGGGATATCATTGGTCAATCCATTATCAAAGCTATCAAGGGTTTCTTCCGCTCCGGCAAACTTCTGAAACAACTAAACCATACTTTTATCACACTCCTTCCTAAGCGAGATAACCCGACCAACACGAATCACTACAGACCTATCAGTCTATGCTCTAATCTGTATAAAGTAATCTCAAAAATCTTGACAGAGAGGATCAAAACTGTCATTGGCAGGCTAATTCATCCTCTTCAAGGCGCGTTCGTGTCTGATAGGGCCATCCAAGACAATGTGTTGATAGCGCATGAAATCTTCCACTCCTTCAGATCTCGCAAGGGTTGCGAGGGATGGCTTGCTATTAAACTAGATATGGAAAAAGCGTATGATAGAGTCGATTGGAACTTCACTATGAAGGTTTTGGAAAAATTTGGATTTCACCCCACATTCATCTCTTGGATTATGGAATGTGTCACAACTGTGTCGTTTTCAGTACTGGTAAACAACGGTCCCACAGAAGTTTTCTTCCCCTCCCGTGGGCTCAGGCAAGGAGACCCCCTATCCCCCTTCTTATTCATCCTTGGGGCCGAAATCCTGGCACGGAAACTCTCTGCTGAGTCAATCTCAGTTAGTAGCCCTATTGGTTTCCGTTTCGGAAGACACGGCCCCCGAATCTCGTTTCTTTCCTTCGCAGATGACAATCATTTTCACAAAAGGTAGCTTGGATGCAGCTCATAAACTCAGAACAATAGTCGATTCTTATTGTCAGATTTCTGGTCAAAAAGTGAACTATCATAAGTCAAGCTTTCAAGCAACCAAGGGAATATCAAGCTCCAGAATTACTGAACTCCGTAGTCGCCTGAACATTACAAATGAAGTATCACTAGAAAAATATCTCGGTTGTCCTATTATTAATGGTAGAGTGAATAAACAAACTTTCGAAGACATCATTTGTCGATCAAGAGAACAATTAAGCAAATGGCGTGCTCACACGCTATCGCACCAGGGTCGGGCAACCCTTATCAACTCAAACTTGTCTGCCAAACCCTTGTACACAATGCAAAGCTTTATGCTACCCAACTCAATACACAAAGAGCTTGATCAAATTAAGAGAACTTTCTTTTGGAACAAAGACCTCCAACACCGACCTCTTATCGGTTGGGATAGGATTTGTAGACCAAAAAAAAATGGGGGACTTGGGCTCCGGAAATCCAGAGAAATGAATGAAGGACTCCAAATGAAGCTACTGTGGAAAATCTTAGCTGAACCAGACAATAGTTGGGTGTCAATTATCAGACACAAATATCTTCAGAATACTAACATTCTGGAATACAAAAAACACGGGGATACATCATGGCAATGGACAAAAATGGTTAGCCTTGTGGAGAAATTCAAATCAGGACTGATTTGGTCCATAGGAAATGGGCACTCAGTTAAATTTTGGACAGATAATTGGATCACAACGTCCACGCTAGGTTCTAGGGACGTCTGGCCAGCAGATGACAACATTGAGGAAACTGTGAGTGACTATATCCTAGGAGGAAAATGGTGGGAGGAGAAACTCAACAATGTGCTTCCACCCTTCATAGTGTCTGAAATATTGGACATCCCACTTCCGATTTCCTCTATCGAGGATCGCCTGTATTGGTGGCCCGAGAGAGCTGGATGGTTTACGACTTCGAGCGCGTATAAGCTAATCACATCACACACAGACTCCAACGCCGACATCAATAACTGGATATGGAAAATAAACATTCCACCTAAGATAAAATACTTTTTATGGAAAGTATGCCAGGACGGGCTCCCTACAACATCTAGACTTGCTTCCCGGGGGGTTTCCGTCCCATCGAACTGTAGCCTATGTAATGGGCCTACAGAAGATGACACCCACTTCTTGTTCGAATGTCCGTACGTGTGCTCACTTTTCCAGCTGTCTCCTCGAGTTGGCGCAACTATTACAGGTATGATACAACAATCTCGGGAAATTAAACCGATCCTAGCTTTTCTTGGAAACAGCCTCACCCCGTGACCTAGGTTTTGCCTGGTGGTCCGCCTGGTACATCCGCAATCAATATATATTCAGACAGATACACATCCCAAGTAGGGAGGCTACTATTCATCTGATCAAAACACACATACGCAATTGGGGCAGAACTTCTCAGACAGAGAGTGAATTTGATGAGGAACCCATGTTGAAGGCACCAACACCAAGGCAAATAAAAAAGAAACACAACCCCCATAGTGTGCGATGGCGAAAACCTCCAATTGGTACCCTTAAATTAAATTTCGATGGGTCTTCCCTTCCTAATTCGGACAGCTCGGCGGGAGAAATTTTACGTGATTGGGAAGGCAGACCCATCACCATATGCTATCAGAAGTTAGGAAAGCAAAGCGCCCTCAAAGCTGAAGCGCTTGCCTTAAAATTGGGGGTCCAACACGCTTTGAGACTCCGGATAGACAAACTTCATGTCGAGGGAGACTCCAACATCATCATCATCATAAATTATCTAAACAACCGTATCAAATGCCCTTGGGAAATCGAACTTATATTATCTGACATCAAAACTCTTCTATCGACCTTGAGAGAAGTTACCTTCTTTCATGTTCCCCGAATTGGCAATAGAGTGGCTGATAAGGTTGCACACCTTTGCCACTCTGCCAGGGGTGTTGATATCTACAATAACTCAGGTCTCTCTGACCTCATCCGAAAGGATGCTGCCGGGTAGAGCTCGCTCACCCGAATTCTTTCCTAATCAAAAAAAAAAAACCATTTCAATTCGGGTTGGGTCGGGTCGGGATGAGAGCCGGGTCGGGTTCAAAGTCGGGTCGGGTTTGGGTCGGGTCGGGTTTATCTGTGTTCGGGTCTGTTTCGAGTCGGGTCAGGTTCGGGTCGGGTCAGGTTCGGGTCGGGTCAGGTCTCGAGTTCGAATTATGAATGACTTCAGATTTTCGGGTCTCGGTCGGGTTCGGGTTCGGGTGAGTCGGATCGGGTTTTCGGGTCGGGTCAGATTTTGCCAGCTCTAGCCACTGATCTAGAAGTTTCACTGTGTATAGCGTGGCATTAATTTGGGAAACTAGTGGATTTCCTTTAGCTTTCCGTTTCTCTTTCAGATCCTTAAGTATTGATGTTTTATAAAGCAGCTTTACCACAACTTAAAAACTCTGGTTGCAAGATGAGTAGATGGATCCAGAAGTGCTTCGAAACAAACCTTCCAATGAGAAGTATGGTTGTGTTCTAGCTCTCAAACAATTAACCACTTCAATATTATGTCAGCATATGCTAAGAAAGTTTTCATGTTGCTAATTTGATGCAGCGTCTGACAAAAAAGCTGACTGTGCAGATGCGATGTGTATAGCTTCGGGGTGATTATAAAATTTATGTGGGAACTTTGTACTTTGCGGCAACCGTGGAGCGGAATGAATCCAATGCAGGTTGTGGGTGCAGTTGGGTTTCAGCATAGGCGTCTAGACATCCCAGATTACATTGATCCTCTTATAGCACATATTATTCTAAAATGTTGGAAGACGTAAGTATCCATTCAATCTCCATACAAGTGTCCTTGTTAATATCAGGCAATTGTGTTTGCATTTGCAATGTATGCGTTCATTTATTGTTTCTTGGCCTCATTAATTTCTAAAAATGTAGGGATCAAAGATGACGACCTACATTTGCAGAGATCATGGCTACACTGAAACCATTTCAGAAGCCTGTAACAACTGCTCAAGTGCCTAGACCTATTTCTTCAAGAAGCAATATCCATGATAAGGCACAACAGCAACAAGATCCCAGTCAAGGACCATTTGGGTAAGTCATTATAGAACGAACGAATACTTGTATCACCTTAGGATGAAACAAGAGGTCGAGAGTTACATTTCTTACATGACAATAGATCATCAAAGGCAACTGTCATACACGATAGTAGATTATCAAAGGCAACTCTCATATACGAAAATAGATCATCAAAGGCAAATTTGGGTTACTTGTTCGTTGTCCTCGTTCAGAATGTTTTCGTGTTTAATTGTTGTCTTGCTCTTGTACCCAATTCTTGATGTATGTGCAATTATTTATTCAATGCTATTGTGGCAACACATTGCGAATAACGTTGTTTTCAATCTTTTCAAGATATATATGAACAATCATTTTGTAAATATGGTTAATAATCCTGAAGATATGCTGTAGTCTATATTATTGGATGGTTTAATTACAGGTGACAACTGGATAACTTCTATGGCTATTACAAGAGGAGGGAAGGTGGCGAAAGCAAGTTCTTCGGGGGCAAAGGGTAAAATGAAGAGGATCGTTGAGTCAGATGACTCAAATGGCATGGAAGATGTGGGTACTAGTAGAAGCAATTTGAAACCTAAAAAAACTACTCAAACATAGATGAAAGTTAGCACAACTCATCTTTAATATAGTTCAAATCATTTCTGTAAGCTATTCAGTTAGACTTTCTACGGAAGCTGATGTTGAATATTCGTATATGGTGGCATCTGCATCTTCAGATGGGTCTATACGTGTCTGGGATGTTCGTTCTGCTTCCAAACAAAGTTGAAAACCTTTAACTGAAGTTGACACAAAATCAAGGCTTACTAGCCTTGTTGGGTCTACTCCCAATCTCAAGTGTAAGTAATCCTCTTCAGCATAAAACTATTAAGGTTTTCCGATGTTTGGTAGTTTTATGTTTACAATAAAGAACATTGATGGTTTTTTCACTAGCTTAAAATTTGTTTTTAACTTGATATTTATTTCCACATACAGCTTCGAAAAGGCCCCAAGTGAAGAATGGTGTTTCAGATGTAAAAGAGCATGAAGAAGTGGATGAAGATTCATAACTTCCAAGCCTAGTCCATGAACCTTCACTGCACAAGTTTGTTTCTATTGCAGATTCATAGGGAACATAGATAACTTTGATGTTGTAAGCTAACTGAAGTGGGAGATGGAGTTTATGATTCGGTTAGAATCAATTCAGTTTTGGCCTTAGGGATGTGATGCCCCCTTTTGATGTATTGTTAGTTTTTTGTTATAGTGAAATTCGGAAGTGATGTGTGTCCATTAGCTAAACTCTGTTTTGAACATCTTCAGTTGTGGAAGGTCTTAAAGTTGAGTTCTTGTTGATTCCATTCAAATTGTTTGAGTGACACCCATTTGTTTCATAGTCATTTTCATTTCTGTACAACATCCTTGAAGCTCATTACCGGCCACAACTTCTGCACTATTGGCCGGTGAGGCGGCAATTAAGTGGTTAGGGTTAATAATCTAGTGGTTATGATTTATATCAAACCCGTATCTTTACTCAATCTCTGGCTGATTTTTTATCATATCCTGTATTCCTGTCAATGTTCATATTTGGGATTGTCAAGGAAAATATTCATCATGTCAATGTGATAATATTATGGTTTCAAGATATATATTGACAACCCTTTTGTAAATATGGTTAATAATCTTGAAGATATGATTTACCGTCAATCCTGTCAAAGTAAACCTACAGCCTTATCACTATGAACATTACTCATGTCGTTGTGAACAAGTAACTTTGTCATCTTGGACAGGTCTTTAATTTCTAGTTATGGTATGGATAAAATCGTATTAATATTCTCTCCCCTGTTATAGATTTCATCATGTCATTATTAATTACCAGCTTTTTCATAAAGAACATATATCCTGTCAAAAAGAAATTTGATTCTTATCACTATTAATTCTCTTACTAAGGCAATGAATTTAATTCCGCTGGTTTTATTATTTTTAAATTTCCGAGAAAAAATATTAAAAACATTATTTTAATATATATTTCATTTTTTTATATATTTTTTTACTTTTCTTTTAATTCATAATTCTTCTTTTAATGATTTTTATATTTAAATTTAAAAGTAAAATCAGTCATTAAAAGTAAAATCAGTCATTATTTTTTAACACAAATGACCTATTTTTTAGCATAAATGACCACCTATCCTATTTTTGCTATTCTCATAAAACGGGTATACTTTTGCAAACTGAACACCGATTTGGTGTATTTCTGCAAATCGGCCAAAAAATAATCCACATACAATTTCTTTATATACAAAGCAAATATGAATATAATTGCGGAAATAGAATTGTTATTTGTAATATAAGCTTCATGATTAGAGAATATAGTGAGGATGTAAACAATATAGAGTATATAAAGTATAATAATTAAAAGTCAATCAGTTCTCTTCTTCAATTCAATCTACAAACATATGCAATCTTAACCTCTTCAGCAGGGCTCATCTAGGTTGCTTTTTCAGAACGATTTTCCCTTCATATTTTAACTGCTTTATTTAAACAAGTATTGATTGAAAACACAAGTGAACCCAATTGAATGAGATCTATTAAAGTGATCATAAGAAAAAGAAGTTACTACCTAAATAGAGCCTCCTCTATCATGCTCAACTTTCCCAAGCTTAGTTCCTCCAAATTTTGAATATTAAATTTCAAACCTTATTTCCATGATATATGACAAACTTTTCCAACATTGATGATTTTTTCTCTATAAATAAACTTGAGAGAATGACTTATGTGGCTATGACAAAATCTATGTCCATTCATTTTTCATATAATTACTAACTCGCAAGGATCATTATTCGTTGGTGAAAGTTTAAGATTTTGTTAGGCTCATATGCATTGAAAGCCTATAAATAGATACTTGTAAAGACTGATGGGGTATTCAATTTGATAACTACTTTCCTTCCCTCTTATTCTCTCTTCTACTATCTCTTCTAAACGTCTGTTTCTCATCTTCTTCACCCTCTGTCACTCATAACAACCTTTCCCGCCCAGCTAGATTGGGTCGTAACAAATCTGGTATCAGAGCAGCTTTCCTGCTTGGATCAAATCACCAACAATGGCGGACGTCACCAGATTCAAGTCGCTGGAATTGCAGCTACAAGAATTCAAGGACGATATGCGAGCGTTCAAGGAAGCCATGAGTAAGTTCACGACGTCAACTGCAAAGCACATCGTGGATTCTCATAAGCACCGTGAAGAACAAGCTTTGGAGATGGCCGAATTCAGAAGCACCACATATCGTAGGTTGGAACAACTTACTGAGTATGCTCGCAATCCACCGAATCAAGATTCCGGGAGTAAGGGTGATCACAGTCAGCACGCAGAGTCAATGGGTGAATCGTCTGGCGTAAAAGGCAATGGACTCATGGGAATGGGGCGGATAGAGAAATTCATGGATCTCTGGGATACCAGCGTCGCCAATTCGATATGGGCCAACAAGAAGGGGGCCTCTTTAAAGGCATGAGGGGTAATCGGTTTCCCAAACTAGATTTCCCCAATTTCCACGGCAATCGCCCTCGGAGCTGGATTAGAAAATGTGAGAAATTTTTTGGAATCTTTGCCATTCCAGAATCACAGAAGGTCGAAATAGCGTCGATGCACTTGAATGATAAAGCGGACATTTGGTTTCTAGGTTATGCCATTAACAAACCTCGTGTGAGATGGGGGGAGTTTTGTGACGATTTGTGCCTCCGATTTGGTGAACGACGGGAGACAGAAATTGTGGCCGAGTTCAATAAAATTGAGCAAGGGGAGGCTCTGGAGGATTACAATGAGCGATTTGAGGATCTGAGAGCGAGTATGTTGGCCTTCAACCACCAATTGACAGAATCTTATTTCGTATCCAGTTACATTAGCGGATTGAAGCAAGAAATCCATTCTTTAGTCCAATTGGGGCGTCCGAGCTCAATGGCAGCAGCCATGGAGCAAGCACGATTGCACTACAGCGGTGTTCAAGCTTTGGTAAGATTCACGAAAGGGCAAGGGAGATCAAACAGTAGTTCAGAAAATGGGCAGAAAGGAGCGCCATGGAGTAGATTCATTGCTGGCAAAGGGGATTCAAAGGACTCTGGGTTACCAGTTAAAGGAGTCGGCCAACAATTTGCAGAAATGAGTATAAAGAAGGGGAATGATGGGAGGAAATGATTGTGCTACAAGTGTGGTGAGAAGTATTTCTATGGCCACAAATGTAAGCAACAACCCTCCTTACATAGTTTGATTGCTCAAGATGTTTGTGAACCTGAGAAATTGGATGAGCTACTACCTGATTTTTGGAAGGATGCCGAGTTAGATGATTAGGAGAAGTAGGAGGTATATGCTCATGCCTTAACTGGTGGTGAATCAGGGACTACCATCAGAGTAAAAGGCACTGTCAAAGGAAAGGAGATTACCATCTTGATTGACAGTGGAGCAACACATACCTTCTTGATCCAAGGGTGGCACAGAAAACTGGTTTTGAGATCACAAAGGCTCCTTTGATGGAGGTAAGTACCCTCAATGGAATTATGCTCAGTAGTAAAATTTGTCATCGGTTTGAATGGCAAATGCAAGGGAGTAAGTATGTGCATGATATGAGGCTATTGAAAATGGTGGGTACAGATATGATCTTGGGATCAAATTGGTTAGCAGGGTTTAATCCGGTTTTGTTTGATTTCCTGGAAGTTCAAATTTCTTTTCTCAAAAATGGAAAGAAAGTGGTCATCAAGGGCATGAGGGACCACAAGGACAATGGTCAAGCCAGCATTCGAATGCTTACAGGGAAGCAGATTCAGAAAGTGCTGGCAAAAGGGGACCAGGAAATGGCAGTACAGGTGGTCTAAGTTTGTAAGGTGGAGAAGGTCTGTGTGGAATTGCCTGAGGAAATTAAGGAAGTACTAGAGGAGTTCAGTGATGTGTTTGATGAACCTAAAGGGTTACCTCCAGAGAGGGGGCATGAGCATGCTATTGTTTTAAAGGATGGCACCCAACCATTAGCCTCTAGACCTTATAGATACCCTCATTTTCAGAAAACTAAAATTGAGAGGCATGCTGCAGAGATGTTGAGCAGTGGGGTAGTCAAACCGAGCCACATTCCATTTGCCTCTCCAATGTTGTTGGTTAAAAAGAAAGATGGGATCTAGAGGATGTGTAAAGATTATAGGAAATTGAATGATTCCACGCTGAAAGATAAGTTTCCTATACCACACATTGAAGACTTACTTGATGGCCTACATGGGGCTGCCATTTTCTCTAAACTAGACCTGCGTTCTGGTTATCGCCAAGTGAGAATGATTGAGTCTGAGACTGAGAAGACTGCATTTAGGACACACCATGGACATTACGAGTTTAGAGTGATGCCTTTTGGCCTCACAAAGGCCCTTGCAACATTTCAGCCATTGATGAATGATGTGTTTTCTGATATGCTTAGGAAATTTGTTTTGGTGTTCTTTGATGATAAACTGATTTATATTAGAGATATGGGACAACATGTGCAGCATTTGAGAGTGGTTTTGAGCACCCTAAGGAGACGACAATTGTTTGTGAAGAAGTCCAAGTGTGAATTTGCTCAACCACAAGTGGAGTACCTTGGGCACTTTATCTCAAAAAATGGAGTGGCAACAGATCCTAGAAAAATTGAAGCTAAAAGGAACTGGCCTACTTCTACAAATGTGAAGGCTTTGAGAGGATTTCTTGGGTTATCAGGGTACTACAGAAGGTTCATTAGAGGCTATGGTGCCATAGCTAAGCCCTTGACATACCTGCTCAAGAAGGATGCTTTTGTATAGACTAGTGATGCAGACGCAACTTTCAGGAGGCTCAAGGACTTGCTAATGTCACCACCTGTGCTCGGGTTTCCAGATTTTTGTCAGACATTTGTAGTGGAAGCAGATGCCTGTGACACTGGTATAGGGGTTGTATTGATGCAAGGGGGAAGACCCTTGGCTTATTTGAGTCAGGCCCTACATGGCAAAAGCTTACTGCTGTCTACTTATAAGAAGGAACTCCTAGCCATCTTGCTTGTTGTAGACAAATGGAGACACTACCTTGAACCACAAGAATTCATTATCAAGACAGATCACCGACCTCTTAAGCATTTACTTGAGCAAAAACTGACTACTCAGTTAAAAAAGAAAGCAACAAGAAGACTCCTGGGCTTGAGTTACAGAATTGCTTATAGGAAAGGCTCAGAGAATAAAGTTGTTGATGCTCTCTCGAGAAGGATCCCTGAGCAACAGGATAAGTGCAATACAGTCCTTGTAGTGCAACCAGATTGGGTAAAGGATGTGATTGAGAGTTATAAAAGAAATGAGGTGATCCAACAACTGATGGTTGCAGCAGTACAAGGCACAAGTGTGGATCTGAAAGTAACTAAGGGGTTGCTAAGGTACAAAGGCAAATTATACATTGGCAAAGACAATTAGTTTCAGTCCAAGCTCATAGCTGCAGCTCATGAAGACCCTACTAGGGGACATTCAGGCATACATGCGTCTTACCAACGGCTAAAGCAATTGTTTTATTGGCCAACTATGAAGGCTCAGGTCACCAAATTTGTAAGAGAATGTGATGTTTGCTAGAGGAGTAAGAGTGATAATGTTTTGCCGGGTCTCTTACAACCCCTACCCATCCCTACCACTGCTTGGAGCAATATGAGTATGGATTTTGTAGAGGGATTGCCAAAATATCAAGGGAAGGACACTATCATGGTGGTCGTAGATCGTCTAACCAAATAAGCCCATTTTATGGCATTAAGTCACCCATTTACTGCTGAGAAGGTTGCCACTGTGTTCATGGATAATGTTTACAAATTACATGGCTTACCAGACTGCATTGTATCTGATAGGGACAGGGTATTCTTGAGTTCATTTTGGCAACATTTATTCAAAAGTCTAGGTACTAAATTGCACATGAGCACGGCGTATCACCCACAAACAGATGGGTAGACATAGAGGGTGAATCGCTGCCTGAAGACCTTCTTGAGATGCATGATTGCAGACCATCCGATGCAATGGTTTAAATGGTTGTCACTAGCAGAATTTTGGTATAACACCAACTTTCATACGACCCTCAAAATGTCACCTTTTGTAGCATCATATGGAGCTTCTCCCTCGCAGCTGGGCATTTCACCAGTGATCAGCAGCACTTGTGTAGCCGGGGACTGGATTCAGGAAAGGCAACATATGTTGGGTCAAATTCGTTATCAGCTCGAGCAGGCACAAGCTTGGATGAAGCTATTTGCAGACAAGCATAGGGTTGAGCGAGAATTGTAGGTGAATGACATGGTTTATTTAAAGTTGCAGCCCTATAGGCAATCGTCGGTGGCTTTGAGAAGAAATCTCAAGCTTAGCTCTAAGTACTACTGAAGCTAAAGATAGGAGATGAACAGATGGCAACTACAGAGCTTCCGAGCACTGATGATGAAGGTGAAATTGAGGTACATCCGGAATCCCTTTTGGATACTCGAGTGACCTATCTAGCAAATGGGGATCCTATGACTAAATGGCTCATCAAGTGGTGCAATTTGGATGAGGCTCAAGCTACCTGGGAGCCAGCAACGCACATACTCCATCAATTCCCAAATTTTCATATTCAACCTTGAGACAAGGTAGCTGGTTAGAGGGGGAACCCTCTTGTAATCATCAAGCATTGAGTCAAGGCTTTTGGATAGGGGAGCTTTGTTAGGCTCATATATATTCATTGAAAGCCTATAAATAGATACTTGTAAAGACTGATGGGGCATTCAATTTGATAACCAATTTCCTTCCCTCTTATTCTCTCTTCTATTCCCTCTTCTAAACGTCTGTTTCTCATCTCCTTCACCCTCTGTCACTCATAACAACCTTTCCCGCCCAGCTAGATTGGGTCATAACAGATTTACATACAACTTCAAAGATGGTTGCTCCATTTTTTTTCAAGATACTTTGCATGCAATTTTTGCATTTCAAGTATCTCCTACTTTAGAAAGGAAAAAAAAAGGAGATTTTATAAGGAAGAAATAATTAAGTGACTTATAATCGTATTTTCTGTGTACAAATTGGCAAGAGAGTAAACATTTCCATGCAAACCAATACAAATAGATTCAACACTGATTTTGATATAATACAAGCCTAAATCTAAAACTTGAGCGAAAAGCTATAAATATTTAAAAATTAAACACATATTCAACTTCAAATGTATTTTATAAATCGTGGTACTTTTATGTTCTATTTAAGTTGATAATTTGATACTATAATTTAACTTGAGAGCTTTAAAGTGAGATGTTACATTACTGAATTCGATAATTAGATAATCAACTATAAATGCATTTTTAAAGTTTTTATATCTGGATGCACATTGTTACATGTTAATTGAACAATAAGTTAATTATAGATTAACTGATCATTTGGTTTCAAACGATGCCTTTTTAGCCAATAAAACATTGCCTTGTAGAATGAAAAAAAACAACATTTTTTTCTTTTAAAAAGGAAAAAAAATATACATCAACATTTTAACTAAAACGTTGTCGTGTTGAATTTAAATTAATATTGTCATTTTGAAATTAAATATTGATGTTAATTTTAAACTTTAACCACTCGTTTTTATCTTAAAATAAACGTCGTCATTTTGATCCATTAAAATAAATGATACAAAATATACCAAAGTATGATTATAACATTATTCTAAAACATTAATTAAAAGTTAATATTTTTTTTAAAAAAAATTAACTTTTTAAAAAGCATATTAAATACCCAAATAACCTATATATTAAGACAAATGGAGTATAAAATTGTGTGCATTTCGATAAAGTTTTACCTATAAGTTATAACACATTTGGCTGAGGCAAAAAAGTAAAAAATATAGGGGCACAGGGCAAAAGTTGTTACTGTATTTTGATTTTTGTTTCACTTCAGTTTTTTTTTTTTTTGGGTATGTACTTCACCATGAGTTTAAATCGTGATACCTTTATGCTCTATTCAACTAGATAATTTGATGCTTGAGAGGTTTAAAGTGAGATGTTATATGACTGAACTCAATAATTAGATAATCAACTATAAATGAAGTTTTTATATCTGGATACACATGTTAATAGAACAATAACTTGATTATAGTTAACTCATTCGGTTTCAAACGATGGCCTTTAGCCAATAAAACATTGCCTTGTAGAATGAAAAAAAAAACATTGTGTTCATTTAAAAAGGAAAAAAAATATACAACAACATTTTAACTAAAACGTTGTTTTGTTGAATTAAAATTAATATTGTCATTTTGAACTTAAACATTGACGTTAACTTTAAACTTTAACATTGTCGTTTTTTTCTTACAATAAACGTTGCCATTTTGATCTATTAAAATAAATAATAATAAAATATACCAAAGTATGATTATAACTTTATTCTTAAAAATTAATTAAAAAGTTAATATTTTTTACAAAAATTTTAAGTTATTAAAAAAAAATACTCCCTCCGTTAATTAAAACATGACGTTTACTATTCACACGTGGTTTTTTAGGTGTTAAAAATATATAAAATATTCACTTTTTTATTAATTTTTTAAACAATTTCATATTTATTACTATTAAGTATGAATTTATAAAAACAAATGTAAAAAAAATAATAATATGTTATATAGTAGTTTTTCTCATTATAAAAAGGCGTGCATGAATAGTACTCCCTCTGTTCATAATTAATTGACGTTTTAGCAATTAGCACAAGAATTAATAGAGCGTGTACTATTTACTCTTACATTCAATATTCAAATTAACAATCCAATAACTAGGAGAGAGAAGGGTCATAATACAGCTTATTACATGCTTTGAAAATAGCAATAATTAATTAAGAAGGGATGGAGTAGTACTAGACCTGTCAAAACACGACCCGACCGCCCGGAAAATTTCCGATCCGAACCCGGAAATTTCGACCCGAAAATTTTTTTGACCCGAACCCGAAAAACCGGAAATTTTCCGGGTCATCTGGGTTTCGACCCGGTGACCCGATTGACCCGGTAATTTTGACCCGATTTTACCCGGTTGACCCGGTTGATTTTTAATTAAATATAATTAATTTTTTTTATATATAATTAAAATTTATTGCAAAATTATCAAATCATGATTTTTTTAAGTTAAAAAAGAAAAAAATGACAAACCCGAAATCGACCCGAAATGACCCGAAACCCGGTCAAACCCGGGTTCTAATCAACCCGAAAATACCCGGGACCCGTTTTACCCGGGACCCGTTTTACCCGAGACCCGAAGTGACCCGACCCGAACCCGACCCGAATGACCCGTTTGACAGGTCTTAGTAGTACTATTTAGACTCGGGAGAATAAAAAGTGATTGTGGAAAGGTAGTCCTAATTAATTTATACCTAGATGCTATCAAAACGACAATTAATTTGAGATATCCAAATATTTCTAAAACATCAGTTAATTACGAACAGAGGGAGTAAATGACAAATTATAATTAAAGATGGAGTATTAAATACTTAAATAACCTATATTTTAAGACAAATTGTGTCCATTTCGATAAAGTTTTAGCTCTACCACATTTGGATGAGGCAAAAAAGTAAAAAATATAGTGGCAAAAGGAAAGCAAAAAGCTACTCTATTTTACAATTAATTTTTTTTTTTTTTTTGAACAGAAAAGAATTTGGTTGTTGACAGGCAACTAACCAAGAGCATCCCGAAGGATGATACTGCTTAGAGCAGCGTCCGAAGGAATAGAAGTGCCAGAGTGATGTTTATGTAAATGAGATAGAAAGTCCGCAGCACAATTCCCTTCGCGAAAAGTATGGAGGATCTTATAACTCGCAAAAAGACGAAGAGATAAGAGACAGTCAGATAGGATCATCTCAACATCCCCAGAACAGGAGCATCCAGTGTTCAAACTGTTGATGATGCTTAGGTTGTCGCCTTCAATCATAATGGAGGTTATGTTTAGCTCAATGGCTTTGAGAATACCTCTCCATAGGCCGTAGCATTCCGAACCTAGGACGGAGAGTAAAGGGGAGGAGCCCGCTTCCGAGAAAAGAACTGAACCGTCCGCATTGCGTATGAGGAAACCATATTCAGATGTCGAATTTTCTTTGGAGAAAGCACCATCGAAATTGAGTTTGTGCCAACCTTCGGGCGGTTTCTTCCACTTGCAGTTTATTCGGTGGGATTTTTTTGGGGTGGAAACGGGTTGTGATTGCGTGAGTTTTGTTAAGTCCCTTTCTTGTTCCTTAGCACAATTCCAATTGTAGATGTGGTCAGAAATAAATGACCGAATAGTTGTCGGATTAGGGTTAATGTTATCAAAAGCTTTTTTATTGCGAAAGAACCAAAGGGTCCACCAAGCCACTGCAAGAGTAGAAAAGCGTTGGCATCCAAGAATATTTTTTAAATTTAGCAGATTATCTCTAATGGTTAAATTTTGGTTATATGAATTGTCTATAATATTAGATATGTGGGGGGATAGGATATCTATCGTGGTTTTTGTGATTGGACAATTGAATAGTAGATGGTCAGTATCCTCATGGTTCATGTCGCAGGTCGGACAATTTGTATGTAGCCCCATACCACGAGAGGCTAATTTGGTTAAT
Source organism: Persicaria tinctoria (assembly GCA_037127255.1). Taxonomy (NCBI): domain Eukaryota; kingdom Viridiplantae; phylum Streptophyta; class Magnoliopsida; order Caryophyllales; family Polygonaceae; genus Persicaria; species Persicaria tinctoria. The sequence goes on from JBANSL010000006.1 coordinate 40,626,076, forward strand.
GTCGGTATTCCATCCTTGGTAATTTTCCATATGAATTCTTGGATTTCAGGTGCGCAATCTAGTTTCCAGATCCAGTGGAATTCTGATTGGGTATGGTGTTTGTTGTTGTGTAGCATGTCGATGGCTGAAGAAGTAGAGGACCAACCATTACGGCTCCATAGCCAGTAAAGCCTATCTTGGGAGATGTATTTTGGGATCGGCATTTGACAAATGTTGTTTATTATATTGATAGGGAGGTGGGGTAGAAGCTCGGAATGGAGTTTTTGCAGATTCCATTCCTTGGTCGGTGTTATAAAATCACCCACTTTAGCATTTGCGTTAATAGTGGGTATGTTTGTTGCTATGGTCCATAGAGGGTTAGAACTATACCAAAGATCATACCAGAAGTTAATAGAGCTGCCATCACCAATCCCCCAACGAAGGCCTTTTTTAAAAATTTCTAGAAGATTAGTTAGTTTTTTCCATTTCCATGAAGTGTTACCTTTCCTGGTATAGTGCAGGATATGATCATTTTTTAGATATTTTTCGGTGATGAGACGAACCCAAGGATTATTAGGCTCAGCTAGGATCTTCCAAAGAAGCTTAAGTTGGAGTGCTATGTTCATATCTTCAGAAGAACGAAGGCCTAGACCGCCATTACGGCGAGACTTACAAACTTCAAACCAGTTGATTAAAGGTCGGTGTTTAGGACCTTTATTCCATAGGAAATGTTTGTTGATTTTATCAAGTTCTTTATGGATTGCAGCGGGGAGCATGAAGCATTGCATTATGTGGAGAGGTTTGGCAGCTAGGTTTGATTTAATAAGGGTGAGTCGGCCAGCCTGTGAGAGGCTGTTTGCAGACCACTTTGTTAATTGATTTTTGGTAGTTGTTATAAGACAGTCAAAAGTAGCATTGGTGATTTTTTTGGAGATGATTGGGCAGCCTAGGTAACTGCCAAGATCAGAGGTGTTTTGTATCTGGAGTTCATATTTGAGCATTAGTTTGGTGTGGTTTGGGATGTTTGCAGTTGTCTGGAAAGAAGATTTGTGGAAGTTAATTTTTTGGTCGGAGAATGTACTGCAGCAGTTGGTTATCTTGTTTATTTGATCACACGCCGATTTTGTCGCCTTTGCAAAGATGATGATATCATCTGCAAAGGCAAGGAATGGTATTTTTTGACATGCTCTGGTGGGGGAGACGCCAAGATGGCTACGAGGAAGGGTAGCCTCGTAGTGAAGGCCACGAGCAAGGACCTCAGAGACTAAGAGAAAGAGGTAGGGTGATATGGGGTCACCTTGTCTAAGTCCTTTGTGTGGATGGAAGATTTCTGTTGGTTCATTGTTTACTAGTACAGAGTACAAGACTGTTGTAATGCATTCTTTTATCCAGTTGATGAATTTGTGATGAAAACCAAATCGAGAAAGAACAGTGAAAAGGAAATCCCAATTTACCATATCAAAAGCTTTTTCCATATCTAGTTTTACAGCCATCCAACCAGAAAGGCCCCTTTTCTGTTGAAAAGAGTGAAAGATTTCATTTGCAATTAGAATATTATCCTGAATTGCGCGCTTAGTGATGAAAGCACTTTGGAAAGGATGTATAAGGTTAGTCATTACTTTTTTTAGTCTCGTTGCAAGTATTTTTGAGATAATCTTGTAAATGGTTGACCATACGCTTATAGGTCTGTATTGTGACGTTGAGCTTGGGTTATCGCACTTAGGGATTAGGGCTATAAAGGTATGGTTGATTTGGCGTAGTAATTTGCCACTTATAAAGAAGCTTTTGACGGCTTTGATAACTGATGGACCCACTATGTGCCAGAAACGCTTGAAGAAACCGGTAGGGAAACCATCAGGGCCAGGAGATTTGTCATTAGCAAGGTTGAAGACTGCTTTTTTTATTTCTGTATTGGTCACAGGACTAGCAAGCATTTCATTTTGGTGATCTGTAATTTCCGGGTTAATGTGTTGTAGAAGGGGGCACTGTTGTTGATTAAACTGGGGGCTGAAAAACGATTAGCGAAAGCTGAATTTATTTCATGGCGAATTTCAGATTCAATGGTCAAATTAATCCCAGCTTCTGATTTTAGTGATTTGATTATATTTCGGTTTCTTCTTCCAGTTGCTACCCGATGAAAATATTTAGAGTTGGTGTCAGCAGCTTTCAGGTGCAGTCGTTTAGCTCTTTGTGCCCAGTAGGTTGTTTGAAAATTTAACATTTTGGAGTATTTTTGTAGAAGCCTTTTGTGTTTTCTATCTATTGCCTGGTCATAGTTATTGATAAGTTGTTGTTGCAGCTTCTGAAGCTCCTTCTCTGTGTTGGCTACTTGTGCGAGAATATTCCCTGTGGTTTTTTTGCACCATAGTTTGCTCTTTTGTTTTAGGTGTTGTAATTTTTTAACTAGTTTGAATAGGGCAGATCCAGGAGGGTCAATTCGCCAAGCTTGATGAACTAAGGTTTCAAAATCCTTATGCTTACACCACGCCATTTCAAATCTAAAAGGTTGCATTGGCGGCCGACAATTTTGGGTAAGTTCTAGCGTTATCTGGCTGTGGTCCGACGTTGTGAACGGGTGATTCTTGGTTATTAAGAATGGGAGTTTACCGAAGATGTCTTTGTGGACTAAAATTCTATCTAATTTTTCATAGGTGTTGTTAGGTCCAGATATTTTTTTACGCCATGTATATTGATTTCCATATGTGGGAAGGTCCAGAAGGTCATGTCGTAGCATGAAGTCATTGAGTCTATTTTACAATTAATTGTTTTGAAATAAAGTTAGGTTTCAAAACAGTTATTTAATTTGCTTTTATCTTTCAATTCAAAACAACTAGCCTAGACCCCGTGCGCCACGCACGGGATTTTTAACATATATCTAAATTAACTCATCTTATTTTTCAGATGTTAGTATATATTTCCCGCACAAGTATTAAAGTTGAAAAACTTATAGACGACACCAATACAAAAAACAAAGGAAAATATTATCATACTATACATTAAAGGAAATTTTCAATAATTTTTTCTTGAAAATTAAGGAGTTTTTACTAGGGAGGCGCTCAGATGAAAGACCAACCTAAAGTTTATACTAGTCAAATGCAAACCCTATTATCAAATTTAACACTAGAATAGTTCTATTTAATTGAGTGCATCTCACGACACAAAAAAGGAGAAGCAAGCTTTTTCTCATAGGCATTTCTTTTGCCTTTCTAGCTGCTAATTTCACCATATCTACAAAAAAAAAAAAAAAAAAAAGAGTTGCTAAATGAATATACTACATTATGAGATGTGTTAGTGTACAAAAAGTTACAAACTCTACTCAGATCACCATTTTCATATCTAGATCCAATCAGAATATTAGTGCAATGAGTGTTTTCTTTGACATATCTGAGGGGTTCTTGATGGGCTTCTTCCTCTTTATAGTTAAGGGTTTCATCATCTTTGAGAAAGAGAGACAGATTCCACAAGACCATCCATGGCCAAGAGGCCACCATCTCCTGTTCCCAACAAACGTCAACAACACCAGCACCGTCATCCATGCTACCATCGCCACCCTTGCAGTTGCAAGGGCCACCATCGCTGCCAGAAAGTAGAAGAGGGTTGTACAACTGGCTAAGCTGCCAATCCAATCGAATAATCTAACAAAACCATACTCAAATTCAAACCGTATAGGATAATATAAGCTTTTATCAGTTGAGACGAGAGATATGTTTGAGAAGTTCACTTTTAGAACATTATCAGATTCAAACTGTCTACAAAAATGAAGAGTAATTCACATCAAGAAAAGGGGGGAAGACACAGTTTAGATAAATATATACTAAGATCCATAAAATTTATAGGACCACCAGACAATCATACAGACAAGAAAAACACAAAATTTGGAGAAATACCAAGATCCATAATAAAAGAAAAAATTGAATGCTTAATTATATTGAGAAAAATGAATAGTTTTTACATTTAATAGTTGAATATAGACAACTTAGATGGAATGACAGTACATGAATATTCAAAAGCAAACACAAATTACAATTTAATGACATCAGAACTTAAAATGGCCATTGATATGTCAATGAACACCCTCGGTTACTTAGATTCAGGTGACCCCATAAAAAAACTTAAATGGACATACCACTTCGTACACATTCAAGTGTTTATGGAAGCTGACAATGCTTGCTGATATGAGCAAAGGATGATGCAGATCAAGTTGAGCAATTTTGCTAGGATCTTGGGTGAGAGTTGCATAAAGAACCAATTTACAAAGCCTAGTGATGGCTTATCTCTGAATCTTCTCTCAATGCCACTGCAAAATCCAAGAAACAGTACCTTCATTGACAATTTGCTAAAGAATGAATTTATTTAACCCAACAAATGTTATAGTAGGATAAGGAAAGATAATGGCATTTATTAATAAGTATGTAAAATACTAAAATGTCATATATTATGATATGGACTGAGTATGTAATATAATTTCCAAATTTATTTATGATCCTTGATACAAGACACTGACAGTTTTCTTAGACTTGCAATTTTATTCACCTGGTACACAAGGAAATAAATCCAGTTAATACCTACTACCTAGTTAGATACGTTACAAATTTATACTGCTCAAAGTAACATGGAAGAAACTATGTTACATGTCTGTGAAATAGGAAGCCTCTTCAACACCATCCCCATGATGCACATCTATATCAATATAAAGAAGACGAGCATGGTCCTTCACATGTAACAAAAATACCCAAAACAAAATCATTTATGTATTCATTGAAATCCCTAATTTTCACATGTAACAAAAAAAAAACGATTCCGCATAGTTTCAGATTCTGCACTAATTTAACAACTAACAACCAAAGAACCAAAATTATAAACAAACTCTAAACATATAAGAGGCAATGAAATCGATACCTTCTTCTTCAATGTCTGATTGAATTCATGGTTGGTGGTACCAAACTATCAGAGGATTGACTGAAACCCTAGAATTGAAAAACGAAATAATAAACAAAGAAATTTAGTAAATTGAAGCTAAAGAAGCGCAATTTAGGGATTTAGGGTTAATTAGGAGAAGGAAACCACGATGGCAGGATGTCATTGATGAAGGAGGAGCGGGGCTTGGAGCGTGCTTCCTTGCGCAATCTGGAGAAATCTCCCATGTCACCGTACAACAACATGTAGGAGTTGCCGAAGATGCCCTTTTTTCGGAGTGTCCTCTCCAACGTCTTCGGCTGCGACCACACCCACACCGACCTTCCTCCCGCTGGACCTCTCTGGGGCCACCACCTAGCCCGATTCCGCCCTTCCTCCTCCTTTCTTTCAATTGGTTCAGATGTTGGAGAGAGAGAAAGTGGGTGGGAAGGAGGGAAAGAAGTTGAGATCGTGGGGGAGAGAGCTGCAGAAGGGAAAGAGAGATCGTGGGAGAGAAGCGACCAAAGGGAAAGAAAGAGAAGGGCAAAAACGGAAGGAGAGAAAAAAAAAATAGAGCTCCACGTGGATAGTCTATCTATCCTCCAAAGGACTCAGCTTTAAGATATAGGGGGATATCAAATAATTGGTATTAATTGTTTAATTGATAAAAAAAAAAGTTGTTCAACCCTAAATCCCTCTCCGCCGCTCTCGTACTCCCCTCTCTCTCCAGGATCTCTCCAGGATCCTTTCTCCTCTCATCTTCTGAACCGGATCTCTCCACTCTTGCGTCTTCTTCTTCCTTCCCATCTCTGCATCGAAGCCACCGCTAGAGGCATCGTCGCCCAGCCACCACGACCCTCTCCTCATATCCCTCTATGCGCCATCAAATCCTCTCATCGGATCCTTGTCTAATTCAGGTTGCGGAGGAGATTGGATCCTTGTCGCCGCCGATGAGCTCTTCCTCTTCCTCAATGGCCAGATCCGAGCTTCAGGATCCTCTCCAGGGTCTCTCCATTCATGCGTCTTCTTCTTCATTCCCCTAGAATCTCCATCTCGAAGCCACCTCTAGGGAGAGGCACCGTCGCCCAGCCACCACGACCCTCTCCTCATATCCCTCTCGGCGCCATCAAATCCTCCCATCGGATCCTTGTCGAATTCAAGATGTGGAGGAGATCGGATCCTTTTCGACGCCGATGAGCTCTTCCTCAATGGCCAGATCTGATCGTTGAATCTCTCCACGCATCTCCAGAGGGCGGATTTGGATGGTCATGGCGATTCTAGTGACGAAATCTATCAGGCAGATGACTAGATCGATGTCGCCGTTGAGGGTTATATACGACGGCGTTCAATTCTCAATTAACTGGGAAACTATATTGAAATTGTAATTAATTGCTTATCAATTAACTCCTAATTTCAATTCAAATACTGCTATTAATTTATTTGAACTGAAATATCAATTAATTGCTAAACAATTAATTGAACTAACAATTAATTGTAAATGTCCACCCCTAGTCTATATCTATATTAAAACACTAAAGAAGGAAACCAACACTAGAGAGAAGGGCTCTGCCCTCTCTCTAGAATTTTGAGAAATCCCCAAAATTGTGTAAACTCAAACTACGGAATTTCCAATTGAAGAATCCAACTGAGAATCCTATCCTCTTCAATCCACCTTCCTTGTGCTTCAATTGACCTTCCGTTTGGTTGATTTTGAGTTCCCGTTCCTCGTTCTCTCCGATTCGTTTGTCGTTTTGGGGTTCGGGGTGTGATTCGGTTGTCGATTTGGGGCTCGGGTGTTCGTCGCCGCCTCGGATGGGCCGTTTCTGGGCTCGCCGGCGCTGTGGTTTCATCCTTCCTCAGTCGATCTCGTCCTCCTCTGTCGATCTGGTCTCGCCGCTAGCGTTGTGCGTTGGTTTCGTCCTCCTCCCTGCGTCGCCTCGTCCAGTCTCTCGGTCTGCTACCGGCATGTCTACCTCCTGTCGTCGGAGGTTGCCGTCATGCTGGTGGTAGTGCCGCCTGGGTAGTCTGTCTCCGGGATGATGCTCCATGGGCTGATGGTGGTGTCCGGGCTTCCCTGGCCCGGCGTAGCCCGTTGTTCAAGCGCCTACAATTGTCCTTGGGGCCCAAGTTTGGGTTCCTTCGGGCCCAAGTTTGGGTGCCTTCGGGCCCAAGGTTGGGAGTTTGGAAGGAAAAAAAAAAAAAAATGTGCACCCACCCGAAAGGGCTTGAGAAAATCCCGCAAGGGCATGTCGACATTTTGTAGGTGAAAGATTGTTGGCGTCTTGTTTCGAGCAGTTTGCGGCTCTGCTTCCGATGTTTCTAGGAGATCTTCTGCTTGGTTGGGGGGGGGGGGCGTTGAGTCTGTAGTCGGGTCTGGATGGGGTCGTGGTCGTGCGCTCAGGGCGACTCCGTATCCGGGATAAGAGTTTCCTTGGAGTTCGTCTGCACTACCCACAGGAGTTAGAGTCCTGCTGTACTACTGGCCCGCGGTGCTACTGTTTGGTGGTGCTTGGCTGCGTTCTTCGGTGGCTTCCTCAGCTGTTCGGGTGTTTGGTCTTCTTGGAACGTTTGTTGTAGTGTTTATTTCTGTTTGGCTCATTACGCTTGTAATTTGTATTTCTGTTTTTAGGTTGTCCTGTTAGACGGTTCGTCGTCTGCCGACTTCGGTCGGCCTCTCGATGAGTCAGGCCTGTCTGACCATCGAATTTTTACCTAATCAAAAAAAAAAAAAAAAAAAAAACACTAAAGAAGGAGTACATTCGACACGTGTCGACTTCTCCTTTTCTTTAGTCCTATGTGGCGATGGTATATTCCACCATGAATGACGTGTCATTTTGTTAAATTTTCGGATTTTTTTTATTATAATATGTGGCAATTGAGGTGGCCATCGATTATGAATGGGGATCGAATCTTGGTTAGTATTCATGTTCATACAAACAAATCGTGCTACACATCTAATCAGTCCATATGATTCTTCAATTAAGCACTATCCATTTTTATGCACTCAATACGTGGATCACTTCCTACATAATCAATTCAATTCCAATCACTTCCAATCAAGATCCATTCAATTCCCCAATCACGATAAATTCTCAGAATGTGGAAGATATTAGGCTATATAATATATTTTATAAATGGAAATAAAACTAATTGTAACAATAGTAAAAACTGTAAAACATATCCCCAAAGCTTTTATACCAACCCTCCTGCAGAGTCACTTCTTGCATCTCCTTCTTGCGTCTCCTTTTCTTCCATCTTCCATCAACAACCAGCAGGTATTATCCATTCAATTTCAATATCCGGACCCTAAATACACCAATAACGTTTGAAATTAGTCAAAACATTTCAATACAAATGAATCTCCAACCATTTCATCTTACATTATATTTTATGTTTTACTTTTTATGCAGGATGTTCAAGAAGAACGATTTCCAATTACTTAATGATCTCAAGTCAAATGGTCGATACAAGAATAGAGTTCGCATTTTTCGGGTCTGGAAAACAAAAATTTCAAAGATGAATCTAAAGATAAATCGCTAGACATTATTGTGATTGATGAAAAGGTTCGTGTGCTTCATGCCCATTCGTGTATATTGTTATACAATATCATATTTTACGACATTATGTAACCATCAACCACATTTCAGGGGACTAAGATGGTTGCTTCTGCAAGGATAGCTGATGCTGAAAAATTTGAAGGAATTATTGAAGGCTCTACTTACGAGTTTCAAAGCGAACTGTTTATGCTTATATTTCTGCTTGGAAATATTGCAAGTTATCTACCCGGATAATAATTTTCAATAACACTTCATTCAAAAGCATTGATCAGCCCGATATTCCTCGATACAGATTTGAATTTGTTGATATTGAGTCAATAGTTGACAACAAACTTGAACATCAGTTTCGAGTTGGTAATAATTTGCTATTTATAATATTATTCTATACTTTTTTATCAACACATCTGATCGTTTCGATTTTAAATATAGATGTTATTGGGCACGTGATTTATGTTGGTCCTATGACTAAATCCCCGGACAAGGATATTGTCTGCATGATAGGAGAAGACTCTTGATCCAAAATCATAGGTAAGATAATAATTTTTATGCATATTTGTTCAAAATACTATATATTTTATTGTTCAAAATACTTAGCTAAAATCTGGAACTCCTTACACGTACTGCATATACAGTTACTAAATATTTTATTGTTCCTTTTAAGTGTCTGACTTAGCTACTATTTCGAACTACTTAAAATTTGCACAATATTCAAATTAATTTTTTCACACAGCGTTAACAAACATTTTTAATAATTTGACTTAGCTAAAATTTGGGATTAAGTGTTTGACCCTTTCTTTAGTTCAATTTACCACATCAGTATTAAGATAAATATTTTAAAAAAAAACCATGATGTATTACCACTAGAGCAAGAAGATGGAAAAATATAAACACAAGCAATAGTTTTTTTAATAGAAGATAATCAACTAGCCTGCTCCATATATTTCCACGTAACATTTAAAGCAAGATAATTCCTTCTCATGAACTCCTGCAAAAAATTAAAACATAAAAGAAACACGGAGATGAATAAAGTCCACATTTAAGAATACAATATTGCACAGAAGTATAGAATACATACAAAGCAGGAAGAGAGAGTACGCAAGTTTATTGAACAAAGAGAATATTAACAAGCTAATAAAATGGCACAGTGTTAACAAACTTTTTTGAGAATTTGACTTAGCTAAAATTTGAATTAAGTGTTTTAAACTTTCTTTAGTTATGTACATTTTAAATCATTTTAGTTTACGTGTAACTTACCATTGTCTGTCAATATGTTCTAAATCTAAACGTTATTAGGTAATTCATCCAGTTATAATTCACATTATATTCTATTTTATATTCCTTTTTATACTCACTCCAATCATTGTTTTCAATTATAAAAACAATATATATATTTTATATAATAATTTCAATTCACGTTGAGATTTTTATGGTTGGTTGACATTGGAGTTTATCTTTAACTATATTCTTATAATTACTTAAAAGTGTTTGACGAATGAACTACTATTTTTTTTTCATTTCTAATACGTATTTGACTAAGTTATATTTGTAGGAATGCTACAATCAAATGTAATGTGTGGGATTCATAAGCTGAGGCGTTTAATGATTCTGAGAATGTCACTTTTAATGACCATGTGGTTGTCATTTTCCAGTTTGCTACCATTGGATGCCCGAGTACTCTTATTATTATAAATACCAAGACATATTAGTGTTGTTTCTCTTCTAATATAGGTTCAGTATGTTTGACGAGTATAAATTTCAGTACAAGAATTTTTGTGAATCCAGACATAAGTGAGCTCAATCATATCATAGATAGGTTAGTTGTTCGAGACATTATCATGAACATAGTATATATTTGTTACTTCATTTACCTAAAGTAATTCGTTATTATATATGTTTTATTGTAGATTTCTGCCGATGATTACAAATGATAATGAAGATGGCATAGAAGAGTTTCACGATGGTGGTGAAGATAGTCAACAATTTGAAGAATTTCTTCCGTGATCCCCTCTTCATATTTTTTTCGAACTTTTGTTTAATATAATGCTTGCTATATGCTTTTCAATAAAAATTTCATAAATATACATTATTTATTAAGAATTTATCTTTTATGACTAGATTTGTTGATGATAATGAAATTACCTCCAACTTTTTATATAGCATAGGTACCGCACTCCTGAATCCTCGGTTTCAAACATCATTCTAACTCGCATACCCAATGAAACTTGTGTGTACATAACTTTGTTGTACTTGGCTAGGGGAATCACAAACTCAGCAGGGCTATCCCTATCAAAATAAAGAATCAAGTTATCCTTATGTCTTTGAATGATCGGTGCTGAAGAATAGATCAAGACGGTAGTGTAATACCTAGGGTTGTAAAATATAGTAAATGGGTTGTGATAGGCTGCATCAGCCATAATTCTGATGTGGGTGCTGTCACTGAATATGACTGAAGAAGCAAGGGCAGGCTGCTACCTATTAGCATGTCTGGTTCTTTCATCCCTAAAATTCAAATACACTAAATTACATCATCTTCAAGAGGTCTAAAATGACTGAAAAGCCTTATATAATGCAAAATATTTAAAGTCATACCTAATGAAGAAACATGAATCCCCATAAAACAATCTTTTTGAGCTCAAAAATACACTCCAACCTGTAGTCAGCAATTGCCTTTTTGGTTGACCTGAATTAGAAATCAATAACAAATGTATTTGAACACAAACGCTCAAAAATACACTCTGAAATCAATAACAAATAAAATAATAACACAAAAAGCACCATCTGGAAAGAAACAAAATTTGTGATTCAACATCCAGACCATAAACCACAATAATACACTTCTTTACTAGCATAAGTACCCATGTACCTGCGCACTCCTGAATCCTCGGTTTCAAACATCGTTCTAAATCGCATACCCAATGAAACTTGGGTGTACATAGCTTTGTTGTACTTGGCTAGGGGAATCACAAATTCAGCTGGGCTATCCCTGTCAAAATACAGAATCAAGTTATCCTTATGTCTTTGAATGATCGGTGATGAAGAATAGATCAAGACGGTAGTGTAATATCTAGGGTTGTAGAATATAGTAAATGTGATGTGATGGGCTGCAGCAGCCAGAATTCCGTTGTGCATGCTGTCACTGGATATGACTGAAGAAGCAAGCGTAGGCTGCTGCCTATTAGCATGTTAGAAGTTGTGATTTTTCATCCCTAAAATTCAAATACATTAAACTACATCATCTCCAAGAGGTCCAAAATGACTGCAAAGCCTTATATAATGCAAAATATTTAATGTCATACCTAATGAAGAGACATGAATCCCCATAAAAAAATCTTTTTGAGCTAACAAATACACCCCAACCTGTAGTCAGCAAGTCCCTTTTTGGTTGACCTGAATTAGAAAATACATGTAAAACATTCATAAATAGCCATTTAAATTACAACACATTTCCTTTAAATATTAAGTCGATTGATGGTGTAGTTTTGAGTGACTATATCCTAAATTTTAGGCATTATGGTTGCACTTACCAAAGGTGAGGAGATCTTTATGCATATTAACTTGAAAATACTCATACTAAGACAACAACCCCTATTGCAATGAGTTTTGTCCAAATTTAGTCCTAATTTTAGGGAGGAAAAAAAATACAGAATCGAAACTTATCTAGCAATTGTTCTCCATGCCAGACATGTTTCTTTGTCATTCGTCTTGGCTCTCAGACCGATCGTCTACATCGGAACTACGAAATCAATAACAAATAAAATAAGAACACAAAAAGCACAATCTGGAAAGCAACAAAATATGTGATTCAACATCCAGACCATAAACCGTCCTATGGCAATGCGTTTCGTCCCAAATTTAGCACTAATTTTAGGGATAAATTAACAAATCAATATACAACCCTACAAGTGTTCTCCATGAACCCCTAAACTATAAATCAAATCAGTATCTAAATCAAATCAATTGGGTAGAACTTAATCACGAATCATAAACTAACTTAACATGCAACCCTAATTATAAATCGCATACCTGATTTAGGAACCCAAAATTGGCTAAGAGTCACTCAAAACTTTCCGAGTAGTTGATTCGGACGAATTAGAGGAGACAAGGTCAATACTTGAGCCTGTAGCGGCGAACCCTAGCTTGGGGCCTCTTCAATCCGGCTTCGATCCTGACCGATTCGATTTGGAGCCACGCCAGAACCAGCTCCAACGCAGCGGCCGACCCCAAAATTGGCTAAGGGTACGTAGGGCTTATTTGAGAGCCAAATGCCGACAACGAGGGTAGGACGAGGTCACCGTTTGGGTTGAAATCGAATTTAAGGTTGCCGTTTGGATGAGATAGGGCGAGGTCACCGCCACAGATTTGTACAGCAATTGAAGCGGTGGTGGAGTTGTACAGATGCAATTATTTATGTGGGAGGAGACTACTTATTTAAAATATTCTATAAATATAAAAGTATATTAGTTCCTCCACAAATTATATGCATGACAAATGTTCTATACGTGTCATTCATTCAATTTAATACCAATTAGATCTATATTTAAACATTTAATATATATGTATATATAAATTATTATTTTTTGGTAAGATTTAATATATTTTTTATATTATATGAACCATTTAATATAACAGAAAATTTTAATATCATTAATTGAAATAATAAATGATAATTCTAAATAAATACTCCCTTCGTTCGAAAATATATGTCCATTAACTTTTTATACTATGTTGTTTTATGTTGTATTTCTTTTACTATGTTGTATCTTTAGACGGCTTGCCGTCTGCCGACTTTATAGGCCTCTCGAGGTCCGGGCCTGTCCGGCCTCGAATTATTTCCTTATAAAAAAAAACTTTTTATACGCTTTTTAAAGAGTTAAAAACTATATAAAATAACATTTATTTTATTAATTTTTTTACTTATTCTTATATATATTAATAATAAGTATATAGTTATGTAAAAGAATTAATAAGAAAATATTATTTTATATAATTTTTAACTCCTTAAAAAGTGTACCAAAAAGTCAATAGCCTTATATTTCCGAAAGATGAAGTATTATTTTTTTAGTATTATATTATAATCAATGCATTTTGTCATAAAAAGTTTCATTATGCTCAATAGTAGGATTTTGAATATGTGCATTTATCAGCATTTTGGTTATCATTCTTTGAATATTTTGGATTTTCTTAAAAAAATTTATGTAGCTTCAAAATATTTTTAATATGGATGATTGGAGTATGAGTGAATATGATCCCCGAAATGTTTAGTCCATGTAGTCCAGACAAGTTGAACTAAATAGTTTCACCTGTTATATTATTATTATTATTATTATTATTATTATAGACTTTTAGACCAATACTTGATCATGCAAACATTAATTTGGGTTTAAACAATTGATCTACAATTCTTTTATATACGATTCTTATTTTATTTTATAATTAATAACTTTTTTAACTCACCATACAAACTCATTTAGTATTAGTGATAGCTTGATGATTTAAACTCAAATGGCTCATCAAGAAACTACTACTATTATTTTAATTTATTTCATTGTAAAAATATATTACGTAAGACCCGTGCCTTGGGCACGGGCATTAAACTAGTTAAAGCCTAATTGGAGAGACCATTTGAACATAGCTCAAACATTAAACATATAAAATGGATGAGCCCATTGGAGTAGAAGCCCAAACATTATACAATTAAAATGGATGAGCCCATTGGAATAATAGCCCAAACATTATACAAATAAAATGGTGACAGCTGTTGAATTAGCTACTGTTCATAAGGAAACTCGGCTTTTTTAAAAACTGAAACATAATTTAAAATGTTAATATAAATTATTTTCTTAAATATTTGGGAAAATGACCCCAAATAATACAAACTATCGCTTATGAACCGAGAATAATACAAACTTTTAAAATCACCAATTGGTATACAAACTATTGCTTATTAAACCAATTTTGATACGAAACTATTTCCGACCAAATTTCCGACGACCGATATGATGTGTCAACCGAACATAAATTTTTTTAATGACATGGCATGCCATGTCACCACATTTTTTTTAATTTTTTAAAAGAAAAAAAATTTGAATTAGCTAGAAATTAATTGGGAACCCTTCCAGGACTCGCCCTCTCCCACCGTCCAGCACTATGACGCCGCCGCCGCGTTCGGATTTTCATCGGCAGCAGCAGCCCGCAACAGCAGGAGTCCCAATTTTTCACGAATTTGACTTCTGGAGACGGCGTCGGCGGTGATCCCGATTCGGAGGAGAATTACGGGAGAAAGCTCTTCAGGGGATCTTTTCAAGGATGAGAACTCCGGTGATCAGGGCGGTGAAGGAGGCAACAAGCAGATGAAATTGGTGACGGAATCAAACAAAGACGCACCCTCCTGTGCGGCGACGGGGGCTTCTATGGCAGATTTGATCCGGGCTCCTGGGGTCCCTGCGATGTGGGAGGGGAACACGCACGGGATGATGCCGGTGACTGTCTAATCCGGCCAGCCACCAACCTCGGCCACGGAGGCTGAGTAGATGTGGCAATCGGGGAGCGAGCTGCTATCCATGCCTAGGGTTAACATTCCGGCGGCGGCGGAGACGCGGTTTCAACTACTGTTTTAGGGTTACCAATTCCCATCTAATTCTTTTTTTTTTTTTTGATTAGGTAAAGATTCGGTTACCCACAAATGAATGAGTTTAACCGAAAGCATCCTTTCGGATGAGGTCCATCAGACCGGGATCAGTTGTAAGTGCTCTCATACTAGAGCGGTAGTGGCTAAGGTGTGCAACCTTATCAGCCACTTTATTACCACTACGGTAAATATGAGAAAAGGAGACGGTCTTAAAGTGTCGGAGAAGACATTTCACGTCCGAAAGCAGAAGTTCAATTTCCCACGGACATGCGATTCCTTTTTTGAAATAGTTAATTATTATTAGAGAATCTCCTTCGATAATAAGATTTTCTACGTTAAGATCAATTGCTCGGAGTATACCTTCTCGAAGGGCTAGTCCTTCGGCCATAATTGGG
This sequence comes from Persicaria tinctoria, assembly GCA_037127255.1. Taxonomy (NCBI): domain Eukaryota; kingdom Viridiplantae; phylum Streptophyta; class Magnoliopsida; order Caryophyllales; family Polygonaceae; genus Persicaria; species Persicaria tinctoria. Next base: position 40,641,531 of record JBANSL010000006.1, read on the forward strand.
GTTTGTATGCCAGTTTGCTTTCCTCCTATTTCTACCGGATTTCCTTTAGCGTCCCGAATAATGAACCCTATGGAAGATTCTCTGTTGGGTTTTGCCGCTCCATCAAAATTTAGTTTATGATATCTATTTGGCGGTTTTCTCCATTTGGCTGCTCTTTTAATTGGTTTGTCTCGCAGACTTTTCTCGCTAGTTGGTTTAAATATTTTCCTTCGAGTGAACTCTTTATATTCCTGATTAGCCGACTCCCAATTTGATTTTTGTGTGTAGACTTGCTTATTAAAACCATCCAAAGATGGCAACTTTTCATTCCTGAACATGTATCTATTTCGTGTATTCCACACCGTCCACCAGTTGAATGCTAGTTCAGTCTTTTCCTTACCAGAGAGGGATTGTCCAAAGTAGGTCATCACTTGTCTGAGGTTTCTAGACGTAGATATAATTCTGTTTACTTGGACCATGTGTCGTGGATGTAGGTTATGGGAAAACTGACAAAATCTGCACTCAAAAAATAGGTGAATCGCATCTTCATTGTGGTGATTACATATCGAGCAGTATGGGGGAACCGCAACTCCTCTAGCAGCAAGTCTTCCGGCGGTTGGGAGGCCGTTATGGCCCAGTTTCCACAGAAAATTTTTAATTTTTGGGGGAGCATTAACCCCCTAGACCCAAGCACATTCATCTTTGTATTCATTTGAGGATTGGGTACAATGGTTGTACGCACTGGATGTGGTGAACCACCCTTTTTTCGCAGGCCCCCAGTACAGCCGATCCTCAATCGGGTGAATTGGAAGGGGAGTCGCTATGATTTGGTCGGCGGTTTGTTGGTCCAAAACTGATCTCAATTTATCATAATTCCACTTATTATTGGTAATGTATTCACTGACTTTCTCATTGATGTCAATTCTATCTAGGCAGATGCAATTCTGTATTAGTTTTGATTTTTGTAACCAGTTGTCCTTCCAGAAACAGATCGTCCTTCCATTGCCCACAACCCATGCCAGGCCACGCTTAAATTCTGGTATAAGTGAACTTAATTTGGCCCATTGCCAGGATGAGTTACCAACCTTTTTATAATTTAACAGATTTTCAGTTTTGAGATACTTATAGTGAATAATTTTTACCCATGTATTGTCTGGCTCTGCCAATATTTTCCAGAGAAGCTTTAACTGAAGTGCATCGTTCATGTGTTTTGACTTTCGGAGACCCATTCCTCCCTGATGTTTTTGTTTACAAATTTTGTCCCAGCTAATGAGCGGTTTGTAGCTTAGATCCTTATTCCAAAAGAAAGACCTATTAATTTGATCTAATTTGTTATGAATGTGGGATGGGAGCATGAAGTTTTGCATAGCATATAGGGGTTTTGATGATAAATTCGATGCAATAAGCGTCGCTCGTCCTTGCTGTGATAGGGAATCAGCTCTCCATTTTGTTAGCTGGTTTGCGGATTGGATGACTATTTCTTCAAATGTAGATTTGTTTACTCTACCGTTTATTATGGGACACCCTAGATACTTATCTAGATTTATCTCCTTTGATATACTCAAGCATCCTTCAATAAGCGGGATTCTGGTTCTGGGTATACCGGTGGTGACTTGGAAAGCCGATTTATGATAATTAACTTTTTGTCCTGACATTGCACAGTATTGATCGATAGTGTCTTTAACCTTTTGGCAAGCAGTTAGGTTACCTTTAGAAAAAATAATTATGTCATCTGCAAATGCGAGGAATGGGATGCGGGGGATTTGTAGCCCACAAGGAAACCCAATCACCTTTTCTGTAGAATTTGCTTCCCTTTGAAGTTTTCTCGCTAAGACTTCTGCTCCGAGGATAAACAAGAATGGGGAGAGGGGGTCGCCCTGACGAATGCCTCTTGATGGCTTAAAAATTGAGGTTGGTTCGTTGTTGACCAGAACAGAGAAAGATACCGTGGTTACACACTCCATAATCAGGTCTACAAACTTCTGATGGAATCCAAACTTTAGCAGGACTAATCGAGTAAAATTCCAATCAACCCTGTCATAGGCTTTTTCCATGTCTAATTTAATTGCTAGCCATCCATCTTTTCCTTTTCTATTTCGAAAAGAATGGAATATTTCATGTGCTATGAGGACATTATCTTGGATTGATCTATCAGCCACAAACGCACCTTGAAGCGGGTGAATGAGTTTTCCCATGACTAACTTTAGTCTTTCAGTTAAAATTTTGGAAATAATTTTATATAATGTTGAGCATAAGCTAATAGGTCTGTAATCCGTACTTTTGCATGGATTTTCACATTTTGGCAGGAGAGTGATAAAAGTGTGGTTTATTTGTCGTAGTATTTTTCCAGAGTGGAAAAAACCTTTCACTGCACATATTATGTCATTTCCAATTATGTCCCAGTAATTTTTATAAAATTCTGCTGTCATGCCGTCCGGTCCCGGAGATTTATTTGATCCTAGATTGAATACAGCCCTTTTGATTTCGCCATTGGATGGTGACGCAATAAGGGACTCATTTTCTTCATAAGTGATTTCGTTACTAATGACGTCAAGATATGGGATTAGGCTAGTAGTGTTATCCATACTGCTTGTAAATCGCCGTTCGAAATCTTTCTGGAGCTCCTCCCTTATATTAGTACTCCCGGTAATGTGTGTCCCGTCTGCCGAAGTAAGGCTTTTGATTATTTTTCTATTTCTTCTCCCTGTTGCTACCCGGTGATAATACGCAGTGTTAGAATCGGCTAGCACGAGATGCTTTGCCTTGGCTCGTTGGCTCCAAAAAGCTTTTTGATATTGCAGTAAACTCTCTTTCTTTTTAATAAGCATTTTCTCTTTTTGAGTTGTATTTCTTGCCTGGGATGTATTGTCCGTACGTTGAATCTCAATAAGTTTTTTCTCCACTTCAGCTAATTGACGGAATATATTTCCAAATGTTGTCTTATTCCACTCTTTTGCCTTCTTTTTTAGAATCTTAGTTTTGTATATTACTTTAAACATTGCAGACCCCTGACACGAGGCCCGCCATGATTGTTTGACTATATTCCGAAATTCTTTTCTTTGCATCCACACGTTCTCAAATTTAAAAGGTGATGGTTTAAATTCATTCACCGTTGGTATCTCTCTATATATAGGGCAATGATCAGATAAGGAGAAAGCACCGTTAATTGTTTGTAGTTCTGGAAATGTTTCTAGCATTTGGTGGTGGACCAGGACTCTATCCAGTTTTTCCAAAATATTGTCTTCACCATCTACTTTCTTTCGCCATGTGAATAAATTTCCGGTCGTAGGAAGATCAATAAGAGAGCATATATTTTTAAAATTTGTAAGTCGTTGAAACCTTCGTCCATTATTCTCTGCTCCACCTGATTTCTCTATGCTTGATCCTATCTCATTTAAATCCCCGATTATCATACATGGTCTTGTTTCATTAACTATTAAGTTTGTCAAAGTATCCCAGAAGGAGTCTTTGTTGTTTTCTTGTGGAGGCCCATACACAATATAAATAGAGCAGAAGAAGTTTTTCTCAGAATTTTCGTAGTTAAGACCGATAATACGCGACAGATGGATGTTTACTGAGATCTGTTCATTTGAGAGCTTGTTCTCATTCCATAGTACGCCGAGGCCACCGGCACGACCACACGCCGGGGACCAAACGGCATTAGTAAACCCAATATTCCTCCATGTTTTCTCATCCGGAATTTTTTCAGTTTTAGTTTCTACGAGGGCGATTAATTGTATGTGGTCATTGATCCGCATGGCTTTGAGTTCTGCCCAAAGGTTCTTATTACCGATTCCTCTAGCATTCCAGAAGCAGATTTTCATGATAAACTACTCATAAGCCCATACCTACCCGGATATGTAGGAACATGGGCCAGAAACATTTTCCTCAATAAGATTTTAAATTTTTGCGAATTTTTGAATACTAATTTTATCTTTATAACAATAAATCTGGTCGTATGGTTTTTACTATTTATTACTTTGCACTCTATTTCTTTTGAGGTATACATATGTTTTAATCTTTGAAATTCAGTTTTTGCCTTTATACAATTAGTTGAGTGATTGTGGATGTTAAGAGTATCGTCTAAGTATAATATATTTTGCTTATATGGGTAATAATTGGTGATGTATGTTACGTTTCTTCTTTTCAAGTGTTGTTTGGAAATTAATGGATATAGAGTTTTAAGGATATATTGGACAATGAAGCAATAACAATGGTGTTTTAGCCTTTCAAGGTGTGGATAACTATTATACTTAGTTATGCTATGAATAATTGACTTTATAATTTTTTCTTTAAGCAGACTAGCCCAGAACGGGTGGATTTCAACCAAACTACCAATGTGAATTGTCCTGTTACTCCTTTTGAATAAATCTATACTGCCCAAGGGATCAGATACAATTACAGAAATAAACTTAGCTCGAATAAATACCACTAGAAATCTCCATTTTTGATTAATTACTGATAGAGAACGCATCACACAAGTAGCGACATACTTCTTGTCCAGATAATCTTGGGTGAACATCAATTTACAAGCAAAAGATACCCAAGACACATTGCAATTGATCATACGACACTTCATATTTAACCTACCGATAGCCTTAACCAGAAAAGATAATGCCCATTCATGGCAACCTACTAGTCGTAGAACATTAAAGAGAAACATGATCATAAGAAAACCACCAGCTGACATAGGATCCAAAAGATATGGTTTTGTTATTTTCATGGCAGGGAGGAGCAACCAACCATCAGACAGCTCGACCCATCGCCACCACACCCATGGTCTACTCATGCTTACCCTTCTTAGCGCTGCCACCCATCAGAGTAAGAGTGGAACAAGCGGAATCGCCCTCCTCGATCTTAATTTTACGCTTCCCAGACTCAGACTTAGAGTTTCCCCCCATATCCAGCTGCTCAAGCTCTCTCGCCACTGATGGGGATGCATTAGGAGTATGGAAATGCTCCTGGAATGATGCAGCAAGGCGATCCGGCCTGGACAGGTCAGGCAAAGTGAATTCCACAGATGGTGGTACATTCAGAAGCAAGGCATCATAGTCGGCCTGGGTTAATCCAGGATCAGCAAGTCCATCACCCATCAGTATCTCATCCATAAACTCATCCTCATCAAACTCCATGTTGTCATCATCGTCGGCAGCCCAAAAGTAAGGATCGGGTTGCAATTCCGCTTTTGGAGGAGGAAGCTCATCATCTGGGGGAACAGCCGCTAGTGGGAGGGGCATGACCATGGGCAAGGTTGGGGAGATAGCAGTAGCATCATGGATTTCCTCTTGAACATCTGCAGAATTTGTCCTAGAAGCATCAGCAGATCTTCCGGAGGACCTCGAGGGTGATGAATCAGAAGATATAGGCACATTCATCCCAAAGCATGACAATAGCTCAGATTTGGGATACCCAAACATGGGAGGAGGAATAGAGACAGGCTTCTTGGAAGCCACTTTGATCCACTCACCAGCAGTCTCCCCATCAGGCTCGCCATCATTGGCCACCTCCTCCTGCACAGGCGGCTGCACAACAGGAGCAGGGGCATTGCAGAGGTTCCTCCTTGGACACTCATCAAAGGAGTGGTTAGCATCACCACAACTTCCACAACCTTGAGGAAAATCCTCAAACCAAATGGGGAACGACTCAACCTCTCCCAGCTCATTAACAACAAACACCCTTTTTCCAGAAATCTGAGTAATATCCACCGATACACAGACCCGGGGGTACCTGTACCTCGCCCCCTTAGAGTTGAAAGCAGCAATTTTGATAATCTGACCAAGGTTATTCTCCTCAACAATATCACGTAATATATCATCATGGACATATTTGGATGGTAACCCAGGAAACCGAATCCACAAATCAAGGATAGTGACAGGCTCCGCCCATGGATCAAATTCCAGCCTCCATGGACGAAGGAGGATTAGTTGGCCCGAGACATGGTAGGGGCGATTGTCCCAAACCATCGAGCGATCCTCAGCCATATCAAACCGCAACTCAAACCAGTTGTTTGCAACTGGAATGAGTTGGAAACCACCCGATAAAAACTTCCATACATACCTGATACGCTTTCTCACCTCCTTAGCCTCCATAGGGTCTCCAATAATGGTGGCAAAGAGGGAAGAGTGGTTTAAAGCCGAGATGTTTTCCTGGACCTTCCCTTGGAGCGCTATGAGCTTTTCTCGATTGATCGTCCTTCTCTTGAATCTCTTCTCAGCCTTTGACTTCAGTCTTTCCTCAAGAGCCTCATCGGAGACTGGAATCTCCTCAGGGAGTTTAGAGCCCTCCGGCATAGATATCCCCTTTCGGGTTTTAGACTTTTTAGGAGCAGGATCTTCTGCTACCATTGGTTTTTTCCCCTTATCAACACCCGATGGTGCCATGAACAGAAACACAACAAGAAACCAATTAGAAGTTGATTTTTCAAAGAACTGTAAGAAGAAGAAAAGAGGAGTGAAGGTGCAAGGAATTAGGCACCACCACCGCTCCCTTAAATAGAGAGAATCAAAGAGGAGAAGCGAGAAGGGAAGATCAGAGAGAAGACGCACCCATCCCGTACTGCGAAGCAAGCCCCTCAACGCAGCAGAGCAACACCCCATCAATCCAATCGAAAGTACATCGATCGGCAAGGAACCAACCAGAAACCCCCAACGCAGTTTGGATCTGACGTCCGTACACTGAGGATTTGGCCAAGGCGGAGGGCGCAGACACCAGATCCAAGAAATCATCATCATCATAGTGCTCCATCCGATCCGGAGTATACACAGAGGCAAGCGATTTGGGATTTGCCCAAAATCACAAGTTAACCGAGAATTAGGGATAACAATGGGAACCACTGAGTATTTGCCAGCACAGTACCTATGGAGGTACTTGCAATCACAACATAGAGGGATGCTAGGCCAATCATGGCTAGAGATGGTAGAGATTGAGAAGTGAACGAAGATAAGGATCCACCATGGACGCCAGATCTCTGAAAAATTAGGTTTTCTTTGAAAGGACTGTTCATAGTTGATTTGGGAAAGTGAGGGGGTGTTAGCGCGTGAGGCGCGTTCTAGACGGGATGGGTTTCTCATTTCGTTTTTCCCATCTAATTCTTTTTTTTTTCATTTTAATAAAGTGTATTGCCATGTCATTAATAAAAAAAATTAATATTTAGTTGCCATGTCATACCGGTCACTGGAATTTGGTCGGAAATGGTTTCGTATCAAATTTGGTTTAATACTCAATAGTTTGTATATCAATGAGTGATTTTGAAGTTTGTATTATTTTCGGTTCGTAGGTAATAGTTTGTATTATTGTGGGTCATTTTTCCTAAATATTTTAATAAGTATCAAATTATGTAAAAAAAGATTAATAAAAAATAATATTTTATAGAGTTTCGCTCATTAAAAAACGTGATTCATTAAAAAACGTGCCGAAAAGTAAAAGTCTATGTATTTTGGAACCCATCTAAGTAATTTATCTAGAAAAATAAAGGGACAGTTTGTGAAATATCCATAAAAATTGCTTAAATTTGAGGAGTGTCCATAAATTTGAAAAAATTACAAAACTGTATGTCGTCCTCCATCGTTCTCCATTGTCCTTCCTCCATTGTTGTTTCTCGTCAATCTTCAACACTTCTCCCTCATCCCTTACTCAATCGTGACCAGATCTACTCTTCTCCAGTGAATCTCGAAGCCGGAAAACATCAAATCTACGCTATTTCTCGTAAACTAAAGGTATGGAATCTCACAATAATCTACTAAACTATGCAAATATAATCGAATTAATGCTTTTGAAATAATTCCCTTTCAGCAGCAATTAATTAACAAAAATAGTAGAAAACCTTTGAACGATTACATATGCATACTCATTGCAGCAATTTAACGATATCAAGTTGAAATACTCGTTGCAACAAAATTTGTGCCGAAGGCACAAATTTTGATTGAAATTCATCAAGTTCCTAATATTTGATATCAAACTGACACAAAAACAGTAGTAGTAATTCCCCAAAACATACGAAAACCTGGTTCTGCTGACATGTGATGTGATATAGCAATTTGTGCCGAAGGCACAAGTTTAGATTGAAGTTGATGAAGTTCCTGCTCTTTGAAATCAAACTTAAAAGAATTTAGTAGTGATCACTCTAAAATAAACAACAGTTGTGCTACTAACATGTATTACTTATGCAAAACTCTGGTGCTGCTGACAAGTAACAGTAAGCTCAATCTAAGGTATTGGTTTAGTGGCTTCTAATACTAAAATGTACTGAGATGTTGTGTTACTAGCTTGTAATGATTATGCACATCAACAATGTGATTTGATATCACTGTTCTAAAAATCGCTCCTAGGCGCTAGGCGACCCCCCTCCGCCTAGAGCTAAATGGCCACCTATGCACGCCTAGGTGTTTTCCTTGACCGCTTGGGCGCTAGGCGGCCCCTTACCACCTAGGATCCGCCTAGCGCTTTTTAGAACACTGTTTGATATTAATATGAATTGAATTAATATAAAAATCTGTTACAGTGCTGACATGTGATGTAATGAAATAAAATTTGTGCTGAAGGCACAAATTTTGATTGAAATTCATCAAGTTCCTAATATTTGATATCAAACTGACACAAAAACAGTAGTAGTAATTCCCCAAAACATACGAAAACCTGGCTCTATTGACATGTGATGTGATATAGCAATTTGTGCCGAAGGCACAAATTTAGATTGAAGTTCCTTCTCTTTGAAATCAAACTTAAAAGAATTTAGTAGTGATCACTCTAAAATAAACAACAGTTGTGCTACTAACATGTATTACTTATGCAAAACTCTGGTGCTGCTGACACGTAATAGTTAAGCTCAATCTAAGGTGTTGGTTTAATTGCTTCTAACCCTAAAATGCAGTGAGATTTTGTGTTACTAGTTTGTAATGATTATGCACATCCACACTGTGATTTTGATTTTAGTATGAATTGAATTAATATAGAAATCTGTTACACTGTTGACATCTGATGTGATGAAATAAAATTTGTGCTGAAGGCACAAATTTAGATTGAAGTTGATGAAGTTCATGCTCTTTGAAATCAAACTTAAAAGAAATTAGTAGTGATCACTCTAAAATAAACAACAGTTGTGTTACTAACATATAATACTTATGCAAAACTTTGGTGCTGCTGACAAGTAAGAGTAAACTCAATCTAAGGTATTGGTTTAGTGGCTTCTAATACTAAAATGTACTGAGATGCTGTGTTACTAGGTTGTAATGATTATTCACATCAACACTGTGATTTGATATTAGTATGAATTGAATTAATATAGAAATCTGTTACAGTGCTGACATGTGATGTAATGAAATAAAATTTGTGCCGAAGGCACAAATTTAGATTGAAATTTATGAACTTCCTGCTCTTCGAAATAAATTTTAAAAGTAATCAGTAATGATCACTATAAACACAAAGCATAGTTGTGCTGCTAACGTGTAATAATTATGCAAAAACTTTGGTGCTCCCGACATAAAATGACTAATCTAAATCTAAGGTATTGGGTTTGAGGCAATTAATGCTAAAATGCACTGAAATGTTGTGTTACTAGCTTGTAATGATTATTCACATCCAACCCTTGCTTTTCTTTTAGAATAATTTGAATTAATATAGCAATTTGTTACTGCGCTGACATGTGATGTGATATAGCACTTTGTGCCGAAGGCACAAATTTAGATTGAAGTTGATGAAGTTTCTGCTCTTTGAAATCAAACTTTAAAGAAATTAGTAGTGATCACTCTAAAATAAACAACAGTTGTGCTACTAACATGTAATACTTATGCAAATCTCTGGTGATGCTGACATGTAATAGTTAAGCTCAATCTAAGGTGTTAGTTTAATGGATTCTAATACTAAAATGCAGTGAGATGTTTTGTTACTAGCTTGTAATGATTATGCACATCCACACTATGATTTTGATTTTAGTATGAATTGAATTAATATAGAAATCTGTTACACTGTTGACATTTGATGTAATGAAATAAAATTTGTGTCGTAGGCACAAATTTAGATTGAAATTTATGAAGTTCATTCTATTTGAAATAAATTTTAAAAGTGGTCAGTAATGATCACTATAAACAAAGCACAAATATGCTGCTAACATGAAATAATTATGCAAAAACTTTGGTGCTGCTGACATATAATGACTAATCTAAATCTAAGGTATTGGGTTTGAGTCAACTAATGCTAAAATGCATTGAGATGTTGTGTTACTAGCTTGTAATGATTATGCACATCCAAACCTCGTTTTCCTTTTAGAATAAATTGAATTAATATAGCAATTCATTACTTCGCTGACATGTGATGTGATATAGCAATTTGTGTTGAAGGCACAAATTTAGATTGAAATTGATGAAGTTCATGCTCTTTGAAATCAAACTTAAAAGAAATTAGTAGTGATCACTCTAAAATAAACAATAGTTGTGCTACTAACATGTAATACTTATGCAAAACTCTGGTGCTGCTGACATGTAATAGTTAAGCTTAATCTAAGGTTTTGGTTTAATGGATGTTAATACTAAAATGCAGTGAGATGTTTTGTTACTAGCTTGTAATGATTATGCACATCGACATTGTGATTTTGATTTTAGTATGAATTGAATTAATATAGAAATATGTTACACCGCTGACATTTGATGTAATGAAATAAAATTTGTGCCGTGAGCAAAAATTTAGATTGAAATTTATGAAGTTCCTGCTATTTGAAATAAAATTTAAAAGTAGTCAGTAATGATCACTATAAAACATAGCACAAATATGCTGCTAACATGAAATAATTATGCCAAAACTTTGGTGCTGTTGACATATAATGACTAATCTAAATCTAAGGTATTGGGTTTGAGTCAACTAATGATAAACTGTACTGAGATGTTGTGTTACTAGCTTGTAATGATTATGCACATCCAAACCTCGTTTTCCTTTTAGAATAAATTGAATTAATATAGCAATTTATTACTTCTCTGACATGTGATGTGATATAGCAATTTGTGCCTTCGGCACAAATTTAGATTGAAATTGATGAAGTTCCTGCTCTTTGAAATCAAACTTATAACAAATTAGTAGTGATCACTCTAAAATAAACAACAGTTGTGCTATTACACATGTAATACTTATGCAAAACTCTAGTGATGCTGACATGTAATAGTTAAGCTCAATCTAAGGTGTTGGTTTAATGGGTTCTAATGCTAAAATGTTGTTAGATGTTGTGTTACTAGCTTGTAATGTCTATTCACATCCGCACTGTGATTTGATTTTAGTATGAATGGAATTAATATGGAAATCTGTTACAGTGTTAACATGTGATATAATTAAAAAGCATAATTTGATCTATCATATTATAGTACAAAAATAAACTAAATTGATGTATTTAGTTGTTGTATTGATTTATGTTGTCTTGTTTTAACATAGGTAGACAAGAATATGGCACCATATGTGATTACAGTTGTGTATGGTGGAGAATGGATGTTTGCTGATATTGAGCCTTCGTTTGTTGGGGACAAAACTTCAAAGGTGTTTATATTGAATAATTCAATCACATTCCAACACCTAAAAGAAAAAGTATGTAGTAGATTCAATGTTGATACTACACTTGGGTTAGAATTCAACAACTTACACCCTTTTAAATTGCTGAGAGCACCCTTGAAAGTTGACTGTGATGCTGATTTTCAAGAATTTTTGGCATTAACAACACTTGACAACGTGAAATTTGCTGTTGAGTTGTGTGTTAGCAAACAATCTTCAACTCTATCAATAGTTGATGCAGATGATAGAGAAAGCAAGAAAACTTTTACATCTGATCAACTGCAGTTAATTGAATTCAATATGAATTTTGTTGAAAGCATTATTGAAAAAGATAACACATCAGTTACTGCTGACTCGAAGATGAAGAGCGTAAAAATAGAGAATATGGAAGAAGATGACTGGTCTCAAGATACTGAAAGTGAAACATAATTAGATGCTGAAATCTGGAGAAATTTATACTCTTCAATGCAGGGAAGAGACACGATAAAAGAAGAATGGATTGCTCCTACATCCAGTGAGCCTAGTTTACCAAACAACCCAAGAGAAATGTTGTATGTGGGAAAAACTTTTCAGTCAAAACAAGAAGCAAAGGATGATTTGACAATTTTGTTTGTAACAAAGACATTTGGTTTTAGAGTTGCAAAATCAGAGCCCAAATATTTTAGAGTGCATTGTATAGATGCTACCTGCAACTGGAAAATGCATCTCAAGACTATTTCTCAAACTTGTTATGTAGTCACATTGTACAATGAAACACACACATGCACGTGGGATGCCAAAATCAAATATTGCAAAAACGTTCCTTCCTCAGTTGTTGCAAGAATCATTAAATCCAGATGCGTATTTATGTCGAGAATAAAATTTTATTTCATTGTTCCCCTTTTTTTTTAAATTTATTCTAATTTATCAATAATTATAAAGTGTTGACAGTGGATTCAAACCGAAGCAGATAATGGATACAATGAGAAATGAAAAAAAGATATCAGTTAGTTACTGGACAGCTTGGAGAGCATAAAAAATAGCAAAGGAAAAAGTTCGGGGGACACCAGAATCAAATTACACTGATCTGCCTTCATTTTTCCATATGCTCAGGGAGAAAAATGAAGAAACTATTGCATTAATTTCAACTAACAATGATGACATATTTAAGTACTTATTCTTATCATATGGAACTATCATCCGTGTTTTCCCAATTTTAAAGAAGGTATGTCCCATTCTATGTCAACAAACATTCTCATCCTTTTTATTTAGATAATTAATTATCATCAGATGTACTTTCACTTCTTTTCCACATGTAGTTGTTGTTGATGGCACATTTTTAACTGGAAAGTATAGAGGAACTTTACTTGGAGCAACTGCACAAGATGCAAATAGACATATTTTCCCCCTTGCATTTGGAATTGCTGACATCGAAAATAACAACTCTTGGGAGTGGGTTTTTAAACAGCTGCTGAAGGTTTTGCCTCAACAAACTGATTTAGTGTTTGTCTTTGATAGACATGCAAGCATTGCAAGAGCTATTGCACTGATTTATTCTACTGCTACAAATTGCATTTGTACGTGGCACTTAAAGCAAAACATCAGATCTACATTCAAGAAAAAGTATCTAGCAAGCTGGTTTCAAGATGCAGCAGATAGTTACACTATTGGGGAGTTCAACCTTAAATTCAAACGCATACAAGATAATTTCCCCAAGCTAGCAAAATATTTAAAGGATGCAGGGATTGATAAGTGGGCTAGAGCAAATGCAAGATCAAACCGATACAACATGATGACTTCAAACAATACTGAATCCCTGAACTCTGTATTCACAGGGAAAAAGAATTACCCAGTTGTAGCACTCTTAAAGTTTGCAAGAGGAAAGCTGACGACCTGGTTTCAGGAAAGGAGAGAAAAGGCACTGCAAAACCAAGACAAAATAACTCCAGAAATACTAAAAGTGATCAGCAACTTACAAGAGAATATTGGAGCATACAGGGTGGAGAAATTTAATGCAATTCAGTTTGAAGTCACAGGAGAAGGAGCAGAGATAATAGTTGATCTGTCAAAAAGGAGTTGTACGTGCAAGGTGTAGAACAAATACCTTTTGTGCATGCTTTGGCAGCAATTAAGCACATAAACGAAAATATATCAAATTTTGTGGCAGATTTCTACACGAATGAAGCTTGGGCATTGACCTATCAAGAAATGATATATCCAGTGTTGCCTGATGATGCAGAAAATCTCCCTAATGCCATAAGATTTATCAAATGTTACCCCCCCATTGTAGGGAAAAGAGCAGGAAGACCACCGTATAAAAGAAAACTTTCTGTTGCGAAGTTCAAGAGGAGAATAAAGCACTCAAAGTAACCGTCCCAACAATCAGCTACTATGCCATGTGTGACCAAACAGATATATTTTGTCAACAACATTAAATATGCACTTTTTAGATTTCAATGTTATAAAATTGACATTTTATAATCTTTTATTATATCAACGATAAGACTTTAATATTTTAATTTGAACAATTTTTATATTTTGTTGTCTCGTCGGTATTTTTTTCCTTCTTACATCAGTATTTCTTGCATCTTATAAATTGATGTTGTGCAAATTGATAATATGCAAATATAAATTGATGATATGCAAATATAAGATTCAAATATGCATAAATTAAATCACGTTATGCAAATATAAGATTATTGATATCTAATACTTAGATTTTAATTTTTAGAAATAAAAATAAGTTGGGAAAATACAAATTGATGTTGTGCAAATGTATGATTATAATATGCAAATATAAATTGATGTTGTGCAAATGTAAAAGTGTGATATGCAATTATAAATTGATGATACGCAAATATAAGATTAAAATATGCATAAATTAATTCACGTTGTACAAATATATGATTATTGATATCTAATACTTAGATTTTATTTTTTAGTAAATAAAAATAAGTTGGGGAAATACAAATTGTTGTTGTGAAAATATATGATTATAATATGCAAATACAAATTGATGTTGTGCAAATGTAAAATTATAATATGCAAATTATAAATTGATGATATTCAAATATAAGATTAAGATATGCATAAATTAATTCATGTTGTGCAAACATTGGATTATTGATATGTAATACTTAGATTTTAATTTTTATTAAATAAAAATAAGATGTGAAAATACAAATTTATGTTGTGCAAATGGATGATTATATTATGCAAATATAAAATGATGTTGTGCAAGTGTAAAAGTATGATATGCATGTAACGGCCCAAATAATTTCCTAAATCCTCTTTTCCCACACTTACTCTCCACCTGAGTCTAGTAAGGAAAAAGAAGATAGAAAATATTCAGGTTACGTTTAGAGGGAGGGCTTAACCCCTCCTCTTCCCGATCTTAGCAATCCAAGTACGAGTTGTATATTGCTTATGTTAATTTATAACCCTGTTAAGTCTTGAGAAGTAAGCAATGGAATTCAAGAAAATGAGATTTTAAACCCTCAAACATTCAAATAATCCAAACATGATTTTGTGCTTTCACACGAGAACCTGTCCTATTCCAACTAGTCAAAACTCACAAAGGAACAAAACGAGTTTAACTCAAGGTAAATACAAAACATTTCTAAATGACAATCTTAACCAACCCATTTGTAAATCCACTACAATAGCTGCGAAGTCTTCTTAACACTCTCGTCCCATTAGAAACCCCGCCATAGAAACGATCAGCAAGCAAAAGGGAGCAGGTACCTGACACTATATACGAAGTCAGGCCCGGTAATCGCCTGCGGGTCCTCTGACCGCGCTGAGGCCATATAACATGTCTATACCTAAATAAAGGATGACTAATGCAGTACAAGATTTAAATTACATAAGCATGCTTTGACAGTTATAATATTAAGAAAAATTGTAAAGGGCCCAAGGCAATGCCAAGTGGCATATCCCTCTCCTACCTCTGCACCCCTTCCCGTTAGTGTAGAGACTGGCCAGTTCGGTGCTATAGCATAGCAATTTCCTCGTGGTGGTGCACAAACCACGACATCATCATATCATATCATCTCATCACTTGCCCGATGGTGTTTGGCTATCATATCGACTCGATTGACTCATGGCAACCCGATGGGGCTGGGCTACACTATGACCCTAGCAAAGACTCTAAGACTATCACAGATAACGGCTATTCTGTTTTAAACACACATAGTAACCATATGCTCAGTTCAATGCAATCCTAGCATGATACTACATGGCATGCTTTAATATGCAACAAAACTACACATCACATGACACATCATGCAGGAGGTCCAGGTTGCTGAGTAAGTCCCGTAGAATACTTACCTGGAGTCTTCACATCCAATTAGCCAGCAAACAAGCCACTCAGAGAGTCATCTATCAGCAAATAAGCCACTCAGAGAATCATCCAATCACACCAAACCGAGGTCAGATAGGTTCGGATTCAAGCCTCGTGGTCGAAGGGTTTGGTGCTTCATACTTTAGTCCGGATCAGCACCCGATTGTGTCGAATGTTCAGGTCCTGGTGGGGTCGCTGAATGGAGAAGGTGGCCGGAGAAAATGAAGCTCGGCGTCGGGTGTTCGAGGCGGCTCCGAGTCTAAACAAGAGAGGGAGAGGTGTCGTCTCCGGCGACCTCGGCTCCTCTTCGGTAGTCTACAAGTTTCGGCGAGGTCGGGAGAGAGAGAAGGCCGGACAGAGGGACTCCAACAAGAGGAGAGGAGGACAGCGGCTCCGGCTGCAGATCTGGTGTCGTCAGTCACCACTGGAGCAAGGAGAGAGACGGGTGCTTGGGGCATCGGGCTCGGAAGTAACAGGGACGACGAACAGGGTGAACAAATCAGCCCTACGTCGGAGTGGCTGGTAGTGACTTGGAGGCCCGACGAGGCAAGGAGGCTAGCGACGACGCCTGTTCCGGTCGGCGGAAACTAATGAGTCTAGGGAGGCGAAATCATGCAGGAGAGAGGGAACCAAGTTCGATAGCAAGGGAGAGAGATGGGATTTGGAAGGAGGGAGGGAACAACAAATCAGATCTAGGAGTGGAAGAGAGGAATGATGAACGAGGGAAGACATTGATGAGGCTGGGAGCTCTCACCCGCTCAGATCTGTGTAAGGAAAGGAACAAGAGGAATAGAGCGAATAGGGTTTCTAATACGCTTCAAGCCTTCAAGTAGGGCTAAATTAAGTTACGAGAAATCGCAAAATTAATCCGCTATTTCTTAAGTTATATAAATATTACCACATTAAATACCAAATTTAACCCAATTAGATTCTGGTATATGAAAGCGGAACGTATCTGTTTTTAAATCGAATACAATTTTATGCCAGAATTTGCTCCGAATAAAATAAAATCATTTTGATCGAGGATGGAGGTTTTTAAAATTGTCGAAATCCGTTACATTTAATATCCAAATTAAATCATAATTTATAAAATAATATTTTAAAGCATCAAGCCTTTACATCATCCACCTTTAAAAACAAGTCTCGTCCTCGATACTAAAATTCCTTTTAAAAGCAACAAAACAATTTGAAAACTCAAGCGAGCTACTTCTATGTCAGTCAACCAGATTTTCAAAAATTCAATAAGCAGTTTATCCACCTCTAAGAGCTAGTCTCATATTACACTTCATAAGTTCATTTCTCATGATCAACCTTAACATCAAATTCAAATATTAACATATCTAGAATATCATCATTAGCAGATCACAACTTTTCAAGCTCAAGATACCAATATATGATAATTCATCATACTATCAAATCCCATCATTAGCAGATCTTACAGTCATAAAATTTGCACACTGTTATCAACCAGAAAAGAAAACAATCATTATATTCACACATCATCACCAACCCAAAAGGGCACATTTATCATCATGATGAGCATAGAACCAAACACTGAAAAGCGCAACCCACGAACATAAAGGGATCTAGAGCACACTCATTATCAAGCTCACGAAGTCAGTGTCATGACCAAGCTAGGCTCATTAAAACTTCAATCATGCTCCAAACCCTAAATACTGTCATGACTCCCATTCCTTAGAACCAAAACCCATAGAAGGTTACACAAGGGTGACGCAAGGCCTAAGTTGTAACCAAAGGAAAGGGACAATTCGACTAACTCTTGACACGAAGATAGACTCGAATAGTATCTGGTAAGACTGAGCACAATAATTTCTCCGATGCCCATGAGAAACCCATAAGGTTACGATTTCATTACTCAATTAACATGTAACACATCAATTCATATAACACACAACGTTGCAATCTTTCACACTAACATGGACCTATCTCAGGAGGCAATGACAATATGATTCTAGTGTGAGTGTCATAACGTGTGGTAAGGTACAAGGTAAATAAACTAACACAATCAGAGCAATATCATTACACATCTTTATCAAATCAAACCTTCACTAGCAAGGAATATCACCTATAATGACTAGAAAATGCTATTAAAGTACAACATTCATATATTCACAAGATTGATCTAACAATCTGTCACTTGAAATATACTAGATAGACTCGGTACATGCTCGAGAGAATCCTACATGCCACTAATTGTAAGAGAACTAAACAAAGCATGTACGGAATAATGTCAATCATGTCTTAAAGTCACAAAAGAAATATCATATAGTTTACTAGAAAAAAGACAAGTATAAGTGTGTGCTTCATACAATTGTGTCACCAAGGCACGCTTCAACACATATTTCATACCACTATGAACTCAACACGGTAGATGTACAACATCAACAACACCTAAGCAAGGGGTGGTGCATAGACATGCATGCATGTGCAATTTAACCATACAGTTTAACCATAGGAGTGGACGTGCGAGCATACAAGGCTTAAGACTATTAATGCATAATGGGTATAATAAGACATCATGTAGCAAGTAAGAGTGAACATATGCAACATTATGGCCTACGCATGATACTATTCATATAAAATAGAGTATAATGAGGTCGAAAGATAGCAAGATAGCTCTAATGATGATATTCAAAATGCGTAAGCGATCACAATTTCATAACATCACATAACAAGGGTAATTATGCAAGATAGGTATGCTACCCAAACCCTATTACATGAGTGATCATATGGATAATGTAAAAAGTGCAAAGATTCACATACCATATCATTGATGCAAAGTTTATATGTATTATCGATAACACAGGACGATGGGTAAGTACATGAAAATATACCTTAACAACAAACAAGATGGTACACAATAAGTCAAACCACCCATATCATAAGATTGGTCATATAAATAATATGGAGGGTGCGATAAATCACAAAATCATATCCCCAGATACTTAACTTCCAAATAGCATTAATAACATGTAGTGATGTGTAAGCACGCAGAATTGTGGTCTAATAACTAACACTATGATACATAACCAGTCAAAACAACGATATAACTATAGCCACACAACATTAATATATATTTATGGAGTATAATCGAAAACGATGCGATCCTAAAACGGTGATGATTAAACATGGATATATAGATTATTGTGATATAGATATGCATACCAACTAAGATACATATAAAAATGCACGACCGAGCTACCATAAGTCATGCAATAATAGTAAATTGTCAATGTCATGATTGGAGCATAAAACTAGCTAATCACTTCTTCAAAAACAGAGATCATATAAGGGATACTAGTAGCACATAACATAATATGAGTGCATATAAATAGCGTATAATGACATACATGACAACAACACATAATAAGCCAAAATAATCATGCAAAACCTAACAGGAGCATGTAGGGTGTGAAAAAAAGAATAACACAACCATGACACAATAGTGGCTATCTATACCTACACAAAACGTTATGGTATGCATATACATGCCAACAAGGCATGAATATTACAAGTAACTAATTGTAATCTCTTATTAAGTCATGGATGCTCAAGTGTGGTCACCATCAAAATCAGATAATAGTTTCCAAGTAGAACAAGTATATAACGCAATCGCACATCAGAACATGAAACACAACGAGACTACAATTATAACCAAATAGAAGTTCCTCAGAGTAACATCGATCGACTCATCCCCACTAACTCCATGACCCATTCCGGAAAGAATCTTAGTTGTTTCTTAGGGAGACAATATACCCTTGGACTGACACCGACCATAGGGAAGACATAACGAAATTCCCCGAGTGAACAATTACGTCAAAAGACTCTTGGTACAAGGATGACATCCAACTGATTCTAAGAGTCACTCATAAAGACCCTTTTTTGTGTTGTACTTCCTCAAGACAATTAACTCTCCAACTTATATATACCCGTCCACAACAGAGAAGGTCCATATGGTTTAGGACGTAGATAACCAACATGAAAGAATGAGATGAATGAGGGAGAATCAAAGCGACAACAAAATAAAATAAGAGCATTGAATCCATGAAATGGATAGGGCAACCTTCATAATTCAAGACTCTCATTAACAACCTAAGAAAGGGAATGCCTAGAAATGTGACATATTGCCATTCCAAAACCCTAACCATTAGGAGCAACACGAGTAAGGGACAACCAAGTTGAAATCGGTGAATAAGATGGTGAGAAAACATACTCTAGAGCAAAAGGAAAGATGATGGAAATGAGGCACAACAAATAAATACGGTAGGGTAAGAGAACTCGTCAAGTGAGAGGACAACATCTACTCATTAAAGTTCAAACTAACGAATTAGATAACTAAGATGAGTTTGATAGAAAGAGAGACAAAGATTTGCATGACATTTCATCGAGTTTCTCAAAGATCGCAAAGAAAACTTCACCAAGAATCCATGGAGATTAATCAACAAATCGAGCTTACTATCTCATCGAGTCTCTCAATTAACAAGTTAGCTCGAGTATACATCTATTCATTATTTCAACTTATACTGATCAAGTTGTATAAGTCTCTTTCCCTAAACACGTAGACAAGCAAGAATAACATCGTCTTAGATAAAGGACATGTAAGGCATCAATTATACAAGTCAGAAAATTATACGATATCGAATACTCACATAAGCAAAACATCATAAATAAATATCATCATCCATACGAACAAGATAGAGGTGCATAGCATAACTTCACAAAATCTCATAAAGTCACAACACATTAACGATAACACGTAGAGAGGAGGCACAACGTTATATCAATCACATAGGTCCCATTTTATGAGCAAGAGAGTTATGTCTATTCATTGATTCACACACCTTTTAGTCGAGTTGCATACACATGATCCTCTTTTGGACGAATTTCACACAGGAAAGCAATATCATTAAATTTCATCATGTAAAGCATCGGTTAAATAGATCATGAGATAATATCATGTCAAAACATCTCAAATAAGCACATGAGCGATGCATTTTGTGATCCTTACAAGTATTCCATAGGCGTCCCCATGAAATACTTGTATAAGTATCAAAAAATCATCACAATGTTCTCACTAGATCCGATCAAGTACTTTACAAGCGTCTCTGTAAAATACTTGTGTCGACTCTATGAAAACATTATCATGTAAGCATAAATCAACAATTTATATCAAGAATTTGAATTCCATCAATATTTCTTATCAACTCAACCGAGTCTCATAGTCAGAATATCATGGCTCTCAAATCAACAAACATAATTTATCAATCCTCAAACCCATAAATCTTCCATCAACTATAATAAGGCTCTCAAGTCCGAGCTCATAAGCTTTTAACTGACGAGTACAAGTACAAAACATCAGCCACAACCATGTAAATTCTCATAACATCATCTCATGTCCTCACAAAACCAAGTGCTAGAAGGCACCCAGCAATCGTCATCATAAGCGGTGTACGTAACAAAACAAGTATGCATAAGTCAAGCACATCAAGAATGGTAGTAATTGTCCTACAAAATCCATCAAGTACCACAATTATAAGCCCACAACAAGACTTAAGCATCTTATAAGAATCACGTCAGATGTCATAATGAGAGAAGCTCGTGTAAACAAATATCATACCAAGTCATTAAGAGTAACACACATGAATCATCAAACATCTCTCCCAAATTTATCTATCTCTATAATCAAGTTTATGAATTACCCAAACAAGATTTTGCATATGCACATTATGCCCATAAAGTATAATACGCATCTGAAGATATATTAGACAAGTAGCTAAATCAAGAAAAACAACACATAGACAATTACACAATCTTTCCCAAAAACTCCATCCATCGTTGTGCATCTCCTTTGGGTCTTCCATTCACATCTGTAATATATAAAGCTAAGGGTCTCTACCAATCCCAATTCTATATCCATAACGGATAGGCTATCGCCATGACTACCCGATCAAGTCCCGATTCTCACTTCTCAAGATGATTATCTTACTTATCCATATTAAATTCATTTTTCCCTTAAAACATTCAAAACTCGTGAAAACCTTTGGTCTATTTTATTTCCTAAACTCAAAATCACAAATTGTCTTACAACTCATATGTACTCGGATTGCACAACCTGGCTCTGATACCAACTTTGTAACGGCCCAAATAATTTCCTAAATCCTCTTTTCCCACACTTACTCTCCACCCGAGTCTAGTAAGGAAAAATGAGATAGAAAATATTCAAGTTACGTTTAGAGGGAGGGCTTGCCCCTCTTCCCGATCTTAGCAATCAGAGTACGAGTTGTATATTGCTTATGTTAATTTATAACCCTGTTAAGTCTTGAGAAGTAAGCAATGGAATTCAAGAAAATGAAATTTTAAACCCTCAAACGTTCAAATAATCCAAACATGATTTTGTGCTTTCACACGACAACCTGTCCTATTCCAACTAGTCAAAACTCACAAAGGAACAAAACGAGTTTAACTCAAGGTAAATACAAAACATTTCTAAATGACAATCTTAACCAAACCATTTGTAAATCCACTACAATAGCTGCGAAGTCTTCTTAACACTCTCGTCCCATTAGAAACCCTGCCATAGCAACGATCAACAAGCAAAAGAGAGCGGGTACTTGACACTATCCACGAAGTCAGGCCCGGTAATCGCTTGCAGGTCCTCTGACCGCGTTGAGGCCATATAACATGTCTATACCTAAATAAAGGATGACTAATGCAGTACAAGATTTAAATCACGTAAGCATGTTTTGACAGTTATAATATGCACAAAAACTGTAAAGGGACCAAGGTAATGCCAAGTAGCATATCCCTCTCCTACCTCTGCACCCCTTCCCATTAGTGCAGAGACTGGCCAGTTCGGTGCTATAGCATAGCAATTTCCTCGTGGTGGTGCACAAACCACGGCATCATCATATCATATCATCTCATCACTTGCACAATGGTGCTGGGCTATCATATCGACTCGATTGACTCAGGGTGACCCGATGGGGCTGGGCTACCCTATCACCTTATCAAAGACTCTAGGACTATCGCAGATAACGGCCGTTCTGTTTCAAACACACATAGTAACCATATGCTCAGTTCAATGCAATCTTAGCATGATACTACATGGCATGCTTTAATATGCAACAAAACTACACATCACATGACACATCAGGCAGGAGGTCCAGGTTGCTGAGTAAGTCCCGTAGAATACTTACCTGGAGTCTTCAAATCCAATTAGCCATCAAACAAGCCACTCAGAGAGTCATCCATCAGCAAATAAGCCACTCAGAGAATCATCCAATCACACCAAACCGAGGTCAGATAGGTTCGGATTCAAGCCTCGTGGTCGAAGGGTTTGGTGCTTCGCACTTCAGTCCGGATCAGCGCCCGATCGTGTCAAATGTTCAGGTCCTGGTGGGGTCGCTGAATGGAGAAGGTGGTCGGAGAAAATGAAGCTCGGCGTCGGGTGTTCGAGGCGGCTCCGAGTCTGAACAAGAGAGGGAGAGGTGTCGTCTCCGGCGAACTCGGCTCCTCTTCGGTGGTCTACAGGTTTCGGCGAGGTCGGGAGAGAGAAGACCGGACAGAGGGACTCCAACAAGAGGAGAGGAGGACGGCGGCTCCGGCTGCAGATCTGGCGTCGTTAGTCACCACGGGAGCAAGGAGAGAGACGGGTGCTTGAGGCATTGGGCTCGGAAGTAACAGGGACGACGAACAGGGTGAACGAATCAGCCCTACATCGGAGTGGCTGGTAGCGGCTTGGAGGCCCGACGAGGCAATGAGGCTAGCGACGACGCCTGTTCCGGTCGGCGGCAACTAATGAGTCCAGGGAGGCGGAATCAGGCAGGAGAGAGCGAACCAGGTTCGATAGCAAGGGAGAGAGATGGGATTTGGAAGGAGGGAGGGAACAACAAATCAGATCTAGGAGTGGAAGAGAGGAATGATGAACGAGGGAAGCCATTGATGACGCTGGGAGCTCTCACCCGCTCAGATCTGTGTAAGGAAAGGAACAAGAGGAATAGAGCGGCTAGGGTTTCTAATACGCTTCAAGCCTTCAAGTAGGGCTAAATTAAGTTACGAGAAATCGCAAAATTAATCTGCTATTTCTTAAGTTATATAAATATTACCACATTAAATACCAAATTTAACCCAATTAGATTCTGATATAGGAAAGCGGAACGTATCTGTTTTTAAATCGAATACAATTTTATGCCGGAATTTGCTCCGAATAAAATAAAATCATTTTGATCGAGGACGGAGGTTTTCAAAATTGTCGAAATCCGCTACATTTAATATCGAAATTAAATCATAATTTATAAAATAATATTTTAAAGCATCGAGCCTTTACAATGCAATCATAAATTGTTGATATGCAAATACAAGATTAAAATGTGCATAAATTAATTATCGTTGGGCAAATATAAGATTATTGATATCTAATACTTAGATAATAATTTTTAGTAAATAAAAATGAGTTGTGATGATACAAATTGATGTTGTGCAAATGTATGATTATATTATGCAAATATAAAAATATAAAGATATGATATGCAATTATAAATTGATGATATGCAAATATATAATTATGATATGCAAATATAAAATCATCTTAGGCGTATATAAAATTATGAAATACAAATATTAAATGTAAGATAATATTATGGGAAATATTACACTTGGTTTTAATTTTAAGAAAATGGCCTTACAGGTTAAATGGGCCTATTTTCATATACGGACCTATTTGGTTGAACAAATTTAAACTATATATATAGATACTCCACCCTTGCGGTTTTGACACATTTATCACTTTACTAATTTCACTTTTTACAAATTTTCCGATCATCCGTGCTTTGCCTGAGTCGAGATCACCAATTCCTTTGTTCGAGTGATCATTGTGCGTTGATTTTGAGCTTCTCTGTTGTCATGTCTTCCGATTCATCAAGTAATCCTCTGATATCTTTAAATTTTCTTCGTTCTTAGGTTAGGGTTTAATGTCATGGAAGTTTTTACGCATGTTTTTATGCGTTTTTACATTGTCCTGCTTCTTACCTTTTTTTGCCATTAATGCTTACTACTTAATAAAGCTTACAACTAGCTTCAAGTATGTAAGTAACACTTCATTGATTTTTTACATATTTATTGTGATTTTTAATTGGAATTACTTAGGTAAACGACTACGAACTAGGGGTGATCATTGTGCGTTGATTTTGAGCTTCTCTGTTGTCATGTCTTCCGATTCATCAGGTAATCCTCTATTATCTTTAAATTTTCTTCGTTCTTAGGTTAGGGTTTAATGTCATGCAAGTTTTTACGCATGTTTTTACGCATTTTTACATTGTCCTGCTTCTTACCTTTTTTTGCCATTAATGCTTACTACTTAATAAAGCTTACAACTAGCTTCAAGTATGTAAGTAACACTTCACTGATTTTTTACATATTTAGTGTGATTTTTAATTGAAATTACTTAGGTAAACGACTACGAACTAGGGGTGATTTCAGTTCAAATGCTGTTCCGACCTCAAGTAAAAAACGTCTTAAGAAATCTGCAAGCTCTAGTCATGTTCAGAAAGTAGTTGATTTGTCAAGGAAAGCTCCCGTTTACCCGGATCTGTCACAGCTTATCGGATCCGTTGAAACGGAAGAAAAGCAACCCATTATTTGTAAATTCAACAAAGATGGAACGAGTATTGGTGGTTCATCAACTGATGGTTCAGTTTCACAGTCTCCCGTAGTTTATCCTGAAATTCTATCTACAAGATTTCCAGGTCCGGAAAATTATGCTGGCTTCCTAAATTCTCCTAATGCTAATGAACATCATAATGTAACTTTTGATGCTTTTGATGTTAATCTGAATTCTGAAGATCAAAACACAACTAATGCAGCGCCTGAAGTCTCATCTGCTTTTGATCTTGGTGCTAATATACATCAAAATACCTTCCGATATCTCTTTTGTAGATGGTGGTACTAAATTGAATACTGGAGATGAAAATGCAAATCAACAAGCTCCTGAAGTCCCACCTACTTCTGATTGGAAGACTGTTGCTAATGAAAAACAAGATTATGTTATAGATGATATGCATAGTGAAGAACAAACTGTCAAGGCCGAAAATACCGATGTCCCAGTCTCTTTTGGTGGATGTCCAGAACCTGATAAAGGTGGTGGTAACTTGCATAAGGATCAAAATCTACATAATGAATCCTCTGGTGTGCCAACTCACCAATCCAATGTAGAGCCTAATCCTTCTGATGGAACTGTTTTTTTGAAGAAACAGAGACATTCAAGGGTTAAACAGTTCCCTGCTTTGAAAACAAGATCAAACCCCCGGTTGTTTGTTTCTGTACTTGAGAGGCTAAATGATAAATAGAAATATTGCATTAAAATGATTGGATTTGAGTTTCTTCTAGATTTGGATATATAATATCTTCCATTATCACTTTTCTACTGGTTGGTTGATCATTTTGATGCAAACAAATGTTCTTTGATTCTATCTAATGAAGGTAGGTTAGAGATAAATGATTTGGATGTGCACATTACCTTAGGCCTGCCAATAGGGAAGAAGCTGATATGTAAGTGTTGTAAGAGGAAATCGGGAATGCAAAACAATAAGTAAACAAAGTAAAGCAAACCGATCGGATCCCAGCAAATAATGTTCAAGACTCCCTCCAAATGTAGTAAGAGCAAGTCAGGTTCGAATCCTCGAGGAAGCTGGTCAGCGGATCCTAGGCAGCGGTGGAATCTCACGGACAGAAGTCGACCACAGTGGTACTCGACCTCGACTAAGGGCTAGTCGACAGGGGTCAGGCACAGTCGAACACAGCAGCAGCAACTCGGCGAAGTCTACTCGACCTCGACTAGGCTTACTCGATCTCGAGTAGGACCTTCGTCGACTTCGGCTTGTCTTGTCGAGTTCCTGCACAATTGAGCTACGACGATCTGGGATCGGAGGTTAGTGGTCGAGGTCGACCAGATACTGGTCGAGATCGACAAGGGGAGGAAAAAGTAAAGACAAATGCAGATTCGGTTTGGTGACTTTATGAATTTAGGGAACTTCCAAGATTAGGGTTTGCGATAACGATTACCATGCAAGCGGAATATAAATCACAAAAGGCGGTAACTTTATCGATAAAGGAAAAGGCTTTCACCTAATCCGACAAGTAGGAGTATAAATCTCGCGACAAATAATCCTAATTGCATCTATTCCTTTTCATAATTAGCATTTATAATCTTTCGAATAGAAATCCTAATTACTACCCAAGTTTCACAACATGAGTTCTTCAATTTCTCAATCAAAGATGAAGCACATAGGGAATAGATTAAGATAACGACAAAATACCTCCTTCCGCAATCGCTAATCTGCCGGCATGGCTCTCGTTGGGCTCACCCCAACCCCAGAAGTAGGTGGACTACTCACGCCTCATCGCAATCGCAGACATCATTGATTTGAAAGAAATAACTTGCATTAACTAAATTCAAAGCTTTTACAATTCCGGCAATCAACCGTCGTAAACTGCCAAAACCTTAAAAACCTCAAACTCCTAAATCTCTATGTGTAACTACTTGTCTTGCTCTGAAATTCAATGAATAAAACTGAGCCCCATGTGCTTTATTTATAGGCTTCTACTTCTTGCTAATCAAGGATAGAATATCTATATCTATATCTAAAACTATATCTATGATTTTAAAGATAAATAAAAGCTATAATGGAATTAAATCTAAAAATAGGGAAATATATCTAAATTGTCTCAAGTGGATAAAACTCTCTTCTCCATGATAGATGTGGATAAATCGGATAGATTTTGCTTCTCCTCGGCTCCAAGGACTCTACATCGAGTAGAACTGCACTCAGCGCGTCGCGCGGCTTCGGAAAATCCTCGTCGACCTCGACAAGGCGTGGTCGATCTCGAGTAGGAAAGTCGTCGACTGGGCCGACTTCGTCGTCTCGGATAGCTGGTACTCGACAAGCTCGGACATGGCCCCTGGCGCTGGTCGATCTCGACAAGAAGTTTGTCGATCTCGACGAAGGGTGTGTTCTCGACTTGGTCTTCCGAGGTTGTCGAGTCGGATGTGGGTTCTCAGCCTTGTCGACTTCGAAGACGCTTCTCGATCTCGACGACGGATGACTTCTCGACTTGGTCTTCCGAGGTTGTCGAGTAGCCTTTGTCGACATGCTCGGTCACTGCCTGCTGGGCTTAGTCGACCTTGACAAGGTCTTTGTCGACCTCGAGTAGATCATGGCTTGGCCTTGTCGAGCAGCATCTCTTCGACCTGGCTCGGGGAATGGGGTCTGGCTCTTGTCGACCTCAAGTAGATCTACTCGATGTCGAGTAGGGTGTTGCTCTGCTCCGCGTTGTCTGGTCAGATCTCTACTCGACTTCAGTGTATCCGGACTTGACTCGTCGACATAGACGAGAGCTTAGTCGATATAGAGTAGACTTGCTGCTTCCGTCTTTGTTTCTTGGTTTTCTTCCGAAATGTTTCCATATTCTGCAATATTAAACAGAAACTTATGTAGATCTCCATTTCTAACGAATAAGCATATACTACATAAATTCGACCTATTCCCAACCCGAAATATGCAAAATGTAAAGAATATGGAACTAAAATGTGCATAAAAACATGGCTACTTTGGAGACATCAGTAAGAAGAGCTGTAAGGAAAACTTTGAGGCTGTTAAAAAGTGGTGTGCTTCTCTTTCAACTAGAGAAATTATCCAACCTTCTGTTTTGATAGAAAAGATAGTTACAGATAATGATGCTAGAGATCAGTTCATGTTGATCTTTGCAGTATTGTTCCATTCTTTGGTACTAAACACACATCAGAGTGGGCACATAAACAAAAGTTTGGTTCAAAACTGCAAAGTTCAATAGGAACTGATCACTAGCATCATTATCTATAACTATCTTTTCTATCAAAACAGAAAGTTGGATCATTTCTCCAGTTGAAAGAGAAGCACACCACATTTTAACAAGCTCAAAGTTTTCCTTACAGCTCTTCTTACATATCACCTTCTTCCTCATTGGTAGACCTAAGGTAATGTGCACATCCAAATCATTTATCTCTAACTTACCTTCATTAGATAGAGTCAAAGAACATTTGTTTGCATCAAAATGATCAACCAACTAGTAGGAAAGTGATAATGGGAGATGTTGTATATCCAAATCTAGAAGAAACCCAGATCCAATCATTTTAATGCAATCTTTCTTTTTATCATTTAGCCTGCCAAGTACAGAAACAAACAACCGGGGGGTTTGAATCTTGTTTTCAAAGCAGGGAACTGTTTAACCCTTGAATGTCTGTTTATTCAAAAACGGATATTTTTAAATTAAAATCTTCCATTTATCTCTTTAATATAACGGTTAAAAATTTATGTTTTCCTTTTTAAATAAGTTCAAATGTTCAAACATCATATGCAAATATAATCGCCTGATGTGCAAATGTACACTTCTGTTGTGTAAATTTGAAACATTAATTTTATAAGCAAAATAATATATATTCATAATAGTAGCATAAAATGAAACTTAACATTAATATTTTAAATAAAAAAATTCCAAACAAACAAAATACAGAATTTCATAAAAGATAAATTACATAGGGAGATTGAAGACAAATGAAACTAGATTTCTATATATCCTTCAATCTTATCCCTCCTTTCAAACTCCTCATAAAAAACAGTAGAAATGAGTCCAGTGATGAAGTGCTTCACCTCTGCCAAAACGCCTTCTTCCTTCTGTTTCCTCTCCAACAATTACAATGACCATATAAAAGTTTAAAGTTATTAAAAAAAAAAAGATATACAAACAAATTTATAAAGGATGGATAACTTACATTTACAGCTAGAACATCATCCCCTGATCTAGATGAAGAGAATATTTGAGCATACAGGTGAGATATATCTTTCAATATCTCCTCATAGAAAAATTGTTCGACTTCAGCAGTTCTCACTGGTGGTTCCAGCGGCCTCTTCTAAAATATTCATATGATATCCTACGTAGAGTTTTTCATCCATATTTTGATAGAAGGTCTGGAGGATATCAAAAGGTTTGAAATCGTATGCAGCCATTTTTATTTTATTTTTTGGGAGAAGAGAGGTTTGTTTGAGAAGGATAATAAACTGATTAGAAAGTTGAAATGAGGTAGTCTGCAATAGGTTGGCAAATGTATGTATTTACAACATATAATGATTCACTTTTAACTCTTCTACTTCCCCCACCCCTTCCCCACACCCAATAGTTAAGGCCATTTTAACAGCTGTTTTTCCAATTAAAATTGCATAATTAAATTTAATAATATTAAATTGCAATGTCAATTGGAAAAGCAATAGTTAATGTCATTTTAACAGTTGCTTTTCCAATTAAAATTGCAATTTCAATTGTTAAATTTAATATAATTAAATTATAAATAATATTAAATTGTAATTTCAATTGGAAAAGCAACTTTTAAAAGGGCATTAACTATGGGGTGAGGGAAGGGGTGAGGGAAATAGAAGAGTTAAAAGTGAATCAGTATGGGCTGTAAATACATACCTTTGGCAACCTATTGCAGACTACCTCATTTCAACTTTCTAATCAGTTTATTATCCTTCTCAAACAAACCTCTCATCTCCCAAAAAAAAAAATAGCTTCATACGATTTCAAACCTTTTGATGTCTTCCAGACCTTCTATCAAAATATGGATGAACTGGATGAAAAACTCTATCCAGAATATCACATGAATCTTTTAGAAGAGGCCGCTGAAACCACCAGGGCTGACACCCTGAGAACTGCTGAAGTCGAACAGTTTTTCTATGAGGAGATATTGAAATATATATCTCACTTGTCTACTCAAATATTCTCTTCAACTAGATCAGGGGATGATGTTCTAGCTGCAAATGTAAGTTATTCATCCTTTATAAATTTGTTTATATATCTTTTTTTGTAAAATAACTTTAAACTTTTATATGGTCATTGTAATTGTTGGAGAGGAAAGAGAAGTAAGAAGGCGTTTTGGCAGAGGTGAAGTACTTCATCACTGGACTCATTTCTACTGTTTTTTATGATGAGTTTGAAAGGAGGGATAAGATTGAAGAATATATAGAAATCTAGTTTCATTTCTCTTCAATCTCCCTATATAATTTATATTTTATGAAATTCTGTATTTTGTTTGTTTGGAACTTTTTTATTTAAAATATTAATGTCAAGTTTCATTTTATGCTACTATTATGAATATATATTATCATATTATTTTGCTTATAAAATTAATGTTTCAAATTTACACAACAGAAGTGTACATTTGCACATCAGGCGATTATATTTGCATATGATGTTTGAAAATTTGAACTTATTTAAAAAGGAAAACATAAATTTTTAACTGTTATATTAAAGAGATAAATAGAAGATTTTAATTTAAAAATATGTATAATTTAAAAACATGTATAATCTACCTATTAATATCATTAATTTTGCACAACACAGTAGCAGGATTGAATATCATTATAATACGTTTGCATATAATGACAATATATTTGCACATCAAAGTTTTAACGATAAGGTGAAAAAAATGAATTAAAAATGTTTGGAAATTGCAATTTCTTTGGAGAAGAAATTGTAAAAAAAAAAAAGCAGAAAATACGAAGTATTATGCATGAGGCATAAAGGAACATAACATAGGTTAGTTAGCCAAAATACTACATAAGTTCAAAATATTCAACATAGGTAAGTCTCCCCAAATATTACATAAGTCCAAACCAAAGAAACATAATGTCTTAGAAGTTATTGATAATTGTTGTTTAAAGAGACCCATCAACACTACAACCCAACTTTAACTTTTCATTTTAACCCAATTTCAACTTTTATGGCTTAACACCCTACAACCCGAAGGGGCTGGGCTACCCTATGACCCTAGCAAAGACTCTAAGACTATCACAGATAACGACCGTTTTGTTTCAAACACACATAGCAATCATATGCTCAGTTCAGGCAATCCTAGCATGATACTACATGACATGTTTTAATATGCAACAAAACTACATGACATGTTTTAATATGCAACAAAACTACACATCACATTACACATTAGGCAGGAGGTCGAGGTTGCTGAGTAGGATATTTACCTGGAGTCTTCAAATCCAATTAACCAGCAAACAAGCCACTCAGAGAGTAATCTACCAGCAAATAAGTCACTCAGTGAATCATCCAATCACACTAGGAAGTAATAAACAACGAATAACTCATCAACACATATTTAGGTTTCGAAGTCATCACAAGACTAAATAATAATAACCTCGCATTCTCAAACAATCTTGCCCTCATCAAGTATGAAGCTTAGCTCAAGCATTACCAAGATCGTCACTCAAAACATCTTATTTCAAATCAAAATCGGGTTTTCTTAATCATTTTCTCAAGTAAACCATCCATTATCAAATACTTGAATACACAACAAAACTATAAGTTCCCAAAACCAATTATCAACAAATCTTACTTATTAAAACTCGCACAATACATGATGCTCAACGAGTAAACCAAGGTAAGTTGATATTTCAAGAAATCATTTATAGTGTCAATTATAAGGATCTACTCAACAACAATCACTGCAATCAAGCTTATAAGCACTTCAATCAAACTAACCAATTTCATAGCTCAATAGCAAAACAACGAGATTTGCAAGTTAATGACTTTTCAAGATGTCTTTAGAGATGTTACTATCTTAAATTATCAAGACCAAGTTATAATTTTCTATCTCAAGGTAGTGAATTCAATAGTCAAAACAATTCTTTTAAATGTCATACTTAGCCAATTCCATTCGCCAAGAATTATATAATCAAGAAGAAGTTAATAATTTATACCTCAAGGTTATAAGTCTACGACTTTGCAATTCAAAATAAGCCGGTTTTTCTAAACAAGCACCTAATCAACAATAATACACATAATAGTAACCATTTATCAATATCTTAATACCTATTTGTACAATTATTTTAGCCACCATTGTAACATTGTTAAATCATAAACGAGTCAAATTTCTAGAAGTCCCCGTCCTTAAGCTAGCAGGGACAGTAAAACAATAAAGGAATCATTTTAATTGCTTCTTATAAATGAAATGATTTAAAACTAAACCCACATTAGCTAGATCCACCACAATCCAAACAACAGCCATTTGCAAATACTCCCCAAAGGGACCAAATCGATTGAACTAAGCTCAGTCAAAATTAATGAAATGAAAACAATGGAGAGAGAGCCCATATTTTATACCCATATCCCAGAAATCGATCAAACTAGGAGCTCGGTTAAGGTTCGGTATTGGGGCTGCGAGGACTCCTCTTTGACAATCTTTGGCTTCGTGTTGCTGTATCGAACACCGGGCTCACTGGAGGCATGGACAATGCACACGGCTAGGCTTCACAGCCTCGACCTTCGGGAGACATGATGTGCTCCGCGTCATCAGCTGCGCGAGCTTGGACAACTCAAGAGGGTGGTGCTACTGCTGGCTTTAGCTGCGACTCGGCGAAGAGCAAGGGCGTCGAGGTGGCTCCGAGTCTGAACAGGGAGTGGGAGAACCAGGATGGCGGAGACGCGAAGAGAAGAACGAGGATAGAAGGGAGCGCCTACTTCGTCTCAGGCGCAGCTCCGGTGGTCACTTGCTCCAACGGGAGGGACGAAGAGACGAGAGGGAGGCGGAGGGAGAGATGTGATCTGGAAAAAGGGAGGAGACGAGCAGCAGCTCAGATCCGAGGAGTGACAGAGAGAAAGGATGAACAAAGGGAAACCATTAATTAGGAGGGTGAAATTGGATTGACGGCTAGGGTTAGATTACAAGGTATATATACTCCACTAATTAGGGTTAGATAATATTACAAGAAATCACAAAAACAAACTCGTTATTGTTGGATATTTGTGGATTTATGTGATCAGATAAAGGCTTTATAATTGCCTTTTCTTGTTGAATCTAATTGATTTTTACATGGTAGACATGCTTCTATTTATATGAGAGTTTTACCTACTGTATATCCATAAAATAACATGGGAAGTACAGAAGGTGAATTATTCACTCTTCTCCCTTCTACACACAACACTCCCCCTGAGTCATGACTCTTAGGGGCTATATACAAATTTACTTCTGTCATATGCATTGGTAATGCTGCCTCATTAAAAACCTTGTCAGGAAAAACCCAATGGGATAAAAAACTGATTGAAGGAAAAAAAAAAAAAAAGGGTGCAGCGCATATGATTCTCCCCCTGAGTTTGACATGCTTATTGAGCTTCTCGAAGACGACACATTCCGATCTTGCGTACCAGTTGTTCGAACCTCTTTGGTGGCAATGACTTTGTGAACAAATCAACAAGGTTCTCATCTGATCGGATTTGTTGGACTTCAATTTTCCCTTTCTTCTCAAGTTCATGAGTAGAGAAGAATTTTGGCGATATGTGTTTGGTCCTATCTCCTTTGATATAGCCTTCCTTCACTTGCGTAACACAAGCCGAGTTATCTTCGTATATCACAGTTGGTTTGCCTTTGATTAATTTGATTCCAGACTCCCTCTGTATGTACTTTATCACCTTTCTGAGCCATACAGATTCTCTACCAGCTTCGTATAATGCTATTAATTTGGCATGGTTTGACGATGCCGCGGTCAAAGTCTGCTTTGTGGACCTCCATGATATTGCCGTCTCTCCAAAGGTAAAGACATATCCATTTTGGGATTTGGCTTTGTGTGGGTCTGATAGGTATCCTGCATCTGCATAACCAACAAGAGTTGTATTTGGACAGTTTTGATAACACAGGCCAAGATCATGTGTGCCTCTAAGGTAACGAAACAAGTGTTTGATTTCGTTCCAATGCCTCCTTGTAGGAGATGAGTTGTATCTCGATAGTATATTTACAGCGAAGGCGATGTCAGGCCTTGTATTGTTGGCTAGGTACATCAGGGCACCGATAGCACTTAGATATGGTGTTTTTGGACCAAGTATTTCTTCGTCATCTTCTCGAGGTCTGAATGGGTCATCGTGTATATTAAGGGAGCGAACGACCATAGGTGAGTTCAAAGGGTGAGCTTTGTCCATGTGAAATCTTTTCTGAATTTTCTCGGTATAATTTGATTGATGGACAAAGATTCCATCTTTTACGTGTTCAATTTGCAAACCGAGACAGAACTTGGTTTTCCCAAGATCCTTCATTTCAAATTCCTTCATCAAGTACCTAGCTGTACTTGCAATCTCATTCGGGGTTCCAATAATGTTTAGATCATCAACATATACTGCAATGATGGAAAACCCCCATTTGTATCTTTTGATAAAATGCATGGACATCTCGAGTCGTTCTTGTACCCTTCCTTCAAAAGGTACTCGCTAAGACGATTGTACCACATTCGCCCATATTGTTTCAATCCATATAATGATCTCCTTAACTTGATAGAGAGCATTTCTCGAGGCTTTGATTTGCAAGATTCAGGCAATTTTAGTCCTTCAGGGACTTTCATATAGATTTCGGTGTCAAGTGACCCATACAGATATGCAGTCAGGACATCCATTAATCGCATTTGTAGCTTTTCAGCCACTGCCAGGCTAATCAGAAATCTTAAGGTAGTTGCATCAACTACCGATGAATACGTATCGTCGTAATCAATTCCTGGCATTTGTGAAAAACCTTGTGCTATAAGCCTTGCCTTATATCTTGCTACCTCATTTTTCTCATTTCTTTTCCTCACAAAGACCCACTTATAGCCCACTGGCCTTACCCCCTTCGGAGTCTGAGTTACAGGACTGAAAACTTCACGCTTCTCAAGTGATTTTAATTCAGCCTGAATCGCTTCTCTCCATTTAGGCCAATATTTCCTACGACGACACTCTTCAACTGTTTTTGGTTCAATATCGTCGTTTTCCGCCATCATTTCAACTGCTACTGAATAGGCAAAGATTTCATCGACAATGACATCTTTCCTGTTCCACTGTGTTCCTGTGGATACATAGTTTATGGAAATTTCATAATTGTCAATTGTTCTGTCTTCTTCAAGAAGACTCTCTTTTTCATCTTGTTCAACAAGATTCTTTTCTTCCGAGGAGTTTGCTTTGTCTTTCAAGATATCCTCGTTATTGACCTCTTTGCCCTCGTTATTTGGCTGGACTATTATGGGATTACCAATCATGCCCTTTTGCCTCCTCGATTGTCTTAGTTTCAAATCCTTTGAACCAAGTGGTCTACCTCGCCTTTTACGTACAACAGATTCATTAGCGATTGGCTTATTTGGTAGATCCATAGGTACTTCAATTCTTGCAGGGGCATTTACAGCAGGTATATGTGACTTTGTCACTTTTGCTATATCAGTAAATGCATCGGGCAACTAATTAGCCACTCCTTGCAAATGAATTATCTTTTGTACCTCTTGTTCACACACTTTTGTTTGATGATCAAGATATGACAATGACATGGCATCCCAGGTGACCTCACCTTTACTAGGATTAACTTTGTTCTTTTCTCTCCCTAGAGTTGGGAATGTGTGTTCATCAAAATGGCAATCAACAAATCTTGTTGTAAATAGATCACCTGTCGTTGGCTCAAGATATTTAATAATTGAGGGGGATTCAAAACCAACATATATTCCTAGTCTCATTTGAGGACCCATCTTTGTCCGTTGCGGTGGTGCAATTGGGACATAGACGACACATCCAAACACCTTTAGGTGCGACACATTCAGCTCCTTGCCAGACACAAGTTGCACCGGGGAATATTTATGATATGCAGTTGGCCTGAGTCGAATCAAGGCTGCAGCATGTAATACTGCGTGTCCCCATGTTGATGATGGTAGCTTGGATTTCATCAGCAATGGTCTAGCAATCAGTTGTAATCGTTTAATTAATGATTCTGCAAGACCATTTTGAGTATGTACATGCGCTACCGGATGTTCAACTATAATCCCAATGGACATGCAATAGTCATTAAATGCTTGGGAAGTGAATTCTCCTGCATTATCCATACGGATTTTCTTTATTGTATAATCTAGGAATTGTGCTCTTAATCGTATGATTTGAGCAAGGAGTTTAGCAAACGCAACATTTCTTGTTGACAATAAACTCACATGTGACCATCGTGTAGATGCATTTATTAGCACCAAGAAGTAACGAAATGGTCCACACGGTGAGGCAATTGGCCCACATGTATCCCCTTGAATTCGTTCTAAGAATGAAGGAGCCTCAACTGCTATTTTATTTTTCGAGGGCCTAGTGATCAGTTTGCCCAATGAGCAAGCAGAACAATTGAGATCACTTGTCTGGATAGTCCTCTTGTTCTTTAATGTATGACCAAGTGAATTCTCAATGATTTTGTGCATCATCACTGTACCTGGATGACCCAATCTGTCATGCCAGAGGGTAAACATCTTATGGTCATCCCGACTTGGTCTGGTTACCATATTAACCTCAAATGGACTAATGTAGGTATAATACAGCCCAGAGGAATAAGCTGGTAGTCTTTCTACCACTTTCCTTTTGTTAGATACATGTGCTATCAGGCACAAGTATTCCCTTTCATTTTAATTCATGGTTTCAATATGAAAACCATTCTGACGCACATCTTCAAAGCTTAATAAATTCCTTTGAGACTTGCTTGAGTATAATGCGTCTTTTATTACCAATTTGTCCCTTTCGGAAGCAAAAGGCAAGCCTTTCCAGATCCTTCGATCATCTTTGCCACACCTGATATCGTGTTGACATTTCCTTCAAAGA
The DNA here is from genome assembly GCA_037127255.1 of Persicaria tinctoria. Classification (NCBI taxonomy): domain Eukaryota; kingdom Viridiplantae; phylum Streptophyta; class Magnoliopsida; order Caryophyllales; family Polygonaceae; genus Persicaria; species Persicaria tinctoria. The sequence goes on from JBANSL010000006.1 coordinate 40,679,047, forward strand.
TTGTCAACTGAGTGAAGTATTCCTTGTTTTCCAGGATGGTGTGGGTTGTTGCACTGTCCACTAGACATTGTTGCTTATAATCAAGCTTAATTCCAGATGGATTCATGACTTCAAGAATTAAGAAAAACATAGAGTTAGACATTATAATACATGGTGGAAATTAAACTTACACAAATATCTTACATTACATGGATAACGCAAGGAAACATATATTACAAGCATCCTTAATTTATTTCATGCATAGAAATTTAAAAGCTAGTGCCTTCATCTTGGCCAAATCCATCACCAAGCTCATTATCCATGTAGTCATTGATATTCAGGTCACCCGGTATTAGTGGGGTACGTATTAGTGGCAACAAAGTTTGTTTCCATATCCTTCCCCTTTTCCTTAAGAGAGGCCTGATACAGCTCACACAAGTGTCTTGCTGTGCAACACACTTTGGCCCAATGACCAGTCATCCCACACCGGTAACATTGTGACTTTGGTTTGTTTGGGGTTTCTGTTGAACCCCTCTGGGCCTTTGGCTTCATCCCCTTGGAGAATGATTCTCCATGGTTGCCTTTCTTATGGAAGAAGCGGTTTCTCCCATAGCTTTGTTTGCCATTGTTACCACGACCCCTTTTTGTAGCCTCGTGAGCCTTTAGGGTCATTACCCCCCTTTAGGTTGGCATTCATAGCATCTGCAGCATTAGCTTCGGGGTATGGTGCTGCGCCAGGGGGCCTCATGTTGTGGTTTCTCATCAGGAGCTCATTGTTTTTCTCCGCCACTAGCATTACATCTATGAGTTCAGAGTGCTTCTTAAAGCCACCCTGCCTGTATTGTTGTTGTAACAACACATTAGATGCATGCATTGTGGAGAATGTCTTCTCCATCTTTTGCCCATCTGTAATCTCATGACCACATAGCATTAACTGCGATGTGATTCGCTGCACAACGGAGCTATACTCCCTGATATTTTTGAAATCTTGAACCCTTAAAGAGTTCCATTCATATAAGGCCATTGGGAGTAAGATATTTTTCTGATTGCCATATCTTTCATTCAGATTCTCCCATAGATCCTTAGGATCTTCCACCAATAAATATTCAGATTTCAGGCTTTCATGAATATGGTGGCGAATGAACACAATGGCTTGTGCCTTTTCTTGTGGAGTGGTGGTATTGTTAGCCTTAATGGTCTTTTCAAGACCTCTAGCCTTAAGGTGTGTTAAGGCATCCACCCTCCAGTCAAGGAACTTGTCTCCTGAGAGATCCAGGATATCGAATTCTCTCTTGGTGATGTTTTCCATAATAGCTAGCACTACAAAAATTATAAGACGTATATGTGAGTGTAAATATTATGAAAATAATTTACTAGATATAAATTTAATCAGTAGGATATAAATGATATGTGTGCAAATTATACATTAAGCTACCGATAGATTATATATCCTATCATGCATGTACGTGTATGTGTGGTTTTTAACAAAACATGAATATTGCATTATATATGCATGCATACAAATCACATATATTATATTTATATATACACATGCAAGTACTTTCTACATAGAATTTAGAAGTGCATGCAAAGTCAAGGTGGTAGGTAATCTTCTGACATGAGTTGCTTGCAAAAATTACTTTGCATGTAGAGGCCATCTCCTATTTTATGCAATCTATATATAATATTACATGCAAAAGTTTCTTCAATCATGTACGTATTAAAGAAAGGAAAAATCATTTCATGCATTTGAAATTTGAAAGAAGAGGAGAAGGTTTAAGGGTATGTTATATTGTGTTGGGTTGGGGTTTTAACCTCCATTTATTTTACCCCCATTTCCCTACTTTTCTTTTCCCTAGTTAAAGCACCACCACTACCGCCCTTCAACTTCACACCTCCCTCCATTTTCCATCATCATCATCCTCCATCTTCCTCATCCTCTCGCCGTTGTTTTCTCTTTCCGACACCGCTCTCATTTTCCAACAAAAAAATGACCGAAATCGACCGGGTTTTGCTAAAGATGTTCGTTTGTGGGGTGACGGTAGCGGTTCTGGTGGATTCCTACGTTGTATGGGTGGCCAAGAACTGTCGGTGTAACTAGGCTTCTTGATGGAGGTTCCGACAAGGCGTATTTCAAAAACGAAGTCCAACACGGTATTGTATTATGTAATATTTTTGCAAATATCTTGTAATGGCTCTAGATCTACTAATCTTGTTTTGGAGTGAAGGATTTTCGAAAACCCTATGATGAAATTCCCGTATTTTGGCTTTGAAAAAATCATTTTCGTGTGAAAAATCATGAAGATGTGTTGAGCCTCTTTCTGTGTTCCATTCTTTGTGAGTTTTGAAAACGGATCTGAACAAGGATGATGTAAAACAGGGAGATATGAGGGTTTTATGAGTTTCTGATGTAGAAGATCCCAAATTTTGGGCAACTACAAAGCATACTCCTCTAAAATCGACTTTGGTAAAAACGTTTTTCGAATTGAAGAGTTGAGATTCGAGATTTTTACCTTGAGATCTCAAAAACTCAGTTGGTTTTAGATCTCATGCTGATAACGTGTTGGATATTTGTGGATTTATGTAATTAGATAAAGGCTTTGTAATTGCCTTTTCTAGTTGAATCTAATTGATTTTTACATGGTAGACATGCTCCTATTTATAGGAGAGTTTTACCTACTGTATATCCATAAAATAACATGGGAAGTACAGAAGGTGAATTATTCACTCTTCTCCCTTCTACACACAACAGTTATTTCTGTTTTGTAATAGTATACCACAATACCTCACAATTACAACGCAATAGATTTTATTTTCAAGTCTTGATATAGGAAAGTTGAATAGAGCTGTTTTTAAATCGAAATCAATATATGTCGGAACTGGCTTTAAATAAAATAAAAATCATTTTGATCAAGGACGTAGATTTTTGAAATTATCAGAATCTCATAAATTTAATATTGAAATTAAATTATAATCAACTTCGGATAGAAGCAACTGCAAGGAAGACTTTGACAGAGACTAGTTTAGCAATTGGAGCAAATGTTTCAGAATAATCCGTACCCTGAACTTGCCGATTGCCGAGAGCAACAAGGCGTGCTTTATGCCGTTCAATGTTGCCATCAGAGTTGTACTTCACTCGAAAAACCCACTTGCACTCGATAGTCTTCTTGTGAGGAGGTAAGGTCGTGACCTCCCAAGTACCATTGCGATGGAGAGCATCAATTTCAGACCGCATAGCATCTCGCCAATGCTGATGGCGAAAGGCCTCGCGAAACGACGTGGGTTCAAGATTGGCACTGATGGCAGCCAAGAAGCTAGAATGCACAGGAGTGTAAGCATGTGTGTCAACATAATGAGCTAAGGGATAAGGCGTACCTGACGACGCGACGGAAGCAGGAGAAGCCGAAATAGGATCAATCTTGCGGATGGTGTGACACACAGTCCTTGAGAAGGAACGAAGGGGTATGTGTGCGAGTGGATCGGCGAGGGGGCGGCGGCGGGGGCTGAGCAGCCGGCTGGGGTTCGTCCGGGGCGTCATGAGTTAGAGCATCTACAATCTCGACACTTAGCTGTCTTTATATTAAAAATAAAAATAAAAATGTCAAAATAAAATAAAAATGGGGCAGGTGAGTGTCTTTCTTTGTGAACAAAGTTTCCACCGCAAGAAACTTTAATCTGATATTTGATATTCTAATTTTGTTTTTTTTTTTAATTAAGAAACTCATTTGAGTTTGGAGTTTGCGGGTTGTGTAGATGCTCTAGTCTTGAAAGGCATTAGTAGACTCTACCTCTACATTACCCAGAGAAATGACGCAACTTATCCAAAACGAACACAAAAAGTAGAAAAAAGGTTGATTTAAACTTCTCCAACCTTGATTTTCTTCCATATAACAAATATTTGTACAAATAATTACTAATTTAATCAGCAAATTTGTCTTTACAGTCGATCCACTATTGACGCGTTCATGGGATTTTGCCTATATTTATTACCTCACTATGACGACAAAATGTCTTAAAATACATGCGGGCCCTGGCGGTGTGGAGTGATAATCAGATTAAATACTTATTGGTCCAAGCGGTGAGGATTATGAGTTTGGCCCGCGATGAATTAAGTTATTGTTCGATCGTCGTTCGTAGAGGGAGCCAGGCGGGGTTGTTATCCCAAATAACGTTCTTCTCCGATCGAAGATCTTTAGAACTCAACTCCGGGGGATAATCAGAGCTCTTATGCTTTTCTATTTTGAAATCGGATCCCCTCCTTTGAGGTCGGAGGGGGGTATTTATAGGGAAACCAAGCGAGCAGCTGGCTGGTAACCTCGTGGTTCTATGTAGGACACGTGTAACGCATGCTCACACGCTTAGGGGCATATGCAATACACGTGGAGCTATTAGAGGTGAGGTGCTTGAGCTAGCGAGTTGCTTGCTAGGATCTCGGGGGGTTACGAGATATTTGGAGAATTCCCTCTGATTCCGACACGGGGTTCAGGACGCAAGGGAAACAGGGGTCAAAGTTCTCGGGAGTGTTAGGCATGGTCATTTGGTTTTGATCCGGTATCTTGCTCGCGATGGATCTAATGGTGGGACCGGACATCCTTTTGTGTTGGACGACCCATTTATGATGTCATACTTATATTTATTTCATAGTCTATTTTTCTTGGCATCGTCATATCTCCTCGCAACCGGATCGCGAATGATACTTCATTTGCGATTGGGTTTCGGATCATTTCGGGTTCAAAAATCCGTTTTTAAACCCAGTATTCACTAATAAGCCTGAAACCAAACTGATGCTAAAACTAACAATAGTAAAGTCTATACTTGTATAATAATATGCCATTGAAAAGTCCTACTTGTATAACATTGTAACAAAGGATTTACAAGACTATTAATATCCTACATGTGTGTACGAAGATTACTGTATGCAAGTAACTAACTTGTAGAAACTGTTCTACAAAATGAGCTCTATGGCCACCCTTGTCTTCCTAGCATTATCAATCTGTAAAAAAAAAATATATATAAACAATTGATACAAAACATCAATTTACACACTTGGAAAAAATTTCATGAGTATTTTTTTTACGCTGTGTTACTTACATCGACGGAATAAAGAATTGCTCCCATGAGATCTTTCCCTAGGCTGCAAAAAGAAAGACAGATGAAGGTAAGAACAGTTAGCCAAAGAAGCATGTGCTTCGAACCAATTATTACGCAGCTCAGTCTCGCGTTCATGGTAAGCAGAGAAATCTTGGATTTTGAACATTGCACACTGACCTTATACTGTCTAATGAATCAAACAAACAAGAACAAATTATTGGAAAATGAGGGCATGGATTCAAAATATTGTATAACATCAGGCAACGATTTCTGGTTCAATTACTGTAACTCCTGACTCTTGATTTCCTCTATTGTACCCATGTCAAACATGACACGACAAAAAGGGTATGCACATGAAGGATTAGCCAAATGTTCAATGAATAATGGTATGAATGAAAGAATGAAAGGGAAAAGGGAAAGAAAGAAGCTTGCATAAATTTGACTGATCTAACAAGAAGAAATCAAGCATCACAGAGATGTAGATTCATACCTCACTCCCTAAATAATTCTGAGCCCCATTGTAAGGTAAATCTGAAAAAGAAAAAGAAATTCATCAGGTTACAACTAACTTGGAATGCAAAGGTGTCCTCAACTTAGCAGATACATAATTAGCCTTACCCCGATGATATGCCGAGGAAGCAGAGGTGCCAGTTTGGGGATGTGCACCATATCTGGATGAAGACAATTTTTTTAAAAACAAAAATCAACCACCTTATTTTTGTATTGGCGAAGCAAATGGAAGTTACAGCATAGAAAGTATACGAGAACCAACCTTTCAAGCAAAGCGGTTTGCAAGCGGTATCTACTTGTGTCAGAATACACGGGATCAGGATCCTACAACCAAGTGTAATAAGCATTCAGAAAAGTGAAAGCCACAGCACATACAATTTACCACAGATAAAGAGTTAACAAGACTCACCAAAACTGAAACTGGACGTTTCCTGCCAGAAACAGTGGTTGGATGACCAACATTAAGAGGACCTGTAATAGAAAGATGAAGTTAACCACTAGAATGAACTTTGTGGTTCGCTTATAACGTTGGAAGTCATAAAATCCAATACTTTATCCAAGTGGCGGTAATTAGAAGTTGCTAATATTTCAATGCAGTGAAATGCTGCAAATGAATTTTAAATAATAGCCCACATGGAGACCTCTAACAACTGCCAGCCAAGCAAAAATCTAGACTAGTAGAAGCTAGCAAAAATCTAGACTAGTAGAAGCTAGGTGAAGCAAATAGTTAAGTCCAAATGTTCTTCAACCCAGTTCATATAGACTGAGGCTCCTTTTCCATCTCTTTAGTCAATGAACAAACTCAATATATATAAATAAAGAAGGGAAAATTAAGTGTAAGTAGTAAGAAATTCAAAGTCATTACTGCCATGTGATAAATGAGCACAAATATGTACAAACATAAACTGCAAAAACCACAAAACCTGCATGTGGCGGCCTCCGTGCTTCCTCAATCAATAGTTGTACCAGTTCAGAATTTGTTGAAGATCTTTCATCTCTATGAATAACTGTGCGGTGAATTTCTGGTCGATAATGAATACTCGATACACCTGTGTGTCTTGGGTCAATCTGCCTCACAATCACGTTAGTTGCACTGTATCTTCCGTCAATTTGCCTCCCAATCACATCAGCCGCATTGTTTCTTGGGGCAAATTGCCTCAGTGTCACATTAGCTGCATTGTTTCTTGGGTCAAATTGCCTCACAGGCATATTAACTGCATTGTTTCTTGGGTCAAATTGCCTCACAATCACATTACCTGCATAAGCATCATAAAATGCAAACAGATTGGAGAACCAAATTATCAAACTAATAAATGCCAAAAAGAACAGCATCTAACAAGAAGATTAAAAAAAAGATTTGAGTACTAGAAAAACAGAGAAGTAAAGAAATTTGATGCATAAATCATTTGTCAAGGTCTGGAGGAGTCAAGACAAGCCGGAGAAAAGTCGTGTACGGGCCCACGTACGGGAGACATGAACACCACATAAACCCACGGGGTTCTATCTTAGCAATGAGAGGAGTAGACCGCCAAGCTTATATGTTCAAGACATCTCAATATTTCAAATGTGGGACAACTCATATTTGAGACATGCAGGTGCATATCACAAGGCCAGCAAGCCCACTAATCTTAAGCCCATAGCCCCATACTATGTTAAGGTCTGGTGGGGTCAAACTTCAAAGATAAGCTCAAGGAAGGTCGTGTACGGACCCACGTACGGGAGACACGAACAACACATTAACCCCACAAATCTGAAGCCCATACTTTGTTAAGGTCTGGTGGGGTCAAAGACAAGCAGGAGGAAGGTCGTGTACGGATCGTACGGGAGACACAAACAACACATAAACCCAACGGGTTCCATCTCAAAACCAATTGAAAATGAGAGAGTAGCCCGTCAAGCTTATATGTTGTTCAAGAGAATCAAGATATCTCAATATATTCCAACATCATTAACATATAATATGCAAAGTGTAAAATAAATCACTTTTCAAAGTCCAGAAGAAACTCGAAGTTCACAGTAAGGACTGGAACATGGATAACAATTCACAAGGCAAATGTCATCTACAGAATATGAATTAGATCATGCCAGTAGTAACTACAAAGAAAAGTCATCAATGCTGAAGTAAAAACACATTTTTGCAGATAATTGTGCATGGATAGGCACAATTATCTGCAAAAATGTGTTTTTACAGATAAATATGCAGTTTCACTTCTCTCAGTTACCTTGGTTTGGATTTGGCCAACCCATTGAAATTTCTTTATTGCCGGGCTTCGGAGCTTGTTTAGGTTGCTTGCTACTTGAGATTGGTCTAGCAAGAGACACCTTCACATTCATCTAAAGAAGAAAGTTAAACAAAATACTCAAATAAAAAACTGTAGGACCTAGGAAATTTACACATTGCAAACCTTAGTTCCTTCATCATTCTGTGATTGGTGCTTAAATGATTCAATGCATGCAATAGCAGCCTTTCGTGTTTTAAAGTTGATAAAAGCATAATCTTTCCTCTTAGCATTCCGCAGGTTTCTTGCAAGAACAACATTATCTATCTCCCCAAAGTTCTCAAAGTTCTCCTTCACTTTCTCTTCATCCCAATTCAAAGGTATATATTCAGCATAAACACTTTTCACCTGCAAAAAATTGAGTGAAGAAAATTAGGTCACATTCAGCAGCTTCAGAAACAATCTAACCAAAATTTATAGAGACAAGGCACTTTGATATTTCTGAAAAAGATATTGCAGGCTAGCTTGCCAGTCATCATTAAATCAAGGCCTCGTAAACCATAGGTCCATAACCATATATAAACGCCATAACATTCAGTAGATACCTTTTGCATTTCTGCTTCATTTGGCACACTCAATGGCCCAGCCCAAGCAACTTTCATTTTAGAATTCTTGCCAAAAACATCTTTCTTTTGAAGTTTCTTAAAAGCAAGCTGAGCATCTCTACAGGTTTCAAATTCGACAAACGCATAACCACGATTGCGCTCCTTGTTCTGTGGATCCTTCATGACCAAAATAGTATCAATTCCCTCAATCCTTATCTCCTGCAACAGCTTTGCAACCTAGCAAGACAATGCATGACAATCAGCTAATGTCATATAAGGAGCTTCATATTAACCAAAGATAAAAATCAGGAAGCTCACATCCTCATCTTCCCAATTCCTATCAATGCCACCAAGGTGTATTGTGTCATTACCCTCCATAGGTTTTGCGCTACACTCCTTGCCACAAATCTATTAATTTCATTTTAGAAACAAGGAACAGATCAGCAAAATGACAGATAAAGCAATGCAATTTTTATAAAAAAAAACAAAAAACCTTTATGCACAACTGGGAAAGGGGAAAGTGGTTTGTACTTGTCGTCAAATATGACAGATAATGAAACCATAAATGAAAATTGACCTTAGAACTCAGTTTAACTGAAACTGAACTTTCATCAAGTCGAATACTATGTATTTGTTCACAGAGTAACATCCTAATTCATCTGAATCTAAAACCTACTCAAGCATTTGACTTTGCACATGTATAACTAAAATGATTTGGAAAGTGGGTTGATGACGAGTCTACATAAGCTACACAACACCAAAAAGCAAATGCTACAAGCTAGAACTTCAGTTCCAATCTAATAGAGAAACTCAGATCTTTCACACAGACATTTTCATTACTATTATTCCACAAAATAATCACACTATGAAATGCAAAATACATAAGCCTAGAAAATCCATCTAGACTTGAACAAGGATAAAAGAGAATTGAATAAATGATAAAAGTAGAGCATTTGCAAAGGCAAAAATAACTTTCTGGAATATAGCTAACAATACGTGAAATAATAGTGAAAATAAGAAAAAGATGCCAGTTAAGCTGCAAAAAGGAATTTCATTTTTTTCAAAATATATTAGTATTCTCGAGTTTGATTCTCACTCGCCACTCTATGGAGCCCCTCATGGAGTCATGGTAGGGCAACACATAAGTCTCTTTCTCAATCACAAAGAGGTTGAACGCTCTCTCTAGCCCAGGTGATACCCATCCTAACCCCTAACATTTTTTTTGATAAAGAGACGTGGAAAACAAAATGTATGGGTATATTACACAAAATAACCCATTATTTAGGCTGTTTTGCACAAAATCACCCATGATAAACAAAATTGCATGAAACCTACCACTACTGAGATACTGTATTTAACGATTTACCACCCACACCTCCTTTACCATTAAAGTTATGGTAAAAGAGAGTAAACTGAACAAATTGCCCGTGCCAAAGTCGAAGCTTGCAATAGAACTGAAAACAGATCTCATAAGCACAAATATTTGACGGCAGTGATGAGTGATGACAGGCATTTTGCTAGTGATGATGGGCTATATGTTGGAGGCAGTGTAGATGAAGGAGAGGGCATCCTAGATGTGGGATGAAGAGGTTGAGATTTGGTGAAAGATCTGTGGGGAATTGTTTTGGAAGAAAGAAGGAGGATGAGATGAATGATATCCATGGAGTGATAGAAGCTCCATTCTCAGGGAATGGGATGGAAAACATATGAAAATTGGTTTAGTAAGTACAGGCATTTTAATCTTTTCAGTTTTAGCAATTTCCAAAGGGTAGAGGATTAGGTGTGAATTTGGAAATTATGGACATGAGTGGTTGAATCCAATTTGGGTTATTTATGGATGTTTTCATGGAAATGAACTAAATAACAGGTAGTTATGCATCTACACGTACTATATTTGTGACGGTTCCAAAAGATACGGATGTCTTTCGTTAGCATAAATAAGGAAAATAAAGGTCATCGGTTAACTTCTTTCCAATAACCGCCGTTACTTAGAAATGTAATGACAAGGGTAATCTTAGCGAAGACCAAAAACAAGGTAATCTTTTTCCTTGCAGATGAGTTTAGACTTTAGAGCAATGCTGAGAAATAAGAATAGTTTGCTTAAATTCCATTTTCTTGGATGAGGATTGAGTCATTTGGCATCATGATAGCATGATTACCCCAACTACAAACTTCTTTAAGGAAAATATCTACCTCTGGCTTGGTCAAACACACAAACTTCATGAGTAAAACAAGAACAGTAATCCCAGGTAATTTACTGATCTAATGCTATTGTATCAGCAAACAGGAATAAATATAAACGGAAATGCGGAAACCAAAACTAACCTAACTACACGTAACACATTGCACTACAAGAGCAAAGCAAGTATAACATTTGAATGCGTAGAAAATACCTTAACTGACGAGAACTTCTCCAAAGCTTTTTTAGCATCAACTGCTGATGCATAGCGCAAAAAGGCATAACCTTTGTTCTTTCCAGTAATACCATTCATCATCAATCTCACCTCTAAAACCTCACCCACTTCCTCAAAAACTTTCCTTATATCCTCTTCCTTTGCATTGTTGTCCAAACCTCCCACAAATATCTCTCTCTTCCTCCTCTTCTGCCTTTCCAATGCCTCCATTTCACCACTATAATACATTCCTTCGCCCATTTCATCTTCTGGCTTAGCAACATTATCGCCATCTTTCACTGCATCCACCCCTTCATTCCTGTCCTCATTTGCTGCTGCATATAGAGCTCCAGTCGGAGGATCCTCCTTCACACCCAATTCCTCTGTTCCTTTCTCGCCGTCTCTTTTGGCATCCAAAGCTTCTCCTGAAACAAAATTCCTCTCTTCCTTGCTAGTAGACTCTACACTATTCACATTTTCATCAACCTCTATGGGCACGCCTTCAATTTCCAAATTCTTCTTATTTTCATTGGTTTCTTCAGAAAGATCCACGTTTTGATTGAATTTATCAATTTCCACTGATAGAGGAACAGCAGGGCCTGAATTCTCAATGTTTGACGTCACATTCACACCCTCAGTGTGAGTTTGAACTTCCAAATTCAGCTCATTTTCATTGATTTGTTTACAAAGATCAGCTTTTTCTTGCAGTTTATCAATGTCCATGGATAGAGCAACATCAGGACCAGAATTCTCAATTCGGGACAACACATTTACACCCGAATTCAAACAGTCGGACATAGAATTAGTACAAGGAGCAATTCCATCAGCAACTGTCGGATTAGGACCACCTTTGACGATCCTCCTGGGGACTTTCTTTACGATCTTTTTGATAATCTTAACGGTCTTTTTCACAACTATCTTCTTCTTCGCACTGCTGCCTCCATTATTAACAACCCCCTTCGCCGAAGCTTCAGCGCTAGCTGATTCCAGCTCCTGCTCCCGTCCATGGCTTCCTCCAACCTCGTCCGAACAAGAATTAGGGTTTGCTACTCCCAGCGGATTTTGAGAAGGCGCCGAGTCCGATACGACATTTTTCGGAGGCGGCTCAACAACAACGACAGGAGCATCTAAGACAGAGTAATCCCGAGGCTCGGAGGTCAACGGCGTTCCGCTACTAGGCACAGAGGCGGTCAGGGAGGGAGAAGCGGTATCAAGAGAGGAGCTCCCTATAGGAGACACGGTGGGCACGGTGGGGGTAACTGCGGCAGGACTAGCGTCTGCCGTCGCCGGGGACTGGTCCGGGAGGGAGCTGGTGAGAGGAGGAGGAGATTGCGCAGCGGATCTGCGGGCGGGAACGCGGGCGGCGCGACGAGGACCGCCGCGGGAGGCTAATGACTTCGGTGGCATTGGTTTCCGGAGGTGAGGGAGGGGGCGGAGGCGAGGGCGGCTGGATTGGCTAAGCTGGTGGCGGTGCGGTGGCGGTGGAGATTCCTTGATTGGATACTGGGACTTGCTTTAGAGGAGGTTACTTGATTTCATTTCCTCGCCTCCGACTCTCAATTTAATTCTTACACTAACGAGTGTGATGTCTCACGCACGGAAATTATACTCGGAGTGAGATTTTTTTTATACTCCTGTCCTAAATTATACGAGCTTTTTTTTTTAATAAAATACTTTATTTTTAAAATAACATCATCATTACAGTATTACACTAACTTTTTCATAAATTTTACTCCATCCATATCGCAATATTTGTTGTTTTAGCACTATATACGCTTATTAACAAAACTTATATTTACTTTACTTTTATAGGTTAAAGTACTTAAAAGTAGCAATTATTACCTATAAACATAGCAATAATTACCTATAAAGACAATAATTATAGCTAAAACAACATTTTTTTTATACAACGTTACTACTCTAAAACTACAAGTATTGCGATACGGAGGTAGTATTATTTTTTAACGCTCATTACATATTTTAATCAATCAAATTATTTTAAAAAATCAACAACACACAAACCAATACAAATCATTACAACTTCCTACCTAGAAAACATAAAAGTCCACCTATTATTGGAAAAAAAAATTACCTATAAAACTCATGTATTATTGGATGGAGGGAGTATATAAATATATGAGAAAATGGTCATAGATAGACCACTTTTTGCCCAACCTTGCACAAATAGCACACACCATTGAAAATTTGTAAAAAATAACACAAATCCCAAAAATTGGCATAAATGTCCCGGTTGCACAACCTGGGATAGGAGGTTTAGGCGCGGAAAAAAAAAGAAAAAAAAAAAGAAATGTGGAAACTTGCTAAAAAAAGGAAAAGGGAAAAAAATTCAGGGCTCGTAATAACTTCTCTCCCCATTTCAGTTCTCTATCTCTCTCCATTTCAAAAAGAAACTGTAAGTAGGGAAGACACCGGCGATTTCGATAGGGATCAGACCGGAGAAGATCCACTGTTGTTGGAGTGTCGAGGAGAAGCGAAGAACGCCATCGCTGGACTTTAAAGGTACGCCCCCTCTCCATCAACCCGAAATCATTCTTTCTCTTTTCCTCTTTATGCGAATGTGGGGTGTGGGGTGTGTGGATGTCGGCACCGGCTATGGGGTTTAGGGATTGAAGGGCAATGGTTGGTTGAGTGATGGGTTGTGGAGGGGTGACAATGGTGTGGATGCAATTAAAAGATGAGGAGGGCGGTTTTCGGGTATGGTTAGGGAAAATCGACGGTTAGGGTTTAGGAAGGCTAAAGAGGGTGGCAATGGTGGGAGTTGAAAGTGGGATATGGGGATGTTTTGGTGGGCGATTGAAGAAGAGCGATTGAGGTTTGAGCCGTGTGTGATTTGGAATTTTTTTCATTTGAAAGAGAAATTGGGTGACATTGGTTTCGAATTGGATGGGAAAGTACGTCATTCATTTGTATATCTTCGTTTTCGGCTGAATCTGCATAGCTTAGGTGACAAGGGTAAATGGACTCCTGACACGTGACATTTTCAAGGTGACACGTAAATGTTGATATTTAAAGGACATTGTCCTAATTATTTCGATCTGAAATTAAGCGACAACTAGCTAGAATCTTATATGAATTCGAATAGTTCTACGAATACCATGTATTCCCTTTGATGTCATTCTCTTGTTTTTTATTTCAATTTCATTGATTGCTGGACAACAATGCCATTTTCTGTTTTAATTAGGCTTGTTTCTGAATTATAAATGAGTTTTGACATACCCAGGTCAACTGATATTGTTTTCTGAACGCTTTTGTTCACCTTAGTCCGTATGAGTGATGCTAAAAACCTAATCCCTACAGATGAAAGTGTTGGAGGAGGTCATCAATGGACTGCGGGTTGCTAAAGGGATGGGAAGGGCTGGGGAAGAAAGAGAAAAGGGATGCTAGCGCTTCTTTTGACATTGATGCAGGGAAGGAGGGTGATGTTGGGAAAGATGGAGCTGAAGACAAACTTGTTGATGAAAATGAAGGGGCTTAGGGGGGCACGAAAGGATGAGGAGAGGTAAGTTTGTTTTTGGGTGACATGGTGTTTTATGTTGAGTGATCGACACGGGAAATCGGGGATCCATTTTAAAGTTTGAATTTGTTTTTCATGTCATTCATGTCGATGTGGTTACAACGATTGCACCCCGAAGCCAGGGAGAAGCCCCTAAAAGGACAAGGTGATAAGGTAAGCTCTTGTGGTCAGTCGAAAGGATGGTGTCGAAGATGTAAGCAAGGAAGAGGATGTGAAGGTACTTGTCAAGGATGGGAGGAAGGGCGGAGAGGACTCGGACATGGATATTGAGGTGACTGCAATTTAGAAAGGAACAAAGATGGGGAGGCTAAGGACAACGACCACAAGGGCGAGGAGATGGAGGGTACACCTGAAAGAGAAGACCAGCCGCCAAAATGAGAGGATGAGGAGGTAAGTTTTCTGCTAGGTGACATGGTATTTACAATTAAGTGACACAGGTTAAAAATATGGGAATGTCATATATGAATCTGTTTGTTGTTAGTTCATGTGACAAGATTGTTGTTGTTGGGTGATAGGGTTTATTTAGTTTGGTGACACGGGATAAAAAAATCTGGGAATGTCGATTATATGAATCTGTATTAGTTGATGTGACAAGGTTATTGCAGTTAAGTGACATGATTTACTTTGTTGGGTGACATGAGATATCCAAATCTCGGAATGAGAGTTTAAACTTCCTAATCATTTGTCAGATCTCTGAGGCTGCAAAAGTTGAGGTTATGCGAGACAAGAAGACTAGAAAGGCTCTAGGAGGTGATGGAGAAGACATGCCGCCCTACGAAGAAACCGCGGGACCAAAAAGGGAAAGACATTGTCGCCAGCGCGGACGCGATTCAGTTGGGACTTGTATCCGTAACGATGGCTTAGCCGGGTGGCCGGATAGCAAGGTACCCTACATCTGTATTTGTCTCCAACTTATTATACAAACGATGTCATTAACCTAACATTGTCATCGTGTGTGTGTAGCGGGGATGGGGAGAAGTGGATGACAGGCTACGACAAAGAGCTTATGAAGGAGTTATGATATCTGTTGCCATTGGGGTACATACAGTTGCTCTCTATTGCCATCTTTCATGGTAGGCTGTAATAAACCGCCGACAACTTTTTATCAGGGCGTACTTTTCATACCCCTAGGTTGTTATGAACTTTGTTGAGGTTGTATTTTCTAAACTATGTTGCTCAAAACTTGTAGGATGTTATGATCTCCATTAGTCAGTAGGTGTAGTATTTTATGACATTGGTTGGTCAGTACATATTAGTCTTTTATGAACATCTTATGCACTTGGGGGTTTTCTTTACGAACATACTTGGTTTTGAAATGTTTGGGTGGAAAAACAGACACGTTAAATCCTTCAAGTGACAGGGTCATACAAACAGGTGGCATGGTTCATTTCGAAAAAAAAACTAAAGTGAAGCCCTAAACTATGACACGTTAATTCCTTCAGGGGACACGACCATACAAACCGGTTACAGGAGTTATTTTCTTAACCAATTGGAAGACAATAAGAATTGTGAAACGTCAAAATCAAACAAGTGACACGTTAAATCCTTCAAGTGATACGTCCATACAAACAGGTGACATGATTCATTTCGAAAACAAATTTAAAGTGAAACCCCAAACTATGACACATTAATTCATTCAGGTGACACGACCATACAATAGGTGACGGGGGTTATTTTCTTAACAAATTGGCAAAGTTTGTTATATGTTATATAGGTTAATAGTTGTAGTGTTTCAAGGACACCTCACAAAGGACACCCCACTTTCGAAGGACTTGACAACGCATTCATCGGGGCGTACATGCACATGCATGCTGTTGCCATCTTCCATGCACTACTAGAAATCCAGGATTTTCCGAAAAATTTAATTGTTCCAATTTCCAATGGATTATTGAGTTTCATCGGTATAATTGGTGGACACAAAATCGTTGGGAAAATGTTTGTTGGAACCTTATTGACGTATGAAACCATTGGAGTTTCCGACGTGTGTAATTGTCGGTGATTTTCTGACGGGTTGAACTGCCTGAGAGTTCCAACCATTGTAATCGTTGGTAATTCCAACGAGTGTAGTCATTGGGAGAATTCCGACAGGTAGATCCGTAGGTAAATTTGCCGACAAGTGAAACCGTCAATTACCTCTACCATTATTATTTGATTTAATTTTTATATGCAAATTAATTAATAATATTTATACCCTTTTTATAGTAAACTTATAAATAAACTATTAAATAATTATGTCATTATGAACAAAAAAGTAGAAATTACGTTAAAAATAAAATTGCATACAACTAATTTAAATGTGATCAAATACGAAATAGTAAAATACCATATATATATATACCAAATAAGTTGAATGTCAAACAACATCCACACAAATTCATAAAATAAAAAAGTATTCCTCAAATACTTTGGACAACAGGTAGTAATGCTAAAAAGATCCTAAAAAAAGCTTTATGAGAAGACAATCTGCAATACTAAAAGAAGAAGAAAGCATATAAAACAAAAGCAGGAGCAGCAACCAATTATATATAACGCAACAGTGCAAGACGACAGCTTCGAGTACCTCTCCGATTTCTCCCTTCTAATCCAAAGATAGAGTATGAGCTGAGATTATAAGAAAATACAATTCAAGATAATAAGAAACAATTTCTAAATATGATTGAAATTGCATCTACATGTATACATTTATTATAAAGACTATGTACCTTGTATATAATCGTAACTGAATATTGATCAACCGATTTGGGAACAAAGTTAAGGCGAGGAAATCTGAGAAATGTGATATCGAGAAGCTATACAGCCTATAATAGTGTCCGTCGTTGGCTCGTTGCTTCACAGGGATTGAGCAATGTGTACTTTGTGGTTGAAGATGAACTTAATTCAAAATTATCTCAAGCGAACTGCGATTGTATTCTTCAAGGAGAGATATCAGTTGACAGTAGCATATAACCTATCTATTTATAGATTGAAAAATTGAAACAGGTTGATTGAAATTACCGAAATATATTCATCAATATGCTTCAATTACTCCATCTCTCACCTAATGTTAGCATCTCGATCCCCTTCGCCCATTGTTATTTCCTTTATAGTTAATTAATTACAAATTCATCAATTTATGAAATGGCTGGTCAAAAATCAACTGCAACAGCAATCTATTATCCAACTAAAGTATTCAGTTAATTAAAGAAGCAACGACGATGGTAGAAATAGATCAATTCAGAACGAGAAGTAATCAATAAATTATTTCTCCAATAAATAAATGTGCATGATTTTAATTAGACAAACTTTTGTAAATTTTATATGGCACATCGATTGAAGATTTATTGACTCTATCATATATCCAAAAAATCTATATATGATATCGAAATCACCAACAAAAAAAAAATCTACTTCTCAAGAAAGTGAACAACAAAACATTATAATTATCTGCCTTTTACAAAAATCATTCAATGAATATTAACAACCAATTGTCCAAAATTAGTATAAACAGATTAAAATATAATAAATACAGTGCAATTACCTTTAACCAAGATGAGTGCAGAGTACACCAGACATAAAGAGAGTCAGCTTTCAACCCGTGCAGCGCCGCGTTTGTTGTCGAAGATGGCGCAATCAATGATCAATAGTCAATCTCATTTCCCCTGACGCTCATTATAAGGGTCTTCGTGTTCCGACTGTGTTCGGTTGGTCTATTCTCAACGAAACCCGACTAAGGGAGATGAAGTGATCGATTTGTGGTTCAAACGTAGACCCAGTACCGACCAAAAAAAACTATGGGATGTTGAAACTTGAGGATTGACAGAAATTCAAGCAAGCTAAGAGGAGAAAGATAAGTAAAACGATTAATCTTTTGGGGTTTTATATGCTCAATTTAGAAATCTAAAGTTGTTAGATAGTTGAGGATATTGTGCTAAATTTTTTTAAATACACACAAAAATAAGGAAATATGCTTCCTACTTCCTAGTTAGTAGTTTACAAATATCAGAATTTTAAAAAAAATTAATTGGAGTTTTTTTTGTTTAAGCAAAACAACCTCCCTACGCTTAAGATTGTTGGAATGCAATTGCATGTTACATGAAAATTGTTTAGAACTGCCGACAATTGTACCCGTTGGAAATATCTGACGTTATTCAGCATCGGTAAATATCTATTCCAACAAGTGTACTTGTTGGTAAAACTTCCGATGTTCTAATTAATAGGTAAATTAATATCTCAACAAGTTTACTCATCAGTAAAATATCTGACATTCTTGAACATCGTTAAATTTCTACCTTGACAAATTTCTTCGTGGGTAAATACTCCAGCATTCTTGAGCATCGGTGATGTACGTGTCGTTGGAAAATCCTGGATTTCTAGTAGTGATGGTAGATTGTAATAAACCGATAACCACTTTATATCAGGGCTTGGTTTTCCTTTCACTAGATGGTTATGAACGTTACTGTGATTATGCTTTATGAACTTCGTTGCTCAAAGCTTGTAGGATGTTATGATATCTGTTGGTTAGTAGTTGTAGTATTTTTAACATTGGTTGGTCAGTAGACGTTAGTCTTCTATAAACATTAGTTGGGGTTTTCTTCATCTACGTACTTGTTTTATAATATTTGGGTGAAAATAATAGTGACATGTGAAATCAGTCATGTGACAAGGGCATACAAACAAGTGACAGGGGTGATTTACTTGTGAAAATGGCATACACAGTCAGAAATGTAAATCAACAAATTCAAACAGGTGACACATGAAATATGTCATGTGAAACTGTACAACTCTAAATCATTCCAGTCTTCTTCGAACTTCACTTCAAAACCTTCTTCCTCATCCGAGACCCCAAAGTTGATTGTGGGGGTTGACCCATCGTCATCCTCCTCCTCGCTGCTAATGGACATCACCTCCAACCCCTGGCCCATGTCACCTGAAGAGGTATCCGTGTCACCCAATTCAATCACATCCAGATCCTATACCCTGTCATCTGAAAATATATACGTGTCACTTGATTGTTTACCCGTGTTAGTAGTGTCCATCGCATCCAGCTCCTTGCTCTTCCCTAAGGCCTCGGTCACCTCTCCCCCAGCATATAACAGAACATCTAGAGACAAGGGGTTTTATTATGCCTTACCGTGGGCCCCAGCATTCACAATCTCAGCCAAATCGTCCACTTTTGGGGAGGAGGTTGGCCCACTCAGGCGTTCTTCCCCGGCAGCGGCAGAGTGTTCTTCCTCGACATGTTGCTTTACTTCGAAGCTCTCCTTCTGCAATGGACCAACATATATCACAAGGGGCGGACCAACATATATCACAAGGGGCCATGGATCTTCTCCACACTTTGAGTTCAGAAATTTAAACGTCTCGAGATCGTCAGTAATAGCTATTATGATCGGATGACCCCCTTCTTTCGTTACAGACTGAAGCCGATAAGTGCTCTGCAACTGGAACTGAAAGCCGAGAGCTTGTCTTCCATGGTGGAACATTCTCCATCTCTCCCTACATCTCTTTCTGCTGCAGAACTTCTGGGAGAAGAGAGAAAATGAAAAGTCTATCTCCTCATCCCCTTTTATACCATATAAAATGGTAAAAGGAATCACAACATCACATCACTCATCACCTCACCCTCTCTCCATTTTTTGGCGCCAAAACCCCACCATCACTTTCTCCTCTTCCCTCCTCATGTGTTCCCTCCTCACATCAGACCTGCTACCTGCCCAAAAGGTCACTAATTTTATTTGCACAAATAACCCCATAGCACACTTTTACATTTGCCCAAAAAGTGGTCTATCCATGCAAACCCTTTAGAAAATTGGTCTATCTATGAAAATCGCCCTAAATATATTTTAGATTTTAAATTAATTAAGGGGGAATAGAAATTTTTTTTTTAAAAAAAAACCCAAATCCATAAGAGATGGGTGTATTTTTGCAATTTTTCGGAGTCATATTTTTTTTTTTATTTAGATTAATGGATGTAATTTTGCTTTTTTTTTTAGGTAGGATTGTAAATTTTATGAAAATAAGGTATATTTGTAACCAAGATTTTATTTTGGGTATGTCGTTATTCTCCCTTAAAAAAATCAAAAAGAAAATTATATGACGTTTGTAAATTTGAAGGGTGATTTTTACGTACACCGCAAATGGTAGTTAAGGATTTGCACGTCGTTATTCACGTGCATGCACGTCGTTATTAACGTGTAAATGTGGTGGGTGAGATCTAATTGCACGTCGGCTTGCACGTTGACAGAAACATGCAAGACTACACGTCATTAACAACGTGCAATTCTGCACGTCATTAACAACATGTGCAATTCTGCACGTCATTAACAACGTGCAAGAATGCACGTCTTCAATGACGTGCAAATGGTACTTAGGGTTGAAGGCTTAGGGTTGGGTTTAGGGTTTAGGGTTTATGGAAAAAAATAAAGGGTTTAGGGTTTAAGCCATTTCGAGCCTTGGTAAGTTTTATTGGCAAGTGAAAATTAAATGCTAAGCATTTATTTGTAACACTAGCATCATTCAATGTGGAATAAAAATCAATAATTGTTAAGAATTTTATTCGGATAATATGCGAATAATGTTACAAGACACGAAAAAAAAGGTTTACATCCATAATTGTAATAGACTCGTGAAATAAATTAAAATCTAGACAAAGTGTAAAGGGCGACTGGAATCGACACGTAAGGCTCAGAATCTGTCAAACTGAGCTTGAAGAGGAGCATCCCATCCCTCGACGCTCGGTTGATGATATGCAACCCATTCCGGCGCAGGCGGCGGAATAGGAGCGTTATGACTCAACCAGATCTATGAGAACGGAAAATTAGAGTTAGAGTATTGGCATATAGATGAAAAGTAAGAATAGGTAATATTAGACGTTTGAAGTCGTACCGCGGCAAAATGGTCTTGGTTTCCGATGCAGGCTAAACCAAGGGTTGCTGATTGAGGGTTGTTACCAGGTGTCGACAAGGACATGGGGAGACATGTGAATGGATGATGCCAAGTTAGGACGACGAGAAGAATCTGATATACCGTTGCAAATACTAAACCCATGATGGGTAGCTCTAGCCAACGTCTCCTATCACCATGCACAGGTCCCGCTCATCTCTGGTTGTCGACGAACTACTGGAATGTGTACCCTCCCATATAACAACCGGCGTAGAAGTCGGCGTGATCCTCCAAGTGATTGCACAATAACGTTTTCAGTTCTGAGAAAGCAGGCTCGCCGATCGGTAATGTCAGTGACGCCAAAGCACGGTAGCCATAATCACCATCTCCAATAGTGTCCCTGACACGCTGAATATGTCCGAGCATGAAGGGATCAACGTTGTTTCGACTCCAGTTAAACCCTCTGAACACATCATCACGTCCACGTCGAGCTGTGGTCGCTTGTGGACGATGTCGAGCAGCACATGCTTCTTCTCTCTCAAAATTTGCCCTGAACTCTTTGTATGGCAACGGGTTGGTTCCGTAGGCATTCCTCGACCCCGAGGCCTCCCATTCGACCGGACGCTTGCAGATGAGGGTGAGTGGAGGTCATCGTCGCATACATTGTTGGAAGTCGTGTATGAAGATGACAGTTCATACGGGAGTGGGGTGTCTTCGATATCAGTCCATGACAAATCCATCCAGAACGGGTGGATGTCCTCAGCGGGTATTGGAGTACCGAAACTGACGTACGCCTGAATCCCATGGACACAAGGAATCCCGTAATAAACCCTCCAATGTCGGTCCGTGCATTCCAAAGGAATGTTTTGGTTTACGACATCCTCCCACAACTTGTACAGATAGTCGAAGCACTTTTTGGAGATTAAAGTCTTTACCTGATAAAAAAGGTTGACTTTATGCGCCCTCGTTGGCCATTTGAAGCGGTCGATCTCCAAAGTAGTTTACAGCTCGTGCAGTTGGCAATCATTGACTTTATAGATTGCATCTATGACGACGCAGAAGTCACCAGTCGATGAGTGAAGTGCCTCCATGACAACCTTGTGTTGACCCTCAACTCTGTACACAGTTTCACATAAACATTGAAGTTCATACCACTAAATGTTTGATGACATATCATATTGTAACGGGAGATAGGAAGTACGGTGTACTTGTTTGTTGTACGAGTGCCGCAATATAGAACATTATCTGTGTAGCATCGTACGATGTTCCAGCCCCTCCTGCTGCCCCCTACCTCTCCTGCCTCTCATCCAACCCCTTCTGCCTCTCCTGCTGCCCCCTACCTCTCCTCCAACCCCTCATGATGCCCCTACTGCCTCTCATGTCCGTCCTCCATCTCCTCTACAACGTTAGGGATGGTGTCATCCGCAGAAGCCAACGATATCGTCGCTGGTGTGCGGAAGGTCGAAGCCTTAGCATCATGGATGGCGGAAGTAGAAGCCTCATGGACGGCGGAAGTCAAAGCCTCGTGGATGGTGGGGGGCAGCTGCTCCACCGGTCTACCCCCATGGGCCGGTCGACCCCCAAGAAAATCAGTGACGCACCCGCCGAGTACATCGCCGGACAGCATCGACCGCTACTGCCCAGCCAACGGATCTCCGGAGGAGCCAAAATCAGGCAGACCCTGCCAGATGCTGTCATCCTCGTCGTACTAGGGGCTCCTTATGGTCTGCTGGGCGCCCTCTGCAGACAGCAGCAGCTCATCTACTGTATGGGTCGACATCTCCTCTCTAACAGCAGATACCGTCACCCCCTTTACTCCTCCCTCAACTATATCCTCACCCCGACCCTCTACGTACCCTACACCGACTGACCGATGCCTGGGCTCCGACCCTAACAACCCGTAGGGTACCATCAGTCCTCAAGAGTCTCGTCGCCTGTTATTATGAAATGTTTAAGAATATGTTACTTCCTGTATTACTTATGCTAATTCATTAGTTACAGTTGGTTCATACATTCGTAACTTGTTCGTTCTTTTAGTTTGTGAGTTGTTATTTCGTCTTTTAATGTATTTTTAATGTCTTTTAGATATTGTAAAAACTATATTATAAAAACTATATTTTTAATGTCTTCTAATGTCTTTTACATAATGTCTTTTAATGTCTTATAAACTATAAACATATAATAAATATTTCAAGTAATGAAAATTATATTATAAGAAATATGAACATAAAATAGCATATATAGAAACTATAAACTATAAAACTATATTATAAAACTATAAACATAGAACAAATATTTCAATTTATTAAAACTATATTATACAAACTATATTAAAAACTATAAATATAAAATAACATAACAACTATAATCTATAAACTAAAAACTATAAAAACTATCAACTGTATACTATAAACTATAAACTATAAAACTATATCATAAAAACTATAAAACTATTAATATAAAATAAAATAATTAAACAATTCAAATAACATATCGGTGGGGTCGGGACAGGCGACACCTCCATACAACGCCGCTTCCGCGGCGGTAATAGGGCATGCGTTGCATCCAACACCACCACCTCCGCCTCTGGTTGCTCTTCGGCCGCCACCTCCGCCGGCGCCTGCTCCTCCTCCGCCACCACCTCCTGCACCGCCAACGCCCCACCACCACCACCCTCCACCGCCAACACATGCTCCTCCTCCGCCACCACCTCTTGCACCTCCACCGCCCCACCACCACCACCCTCCATTGCCTCCACTGCCACGCCCTTCCACCACCACACCCCCACCTTCATCCGTCTCTATCTGCATCTCTCTCTCCATCACCTCCACCTCCGCCGTCGACACCACCACCTCCGTCTCCATCTCCGGCTCTGTCTCGGAGTCTCTCTCTGTCTCGGAATCTCTCTCTCTCTCTCTCTCTCTCTCTCTCTCTCTCTCTCTCTCTCTCTCTCTCTCTCTCTCTCTCTCTCTGGGATGTGGACCTTATCATCCATATAGATGTTCGGTCAGGTTGGGTTGGGTCTAATTGCAGTTCGGATTGAAGTTAAGTGGGTTGGGTTTCTTTTCCTTTGTTAGGCTGTCGTGGTCTTTCAGCAAATGGAAGAGGAAGGAGCACAAGCGAGAATACCGCTCTAACCTTCCGCAAGATTCGGCTGCAGACAACATTATTAAGTCCATCTCAAGCAAGTAGGCAAAGTTTGAACCAACCCTCTCTCATAAGCCAGGAAAAAAAATCCCAGTTAGTCAGCGAAGGAGGTAACGAATAGACGCATGTTGTGGCGATTTCTAATACAAGTTTGAACTTAAGGTAGCAGGTGTAAGGATTTGTGTTAATGTATTTTTTGTTAATTAAAGGATTTAAATTGATGTGTAATCAAAGAGGATGAATGAAGAAATATACGTTTATTTTTTTTTGAAAAATAACAGAGCAATTTCGACGCTTTTGGGTGTCGAAATTGGCATTTTTTTTTTGGAAAAATAACAGGGCAATTTCGACGCTTTAGGGTGTCGAAATTGACATGTCATTTTCGACGCTCTATGTCGTCGAAAATGACGTGCCATTTCCGACGCCCTAGGACGTCGAGATTGGTTGCGACAGAATTCTGCGTCGAAAATGGCACTTGCCATTCGTGACGCAAGAATTTTCGACGCTTTTTAAAAGCGTCGAAATTGAAATTTGCGACGCTTTAAAACGTCGAAAATGGTCACAAAAAATGTCGAAATTAACACTATTTTCCTGTAGTGATATACAATTTATATACACTGTATATACAATTTATATACACTGTATAATAAATAAATAAATAAATAAATATATGCGGGACGGGACGAGATTTGTGGGATAAGAAATCTTCGTCCCGCGTCCCGTCCCGCATAATTTTTGCGGGACGGGACCGGGACGGGATTCATTATATTTTTTTCAAATCCCACCGGGATCGGGACGGGCCCGGGACGAGACCGGGACGGGTCCGGGATTTGCGGGATTTGTGCCCACCCCTAGTTCATGCCATTTGAATAGACCTTAATTTGATCTAAACAGATTCATATTGTATATGTTTGAGGAAAAAATAAAGGATAACATTAATTATTTCAAAAAATCATTTAAATAACTCCATCTGTTAACCGTTAATTAAAACATATCATTTTAAAAATATTCACACTTTTTAATAAAATAAACAAAAATACACTTAAATTCCTTATCATTACTCTACTTTTTACTTTATTGAAAATTACAACTAACACATATCTAAATTCTAATCATTATAAGAGCAATTTGTAAAGTAGATGGCAAAATACCTAAAATGACATGTTTTCCTTAACAAGATTTACATTCTAAAATGACATGTTTTAATTAACGGATGAAGTATATAAATAATAACAATATCATTATCATACTCTGGAAGGATTATTAGTAGTAATTAAATAAAAAATGAATTATAATGTCGGTTAGTAGGAGAAAAAATAAATAATTAAAAATTGGGGGAGAGTTCTGAGGGTGTAGTGTACGAATATGGGTAGTATTGATAAAGGTTGAAAGAGTGTTCTTGTGCGGATCGACGTGGCACGAAATAAGGGGGTTAAATGCAGGGAGAAGTGTAGAAAATGAAGACGATTTTAGATTTGTTAATTAAGGGTAATTTTATGATGTTTGCCTGTTTGGTATGATTTAATAGTATTCGATTGGGATTTTCGTTTTTTTTTTTTACAAACTAGCTAGTTGTGTAATCCTTCTCTGATTGGAAAATTCAGACTTGAATATTTGATTAAGGAAGAAAAGATTAAAGTTTGGAAGGCTTCATGGATGAAGATTTCGACTTTGTAGACGAGGACGACTTTGAAGTGGATCACTAACGGGTTGACATCAAGTTTCTACTACCATTTATTACTAACTATTCTACCTCGATCAAATTTAAACTTAACCCATATTTGTATTGATCATTCATTGATTTTGCCCTTTTCATATACATAATCACTACGCCAGATTGCACTTCGGGCGACGGACTGATGAGCTTCCGTCGCCTGAGTTCAATTCCGGCGACGAACTTAGAAGAGTTCGTCGCCTGAATGTCTAGGGCTTGACCCCCAACCCAAATCACATTTGAGCGACCAATTCTATACAAAGTTCGTCGCTTGAATCAACTTTAGGCGACATACATATTTAGGCGATGAACAAAGGAAGAATATATGGTTGCTCGAATAAAGAACTCATCCACTTTTGTCAGAACTACCATTCAGGCGACGAACATAGGTCAATGTTCGTCGCTTGAGTTGACTTCAGGCGACGGAAATTACATGTGTGGTCCATGTTGGTCGCCTGAATGAGTGATAAAAGTTGGTCACTCATTCAGGTGACGACATATTTTGAATGTTCGTCGCTTGAGTTAAATTCAGGGGACGGAGATAACATGTATACTCTATGTTGGTCGCCTGAATGAGTGACAAAATAATAGCAATTATTTAGGTGACGACATATTTTTTAATGTTGGTCGCTTAAATGAGTGACCCCATTAGACATTTTTTTTACAAAAAAAATGTTTTTTTTATAAATCTTATAAATTAAAAATATATTTTACGTATATTTTTAAAATTAATTATGTAATATTAATCTTATAAGTTATATTTATAAATTTTAAAACCATAATTTTCAATGTTATATTTAAAAATTTAAAACCATAATTTTAAAATTATTTAATTGTGTAATAAATCTTTTAAGCTATATGTATAATGTTTTAAAACCATACTTTACAATGTTATAAATTTTAAAACCATACTTTACAATGTTAAAATTTTTAAATTAATTGTGTAATGTTTTTATAACGTTAAAACCATAAATTTACATTAATTGGGTAATATTTTATACAACCATAAACCTTATACTAAGTAATAAATTCTTATTATAATACTATAAGGTTATGTTTTGAGGAAAACTCATATAATTAACTAATAAAACCTTATACTAAGTAATAAATTCTTATATAATACTATAAGGTTATGTTTTGAGGAAAACTCATATAAGTAACTAATAAAACCTTATACTAAGTAATAAATTTTTATTATAATACTATAAGGTTATGTTTTGAGGAAAACTCATATAAGTTGCTAATAAAACCTTATACTAAGTAATAAATTCTTATTATAATACTATAAGGTTATGTTTTGAGGAAAACTCATATAATTAACTAATAAAACCTTATACTAAGTAATAAATTATTATTATAATACTATAAGGTTATGTTTTGAGGAAAACTCATATAAGTAACTAATAAAATCTTATACTAAGTAATAAATTCTTACTCCGTATTATAATACTATAAGGTTATGTTTTGAGGAAAACTCATATAAGTTGCTAATAAAACCTTATACTAAGTAATAAATTCTTATTATAATACTATAAGGTTATGTTTTGAGGAAAACTCATATAAGTAACTAATAAAACCTTATACTAAGTAATAAATTCTTATTATAATACTATAAGGTTATGTTTTGGGGAAAACTCATATAAGTAACTAATAAAACCTTATACTAAGTAATAAATAATTATTATAATACTATAAGGTTATGTTTTGAGGAAAACTCATATAACTAACTAATAAAACCTTATACTAAGTAATAAATTCTTATTATAATACTATAAGGTTATGTTTCGAGGACAACTCATATAACTAACTAATAAAACCTTATACTAAGTAATAAATTCTTATTATAATACTATAAGGTTATGTTTTGAGGACAACTCATATAAGTTGCTAATAAAACCTTATACTAAGTAATAAATTCTTATTATAATACTATAAGGTTATGTTTTGAGGAAAAATCATATAAGTAACTAATAAAACCTTATACTAAGTAATAAATTCTTATTATAATACTAAAATGTTATGTTTTGAGGAAAACTCATATAAGTAACTAATAAAACGTTATACTAAGTAATAAATTCTTATTATAATACTATAAGGTTATGTCCCAAGTCCCGCCTCCATTGTTATAAGAATAATATAAGTAGCTAATGATTTTGGAATAAAACCTTATATTAACTAATGAATTGTTATAAGAATACTATAAGTGTGTTTTGGGGGAAAATCGTATGAGTACCTAATGATTGTGGAATAAAACCTTATATTATCTAATAAAATGTTATAAGAATACTGTAAGTGTGTGTTTTGAAGGAAAATCATATATAAGTAAATAATAATTGTTGAATAAATTCATATACTAACTAATAAGTTGTTATAAGAATACTATAAGTGTGTGTTTTGAGGAAAAATCATATAAGTAACTAATAATTGTTGAATAAATTCATATACTAACTAATAAGTTGTTATAAGAATACTATAAGTGTATGTTTTGAGGAAAAATCATATAAATAGCTAATAATTGTGGAATAAAACCTTATATTATCTAATAAATTATTATAAGAATACTATAAGTGTGGGTTTTGAGGGGAAATAATATAAGTAGCTAATGATTTTGGAATAAAACCTTATATTAACTAATGAATTGTTATAAGAATACTATAAGTGTGTTTTAGGGGAAAATCGTATGAGTACCTAATGATTGTGGAATAAAACCTTATATTATCTAATAAAATGTTATAAGAATACTATAAATGTGTGTTTTGAGGGAAAATCATATAAGTAACTAATAATTGTTGAATAAATTCACATACTAACTAATAAGTTGTTATATGAATACTATAAGTGTATGTTTTGAGGAAAAATCATATAAATAGCTAATAATTGTGGAATAAAACCTTATATTATCTAATAAAATGTCATAAGAATACTATAAGTGTGTGTTTTGAGGGAAAATCATATTAGAGCCAATGATTGTGGAATAAACTCTTATATTATCTAATAAAATATTATAAGAATACTATATATAAGTGTGTGTTTTGAGGAAAAATCATATAAGTAGTCAATGATTTTGGAATAAAACTTTATATTATCTAATAAATTGTTATAAGAATACTATAAGTATGTATTTTGAGGGAAAATCATATATGTACCCAAAAATTGTGGAATAAAACCTTATATTATCTAATAAAATGTTATAAGAATACTATAAGTGTGTGTTTTGAGGGAAAATCGTATAAATAACTAATAATTGTTGAATAAAACTTTATATTAAATAATAAATTCTTATTGGACTATTATAAGGCTATGTTTTGAGGAAAACTCATATAAGTAACTAATAAATATTGAATAACATCTTATAATAAATAATAAATTCTTATTAGAATACAATAGGAGTAGGTTTTGAAAAAAACTCATATAAGTAACGAATAAATAATGAACAAATGTTTAATAAAATCTTATGTTAACTACTAAATTCTTATTAGAATACTATAAAAGTATGTTTTGAGAAAAAACTCCTATAAGTAACTAACAACTGTTTAATAAAACCTTATATTAACTATTAAATTCTTATTAGAATACTATAAAAGTATGTTTTGAGGAAAACTAATGCATATACTGCCTATGTTGCATTAGCCTATAAGTGACTTGCATTAGCCTTGCTCTTGATTTTTGTGACATTTGAGGTATGATTTCTATTTGTTATCTAATGCATATACTGCCTATGTTGTAGGAGTGGGATAGTTCTCCAAGTGATAACTTACTCCTTGATCTCCCTGATCTGGAGTACCCAATATTTACACTTGTATTGGATCTAACTAAGACACTAGTTAGTTCCAATTGGAAGGCAAGTATTCTTAGTCCCCATGAGCTTTGCAATTCTAAACTCTATTTTTTTTAAATGATGGTTGTAGTTTGGTTTTACTTACACCATCTTTTTCTTTGTTATGATTTAGCATTTCATCTTTTTTTTCCACAACATTCAAGCTTCTAGGTAATCAATGGCTTTAGATAGTGACTTTGTAAATATTGGCGCCTTCGACTTTGAATACGCAGCAGCCTTCTCAACACTTGTCGGATCCCCAACCGGCTTCGGCTTCGGATACGCGGCCTTCTCAAGAGCCTTCGGATACGCAGGATGCTTCGACTTTTCAGCCCTCGTTCGCACAGCAGTAGCAGGTGTCTCTCGCACTCCTCTCCTACTTCCTCTTAAGTAATGAACATGGATTTGTGAATAGGTTTGTATTTGTGAATTTGTATGTAGTTGCAAACTTGGATTTGTGAATTTGTATGCGGATTTGTACGTGGATTTGTATGGGGTTGTAAACTTGCCCATGTTTGTTGTGTGTTTGTTGTGTAAGATGAAACAGGTTTGTGCACATTTTTGTGCTAAAAATGTGCACAATTTTGGTGCAATTGAAAACAGGGGGCATCAGCCATTTTTCAATTATTTTTTTTAAAAACAAATCACACTCAGGCGACGAATATTGACAAAACTTGGTTGCCTAATTTTTTTATAAAAAAAACCCTCGTATTCAGCCGACGGACATAGCTTCTTTAGGCGACGAACATAGCTTCTTTAGGCGACGAACTTAGCTAAAAGGATGGTCGTTTGAGTTACATTTTATATTTTATAGAATTCCCTAACCAAATTGGGGCGACGAACCTTTGAGATAAATCCGTCGCCTGAAGTGAAGTCGGCTCGGCTCGGCTTGGAAAGCCCTTTTAGGTCTGACAACGAATTCAGGCGACGAATAATGTTTTCGTCGCCTAAAATGTTTCAGTCGACGAACATACAAATGCGCGTCGCCTGAATAGTGGAAGGATGAAAGTCACCGGACCACTACTTAGGCGACGGATGTTCGTCGGCTCAGTTATCAGGTGACGAAAATCACATTTCAGGCGACGACATTGGTCCGTCGCCTGAAAGCCCTTCTGGCGTAGTGAATTAAAGTCCATAAATCAATCAACTCGCGCCATTAATTAATTAGTTAAATCGGCTACAGTACGTACGTATATTTTCACCTAATATTATATATCCTCCATTGAAATATAATTAAAGTCCCTAAATTTCATATATGCTACAGTATATATTAACCTCTCAATATATCAATCAACTCGCGCCATTAATTAATTAGTTAAATCGGCATGCATAATGTATATATGTATAAATAAATTTTATTTATAGGCAAATTCAAATTAAAGAACATTAATATTTATCGACAATAAGATAAAGATATATTTTGTAGACGAAAATCTCATATAGATTTACTAATAACCGAATGTCCAAATACGTACATATATGCCAACACGTACATAAAATTCAACGTTACAGTTGAACATCATTGTAACAAATAGATCGAAAAACCCTAATTGATTAATCATCGATCGATCACTTGTTGCTAATCAATTATGACGATATCATGGATGCTTTTCCTCCTCTTCCTTGTGGCATCGGATCTATCCAAATTGCGACGGATATTGTACTTCTGAGCATGGCTCGCAATTTGGATGGGGGTTCTTGTCTTCACAAAGAGCTCTGATATGCTCTTCCAATTTCCATATTCACACACCTCAATTCCTTTCAAAAACAGCCTACAGTTTTACAAAACACATTAATGTTAATCCTAAATCTAATACGTGCTGTATAACTTTTCTTGAAGTAAACATCAAAGCATCAAAGCATATATATATAAATTTGAATGAATTTTTATATTAATTGTTACTAACCGATGATTATAGAAAAGAATATATATATATATATCATGCCCTAATTAAATTTTATGGTAAATTAATTGTGTTTAAACTCGATTCGATTTTTCTTATCAAGCATGTACTTAATTAGTTCTTAATTAATAAAATATAATTAACAGGACTAATTAATTACCTGTGCTCTTCGTGGGTCCACTCCTTCCTCTTTCGGACTCGTCCACTGTTGCTTACCGGCACCGTGTTGATTGGGTGGAATTCCGGCGAAGGACGAGGATCCTTGGTCGACAAGGGAGTTGCCTCGACAATTAATCCCGGTGATGTCGGGGATGGGATAGAGAGCTCTGTCTTTCCGGCCAACCACTTGTTTAGAAGGTCATCGAACTCGCGTTCCAAACCCTCGTTGATGATTGGAGGCGGCAGGTTGCAAGAATCGGCCCATTCTTGATCGGTGGTAAAGTCGATCTGATCGAGCAGACTCGACATTACATCGTCGCCGTCGACGAAGTGCTCTTGCGGAATCTTCGAGTGGGAGTTGACTGGCGGTGGCTTGACTTCATCGATGGCGTCCAAGAGAAGGCAAATATCGGCCCAATCTTGATCGGCGGTCAAGTCGACTAAATCGCCGCGATGGTCTTGTGGCTGCGGTGGTACCGGTGGTGGCGTCAGCTGGACGAAGGGGTTTCGGAAGTCGGCATGATGCTGATCATACGCCGGCTCCACTGGGCGGGGGACCGGTGGTGGCGTCGGCTTGACGAATTGGAAACCGGCATGATGCTGATCAATATAAGGCGTCGGCTCCACTGGGCAGGGGAAAGACGACGCGGCACACCAGTCGGGATAGGTAAATAAGTCGCCATTAATCGCCGGCAGGATGGGTGTAAAGGCGTCGAAGCGGTAGTCCTCCTCTGGCATGGTGTAGTCGAAGAGGAAAGTGTTTTCCATCGCCTGAGATTTGATGGATATTAAATTTGTATCTAAAATTCTATGGTTTAGCCCTATATAGCCTTTATATAGATTATGGGAAATTAGGGTTTCGAATTTTTTTTTGTTGCATGTTGTTGTTGGAAAATAAATGTGAATTAAGTTACTTGATCGGTAAGATTTGATTATATTCAATTCTCCAATTAAAGATTATTGTTGACAATATCTTCAAAAACATATATATAGTTTCCAAATATTTTTGTAGATTGTGTCTAGTTGTATTAATTAATGGGTGTTACTATTAGCACGGACATTTTATCGCCTGTTACACGGTATGCAATCGCGGATTGGGAGTTTGCAAAATCCGTAAACTCACAGTCCGCGATTGCAAATTTTTTTTTTTTAAAATTTCCGCAACCGCGCATTGCGAGTTTGCGGAATCCGCAAACTCGCAATGCGCGATTGCCAATTGTTTTTTTTTTTATTTCCGCAACCGCGCATTGCGAGTTTGCGGAATCCGCAAACTCGCAATGCGCGATTGCCAATGTTTTTTTTTTTTAAAAAAAAATCGGGATATATGCAATTATTTCATAAATCAAGATCTAGTATATATTTGGATCGATAATGATATTTGACGAAATCCCGTAGATATCAATTTTGGATCGATAATGATATTTGTAGATATCGCGTTCTAAAGATATTTGAAGATAGATATATTTGGATATAAATATATTTTATTTCCTAGAATATTCGTCAACGATCGCTATATACCCTCTCCGTATTTAGAGCACAAGTATCTCCACACTTTAAGGGTTCTTACGAAGCTAATATTTCCAACATCCTAAATTGCTCCCTATGTCGTCGTCAGGTGAAGATGATCTACCGTTCGACCCATATAGTTATAGCAATCCACAAGAACTTCTAACTCACGTCGATGTAAGTTTAATCACGATTCTAGTAAAATCTCATGTATTTATTTTCCATGTTTCAAATATGTTTGAATATATTTTATATATGATAACATTAGGGAAATTTATTTTACATCTATATGTTTTGAATATGTTTGTTTCCAATGTGTGTGTATAGTAATATTTATGCAAATACCATCAATATTAGGGAAATTCATGTATTTATCTTCCATGTTTCAAATATGTTTGACTATATAGTATATATGACAATATTAGGAAAATTTATTTTACATCTATATGTTTTGAATGTGTTTGTTTCCAATGTCTGTGTATAGTATTTATGTATCTATGTTTTTAATTCTAGGATCTCCCCGACCTTCCTCTAGCCTTGGGTACCGATTATTCGGCTATGTTTCAGATAGGTGGATATTTTTTTGACTCAAAAAACGCAAAGGAATGGGCTCGTTTTATGGCTGGAATTAGAAATATGGTATTAATAACTCATAGGTCTTGGAAGAACAAGCGAAACGGGTTAGGTGTCTTTCGTTTGGTTTGTGAGTACTATGGCTGTGCTAGAGGCACGATCGATGTGGATAAGGATTTCCCACCATCATCAAACAGGGAAAAAAAGTCGAAGAAACGAGGATGTGCATTTGAGCTCGAGGGTCGTGAGTACGAAACAGACAAATGGAGATTTTTTGTAGTATGTGGTTCTCACAACCATAATCTTTCGGATAACTTGTACGGACATGTCTTTGCCGGAAGGTTGACTGATAAGCAACATCATAAAGTACGCCGAGGTGCCATGATTGGGTTAAAACCTCGGCAATTGTTAGAGCTCCTTCAAGATGAAGATTCCAAATGTGTGACAAGTATCCGGCAAGTGTACAACTCTGTTGGAAAGATGAAGAGGGAAGAGGCAGAGGGTCGTCGGGATATACAACAAGCATTGCATTCACTTGAAGGAAAACAGTACGATGTATTCGTACGTAGAGTGCATGAGTCTAATCAACTGAGTGATCTGATGTTTTTTCACCCAGACTCCCAACATTTATGGAGGTTATTTCCCTACGTCATCGTGATGGATGCAACTTACAAGACTAATGAGTATGTTTATCCCTTTTTTCTATCTTCTTATAGTTGTACAAATAGAGTCAAATTTGTTGATCTTGTCACATATGATTTATTGATCATCCTCCATATTCATGTAGATATAAGATGCCATTGTTGGAAATCGTTGGGATCACTAGCACGGAGAAAACATTTGCGATAGCGTTTGCATTCATGACTAAGGAGACTACGGATCACTATATCGTTGGAGGCGGCAGGTTGCAAGAATCGGCCCGTTCTTGATCGGCGGTGAAGTCAAGCAGACTCGACATTACATCGTCGCCGTCGACGCAGTGCTCTTGCGGCATCTTGGAGTGGGAGTTGATTGGTGGCGGCTCGACGACGACAGCGTTTCCTTTGTCGATGGCATCCAAGAGAAGAAAAGTATCGGGCGCCCATTCTTGATCGGCGGTCAAGTCGACGAGATGGTCTTGTGGCTGTGGTGGTGGTGGCGTCAGCTTGACGACGAATTGGGGGTTTTGGAAGCCGGCATGATGCTGATCGTAAGGCTCCGGCTCCACTGGGCAGGGGAAACACAACGTGGCCCACCAGTCGGGATAGTTAAATAAGTCGCCATTAATCTCCGGCAGGATGGGTGTAAAGGCGTCGAAGTGGTAGTCCTCCTCCGGCATGGTGTAGTCGAAGAGGAAATTAGTGTTTTCCATCGCCTGAGATTTGATGGATATTAAATTTGTATCTAAAATTTTATGGTTTAGCCCTAGCCTTTATATAGATTATGGGTAATTAGGGTTTCGATTTTTTTTTGTTGCTGTTGTTGGAAAATTAATGTGAATTAGGGTTTAGATGTAATTAAGTTACTTGATCGGTAAGATTTGATTATATTCAATTCTCCAATTAAAGATTATTGTTGACAATATCTTCAAAAACATATATATATATATAGTTTCCAAATATTTTTGTAGGCTGTGTCTAATTGTATTAATTAATTTATCTCAAATTATAAATTTTGGAAATTAAAGATTCTACATAGATTATGGGAAATTAGGGTTTGGATTTTTTTTTTAATTTTGGTTGTTGTTGGAAAATTAAAGTTAATTAGGGTTTAGATGTAATTATGTTGCTTGATCGGTAACATATATTTGATTATATTCAATTTTCAAATTAAAGATTATTGTAGACAATACAAAACATATATAGTTTCCAAATATTTTGTAGATTGTGTCAAATTATATTAATTTATCTCAAATTATAAATTTTGGAAATTAAAGATTATATATAGATATAGATTATAGATTATGGGAGGGTTTTGAATTTTTGTTGTTGTAAGTTGTTGTTGTTGTCGTCGTCGTCGGAAAATTAAAGTAATTGGGGTTTAGATGTAATTAAGTTACTTGATCGGTAAGATTTAGTTATATTCAATTCTCAAGGTAAAGATTATTGTAGACAATATATTCAAAACATATATATATTTTCCAACAATTTTGTAGATTTTGTCTAATTATATTAATTTATCTCAAATTATAAATTTTGGATATTAAAGATTAACTACTAGTACCATTCCGGTGTCATGGCCCGATTTTTTTAAAATAAAATCATAATAATTTAATATTACAAATTTAAGTAAAGGATTACCAAAATTTATAAATGTAGAGTTGATAAAGTTAAATTTTAGAAAATTTTATCATTATAGTATCTTAATTAAAGTATACTACTATATATGTGGTTAATTGTTATTATTATAATAAAATATAATGAAAAGTATAAGTGACTAATAATTATAATGATATTAATTTTTGTTGATAAAAAACCAAAATATCAAATATAGACTATATATATAGTTTTGAAGAAAATGCCTATGGGTCACATTTTTTTAAAAGGGGATTTGTGTTTAAATGGAAACTAGTATAATCCCCGCGCAATGGCGCGATTTATAATAAATAAAATAATGAAGGTAGACTTGAAATCTTGAAGAAAAAGGTAAAAATGTTAACCATAAAGTTAGGCTCCATAAAAAGGTTTTTAATTAAGATATTATATTGATATAGATTATTCGTATTGTAATATATAAAGATTTAAAGTTAGGCTCCATAAAAAGATTTTGTCTAATTATATTAATTCAATATTTTGATTTAAACCCAATGGTTAGTAAATGGGTAAAAAAATAAAGGGGGGGGGGGGGGGGAATGTAAATGTATGAAAGAGATGAAGAGAGAAAAAATTGTGATTAGTTTAAAATTTTTAAATTAAGGAGGTGTTGTCACACGATCAAAAATATTCTAAATTAAGATATTATATAGATAATATTTTGAATTAAACCCAATGGTTAGTAAATGGGTAAAAAAGAAAATTAAAAGAAAAAACGTGATTGGGTGAAAATGAGTGAAACGTGGGGAGGCTGCCACGTATGCGTAAGGATTTCCGACCTAAAATAAAATTTTGAAAACATGTAAAAAAGAAAATATATACATATAGATATAGATATAGATGGTTAGTAAATAGGTAAAAAGAAAATAAAAAGAAAAAACGTGATTGGGTGAAAAGAGTGAAACGTGTAAAGGCTCGAATTTTTAAATCCTAATTCTCGGAAAAAGACAAAATCAAAATGAATTTTAAAGCGGAATTTAGCGGAAAAACTCTCTAGCTCGAACTTTGATTTCGTAAAATGGATTTCCGACCTAAAATAAAATTTTGAAAACTAACTTAACATGGCGACATCTTCCTCGAATTTTGAAATTTTATTTTAATGGAGTCGGGATAAGATCGAGAAAACGGGTTTCGAGATTCATTTTCGGGTAATTTGAAATCCATGCCTTGGGAATCACATGTGAGCTTTGTCTCCTTCCCTTTTTCTTTTGACTAGGCAAGTTTCAACCCATACTCCTTCTTTGACCATCCTGCAACCCCCATTTGTGGCAAAAGACCAAATTGGCTCCTGCTAGCTAGGCTTGCTTTCGCCTGCATACAACTACTCTCTCTTCTCCTTTTTATTTCAACATCATTATCCACACACACCACTCCAATCTCAGCTGTCCCATCCTTTCATTTTCAATTAAAACAAATCCTTTCCTGCCCTCTTTGCTGCATCCGATCAGGCCACCAACCAATACACTCCCCTTCACTCCATTTTCCTCTTGAATCCAAACAATCCCCACACCACCAATCCCTCTCTCCTCCTTATGAAATGCAGTGCACAACCCATCTCCTCCTCCTCCTTTTCTTGTGCCGCCAGCTAGCCGAGCCGCCAGGATCAGCCCCTAGAGCCACCGTCGGCGCCAATTCTTCCCCTTCTCCCCCTGTTTTCTGATTTCAGCCCCGATAAGCTTTCTTCCTCCTCCCTTCACTCTAAAACCGATGTAAAGCCACGCCTTTAAGCCTCTTATTTCCTTCCCAGGCCAAGAAAAAGCAGCACGGGTCCTCGACGAGCTGATTCGAGCCTCCGAGATCTCCGACGAGTCAACGCCCCTCGGTGAGCCCCCTCCCTTCGATTGCAACCTGGGTCCGAGAAGTGAGGACGAGTCAACGCCCCTCTGTTCTGATTGCAACCTGGGTCCGAGAAGTGAGGACGAGAGACAAGGAAGCGAGAGAGAGGAGAGTGCGAGACCGGAAGAGCGAGTGAGATCCGACGAGATTGAGCGGCGCGTGAGAGCGAGTGCGAGCGAGGTGAGCGAGAGATGTGCGAGAGAGCTGGGCGGAGAGGGACCGTGGCGTCGAGCAGGAGAAGCCTGAAGTTGAAGGAAGGAAGACAGAGGAGGAGAACTAGCGCCGACATCCTCTTTTCGAGGGAATAGAGGCAGGAGAAGCCGGGGAAGAAGAAGGAAGACGCTGAGCTGTCGGTGTGGGCCCGCCTGTCTTCATTTTCTCTTTCTTTTCTTGTTCAGCTATTTGGATCCGGAAGAGAGATTGGGTTGGGCCGGGGTTGTGGGGCTCATTTTGTTACTTTTATCAGTTAAGCCAGCTTCCTCTTTATATTGGGTCCGGTTTGGCGATTGGGATCCAATTGGGCCTATTTCATGGGTTCTAATTTTGATAAAAGTATATATTAAGAGTATTTAGCAACAAATTATGACCTATCAAAGATGTTGAGATGTAAAATATATTAGTTGGATTTGAATTTGAAAAAAGAAATTTGAAAAAGGTTTTCAAATGTTGGAAATTGATTTAAAAGAATTCAAATGAGGAATTCTGAAAATACCTTAACTTTGTCGGATTTATTTTAAAATATAAAATATTATTTTGAGAATAAAAATATAATATCATAGTGATTTAATACAAATAAAATATTATGAAATTTGGATATTTAAAAAGGTATTATCGGAATTTAAATTGAAAAAGGAAATTGTCAAGCATTTTCAAGAGGACGTTATTTCTAACTAGTTAACTCGAGAATTATGTGATCGGTGACTAACTAGCATGATTGATGTGAATGGTTGTCTAATAACATGATTGGGTGACTAATAGGATGATGAGATGTTAAAGTTGATAACTCCACTCCCTTGATGAAAATCGGAATAAGTTTCAAAGGCTTTGACAGTCTATTTTCGTCACAGGTCTTGAAGCTTCAGCAGTGTTGATGAAACACAAAACCTGTTCTCCATGATATTATGTTCGAATATTATTATATATTATTATATGCTTCTAGATATTATTATATATATTCACTAACCTTTCAGGAAGCTTTTTGAATTATATATCCTTCCTTAAGCGCTCAAAGCTGAGAAGAATCAAATCGTGATCATGGCTTCAGAAGTTTCCAAAGATAGAAGATTATGAAGAATCCATCTTAGGCCATGATCTGCTATAGCCGTTGGTGGAGATCCTTGGCGTCGATTTGGTCCCTATAAAGAAAAGGAAGAAGAGAAGACATCGACACATTCATTGAACACAAGCATTCATACACTCAAGCCCTCAAGTGAAATCTGTCTTCTTCGTGTGCTCTCTGCTAGTTCTTAAGAGTCTGTTATTTCATTTCAAAGCATTTGAGAGTTACACAGTGAGCTTATAGGATATATTTCGTGATAGTGTTATACTCGAGAGTTTGTAACTCAAGAAGTAGACACTAGACGATTGATTCACTAAGTGTAAGAGGATTGTACTAGATAGCATAGAGAGGTGGGGCTCTTCTAGATTGGTCTAGGACTCCAAGATCCCCACCATCACCCCCAGTTCATTGGGGGAGATGGTGGGGATCTTGCATTGTATCTGTTTCGATCGGAATCCGGCGCACTAAAAGTCACATTTGAGAGGGAATCCCTCTTGCCCCTTTCCCAATCCCACATGAAGCTCACCACTGGCTACCTCCCGGTGTTCGATTTCGTTTCTTGCAGCTCCGTTGGCGAGCTCAGGTTTCGGAATCCTGTATTCGAGGAGCTTCGGTTTCTGTATGCTCTGATAAGAGTTTTAGATAGAATATATGTATAGGCCCAATTACCCATTTGTAATTAGGGTTAACTATCTTGTACTCCTATATATATATATATATATATATTCTAATGATAGCGAAGGCAACCCCAACAGGGATTATTCACTCTGATATGGTATCTGAGCCTCTAGGGTTTCATCTAAATTAACCCTAATTTTTTTTTTCTGATCCCTGCCTCTCTCCCTCGCCTCTTTCCCTTACCTTGTTCTCCGTTACTCCGACCACTACCCAACCGCAGCAACACCAGGAGCCCAGATCCGGCCGCCCCAAGCACCATCCGGCCTCGCAACCCACCTCGACAGGCCCTCTTTTCCTCTCTTGCTCTCGACCTGTCTCCCTCCGGTCCGACTCACAACAGCTCTCAGCCCCCCTTGTCGGCCACTTGCAACCTAGTTCCGGTGACCTCCCGCCGCCGTCGGCATCTCCCATCAGATCCGGCCACCCAGACCCCGGATCCGCACCCTGCTCGCCGACTACCACTGCCTAGATCTCTTGCCTCCATCTCGATCTCTCGCCAGACCTCCCACACACATAGCGTCGGTCATCCTCTTCCTCTCGATCTCTCGTCGGTCTCCCTATCGATCTCTCGCTCCTCTCGCTCTCGCCTTGCTAGCCTCGCCGATCCCCACACCATCACTCCTTCGTCCAGATCCGACCACCCCCGTCACCCCTGACCTCTCCATCCCCTCGCAGCCCACCCTCACCTCTCCGTCCCTCGCCTCCGTAGGCTTTGAGCCCCTTCGCACCTTGTTCTTGCAAACTCCGAGAGGCTCCCCCTACTCGTTTTCCATTTTTTTTTCTAAAAAAAAAGGAAGAAAAAAAAAAAAACAGAGAACTCCCCCTCTAATTCTCTTTATTTTCAAATTTCCTCCATTCGGCCTTGACGAGAGCTCCACCGAGTCGACTACGTATGGCCTTCTACGATCACCAACAACCTCTCGTCGAGATTTTCGCCTCTCCAAGTCTTTTACAGAGGGGGTATTCCCCCATTGGAGCCCATCCTCAAAGCTACCGGGCCTCTCCACCGTGGCTATACCCGAGCCAGCGGGGACTCCTCGGGCCCTCTCTGCACTATCAGGATCAGGCCCTAGCAGCGGGATCATCGTCCTCGTCCCGACACAGGCAGCCAGTCATCATGACACCTGCAGGCGTGTCACTTGCCGATCCGAACTGGTACATGGATAGCGGAGCCACTGCGCACATGTCGCACAACGCAGGTATAATCTCTGTCCCTGCTTCTAAGAGTCTTTCTACCTCCATTATTGTCGGCAACGGTGAACGCATTCCTACTTTAGGTCTTGGGCACACTACATTACTAACACCTACCACCGACCTAAGCCTTAACAACATCCTCGTCTCCCCTGGCTTAATAAAGAACCTTGTGTCCATTCGTCGCCTCACCACAGACAATAATATCTCCATTGAGTTTGACCGCTTTGAGTTTGTTGTCAAAGATTTCACAACTGGAGCCCCACTCATGAGATGTAATAGCGCTGGAGACCTATATCCTGTCACCAACAATATTCATCCTGTCACCTCCCCTGCAGCAACCAATCTATCAGCAGTTGCTCGTTCGGCATCTCTCTGGCACGCCTGTCTTGGTCACCCAGGCTTTCGAGTCTCTCAGGTCCATGCTTATTCCCTGCAATAAAGTCCCTCCCTCCACTAGTTGCTCGGTGTGCCATCTTGGCAAACACACTAGATTTCCCTTTGCCACATCTTATACTCATACTCAGGTGCACGCTCCATTTTACATCATTCATGGTGATCTATGGACATCTCATATTATCAGTCATGATGGTTTCCGCTATGCACTTATTCTGGTCGATGCATTCTCCCATTATTTTTGGGTGTTTCCCCTAAAGTACAAATCTGAAGTTGTTACACACCTTATGATCTTCCATAGCTTTGTCCGCACCCAATTCAACCTCCCCATTAAATCCTTTCAATTTGACATGGGCGGTGAGTTTAATAACAATGCCCTTACATCCTTCTTTGCTACTCATGGCATTCAATTTCGCTTCTCTTGTCCCCACACCTCCTCCCAGAATGGGAAAGCCGAACGTAGCATTCTCACCCTTACCACTTACATGAGGACTCTCCTTATCCACGGGCATGCCCCCCTACAGTATTGGCCATATGCTATTGAATCGGCATGTTATCTTATCAACATCACTCCTTCCACAACCATTCAGAATTGGTGCCCTGTTGAGATATTATTCCGAGTCACTTCTAAATACGACCACCTTCGTGTGTTTGGCTGCCAGTGTTACCCTAACCAAGCATATCTTTCCCCTCATAAACTTGCTCCTCGATCCACACCTTGTGTTTTCCTCGGCTACCCCTCCAATCATAGAGGGTATAGGTGTTTTGATCCCATTACTAAACGTGTCATCTTCTCTCGCCATGTCACATTTGATGAGACCACATTCCTTTTTTCTGGTCCCCCTTCATCCCCAAACACCCGCCCCCTTCTGATGACTACCCTACACCCCACATCCTTCATCAACTATATCCCTCTTCCTCTCCGAATGCTATTACATCTCCGGCCCGGGCACCCAACCCTCCCCTACCGCAACCTATCCTGCCCCCGTCCAGCCCCCTGTGGCCCTCATCCCATCACCTCAAGCCTCTGTCCCGTCAGCTGCAACCCCTACCCTGCCCCCTAACCCCACACAACCGGTCAATCAGATCCAAACTCGGAGCATGAGTGGCATCTCTCGCCCCAAACAGATTTTTGACCTCTCCGTTTCTCACCTATCGACCATCCCTACCTCCCACAAAACAGCCGCCTTAGACCCACATTGGAATGTTGCCATGTGTTGTTGCAGGAGGATGGTCAAGTATGAAATATAAATAAATATAAAAGCAGACTGACTCCTTGTATCAGCAAATAAATACAATACTTCCTCCCATTGTAGTAGAAGGCAGTCAGGATCGATCCACGAGGAAGCGTGTCAGCGCCCGCCCTTTCAGTTCCAAATCTAAGCGAAAATAAACCAGACAAATAGCAAACACAGAGAAAAGTAAAAACAAGCAGAAAACTTTGGTCGATATCGACCTCAAGTACTCGATATCGAGTAGAAAAATCGACCAACAGTGCTCGAAATCGACTCAAAACAGAAACAAAACAACCAACTCGACGTCGACCAAAACTTCCTCGATGTCGAACAATAAACTAAAGACTTCCAAGATCAGGGTTTCAACACCACAACGATAACCATGTAAAATAACACATAAAGGCATAAAAGATCATGCTTTTCATCAAATAACTTTCGTTATTAACAAATAGGAAGATAGAGGCTTTCGCATAAACCCTAATTGTTACTAACCCTTTTTCACATAATTAACCCAAGTTGCATTAAGATCACTTTCGCTTCAATAACACAAACAAGGATCACCTTCAACTTTCGCAAAAGAATCATGCTCATAGGGATAGAAGATTAATTGCACCCAAAGATTGTACCTTTACCGCATCACCTCACATGGCTACCGTCAAGCTCACCCCGACCCTAGAAGTTGGGTGACTACTCGCTCTTCATCATCAAGAAAGACATCAATAATAAAAGAAAATAACTTTGCATTAAATAAACTAAAAGAAAGCTTACAACCAATCGAAGCCAAATCCCACTCTCGCCTTCTCCAACTTCTCTCGCCACAAGCTCTCTCTCTCTCTCTCTCTCTCTCTCTCTCTCTCGATATTGTGTGTGAAATTTAATGAATAAAACTCAGCCCCTAAGGCTCTATTTATAGAGTTCTATTCCAAGCTAATCTAGGAAAGAAACTCTATCTATATCTATATCTATCTATCTAAATTATTAAGATAAAAACATGGAAATAAAGAAATAAATCAACCAAGGAACTATATCTAAAATAGGTAAATATCTCTTCCAACTTGATAGATCTTGATAGAATTTGATCTTGTGGATATCACCATTGGATTTTGGATAGAACTTTGATTAGAACTTGGATGCCCTCGAAATCGACCATTGTTGGTCAAGTCGATATCGACTAGCATGACTCGATATCGACATGTCTTTTCTTCGTTTTAGCTTCAGGCACTCAATATCAGCCTCCGGAGACAAATCGACCACTTCCAACTCAATATCGACTAGTCATGCTCAATATCGACATGAATCTTCCTGCTCCCAGCTGCTCGGGTCGAT
Source organism: Persicaria tinctoria (assembly GCA_037127255.1). NCBI lineage: Eukaryota > Viridiplantae > Streptophyta > Magnoliopsida > Caryophyllales > Polygonaceae > Persicaria > Persicaria tinctoria. Next base: position 40,723,292 of record JBANSL010000006.1, read on the forward strand.
TCCGGATCTCTGCTCGATTTTGGGGTACTCGATATCGACATGGTTAAGTCGATATCGACTAAATCTGTTCTCTTCACTTGATCTGGCTCTTCTTGTGGAAATCGGCTTGACTTCACTCGATATCGACTAAGGGTGCTTGATATCGGCCAGTTTGTGTCGAGTCGAATTTCTTGCTTCCAGCTCGATTTGTCCTAGTTTCGCTACTCCTTGACCTCGGACTTTCTGTTGTTGACTTCGAACTTTTCCTCATTTCTCTGAACTGTTGTAAATTGCCTTGATTTCTGCGAAATTAAACAGAAACTGGTGTAGATTCCATAATTTGGCAAATAAGGATAAACTACATAGATTCTGTACTATTCTAGCCCAAATGTATGAAATGCATGCAGAAAACGATATAAAAGTAAGCGTAAAACATGGAGAATTAGGCTTACAACAAACACCCCATACTTAAGCTTGCTTGTCCTCAAGCAATACTATTATTTGTCATTCAGGGAAAGAAATCAAAACTCTCAACATATTAGATTCATTCTCATATAACCCTGCAATCAATTACCATCCTCGAAAAGGTACTTTTGTTACAAATCCACACATGTGTAATTAAAAAGCAACATCTACTCACAAAAGGAGGGTTATGCAAAACAATTCATTCATGACAAAGCATTAATAATCAAGAGGACTCTAGTTTAAGCTCAATAAGGAGTAGATTGGTAAAAGACTACATGTGGGATATTTTTGGCCATGCGGTGTTAATGATCCGGGGAAAGGGAGTACTTTTCAAAATTTCATACCACGTTCCTTCTTCCTTTGATTTCTCACCTTTCGCTCATTCACTCAATGCTTTTTTTTTAATATAATGCTTTTACCTCTCTAACCTCATCACTGCCTTCTCGCGAGTCGAAAACATGGGTTTCATGAATGGCCCCGAATACTTAGTGCTTTGGACTCCTCACCTGTGTGTCCCCTCTTGTCAAACTATAGTAAGGTCGATCTACCTTTATCTCCTGAGGTGATCGAATTTTCTTTTACTCATTAAATTTTCCATAATATTTTTCAATTTCCTGCCAAACTCCAAATATGATATATAACAACACAAACACCATATAATAATCTCCATAATGTAACTTTCATTCTCAACATAATCCCCGGATAGGAAATAAGGTAAAAAATGGGCAATATTTAGATCATGTGGAGCAATATATGAAATAAGGCATAATATGGCTTTTTGTGATGCATAAGCATAGGTAAAGCTACGAATACCAATATGAGAATTATATGGAAATATAAAGTCATCCATCATCTTATCATGCAACATGTCAAAAACAACATCAATATTTGCCTCCTTTCATGGTTTTCAATAAAATATGCACTTCATTGTGACTTCCCTTTACTAGGCAATTTCATGCTATAATGAATCAAATTTTGCAACGTCGAGTTCAATATAAGCTTCAATGACATTAATCTCAAAAAATTCAATGGGGGTCATTTTTCAAACTTTGGAAAACATATGCATATATGCGCATTGATATCAATAATGGATTCCAAAATAGCCATGCATAAGTAATTCAAGAAATAATGTCAAATATACCAAATATGCATCAAGTAAGCCCTTTCCCCACCCCATACTTAAACATTACAGTGTCCTCAATGTATATAAAAAATAAGGGTAAAGAAATAAACTCACCAGACAGGCGTGCCGAGTGTCAGAAATCGAGTGGTTTTTTGTAGGCCCTGGTCGATTTTGGCTGCTTCTATCCTCCATGGACCTGAAAAATTTAGAAGAGATATACCCACAATAGAAAATAATGTCCAAAACAAAAAACAAAAGCAACAATGTCCAAAAATCCCAAAAATAAATGTCTATTTACAAGCTCTAGACTTTATAGTCGCTAGGCCGAATTTCTCCATTAAGCACAATGAGGCATTTGCAGGGCCCATGTAGCTTGGGCTTCAAATAGGACTCCATTCTTGTCCATCAGTTGCAATCATCCAGAATGGATCTTGTTCACTGTGAAAGGGCCCATCTTCTTCTTCTTGAATTTGTTAGGAAACCAATGATCCTTTGATTTGGAAACATAGAGCTTGTCTCCAACTTCATATTCCTTGGGCTCATCATTGGAAATCCTACACAAGTGCACATACCAAGGCAAACCTCTCCCATGGATAGATAAATCATTAATTGAAATAGGAGAAGAAAGATTCATACCTTGGCTTACCTTTGCAGAATCGGATATCGGAAGCTCCTGATGGTCTAGCCGATATCGAGTAGGGTCACTCGATATCGAGTTCTGCTGCACTGGTGGAGACTCAGTCGACTCAGATGAAGGCAAATCGATTTGATCCGGTCGATATCGACCTACTGTGGTCGATATCGAGTTACCTGGCTCGGATTCGGGTTGCTGTGGCTCAACAGGGGGAGTCGAGTCGATGTGCCCAGGTCGATATCGACCAAGTTCACTCGATATCGAGTGGCCTGGCTCGATTTTCCCTGGCTCGAATTCTGGTGGACATGACTCGACATGGGTGTGTCGATATCGAGTAGGGTCAGTCGATATCGACTTGTTCTCTGGCTCAGTCAATTTTTCCGGGTCGATTTTGACCCCATACTTAAGACCTGGCAAAGCATCCGAAAAATAGTTAGTCCAAATCGACGTACCTTGGTCCATGTCGAGTGGATCCTCTGTTTCATCGTTCAGGATGGTCATGATCTCCTCCACCTGGGCTTCCATATCCCTCTTTTCTCGCTCCTCGGGGGTCATATTTCTTACCTTAGGCTCCCTGCAAGTGATGTATCTGGCTGATATGGACTTTACCTCTTCCATGGGACTGGTATGCCTTTCAGTTTTATTAAAGGAATGCTCAATTACCTCATCGCCGATGTTGAAAGTAAGTACTCCTTTCCTTACTCTTATGTTGGCATCCACCGTTGCCAAGAAGGGCCTTCCTACTATAATTGGACAAGCAAGGTCCTCCGCCATATCAATAACTAAGAAATCAGCAGGGACGATGAACTTGCCTACCTGTGCTGGCACATTGTCTACGATGCCTGTTGGGATGACCATCGTGTTGTTTGCCATATAAAGCTTAGCATCCACGGGCTCTAGAGCACCTATCTTAATCTTGGACCAGATTGATAAAGGAATTATACTCACACTGGCTCCCAAGTCACATAAGGCATTAAATCTATATTGACCAAATCCAATGGTTATAGCAAACTTACCTGGATCTGGCCTTTTCTCTAGTACGTCCATTTGGCTGCACTCCTCTACGATCTCAGCCATTGACCACTTTTTGCTCAGAATCTTCTTTAGGAACTTGACATAGGATGACATCTCATTAAGAGCTTATGTGAAGGGTATGGTGACATTGAGTCCTTGAAGCATCTTGATGAAACGCTGGAACTTCTTTTCCGCTAGGTCCTTTGGAGATTTTGTCGGAAAGGCAGCTTTTTCTTCGACGGAGGTGCTGATGTCGAGTGGGGATGGTCGATATTGACCTGTGTCTGGTCGATATCGACTGGATCTGCCGGCCTCGGGATTTGTGGAGAAACTGGGTCGATTTCGACTTGTGGGTGGTCGATATCGAGTGGGGACTGGTCGATATCGACTGAGTTGGTCGATATCGACTGGTCTCCAACGCCTGTTTCCTCTGTCTTTTGCATCTATCGCCAACTCCTTAGGTTCATAGCAGCTACCTATCCAGTTGATTTACCCTTAGGGTTAGGTTTAGAGGTTCCAGGGAGCGTACCTGACTGTCTGGGAACGGATGCTACTAGCTGGCGTGTTCAGCTTCTTTGGTGGTGAATGCCTCAATCTGTCGGCGGAGGTTCTCAAGCTTCTGTGCTGGTGTGAGCTGGCCCACATTCTCATTGTCGGATGTTGACATGAGTCTCCTTCTAAGCCTTTGCTGAAGATGGAAAAACCACTCAGGCTCGAGAATTGGGCCTATAGGCGTGCGATCAGTTCTTCGCATGCACCTGAAAAGCAAAAAGAAAAAGCAAGTAAAAAGTAACTAAAAATAAAAACAAATATAAAGAAAAGAAATAGAACTAAAAACGGCTGGATTGATGGCTTCCCCGGCAACGACGCCAATTTTGTTGTTGCACGAGGATGGTCAAGTGTGAAATATAAATAAATATAAAAGCAGACTGACACCCTGTCTTAGCAAATAAATACAAGACTTCCTCCCGTTGTAGCAGAAGGCAGTCAGGATCGATCCATGAGGAAGTGTGTCAGCGCCTGCCTTTTTAGTTCCAGATCTCAGCAGAAAATCAACCAGCCAAACAACAAACACGGAGAAAAGCAGAAACAAACAAAAAACTTTGGTCGATATCGACCTTCAGTACTCAATATCGAGTAGAAAACTCGACCAATAGTGCTCGAAATCGACTCAAAACAGAAACAGAACAACCAACTCGACGTCGACCAAAACTTCCTCGACGTCGACCAAGCTTGTCGATTTCGAGTAAGAGCAGAAACACAAATTTGCAACTTTTCAAACGAAAACGAATGTAAACACGAAATGAACTCAACAAACTAAAGACTTCCAAGATCAGGGTTTCAACACCACAATGATAACCATGTAAAATAACACATAAAGGCATAAAAGATCATGCTTTTCATCAAATAACTTTCGTTATTAACAAATAGGAAGATAGAGGCTTTCGCATAAACCCTAATTGTTACTAACCCTTTTTCACACAATTAACCCAAGTTGCATTAATATCACTTCCGCTTCAATAACACAAACAAGGATCACCTTCAACTTTCGCAAAAGAATCATGCTCATAGGGATAGAAGATGAATTGCACCTAAAGATTGTACCTTTACTGCATCACCTCACATGGCTACCGTCGGGCTCACCCCGACCCTAGAAGTTGGGTGATTACTCGCTCTTCATCATCAAGAAAGACATCAATAATAAAAGGATATAACTTTGCATTAAATAAACTAAAAGAAAGCTTACAACCAATCGAAGCCAAATCCCGCTCTCGCCTTCTCCAACTTCTCTCGCCACAAGCTCTCTCTCTCTCTCTCTCTCTCTCTCTCTCTCTCTCTCTCTCTCTCTCTCTCTCTCTCTCTCTCTCTCTCTCTCTCTCTCTCGATATTGTGTGTGAAATTGAATGAATAAAACTCATCCCCTAAGGCTCTATTTATAGTGTTCTATTCCAAGCTAATCTAGGAAAGAAACTCTATCTATATCTATATCTATCTATCTAAATTATTAAGATAAAAACATGGAAATAAAGAAATAAATCAACAAAGGAACTATATCTAAAATAGGTAAATATCTCTTCCAACTTGATAGATCTTGATAGAATTTGATATTGTGGATATCACCATTGGATTTTGGATAGAAATTTGATTAGAACTCGGATACCCTCTAAATCGGCCACTGTTGGTCAAGTCGATATCGACTAGCATGACTCGATATTGACCTGTCTTTTCTTTGTTTCCGCTTCAGAAACTCAATATCGGCCTCCAGGAGACAAATCGACCACTTCCAACTCGATATCGACTAGTCATGCTCGATATCGACTTGAATCTTCCTGCTCCCAACTTCTCGGGTCGATTCCGGATCTCTGCTCGATTTTGGGTTACTCGATATCGACATGGTTAAGTCGATATCGACCAAATCTGTTCTCTTCACTCGATCTGGCTCTTGTTGTGGAAATCGGCTGGACTTCACTCGATATCGACTAAGGGTGCTCGATATCGACCCGTATGTGTCGAGTCGACTTTCTTGCTTCCAGCTCTATTTGTCCTGGTTCCGTTACTCCTTGCCCTCGAACTTTTTGTAGTTGACTTCAAGATTTTTCTCCTTTCTCTGAACTGCTGTAAATTGCCTTGATATTTGCGAAATTAAACAGAAACTGGTGTAGATTCCATAATTTTGCAAATAAACATAAACTACATAGATTTTGTACTATTCTAGCCCAAATGTATGAAATGCATGCAGAAAACGATATAAAAGTAAGCGTAAAACATGGCCAATTAGGCTTACAACACCATGCTCGATGAGTACAAGGCTCTTATTAGCAACAAGTTTCGCTCTGACGGATCTCTTGAGCGCTATAAGGCGCGACTGGTTGCCAATGGGAACTCTCAGCAGATGGGGGTCGATTGTGATGACACTTTAAATCCGGTTGTCAAACCAGCTACCATTCGTACCGTCTTGCATCTCGCTATCTCCAAGGATTGACCTATTCACCAACTTGATGTCAAGAACGCCTTTCTTCATGGTTATCTGCATGAGATAGTGTACGTGTTCCAGCCGCCTGGTTTTGCTGACAGGACCAAACCAGACCATGTTTGTCTCTTGCAGAAGTCTCTGTATGGACTTAAACAGGCACCTCGGGCGTGGTATCTTTGCTTTGCTACTTACCTACACATGCTTGGCTTTGTCAGTAGCAAGATCGACTCCTCCTTGTTTGTCTTTCGCCGAGGTAATCAGATTGCTTATTTGTTGTTATATGTCGATGATATCATCGTTACTGCATCTTCAGAGACTCTTTGGGCTTCCATTATTACTCAACTCAGCAAGGAGTTTGCTATGTCTGATCTCGGGCCTCTCAGCTTCTTTTTGGGAGTCTCTGCATCTAGTTTGTTTCTCTCACAACAGAAATATGCCAAAGAGATTATTGCCAAGGCTAACATGGCTAACTATAAGCCTGCTACAATGCATGTTGAGACCACTGCCAAACTGGCCCAAGCTGCGGGTCCGCCTGTGTCTGATCCGACCTTGTACCGTAGCCTTGCTGGTGCTTTACATTACTTGACATTTACTCGTCCTGATATTAGCTATGTTGTTCAGCAAGTCTGTCTATTTATTCATGACCCCAGAGAGTCTCACTTTGCTGCTCTTAAGCGCATTATCGGGTATGTTCAGGGTACTACTTCTCTTGGCATCACTATTACCCCATCAGCTTCACCTCTCTCCATGGTTGCTTACACGGATGCTGATTGGGCTGGTTGTCCAGACACTAGACGGTATACGTCAGGATATTGTGTGTTCATCAACGACTCTCTCGTCTCTTGGTCTTTTAAGCGCCAACATGTGGTTTCTCGGTCTAGTGTTGAAGCGGAATATCGCGGTGTTGCCAATGTTGTCACTGAGTGTGCCTGGCTTCGCAACCTATTGCTTGAGCACCACTTTCCGCTCAGTCAAGCGTTTGTTGTGTATACAGACAATGTCGGCGCTACTTACCTTGCTCACAACCCGATTCACCATCAGCGAACCAAACATGTGGAGATTGGCATCCACTTTGTTCATGAGAGGGTCGCTATGGGACATTTGCGTGTCTTATATGTCCCCTCTTCATACCAGTATGCAGACATATTCACCAAGGGATTGCCTCGCCATTTATTTCTCGATTTTAGATCCAGTCTCACTATTCGCTGCCCTCTTATTTCGACTGAGGGGGTATGTTAGATAGAATATATGTATTGACCCAATTACCCATTTGTAATTAGGGTTAACTATCTTGTACTCCTATATATATTCTAATGATAGCGAAGGCAACCCCAACGGGGATTATTCACTCTTACAAAGAGTTATGCCCTTAGTTCATCCCTTGCTCTGCTTCCAGGACGAAGTTGTTGAGCTCCCGCAATTGGCTTACTCCAATCCCGTCATCGAGACCGTCGATGTGCAGTGGCTCCCTGATTTGGTCAAGAAGAGCGGTCATGATTTCAGGCGAAATGAAAGAGGTTTGGATCTTCAAGGGAGTTGTTCCTCTCAATATCTCCATGGGAGTCTCTCTCTTTAGGTCTCAATGAAATTAACAATCACTGGCTAAAAGTCAGCTACAAATAATAAAAACCTACAACCTTATTATATTTTATATTATATAATGTATGATATATAATCTATAATATTGTATATTATATTACAATATAATAGGTTCATGAAGATCTATTGTAACAAATTTAATTTAAATGTAATACTTGAAAATAAGAGTAACATTGTTATCCAAATGTAACACTTTTATTTAGATGTAACATATTTTGTTAAAGGTAACAAATCATGTTAAGGTAACATTTATTTTAAAATGTAACATTTTATGCAGATGTAATAGTTTTGGTAGCAAATGTAACACGCAGTGCTATTAATCAATCAATGTTACATTAGCATATAGAAACTGTTACATTAGGTCAAATGCAATGGCCTCAAATGTAATCCATTAAAAGTGTTACCTTTTCACCTAATGTAACAAATGTAGAGGGTAATGTAATAATTTTTGGTGTTACTTTATGTCAAGAAATGTAGTAGTGCCCGCATCTGAGTGGCCGGTGGGCGCCGTGCTTCAGGTGGCGAGCGCCGCTCCCAGCAGTAGCATGTTCTTCGCCTGATCTCTAATGAATCCATGCTAAGCTCTTCCTACACCTCTTCTTGCCATTTCCAATGGTTTCCTCAAGTTACCAGCTCTCCATACTCATCCTTAGCAAAGCCATTAATCCATCCTTCCGAGCATCGGAACGTAAATCTGCGAATAAGCACAAAAGAGCGTAGATTCCACACTTGCAAGATAAAATACTAATGATGTGAAATCCATCCACGGCTAGAGCAGTGGAGCATGGTACTAGAGGAGAATCAATAGTGGCGAGGCGGAGATGGCTGACAGGAGAGGAGAATCAGACCTAAACCTAAGGGAAGGGACGAACTGAGCAACAGACCAAGGGTAAATTAAAACATTTAAAAAAAATCGGTTTCCTCTCGATTTAACCGAACCGTTGCTAAACCGAACCTAAAACCGAAAATAGAAATTTCATGAACCGAAACCTAAATCAAAATAGACCGATTCGGATAGGTTCCGATTTTTTCGGTTCGGTTCGACCCAAAAATTTGGTTCAAACCGAATATGAACAACCCTAATATTTAGTAATTATTCTACCTCGATAAAATTGAAACTTAGCCCATATTGATCATTCATTGATTTTGCTTTTAGGAGTTTCATAGTAGCTTTTAGTTTTGTATAATGTGTTTTGTATTTGCTGGATTGTATAATGTGTTATGTATTTGCTCTTTAATTTTCTTAGTTTTCTGTTCTTCATTGTGAGATTGATCTTGAATGTTTCTCTCCACTGTCAATTCATTCAGTTCACTTGCATTCTCATACTTAGTTGTTCTGTGTTCATAGTAGCTTTTAGTTTCGTATTTGCGGTTAGTTAGTTGTCAATTTCTTAGGAGTTAAATACCCTTTGCTTTCTTCATTTGCATTCTCACTTAATGGTAGTTAGTTGTTCACATGCATTCTCATACTTAGTTATTTTGTGTTCACTTTGCTGATAATGAATGATAGTTGTTCACTCAATGATAGTTAGTTGTTCACTTTGCTTTCTTCACTTGCATTCTCATGGTCTGATAATGATATGATACTTTCATTTTCACTGAATGCAATAACCTGTTATGTGTTCTGAATGCAACAAATTATTTTCTTCACTTGCATCTTTTCATTTTCACTTTGCTTTGCCCATCTCTCATGTTCTGTGTTCTTCACTGGTAATTGATATATATAATTGCATTCTTATTTATGTAGACTATGTACGTTGTATCTCCTGATGATGAAAAATTGAAGAAGTATATTGAGACTCAGGCAGCATCAAGATACCGCAGTTGGAAGTACAAGTGTCATTGCCACTTCTTGAAGCATGGTCCACCCATACCTCTTGAGTTCAAACTCCGTCCTAAGCAATGGAACTACCTTGTGGAGAAGGAGTTCCTCACCCCTGACAAACTGGTTAGCTTTTTTGTGTATTTTTCATTCAACTGTTTCCATAGCTTTACTGTTGTTCTCTAATGTTTATATGTTCTTGTGTCTTTGGAGGAAATAAGCAACCACAACAAGCTCAACAGAACTAAGAATCCCAAATACATAAGGCACCACTCAGGGCCTAGACCTGTGTGCTACCGGGCAGAGAAGCTGTACAAGGACGGACACTTGGCTCATTTTGTGCAAGCTTCAATGGACGAATACCTCCAGGACGATGAAGACGAGTCGACTATGGTGAGTGTGTAATGACAGCTTAGCTATCTCTGACATGTAGGATGTCATTGCTGAGTTCCTTGGATGATTTTATTGTGTAGGATGCTAATGTTTTCTTTGTGTTCCCAGGAAATTATGCAGCAGGCGATTGACGACTATGTGAGTTTGCGACCAGAGGAAGAAGACAATGATGTCCTACCAGTAGCTACTCAGTGTGAGATAATCGTTAAGGCCTTTGGAGAGAGGAGGGGCACTTCTGTACGAGGTAAACAAAGTTAGGATAAGGCTTTAAAATGAGTTTAATAATTGATCAGTTATATATATAACTTGATGATTATATATATTATCATTACTATCAGTTATATATAAAACTATATAAGGCTTCAAAATGAGTTCAATTATATAAGAGCATGAAATCCATTTGATTTTAGGAACTTTACCATCATATTTTAGGAACAAATGTCATACTGTCATTTTCATGTTATCAATCTGATTTTTTTTACCTTTTATATCTATGTAATTTTCACTTTCTTTGCCTTTATTTAAGGATGGGCGCGGCTGTCAAGAAGCCTCCAAGGAAGCGAGGGGCTGATTGGTCCACTCTAGGCCCGGCAAAAAGACGAGAGCTGGACGACCAAGCTAGGGAGGCTAATGAGCGAGCAAGGAAGGCTGAGGAGGACGACAAGCTAGCCAATGAAAAATATGATAAGATGAAGGACAAAATAGAGCACTTTGAGAGGTTGATGGCTCTGCACTTCCGGCCTACCGAAGTGCAGGTTTGAGCATTTGGCAATCTAGGTAGGTGACAATTAACAAGAACTTGATTGCAGCTTTTGGGTTAGTTTGTGCAACTTTTGGGTCACAATTCTAGACTTGTAAGCGCAGTTTGTGTTTGAACATGGTGTTTATAAACTTTATGTCCGTTTGTGTTTCAACTCAAGTACATTTGTAGGTTGTTTTGCTGACATGGGTGTTTCCATGGGTTGGTTGATGAACAAGCATGGTATTGCAGGTTTAATGTATGAACAATGTGGTTTTTATGTATGAAATGGGTGCTGGTGCACTCTATGTTGAATGCAGTGTTGTTTCTTTTGGGTTACATTTGGTTTCAGACATGGAGCATCACAAAATGCAGCATATATGCTGTTAATTTTTATTAAACTCAAGCCACAAACCTCAAACGACTAGGTTCCTATTAACTGAAGCCACAAACATTTTGAACCCAAAGTTGATCTCCAAAACTCTCAGGGCACCACAAACGATGTCCGTTGAATGGTCTGAAGGAGGTTCAATAACCAAATGTTCGTCACGTAAAACTTTGAGAGACAACACGACTAACCAAATGTTCGTCAAGACACAACATTAGTTCACCTTATGTTCGTCCCCTCGGTTATCAAGACAAAAACTTTAGTGGTCGCCTCAACAATATAATCTCTGACAATGGCCTCGTGGGCCGGTGAATTGGATGTCAAACAAGGGACGAAGGTTCAATTGGTCCGTGTTTTAAGTGCTCTAGGTGCGATGTACAAGGGACAAACCCCAGGGGACGAATGTACGTGCCTAGAGTTATTAGGCGTCCAAACCCCTCTTCAGGAGACGAAATTTGCCCGTGTCTAGAACGTCAAACTGGCCTAGTGTGTATACACTTACGTACGTATATTTTCACCTAATATCCTCCATTGAAATATAATTAAAGTGCCTAAATTTCATATATGCTATATATTAATCTCTCAATCAATCAACTCTGCATTACTTAATTAATAATTATCAAATCGGCATAAATACATGTATGTATCAATAAATTAATTTTATTTAATTTATAGGCAAATTCAAATTAAAGAACATTAATATTTATCGATAATAAGATAAAGATATATTTTGTAGACGAAAATCTCATATAGATTTACTAATAACCGAATGTCCAAATACGTACATATATGCCAACACGTACATAAAATTCAACGTTACAGTTGAACATCATTGTAACAAATAGATCGAAAAACCCTAATTGATTAATCATCGATCGATCACTTGTTGCTAATCAATTATGACGATATCATGGATGCTTTTCCTCCTCTTCCTTGTGGCATCGGATCTATCCAAATTGCGACGGATATTGTACTTCTGAGCATGGCTCGCAATTTGGATGGGGGTTCTTGTCTTCACAAAGAGCTCTGATATGCTCTTCCAATTTCCATATTCACACACCTCAATTCCTTTCAAAAACAGCCTACAGTTTTACAAAACACATTAATGTTAATCCTAAATCTAATACGTGCTGTATAACTTTTCTTGAAGTAAACATCAAAGCATCAAAGCATATATATATAAATTTGAATGAATTTTTATATTAATTGTTACTAACCGATGATTATAGAAAAGAATATATATATATATATCATGCCCTAATTAAATTTTATGGTAAATTAATTGTGTTTAAACTCGATTCGATTTTTCTTATCAAGCATGTACTTAATTAGTTCTTAATTAATAAAATATAATTAACAGGACTAATTAATTACCTGTGCTCTTCGTGGGTCCACTCCTTCCTCTTTCGGACTCGTCCACTGTTGCTTACCGGCACCGTGTTGATTGGGTGGAATTCCGGCGAAGGACGAGGATCCTTGGTCGACAAGGGAGTTGCCTCGACAATTAATCCCGGTGATGTCGGGGATGGGATAGAGAGCTCTGTCTTTCCGGCCAACCACTTGTTTAGAAGGTCATCGAACTCGCGTTCCAAACCCTCGTTGATGATTGGAGGCGGCAGGTTGCAAGAATCGGCCCATTCTTGATCGGTGGTAAAGTCGATCTGATCGAGCAGACTCGACATTACATCGTCGCCGTCGACGAAGTGCTCTTGCGGAATCTTCGAGTGGGAGTTGACTGGCGGTGGCTTGACTTCATCGATGGCGTCCAAGAGAAGGCAAATATCGGCCCAATCTTGATCGGCGGTCAAGTCGACTAAATCGCCGCGATGGTCTTGTGGCTGCGGTGGTACCGGTGGTGGCGTCAGCTGGACGAAGGGGTTTCGGAAGTCGGCATGATGCTGATCATACGCCGGCTCCACTGGGCGGGGGACCGGTGGTGGCGTCGGCTTGACGAATTGGAAACCGGCATGATGCTGATCAATATAAGGCGTCGGCTCCACTGGGCAGGGGAAAGACGACGCGGCACACCAGTCGGGATAGGTAAATAAGTCGCCATTAATCGCCGGCAGGATGGGTGTAAAGGCGTCGAAGCGGTAGTCCTCCTCTGGCATGGTGTAGTCGAAGAGGAAAGTGTTTTCCATCGCCTGAGATTTGATGGATATTAAATTTGTATCTAAAATTCTATGGTTTAGCCCTATATAGCCTTTATATAGATTATGGGAAATTAGGGTTTCGAATTTTTTTTTGTTGCATGTTGTTGTTGGAAAATAAATGTGAATTAAGTTACTTGATCGGTAAGATTTGATTATATTCAATTCTCCAATTAAAGATTATTGTTGACAATATCTTCAAAAACATATATATAGTTTCCAAATATTTTTGTAGATTGTGTCTAGTTGTATTAATTAATGGGTGTTACTATTAGCACGGACATTTTATCGCCTGTTACACGGTATGCAATCGCGGATTGGGAGTTTGCAAAATCCGTAAACTCACAGTCCGCGATTGCAAATTTTTTTTTTTTAAAATTTCCGCAACCGCGCATTGCGAGTTTGCGGAATCCGCAAACTCGCAATGCGCGATTGCCAATTGTTTTTTTTTTTATTTCCGCAACCGCGCATTGCGAGTTTGCGGAATCCGCAAACTCGCAATGCGCGATTGCCAATGTTTTTTTTTTTTAAAAAAAAATCGGGATATATGCAATTATTTCATAAATCAAGATCTAGTATATATTTGGATCGATAATGATATTTGACGAAATCCCGTAGATATCAATTTTGGATCGATAATGATATTTGTAGATATCGCGTTCTAAAGATATTTGAAGATAGATATATTTGGATATAAATATATTTTATTTCCTAGAATATTCGTCAACGATCGCTATATACCCTCTCCGTATTTAGAGCACAAGTATCTCCACACTTTAAGGGTTCTTACGAAGCTAATATTTCCAACATCCTAAATTGCTCCCTATGTCGTCGTCAGGTGAAGATGATCTACCGTTCGACCCATATAGTTATAGCAATCCACAAGAACTTCTAACTCACGTCGATGTAAGTTTAATCACGATTCTAGTAAAATCTCATGTATTTATTTTCCATGTTTCAAATATGTTTGAATATATTTTATATATGATAACATTAGGGAAATTTATTTTACATCTATATGTTTTGAATATGTTTGTTTCCAATGTGTGTGTATAGTAATATTTATGCAAATACCATCAATATTAGGGAAATTCATGTATTTATCTTCCATGTTTCAAATATGTTTGACTATATAGTATATATGACAATATTAGGAAAATTTATTTTACATCTATATGTTTTGAATGTGTTTGTTTCCAATGTCTGTGTATAGTATTTATGTATCTATGTTTTTAATTCTAGGATCTCCCCGACCTTCCTCTAGCCTTGGGTACCGATTATTCGGCTATGTTTCAGATAGGTGGATATTTTTTTGACTCAAAAAACGCAAAGGAATGGGCTCGTTTTATGGCTGGAATTAGAAATATGGTATTAATAACTCATAGGTCTTGGAAGAACAAGCGAAACGGGTTAGGTGTCTTTCGTTTGGTTTGTGAGTACTATGGCTGTGCTAGAGGCACGATCGATGTGGATAAGGATTTCCCACCATCATCAAACAGGGAAAAAAAGTCGAAGAAACGAGGATGTGCATTTGAGCTCGAGGGTCGTGAGTACGAAACAGACAAATGGAGATTTTTTGTAGTATGTGGTTCTCACAACCATAATCTTTCGGATAACTTGTACGGACATGTCTTTGCCGGAAGGTTGACTGATAAGCAACATCATAAAGTACGCCGAGGTGCCATGATTGGGTTAAAACCTCGGCAATTGTTAGAGCTCCTTCAAGATGAAGATTCCAAATGTGTGACAAGTATCCGGCAAGTGTACAACTCTGTTGGAAAGATGAAGAGGGAAGAGGCAGAGGGTCGTCGGGATATACAACAAGCATTGCATTCACTTGAAGGAAAACAGTACGATGTATTCGTACGTAGAGTGCATGAGTCTAATCAACTGAGTGATCTGATGTTTTTTCACCCAGACTCCCAACATTTATGGAGGTTATTTCCCTACGTCATCGTGATGGATGCAACTTACAAGACTAATGAGTATGTTTATCCCTTTTTTCTATCTTCTTATAGTTGTACAAATAGAGTCAAATTTGTTGATCTTGTCACATATGATTTATTGATCATCCTCCATATTCATGTAGATATAAGATGCCATTGTTGGAAATCGTTGGGATCACTAGCACGGAGAAAACATTTGCGATAGCGTTTGCATTCATGACTAAGGAGACTACGGATCACTATATCGTTGGAGGCGGCAGGTTGCAAGAATCGGCCCGTTCTTGATCGGCGGTGAAGTCAAGCAGACTCGACATTACATCGTCGCCGTCGACGCAGTGCTCTTGCGGCATCTTGGAGTGGGAGTTGATTGGTGGCGGCTCGACGACGACAGCGTTTCCTTTGTCGATGGCATCCAAGAGAAGAAAAGTATCGGGCGCCCATTCTTGATCGGCGGTCAAGTCGACGAGATGGTCTTGTGGCTGTGGTGGTGGTGGCGTCAGCTTGACGACGAATTGGGGGTTTTGGAAGCCGGCATGATGCTGATCGTAAGGCTCCGGCTCCACTGGGCAGGGGAAACACAACGTGGCCCACCAGTCGGGATAGTTAAATAAGTCGCCATTAATCTCCGGCAGGATGGGTGTAAAGGCGTCGAAGTGGTAGTCCTCCTCCGGCATGGTGTAGTCGAAGAGGAAATTAGTGTTTTCCATCGCCTGAGATTTGATGGATATTAAATTTGTATCTAAAATTTTATGGTTTAGCCCTAGCCTTTATATAGATTATGGGTAATTAGGGTTTCGATTTTTTTTTGTTGCTGTTGTTGGAAAATTAATGTGAATTAGGGTTTAGATGTAATTAAGTTACTTGATCGGTAAGATTTGATTATATTCAATTCTCCAATTAAAGATTATTGTTGACAATATCTTCAAAAACATATATATATATATAGTTTCCAAATATTTTTGTAGGCTGTGTCTAATTGTATTAATTAATTTATCTCAAATTATAAATTTTGGAAATTAAAGATTCTACATAGATTATGGGAAATTAGGGTTTGGATTTTTTTTTTAATTTTGGTTGTTGTTGGAAAATTAAAGTTAATTAGGGTTTAGATGTAATTATGTTGCTTGATCGGTAACATATATTTGATTATATTCAATTTTCAAATTAAAGATTATTGTAGACAATACAAAACATATATAGTTTCCAAATATTTTGTAGATTGTGTCAAATTATATTAATTTATCTCAAATTATAAATTTTGGAAATTAAAGATTATATATAGATATAGATTATAGATTATGGGAGGGTTTTGAATTTTTGTTGTTGTAAGTTGTTGTTGTTGTCGTCGTCGTCGGAAAATTAAAGTAATTGGGGTTTAGATGTAATTAAGTTACTTGATCGGTAAGATTTAGTTATATTCAATTCTCAAGGTAAAGATTATTGTAGACAATATATTCAAAACATATATATATTTTCCAACAATTTTGTAGATTTTGTCTAATTATATTAATTTATCTCAAATTATAAATTTTGGATATTAAAGATTAACTACTAGTACCATTCCGGTGTCATGGCCCGATTTTTTTAAAATAAAATCATAATAATTTAATATTACAAATTTAAGTAAAGGATTACCAAAATTTATAAATGTAGAGTTGATAAAGTTAAATTTTAGAAAATTTTATCATTATAGTATCTTAATTAAAGTATACTACTATATATGTGGTTAATTGTTATTATTATAATAAAATATAATGAAAAGTATAAGTGACTAATAATTATAATGATATTAATTTTTGTTGATAAAAAACCAAAATATCAAATATAGACTATATATATAGTTTTGAAGAAAATGCCTATGGGTCACATTTTTTTAAAAGGGGATTTGTGTTTAAATGGAAACTAGTATAATCCCCGCGCAATGGCGCGATTTATAATAAATAAAATAATGAAGGTAGACTTGAAATCTTGAAGAAAAAGGTAAAAATGTTAACCATAAAGTTAGGCTCCATAAAAAGGTTTTTAATTAAGATATTACTCCCTCCGTTCCACAATAGATGTCCTTTTAGTTTTGGGCACGTTTTTTAATGAGCGAAAAACTCTATAAAATATTATTTTTTTAATTAATTTTTTTATATAATTTGATATTTATTAGTAACAAGTATCAAATTATATAAAAAAATTAATTGAAAAATTAATATTTTATAGAGTTTTTCGCTCCTTAAAAAACGTGCAGAAAAGTAAAAGGACATGTATTATGGAACGGAGGGAGTATATTGATATAGATTATTCGTATTGTAATATATAAAGATTTAAAGTTAGGCTCCATAAAAAGATTTTGTCTAATTATATTAATTCAATATTTTGATTTAAACCCAATGGTTAGTAAATGGGTAAAAAAATAAAGGGGGGGGGGGGGGAATGTAAATGTATGAAAGAGATGAAGAGAGAAAAAATTGTGATTAGTTTAAAATTTTTAAATTAAGGAGGTGTTGTCACACGATCAAAAATATTCTAAATTAAGATATTATATAGATAATATTTTGAATTAAACCCAATGGTTAGTAAATGGGTAAAAAAGAAAATTAAAAGAAAAAACGTGATTGGGTGAAAATGAGTGAAACGTGGGGAGGCTGCCACGTATGCGTAAGGATTTCCGACCTAAAATAAAATTTTGAAAACATGTAAAAAAGAAAATATATACATATAGATATAGATATAGATGGTTAGTAAATAGGTAAAAAGAAAATAAAAAGAAAAAACGTGATTGGGTGAAAAGAGTGAAACGTGTAAAGGCTCGAATTTTTAAATCCTAATTCTCGGAAAAAGACAAAATCAAAATGAATTTTAAAGCGGAATTTAGCGGAAAAACTCTCTAGCTCGAACTTTGATTTCGTAAAATGGATTTCCGACCTAAAATAAAATTTTGAAAACTAACTTAACATGGCGACATCTTCCTCGAATTTTGAAATTTTATTTTAATGGAGTCGGGATAAGATCGAGAAAACGGGTTTCGAGATTCATTTTCGGGTAATTTGAAATCCATGCCTTGGGAATCACATGTGAGCTTTGTCTCCTTCCCTTTTTCTTTTGACTAGGCAAGTTTCAACCCATACTCCTTCTTTGACCATCCTGCAACCCCCATTTGTGGCAAAAGACCAAATTGGCTCCTGCTAGCTAGGCTTGCTTTCGCCTGCATACAACTACTCTCTCTTCTCCTTTTTATTTCAACATCATTATCCACACACACCACTCCAATCTCAGCTGTCCCATCCTTTCATTTTCAATTAAAACAAATCCTTTCCTGCCCTCTTTGCTGCATCCGATCAGGCCACCAACCAATACACTCCCCTTCACTCCATTTTCCTCTTGAATCCAAACAATCCCCACACCACCAATCCCTCTCTCCTCCTTATGAAATGCAGTGCACAACCCATCTCCTCCTCCTCCTTTTCTTGTGCCGCCAGCTAGCCGAGCCGCCAGGATCAGCCCCTAGAGCCACCGTCGGCGCCAATTCTTCCCCTTCTCCCCCTGTTTTCTGATTTCAGCCCCGATAAGCTTTCTTCCTCCTCCCTTCACTCTAAAACCGATGTAAAGCCACGCCTTTAAGCCTCTTATTTCCTTCCCAGGCCAAGAAAAAGCAGCACGGGTCCTCGACGAGCTGATTCGAGCCTCCGAGATCTCCGACGAGTCAACGCCCCTCGGTGAGCCCCCTCCCTTCGATTGCAACCTGGGTCCGAGAAGTGAGGACGAGTCAACGCCCCTCTGTTCTGATTGCAACCTGGGTCCGAGAAGTGAGGACGAGAGACAAGGAAGCGAGAGAGAGGAGAGTGCGAGACCGGAAGAGCGAGTGAGATCCGACGAGATTGAGCGGCGCGTGAGAGCGAGTGCGAGCGAGGTGAGCGAGAGATGTGCGAGAGAGCTGGGCGGAGAGGGACCGTGGCGTCGAGCAGGAGAAGCCTGAAGTTGAAGGAAGGAAGACAGAGGAGGAGAACTAGCGCCGACATCCTCTTTTCGAGGGAATAGAGGCAGGAGAAGCCGGGGAAGAAGAAGGAAGACGCTGAGCTGTCGGTGTGGGCCCGCCTGTCTTCATTTTCTCTTTCTTTTCTTGTTCAGCTATTTGGATCCGGAAGAGAGATTGGGTTGGGCCGGGGTTGTGGGGCTCATTTTGTTACTTTTATCAGTTAAGCCAGCTTCCTCTTTATATTGGGTCCGGTTTGGCGATTGGGATCCAATTGGGCCTATTTCATGGGTTCTAATTTTGATAAAAGTATATATTAAGAGTATTTAGCAACAAATTATGACCTATCAAAGATGTTGAGATGTAAAATATATTAGTTGGATTTGAATTTGAAAAAAGAAATTTGAAAAAGGTTTTCAAATGTTGGAAATTGATTTAAAAGAATTCAAATGAGGAATTCTGAAAATACCTTAACTTTGTCGGATTTATTTTAAAATATAAAATATTATTTTGAGAATAAAAATATAATATCATAGTGATTTAATACAAATAAAATATTATGAAATTTGGATATTTAAAAAGGTATTATCGGAATTTAAATTGAAAAAGGAAATTGTCAAGCATTTTCAAGAGGACGTTATTTCTAACTAGTTAACTCGAGAATTATGTGATCGGTGACTAACTAGCATGATTGATGTGAATGGTTGTCTAATAACATGATTGGGTGACTAATAGGATGATGAGATGTTAAAGTTGATAACTCCACTCCCTTGATGAAAATCGGAATAAGTTTCAAAGGCTTTGACAGTCTATTTTCGTCACAGGTCTTGAAGCTTCAGCAGTGTTGATGAAACACAAAACCTGTTCTCCATGATATTATGTTCGAATATTATTATATATTATTATATGCTTCTAGATATTATTATATATATTCACTAACCTTTCAGGAAGCTTTTTGAATTATATATCCTTCCTTAAGCGCTCAAAGCTGAGAAGAATCAAATCGTGATCATGGCTTCAGAAGTTTCCAAAGATAGAAGATTATGAAGAATCCATCTTAGGCCATGATCTGCTATAGCCGTTGGTGGAGATCCTTGGCGTCGATTTGGTCCCTATAAAGAAAAGGAAGAAGAGAAGACATCGACACATTCATTGAACACAAGCATTCATACACTCAAGCCCTCAAGTGAAATCTGTCTTCTTCGTGTGCTCTCTGCTAGTTCTTAAGAGTCTGTTATTTCATTTCAAAGCATTTGAGAGTTACACAGTGAGCTTATAGGATATATTTCGTGATAGTGTTATACTCGAGAGTTTGTAACTCAAGAAGTAGACACTAGACGATTGATTCACTAAGTGTAAGAGGATTGTACTAGATAGCATAGAGAGGTGGGGCTCTTCTAGATTGGTCTAGGACTCCAAGATCCCCACCATCACCCCCAGTTCATTGGGGGAGATGGTGGGGATCTTGCATTGTATCTGTTTCGATCGGAATCCGGCGCACTAAAAGTCACATTTGAGAGGGAATCCCTCTTGCCCCTTTCCCAATCCCACATGAAGCTCACCACTGGCTACCTCCCGGTGTTCGATTTCGTTTCTTGCAGCTCCGTTGGCGAGCTCAGGTTTCGGAATCCTGTATTCGAGGAGCTTCGGTTTCTGTATGCTCTGATAAGAGTTTTAGATAGAATATATGTATAGGCCCAATTACCCATTTGTAATTAGGGTTAACTATCTTGTACTCCTATATATATATATATATATATATTCTAATGATAGCGAAGGCAACCCCAACAGGGATTATTCACTCTGATATGGTATCTGAGCCTCTAGGGTTTCATCTAAATTAACCCTAATTTTTTTTTTCTGATCCCTGCCTCTCTCCCTCGCCTCTTTCCCTTACCTTGTTCTCCGTTACTCCGACCACTACCCAACCGCAGCAACACCAGGAGCCCAGATCCGGCCGCCCCAAGCACCATCCGGCCTCGCAACCCACCTCGACAGGCCCTCTTTTCCTCTCTTGCTCTCGACCTGTCTCCCTCCGGTCCGACTCACAACAGCTCTCAGCCCCCCTTGTCGGCCACTTGCAACCTAGTTCCGGTGACCTCCCGCCGCCGTCGGCATCTCCCATCAGATCCGGCCACCCAGACCCCGGATCCGCACCCTGCTCGCCGACTACCACTGCCTAGATCTCTTGCCTCCATCTCGATCTCTCGCCAGACCTCCCACACACATAGCGTCGGTCATCCTCTTCCTCTCGATCTCTCGTCGGTCTCCCTATCGATCTCTCGCTCCTCTCGCTCTCGCCTTGCTAGCCTCGCCGATCCCCACACCATCACTCCTTCGTCCAGATCCGACCACCCCCGTCACCCCTGACCTCTCCATCCCCTCGCAGCCCACCCTCACCTCTCCGTCCCTCGCCTCCGTAGGCTTTGAGCCCCTTCGCACCTTGTTCTTGCAAACTCCGAGAGGCTCCCCCTACTCGTTTTCCATTTTTTTTTCTAAAAAAAAAGGAAGAAAAAAAAAAAAACAGAGAACTCCCCCTCTAATTCTCTTTATTTTCAAATTTCCTCCATTCGGCCTTGACGAGAGCTCCACCGAGTCGACTACGTATGGCCTTCTACGATCACCAACAACCTCTCGTCGAGATTTTCGCCTCTCCAAGTCTTTTACAGAGGGGGTATTCCCCCATTGGAGCCCATCCTCAAAGCTACCGGGCCTCTCCACCGTGGCTATACCCGAGCCAGCGGGGACTCCTCGGGCCCTCTCTGCACTATCAGGATCAGGCCCTAGCAGCGGGATCATCGTCCTCGTCCCGACACAGGCAGCCAGTCATCATGACACCTGCAGGCGTGTCACTTGCCGATCCGAACTGGTACATGGATAGCGGAGCCACTGCGCACATGTCGCACAACGCAGGTATAATCTCTGTCCCTGCTTCTAAGAGTCTTTCTACCTCCATTATTGTCGGCAACGGTGAACGCATTCCTACTTTAGGTCTTGGGCACACTACATTACTAACACCTACCACCGACCTAAGCCTTAACAACATCCTCGTCTCCCCTGGCTTAATAAAGAACCTTGTGTCCATTCGTCGCCTCACCACAGACAATAATATCTCCATTGAGTTTGACCGCTTTGAGTTTGTTGTCAAAGATTTCACAACTGGAGCCCCACTCATGAGATGTAATAGCGCTGGAGACCTATATCCTGTCACCAACAATATTCATCCTGTCACCTCCCCTGCAGCAACCAATCTATCAGCAGTTGCTCGTTCGGCATCTCTCTGGCACGCCTGTCTTGGTCACCCAGGCTTTCGAGTCTCTCAGGTCCATGCTTATTCCCTGCAATAAAGTCCCTCCCTCCACTAGTTGCTCGGTGTGCCATCTTGGCAAACACACTAGATTTCCCTTTGCCACATCTTATACTCATACTCAGGTGCACGCTCCATTTTACATCATTCATGGTGATCTATGGACATCTCATATTATCAGTCATGATGGTTTCCGCTATGCACTTATTCTGGTCGATGCATTCTCCCATTATTTTTGGGTGTTTCCCCTAAAGTACAAATCTGAAGTTGTTACACACCTTATGATCTTCCATAGCTTTGTCCGCACCCAATTCAACCTCCCCATTAAATCCTTTCAATTTGACATGGGCGGTGAGTTTAATAACAATGCCCTTACATCCTTCTTTGCTACTCATGGCATTCAATTTCGCTTCTCTTGTCCCCACACCTCCTCCCAGAATGGGAAAGCCGAACGTAGCATTCTCACCCTTACCACTTACATGAGGACTCTCCTTATCCACGGGCATGCCCCCCTACAGTATTGGCCATATGCTATTGAATCGGCATGTTATCTTATCAACATCACTCCTTCCACAACCATTCAGAATTGGTGCCCTGTTGAGATATTATTCCGAGTCACTTCTAAATACGACCACCTTCGTGTGTTTGGCTGCCAGTGTTACCCTAACCAAGCATATCTTTCCCCTCATAAACTTGCTCCTCGATCCACACCTTGTGTTTTCCTCGGCTACCCCTCCAATCATAGAGGGTATAGGTGTTTTGATCCCATTACTAAACGTGTCATCTTCTCTCGCCATGTCACATTTGATGAGACCACATTCCTTTTTTCTGGTCCCCCTTCATCCCCAAACACCCGCCCCCTTCTGATGACTACCCTACACCCCACATCCTTCATCAACTATATCCCTCTTCCTCTCCGAATGCTATTACATCTCCGGCCCGGGCACCCAACCCTCCCCTACCGCAACCTATCCTGCCCCCGTCCAGCCCCCTGTGGCCCTCATCCCATCACCTCAAGCCTCTGTCCCGTCAGCTGCAACCCCTACCCTGCCCCCTAACCCCACACAACCGGTCAATCAGATCCAAACTCGGAGCATGAGTGGCATCTCTCGCCCCAAACAGATTTTTGACCTCTCCGTTTCTCACCTATCGACCATCCCTACCTCCCACAAAACAGCCGCCTTAGACCCACATTGGAATGTTGCCATGTGTTGTTGCAGGAGGATGGTCAAGTATGAAATATAAATAAATATAAAAGCAGACTGACTCCTTGTATCAGCAAATAAATACAATACTTCCTCCCATTGTAGTAGAAGGCAGTCAGGATCGATCCACGAGGAAGCGTGTCAGCGCCCGCCCTTTCAGTTCCAAATCTAAGCGAAAATAAACCAGACAAATAGCAAACACAGAGAAAAGTAAAAACAAGCAGAAAACTTTGGTCGATATCGACCTCAAGTACTCGATATCGAGTAGAAAAATCGACCAACAGTGCTCGAAATCGACTCAAAACAGAAACAAAACAACCAACTCGACGTCGACCAAAACTTCCTCGATGTCGAACAATAAACTAAAGACTTCCAAGATCAGGGTTTCAACACCACAACGATAACCATGTAAAATAACACATAAAGGCATAAAAGATCATGCTTTTCATCAAATAACTTTCGTTATTAACAAATAGGAAGATAGAGGCTTTCGCATAAACCCTAATTGTTACTAACCCTTTTTCACATAATTAACCCAAGTTGCATTAAGATCACTTTCGCTTCAATAACACAAACAAGGATCACCTTCAACTTTCGCAAAAGAATCATGCTCATAGGGATAGAAGATTAATTGCACCCAAAGATTGTACCTTTACCGCATCACCTCACATGGCTACCGTCAAGCTCACCCCGACCCTAGAAGTTGGGTGACTACTCGCTCTTCATCATCAAGAAAGACATCAATAATAAAAGAAAATAACTTTGCATTAAATAAACTAAAAGAAAGCTTACAACCAATCGAAGCCAAATCCCACTCTCGCCTTCTCCAACTTCTCTCGCCACAAGCTCTCTCTCTCTCTCTCTCTCTCTCTCTCTCTCTCGATATTGTGTGTGAAATTTAATGAATAAAACTCAGCCCCTAAGGCTCTATTTATAGAGTTCTATTCCAAGCTAATCTAGGAAAGAAACTCTATCTATATCTATATCTATCTATCTAAATTATTAAGATAAAAACATGGAAATAAAGAAATAAATCAACCAAGGAACTATATCTAAAATAGGTAAATATCTCTTCCAACTTGATAGATCTTGATAGAATTTGATCTTGTGGATATCACCATTGGATTTTGGATAGAACTTTGATTAGAACTTGGATGCCCTCGAAATCGACCATTGTTGGTCAAGTCGATATCGACTAGCATGACTCGATATCGACATGTCTTTTCTTCGTTTTAGCTTCAGGCACTCAATATCAGCCTCCGGAGACAAATCGACCACTTCCAACTCAATATCGACTAGTCATGCTCAATATCGACATGAATCTTCCTGCTCCCAGCTGCTCGGGTCGATTCCGGATCTCTGCTCGATTTTGGGGTACTCGATATCGACATGGTTAAGTCGATATCGACTAAATCTGTTCTCTTCACTTGATCTGGCTCTTCTTGTGGAAATCGGCTTGACTTCACTCGATATCGACTAAGGGTGCTTGATATCGGCCAGTTTGTGTCGAGTCGAATTTCTTGCTTCCAGCTCGATTTGTCCTAGTTTCGCTACTCCTTGACCTCGGACTTTCTGTTGTTGACTTCGAACTTTTCCTCATTTCTCTGAACTGTTGTAAATTGCCTTGATTTCTGCGAAATTAAACAGAAACTGGTGTAGATTCCATAATTTGGCAAATAAGGATAAACTACATAGATTCTGTACTATTCTAGCCCAAATGTATGAAATGCATGCAGAAAACGATATAAAAGTAAGCGTAAAACATGGAGAATTAGGCTTACAACAAACACCCCATACTTAAGCTTGCTTGTCCTCAAGCAATACTATTATTTGTCATTCAGGGAAAGAAATCAAAACTCTCAACATATTAGATTCATTCTCATATAACCCTGCAATCAATTACCATCCTCGAAAAGGTACTTTTGTTACAAATCCACACATGTGTAATTAAAAAGCAACATCTACTCACAAAAGGAGGGTTATGCAAAACAATTCATTCATGACAAAGCATTAATAATCAAGAGGACTCTAGTTTAAGCTCAATAAGGAGTAGATTGGTAAAAGACTACATGTGGGATATTTTTGGCCATGCGGTGTTAATGATCCGGGGAAAGGGAGTACTTTTCAAAATTTCATACCACGTTCCTTCTTCCTTTGATTTCTCACCTTTCGCTCATTCACTCAATGCTTTTTTTTTAATATAATGCTTTTACCTCTCTAACCTCATCACTGCCTTCTCGCGAGTCGAAAACATGGGTTTCATGAATGGCCCCGAATACTTAGTGCTTTGGACTCCTCACCTGTGTGTCCCCTCTTGTCAAACTATAGTAAGGTCGATCTACCTTTATCTCCTGAGGTGATCGAATTTTCTTTTACTCATTAAATTTTCCATAATATTTTTCAATTTCCTGCCAAACTCCAAATATGATATATAACAACACAAACACCATATAATAATCTCCATAATGTAACTTTCATTCTCAACATAATCCCCGGATAGGAAATAAGGTAAAAAATGGGCAATATTTAGATCATGTGGAGCAATATATGAAATAAGGCATAATATGGCTTTTTGTGATGCATAAGCATAGGTAAAGCTACGAATACCAATATGAGAATTATATGGAAATATAAAGTCATCCATCATCTTATCATGCAACATGTCAAAAACAACATCAATATTTGCCTCCTTTCATGGTTTTCAATAAAATATGCACTTCATTGTGACTTCCCTTTACTAGGCAATTTCATGCTATAATGAATCAAATTTTGCAACGTCGAGTTCAATATAAGCTTCAATGACATTAATCTCAAAAAATTCAATGGGGGTCATTTTTCAAACTTTGGAAAACATATGCATATATGCGCATTGATATCAATAATGGATTCCAAAATAGCCATGCATAAGTAATTCAAGAAATAATGTCAAATATACCAAATATGCATCAAGTAAGCCCTTTCCCCACCCCATACTTAAACATTACAGTGTCCTCAATGTATATAAAAAATAAGGGTAAAGAAATAAACTCACCAGACAGGCGTGCCGAGTGTCAGAAATCGAGTGGTTTTTTGTAGGCCCTGGTCGATTTTGGCTGCTTCTATCCTCCATGGACCTGAAAAATTTAGAAGAGATATACCCACAATAGAAAATAATGTCCAAAACAAAAAACAAAAGCAACAATGTCCAAAAATCCCAAAAATAAATGTCTATTTACAAGCTCTAGACTTTATAGTCGCTAGGCCGAATTTCTCCATTAAGCACAATGAGGCATTTGCAGGGCCCATGTAGCTTGGGCTTCAAATAGGACTCCATTCTTGTCCATCAGTTGCAATCATCCAGAATGGATCTTGTTCACTGTGAAAGGGCCCATCTTCTTCTTCTTGAATTTGTTAGGAAACCAATGATCCTTTGATTTGGAAACATAGAGCTTGTCTCCAACTTCATATTCCTTGGGCTCATCATTGGAAATCCTACACAAGTGCACATACCAAGGCAAACCTCTCCCATGGATAGATAAATCATTAATTGAAATAGGAGAAGAAAGATTCATACCTTGGCTTACCTTTGCAGAATCGGATATCGGAAGCTCCTGATGGTCTAGCCGATATCGAGTAGGGTCACTCGATATCGAGTTCTGCTGCACTGGTGGAGACTCAGTCGACTCAGATGAAGGCAAATCGATTTGATCCGGTCGATATCGACCTACTGTGGTCGATATCGAGTTACCTGGCTCGGATTCGGGTTGCTGTGGCTCAACAGGGGGAGTCGAGTCGATGTGCCCAGGTCGATATCGACCAAGTTCACTCGATATCGAGTGGCCTGGCTCGATTTTCCCTGGCTCGAATTCTGGTGGACATGACTCGACATGGGTGTGTCGATATCGAGTAGGGTCAGTCGATATCGACTTGTTCTCTGGCTCAGTCAATTTTTCCGGGTCGATTTTGACCCCATACTTAAGACCTGGCAAAGCATCCGAAAAATAGTTAGTCCAAATCGACGTACCTTGGTCCATGTCGAGTGGATCCTCTGTTTCATCGTTCAGGATGGTCATGATCTCCTCCACCTGGGCTTCCATATCCCTCTTTTCTCGCTCCTCGGGGGTCATATTTCTTACCTTAGGCTCCCTGCAAGTGATGTATCTGGCTGATATGGACTTTACCTCTTCCATGGGACTGGTATGCCTTTCAGTTTTATTAAAGGAATGCTCAATTACCTCATCGCCGATGTTGAAAGTAAGTACTCCTTTCCTTACTCTTATGTTGGCATCCACCGTTGCCAAGAAGGGCCTTCCTACTATAATTGGACAAGCAAGGTCCTCCGCCATATCAATAACTAAGAAATCAGCAGGGACGATGAACTTGCCTACCTGTGCTGGCACATTGTCTACGATGCCTGTTGGGATGACCATCGTGTTGTTTGCCATATAAAGCTTAGCATCCACGGGCTCTAGAGCACCTATCTTAATCTTGGACCAGATTGATAAAGGAATTATACTCACACTGGCTCCCAAGTCACATAAGGCATTAAATCTATATTGACCAAATCCAATGGTTATAGCAAACTTACCTGGATCTGGCCTTTTCTCTAGTACGTCCATTTGGCTGCACTCCTCTACGATCTCAGCCATTGACCACTTTTTGCTCAGAATCTCCTTTAGGAACTTGACATAGGATGACATCTCATTAAGAGCTTATGTGAAGGGTATGGTGACATTGAGTCCTTGAAGCATCTTGATGAAACGCTGGAACTTCTTTTCCGCTAGGTCCTTTGGAGATTTTGTCGGAAAGGCAGCTTTTTCTTCGACGGAGGTGCTGATGTCGAGTGGGGATGGTCGATATTGACCTGTGTCTGGTCGATATCGACTGGATCTGCCGGCCTCGGGATTTGTGGAGAAACTGGGTCGATTTCGACTTGTGGGTGGTCGATATCGAGTGGGGACTGGTCGATATCGACTGAGTTGGTCGATATCGACTGGTCTCCAACGCCTGTTTCCTCTGTCTTTTGCATCTATCGCCAACTCCTTAGGTTCATAGCAGCTACCTATCCAGTTGATTTACCCTTAGGGTTAGGTTTAGAGGTTCCAGGGAGCGTACCTGACTGTCTGGGAACGGATGCTACTAGCTGGCGTGTTCAGCTTCTTTGGTGGTGAATGCCTCAATCTGTCGGCGGAGGTTCTCAAGCTTCTGTGCTGGTGTGAGCTGGCCCACATTCTCATTGTCGGATGTTGACATGAGTCTCCTTCTAAGCCTTTGCTGAAGATGGAAAAACCACTCAGGCTCGAGAATTGGGCCTATAGGCGTGCGATCAGTTCTTCGCATGCACCTGAAAAGCAAAAAGAAAAAGCAAGTAAAAAGTAACTAAAAATAAAAACAAATATAAAGAAAAGAAATAGAACTAAAAACGGCTGGATTGATGGCTTCCCCGGCAACGACGCCAATTTTGTTGTTGCACGAGGATGGTCAAGTGTGAAATATAAATAAATATAAAAGCAGACTGACACCCTGTCTTAGCAAATAAATACAAGACTTCCTCCCGTTGTAGCAGAAGGCAGTCAGGATCGATCCATGAGGAAGTGTGTCAGCGCCTGCCTTTTTAGTTCCAGATCTCAGCAGAAAATCAACCAGCCAAACAACAAACACGGAGAAAAGCAGAAACAAACAAAAAACTTTGGTCGATATCGACCTTCAGTACTCAATATCGAGTAGAAAACTCGACCAATAGTGCTCGAAATCGACTCAAAACAGAAACAGAACAACCAACTCGACGTCGACCAAAACTTCCTCGACGTCGACCAAGCTTGTCGATTTCGAGTAAGAGCAGAAACACAAATTTGCAACTTTTCAAACGAAAACGAATGTAAACACGAAATGAACTCAACAAACTAAAGACTTCCAAGATCAGGGTTTCAACACCACAATGATAACCATGTAAAATAACACATAAAGGCATAAAAGATCATGCTTTTCATCAAATAACTTTCGTTATTAACAAATAGGAAGATAGAGGCTTTCGCATAAACCCTAATTGTTACTAACCCTTTTTCACACAATTAACCCAAGTTGCATTAATATCACTTCCGCTTCAATAACACAAACAAGGATCACCTTCAACTTTCGCAAAAGAATCATGCTCATAGGGATAGAAGATGAATTGCACCTAAAGATTGTACCTTTACTGCATCACCTCACATGGCTACCGTCGGGCTCACCCCGACCCTAGAAGTTGGGTGATTACTCGCTCTTCATCATCAAGAAAGACATCAATAATAAAAGGATATAACTTTGCATTAAATAAACTAAAAGAAAGCTTACAACCAATCGAAGCCAAATCCCGCTCTCGCCTTCTCCAACTTCTCTCGCCACAAGCTCTCTCTCTCTCTCTCTCTCTCTCTCTCTCTCTCTCTCTCTCTCTCTCTCTCTCTCTCTCTCTCTCTCTCTCTCTCTCTCGATATTGTGTGTGAAATTGAATGAATAAAACTCATCCCCTAAGGCTCTATTTATAGTGTTCTATTCCAAGCTAATCTAGGAAAGAAACTCTATCTATATCTATATCTATCTATCTAAATTATTAAGATAAAAACATGGAAATAAAGAAATAAATCAACAAAGGAACTATATCTAAAATAGGTAAATATCTCTTCCAACTTGATAGATCTTGATAGAATTTGATATTGTGGATATCACCATTGGATTTTGGATAGAAATTTGATTAGAACTCGGATACCCTCTAAATCGGCCACTGTTGGTCAAGTCGATATCGACTAGCATGACTCGATATTGACCTGTCTTTTCTTTGTTTCCGCTTCAGAAACTCAATATCGGCCTCCAGGAGACAAATCGACCACTTCCAACTCGATATCGACTAGTCATGCTCGATATCGACTTGAATCTTCCTGCTCCCAACTTCTCGGGTCGATTCCGGATCTCTGCTCGATTTTGGGTTACTCGATATCGACATGGTTAAGTCGATATCGACCAAATCTGTTCTCTTCACTCGATCTGGCTCTTGTTGTGGAAATCGGCTGGACTTCACTCGATATCGACTAAGGGTGCTCGATATCGACCCGTATGTGTCGAGTCGACTTTCTTGCTTCCAGCTCTATTTGTCCTGGTTCCGTTACTCCTTGCCCTCGAACTTTTTGTAGTTGACTTCAAGATTTTTCTCCTTTCTCTGAACTGCTGTAAATTGCCTTGATATTTGCGAAATTAAACAGAAACTGGTGTAGATTCCATAATTTTGCAAATAAACATAAACTACATAGATTTTGTACTATTCTAGCCCAAATGTATGAAATGCATGCAGAAAACGATATAAAAGTAAGCGTAAAACATGGCCAATTAGGCTTACAACACCATGCTCGATGAGTACAAGGCTCTTATTAGCAACAAGTTTCGCTCTGACGGATCTCTTGAGCGCTATAAGGCGCGACTGGTTGCCAATGGGAACTCTCAGCAGATGGGGGTCGATTGTGATGACACTTTAAATCCGGTTGTCAAACCAGCTACCATTCGTACCGTCTTGCATCTCGCTATCTCCAAGGATTGACCTATTCACCAACTTGATGTCAAGAACGCCTTTCTTCATGGTTATCTGCATGAGATAGTGTACGTGTTCCAGCCGCCTGGTTTTGCTGACAGGACCAAACCAGACCATGTTTGTCTCTTGCAGAAGTCTCTGTATGGACTTAAACAGGCACCTCGGGCGTGGTATCTTTGCTTTGCTACTTACCTACACATGCTTGGCTTTGTCAGTAGCAAGATCGACTCCTCCTTGTTTGTCTTTCGCCGAGGTAATCAGATTGCTTATTTGTTGTTATATGTCGATGATATCATCGTTACTGCATCTTCAGAGACTCTTTGGGCTTCCATTATTACTCAACTCAGCAAGGAGTTTGCTATGTCTGATCTCGGGCCTCTCAGCTTCTTTTTGGGAGTCTCTGCATCTAGTTTGTTTCTCTCACAACAGAAATATGCCAAAGAGATTATTGCCAAGGCTAACATGGCTAACTATAAGCCTGCTACAATGCATGTTGAGACCACTGCCAAACTGGCCCAAGCTGCGGGTCCGCCTGTGTCTGATCCGACCTTGTACCGTAGCCTTGCTGGTGCTTTACATTACTTGACATTTACTCGTCCTGATATTAGCTATGTTGTTCAGCAAGTCTGTCTATTTATTCATGACCCCAGAGAGTCTCACTTTGCTGCTCTTAAGCGCATTATCGGGTATGTTCAGGGTACTACTTCTCTTGGCATCACTATTACCCCATCAGCTTCACCTCTCTCCATGGTTGCTTACACGGATGCTGATTGGGCTGGTTGTCCAGACACTAGACGGTATACGTCAGGATATTGTGTGTTCATCAACGACTCTCTCGTCTCTTGGTCTTTTAAGCGCCAACATGTGGTTTCTCGGTCTAGTGTTGAAGCGGAATATCGCGGTGTTGCCAATGTTGTCACTGAGTGTGCCTGGCTTCGCAACCTATTGCTTGAGCACCACTTTCCGCTCAGTCAAGCGTTTGTTGTGTATACAGACAATGTCGGCGCTACTTACCTTGCTCACAACCCGATTCACCATCAGCGAACCAAACATGTGGAGATTGGCATCCACTTTGTTCATGAGAGGGTCGCTATGGGACATTTGCGTGTCTTATATGTCCCCTCTTCATACCAGTATGCAGACATATTCACCAAGGGATTGCCTCGCCATTTATTTCTCGATTTTAGATCCAGTCTCACTATTCGCTGCCCTCTTATTTCGACTGAGGGGGTATGTTAGATAGAATATATGTATTGACCCAATTACCCATTTGTAATTAGGGTTAACTATCTTGTACTCCTATATATATTCTAATGATAGCGAAGGCAACCCCAACGGGGATTATTCACTCTTACAAAGAGTTATGCCCTTAGTTCATCCCTTGCTCTGCTTCCAGGACGAAGTTGTTGAGCTCCCGCAATTGGCTTACTCCAATCCCGTCATCGAGACCGTCGATGTGCAGTGGCTCCCTGATTTGGTCAAGAAGAGCGGTCATGATTTCAGGCGAAATGAAAGAGGTTTGGATCTTCAAGGGAGTTGTTCCTCTCAATATCTCCATGGGAGTCTCTCTCTTTAGGTCTCAATGAAATTAACAATCACTGGCTAAAAGTCAGCTACAAATAATAAAAACCTACAACCTTATTATATTTTATATTATATAATGTATGATATATAATCTATAATATTGTATATTATATTACAATATAATAGGTTCATGAAGATCTATTGTAACAAATTTAATTTAAATGTAATACTTGAAAATAAGAGTAACATTGTTATCCAAATGTAACACTTTTATTTAGATGTAACATATTTTGTTAAAGGTAACAAATCATGTTAAGGTAACATTTATTTTAAAATGTAACATTTTATGCAGATGTAATAGTTTTGGTAGCAAATGTAACACGCAGTGCTATTAATCAATCAATGTTACATTAGCATATAGAAACTGTTACATTAGGTCAAATGCAATGGCCTCAAATGTAATCCATTAAAAGTGTTACCTTTTCACCTAATGTAACAAATGTAGAGGGTAATGTAATAATTTTTGGTGTTACTTTATGTCAAGAAATGTAGTAGTGCCCGCATCTGAGTGGCCGGTGGGCGCCGTGCTTCAGGTGGCGAGCGCCGCTCCCAGCAGTAGCATGTTCTTCGCCTGATCTCTAATGAATCCATGCTAAGCTCTTCCTACACCTCTTCTTGCCATTTCCAATGGTTTCCTCAAGTTACCAGCTCTCCATACTCATCCTTAGCAAAGCCATTAATCCATCCTTCCGAGCATCGGAACGTAAATCTGCGAATAAGCACAAAAGAGCGTAGATTCCACACTTGCAAGATAAAATACTAATGATGTGAAATCCATCCACGGCTAGAGCAGTGGAGCATGGTACTAGAGGAGAATCAATAGTGGCGAGGCGGAGATGGCTGACAGGAGAGGAGAATCAGACCTAAACCTAAGGGAAGGGACGAACTGAGCAACAGACCAAGGGTAAATTAAAACATTTAAAAAAAATCGGTTTCCTCTCGATTTAACCGAACCGTTGCTAAACCGAACCTAAAACCGAAAATAGAAATTTCATGAACCGAAACCTAAATCAAAATAGACCGATTCGGATAGGTTCCGATTTTTTCGGTTCGGTTCGACCCAAAAATTTGGTTCAAACCGAATATGAACAACCCTAATATTTAGTAATTATTCTACCTCGATAAAATTGAAACTTAGCCCATATTGATCATTCATTGATTTTGCTTTTAGGAGTTTCATAGTAGCTTTTAGTTTTGTATAATGTGTTTTGTATTTGCTGGATTGTATAATGTGTTATGTATTTGCTCTTTAATTTTCTTAGTTTTCTGTTCTTCATTGTGAGATTGATCTTGAATGTTTCTCTCCACTGTCAATTCATTCAGTTCACTTGCATTCTCATACTTAGTTGTTCTGTGTTCATAGTAGCTTTTAGTTTCGTATTTGCGGTTAGTTAGTTGTCAATTTCTTAGGAGTTAAATACCCTTTGCTTTCTTCATTTGCATTCTCACTTAATGGTAGTTAGTTGTTCACATGCATTCTCATACTTAGTTATTTTGTGTTCACTTTGCTGATAATGAATGATAGTTGTTCACTCAATGATAGTTAGTTGTTCACTTTGCTTTCTTCACTTGCATTCTCATGGTCTGATAATGATATGATACTTTCATTTTCACTGAATGCAATAACCTGTTATGTGTTCTGAATGCAACAAATTATTTTCTTCACTTGCATCTTTTCATTTTCACTTTGCTTTGCCCATCTCTCATGTTCTGTGTTCTTCACTGGTAATTGATATATATAATTGCATTCTTATTTATGTAGACTATGTACGTTGTATCTCCTGATGATGAAAAATTGAAGAAGTATATTGAGACTCAGGCAGCATCAAGATACCGCAGTTGGAAGTACAAGTGTCATTGCCACTTCTTGAAGCATGGTCCACCCATACCTCTTGAGTTCAAACTCCGTCCTAAGCAATGGAACTACCTTGTGGAGAAGGAGTTCCTCACCCCTGACAAACTGGTTAGCTTTTTTGTGTATTTTTCATTCAACTGTTTCCATAGCTTTACTGTTGTTCTCTAATGTTTATATGTTCTTGTGTCTTTGGAGGAAATAAGCAACCACAACAAGCTCAACAGAACTAAGAATCCCAAATACATAAGGCACCACTCAGGGCCTAGACCTGTGTGCTACCGGGCAGAGAAGCTGTACAAGGACGGACACTTGGCTCATTTTGTGCAAGCTTCAATGGACGAATACCTCCAGGACGATGAAGACGAGTCGACTATGGTGAGTGTGTAATGACAGCTTAGCTATCTCTGACATGTAGGATGTCATTGCTGAGTTCCTTGGATGATTTTATTGTGTAGGATGCTAATGTTTTCTTTGTGTTCCCAGGAAATTATGCAGCAGGCGATTGACGACTATGTGAGTTTGCGACCAGAGGAAGAAGACAATGATGTCCTACCAGTAGCTACTCAGTGTGAGATAATCGTTAAGGCCTTTGGAGAGAGGAGGGGCACTTCTGTACGAGGTAAACAAAGTTAGGATAAGGCTTTAAAATGAGTTTAATAATTGATCAGTTATATATATAACTTGATGATTATATATATTATCATTACTATCAGTTATATATAAAACTATATAAGGCTTCAAAATGAGTTCAATTATATAAGAGCATGAAATCCATTTGATTTTAGGAACTTTACCATCATATTTTAGGAACAAATGTCATACTGTCATTTTCATGTTATCAATCTGATTTTTTTTACCTTTTATATCTATGTAATTTTCACTTTCTTTGCCTTTATTTAAGGATGGGCGCGGCTGTCAAGAAGCCTCCAAGGAAGCGAGGGGCTGATTGGTCCACTCTAGGCCCGGCAAAAAGACGAGAGCTGGACGACCAAGCTAGGGAGGCTAATGAGCGAGCAAGGAAGGCTGAGGAGGACGACAAGCTAGCCAATGAAAAATATGATAAGATGAAGGACAAAATAGAGCACTTTGAGAGGTTGATGGCTCTGCACTTCCGGCCTACCGAAGTGCAGGTTTGAGCATTTGGCAATCTAGGTAGGTGACAATTAACAAGAACTTGATTGCAGCTTTTGGGTTAGTTTGTGCAACTTTTGGGTCACAATTCTAGACTTGTAAGCGCAGTTTGTGTTTGAACATGGTGTTTATAAACTTTATGTCCGTTTGTGTTTCAACTCAAGTACATTTGTAGGTTGTTTTGCTGACATGGGTGTTTCCATGGGTTGGTTGATGAACAAGCATGGTATTGCAGGTTTAATGTATGAACAATGTGGTTTTTATGTATGAAATGGGTGCTGGTGCACTCTATGTTGAATGCAGTGTTGTTTCTTTTGGGTTACATTTGGTTTCAGACATGGAGCATCACAAAATGCAGCATATATGCTGTTAATTTTTATTAAACTCAAGCCACAAACCTCAAACGACTAGGTTCCTATTAACTGAAGCCACAAACATTTTGAACCCAAAGTTGATCTCCAAAACTCTCAGGGCACCACAAACGATGTCCGTTGAATGGTCTGAAGGAGGTTCAATAACCAAATGTTCGTCACGTAAAACTTTGAGAGACAACACGACTAACCAAATGTTCGTCAAGACACAACATTAGTTCACCTTATGTTCGTCCCCTCGGTTATCAAGACAAAAACTTTAGTGGTCGCCTCAACAATATAATCTCTGACAATGGCCTCGTGGGCCGGTGAATTGGATGTCAAACAAGGGACGAAGGTTCAATTGGTCCGTGTTTTAAGTGCTCTAGGTGCGATGTACAAGGGACAAACCCCAGGGGACGAATGTACGTGCCTAGAGTTATTAGGCGTCCAAACCCCTCTTCAGGAGACGAAATTTGCCCGTGTCTAGAACGTCAAACTGGCCTAGTGTGTATACACTTACGTACGTATATTTTCACCTAATATCCTCCATTGAAATATAATTAAAGTGCCTAAATTTCATATATGCTATATATTAATCTCTCAATCAATCAACTCTGCATTACTTAATTAATAATTATCAAATCGGCATAAATACATGTATGTATCAATAAATTAATTTTATTTAATTTATAGGCAAATTCAAATTAAAGAACATTAATATTTATCGATAATAAGATAAAGATATATTTTGTAGACGAAAATCTCATATAGATTTACTAATAACCGAATGTCCAAATACGTACATATATGCCAACACGTACATAAAATTCAACGTTACAGTTGAACATCATTGTAACAAATAGATCGAAAAACCCTAATTGATTAATCATCGATCGATCACTTGTTGCTAATCAATTATGACGATATCATGGATGCTTTTCCTCCTCTTCCTTGTGGCATCGGATCTATCCAAATTGCGACGGATATTGTACTTCTGAGCATGGCTCGCAATTTGGATGGGGGTTCTTGTCTTCACAAAGAGCTCTGATATGCTCTTCCAATTTCCATATTCACACACCTCAATTCCTTTCAAAAACAGCCTACAGTTTTACAAAACACATTAATGTTAATCCTAAATCTAATACGTGCTGTATAACTTTTCTTGAAGTAAACATCAAAGCATCAAAGCATATATATATAAATTTGAATGAATTTTTATATTAATTGTTACTAACCGATGATTATAGAAAAGAATATATATATATATATCATGCCCTAATTAAATTTTATGGTAAATTAATTGTGTTTAAACTCGATTCGATTTTTCTTATCAAGCATGTACTTAATTAGTTCTTAATTAATAAAATATAATTAACAGGACTAATTAATTACCTGTGCTCTTCGTGGGTCCACTCCTTCCTCTTTCGGACTCGTCCACTGTTGCTTACCGGCACCGTGTTGATTGGGTGGAATTCCGGCGAAGGACGAGGATCCTTGGTCGACAAGGGAGTTGCCTCGACAATTAATCCCGGTGATGTCGGGGATGGGATAGAGAGCTCTGTCTTTCCGGCCAACCACTTGTTTAGAAGGTCATCGAACTCGCGTTCCAAACCCTCGTTGATGATTGGAGGCGGCAGGTTGCAAGAATCGGCCCATTCTTGATCGGTGGTAAAGTCGATCTGATCGAGCAGACTCGACATTACATCGTCGCCGTCGACGAAGTGCTCTTGCGGAATCTTCGAGTGGGAGTTGACTGGCGGTGGCTTGACTTCATCGATGGCGTCCAAGAGAAGGCAAATATCGGCCCAATCTTGATCGGCGGTCAAGTCGACTAAATCGCCGCGATGGTCTTGTGGCTGCGGTGGTACCGGTGGTGGCGTCAGCTGGACGAAGGGGTTTCGGAAGTCGGCATGATGCTGATCATACGCCGGCTCCACTGGGCGGGGGACCGGTGGTGGCGTCGGCTTGACGAATTGGAAACCGGCATGATGCTGATCAATATAAGGCGTCGGCTCCACTGGGCAGGGGAAAGACGACGCGGCACACCAGTCGGGATAGGTAAATAAGTCGCCATTAATCGCCGGCAGGATGGGTGTAAAGGCGTCGAAGCGGTAGTCCTCCTCTGGCATGGTGTAGTCGAAGAGGAAAGTGTTTTCCATCGCCTGAGATTTGATGGATATTAAATTTGTATCTAAAATTCTATGGTTTAGCCCTATATAGCCTTTATATAGATTATGGGAAATTAGGGTTTCGAATTTTTTTTTGTTGCATGTTGTTGTTGGAAAATAAATGTGAATTAAGTTACTTGATCGGTAAGATTTGATTATATTCAATTCTCCAATTAAAGATTATTGTTGACAATATCTTCAAAAACATATATATAGTTTCCAAATATTTTTGTAGATTGTGTCTAGTTGTATTAATTAATTTATCTCAATTTATAAATTTTGGAAATTAAAGATTCTACATAGATTATGGGAAATTAGGGTTTGAAATTTTTGTTTGTTGTTGCTGTCGGAAAATGAAAGTAAGATGTAATTAAGTTAGTTGATCGGTAAGATTTAATTATATTCAATTCTCAAGTTAAAGATTATTGTAGACAATATATTCAAAACATATATATTTTCAAACTATTTTGTAGATTTTGTCTAATTATATTAATTTCTCTCAAATTATAAATTTTGGATATTAGTACCATTCCGATGTCATGGCGCGATTTTTAAAAATAAAATCATAATAATTTAATATTATAAATTTAACTAAAGGATTAAAAAAATTTAGTATAAAATAAGAAATGTAGAGTTGATAAAGTTAAATTTTAGAAAATTTTATCATTATAGTATATTAATTAAAGTATACTACTATATACATGGTTAATTGTTATTATTATAATAAAATATAATGAAAAGTATAAGTGACTAATAATTATAATGATATTAATTTTTGTTGATAAAAAAACCAAAATATCAAATGTAGACTGTATAGTTTTGAAGAAAATGCCTATGGGTCACATTTTTTTAAAAGGGGATTTGTGTTTAAATGGAAATTGATCAATAAAAAATAAAAAGGGAAAAATGTTATTGAGAAATGAAGGATGTAAAAAACTAAAAGAGAAAAATTATGATTTGTTAAAACGATTTTTCTATCCTTTGCCCCAAGGGCATAGGATAAGACCCTAAATTTATAATTTTTTTTAAAATTGTAATTAGTTTAGCTTTTCTTTGAATTAGATACTTAGGGTCGCTTGTCTTTTGAGTAGAAAATATTTTCCAATTTAGGATCTTATCCTATGCCCTTAGGGCATATAAGATAGAAAAACTGTTGTTAAAATACCTAAAATGAAGGTGGGAATGACATGTTAATAAAACTTTTCTATTTTAACATAGTATAAAAAATATATATTATAACTGATTTTTTTTCCCATTTAGATTACCCAGTTAAATTGATATATAAAAGGGTGATTTTAGTAACTAACTAGCCTCTTTTGAAAATGCAATTAGGTAAGGGTGATTTAGCTAATTGGACCTTTATGAAAATCCGATTAGCTAATTACTCTTTAAAAAAAAGGTGGGGATATACCTTCCCCAATGGTCAACTGTTTGACCATTCACCGGTCATCAGTTAAGCATTGACCGGTCAACGTCATTGTTCTAAAAATCGCGCCTAGGCGCCGCCTGGGCACTGCCTAGGCACTAGGCGGGACGGAACCTAGGAATTTTTAAGCCTAGGCGGACCTCTAGGCGGAAATTCATCTAGAAACCGCCTAGGTGCTGCCTGGTACCGCCTAGGTGTAACACCCCCTTTTAAATCCAGAGGGAGCGTTACAGCGCTAGTGAATCCACAGACTTTAATGTCTTTGAATTCACCTGAGGCTTATAGGGACATGCAACCATGCTCCCATAAACAAGATGATAATTTAAATACAACAAAATAGGCGGAAGTGACTTCCAAAATAACTGAAATCTGAACCACCATGAAATAAGAATACCAAAACCATAAAGTAGGAGTAACTTCCAAAATAACTGAAATCAAAGTAGCGATGCGGAAACATTTAGAGGTTCAAAACTTGTATTCAATAAATGACAGCCTGCTCTTCAACTCTCTCCTGCTCTGCTGCTTGTACTAGACCTGTGGAATATGGTCTGGTGTTTCGTGAGAACGAAGGACACCAGCCATCCAATAAATAGGATGGTTAGTACAATAAAGACTAGCAAATGATAGGGAAAATGTTCAGACTTTAACCTTACAGTGACCATAAAACGGTATGTCTCAAGTTAAGGGAATGACACGAATATTTATAGTAGAAACTGAATGAAAAAGATAAAAAAAAATTCACACATGACTCGGATGATCATAACGATCGATTATAAGGTAAGAAAAGGAATTATACTCGATACAGATAAGTATAATAACTGAAATGATCACCTATTTAACAGTCGATAATAAAGATAACGATAATAATAATAATACTACGTGGTACCAGTCGGGCCTTTAACAAGGACCACGACCTACATCAGATCGTTGTTTTATCATCCCGCAGAGAATGCATTCCGGGATGGTGTTTCATGAAACCTTTTGAGGCGGCGGCTTAACGAACTACAACCTGCAAGTCAGTCTACTGCATAACTTGCCAAAGGCATAAAGCCACTCGCATCACGTGGTGCGCATTTTAACATATCACAACTAAGCATCACATGGTGCCTATCTTATCATATATAAACAATTTATACTAGGTGATCATGATAACGACATTAAATCAAACAGGGACAAGCATGGATAATTCAAAGGGTCTTACTTTCACATGCCACTACTTTGCATGAAAGAACAAGCAGAATATCATGCACTTTAGGAAGAAGAAATGGGCAATCTTTACTTATCTCGAGTTATAAACAAACAAAGCATATTTAATACTATAACACTATAATTACTTTAATAATAATTGCCCATTTATTTAACTCATGCCAATTTATGATTAAAAAGATAAATTACATCAAGCAGACGGGTATGCAATTTATCGAAATTGGCAAGGAAATTGGCCACAGGGCCGCATTCGACACGGAAGAATTTAAAAGGCACAACAAAAGAATCACGAAACACGCAAAAGGGCGATGAACGAAATCATTTGCCTTAACTTCCGTTGATCGGTTGATGACAACAAGACGAGATTTTAGCACCTATTGAATCCAACGAAAAAGGAAATATTTAATATTGGTATTTTATATAATTAACTTTACTTAACTCAATTAGAAATTGAATTAATTCTATAAAGTTAAAGAATCTATACCAATATAAATTTCTCGGAGAGCGGGATCCGGCGTGGGTGCTTTCAGATGGCTTGGTGTCGCTGAAATGGGCCAGAATCGAATGGTTTAGAAATATTGGCCACCCAACTAAATAATTAATTAGTTTAGGGTCAGAAACGAAAATAGTCTAAATAAGGAGAGAGTTTCTGCAATTTTATATAAAGACATTGAAAAACCTCAGTTCTTCAATGGCGTTTCACGCACTGACGCACCGAAGAAGAACGAGCAGGTGAAGGCGATGGCTCAGCGCGGCTCTTCCTCCGGCGCGCGTCGACGGATA
This sequence comes from Persicaria tinctoria, assembly GCA_037127255.1. Lineage (NCBI taxonomy): Eukaryota > Viridiplantae > Streptophyta > Magnoliopsida > Caryophyllales > Polygonaceae > Persicaria > Persicaria tinctoria. The sequence goes on from JBANSL010000006.1 coordinate 40,765,034, forward strand.
ACGGCGCAGGCGAAGACCTCGGCGGCGACTCGGGCGGTGATTTGCGACGGCGCTCGAGCAGTGAGGACGACGGCACACAGAGACGAAGGCTCGAGGCTTCGGCAGCGATAATCGGAGACGGTGATGGACGGCGGCAGCAATCGGGCAGTGAAGGGCGACGGCCTTGGCGTTCTCCTGGCAAGGCTACACTGCCGGGCTCGACTGTTCTGGTGGCGAAAGCAGTGATGGGCGGCGGCAATCGGGGCGATTGCAATGAGGGCTCGGACTGCTGTCCGTGGGTGTGGCAATCAGAGACGAAGGCAGCACGGTTCGGCCTTGGGCGATCTCCGGCAAGGGATGGGCAGCGGCTGCGATTCCGGTGGCAGTTCGTGGGTGTGCTCCGGATAAGGGATGGGTAACGGTGGTGGTCTGCGGAGTCGCCGACGGCTCACGGGAGTGATGGGGTCATGGCTCACGGCGTGCGGAAGAATTGGGAGAGGAAGGGAGACGGCGATGTTGAGAGGCGGTGAGGGTTTTTGGTTTGCGGAAACCTAAGATTTGACGTGTATCTATACTGATGAATTAGAATTCAAGAAAAATAAATAAAAGAAACGGATAAAGATGGAGGTAACAAGATAAATATTATTTAATTTAGCTTTATAAATTAAATAATAAGAATATTTAGAGGGTTTATGTAATTAAATTCATCATATATTATTACCCTTTAGAATAATTTAATTATTCTAATTCATAGCTATATAGCAGGTGAATTTATTAAATGACAAAATTCACAAGATATACTATAGTTTAATATAATATAGATTTATTCAATTAAATAAAAATAAGAAATAGCCCAAAAATAACTTGGGGTATTTCACTAGGCACCGCCTCATCCCGTCTAGGCGCCGCCTAGGCACCGCCTGGTCCTGCCTGGGCCCGCCTAGGCGCCGCCTAGGCGCCACCTAGTCCAATGATTATTCAATTTGAGCTTTTAAGCATGTGATTAGTTGACTTAGGGTTTTTTATCCCCAAAGTCGGGATGTATTTGTTTTTTAGTCGAACTTATAGTTTTGGATTTTAGGAGGTTTAGAGTTGTTAGTCAGACATGTACTTTTGTGTTTATTTACTTTAATGTTAGTTAAGCACCACAAATTTGGGTTTATGAGTGATATTATGGATTATTATTACATTATATGAATTATTGACAAGTTTTATTCGTCAAAATATAAGGAAATAATCAAGTTTACTCTAAGTCCGCCTAGACGCTGCCTAGGCACCCGCCTAGCCGCCTAGGCTCTAGGCGGCCACCCGCCGCCTAGCGGCCGCCTAGCGCCTTTTAGAACATTGGTCAACGTTGATCGTTGATCGGTCAATGTTGACCGTCTTATTCAAATATTTTTTTCAACTGATGCCATTCTTCCGTGATGCCAATTTATCGATGCCATTTTTTACCGTGATGCCATTTTTTCAAAGTAATGTTTTGATGCCATTTTTCAAAGTAGTGTTTTGTTGAGAATATGATTGTGGGTGATCCCACATTGATTAGAAAATAAATCTAAGCCTTGCATATAAGTCGGTGGGCTACCCCACCTAACATCAATTGGTTTTAGGATGGAACCCCACTCGGCTTGTGTGCTCGGCTTGGTGCGCTTGGGCGTGCGTGGCCCCCCCGCGTCGTATATGACCCACCGTTAATTAACATAGTATCAGAGTCGGGGTTCGGATTCCTGGTCTATTGGCTAGCCGGCCTTAAGGCTTATGTGATCAAACGCAACTGGCAGATATTCTGTGGCCAGGGGGTGTGTTGAGAATATGAGTTTGGGTGATCCCACATTGATTAGAAAATGAATCTAAGTCTTGCATATAAGCCGATGGGCTACCCCACCTAACACCAATTGGTTTTATGATGGAACCCCACTCGGCTTGTGTGCTCGGCTTGGTGCGCATAATACGCTTGGGCGTGCGTGCCCCCCCCCCCCCCCCACGTCGTATATGACCCACCGTTATTTAACATGTTTTGATCGATGTCAAATTTTTAATGACATTTTTTCTTTAATGTGATGCCACTTTTTAAAGTAGTGCTTTGATGTCATTGTTCTAATGTAATTATTTGATGCCGCTTTCTTAATTAAATCGTTTGATGCCACTTTTTTAATTAATCAATTGTATATCGATATATTGTCATTGATTATACTTTTATTCACTGATGACACATTTGTGATTACACTTCATTGATGCAATCATTTATGGTGACATTTTTTTATTATATTTTTATATAATTGATGACACAAGGGCATAAAATATGATTAAACTTCATTGATGACATCTTTTAATAATGAGTTATTATTTGATTACATTTGTTATTACACCTCATTGATCTAAATCATTTGTGATGACATTGTTTGTTGATGACAATTTTTTCTAATAACATTTTTATACAATTGATAACTAAGGAGCATAGAATTTGATTACGTACACTTCATTGGTGAAATTTTTATTGATGACACTTTTGTAATGACATTTAAGAATCTAATAACATGAAATACCACATAACATGTCTCCCCTCCTCCTTTTTTCCGGGCTTGGGACCGACTGTGTACCAAAACACAAGCGGAGTTAAAAACATGTTATCGCCTAGCTAACAAGCGATAAAATGCAATACTTACCCCTTATAAAAGATTTGTCCTCAAAGCTTATAAAAATGAAAAACCTAATATCTAAATGAAAAGAACATGTAATATTTAAATGAGATGACATTGAATCACTAGTATGTGATACAAGCTATTACACAGTACATTAACTCAAGTCCCAATGTGGTCTGTTGCCATATTCTGCTGCTATAAAAATGTTTCAAAATATCATAGGTACTTGAGTCACATAAGAAACTTACCAACTACATATTGGCACTTGAGGAAGAAACTTACCAACTACATATGCTTCACAAAGATGACCAAGGCTATAAAATCCAAGGACTTGAACCCGAATCAAAGCTCTCAATACAAGCCTGACAAATACAGTTTAGAGATGAAAAAGCACCAAGGCAGGGCATTGACAATTTGGCATTCATCAATTATAATGAAAGGGGTGTAATTGGAGATGGATCAATCCAAATTTACTCAAAAACTTGCAAAACCATTAACAAGGAAGGATTTATTTACACTAAAAACAAAGTCCATTCATCTAGGCATTTCATCGAACACCTTGGAGGCAGATCTTACCTCCATCTCGAATTCCTCCATCTGAACTGCCTCCCGATTGTCACTACGGTATTCAGAACCGCTCAAGATGAGTATGCACAGCAAGCATACACAATCCAAATGACTTTCAATGCCATGAACAGATAACTAATCGAAATTAACAAGGAAAATTGCAGGAGAACGAATCCAACTTACCATTTCCACGCATAGTACGCTATCCGAGGGCAATCTCCTTGACAAGACGGCGGTTGTTGATGGTGTAAGGGGAATCGATCATCAGGTCCTCGTCTGTGATGGAGAAGGCGTGATCTACATACGCCATGGTTGGAGCTTCTAAGGATTTCTGCAATGCTTTGAACCGAAGTAGATTTCCGAGATCTAAGTCAGAAGTGGAAGCGGAACTGAAGGAGAAGCAACGGAGAAGAAATGGAAGAGATGAAGGGTGACTGCGAATCCAGGAAGTGAAGAAGGAAAGGAATCCGGGAAGTGAAGAAGAAACGGCGTGATTGAGGAAAATGCCATGGAAGAGAAACAACAAAGAAGAGGAACTGGGGGAGAGAGTAGACCGAATGAGGGGTGTAGAGGCCAAATTAATTTTGAAGTAGGGTTAGGGCGACTAATAAAATTTTAAAAGGGGATAAAGGCTTAATCACATTCTCTAAAAGGTATATTTTACCAAGAGAATTAGGCATCTTCAAAATAAAATTAGGTGAGATAGACCCCATCCAAATATAGTAGTAATGGTCAATGGTCAACTGTTTGACTGTTGACCGGTCAACGTTGACCAACTCATTCAGATTTTTTTTAGTAGTAACATTTTTTGTGATGCAATTTTTTACCGTTTTGATGCCTTTTTTTATTATATTTTATTTTCGCTTTTCTGCCACTTTTCTAATGAAATTAATGACACTTTTTTCAAACCTTGATGACACTTTTTTTTACTGTTGACTACTGATGAGTGATGACACTTTTTTTATGTCAATTTTTTTTTTTTACAGTGATGCTATATTTTTTCAAAGTAGTGTTTTGATCACATTTTTTCTTTAATGTGATGCAACTTTCTCAAAGTAGTGTTCTGATGCCATTTTTCTAATGTAATTATTTGATGCCTCTTTTTTAATCAAATCGTTTGATACAACTTTTTTTTTAATTTAATCAAGTGTATATCGATATATTTTCATTGATTCTACTTTTATTCACCGACGACACCTTTATGATTACCTTTCATTGATGCAATCACTTGTGGTGACATGTTTATTACATTTTTATTCATTGATGATATTTGTTATTACACTTCATTAATCGCAACTGTTTATGGTAACAATTTTATATAATTTATGACATAGGAGCTTAAAACGTGGAATCAAATTATTGTCACCTTATTGAACATATAAAAGCACAAGGTCTTTGAAACTACGACATTAATATTGGTTATAGATGTAAAAACAACTATTATAACATGTCATCAACTAAAAAAAATGCATCAATGTAAGTAATATAATGTGGATGAAATGAAATCAATACAAGGTAACATAACCATCCAAGAATTATATACAACATTTCTAAATATTCCAACTCAAAAGCCAAATACATCACGTAAACCAAAACCATGGAAGCACCACTCTACTCCGTAAAAACCCGTTAATCTTGTGCTGCAGTATGACCATTGACCACATATTGGGAGGACGAAACAGGTTGACCAGCATCCTTGTAAACAGAGAGCACTCCAAACAATAGCCCAGCAACTTTCCAGTGTTCTCATGATTCATTCTAGCTAATTAAGTCTGCAACCTAAACCCAGACAGACCCAGTGTACCTAAATCGGCTTTGCTTGGCAGCTTCTTCGATAGCTGCTCTTGCAATCACTTTGCAATTCCCTGCTCAAGTAAATGTAAATAAAGTTGTTAGTATCTCTGACATACTTGATGAAAAAGGAAGCATCTATCTAGGGTGAAAAATCTTACGACTCTTGGGCTTCGGTATACAATTTCAGCGGCTGCTTGATCACTTAAATTCTCCCAAAAGCCATCTGATGCGAGAATCAAGAATAGGTCGTCCGCCTCTAATTTTTGCACTGAAACTAAAGGCTCTGCCGTTATTACAGCACTGAAACTGAAGACTCTTGGGAGTGTGGTTTAAGTCTTTATGCATGAAAGAGAGCTCTTTGAAGTCCAACTCCATATCAAGTATCATTTGCAATAGAGCGGTGCTTCTTCGCTATGCCTGTCACAGAAAGAAACCATCAAAGAAGCAACCTACAACCATCAAAGAAGCTACTTTACTCTTTAAATTGGACTTCCAAGTGAGCAGCAACCCATCAAGGAGCACTTGTACTGCCACTGTGGAGCGATAAGCGTGAAAAAGATATTCTAGAAACCTAGACCAAAGGAAGAGTTAAAAGGTTTTGTTGTTCTCATATTTGCAAACAAACAGGTTAGTGTTATGCCCTGGAATTCTTTAGCTGGATTATTAACCAAGCACACCAGTATGATGTACAATATTGTAAAAATGCTTCCTGTTATGTCATGGTATCATTCTTTTTGCTCAAAGATTGCTGGAAGCTTGACCTGTTTTCTCATTCTCTTGTGCTTCACTTGCATTCTAAATTTAGGTGCCCTTTGCTTACAAATAGTACGTAATTGCTATGTTGTTCTTGAAACCTCACTCTGTTTTGATTAACAATGGGGTTAGAACTGGACTATGGAAACATGTTGGAATCATATCTCATTTTTTTTTTTGATTTGGTCAATTTTTGTGTTTAATACGTCGGTCAAAATTTTATTCCATCATATAAGATGAGTCAGAGTTTGAGGATGTTGGTTTGTACTAATATACACAATTAACCAAATTACAATCCATTTACAGTAGAATGGTTGAGGTTCTGATGGATTCGACTACGATTCATACACTTTGACAAAGCACCTTAAGGCAAGCCACAGGTCCAGATTGGCAGACCTGTTACAAGGTTTGTGCTTTTCCTCTTCCATTGATCACTTTTTTTTGTTATGTGCATGTTTTCTTATTCAAACCCTAAACTAAATCCTCTCGAATGATTTTCATAGGAGTTTTGGTGCTCAGTTGCTAGCCAAGACACATGCAGATTTCGAAGTTGATAACAAGAAGGTTTCATTTGTCAGTCATTCCTTGTGCTTTTTTAAAAATGTATCACTCTATAAGATCATGTCATGGATTGATCCTTCTTCTTTTCTTTTCAACCATCTGATCATTTTTATCGGTCTATTTCTTTTGAGGCTCTTACTTCACTTTGATTTCCAAGGTTCATTTTCTTCAAGGAGGGTTCGCTATTGTAGTATCTGTAAAGGCTGTTAGGGGATTTAACATGCTTGCAAGCATGTTAGTAGTTTTGTTCCACCATGTGTTTGCTATGGTTTTAAATCCTTGCATCTTATCCTGCTCTGTTTCTTTATTTGTTAAACATCTTCATTTCAGTTATGTTATAGAGGGACCTTTATTTGGTACATGATAGTTCCCCTTTGTATTCATTCCTTGCAGCGATCCCCTAATGTTCCTATTACTCAGAAGGTTTAATAAATGTCTTTCTTAAGTTTCATTCATTGTGGTACTTTGATCTGGTGTATATGTATATATAGACAAGATATTGGGTTTATGAACCAAATTGATTTGGTTCATAAGCTAGCATGTTGGATATGTTCTCTTTGGTTGGTATTGTGGTCTGGTGTATGTGTTTATATAGATAGGATATTGGGTTTATGAACCAAATTGCTTCGTTTCATAAGCTAGCACATCGGGTTTACGGGTAAAAGACACCGGTTTATTGTAACAAAAGATATCACTTTTACGAACTAAACACATTAGTTTTATCTACTAAAAACATCAGTTTTACATACCAAACACATCAGCTTTACGTACAAAAAAACCAGTTTTACGAACTAAGCACATCATTTTTATGAACTAAACACGTCATTTTTACGAACTAAACACACCAGTTTCAGGAACTTAACACGTCTGATTAATTAATAATTTAGGATGTCTTTACTATATATAAACAACGGCTTTAAAATCGAAAACGATTTCAATACATGTAATAACATCGGTTTTGTATTTATTCCATATAGCCAAATTTTGTGTGGAAAAATAACATTACAAATTATAGAGAGAAAATGAATATACATATGTAGAATTTCTATACAAGTGATGTCTATTTAATATTAAAACATCATTTTTATAATTAGAAACGATGTTATAAATAATATAGACATCTGGTTCTGGACGATGTGAAAAACTTTTGACTTTTTACATCATAAACATCGATTTTTTTAAAGACATCGGCTATTACCCGATGTTAAATAAAAAATTTCTAGCATGGAGACCCCGAGGTAACCCCTGTACCTGTCCTAAGTCTACAAAGCGGAAAACCTTTTATCATGCAAATGACATAAATTCTGAAACGATACAACCAGTGTCGCGGCAGTGCTGGGTCAAAACAGAGTATAGGTAGGAAGAAATCCCAAAAGTATAAATTTAGTGAAGTCATGGTTCAAACACTCACTCTCCTCCATATGAATGGACCCCGTCATAACAACACCAAATCAATCAGTGAAACGGGTGCTTGAAACTATACCACAAAGTCAAGCCAAGAGTCCACCCGTGGGTCCTTTCTGACCGCGCTGAGGACATATAATACGCCTATACCTAGAATAAAGGATGCCTTCTTGCAATACTGAAATATTAACGACACTATCATGCTCCTAATTCATATACGCATAATATTAAGTAGGGCCTTAAACAAAGAATACCAAGTGGTATATCCCTCTTCTACCACCACCCCTCTTCCAAAAAGGGTGGAGACTGGCCAGTTCGATTCTATAGCATATCGAATCTCATCATCATATCGCGGATCTTGCGAAAAGAAAATAATAATGTTGATAATAGTAAAGGTGTTCCAACGACTCGAATGACTCAGGACGAAACTCGATGGAGCTGGGTTGTCCTATGACCCTAGCAACGACTCTAGGACTCACAAATAACTGTCGTTCTGTATTCAAGCGCAAACAGAATAAGGATGCTCATTCGTAAGTGCAATTCCTAAGCATGATACTACATGACATGCTTTTATGCATATGCAACACCTACATACTATATGACACATCATGCAGGAGGTACTGGTTACTGAGTAAGCCCCGAAGGACTTACCTGGAGAAGCGCGGAATCCAAACAATGATCAGCAATGGCAAGCAATCCAACAGATCAGAGATCACCTAGTAATCCCATAAATAACATAATAAGTCTAAGTCTAATTTACACAAAGCACACAAGTCACATATAAAACATATAAGATACACACATATGATAATTCAACCATCTCGTCATTATTAACATTATCATCTCATCTTCAATTCTCATCTTTTCTCATCATATCTCATAAATTAACATCTTTCTCATTTTGATCATAACATCATCCTCATCAGCTCATGACAACCTCCATACCATACTTAGCCAAATTCGCATATTACCATTGCATACTCTCACTTAGCATATGAATATATATCATCCTCATCATCAGTAACCAATATTTAACCTCTTATAATAATTCACCACAATTCATGCTATTAGTCACACATATCATGCCGTTAGTCAAACGATCATACCATCATGCTAGTTAGTCATCGAACAAGTATAATTTCCAAGTTAGTTCCAAAACCGTTTTCAAATCCGCGTCAACCAGTTAAGAATTCTGACCCTTGAAACTACTCGCAAAATTCCTTTTTCACTTCATTTATTAAATCACTTTCTAACCTTGAAATTCTTTTTAAATCTCCAAGTCCAAATAATATTTTATTTTATTTTGAATACCATTGACTAATTTAATTAAATATGGATAAATCCGAACCGAACCGAACCCATTTAAATCCAAACGAAATGAACCGAACCAAACCCGCAAATCCAAACCGGTTCAAGCCAACCCAACCAACTAAATAATTAATAAAAGAACGGAGATTTCGCGAGGTACACTCGTGGTATTGCAATTTTTGCCGGGTGTACAGAAGTTTGACATATTTCGCGTGGTACCCATGTGTTTTGTGTTGATTTTGTCTCGCTCCCTTATGGGTTAAAACTAACGGAAATAGCCATCTCCGTTTGGTTTGAATTAAAAAAAAGGAAAATAGGAAAAATGAAAGCCAGAAAAGAAAGAACACACAGGCGCACGAAGCAGAGGAGTTCGACACTATCAGAGACGAAGGCAGACATTCTAACGGTTCGAAGTGGCCGTCGGCGATAACGGCGAGAGAAAGGAAGACGAAGACTAGAGAAGCAGTTAGAGGGCGGCGGCGGTGACCGAGGGCGGCGGCGAGACAGGTGAGTATCTTTCCCTTTAATCTAGGGTTTGGGGATTTAGGGGTTAGGGTGAGGATTCGAATTGTTGAAATTGACGGGATGATTCGAACTCTTAGGGATTTAGGGGTTAGTAATTAGTGCCGAATCGTCCACAAAGCTTTTGTTTGGGTGATTTACATCTTGATTTATGGGTTATTAATTGCGTGAATGTTGGTAACAGATTTACATGATGTTAAATACCATGGAAACTTGAATGATAAAGTCATGGCTCGCTTAGCCAAGAGATAAAGTCATGGCTCGCTTTTGTAGCTCAAAAGTGACAGAATAACCAAGCTTGCAGTCTAGGAAATTCTACGATGGAAAATTTTGATAATTAGCCAACTAGAAATATTACATTGAACAAGAAATTGCTTGTGATGCGTCTGCACTTCAAGATATTTTTTCCTATCTCTTTATTCAGGTATAAAAATATTTGGTGGATGGAGCACCAAATCTGAATGTAGCATAAGCTAATTATAATAAGCACCAAACACTTCAAACATAATGATCTAGTCAAGGCACAAATCGACAAAAGTTGTGGAGAGGAAATGAATTTTATCATTACTGAACAATATGGATTTAGCAGGTCTTCTCAATTATAATAAGCACCAATAGATTAATTCCATGAGCTTGGAAAATTAGGCAATACTGACCTTCAAAAATCTGTTTGATGTGTGTAGACCTAGTTAAAAAACTATTTGGCCTATTAGCTCAATCGCTAGAGCATTGTGTTTAAACACAAGATGTGTGTTCGAATCCCACATAGGTCATAAACATGAGCAAGTAACTCATTTTGAAATGCGAAGACAACTTTTTCCAATTGGTGTTTGTAGGGAGATCAATTACTTGAAGGGAAATAAACCTTGAAGCATATATATGATTACAGATCACCAAGAAACATTATTTTTGCTCTATTTTTTAGACTCGTGTAAAAGAACACTTGTCATAGCAGCTTACAATTTGCTGTCATAAATTGTAGGTGAAGGTATAATAGAATACAAAGAAACATTATTTTTGCTCTATTTTTTAGACTCGTGTAATGGATAAAAATAATTCAATAGGAGATAGCTAGTGATCAACTCGTATGTGGAGATGCATTATACTAATAATGTATCCTTCAATTTTGGAATTTGCAAAATGCAAACCAACTAAAGCATTAATGGGGGATCTCTTGTAATTGAACCAACTGAAACACTAGTCTATTGATGTGAATGAGCAAACGACAAATATCCAGTGAACAAGCAAACAGCAAAATAAACAGAAACTGAAATTGTGATAGGAACTAAACAAAATAATCAAAAACTCATAGATTAACACTTCAATCTCTCATTAGAAGATCATTCTACAAGATAAAAATCATAAACACAAGCAACAACCAGCATGCAGGAAGCTTACAAACATAGAAATGTTTTCATAAGAAACTTACAAACACATATATGATCAAGAAAATGACAATTATCCTGTATTAAATGTTCAAATTAAATGCATGACATAGCAAGTTATAGAGGAAAGAATGAAAGACATCAAATAAGTTCTCTATTTTTTCATGCCTAAAGGAGCATAAACAACATGTAGATTGTGAGTAGCTTACGTGGGATTTTAACCCACATCTTTGTGCTTATGCACATTGCTCTTTCCATTTGCGCTAATAAGCTATATCCACCACATAAATGACAATTCACAAAAAATTCACACAGACCTCAATTTCTTGACTAGACAGGAATATAAATTCATTCATCAACTATAACTGGTCTAGCTAGATCGACAATTTAACCTAAATCACACAATCAAACTTTTCTAGACCAGAGAATCACCCAATCTGGTGAGAATTTGAGAATCACACAATCAGTTACCCTAAATCGACCAAACAAAACTTTTCTAAACTCCCAAATTCTACAATTCTGCATAAACATCCCACAATCAAGTGGAAAACAAAACAAATTTAAGAGAAATGAAGAGAAAATACAAATGCCCATCTAAAGCATCAAACAAAAGCATCCATTCAACATTCACAAAAAATGCAAATGCTCACCGAGATTTTACCATAGGCTCTCTTCTCTTGGTGGATGTTTTATGAGCAGACCGGAAGAGATCTTAAATTCATCAGTCTAGCAATGAGTGGATGTTTTACCATAGACTCTCTTCTCTTGGTGGTATGATCTTACATCCTGTTTTAAAAAATATCCAATTCGAAGATTTGTAAAATCTAACACTATGAAAATCACAGTGAGTGACGTCGATCTTTGTGTATTGACAGCTTGTGACCAAACAAGGACTAGGCTTACAAGGTTGCTGGTGCGCTTTAGTCGCGTTCCAATGGGTAAATCTTCTAACTTAACAGAACTAAGATAAGAAATTGGAAATGGTTTCTTCCCTTCTAACTTAAAACGCACCATATACTAACCCCTAACTCCCCATCCCTAACCCAAACATCAATGATTTCATCACCCCTAACCCTTAAATCCCCAAACCCTAACCCCCAAATCCCCAAACCCTATATTCAAGTGACTCACCCGTCTCGCTGCCGCCTCAGTCACCGCCGCCGCCCTTTATCTGCTTCTCTAGCTGCCTTCGTTCTCGTCGGCGGCCACTTCGTGCATCTAACGGAGCACTTCTTTCTTTTCTTTTCTTTCTGGCTTCGTGTGTCTCTCTCCTTCTTTTCCTGGATTTGTTTCTTTCTTTTCTTTTCTTTTTAATTGTATCTAACGGAGCCCAAACCCCTTCCATTAGTTTTAACCCATAAGGGCGTGAGACAAAATCAACACAAAACACAGGGGTACCGCGCGAAATATGTCAAACTTTTGTACATCCGGCGAAAATTGCAATACCACAAAAGTACCTCGCGAAATTTCCGATAAAAGAAACCGGAGGTGGGCCCCACAAATGCTGACTGGGCAGGAGGAGGCCCACGCCTCCCTTCTTCTTCCCCGGATTCAAAGAGGAAGCCTCTCCCTCCATGGCTCCCGATGCGCAATTCCATCGGCGTGGATCCTCCGGTCCTCTTTCCACCAACCTCCGACTTCTCCTCTCTGAGCCAATGGTCCCGCCTCGGCCTCCTGCTCACCCGGACTCGCCCAGCTCGCACCCGCTCACTAGTGCACTCGCTCAACCCGCTCTCACGCTCGCCACTGCTCGTTCAGCCTCGTCGACGCCCCCGAGTTGCCGGAGCTCTCGAGCTCGTCTAATACCCTGATGTCCACCAAAATAGCCATGTTGAAATGCACATTTTAGCTCCTTATTTTATACACTTTGCGTATTTCGGGTTGGGAATATGTTGAATTTATGTGGTGTATGCTTATTTGCAAGAAATGGAGATCTACATAAGTTTTGGTTTAATATTACAAAATTTGGAGCCATTCCGAGACAAAACCAAGAAGCAAAGACGGAGGCTGCACTTTACTCGATATCGAGTATTGTTCCTCGATATCGACAAAGAAGTCCGGGCAAGGCCAGATCGAGAAGAAGCCCGATCGAGAAAGCTGAGCAACAAGCCAACTCGAGAAATGTTTTACTCGATATCGAGTCAACTACTCGATATCGACTAAGCCCACCATCAACATTTGATCGAGGAGACGAGGAGAGCTGCTCAAGGAACCCAGAACCTAAAGCCGACAATAATTCTTCTCGATATCGAGTAAACTACTCGATATCAACAAAACCAGATCACTTATCCGAGCAAGGTCGGGGAAAAGTTGCTAGAGAAGGTCAGACAGTGAAGTCGACTAGACAAATCTCCTCGATATCGAGGAAAGTCGTCGATGTCGAGTAAGCCCAGAATCACATGTCCGAGCCAAATCGAGGACCAGTTACTCGAGCAAGCCAGTGGAAGCCCAGTCGACAACAACTCTCCTCGATATCGAGTAATATTTTCCTGGGCTGCGACGCTGTTGGGCCTGTCCGGTCATGAGTTGGGCTGTTGGGTTGCGAGATGTCCGAGTTCTATCAAGTTTTATCAAGTCTATCAAGATCCATCTATGGAGAGAAGATTTATCCACACATGAAGATATTTGGATATTTAGATATATTTCCTTTTATGATAAATGTTTCTTTTATTAAAGTTTTATCTTTAGATATAGATAGAGATTTCCTTCCTTGATTAGCAAGGATTGGAAGCCTATAAATAAGGCCTTAGGGGCTGATTTCTAAACATTCAATTCAAGACACAATTAGTTACATAGAGGTAGAGAAAGAGAGTGAGTGGCCGAGAAGAGTTAAGGAGCGAGAGCAAGTTGGCTTCGATCGGTTGTAAAGCTCTGTTTGATTTAATGCAAGTAGTTTATTTTTCGTCAATGATGTATGCGATTGCAATGAAGCGCGAGTAGTCCACCTACTTCTAGGATCGGGGTGAGCCCGACGATAGCCCTGTGTGTTTAAGGTAAAGATCCGACTTTTATCATGTTTTGAGCATCTACTACTTGTTATATGTTTATTACCCATCTAATGAAGATCCATGCTAACAACTTGGATTGTAGACATAAAATTGGTAGATACAATTAGGGTTTCATGAAAGAGTTGTCTAATTGTTGGAAAAGGCGAAAGCTCGGTCCTTCGATGCGATTTACATGATTACCTGTTTTTTTCCTTATGCATGCTTGGTTATTGTTGTTGCAGACCCCGATCTTGGAAGTTGTCTTTCATACATAGTTTATTTCGAATCCCACAAGCATTGTTCTTTATTTTGTTTCGGTTACTTTCTGTTCTTCCTCGATATCGACTAAATCTGGTCGATATCGAGTACTGATATTCAATCGACGAAGATCGCTGTAGCTTCTCCTGTACAGGTACCCGAGATCGACAAGAGGCTTCCTCGATATCGAGGAGTTTTACTCGATATCGAGTAACCACCGAGAGCTGCTGCTGCTTTGTTCGAGTTGCCTGATCTTCTGTCGACTAACCCTAGTCGAGATCGAGCACTGTGGTTGACTTCTGTTCGTGAGGTTCATCCGCTGCCTAGGATCCGCTGACACGCTTCCTCGTGGATCGATCCTGACTTCCCACTGCTGCATCGGAAGGAAGGCTTGTAATCATTTGCAAGGGACGGAATCTGGTTTGCTTTGATTTATTTATATTTTATATTTGCATTCTTGATTTCCTCCTACAACAAATTGGCGCCGTTACCGGGGAAGCAATCATTCGCGCCTTAGGTAGTTAAATCTCACCTTTGCTTTGAGTTAAATCGCAGGTGTATGCGCCGTTCTGGTCAACCACCTGAGTTTGACGGCTGAGACGAACCAGAACGCCTCTTACACGTCCACGCTAAACTAAAAAGATCCATGACGGCCGCAGAAACACAAGAACAGCTATTTGAGAGGCTTTGGAGGGAACTAGCCACTAAAGATACTGCTCTCGCCAATGAGAGAGCAGTCAGGGAACATCAAGTTGAGCGTGCGAGGCAAGCAGAAGCTGAGCTTGCCCAATATCCTACCACTGCAGAGAATTACATGCACCCGACTCTCGTCGTGCCTGAATCAGTTATTCTGATCCCTGAGAATACTTTTGAAATTCGCACTCACTTCCTTATTGAACTTAAAAATAATGCTTTTCATGGAAGATTTAATTAATGCCCTCTTGAGCATATTACCAATTTTTCTGACATGTGCCGTACTCTTGCTGAAGGTACTACTCTGGAATATGTCAAGATGAAGGCTTTTCGCTGGTCTCTCACTGGCCCCGCATTGAAGTGGCTAGAAGGACTGAAACCGCGATCCCTCACGGCATGGGCTCAAGTAGAGCAGGAATTTCTCAACAAATTCTTCCCTCCTGCCAAGACAGCACTCCTCCGTCAGAAGATTACAGCTTTCAAACAAAAGTCTGGGGAGCCGCTGGCAAAAGCATGGGAACGATATAAGGAACTGCTGCGATCTTGCCCTACTCACGGACAGCCACCCTATGTCATTCAAGAGATATTCTTCAATTCTCTTGACCAAGTCACTAAGGATAGGATCAATCAGTACACTCGATATGATTATCTAACGATGCCACCAGCTGACGCATAGGGTGTACTAGACAAACTCACAAACTACGACAACAAGTATGAGGCTTCAACAAACTATGATGATGATGCCTACGCCAGGCCAGCCCTATCCATGCCTCTTTATGAGCCTTCCAAGGAGATTGACCCAGATGTCAGGGAGCAGTACTATAGAGATCAGAATCGCAATCTCCTCAAGAAAGTCAAGTATCTCTCTGTCGACCAGCCTTGCATCGAATGCGGATCACAGCGGCACACCACTACTGAGTGCCCACACACAGAGCAAGTCAGGATGGCAGAGACCCAGGAAGAGGTAGCTTACGCAGGGGGTCCCAATCGCTATATGGGGGATCAAAGGTTCTATCAACCACAATGGAACCAAGGTGCTCCTAGGAACCCCCCCTCCATACAGAGCTCCAGGACATCCAAAAAGGGACCAAAAGAAGGATGATTTACAACTCATCCTTGATGAGATGCGCCGGAATCTAGGCACCATCAACAATCAGTTACAGAACATCAATGCAAAATTTGGAGAGCTAGACATCTGGAAGAAGAATATTGAGACTCAAATGGGTCAATTTGTGGCCCAGATTCCACGACCATCCGGGCAACTCCCTGGGCAAACAGAACCAAATCCTAAGGGGAAGACCGGACACGTCGCATCTATAAAGCTCAGGAGCGGGCACCAATTACATGAGTCATAGGTCGGAAAGCACCAAGACAAAGCAGAACAGCAACTCGACAACGAGAAGCAACAACTCGATGTCGACCAAACCTTGGTCGATATCGACAAGAAACAACTCGACATAGAGGAGAAGCCAAACTCGGACTCATCTGCACAACCCAGCAACTCGAGATCGACAACTCTTCTCGATATCGAGCAACCCCTGGTCGATGTCGAGGAAAAGGTGGTCGATGTCGAGGACTCTGCAACACCTCCAACGTCTGTTCTGGCTCCAAAGCAGAAAAAGACACTGCATTTCCCTTCCAAAGCGCTAAAAGATCCCACTGCAGGTACGTTTAAACGTTTTGTTAATATGCTTCGAGAATTGAATGTCTCTATTCCTTTTACAGAAGCTCTGCAAGAGATGCCTGCATATGTCAAATTCCTCAAGGAGATCCTGAGCAACAAGAGATCCATTTCATAAATCGCCGGCGAATGCAAAGTGCTCCACTTTCCTGAGAAGAGACCTGACCCTGGTAAGTTTTATGTTACTGTGGGATTTGGTCAATATAAATATGAGTCCTTGTGTGATTTAGGAGCAAGTGTGAGTATCATGCCCTTATCAATCTGGTGAAAGGTGAAGATAGGATGTATAGAGCCTGTGGATGCCAAACTTTACATGGAAAACAATACAGTAGTCATCCCTACAGGTATGGTTGAGAATGTCCCTGTCCAGGTTGGTAAGTTCTTTATTCCCGGTGATTTCCTTATTATAGACTGTGCTGAAGATCCTACTGGCCCTATTATTCTTGGTAGACCATTCTTAGCTACTGCAGATGCCAAGATTAGTGTCAAACAGCGATTGCTCACCTTCACAATAGGCAATGAGGTCTTAGATTTCTCTTTTGGCCCTGCAAAAGAGGAAATTTCATAGCAGGAGGTAAAAAGCATCAGCAACCACGGGATCACGCAAACAACGGAGGAAGGCACCAGAACTCTGCTCGATATCGACAAGCCTTCCTCGATATCGACCAAAGGGGTACTCGATGTCGACCAGTCTTCTTCGACATCGACTTCCCCTGCTGAGCACCAGACTTGCCAAGAGCCTAAGTATGGGGTCCCTGTACTCGATATCGATCAAACATGCTCGATGTCGACTAACCCTAAGCCCGAAGATTTCTGTTTTGGGCCCGAAAAGGTAAGTTCAGGTATGAGTTATACTCCTCCTCAGTCCATTAAGAAATTTATAAATAATTTAAGGGGAGGTAAGACCCCGTGGCGAGAGAATCTGCGGAAAATGAGAGCTGGAAAGAGAAAGAAGGGAGAAAAGGAAGAATATGCAAGCAACCACCTATCATCTGAGCTTGCATACTACAATCAGGACCTAGATGATCAAGGAGAAGGGTCAAGCACAAGCGGGCCCCACATTAACGGTCCTTGAGCACAAGCGGAGAAGTCGGCCTAGCGACTCTAAAATCTAGAGCATGTATATAAAACTTTTTAATATTTGAGACTTTGGAACTTTTGATTTTGGTTTTGGTTTTTGGTTTTTATAGTTTAGAATACTTCATGTGGAAAGTCTTGTCTTTGTGTGCAATCTAACACTTTTAGGTCGGCAAGCATAAAAAGATCGCGAAAGGTGGAATAAGAAGTCCCTGAAAAACAGTCGAAATCGACTAGGCCAGTCGAGAACGACCAAGAGGAGCAGCCCACAGTTACTCGATATCGAGTAGGCCAATTCGATATCGACCAAGTCAGAAGGCTCCTTGACTTCAGCATTCCACTCAACGCGGACATCTTACCCGATATCGAGTATCGTACTCGATATCGACCAACCCAGTTCCTCGACATGCCCTGTTTTGCCTTCCTCGACGCATTATTTGGTGAGTTCCTTCCTTTACTCTTGTTTTTATTTGATTTTATACAGTGGGGACACTGTATATTTTAAGTATGGGGTGGGGGAAGAACTCATTATCATTATTATATGTTTTATTCTTGTTTTTGGTTTTACATGGTGAAATTTTGAAAAATTTTAAATTTTTATGCATAAGGCTAAAACTCAAAATTCTATGAGACATCTCTCATTGCTTGTAAATTATTCAAAGAAATAGTGTCATGGAAGCTTTATTGAACTCGACGACGCAAAATTGGATTCATTAGAGATATAGCATGAAATTGCCTAGTATAGGGAAGTCACAATGAAGTGCATTATTTTCTTGAAAACCATGAAAGGAGGTAAAATTTGAAGTTGCTTTTGACATGTTGCATGATAAGAGGATGGAGGACTTTATATTTCCATATAGTGCTCAAATTGTTATATCCTAGCCATACCTATGCTTATGCATTACACAAAAGCCATATTATGCCTTATTTCATATATTGCTCCACATGATCTAAATATTTTCCATTCTTTACCTTATTTCATATCCGGGGATTATGTTGAGAATGATGTCACATTATGGAGATGTTATATGGAGTTTGGTAGGAAATTGTTTGAAAATATGGGAAATTTAATGAGTGAAAGAAAATCCGGTCACCTCAGGAGATAAAGGTAGATCGACCCTACTTACTGAGATAATAGTTCAGTGAGATGGGACACACATGTGAGGAGTCCGAAGCACTAAGTATCCGGGGCCATTCATGACACGCATGTTTGCGACTCCCGAGAAGGCGGTGCTGAGGTTAGAGAGGTAAAAGCATAATATTGAAAAAAGCATTATGAAAGATGATGAATCTTATGAAGAAGGAATGTGGTATGAAAGTTTGAAAATAATCCATTTCCCCGGATCATTAGCATCACATTTCCAAATATAGCCCATCTTTAGCCTTTTACCAATCTACTCCTTATTGAGCTTAATTAAAGTCCTATTGATTATTAATGCTTTGTCACATAAATTGTTTTTGCATTACCCTCCTTTTGTGAGTAGATGTTGCTTTTAATTGTACATGCATGGATTTGTGGCACTAGTACCTTTTCAATGACGGTAATTGATTGCAGGGTTATATAAGAATGAATCTATGATGTTGAGAGTTAAAATCCTTCCCCTGAATGACCATCCAAGTTATTGCTTGGGGACAAGCAAGCTTAAGTATGGGGTGATTTGATGTCCACCAAAATAGCCATGTTGAAATGCACATTTTAGCTCCTTATTTTATACACTTTGCATATTTCGGGCTGGGAATATGTTGAATTTATGTGGTATATGCTTATTTGCAAGAAATGGAGATCTACATAAGTTTTGGTTTAATATTACAGAATTTGGAGCCATTCTCGGGACAAAACCAAGAAGCAAAGACTGAGGCTGCACTTTACTCGATATCGAGTATTGTTCCTCGATATCGAAAAAGAAGTCCGGGTAAGGCCAGATCGAGAAGAAGCCTGATCAAGAAAGCTGACCAACAAGCCAACTCGAGAAATGTTTTACTCGATATCGAGTCAACTACTCGATATCGACTAAGCCCACCATCAACATTTGATCGAGGAGACGAGGAAAGCTGCTCGAGGAACCTAGAACCCAAAGCCGACAATAATTCTTCTCGATATCGAGAAAACTACTCGATATCGATAAAACCAGATCACTTATCCGAGCAAGGTCGGGGAAAAGTTGCTCGAGAAGGACAGACAGTGAAGTCGACTAGACAAATCTCCTCGATATCGAGGAAAGTCGTCGATGTCGAGTAAGCCCAGAATCACCTGTCCGAGCCAAATCGAGGACCAGTTACTCGAGCAAGCCAGTGGAAGCCCAGTCGACAACAACTCTCCTCGATATCGAGGAAACTACTCGATATCGAGTAACATTTTCCTGGGCCGCGACGCTGTTGGGCCTGTCCCATCACGAGTTGGGCTGCTGGGTTGCGAGATGTCCGAGTTCGATCAAGTTTTATCAAGTCTATCAAGATCCATCTATGGAGAGAAGATTTATCCACACATGAAGATATTTAGATATTTAGATATATTTCCTTTTATGATAAATGTTTCTTTTATTAAAGTTTTATCTTTAGATATAGATAGAGATTTCCTTCCTTGATTAGCAAGGATTGGAAGCCTATAAATAAGGCCTTAGGGGCTTATTTCTAAGCATTCAATTCAAGACACAATTAGTTACATAGAGGTAGAGAAAGAGAGTGAGTGGCCGAGAAGAGTTAAGGAGCGAGAGCAAGTTGGCTTCGATCGGTTGTAAAGCTCTGTTTGATTTAATGCAAGTAGTTTATTTTCCGTCAATGATGTCTGCGATTGCAATGAAGCGCGAGTAGTCCACCTACTTCTAGGGTTGGGTTGAGCCCGACGATAGCCCTGCGTGTTTAAGGTAAAGATCCGACTTTTATCATGTTTTGAGCATCTACTACTTGTTATATGTTTATTACCCATCTAATGGAGATCCATGCTAACAACTTGGATTGTAGACATAAAATCGGTAGATACAATTAGGGTTTTTTGAAAGAGTTGTCTAATTGTTGGAAAAGGCGAAAGATCGGTCCTTCGATGCGATTTACATGATTACCTGTTTCGGTTACTTTCAGTTCTTCCTCGATATCCACTAAATTTGGTCGATATCGAGTAATGATATTCGATCGACGAAGATCGCTATAGCTTCTCCTGTGCAGGTACCCGAGATCGACAAGAGGCTTCCTCGATATCGAGGAGTTTTACTCGATATCGAGTAACCACCGAGAGCTGCTGCTGCTGCTTTGTTTGACTTGCCTGATCTTCTGTCAACTAACCCTAGTCGAGATTGAGCATTGTGGTCGACTGCTGTTCGTGAGATTCATCCGCTGCCCAGGATCCGCTGACACGTTTCCTCGTAGATCGATCCTGACTTCCCACTGCTGCATCGGGAGGAAGTCCTATAATCATTTGCAAGGGACGGAATCTGGTTTGCTTTGATTTATTTATATTTTATATTTGCATTCTCGATTTCCTCCTACAACACACCCCACACTTGATTCTCACTCATCCCCAATTAATGTTGAAATTGGAGGTGGATCAACACACAAATTCTCACAGAACTTGCTCACTTACGAAGACAGCAAAGACCAGTTCTTATGTGGAACAGAAGAGAACTTTGAGAACTGAATTTTGATAACTGCCTTACCCCTTGATTGAATTGAAACTTGCATACATACACCTTCTGAAATCAATAACCAACTCATAACTTCGATCCACTACTTATCCCACTACAAGACTTCTAAAAACAGTAATGAAACTGTCCACATAGCACTCCTTACAAATCTGAAATCATAACTAACTTTACTTGACTACAAGCTAACTACCTTAGCTTGGATAAGACTTAGGAATTCTAGATTACAAACTCAACACCACCCCTTAATTTAGAATCCCTTCATGCCAATTTTCTCCATAAAGAAGAAATGCTTTGCACTGCTAAGAGCCTTAGTGCACAGATCAGCATCTTGGCTATTGGTTCCACAAAACATCAATGTCACCTTCTTCTCTGCTACTAGCCTTCTGATAAAGTGGTGCTGCACATCTATGTGTTTAGTTCTAGCATGGAAAGCTGGATTCTTCGTCATTGTTATGGCAGATTTGTTGTCACACCACAACTCAATTGCCTTTGAATGATCACATCCTAGATCAAGTAGCAATTTATTCAACCACATTGCTTGCTTAGCAGCTGAGCTAGCTTCTACATATTCAGCTTCAGACGATGAGAGTGCCACTGTCTCTTGTTTCTTTGAACTCCAAGTGACTGCACCTGAGCCTAAGCTGAACACAGAACCTGATGTACTTCTTCTGTCGTCAAGACAGTCTGCCCAGTCACTGTCTGTGTATCCTCTGAGCTTGAAGTCATCCACACACTCATACCAGATCCCACATCTCAAGGTTCCTGCAATGTACTTCAAAATTCTTCTAGCTGCACCAAGATGCTGCTTTGTTGGACCATGTAAATACCTTGAAATCACACTCACACTATAGGCAATGTCAGGCCTAGTGTGTGTGAGGTAATTCAGGCCACCAAACATGCTTCTGTAAAGCCTTTCATCTACAACTGGAGTTCCATCCTCCTTTCTCAGCTTCTCATTGGTGTTCATTGGTGTTCTAGCAGCATCACCTTGTTCTATGTTGAATTTCTTCAACATGTCTCTGTTATACTTCTCTTGACATACAAAAGTTCCTTCTTTGCATTGCTTAACCTCTAATCCGAGAAAGTATTTCAATAGGTGCAGATCTGTCATCTCAAACTTGCTCATCATGGACTGCTTCAACTTCTTGAGCATTTGTGATGAGGAGCTGAAGTAGATTATATCGTCTACATACAAGCACACCACAATAAACTCACCATCTTTCTTCTTCACATACAGTGTAGGCTCATTCATGCTCCTCTCAAATTCATTCCTTAGAAAGAATGAATCAATTTTGCTATACCAAACCCTTGGGGCTTACTTCAGTCCACACAAAGCCTTGTGTAATCTGTACACCTTGTGCTCTTCATCTTTCTTCTCAAATCCCAGGGGCTGCTCAACATACACTTCTTCTTGCAGCTCTCCATTTAGAAAAGTTGATTTCACATCTAGCTGAAACACTTGCAACTTCCACTGAGCTGCCAATGCTAACACTACTCTCACTGTTTCCATTCTTGCTACTGGTGAGAAGGTTTCTTCATAATCAATTCCCTCCTGTTGAGCATAGCCTTTTACTACCAGCCTGGCCTTGTGCTTGTGCACTTCTCCATCTGTATTGAACTTTGTTCTATACACCCACTTCAGGCCTATTGCTTTCTTTCCCTGAGGTAGCTCCATCAGTTGCCAGATTTCATTCTTTCTGATGCA
This sequence comes from Persicaria tinctoria, assembly GCA_037127255.1. NCBI lineage: Eukaryota > Viridiplantae > Streptophyta > Magnoliopsida > Caryophyllales > Polygonaceae > Persicaria > Persicaria tinctoria. Next base: position 40,787,988 of record JBANSL010000006.1, read on the forward strand.
CCTCATCTCCTCTTCCATAGCTGCTTGTCACTTCTTCTCATCCTTTGCCTCATCAAAGTTCTTAGGATCAGTTGTGATCAATGCCAATCCACACCTCACACTCTTATCATACACATTTGCAAGAGATCTGATCTTCCTAGGAGGTGATTCATCTTATGAGCTAGAGGATGGAGATTCATCACTACTAGATGGGCTTCTTGGAGTTGAGGGAGTTGAAGGAGAGTATGAGTTCAGTTCATTGATATCAGCTTCATCTTCTGTATCAATTTCTTATGAGGAACTCTCCACAGTAATGACCTCCTTTGTCATTGTGCCACACCTCTCCTTCATCCAACCCCACTCTACTTCCTCTTCAAACACTACATTTCTGCTTATGATTGTTCTTTCTCTCACTGGATCAAATAGCTTGTATGCCTTGGACTGAGATGCATAACTAATGAACACACACTTCTCTGTCTTCTCATATAGCTTTGATCTTAAATTGATCATAGCATAGGCAACACACCCAAACACTCTCAAGTGCTGCACTGAGGGCTTCTTTCCTCTCCACACCTCAAAAGGTGTTTTGTCTTGTACAGCTCTTGTAGGTGATCTGTTCAGAACATACACAGCAGTAGCCACAGCTTCACACCAAAATTTCTTTGGTACATTCCTGGCCTTAAGCATACTCCTTGCCATTTCAACAACTGTTCTATTTTTCCTCTCAGCTACCCCATTCTACTCTAGAGTGTATGGTGCTGTGAACTCCCTCCTGATTCCATTCTCATCACAAAAATTTGCAAATTCATTTGACATGAATTCTCCTCTCCTGTCTGTCCTTAAAGCCTTCACCATTTTCCCGGATTGCTTCTCAACTAGAGCCTTGAATTTTCTGAAGTTCTCAAATGCTTCAGACTTGTACCTTAGAAAGTACACCCAGCTCATTCTACTGAAGTCATCCGTGATGAGGAAAAAATACTTGCTTCCTCCTAAGGAATCTGTCTACATTGGCCCACACAAGTCTGCATCAAGCAGCTCCAAGCAATCACCAGCTCTCCAGGCTTCTCTGACTACAAATGAACCCCTACTTTGCTTGCCATAAAGACATCCTTCACACAGATCAAGCTCTCCCATCTTTGGCAATCCCAACACCATAGTTCTGGATTCTAACATCTTTAAACTTTGTAGATTTAGATGTCCAAATCTCATGTGCCATAACCTTGTGCTATCTACCTCCTTTACAGTCATGGCTCTCCCAACATTCTTTGACAAATCTAAAGGAAACATCCTATTTTTTGTCATGGTTACTTTAACAACAATCTGATTTGTTGCTTTCTCTCTTATTGTGCACATATCCTCATCAAACAAAAGAGAGTAATCAGTGCCTTGCAGCTGTCCAACACTCAGCAGATTATGTGCAAGCTCGGGCACAAACTGAACATCATGAAGAAGTTTCTCACCACCTTGCACACTTCTAATTCCAATTGTGCCTCTCCCTTCTACTTGCAACAGCTTGTTGTCACCAAGTCTAACCTTCCCTTTCTTAGACTCATCAAGGTTCCTAAACAAGCTCCTTGAACTGGACATATGGTTTGAACAACCACTATCCAGAAACCACACTTCATTTGTTGATTCTGTGACAGACATGAGAGCCATAAATAATCTATCCTCCTTCTCTGGATTTTCTGAGTAGTGTGCACTCTTTTGTTCATTCTCCTGCTTCTCCCAACAAAAAGCTTCTTTGTGACCAAATTTCTTGCAATAATAACATTTGATCCCACTCTTGTGCTGCCTGGAGTCACCACTTTGATTCCTATTGGAATCCTTCCATTGATCATCACCATTTCCTCTTCCTTGTCCACCAGTCTGACCTCTTCCTTGGCCTCTCCCTCGGCCTCTATAGCTACCTCTAGAGCCAACTCTACCCTTGTGACTCCCTCTATAGCCACCCCTGCTTGAAGAGCCTTCTGGCTTGAACCTTGAGGAATCATTCTTAACCTGAAACACCTTCTCCTATTTCACTTCTGTTGTCCTGCTCAGCCTCTCCTCATGGGCTTGCAAAGAGCTTGTCAACTCCTCAAATCTGTAAGTTGACAAATCCTTTGATTCTTCTATTGTAGCAACAACATGGTCGAATTTCTTGGTGAGACTTCTCAAAACTTTGCTTACTATTGTCTCAGCATTCACCACCTCTCCATAGGATCTCATGTGATTCACAATCCCTGACACTCTTGATAGGAAGGTATGTACTAACTCATTCTCTTGCATCACCAAGGTCTCAAACTCCCTTCTAAGTGACTGCAATTTCACTGTGATCACTCTTCTGTCTCCCATGTACTCCTGCCTTAGGATCTCCCAGGCTCCATGAGAGGTTGTTGCAGCAGCAATTCTCGGAAAAATTTCATCATCCAAAGAAGTTTGAATCATGAAGAGAGCCTTTGAATCTTTCTTCCTTTTCTCCCTTAGCTGCTGGTCTGGCTCCCTAACTGCATTGTCTTCGAATCCTTGATCCACCAAACTCCAGATCTCTTGAGACTTGAAGAGAGTAGACATCTTCGAGCTCCAAAAATGGTAATTAATTCCTTTGAATATTGGCAACTGAGGGTTGCTGGAATTTCCATTACCTGAGTTCTGCATTTTGAGCAAGAACTCTCACTCTTGTGTTTCCCTTGTGTTTTAAATCTCTCTTCACTCAAACCTGAATCTAACCCAGCAACACACACTAGTGTTTGCTCTGATACCAAATGTTGAAATTGAAGGTGGATCAACACACAAATTCTCACAGATTTTGCTCACTTTCGAAGACAGCAAAGACCAGTTCTTCTGTGGAACAGAAGAGAACTTTGAGCATTGAATTTTGATAATTGCCTTACCCCTTGATTGAATTGAAACTTGAATACATACACCTTCTGAAATCAATAACCAACTCATAACTTCTATCCACTACTTAGCCCACTACAAGACTTCTAAAAACTGTAATGAAACTGTCCACACAGCACTCCTTACAAATCTGAAATCATAACTAACTTTAACTAACTTTACTTGACTACAAGCTAACTACCTTAGCTTGGATAAGACTTAGGAATTCTAGATTACAAACTCAACAATTAAACCAAACATCGAAAGAATTCAACACATCGAATGAGAAAGAAAAGAAGGCGCGGGAGCCCACCAAGGATCGCGACTTCGGAGCTCTCGATTGGAGTTATGGGAACCTTCGGAGGCTCGCGATGGCTTGTCGGACCTGCGTCGGACAGGGGTGAGCGTTATGGTGAAGTTCGGGGGCGATTCCGATCGAAAACGAGTGAGAACGGCTTACCGGAAGTTTGGTTCGAGAACGAATCGGGAGCCGGCCTTGGTGGTGGCGCTAGGGGCTCGAAGCTGCTTCGGGGGCTGGTGGTGGCTCCGAGCGGTGGCGGTGGATGTCGGAGGAGGTGACTCGTGGTTCTGTTAGTTCGAAGGAGGGGAGTGACCGAGGAGGTAGGTGTGCACTGGCTTCTCGGCTCGGCAAAACGGGGGAAGAAGGAGATGGAACTGTGGTGGTGGTGATCGGTGATGGTGGACCCGTGGAGGAGAGCAGGCGGTGGAGGTGTGGTGGTGACGGGGTGACGTGAGTTTGTGAATGAATAGAGTGGGAGTTGTTGCTGATGATGGCGTGAAGGAGTGAAAAGGAGGGAGTCGATCGGGGATGGTGAGGGTGAATGACAGTGATGGAGATGGTGTCCCCGAATGACTAGGTAAGGTGATTTGAAGGAATTAAGAATGGTGAGGTGAGGGAGTGGGTGAAGATTGAGTGTGAATTTGGTTAAATCAATACCCGAAAATAAATCCCGAATACGCGAATTTCGAATCCCGTAATTAGTTTTCGAATGTTAGTTTCCCCGACTCTCGCTTCCTCGATCAATTATATTTTTAAAATCGACAAGGATATCACCATCCGATAATTATTTTGAATTTTTGAGGTAAAAAGACGGAAATTGTTCACCAAATTTTTCATTCCGATCGGAATCCGCTAAACGAGTTTTAAAACCGATTTAATTTCATTTTCAAATCTCTTTTTCCGAACAATTAGGATTTAAAAATTCGAGCCTTTACATCATCCACCTCTAAAAACAAGTCTCGTCCCCGAGACTAAAATCATTTTAAAACAGGGGATGAAGTTTGAAATCGGTGAGTCCAAGGATCATGTCATTGATCCCGTAAATACCTCATAAGTGCCCCTATGAGGTCCTCACAGTGCCGTTGTCGTGATCATAATATCCCCAAATAGACCATAGTAAGAATGTAATATGGGCCCCTACCACATCCTTACTCCGACTCCTTGGCCATATCATAACTCAAATACTTATATCCACTTTGTGGGGCGTTATAATGAAAACTCGAGTCGTGCTAGTTTCTTAAAATCCAAGTTAGCCTCTTTAAAAACACCATTCAAAATTTCAAGTTCGACGTTAGTCAAAATCATTTCCAACTTCTCAGTTCATCCTACCATCCACCTCTAAGGGCTAATCTCGTATTCTCTTCCTAGGTTCCAAGTCAAAATCATATTTCAATAATTCAGCTCCTATCATTTCTATCATCAAGGATCGTATATAGAATAGTAATCATATCTCACGTTTAATAGCATGACATAAACATGTCAAGGATAGTCGTATACCACAACATATCTAGCATATCATCACATCATCAAGGCTCATCACATCATATCACCAAGCATCTGCACGCAACTACCAAGCATTGACGCAATCAAATAGATACCACTAACCAATCCCCAATCCAACTAGACAAACTCACCGCACTCGCGAGATCAATGAAATATCTACACTCGTCTCGATATAGAACGCAAGAAACTCATCTAGGACATCCCCATAGATAGCCCGAATACTCTCCTCGGTCTTCCACATGGCCTCCTCAAGACTCCTCCTAGACCACTGAACTGGAAGCAAAGGAACCTCCCTGTTTCTAAGCCTCTTGACACGACGGTCAAGAACCCTCACTGGACCTTCTACAAAGGTATGGTCGGCTCAATCTGGAGGTCCGAATAGTCAAGGGCAGGGCTAGTGATACGGGGTTAGCCGTGTGATGGTCCGATCTTCGACAACAAGCAAGAACTAAACAAGAACTAATAAAGACAGCAAGATTCTCAACCACGGCTAACCCCGTATCAGCTAGGGTCAAGGATGTACTGGCGAAGCTGAGAGACGTGAAAGACGTCATGAACACCGTCCAATTATATCCAAGATCTCAAACGGGCCAATACCTCGGACTCAACTCCCCTTTGATGCCAAATCGTCGGACTCCTTTGGTAGGCGAAACTCGAAGCCACATATGCGGACCCACCTCGAACTCAATCTCTGTCTTTCGTCTATCTACATACTTCTTCCGACGATCTTACGCAACTCTCAGGTGCTCACGGATGCATCCCACTTGATCAACGATCTCTGTGACTAGGTCTGGCAAAGACGCAACAGTGTCCGCATGCTCATCTCAGCAAACTAGCGACTTGCATCGCCTCCCAGACAGAGTCTCATATGGAGCCATCTCGATCGACGCGTGGTAACTGTTGTTGTACGAAAACTCCACCGACGGTAAGAACCTAACCCAACGGTCTCCCCACTCTAAAATCTGAATCGTCCTCTCACTCTGGCCATCTGTTTGAGGATGAAAAGTTGTACTGAAATACAGTCTCGTACCTAGGCTCTCCTAAACCTAACGCCAGAACCTCGAGGTAAAACGTCCATCTCTGTCAAATACAATCCTCAGGTACTCCATGAAGTCTCACGATTAGGCAAATGAACTCCTCAGCTAACCGCGATGTTGACCATGTCTCTTGAATCGGAATGAAGTGAGTTGACTTGGTCAACCTATCGACCACGACCCAAATGGCGTCGAATCCTCTAACGTCTCGCCTCAGCCCAGCAACGACGTCCATCGAGATATCTGTCCACTTCCATGCGGGAACTAGAAGCGACCTAACAAGTCCTCCCGGTCTCTGGTGCTCAATCCGAACCTCCTGGCAAACCTGACATCTGGCTACAAAATTTGTGATGTCTGCTCGCATCCTCTGCCACCAATAATACCTCCTCAAATCCTTATACATCTTATTCGTCCCTGGATGGACAGAATAAGGAGTGGAGTGAGCCTCCTACATGATCCTCTACCTCAGATCTGACGTCGACGGAACTACAACTCTGCCCTAAAAGGTCAGCATCCCATCTGCTCTCTCTACAAGCTCCCTGAATCGACCCTGGGCCATCCGATCCGTCAGAATTGCAATCCCTAGACAGTCTACCTGACCTCGGCGAATCTCCTCGGTCAAATCAGCCTGAACCTCCAAGAATGACAATTGTCCACTCTCCCGCTGAACCCACACCTCGAAGCAACACCTCATCAAATATGTCTGCAAATCCTTTTGAGCTGTAAGCCTCGCAACTGATGCCTCCTGATGAGTCTTCCTACTGAGCACATCTTCCACCACATTGGCCTTCCCTAGGTGATAAACTATGTCCAAGTCATAGTCCTTCAGAAGCTCTAGCCATCATCTCTGTCACATGTTGAGCTTCTTCTGAGTGAAAATATACTTCAAGCTCTTGTGATCCGTCAACACCTTGCATGAAGTGACGTACAGGTAATGCCTCCAAATCTTCAAAGAGAGAGAGAGATGTGGATCCCGAAATCCCACTTTTGAATCCCACAATTCTGACCCAAAACCCGCTCGCTAATTTTGAATCCCAAAATCCGACTCTCGGAGATATCAAATCGAATTTCAAATCATATTTAAAATGATCGAACTAGACTTAAAATTTTCAAATCCGAATGTTCAAATACATATATATGTCAAACACATAAAATTGGTTACGGTTCAAAATCCTTGTAAGAAATAGAAAAAAACCTAATTGATTAATCATCGATACAACTGCAACGCCTTCATCGATCGATCACTTCTTGCTGATCAATTATGACGATATCATGGATGTTTTTCCTCCTCTTCCTCGTGGCATCGGGTCCATCCGATTTGTGATGGATATAGTACTTATGAGCATTGAAGAGTCTATAAGGCGGTGAATAATACTCTAGAAAGGGGGGGGGTGAATAGAGTATGCACGATTTTCGTAATAAAAGAGAACTTAAAATAATTTGCAAAACAACATGTCAAGACCTTGATATAGCTATCAAATCTTGACAAAGTAAAATCGAATGAGATATAGTAAATGCGGAATGTAAATGAAGAACACACGAATTGTTAACGAGGTTCGGCACGAACTTGGCCTACGTCCCCGCCTAGGGTTATCCAGCCCGTAGGATTCAAACACTTCTTATTCCACTTCACTTGAGCCTAGAACTTCCTAGAGAAACTTCCCTTTCTCTATACAAAGCCTCACCGCTTCTATTCTAGCTAGCTCTCAACCTTACAAGTGAAATAAAAGCTCTCACCACACTCAAAGTGTGTTTGTTCGAGTATAAAATACTCTCAGTGTAAAATGAATGACTTGTACAATAAGTGCTTGTGTTTCCTTCAACTCGCAAACAATAACCAACACTAAAACTTTTTGAGAATGTACGAGAGAAACTGTTATGACGAATGCTTTAGGACAACTTCGAATACATGAGTGCTTGCTTAAGTGCTTGCTTAGGACAACTTCGAATGCTTGAGTGCTTGCTTAAGTGACGAATACTTTTTGAGAATGTACGAGAGAAACTGTTATGACGAATGCTTTAGGACAACGTCTTTATATAGTTGAACTTCTTCAAGGATTCTTGGAGGGATGACCGTTCGAAATTCAAAACCTTTCCAAACTTGTTTGAATACATTCCAATTATATACTTTCCAACGTTGTAGTTTCCATCCTTTCCATGATCTTGTATGATCGGATATGGATATGATCTTTCCTTGAATAGCTTTCCATTTCCTGAAATATCATACGAAATGTATCTAACACATAAAATGGGTTAGGTGAGTAGTGTTGATCCAATCCAATTCCTTAGGGCCGAAAGAAAAGCCCAAGACAATATTGTGGCCCAAGGAAATCGTCCTTGGAACATAACCTGCATAAGAACAAATCAAAACAAATATACACACAGTATATGACCAAACATTTTAGTCTGGGTTTCAAGACCTTGAAACCCAGCCTTTCGTTTTTGTCTTTCATCATTCTTAGAGATAACCCGCACGTTAGTTCTCAAGATCTTACATTCAGGGTGGAGTCTTCAAGCATGGCTTGCAATTTGGATGTGCGTTCTTTTTTTGCTAAAAGGTAAATATTACTAATATAAAACCAGTCAGGAACGTCTTGCTGGTGCATAACCTACTACAAAAATGATAGAGTAAAGGGCCTGAGTGAAAAAGGGAAAAATGAGAGAGACGGTCAGCATCGTCATTACCTTCCATGAAGACATGAAGGATCTCAAAGCAGGAGAAAAGCTGGAGAGATAGAAACCAGTCGAATAAAATCATCTCGATCTCGTAAGGAAACACCTGTCAAACAGGAAACACCTTTCAAACAACATGGTGTTGGTGCAACAAGAAATAAAGAATCGAAGAATATAATGTATGGAATACAAAACTAGTTGTTTTTTTTATTTCAACTCGTTTAAAAATTTAATCTTTATATGGATATTTCTTATTTTCAAATTTAATTAATGAAAGAGTTTTAAATATAAGCTTGTTTATGAAGTTTTTTATGGGAGAAAATCGCACGTTGATTCACATTGATTTATCTCATGTCGATCCATCTTTGTTCAACCCTTCCTGCATAGAAGAAGAAGAAAGAGGTAAGGCTCGCTCCTCCAGAGAGCTTTCGACACTCAAGTCAAAGTTTGTCGGCTAAAAGAAAAGTCCTCCCTTCCCTAGCTAATCCCCCATCTATTTAACGGACTGAAAAAATCCATTTTTCTCTCCTCTCTCTAGAATTCTAGAGAGAGGGAGTACCAAATCCCTTTTGGGCATCCACCCCCCGTGTAGTAGGTTCCGACCACCTCGTGGGCCTTTCTTGTCTAGTCTGGCCACAGAATCGTCATCATCGGCTTTCTGCCTCGCTCATCCCATCTTTGGTGTTCGCCTCGGCGGCACCGGCGACCTACTTTCCTCTTCACATCACCATTGTCTTCGATTGGTACTCCTTTGTGTCGCCGGTTACGATTCCAACCTCGGAGCCGATGCTCCTTTCTTTGTAGCATTCAATCTTCTTGAATCTGATCCACCCTTCTTCGATTGCCTCTGGGTGGTGATTGGCCTCCTCCCTTCAAATCCTCCGTGCTTCAATCATCCTACCCTACCTCCTTTTCTTCTTCCCTCCTCGGAGTCCATTCGGTTTCCGATCTGGGTGGTTGTGGATCTGGCCCTCTAGGTGCGAACTTTGTTGATTTCGGCCTCCTCATTCGAGGTTACGCTCCATTCACCGCCCCATCCCTTCTCCTCCTCCTCCCTCTTTGTTTTGGGTGGACTTGGTTTGGGTCTGACACCTCTCTTTCTGTATGGCCCTGGGTGGTCCTTGTTGGAGGTCGTCGGGTCTCGACATCCCTCCGCCTAGCTCCTTCCCAGCCTTGGTGTTGTTCACCTGCTGCGCTTCCAACAACCCTTTCCTTGGGTCCAAAGGTTTTTCCTTAGGCTCGAGGAGGTCTAAAACCTAGTGCTTTAGGCCCAAGGTTTGGCCTTGGGTCCGAAGTCATCCCGCATAAAAAATATTATTATTATTAAAATAAAACTAAATAAATATAAAAATTATTATAAATTATTATTGTTGTTATATATATAAATAATAATTGTTTATAATTTCTACTTTTTTGTACATACAACTCCCAAAAGGGTTTAGTATCCCGAAAGGGTTGAGCAAATTCCAAAAGGGTATGGAAAATATTAATTTTATTAATAAGAAATAATAATGCTCCTTGGACTTTTAGTTTGGTCTCGGAATTTCGGTTCACATTTCTCGTCGGATGATTGTTCTTCCCGATTCTTGCCCGTATTTTGCCTCATCTTTTTGCTTCGGGTTGCTAGCTTGGGTGGTTGCGTTTGGTTTCGAGTTGAGTTATAGTATCAGGCGTCCAGTATAATTGAGAGAATCGTGGATATGTTCGTGGTCTTCAAAGATCCCTCATTTAGGTGGGGCCAACGTCGGTGATCTTCACTTTCACATGATTCGCCCTTTCCAGCGGTGGGTTAATGTTCTCCTCCTTCTCGGCGTCCAGACGCAGACGTCGTGTGAGTCGTCGCACTCTCTCGTATTCTCGACATTCGTGGCTCGCCTTGGATCTTCATCAACTCGATCATACGTTAGTTGATGGCTTGTATGAGTGGTTAGGTTTTTCTTTCATCTTTTTCGATTTGTGTTCTTGTATGTTGTATGATGACGGTTAGTCCGTCTGCTGATCTGTCGGCCTCTCGAGCTTCAGTTTTTTCGATCTCGAATTTTTAGTTAACAGAAAAAAATCACCCATATATCTAGCTATATAGAATGAGAATTAGGGTTTAATTAAATTTTACATGGTAAAAGAAAATTATGCCCGCAAGTTCTTTATAGGCTTATTTTAGCCCTATCAATTTCCCTCAAGTTCACGATCTAGTGATGAGGAAAGACGAATATTTCGATGTTCTTCATTTTTTATAATTGACGACAACCACTAATGCCTTTTTTTTGCCTTAGTTGTATCATGCACACTTAGCATTCTCAAACCAATAAACACAATGTAATGTAATTGGTGTGTTATTAACTTATCAAATGAATGTTACTACTCAAAATGATTTGATAAATTTTTTGCCATAAGTGAGTGACAGTGCTAGTTGATACATTCATGATCATCTTATTTTATCCATGAGTGACAATCTGTTGGTTTTAATTGTTGAATCTTAAATGACATTATTATTGCTTGAAATTGACTTTCGATGACCTTAAATGGGGTTATTATGGCCTAAAATAGGCTTTTATTGGCCATAAATGGCAATTTTGTTGGCTTTAAATGACGATCTTTTGGGCCTTAAGTGGTGATCTATTGACTTTAAATGACAATCTTTTAGCCTTAATTGGCGTACTCGTGGCCTGAAACCAGCTTCTTTTGGCCTTAATTGGCGTACTTGTGGCTTGAAATCGGCTTCTTCTAGCCTTAAGTGGCGTACTCGTGGCCTGAAATCAGCTTCATTTGTCCTAAATGGGGTACTCGTGGCATAAAATCTGCTTTTTTTTTGCCTTAAGTGGTGTACTCATGGCCTGAAATCGACTTCTTTTGGCCTTAAGTGACATACTTATGGCCTCAAATCGACTGCTTTTGGCCTTAAGTGGCGCACTCATGGCCTAAAATCGGCTTTTTTGACCTTAGTGGCGTTCTCGTGGTCGAAAATCGGCTACTTTTGGCCTTAAGTGGCGTACTCATGGCCTGAAAGCGGCTAATTTTGACCTTAAGTGGTGTTCTCATGGCCCGAAATCTGCTACTTTTGGCCTTAAGTGGCATAAGATCATGGCCTGAATTTGGCTACTTTTGACCTTAAGGGCATCTTCTCCCGTAAGCCATAATGGCCAGCAGAAATAGCCTACCAAAAGAGAATATTCTAAATAATATTCTCTTTTGACCTATTTTACGATTTTTTCGTTCCCCCCGTAGGCCAATTTTGGTAGGTTAAACTTCGTATAAATACTAAAGTAATCATGAACTTTCACATCTCATTTCCGTCACTCGATTCTATATTTATTTTTTATTATAATTTGGATGAATCTATAATTAAAAAAAAAAAGATTAATGTTATTTTCTAAAAATATTATTTATAAAATGATAATTCAAATATGTCAAATATTATAGTCATATTGAATAACTTTGGAATATCTTTACATTAATACAACTTTTATTTTTAATTAAAAATCATAATTATATAATATTTAGATTTATGATTGTATTATTTATATATTTATATAAATATTAAACAATTAAAAATAAATAAATAAATAAAAGATAGGATTTGGCATTCCAAAAGAGTAAGCCAAATTTGGCCTTTCTTTTGGAAATAGACCAAAAACAAAAAGGCCAATTTGGGTTTTGGCCTAAGGTGGGAGCAAAATTAGGCCAAAACTCAATTTTTAGCCTACCATGGGAGATGACCTAAGAGACGTACTCATGGCCTGAAATCGGCTACTTTTGGCCTTAAGTTGCGATATGTTTGTTGTGGTTAAATGTTGCTTGGTTGTAACTGGCGATTCATTTAGGTGGGCCTACACTTACAGAGGTGATAGATGCAAGGGGTATACCAGCCCTCAGCCTTGCTTACATGTCATTCATAGCATTACATGGATTTGTTGTTGTGTTCCAAATCCGAAGACACTACACTTCAGTTTAATAAACAATTAATTCCAAACTTGTTTAATTCTTTGCCCCTTACATAGCTAGCTCATGTCATCACTGGTACAAATATAGAGGGTGGAGCATAGTAAGTTGGGTACGGTTTTTTATAAGCGTGTTTTTTTTTAAGCACAGTTTTATATTAAAAGTGTGTTCTTCACCCCAAATTCAACTCAATGCAACACGCTTTTCTATAAAACCGTTCTCGTTTATTTCTAAAAAAAATATTTAGACCAATTTTGTGTAAAGCGTGCTTAAAGAAACTTAAAACGAACACGGTTTAATTTTCAAAGTGTGTTCCCAAAAACAGATTTGACTAAAATAAACACGCTTTGCTATAAAACCGTTCTCGTTCATTTCTAAAAAAATATTTAGACCAGTTTTTGTGTAAAGCATGCTACGAACACGGTTTAATTTTTAAAGTGTGTTTCCCAAACCAGACTTGACTAAAATAAACACGCTTTGCTATAAAACCGTTCTTGTTTATTTGTAAAGAAATATTTAGCCCGGTTTTCGTGTAAAGCGTCCTAAAAAAATTACAACGAACACATTTTAATTCTCAAAGTGTGTTCCTAAAACCAAATTTAACTAAAACAAACACGCTTTTCTATAAAACCGTTCTCGTTTATTTCTAAAAACTATTAAGCCCGGTTTTCGTGTGTAGCGTGCTTAAAAATAAATTGAAACGAACACAATTTACAAGTGTGTTCCCAAAACCAACTTTAACTAAAATCAACACGCTTTTCTATAGAACCGTTCTCGTTTGTTTCTAAAAGAATAATTAGCTCGATTTTCAAGTAAAGCGTGCTTAAAAAAATTAAAACAAGCACGGTTTCATATTAAAGTGTCTTCCCAAAACCAAATTTAACTAGAGGGAACACATTTTTCTTTTAAAGCGTTCTCATTTATTTTTATAAACCGTTCTCGAATTTTTTTTATATATATTTAGAGTTTTTTTTAGTAATTAGATTAAGTAAATGCACAAAGTTACAACAAAATTCCGTAGCTCGGGTGGCAGATATGTGAAGCGGACGAATTTAGTATGAGGGTGCAAGAGGTCTTGGGTTCGACTCTTGGTTCGAGATGTAAGATATTGCATTGGACCAGTGTTGAGATGGATATATCCGTTTGAGATATATGGAAATAGCACACATTTTATTTTAAATTTTTTTATTATTAAGCACGGTTTGAAAAAAAGTGTGCCAAAACTTTTTTTAGCACACTTCAATTGAGTGTTGAGATGGATATATCCGTTTGAGATATATGGAAATAGCACACATTTTATTTTAAATTTTTTTATTATTAAGCACGGTTTGAAAAAAAGTGTGCCAAAACTTTTTTTAGCACACTTCAATTGAAGCACACTTCAACTGAAGCGTTCTTATAATTCAAGTAGAACGGATATTGCCCGTATAACAATTTTAAGAACACTTCAACACAAAAACCGTGCTTAAAATATGAGATTACGGTTAAATAATAAGCGTACTTGTTTGAGAGCGCACCCAATATAAGCACAGTACAAGAAGTGTGCTCCCATGCATTAAAAAGCGTGTTCTAGTCCCCCATTTTGTACTAGTGACAGTAATTCTATTCACACCACTCCAACTCATCATCAGTTGTGAAGCTATCAAACACCATCGAACCGGAACAAGCCAACCTTCCATTTCTTATTGTTTGCCTTCTCAGAGCTCTTTCAGTTTTGTTTCTTCATCCAACTTAGCAAACCTCAACATCTCCCACCTCCATCGCCAAGCCCTTCCTCCGAGCCCAAGAGTTCTGTGTCCACCTTCACAATAGAAGGCCAATACTGCTAGAGATTGACTGGCACCAACTCACTGTGATGGCGCTGCAACACTAGGTCTCGCACTCACTCCAAGAGAGACCTACATTGCGGTTTTTATATTTCTAATATAGCCAGGCACGAAACCAGGAATGGAAATCAGGGTAGGCTAAAATCGCCTTATACAATAAACAAAATTTTAAGAGTTATTAATATGACATATATACCGTAAATATGCACACCTACAAAAAAATAAGAAAGAGAAAATTAAAATATACTCCGTATAATGAATAAATTTTTAACAATTATTAATATCACATACATAACACATATGTAAACACCTAGATAAAAAAAAAAAGACTAATGAAGACAAAAAATAAACACCTATACGCAAGATAGGTGGGAATCGAAGCAGCTTCATGTACTGTAAAGGTCAGCTAGCTAGATTTGAGTAGTGAAAGTAGATTCAAATGGCAATTAAAAATGCAGCAAGTGGGAATCAAACACAGGTTTCTCACAATAGGCCTCATATTGGTCTTTTAAAACCAAGCATCTGAACTACTGAAACTTAATGATACAAACTACTTATAATTATATAATTTCTGAGATTTTAGGGTGGGTGGCCCCCTAGATCCGTGCCTGAATATAGCATCATTTTTGAAGCAATTTTAGGGGTTTTCCAGTTACGTGATTGAGAAGCAAAAGAACATGTTAACTGCAATTTTGGGCACATAAATGACACTGAACTCTTAGTTTGTAAGCTCTTGGTGCTCCTACATGACATGATAAATTCAAACCGGTCTGTAGCAATGACCTTTGCTTTATATAAATCATGGAATTTTTTTTCAAAACATTAAAAGAAAAATAAAAATTTATAGAAAATATTTACAAATTGAAAATATTTACAAAAATATTCAAATTTTGCAGAGATGACAGAGAAACACGTTCTGAGATCGTGTTTCATTCATAAGTAAAATCTGAAAGCCAAAAATATCCAAACGAAAGAAACGTTGTTTGAGATCGCGTTTTATAATTAATTTTGGCTAAAACGCGCGTTTATTCTCATTTGTATTTTTAAATTAAAAAAAAAAAAGAAAAATGAATGAAACGCGCCGCACCTGTGCAATCTTCTCTACTCCCTCGTCGGCGCCCCACCTCCGGCCTCTCCTCTTGTTCCTCTTCTTTCACCTTCTCCGCCCCCTCATCCATGGCGACCCTGACTGTCGTCGCCGATGGGAGACCGAGGTCGAGACGAGAGAGATGCAGCCCTGGAAATGGAGTTTTATCGATCATTAAACCTCTGAACCCACGGATCCATGGAGTTTTATCAATCTCCAACCGTATCTCGGAGCTCAAGGATCGATCGATCCCCATTAATGGCGGCCTCTGCCATTTCCGATCCCATCCGACCTTTGGAGGAAGATCCACGGGCGAGGACGACTGGGCCGAGCTCTAGGTTGACGGTGGGGAGCTCGGAATGGGAGGAGGAGAGCGATGCGGAGGAGGAGCAGGTCGGAGGGTCGACGGTGGGCTACGAGGGGAAGTCGGTGGTGGACTGCAAGTCTGCAAGTACGCCGAGGTCAACGGTTGGGCTGCAGCCTGCAAGTAGACGGGGATGGGGGATACACATGAAGCGCGGCTTGAAGTTGCGCTTCATCCCTTTTCTTTTTTAAAAAAAAATAATAATAAATTTATATAAACGCGGTTTAAGACCGCGTTTTACCTAAATTTAATTATAAAACGCGATTTTAAACCACGTTTCTTTGTTTATTTTTTTTCAAACTTCTTTTCGTTTCAAATTATGAATGAAAGGCGGTTTTCCTGATTCCTTTGCAAAAAATGAATATTTGTATAAATTATTTGAAGTTGTAAATAAAGTTGTAAATATTTAATTTTTAGTGAATATTTTGGGAAAAATTTCTAAATCACCCATATGCATACAGATGAAGCCCAAAAGTTGCAGAACCTCGATTGCATGTATTAATAGGAACAACCAACACATTGGAAGGTAAACATCCTGGCCAAGTTGTATGTAACGCAACTATGAAACAGCATATAATGTGGAAAACAATAGATCATCAATTTACATTACCATTTACCTGCAGCTATTCTTTACGAGTTGAATCAACACATAATCTATAAATCTTATGACCAAAGTAAAATGAGGGAAAAAAAACGAATATCTTGAACTTAAGGAATCAAAAGCAACTTGCTCAAACCACAGTTTTGTATCAGAAGGGAAAAGTTGAGTAGCAGAATAACTCCTCAATAGTGATTACCTGAGTTCAATGATAGCATGATCAAGAAGAGACAACAGAATTAGATCACTGAATAAATCCCATGGATGTTTTTCCATCTTTTCGATCGGTGTTCCAAATCAACACTTATTGGATGGCATAGGTCCAATCATCTACGATTACAAGATCCAATCACACTATCACCCATCAAACATAACAAGTCGGAAACTAGATAATAACAAAATATGTGATTCATTCTATCAATCTACAAATAGTATCTAATGAGAGTAGCCATCATCCTACTTCAGTTCCTAATTCAGTAATATATCCAAAAAAAATCAACAATAATGAAAACTTCAAAACCATCCATTTCAAGTTACCTTTCCTCTTCTTGTCCTTGTATGAAGCAAAACTTGACCATTTTCCTAGACATTGCAAGTAGCGAGATTATATATCCACCACAGCATTCCACTTGTGTTATTATCTATTATTGCAATGAGAATCTCAAAATTAAAATCAGTTGACATCGGGTACTAACTGAGGTAGGAAGCCTCAGATGCCAAGAGGAACAAAAGATCAGATCATCCAGCTTCCTGAGGAAGAGGTTCCAGAGTATAGTGATGATTTATCCAAAATTATTTTGAAGTACAAAAAATCACAGATGACCCCAGGTAATTAGGTCCAGTTTCTTTGACTAGAGATACTCTGGTAATTTAGGAAGAAAAAAGATATGGCATTGTATTTCTATTTCAGTGCTAAGCTTCTTTAAAGCTTTTGCTAGGAACAAAAAATACAGAGATTAAGATTAAAACAGAAATGAGGAAAGATGGTAACACACTAACACTAAGCACTAGATAGATCCTTGGATATCTATTTCATTTCCCTCAGATAGAGATGTGATTCCGATCCTCTCTGACCTCTTCTTATCGCTACCTGAACCTTTGCAATAACCTAAACAACTAGATAAACTGCTCATTAGCCTAAGCACTAAAGTAAACCGCTACATTAGCCTAACTGCTAATGTGGACCACTTCATGAGCTCCTTCTAGTAGTAGTGAGAACACATAAACTCCCAGATTCAAACCACTCTTTTGTATAGAACCAAAAAAAAAAAAAAAAGAATACCAAAAATGTAGATTTCCGCATTTAATAGGAAAATGAAACATATTAGAACAAGTGAAGCAATGAACTGCCTTAAAGTTGGGATGTGCAATCATCAAAAGAAAGAGGATGAAAAGCAGACTAACCAATTTTAACATTAGACATGCTGTTCAACCTACAAACTCCCTTAGTGATGTTGAATAATCCAACCCCGTAGATAGGCCACCTTGGGGGGAATACATTCCTTACACTTAAAATATAGAAATCTATTAACCAGCATGCTTCACAAAAATATGATGATGATCTCTACGAATATTACAAGGAGCATTCCTCAAATTTTATATTGCCTTCATCTACATGATCCAAGTTCAAGTCTGAATCCCTGGTTTTACCAATAGAACTCCCTTTCTTCCTCCGTCGCTTCAAGATCAGCTTGGATTCATTCATCAGTTTTATGTACTTCTTCCTCACTCTAGCCAATGGATGTTTCTCAATTGTAGTCCCATTATATGCTTCTTTTAGAACTGCAGTGCATGTATTATTCTGCAACGACAGGTAAAAGATATTCAGGTGTCTCTCAAACACCTTGTGAAATTTTTGGGGTAATCCAAAAACCTTTTTAAGACAAAAGAGTCTTTTCCTCTCAGCTGCATGGTTAACAGAGAGACTGAGCAGCTCGTGAAGAACACCCACAACTCGTTTCTCAGCTATATCACTATCCGGATGCAAATGTGAGAAGTCCTCATAAGGAGAGACATAAGGAAGTCTCTGAAACTCATCCAACCAAATGGAAATCTCCCTCTTCAATCTCAATCCCTTTGGCGGAAAATAGGGAAACGGAATCGGCTCCATCCATCCTACACCACAGACCCCTTGTTTCATTGCATTATTCTGGAGAACAGACAATACCCTCTCTTCACAACACACAGCTAATCCTCTCTCCCCATCTTCCATCTCCACGAACCGAAAAGACTCATCGAGATTCGATTCCAAGTCTTCCAAAATCACATCTGGCAATCCTAAACCCCACTGAGCCCCTTTAATAATTCTTAGAGGCAGCATCTTGTCCTTGCTCATCATAATAAACTTTTTCAATCTAAATCTCAAATCAAGCTTACAATCCTCATACACTATCTTCTCCTCTTGATCAATCTCAAGAGCCTTTGGAGTGAGCCTAAACCAAGGCAAGTTGTATTGGGGTCCAACAAACTCCTCAAAAACAGAAGGGTACATCCTCAGAAACCTGGCAACCTTCATGGGCACATCTAATTGAATACCCTTTTTCGAGACAGCAGAAATAGGAAGACACCCGCTGGGGTCTTTAGCAATGCAATTCTTAAGAGAAATCAAGGGTTTCAAATCAGAGGCACCGTGGATGGATTCAATTGAGTCGTAAAAGGGGTCTTTCTTCCATTTCATGTACACATTTACATAGGTTGCTTTCTGGATGCAAGACAGTGGCGATGGTAAGAGTTGGGTTTTGTTGAAAGAAGAGGCTTGTTTCACAAATTTGATGGTGATGCGGCAGATAGAAAGCATAACTGGAAAGAGCAAAAAGGAACCACCTTTGACTTTGGAGAATCAATTGTTGCAGCTACAGTGTCACTCCCTCTCCTTCGCCATCACCATTGCCCAGCCAACAAATCTGCATATTTAACAAATCCACAAAGATTTTCATCAATTACACCATTGATTTAGAAAATTCAGAATTGTTAAAGCAACTGAATAGAGAGTTGGGTTTAGGCTTACCTGAGAAATTGTTAATCCTGAGGCTCGGAGGTCAACGGCGTTCCGCTACTCAGCCCAGAGACAGTCAGGGAGGGAGAAGCGGTATCAAGAGAGGAGCTCCCTATAGGAGACACAGTGGCCGCGGTGGGGTTAACTGCGGCAGGACTAGCATCTGCCGTCGTCAGGGACTGGTCCAGGACGGAGCTGTCGAGAGGAAGAGGAGATTGCGCAGCAGATCTGCGGGTGGGGACGGCCACAGGAGGCTGATGACTTCAGTAGCATTTGTTGCCGGAGGTGAGGGAGGGGGCGGAGGTGAGCGCGGCTGGATTGGCTAAGCTGGTGGCGGTGGAGATTCCTTGATTGGATACTGACTTGCTTTAGAGGAGGCTAAAGTGACAGATGAGCTGACTGCAAGCAGGCCAAAAAATATTGATTCTAACAGTATGACAATTTGACAACAAACAACAAACACTGGATTGAGTGGATTCCCTTATTCTTCTTTTATGGAGAGCATTTCAACCATGTATGAGCATGCAAATGTTTCTAGTTACTATTTACTACTACCAGTACACAGAAGGTAGATTCATTAACAAGTGAAGGAAACATACATTCACCAGAAATGAAGAAAAAAAGTACCACTACAGATGCAAACAAACTCCCCATAGATAGGGTTTGTTTTACTTCACTTAAGAAGTCTATCAGTTACAATTTATTACCAAGCAATGAAAACAAACAAATATAGCACATAAACATGAAAATAAAACTAATCCAGGATAGGAATGACAACAAAAATACTCAGCAGATTAACTCTTAGCTTCAAATAAAACTATGAAAGGAGTGAATTTGGTTTGACAGGTACAACTGCACATGCCTCAAATAGGCTAAAGAAGGGGTCAAATCACAACTGTGAACAAGTGTGCCAACAGAAGCTATTGTACAAGTTACAAGAATTCAAGGTGTTTCAATTCATTACCCAATGTAGCAATTCATTGATAAAGAACCAGCCCCGCAACATGGAATCCTTATAATTGAGATAAATTGGGGAAATTGAGGTCCCAAACTGAGACCAATTCGAACAATAACGAGAGAACCCCCAAATTTGATACCAAATTTAAGCATGGAATCCTTACATCTACTTCAACATGAAGGTTGTGTGAAGTTGATTTTAAAACAAATAGAGGGGAAATCGGAGAACTAGGACAAACGAGGATTACATCACAGGCGTCACAGGACGGGGATGGGGCTGGAAAAACGCCGGCGGCGGGGGCTGTTGTGTGCGCGCCGGATGAGGAGCTTCGATGTGGCACTGCAGACACTGCTGCTTCTCTTCTCTGTGAAAATGTGAATTGAAGGGGGAAAGAGAGGCAACACATATGTTATATATTAAGGGCATTTTTGTCTTTTTAATCATAATCTACAAAAGGAGAAGTCAGCTAAGAGTCTAAGACGCATGACGACTTCTCCTTAATTATAGTTGTATGAACCAATTATAATTTTTTTAAATAATCAAAATATGCATAAGATAAAATTTTATTATAACTCTATTTAATTAATATAGAGAAATCTATATACATATTACATATTACATATATATATATATATATATATATATATATATATATATATATATATATATATATATATATACACACATATACTAAAACCGATGCATTGGTGCCTGCGTGGCGGCACGTGAGTGAATCTGCCTACGTGGCGGCGCGAGAGGGTGTCTCGCAAAGCTTTCTCCCGTCAAAAAGGAAATCTAATAAAAATAATTATTTTATTTTACCATTAACACATATAATTGGATAGATGGAATATCTTATAAAAGAGTAAATATTCTAAGGAAAAAACTATATCAATATAATTAAACGTAGTAGTAGTGATAATAAAAAAAATTAATTAAACTAATTTTCATAGTCATACTTACCAAAAATATTAATAGATAAATATGTAATATTTGATAGGTGCTATCTTATTTATATTTAGATTATTTTTTGGTGGAAATAATTATTTATATCAAAATCAATCATTTAATAATTGTTATTTTATATCTATCTATATTATATTTTGAGGCCAAAATAAATAATTAAAATATTATATAGCCATATATCTAGCCACAATCCATCCGTACATAGATATTTTAGTAAAATAATGTAATAAATATATACTACATATTTAATAAAAAGGAATATTAAAACATTTTTAAAAATCAACTATCTAATTAAATTGCTCGAGATTTAATCAGCCATAGACTAGAAAAAAAGCCTTTTACATAGTATCTTATAAATGTGAATTTTATTTATATTTTGAGAGAATCTAATTAAAAGATATTTAGATTATATATAACCCGTCGAACTAATTTTATTTATATTTATATTATTTTTTGGAGGAAAAAATAATTTATAGTTAGATTAACGCATTCTCCGTACACAGGACGGGATCTACACTAGTTTAGGTGAAATATCACCTTTTGCTAATTTAATTAGGTTATTAGCATCTTACCTTATTAAATTAGTCGTGCTAACACATATTCAATTTTTTTTTAAGTCCTAGTGTCTCTTCACTCTCTCCTCTCTCTCAGAACCTCGCGTGCTCTCCTTCAACCACTCTCTCCTCTCTCTCAGAACCTCGCGTGCTCTCCTTCAACCCTTTCAGGTGGCGATTTCCGTTTTCTTCATCGATTCCTCTCCTTTCATTCTCTGTCTTCTTCCTATTCTGCTTCTTCCATCTATCCTCCGGTGCTTATTTGCTCTCCGTCTTCTTCTTTTTCAGGCATCGTAGTCGTTTTGTGCTACTGCTCTTCGTTTTTTGCGATTTTCTCGAATTTGTGGTCAGATGGAAGGTTCTCCAGGTGTGTCTCCATGTTTTACTGTGATTTTCGTTCAATCCTACTGTGTATTCGTACCGTGTATTCGATTTTGTGTTGATTTTTTGGTTTTCGAGTGTTTTTGGTTGTTATTCTGTTTTAGGGTTTTGAAATTGGTTGAGCTATGTTGCTAGATCTTGTACATTTTGGTTCATTCTTTGTGTTTGATGACATTTAGTAGCCTATAATCTTCTTGATTTATCTTAGTTGTGTCCATTTCAGCTGACATTGTTGTTTATTCCATTTGTTGCTTCATTTTTTAGGGTTAACTTAGGGGGTAAGCTGATGGTTGTTTTAATTCCTTAATTTTGTGTAATTGATTCCATTTTATTGTTGTGTACGTCTTCCTAATGTACATTTTGTTGTTGTTTATGGTTTCTATTTGGAATCTCTAGTATAATTACCTATTGTTGTCATCATTCGATTTTGTCATAAGTTGCTATCTTTTTTCTTTGAATCCATTTGGTGTCATCTAGTTGTCTTTGTGTTGTTCCCTCTTTGTGCATGTTGAATTCATTGATGGCATCATTGATGTTTGATGTCAATGTTCCCATTTTTTTTTAATTATTTGTTGTCATCCTTTGTTTATGTTGTTTGGAATTATGTGAGTCATTTGTTATTCCTTTTAATTTGTTGTCATCCTTTTATGATTTCCTCTTTTGTTGACATCTTGTTTCATTGCTTTGTTGATATACTGTTTCGTTCAATCTTGATCTTGTCATTTCTTTGTTTCCAATTAGGTCACATTTTTTTAGGCATTTTGAATGAACTGATGTCCTCATTCGAATTTGTCTGCATTCGCTGATCGGTTGTCATCCTTAATGTTATTTTCAGCTCTCCTGCTTACTTCTAGTGATGGCAATGGGGACTTGCCTTGTCCAGTTTGTCACTTCTCTGCCTCTTCTTTCTTTTGGTGTATTTTCATTTTAAATGATGCTTATTTTTTTATTTGCATTTCCATATTTGTTTGTTATATGTAGGTATTTGATTATGTTCGTACAAATCGTGCTACTTTGCATGGGAAGTATAATCTATACTCCCGGTTTGATGTGATTCCTGTTATAGAAAAGGAGTTGTCTGCATCTTATTGGTCTTCTTTATCAACTTCTTTTCTTCGTCATGTTATATGGTTTGGCCGTAATATGAAATTTGCCCAACAACTTGTGAATCATTTCATGATTAATGAAGTTAAAACCTCATAAATTAGGGAAATGTGGTTTAAGTTGGAATCATCCCATCCTTTTTGGTTTTCAATGTCTAAGTTTGCTGCGGTAACTGGTCTGAAATGTTACTCTGATCACCCTGTTGACATCCCTTCTGTTGATATCAAATCTGTTTTGGGTGTACATCAAATCAAGTATGATGATTTGGTGGATCTTTTCTGTAAAACATCCAAAAATTCACCAAAGAAGTTTCTTATTGCGTATGTATTGATAATTGATGGGGTTTTGTTACCCCATAGGGATAGGTGTGTTAGGGATCAGGTTGTGTCGTCACTTGCTTCTGATCTTAGTCGTTTAAATGATTATCCATTGAGTAGATTAGTGTATGTAGAAACTATCATATCCTTGATGAAAGTCAACCGTCTCTCTGCACGTAAATTGGCTAAGCTTTCTAAGAAGACTCCCAAGAAGTTTTCTAAGGAGAAAGTCCCCAAAGCAAGGTCTGGCTATAATCTGTTAGGGTTTCCACTCGCTTTGCAGGTTTTTCCCCTTTGTCAATCTTTGTTCCTATATTTTTTTTCTTGAAATTAATGTAGTGTTTTTTTATTGTTTATCAGTTGTCTTACATTTGGCTTTTTTATGTTGTTTTTAACTTTTTATCCTAGGTTTGGATCTTGGAGGCTTTTCCCAAGATCCCACAAATCATTAATTGTAGCTATGTGGCAGATGACATGGATAGGTCTTTCCTCAAATGGACTTTGTCATCTTCTCTCATCTTATGTAGATTCAGTTTGCTAAGATTCGCATGGTATTTTTTACTTTTTTTTTTTTATGTTTTTCAGTTTTATTTTGTTTTACTATCTGTTATCTATTTGTTTCTTATATCTTTATTTTGGTTATGTTGTTTAGTTTGTCATGGTGACACTTTTCTTTTCTTGTTGTAATTGAAGGACACGATTTATCCCACTTATTGAGAGTATTTGGACTGTCCTTTGATGTGTTTATCTGCTGAAAAAAGGACTCAAATGTTGATGCATACCTTGATTGGTTGACACAAAAAGCTTCTGGAAGGGCACCCACCCCAGTAGTTGCACCCACTCCTGAGCTCACTCAACATATTATGCCTTCTCCTGGGCTTTATGATCAAGTGGTGCGGTCGTACAAGTCAGAATGTTGTTGCTCTATCTCCTCAGTCTGTAGCCACATGTGCACGCTCTAAGGCTGTCTCTCGTGCTGTAGCGCTTGCATTGTCGGGTCCATCTAGGAAGCAAACGAGTTCTATGTCTCCTTCCATTGTTTCTGACCGACAACAGGCTGTCTCTCCTGATGTAGTGCTTCAATTGTCTGGTCCATCTAGGAAGCGGAAGAGTTCTATGTCTCCTTCCGTTGTTTCTGACCGACACCAGAAGAAACAAGTTGCTGATGACAGATGCTCCATACCCGGTTTTGATCTAGAGAAATCTGTCCCACATGTGTCTCCTGCAAAGGTATCTTGTCACAGTAAGAAACTTAGTATTAAGCACGCAATTTCTTCTGCTAAGTTGAAGGAGAAGGCTTGTACTAGTGTTGGTGATTCATCTGAAGGTGTTCCATCGAAAGAAATTGAGCCTGTGCACAAGAAAAGATCTTAATCGTCTGCTGCTGATGAGGACACGGGTGTTGGCAATGATGGCATCACCCCTCCAGAGACAGATTGTCTAACCCGCATCAGACATAATTTGTCGTTGATTTCCAGCTCTGATATACGTGCTGAGGTGAGAGTTATGACGGGGAAATCGGCGGTTACTGCCATGTCTTCCAAGTTTGATTGTCTCCAATCAAGCTTTGATTCTCTACATTCCAAGTTTGAATCTCTACATTCTAAGTTTGAGTCCCTTCACTCTAAGTTTGATTCCCTCGAATCCAAGGTTGATCTTATCCTCTCAAAGGTCGAGTCCAACCAGTTTGCTTCCAAGAACTCTCCTCTTGCGAATTCTGCTGACATTGATGCATCTCTTCAGCCTGACTTAAGGGGTATTAGAGATAATTGTTCTCAGCGGTCTGAGCAAGAGCCTCTTTTCTGTCATATTGTCCCTACTCCTGATCCTGCCCCACAAAACTCTCCCTCCCAATTGCCCTCTGATCTTCCCCGGATTAAAAAATCTCCCAAGTCTAAGGCCTTAGTTGTTCCAAATAGAAGATCTACTCGGGTTAACAGAGTTGCTGCTTCGTTGGGGTCTCCCTTCACTCGAGGTTTGAAGAAGCGCGCAATGCCTAGGAGGCCTAAATATTCATATTTTGAATTGGATGATCGAAAACAGTTTTATGATTGGATCAATTCTGATGAGTAAGTGGTTCTCTTTTCTTTTATTTTGAAATGTTTTTATTCTCTGTTTTTTATCATACTTGTATTGTTTCATTATTCATATTCTTTATTCTTTTATTTGTCTTCTTATTGCCTTGATATGGTTTTGTTATTTAATTGTTGTGTCTTTGTGTGTGTAGGGATCATTGTCCTCAGATTCAAGGCAATGAGGTTCTGATGGACAAGGCCTTCTTCTCTGCACTTGTTGGGAAGCACCAGTGGCTTTGTGATGATGTAAGTCCCTTGTATTATACCATTTTCCATGTTTTTTCTTCTTATTATCTGTTGACGTATATATTAACTGTCATAATTATTTATGTGTGTATAGCATCTAAGAGAGGGGCCTTGTCTCTCTTTAGGAAGTACGTTGCTGACAATGGTGAGGAATACGATGGGATTGTGATAATGGATTGGGTGTGGTCTGCAAAGTTCACCCAGGGTTTTTTTAAGCACTATAAGTTGGGAAAAATGTCTTTTTCCTCTGCTTTTTTCCGTTATGTTGATGGTATGTTGCCAAAATTTTATGGGAAATCTTGGGTTGCTGCAACCACTGTTTATGCACCTTTCAATATCCAAAATAAACATTGGGTGGCATTGGAGATTGACTTGGGTCAAGAGAAGGTGAATGTGTGTGACTCTAGTGTCTTCCTTTACACTGAGGATCTAAAGGCCCGGATTTTTAATTAATAAATAATATAAATAATATAAATGGATTTAAGTCAAAAAAATAATAAGGTAAAATAAAATAAAAATTCGGATATTTCAAGAAAAACTCGTCCTTAATTTCCTAAATCGAAATTGAAATCCTTAAAACGGGTTCCGGCATTATTTAACTGGAAATTTAAATTACGTTACACTATGCTTTTATATACCGAAAATTTGAAAATGATATTTGGAGTCTTATATTAAATTCGGATTTGGAAAATTAAGAAATATTTTAATCGAGTCGGGATAAGATCGAGAGAGCGGATTCCGGGATTATTTTTGGGTATTTTGAAATATCTTTTGGAATCACTTGTCCACAACCCCTCTTGTCTTCTTTCCTTCTCCCCCATTACAAATCAAACATCTCCTTTCCTTTTTGGGTCACCAACAACATTTCAGAGCACACCTCTCACTTAGCTTGTGAGACAATTGAAGCAAAATGCCAAAAACTCTCTCTGCAACCTTGACCAATTGTAAAAGCTGCAGGCACAGCCTCCGATTGAAGAGGATCATCCCCTTTATCTGATTCCATACAATCCCTCATACACACCCCTATCCTCACCACATTTCATTTTCAAACCTCTAAAGCAAACACAACCCCTCTTGTCTTCTTCACCTTTCTACTGTAAATTTCACGCCCATGCTCCACCGTCTCCTTCCTTGTTGAGCCACCCCACTTCGCAGCCTCCAGCGCCACCTGGGAGAATTCTTCCCTCTGTAACATTCCGCTAGCGACCAAAGCAACCATTTCCGGCTTCGACGGAGTAGGCCGTCGCCACCTCTTCTCCGTTCAGTTGCAGCAACCACCGTGACCCCTTTCACCCCCTTGCTCAGCCACCAGCGGCGCCGACAGCCACCAAGCCGCAGCAGCAGCCCAGAAAATGTTCGTCCTTCCTCCGATGTCTGAAGACGAAGCACAGCCGCCAGGAGCCACCATTGAAGCCGCGTGAACCTCTCCTCCTCGGGTTCGCGTGAGAAAGGTCGGTAAGCCTTCGATTCTCCTTTTTCCGACTCCAAACCTCTTAAAGGCACACCTTTATGACCGATTCCGTCCAACCCAGGCCTCCCAGAGCTTCCTCCATCACCGACGGAGCCGAATCGAGCCAGATCGGACGTTTTTCCGGCGAAGAGCTTCGACCTTGGTGAGGTTTCTCTTCCCTCCTCTCCTTTTTGTTCCGTGTGAGCCGTATGTGTAATTGAGGTCGGGGCTGGGCCTGTGAGGGTGGCCGGAGAGAGAGAGAACCGCCGGCGGGGACCCCGCTCCTCCCTTCTCCTTCCCGTCTTCCAGTGGCGAATGTTCTGTTCGGTTGATTTAAGGAAGAGGGCAGACCTTGTGGGTTGGGCTTTCCGGGTTATAAAATTGAGTTCGGGTTATATCATTTAGAAATGGGTCTTCTGTTGGGGAGAACAATTCAGATCCGGATTTCCCTTTTTTTTTTTCTTGGTCCGGTTTGGGCTTATCCTGGGCGGGTTTGGGTCCTCCATTCAGGTTACAGGTTGGGCTGAGTTGGGCTATTGGGTTAGTATTGTTGTTGTTATTAATTGTTTCGTTATATGTTATAATATATGGTTAGACTTAAATTGTTTGGTTATTATTATTATTTATTATAAATCTGAGTTTATGAAAACAAAATTCTGAAATTGTTTTATAATACGAAATTATTTTAGAAAATGTTATATTTGGGATAAGTACTTAGTGTTGTTTTAAATTGTGATTTAGGAACTTGAAATGAATCATGAGTTATAATTTATAATTATGGTTGTGAAAAATAGAATTATTTTGTGACTAAAGGTCGGAATTTATTTATGTAATGATTTCGAAAATAAACATATCGGGATTGTGTTAATAATATGATTTTGAGAGATTGGCTTAAGATTTAAATATTTAATGGCGGGATTTGGCTAAGTACGATTCTATCAATGAGTTTGATTTGAAGAATGATTTTAGTTGATGTTGATCGTATCGGAAAGGTTTTCATAAATGATTTTACTGTCGATTGGTTTTAAGGATATTGAGAACTCGGGGTCGTGTGTGTGAGAATGTTGGATCAGTAGCTTATGAAAATGGCTTGATGATAGGTGTATTACTTTTGGATTGCTTTGGACTTGCATTTGGGCCCTTGCTTGTGTTATCTTGCTGTTCTGCATTTTCAGGTAAGTCTCTTCGGAGCTTACTCAGATTGAATAGAGCTATTCCCTGCTTTAGGTGCATGATATACTAGGTGCTTGCATTCATGATCAGCATGCCATGTAGTACCATGCTAGGTTGCATCGATCGTTGAGCATTCTATTTCTTTGTGCGTATGTAAACAGAACGGCCGTTATCTGTGATAGTCCTAGAAGTCTTTGCTAGGGTCATAGGGTAGCCCAGCCTCATCGGGTACCCTGAGTCAATCGAGTACTTCCTTATATTATGATATGCCTGCGGGCTTTATTGTGGAGCGGGTTAGGCATGCGTGCCGCCCTATTATGAATGAATGCATTCACGAGCTGGCCAGTCTCCGTCTGTCGGAAGGGGTGGAGGTAGGAGAGGGATATGCCACTTGGCATTGTCTTGGGCCCTTTACAGTATTCTGCACAATATTATGAACTAGGAGCATGCTAGTGTGTTTGAATTTCGTACTGCATTAGAGCATCTTTATTAGGTATAGCGTATATGTGTGCTTATGGTTGGGATGCAGAGTTAAGTGGGCATCGATCTGATCCCGCCCCAAATCAATTTTTTTAGGAATTATTTATGTTCATCCTATCGGTGCTGTTTGCTTATTGCGCGGGTCATTTTGTCGGCGGAGAGTGAGCGCTGGAGTTATAGACTTCACCAGACTCTGATTATATTGTTTTGGATTTATACTTTTGACTCCGTTTTGACCCGGCTCCGCCGTGGCACTTGTATCTGTACTTTACTTCCGCTTTACTTCCGTTTGAAATGGTTTCCGCGACATAGTCTTAGGACAGGTTAAGGGTACCCAACGGCCCTACGATACTTTAGGGTTTGGAATCCCTCTTTATTACTGACCTTTGAAATGAGTTTGAAACCTCGACCCGTACCTGGATTGCAAGATCCGAACAAGGGTTTTCATCCCTTGAAACGTAACCCAGAAATCATAATTCTGGGCCGTTACAAAGATGGTATCAGAGCTGAGGTTGTGCAATTCGGGTACAAAAGGGTCGAGTGTATGTTTGGGAAAACCGCCCATTAATTTCAAATGATTTGAAAGTGTTTTAAAAAGGGCAAAATGAACTTAAGATGCCTAACTGAAATTGGACTAAGTAACGAACTCGACTTGCAATAAAAGAGGAAAACCGACCAAATGGGGACACGAGTGGGTAGTAAAGGCGCTAGACCACCCCTATTGGGTATAGTTGGGAACGATAGGCAAATACTAGCTTGCTCTTTACAGATTGGTCTGGAGGATTTCAAGGAGATCGTTATGAGTGTCATTAATTGATTCTGTGCTGAGTGCTTGGTATGCTAGAGATCTGATTTGGTATGCCTAACAATGAGTTGTGTATTGACTGACCTGTGCAAACGAGATAGCGGGAGTGCCTTTATTTCTACATTGTCAAACCCAACTTGTGTAAAACAGCCCCTTCCACTATGTTTGTTAACACATTGACGGGTCTATCTAGCTTTTTCTTGGATGCCAGTGTCTTCCACAGGGAATTGGGTTGGTAAACACATTGTGTCGGGAATTATGTATGGATATGAAGGTTGTATGAGTACGTATTAGAAGGTGGTTCTTGATGTCACTTTGAGTCAAAAGTAAGGTGTTCTCGTGACTGTCCTTCTTGATTCTTATGATGATCACCCAGTGCTTTCTTACCACAAAGAGTCGTACCAAAGTCCCACGGGAAAGAGGGGTGATGAGTCGGTTGGGAAGAGTCAATGGTTGCCTTTAGGGATCTCTGTCCGGTTGTAATTGTGACTCCTTCTGAATTGCATGACATAATTCTGAAATCTTTGGCATGTACTCTGTGAATGCCCATTAGTAAAAAGCTACTCATGTTGTTGCATCTATGATTGGGTACATTGTTTAGGTCTCGTGTTGTATCTCGCTTCCTGTCATGATTATGTATGGTTTCGCGTGTCTAATTGACCTGTTGTAATGATCGTACTACTGATTGGTTAGGAACATGAAGGGCATGATATGGGTCTATATAAATGTTGTTTTCCCTGGATTAGGTCCATGATAGTGTGATCAATTCCTCGTTGTATGAATGTTGATAGATGATCATCTTAGCATGTTGGATGATGACGTGTCAATGCCTATTATCCCTTTTGTGACAAGAATCAATAGCATGCTTGTTTGTTATAAATACATCAGGTTAATTATTGTTGCTTACTCTGCAATTTATACTGTTGTGTGATACTTGCACTGAATTTGGATTATGTTGGTGTAAATGAGTCTTGATAAATGCATGTTTTATCCCAGTATGTGTTGGTTTGAACTCATGTTCCCGTGTTCCAGCTATATTGCCCTGTTGCTTAAACTCGTAGTATACATCGTAAAACCTTCCTTATGTTTCTATATTGTTGGAATGTGATTGAATTGATTTATTACGTGTCGTCATGATTAGTTGCACGCATGTATCGTATGTTATGTAGAGCCTGTAGTATCATGTAGGATCCTTGGTTGTGACTCGTGTGAATTATGTCTTGCCTGCATTATTGCTGATTCTCTCTCAAGCTAGGTTCCCGATAGTGTGGTTCTTCCCTCTTTCATAACATGTCTTACTCATCCTAGCTAGATGATGTTAAATTCGATGACCGACCTTGCTTTTTGCAATGGTAAGTCCTAGCATGCTCACATGTTCTCACTCGGTGGTATTCCTCTATTACTATATGACATCTTCTCGTACTTGCATGAACATATGACTTTACACCAAGCTTATGCATTGTTCATATGTGATAATTGTGATACCCGTTGAATCTCGCATATCTTGCTTAAGTTGCTAGGCATATCTGCTTCATGGGATAATAGACTACTATCTTGTCTCGCATGCATCTGTGTAGCACTCGAATATGTCTTTCTGGAATGCATACGTATGTCGTGCTCCCCGAGATAGGTACATGTTAGTGTGGGTTAAAATGATTTATATGCTCCGTGATGGATTCGTGGTTGCTTGTCGCGATTATAACCTAAATAGACTTCCATAAGGGCATCGTTGTTATTCTCAAGTCGGAGTTTCGTCTCTAGTTGTCGTCTTTAGTTGTGGTCCGTCTTTGTCCCCGAAAGGAATTTGGGTTGTCTTCTCTTGTCACTCCCCTATCTCCGCTAACTTGGACTCTTGCGCGATACGTTGGTCGAGCGACCGCTTGGAAGAGAGAACGAAAAGTCGCGTAGCGATAGAGCAGTGCGGCAGAAGCGTGGGCCCATGACCCACGGGCCTCAGGATCTATGATGTCGGTGGAACGGGCACGCATCGAGGATTACGATTACTGAGTGAGATATGACTTGCAAGCGAGAGTGTCCTTTGTTCGAATTGTTAATTCTTCTGAATTTGTTGGTGATGATATTGCACTGACTTGACGATGAGATTTACGTGTTGATGTGCTGACTTGGTATGACTTTGCACCTTATAGTTGTCTGATTGTCTATTGTCTATGATGGTATGATTTTGCGCCTTATAGTTCTAATGTGCCATGAACCATGATGCCTGGATGTGTTGATACTCTGAGTTGCTAAGCATGATTTGAATTCCTTTGCCTGTAAAATGTGAACTACATATGCTAAGAGACCTGAGTTGTATCTGATAAGGTTATAGTGCAACATGTTAGCTTGACTTCAGCATGTTCATATATGATGTTTGCAATGATTATTGAGCATGATGGTAAATTGAGACTTGTTGAACCCATGATGTTATGTTTATAAATGCTAGTGGATATGATGTGGTCTTTATGTGTAATAATGTCCATGATTGCTTATTCTTGAACTTGTGGGTGAGGGTCCTCTTGTGGAGTGGTTGATGAGTGGTAAAAGAATTCTAGGCGGTTGGGATGATCGATGGTATTAGGAGGTGAGTCACGAGAGAAGGAAGTTGGCCTAGGTAAGATTGAGTGAGCTTTGGAATTTATAGTAGGCAGTGTTGGTGGTTCTGATGAGCTTCTAGGTGATGCTGGTAATGCTTTGGGTAGTGCGAAGAGTGTAAGGAATGACTCGTGAATATTGAGGACATAGTATTAGACAGTACTCGGGTGTGGAGTAGAGATAGGAGTTGGATTCTTAGAGGTGGATGGTGTGTGTGAGAGTTTGGTGGAATGAGGGCGAGATTTGAGCATCGGGATGAATTGAGATTTCTTTGGGAAATTTTGTCTAAGATGAGGTTGGCGGGTCTAGAAGAGGATTTGTCTTGGTTTAAGAGTGCAGATGGGCGAGTAGGGATTTTATTTTATTTTGACTGGTATGACGTGAGAATTTTCTTGATTATGTGATTTAATTATATTTGCTGGCGTGACGTTAGATTGCAACTAGGATGAATCTGATACAGAATGATATTACATGTTGTTATGCAATATTGAAATCTAGTGGCAGTGACAAATATTATCATGATATATTGCTGCTCTGCTATGTTGTTTTAGGAGCATGTTAGGATGTGTTGTGATCTGATATACGAGATAATGATGTGTTATTATGTGGAAGTGTGATGTTATGTTATGGGGCGGAAGCATGATGTTATATTATGTGGTAGTAAACATGATGTTGTATTATATGTTTAGCAAGTATGCTTATGGATATGTTGCATCACGAATATGGCTTTCAAAATGAATATGATTTATATATATGAGATAATGATCTCTGATTACTAAATGATCGCTACATGGTGTTGTGATGAGTTAAGATGATGTTTGGTGAATATGCTGACACTCGATGACTGATATACTGCTTGACCTCCCCTTTCGTAGAATCTTAATAACATAACTTGTTGTGTTGATGTGTTGACAATAAGTTTGATTCGTTGACTTTATGATGAGGATGTACCTGTTATGACCTTAGTGTGATATCGAGATGTGTGTTATGATTTTGGCATAGATGCATATTATGACCTTTAGTATGATGTGAAGACGTCGATGTGATCTTGTGGCAGTGTGCTGACATATGTTTGAGACTTGTTATATGAAGTACTCGTTGAGGATCAATTGGTTATGTAGTTATGCATTGCTTATGGCTTGTGAATCTTGCCTGAATGGAGACTAATAGATTGATTTGATAATGGAAACTAGGAAGAGAATATGGGATTAGCCCTTAGAGGTGGATGATTCCACCTCCGAGCTTCTGAATTTGATTGTTATGTGGGAAACTGATTGGGTTCTTGGAAGATTTTGAAGAAATCTTGATTTGAAATGATTTGACTGGTTTTGGTGTAAAGTTACTTGATTAAACGTTGGATTTGAAGAGTTGAACGATTTTGAGAAGGATTAGATTTGAATTGTAAAGAATAAACATTACCGAGAGTTTCAACGATTTTGAGGCCAATCTTTTTCAATTGCGGAATCCCCTTTGAAACTTTCCAAACCCGGGCCGCTCTATGATACTTCACGAAGTGGATACAAGCATTCTATGAGGGCGCTTGTAGGATACTTGCTAAGACCTAGTGATGACATTGTAGAACTTTTAGAGTTGTGGTACTTCCGAAAAGTCGAAGCAAGGATGTGATAGGGGCGCTTGTTGCATACTTGTCAAGGCCAATTGGAGATGTCACGACCATGACTAGGATGTTGTGAGAATCTCGGAAGACGCAACCGAGATGATTACAAGATTCTGGACATGGTCCTTTGACTCATCAATTTCAAACTTCAACCCCTACTTTATTTTGGTTTTAGTCTCGGGGACGAGACTTGTTTTTAGAGGTGGATGATGTAAAGGCCCGGATTTTTAATTAATAAATAATATAAATAATATAAATGGATTTAAGTCAAAAAAATAATAAGGTAAAATAAAATAAAAATTCGGATATTTCAAGAAAAACTCGTCCTTAATTTCCTAAATCGAAATTGAAATCCTTAAAACGGGTTCCGGCATTATTTAACTGGAAATTTAAATTACGTTACACTATGCTTTTATATACCGAAAATTTGAAAAAGATATTTGGAGTCTTATATTAAATTCGGATTTGGAAAATTAAGAAATATTTTAATCGAGTCGGGATAAGATCGAGAGAGCGGATTCCGGGATTATTTTTGGGTATTTTGAAATATCTTTTGGAATCACTTGTCCACAACCCCTCTTGTCTTCTTTCCTTCTCCCCCATTACAAATCAAACATCTCCTTTCCTTTTTGGGTCACCAACAACATTTCAGAGCACACCTCTCACTTAGCTTGTGAGACAATTGAAGCAAAATGCCAAAAACTCTCTCTGCAACCTTGACCAATTGTAAGAGCTGCAGGCACAGCCTCCGATTGAAGAGGATCATCCCCTTTATCTGATTCCATACAATCCCTCATACACACCCCTATCCTCACCACATTTCATTTTCAAACCTCTAAAGCAAACACAACCCCTCTTGTCTTCTTCACCTTTCTACTGTAAATTTCACGCCCATGCTCCACCGTCTCCTTCCTTGTTGAGCCACCCCACTTCGCAGCCTCCAGCGCCACCTGGGAGAATTCTTCCCTCTGTAACATTCCACTAGCGACCAAAAGCAACCATTTCCGGCTTCGACGGAGTAGGCCGTCGCCACCTCTTCTCCGTTCAGTTGCAGCAACCACCGTGACCCCTTTCACCCCCTTGCTCAGCCACCAGCGGCGCCGACAGCCACCAAGCCGCAGCAGCAGCCCAGAAAATGTTCGTCCTTCCTCCGATGTCCGAAGACGAAGCAGAGCCGCCAGGAGCCACCATTGAAGCCGCGTGAACCTCTCCTCCTCGGGTTCGCGTGAGAAAGGTCGGTAAGCCTTCGATTCTCCTTTTTCCGACTCCAAACCTCTTAAAGGCACACCTTTATGACCGATTCCGTCCAACCCAGGCCTCCCAGAGCTTCCTCCATCACCGACGAAGCCGAATCGAGCCAGATCGGACGTTTTTCCGGCGAAGAGCTTCGACCTTGGTGAGGTTTCTCTTCCCTCCTCTCCTTTTTGTTCCTTGTGAGTCGTATGTGTAATTGAGGTCGGGGCTGGGCCTGTGAGGGTGGCCGGAGAGAGAGAGAACCGCCGGCGGGGACCCCGCTCCTCCCTTCTCCTTTCCGTCTTCCAGTGGCGAATGTTCTGTTCGGTTGATTTAAGGAAGAGGGCAGACCTTGTGGGTTGGGCTTTCCGGGTTATAAAATTGAGTTCGGGTTATATCATTTAGAAATGGGTCTTCTGTTGGGGAGAACAATTCAGATCCGGATTTCCCTTTTTTTTTTTCTTAGTCCGGTTTGGGCTTATCCTGGGCGGGTTTGGGTCCTCCATTCAGGTTACAGGTTGGGCTGAGTTGGGCTATTGGGTTAGTATTGTTGTTGTTATTAATTGTTTCGTTATATGTTATAATATATGGTTAGACTTAAATTGTTTGGTTATTATTATTATTTATTATAAATCTGAGTTTATGAAAACAAAATTCTAAAATTGTTTTATAATACGAAATTATTTTAGAAAATGTTATATTTGGGATAAGTACTTAGTGTTGTTTTAAATTGTGATTTAGGAACTTGAAATGAATCATGAGTTATAATTTATAATTATGGTTGTGAAAAATAGAATTATTTTGTGACTAAAGGTCGGAATTTATTTATGTAATGATTTCGAAAATAAACATATCGGGATTGTGTTAATAATATGATTTTGAGAGATTGGCTTAAGATTTAAATATTTAATGGCGGGATTTGGCTAAGTACGATTCTATCAATGAGTTTGATTTGAAGAATGATTTTAGTTGATGTTGATCGTATCGGAAAGGTTTTCATAAATGATTTTACTGTCGATTGGTTTTAAGGATATTGAGAACTCGGGGTCGTGTGTGTGAGAATGTTGGATCAGTAGCTTATGAAAATGGCTTGATGATAGGTGTATTACTTTTGGATTGCTTTGGACTTGCATTTGGGCCCTTGCTTGTGTTATCTTGCTGTTCTGCATTTTCAGGTAAGTCTCTTCGGAGCTTACTCAGATTGAATAGAGCTATTCCCTGCTTTAGGTGCATGATATACTAGGTGCTTGCATTCATGATCAGCATGCCATGTAGTACCATGCTAGGTTGCATCGATCGTTGAGCATTCTATTTCTTTGTGCGTATGTAAACAGAACGGCCGTTATCTGTGATAGTCCTAGAAGTCTTTGCTAGGGTCATAGGGTAGCCCAGCCTCATCGGGTACCCTGAGTCAATCGAGTACTTCCTTATATTATGATATGCCTGCGGGCTTTATTGTGGAGCGGGTTAGGCATGCGTGCCGCCCTATTATGAATGAATGCATTCACGAGCTGGCCAGTCTCCGCCTGTCGGAAGGGGTGGAGGTAGGAGAGGGATATGCCACTTGGCATTGTCTTGGGCCCTTTACAGTATTCTGCACAATATTATGAACTAGGAGCATGCTAGTGTGTTTGAATTTCGTACTGCATTAGAGCATCTTTATTAGGTATAGCGTATATGTGTGCTTATGGTTGGGATGCAGAGTTAAGTGGGCATCGATCTGATCCCGCCCCAAATCAATTTTTTTAGGAATTATTTATGTTCATCCTATCGGTGCTGTTTGCTTATTGCGCGGGTCATTTTTTCGGCGGAGAGTGAGCGCTGGAGTTATAGACTTCACCAGACTCTGATTATATTGTTTTGGATTTATACTTTTGACTCCGTTTTGACCCGGCTCCGCCGTGGCACTTGTATCTGTACTTTACTTCCGCTTTACTTCCGTTTGAAATGGTTTCCGCGACATAGTCTTAGGACAGGTTAAGGGTACCCAACGGCCCTACGATACTTTAGGGTTTGGAATCCCTCTTTATTACTGACCTTTGAAATGAGTTTGAAACCTCGACCCGTACCTGGATTGCAAGATCCAAACAAGGGTTTTCATCCCTTGAAACGTAACCCGGAAATCATAATTCTGGGCCGTTACAGAGGAGCAGTTGCAGACACATTTGGAACCTCTCTGTTGTAAGCTTCCTGCGCTTTTGAAAGAATCAGGCCGATTTTCACATTTGGGAGAAACCCTTGCATCTCCTTTCAAAATCGAGAGATTTCGTGATCTTCCTCAAAACAGTGATGGGTATGTGCATTCCTTCTTTGATAAAGTCATATAATCTTTTATTGTTTTAATCTCATTTGAATTTTTTGTTTCTGTTGGTGCTTTTTCATTGTCTTTACATTGGTTTTTAGGGGTAGTTGTGGTATATTTACCATCAAAGCCATTGAAGAGTTAGCTTTCGGTGGAGATATATATGCATTCCATGACGACCATGTTCAAGCATATCGTAAGAATCTGGCTATCGAGCTTTCAAAGAAGTGTTGGATTGTTACTCCTCTCTAATGTGTTTCATCTGTTGGCATTTTGTTTGAACACTCGTACTGGCGGTTATTATAAGTAGTTTTAGAGCTTTGCATGCTCTGATTTTGTATCTGTGGCATCTAGTTGATATTATGTAGGACTTGATAACCCATCAACATTTAGCCCTTAGAGCTTGCATGCTCTCATTTTGTCCCTATGGCATCTGTGCGTATTTGATGGTATCTATCACTTGTTGACTCGCTAACAACTATCGCTTAGAGCTTGCATGCTCTCTTTTTTCACTCAGGATTTCATTTTGGTCTATACCTTTCATACTATGTTCTTGTAATTGCATTTGGATACAATATGAATTTGCTATCTACACTATATGGCTTTTAAAGCTGTCCTTTATTTTTGTGTATTTTACCATCAAGTTTAAGAAGCAAATAAGATCTATTATGCATAAAACAACATTGCATTATATCACTGCATTCTACTATCTCTTAGAGGATTGATGTCGGTTTTGGAGAGGCCAAGTTTCTATTTATCAAGGCATGACATTTTGTCAAAAACACACTCCCTCAAGGTTGGTCACAGCCTGAGATGTGAATCGCCTCAATGTTTGTCAAACTGACCATCTCTGGAAGTTGTTCAGATGCCAAAAAACTGTATAAATTCATAGTTGATTTAACATATGAATTCATTTGTAATAATAAAGTGTATAAATGCATGTAACTCCAATCTTTAGATGCAAAAAAAAAAAGTCACCGTGTATCTACTCACATCTTATTATATTGTCCTATATGTAAAAATAAAATGTAAGGACTTGACAAATGATATGTAATTTCTTATAAAGTGTTATGTTTCATCTTCTATGTATGTGCTGATCGATGCTTTGGCGGGGCATGTTATCTTGTTATGCCCTTTCTCCCCGCAAGTGCCACACTTGTATGTCACGTTCCTCTTTTTCCTTTCACCAAACGATGGAATCCGACATTTTCTTGGCCTGCCACTCTTCTTATGAACTGTTGGAGGAAGACATTTGACGTTTCTGATTTCTTCTGGGATATACCAGTTGTCCTCATAAGGCATCGGGTATAAGGTTTCTTGGTATGCCATGTACCAAGACTGAATCTTGTAGTATTCACTTACAAAATCAGTTATATTTAGTTTCATCCTCTGAATTGCAACAATAGCATGGACACACGACATATGATCGACATCAAATACCCTGCAGCTGCATGTCTTTCTTCCCAAATCAACCACATCAGTAAACTTTCCACCATTTACTTGATATTGTGTCTCATTCAACACCTTCACTTCATACCTTCCTGAACGGTC
The DNA here is from genome assembly GCA_037127255.1 of Persicaria tinctoria. NCBI lineage: Eukaryota > Viridiplantae > Streptophyta > Magnoliopsida > Caryophyllales > Polygonaceae > Persicaria > Persicaria tinctoria. Next base: position 40,826,951 of record JBANSL010000006.1, read on the forward strand.
ATACCTTGCCTGCAGAATCTCTTTCACTTTAGGGGGTAAATCAGTGTTCTTTGATGCTGCTTCTCTATGCTCAGTGAACCACTCTGCCATTTTATTCCTAATATACTCAAATATTGCAACAATTGGGTATCCTCTAGCTTCTTTCAATATTGCATTTATACACTCTGTGTTATTTGTTGTCATAATATTGTACATGTCACCCTGGAAGCGTGCCCTTGCCCATTTTTGAAAATCTGCATCCTCAAGGTATTTCACAATCTCTTTATTGATGTTGCATATGCTTTTGAAGTATCCTTCAAATTCTCTTATTGTGTAGCATTCAGATGCGTTGGTAACAAAGTGTTTGACCCCTCGGTTTTTGAATCTTGCCTTTATGTTCTGTTTCAGATGGCGTGTGCATTGCAGAACTGTATACTTTCTCCACATCCTTGCTGATGCTCGAGTGCCTATCATATGCAAAGACTAGCTCATTTGAATCCGGAATCAGAAGAGAATCTTTGAAGGAACCACTTCCATGCGTTGTCATTCTCTGAGTCCGCCACTCCAAATGCTATAGGGCACACATGTCTGTTAGCATCTTGTGCGGTTGCTGAGATGAGAACCCCTCGGTATTTTTCATGTAGAAACACATCATCTACCATGGTAACCTGTATAATGCATAATATAGTTGTTAACATAGCTTATTTATAAACTTTTTTATCATACTAATTTATATAGTTTATAATTTTCTCATCATGTGGAATCCCCTAATTGATGCTCCGAATGATAGGAATGCATACTTGAACCGGTTATATCCATCAATCTCAAGGCATGCATATGTCCCTGGATTTACTTGTTGCATCATGTGGAAGTATGAAGGCAACATTTCATAGTTTCCCTCTAGAGTTCCTCTTATCATGTTTTGTGCTACTTCGTTTGCTTTCCATGCCTTCCAATAGCTCACATTCTGCCTAAATTCCTTTTGCATTGCATTCTTATCTTGAAGGTATTGATATATTTATGAGATATATTTTTGGGCTTTATACATATATAATTATGGATAGATTTTTAGATTTTGTCCTATATATAGTTTAGATTGTTAATATTATTTCACAAAATGTTGACGTCTTCTCTCTTCTTTTGGTGTTGTTATTGGCTTATTGCAGGTTACTTAGGACTTTGTTTACGATTTCCTTAGTAAGCATTTCGAAATAATGTGTTGATTAGTTACAACTACAAGGTATGTTATTTTGTTGTTTCCACTAAGATATACTAGCTTTCATATGTTGTCAATAAAGTATAAGTTCATTCAGATTTGAGAAGTTAGTTTTTCATATATTGTTTCCACTAATATATACTAGCAAGGAGGAAGTAAGGAGTAAGGAGAAATTAGCTTTTATACTAATAGTAAAGTATAAATTCCTTTAGATTTAAGAAATCGAAAGTATGGCAGAAATTAATTGATTGAATAAAGAAGTTTTATTAAACAATTGGAGATATAGGATTTGGAGCCCTTCTACATTTAGGTTACATTTCAGCCAATTTTTAGTACATGACAAAAGTGAGTGCCTTTGGGTATAAAACTTAGTGAATTGACACATGGTTTAACACCCCATCAGATAAAAGTCCAATAAGTGTTTGCCACATGGCAAAAGTTAATAGAGAGGTGGATCATAATTGTTTGCAAAAGCAGTGATAGCATTGACTCAAAGTCAAGCAGATAATATCAAGAAATTTTTTTTTTAATAACTTCAAGAAGTATTTCAGTCGTAATTAAATTCTCAATGAAGAGGTTGAGCAAATTATTAATGCATGTATTGGTTAGAATGTCAATAAAGATGTTACACAAAATTGTGAGTGATAAAGTTGATCGAGATGTCAATGAAGAGATTACTCAAAAAAAGAAGTTGATAAAGATGCCAATGATAATGTAGATCAAGATAATTAAGAGATATGTCGTTCCCTTTGACTCTATAAAATTGGGAAAAAAAAAAGATAAAGTCGATTGGAAAAATAATCTTTTGCAGAGGCGGATCCACGGTGGCTTGAGATGGTTGAAGCCCCTCATCCTAAACATTAAAGGTACATTTTTTTATATTTATTGGGTGTTTTTGAAATAAATACAAGTAAAATAGACATTGTATTAAGAAAACGCCTTGACCAAATGGTAAGGGGACAGAACACGGAAAATGAATACTTGTGGGAGCGTTATTAAGACCAAGGTTGGACTCTCAATCTCGCCCTTTTGATCTAATTTTTTTTCCTTCTTTTTTTAAAACTTCAAAACCCCATTCAGAGTTTTATACAGACAGCGAGCTCCCGAGGCCTTGAGTCCCCGAGCCAGCGACTCGCCACCCGATGCCGCAAGCTCTCCCTCCGGTTTCCCTGGCACTGGCTCAACGCCTACCTCCACACTCCCGTAGGCCCTCGGCAAACCGTCGCACTCTTGCAGTCCTACAACCATCCTTCATTAAATCACTGATGTTCTCAAGGTTGATTTTCTTCCTTTATCAATTACCTTTTACTTTGATTGTTTCTAAGTTGAATTAGTTGAGATGAGAATCAATTTATATTAAAATTTATGGATTTATGAATCTATTTATGGGTAAATTTTAGTTAAGGTTTGTGATTTTGATAATAAATTCAGATAAATTGTGATTAGAATTTGTTGTTTGTGATTTAGAATCGTACGTAGTTTGTGGTTGTGGTCTTGTGAAATAAATTTGTGAATTTGTGGTTTGTGATTTGGAATTGTGATTTTCATAAATAAAATTGTGAAATTATGGTTTGTGATTTGAAATTGTGGTTTGTGGAATTTTTTTATAGGAGTATATAATATGGACAAGTTTGGTATGCTATATCGAGAGTGATGTTTTCAAGAACATTGACAATGAAGTTATTATTTCACATTTTCATAACATGAAAACACGCAAGATGACTTTACTTTCTCTAACGTCATATTGAACTTATTTGTAGTATTGAACTTATTTGTAGCATTGAACTTATGTTTAGTATTAAACTTGTTTTTTGTATTGAATATATTTGTATTTTGTAGCATGGTACTCGCAAGATGAATTTTATCATCGTCCTTGGTAGTTTCAACCCGCCAGACAAAAATATTGGATCGATCCGCCAGTACTGATCTTTTGTCTACTGGTAAGATGAATTTTAAACAATTGCACTCGAGTCATCTTTATTATTTTACAAAATAAGTATGTCTTGGCGCAACTCCTAATTTAGATCCATTGTACACCCATCTTTCTCGTTCAAATCATCATTGACATCAACTCATCTCACAAGTTCATTCAACCGAGTTTTCGAACACCCAAGAAAGTTGTCGAAAACCACCAATCTTAAAGGAAAAAATAAAAAACAAACTTCAAATATTATTTTTCAACACATTTTAATGATATTAACAGGGTTTTCGAGATTTCAATGCATCCAATAGCTTCTCTCGGGGAAAACTATGATTATTTTCTTCAAAATAAAAAGAGTTAAAATGCAATATGTTGTCATTTATCTTTCCAATAGACAAATAGCATTGTAAGACATTCTAAAAAAAGATGTTATTTACCATATTTTTTACTATCTACACAACATATCTACATTTTTCTTAAATAGACTCTCTCTCTCTCTCTCTCTCTCTCTCTCTCTCTCTCTCTCTCTCTCTCTCTCTCTCTATCTATCTATATATACTCGTCTTGAGTCACACGTTTATAACTCAATAGACATAAGGTCTATATTTTTTTTTAAAAAGGATATGTAATATAAATAATTTTTAAAAAAAATGGTATTGTGGTGTGTACGGGGCGACTCCGTGTTCGGGAAGGAGCTTCTTTGGAGGTTTGTCTTCACTGCACACAAGGATTCCTAATGTATCGCTGGCCAGAGATGTTGTTTCGTGATGGCGCTTGTCTTTCATCCTTAATCTATGTCCCCAACATGTTTGATTTAGTTTCGCCTAGATTCGTTTTTGTAGGGGCTCGTGCTGCAGCTTATATTTTTACTAGACATGGCTTCGTTATGAATCCCATTACCTTTCGCTCAGTTATTAAATACCGTACGGGAATTGAATTTTTTAGTGCGGGATCCAAGTGCCCTGCTTGTGAGAAAGGCATTTTGGATGTATGGGGTGATCACGCACTTGCTTGTGCTGCTGATATTGGTGTTAAACATGGACATAATGTGGTGCGTGATGCCTTGTATGATGAGTGCTTGAAGGCCGAAATCTCTGTTCGTAAAGAGGCGTCTACTAGAATGGTTGATGGCAAGGGAGGGGAGCTTCGACCAGTTGATATCCTGTTCTTCAACTGGTTCTGTTGTGAGCTTAATCTGCCATGTTTTACAGTAACTTTTATATCGATTTCTGTATACATTGCATTCATTTGGGTTTAGATAGTACATAATCTATGTAGTTTATGTTTATTTGCCAAATTATGGAATCTACACCAGTTTCTGTTTAATTCGCAGAAATCGAGGCATTTTACAGCAATTCTACAGAAGGTCGGAAAAGCTCGGAAAACCACTACAGAAGTCCAAGGTCAAAGCAGCGGAACCAGTCTGAGAGTCAAGGCTACTCGATCTCGAGTAGGCCTACTCGACCTAGACGAGCATGTCCGAGCACCGCCTTGTCGAGCAGAGCCTGATCGAGAGCCAGACCAACCCGAGCTCCGGAAGCCAACTCGATCTCGAGGACCACTGGTCGAGATCGACGAAGCCCAGACACCCCACCCGGAGTCGACAAGAAGAGAAGTCGAGGACGACCAGGAGCACTCGCTGCCAGCGACTCGACTCGCTGCAGCGGACCGTTCGCTGCCGCGGAAAAACCCGCTGCCAGCGGGAGAGCCAACTCGCGGAAGCAGGAAGGAAGAGCCCTACTCGATCTCGACGAAGCTTGGTCGAGATCGACAAGCCCCTGAGTCCGGATCCAGGCTTGTCGAGTAAAGCCACCCGAGAGTACCTAGTCGGCAAGACCAACCCTACTCGACATCGACGAGTGCTAGTCGAGGTCGACGAGCCCAGGAAGCCATGTCCGAGCCACATCGAGGAGATCTACCCGAGAAGACCTAGTCGGCGAAGCCAGTCTACTCGAGGTCGACTAGGTCTTGTCGAGGTCGACGAGCACCGTGAGCCAGAGTCCGAGTTTGTCGAGCACCAGCTAGCCGAGACGACGAACCGAGCCAGTCGACCAAGACTTCTACTCGAGATCGACAAGAGCCGTGGTCGAGGTCGAGTAGGCCAGTGTCCAGAAACTCGTCGACGAAGACCTATCCGAGTAGACTTGGGATTCCTTGGGGCCGAAGGAGGAAGATTCTATCCAAATCCATCAAGTTATATCTATGGAAGACGCAATCTATCAAGACATGAAGACCTACCCTATTTAGTTTTATCTTTTCCTTTTAGATTTATTTCCATAAAACAATTTATTTATCTTTTAGCAATTTAGATATAATTTTAGATATAGATAGATATCTTCTTTCCTAGAATAGCTAGGGAATGAAGGCTATAAATAAGGCCCTAGGAGGCTCAGTTTTATTCATTCAATCAACAATTCAATTTGAGAGAGAGACAATTAGTTAGTTCCACATAGTAGTTTAGGAGTTCTAAGATTTTTAGGGTTTTGGCTTTCTGCGAAAGTTGATTGCCGGAATTGTAAAGGCTTTTGAATTTAGTTTAATGCAAGTTATTTCTTTTCATTCAATGTCTGCGATTGCAATGAGGCGTGAGTAGTCCACCCACTTCTGGGGCTGGGGTGAGCCCAACGGTGGCCATGTGAGGCGATGCGATAAAGGTCAGATCTTTTTGTGCAATTCATCTTCTATCCCTATGAGCATGATTCTTTTGCGAGAGTTGAAGGTGATTCTTGTTTGTGTTATTGAAGCGAAAGTGATCTTAATGCAACTTGGATTAATTATGTGAAAAAGGGTTAGTAACAATTAGGGTTTATGTGAAAGCCTCTATATGCCTATTTGTTAATGACGAAAGTTATTTGATGGAAAGCATGATCTTTTGTGCCTTTATGTGTTGTTTTGCATGGTTATCGTTGTGGTGTTGAAACCCTGGCTTTGGAAGTCGCATATTGATTTATTTTCATCAAAAATCTGAATTTTGTTCGAGATTCTGCAAATTTATATTTTCTGTCTTTCTTGTCGACATAGACAAAGCCTTGGTCGAGATCGAGTTGCCCTTGCCGGGTTTGCCTGTCTGCTGTGATTTTCACTTTTTGTTTTCGTCGACTGCTGTGGTCGATCTCGAGTACTGTTTGTCGAGATCGATGAGCCTTTGCTTTGCTTTTAGTTTCTGCTTTGCTTTTTATTTTCTGTTTTGCTTTGTTTTTTGCTTTTGTTTGTCTTTTCTGCTCTTGTTTCTGTCTTTCTGTTGCTCTGTCTGTGAGATCTGTTGCTACCTGAGAACTGCTGACGTGCTTCCTCGTGGATTCGATCCTGACTTTTCTCTGACTACAACGGGAAGAAGTCTTGTATTTATTTGCTGAGACAGGGAAGTCAGTCTGATCTTTATTTTATATTTATTTCATACTTGACCATCCTCCTGCAACAACAGGTTCTAGGGCAAAGACACTTGTGTGGACATTACAGGAACTTCTATTTTCAACTCGGCTGGTCTTTCAAATTTCATTCCGGGTAAAGCGGCTAGAGTGGTGGCTGATAACAAGAGAAAGAAGTATGAAGATGTTTGCAGGGTAAAAGGTTATCACTTTCTGCCATTTTCCTTTTCTACTATTGGTGACTTGGAGGATGATGCTATGGGACTTCTTAAGCGACTGTGTGGGGTCGCTAAGGGGGTCTCGGGATATAGTAGGGGGTTTTGTCACACTTTGACTAGGATTGCGTTTAGTATTCAAAAGGGATGCGGAGCTCAGCTTGTTAGCCGGCTCCGATCTAATTTCATGTAAGAACTTTATTATTATCAATATTATCCCTTTTTATCCCGCCTTCGCGTCTCCGGCGTTCAACGATGGTGATCCCCTCCGTCGATCATCTCCAGTCGATCATCTCCGGTGTTCAGGTTTGCGTTCTCTCCCTTCGCTTGGCTTAGGTTGCGTTTGCCAGGGCTTAGGTTGCGTTTGCCAGGGCTTAGGTGATCGGCGATCTCGCCTTCGCGTCTCCGTCGATCATCTCCAGTCGATCATCTCCGGTGTTCAGCGATTGGTTCAAGGTATCTGATCCTCTTCAGGCGGTCTCTCTTAGTCGATCTACAGGTTTGCGATCTCTCCCTCTGTCGATCTCTTTTAGTCGATCCATTGGTATGATGTTAGCCGCGCCGTCTAATCTCCTTCCGTCTGTCGGGGCTGTTGTCAGAACTGTCTGAGGTTGTTTTGTTGTCGGGGTTGTTGGTGCTGTTGTGCTCTGGTGGTGCGGGCTGCTGGTGCCGTGTTTGTGGTGGTGCGGGTTGTTGTGCTTGTGCTGTGTGCTGTGTGGTCTTGTTTTTTTGTTTCACGATTTTGGTGAATTTGGTGTTGCCGTACGTGAGCTGTGCTGAGTTTGCTTTTTGTTTTCATCCCATTTTGATTGAATTGGCTGCGTTTTTTGCTAGTGGTTAGTGCTGCCTTCACTTGGCTCCGTTGCATATTGTTTTTGGGGCTCCTTGTTTTTGTTTGCCGATGTCGACTTCGACAGTTCGGTTTCATTGTCCGTTCATGGGTCTCAACGGGTGCCAAGATGGGGGTGGTAATGGGCTTACCAAGACATCCTTGATCACACACCTTAAGGATCGTCAATGTACGGGGGATGCTCAGGTAACGACGAGGGATGCTATCTCTTCTAACGTGCTTGTTTTCACTGAGGTTGATACTACCTTTAAGAGGATGGGGATTTGGTTGTGTGGAGTATGTTTCAAAACGCATACTTTTCGCTCTAAATGTCGCCATGGAAGTGGTTCTAATTTTGTGCACCCTCCTGATTGTGGTGATGGTGTGGTTAGATTTGTGCTTTACGACTTCGACAGGCCACAGGTTACATCTCCTTCGATGCAGCTTGCTCTTGATTCTGGTTTGATGGATGGGCAACAGTGCGCTTTCAACGTTGATCTGCTCGACCGTATATTTTCCAAGAGGTTGCATACTGTGAAATCTATTCCTCCTAAGTGTCGACTTGGGTTTTCTCGGGTGCTGAAATGAGCTCTTGATAAGGTGATTAGCAATCCGGTTGACATTGGAGGTTGGATTAGATTATTGGTGATGCCTGTTTGTATCCTTAAAACTTTTTCCCCGAGGAGTAGCCAGGAGACCAGGTCTGCTAACAAGCGGTGGTTGCAAGAGGAATGTATAGTCAAGGCTATTTATTCGTGGAGTGAGTCGGGCACTATTATGCTGCTTGTTATGGATACTCTTGCCGAACCCTCTCCTCCATTGTCCGAGGTTGCTGAGGAGGACCTTGATTTGACTGAGCGTAATATCAAGCAATGTAAAAGGAAGATTGGCGATGGGCACTACACCGCTGCTGTTAGGGTCCTTTCCTCCTCTGGCATTGCTCCGTATTCTAGTGCTACTCTTGAGGAGTTAAATGCCAAACATCCTTTCTCCTAGTCGTCGTCCCTACCTAATACTCCAATTGGCCACCATAACTTATTCTCGTCTAAAGAGCTGGTTTTGGACAGAATTAGGAGTTTTCCTCATGGTACATCATGTGGTAGAGATGGTTTGCGTGCTCAACATCTTTTGGATTGCTTGAGTGGGGCTGCGGTTGCTGTTTCTGATGAGTTAGTCGATGCTATTACCCAGGTGGTTAATCTTTTTTTAGAGGGGAAGTCTCCTAAGGTTTTAGGCGAATACATTGCAAGTGCGCCTCTCACACCGCTTGTCAAGCCGGGAGGAGGTATTCTCCCCATTGCGGTGGGTACGATCTGGAGGCGTTTGGTTTCCAAGGTTAATGCCTCCTTGATTGGGCATTCATTGAATGGTTATTTGGATGACTTTCAGTTTGGGGTAGGGGTGTCGGGCGGGGGTGAGGCCATTCTTCATGCTATGAATCGCTTAGTTGAAGAGCGCGGTAATGAGGAGGGTCTTACTATGTTGCTGGTGGACTTTAAAAATGCTTTCAATATGGTTGATCGGGAAGTTATGATTCGCGAAGTCCGGACACATTGCCCTGCAATTTCTCGTTGGGTTGAATTTTGCTACTCCAATCCAGCTAGGTTGTATTATGGTGATCATACTCTTCAGTCTTGCCAGGGGGTGCAACAAGGGGATCCTCTCGGCCCTTTACTATTTGCATTAGTTTTGCATCCATTAGTGCGCAAAATCTGGGATACGTTTCAGGTGTGTTTTCAGGCTTGGTATTTGGATGACGGTACTATTGTTGGAGATACTCTGGTCATTGGGAAGGTATTGCAGATTATTATTGAGGATGGGCCAAGTTATGGTCTACACCTCAATGTTGATAAAACTAAAATATTTTGGCCGAGAGAGGATCCGAGGAGTAGACTGACTGATGTTTTTCCACCTAACATTGCTAGGCCACCGCATGGGGTTAAGCTCCTTGGTGGACCCGTCAGTGTTAGTTCTGTGTTTAGTAGCGACCTTGTAATGAAGAGAGTGGACAAAACGATCGCACTTATGGATGCAGTTGCTAAGATTGGGGATCCGCAATGTGAGCTATTGTTGCTACGTGCTTGTACCGGGGTCTCCAAACTTTATTTTGCTTTGCGTACTTGTTCGCCTCGTGCCTTCGAGTCTGCTCAGCTTAAGTTTGATTTAGCCCTTCGACGCTCCCTATAATGTATTATCACTGCTTCTGGGCCGGGTTTTGGCAGTTGGCAGTGGAGGCTCTCAACATTGCCCTTCAGGTTTGGGGGCCTCGGTGTTTATTCTGCAGGTGACGCTCTCTTTTATTCTTTTCTAGCTTCGCGGTTGCAATCAGCTAGCCCGCAGATTAAGCTTCTCCAGCATACTAATGTCATAACACCTGGGTATGCCTTTGATGACGCCGTGCGTGTATTCAATACAAAGGTAGGGACTGATATTCTGAGTAATCCAAGTGAGATCGCTGCCCCCAAACTCGTGAAGAAACTGGCAGACATATATTTCACACAGATTACAAAAGATGCAGATAATACCTTTTCCTTATCGCCACGTCAGATGGTTTTGTGGAGTTCTCAACGTCAAGACCATGCTACTGATTGGCTTAGGGTTGTCCCCATCTCGGGGTTGGGTCAGACTCTGAACGGTAAGACGTATCGTTGTGTGTTGTGCTATCGATTAGGCATCCCTTTGTTTTCCATTTCGGGGCCTTGTTCTGCTTGCTCCAGGGTATTTGAGGGAGACATTTTTGGAGATCATGATGTGTCGTGTGCTGGTATTGTGGGGATTAAACATCGTCATAATGTTGTTCGTGACACTTTGGTGAATGTCTGTTATCGTTCTGGGATCTCAGCTCGTAAAGAGGTTGATATTGGCCTGTGTGGGGGAGACGGGAACCCCCTCCGTCCTACGGACATGCTTCTTTATGCGTGGGATGAAGGGCTGGATGTTTGTGTTGACTTGACAGGGTCATCCCCTTTGACGCAATCTGGGATGGTTGATTTTGTTCCAGGACAGGTGGTGGTCGAGGCAGCTCGTCGAAAGCGGGTCAAGTATCAAGATATATAAGTGTAAGACCATTGGTTATGGGTTCTTACCCTTTTCTTTTTCTGCATTGGGGGAACTTGAGGCGGACGCTATAGGCCTTCTAAAGAGGATCCAGAAATTGGCTCAAGCTCACGATATAGGGGCTAATAATGCAGCTCATATTTTCACTAGGATGGGATTTTCTATTGCTAAAGGTGTGGGGGGCCCACATTGTCTCTCGGCTCCCCACTAATTCTTTGTAAACTCCTATATTTTAATAATAATAATAATAATAATAATAATAATAATAATAATAATAATAATAATAATAATAATAATAATAATAATAAATGGGTGCAAATAAAACTTCCAACCGGTTAGACAAAATCCCAAAAGGGTTTTGACAAAAAAATCTGAAAGAGTTTTGACAAAAATCCCGAAAGAGTTCAATAAAAATTCCAAAAGGGTCTGACCAAAACTCCAAAATACATGTCCTAAAAAATAATTTTAATAATATTAATAATTTTACAATTTGATCCTGGGATTTGCACACAAATTTTCATCACACCTTTCAAAAACTTCGAAAAAAAATTCACAAAGAGACGTGGCTAGGGGTGGGGACAAATCTCACAAATCCCGGGCACGTCCTGCAAAAATTATGCGGGACGGGACGTGAGACGACCGGTTCCAATCCCGCAAATCTCGTCATGCCCCCCCCCCCCCCCCCCACACACACACATATATTATGCATAATATGCATTATAGTATATTATGCATAATATATATATAGTATATACTATATATTAGATTAAATAGAGAGAATGGTCATAAATAGCACAAAAAAAAAACTTTGCAAAGTTAGCACTAACCCATCTCACCTATTGTAAAAGTTAAGATCACCCACATTGGAGTGTTTAAAAGAAAAAAATAAGGAACTTAACAATAAAATATTAAAGGAGGGAGATGTTTTATTCAGGAATGATGTGATGAGTTTGCTAGTAAGAAACCCTTAGAGCATCCGCATCCCTCGAACCCATTAGACTTTCTTAACTCCACTTTTTATCTTTCTCGCTCTTCACCATTCTTTAAACAACCCATTTTACATTTTCACTCACATCCCTTGAACCCATTAGAGTTTCTTAATTAACTCACAATTCTTGTGTGGTCCTCAATTTTTTGTGGGTTTAGTCCCCAATTTCTCCTTTTTTTATGGGTGTTTAAGAGCATGTGCAATGGAGAGCCTTTGGGCCCTTAGTCATGCCACCTCATCAAGAAAAACAATAAAATAAGGTAATAGTGTAAGGGCCCGAGAGTTGGGGCATTTAAATAAGAGCCCGGAGAGTAGAGGCCCTTAACGGGTCTGTCCAATCTCTGTCTGCCACGTGACAGTGCCCATAAAATACCCAATTGAAAAATGATTTTTAGCCATTTTCTATAAAGAAAAATAAATAAAAAATTTATTTTCAATTGTAAATTAATTTTCTCTACCTATAGACACCCATTTTGCATATGTTTTTGTAAAAAAAAAAAATTATGAACAACAAGTAAGTTAAGGGTCTGGGTTGGGGCTCTCTAATGAAGCTGCAAATAAGTAAAAGTTGGATAAGAGTTCTTAAGCTGACGTGACAGTGAAAAATTAAGTTAAGGGCTCGGGAAGAGTCTCTCCAATGCACATGCTCTAAGGGTTCTTTAGTAAAGAACATGTCTTGTCATTCTTAGGCCCATTTTTTGTAATATCAAATAAAATAATACTAAATTTCTTAAATTTGGGTTAAAGAACCCCCAATGTCTATGCTCTTAAAACCCAAAAAAAAAAAAAGAAGGTGGGATACATGGGTGAGAAGGTAGGAAAGAGAAAAAGAGGGGTTTGAGATAAGTCGTAAGACTATTTTTAATTTTATATTATTTAGTTTATAATAAATGGGTTGTAGGGATATGAGTTAAAAATTAAGTTGGTTTCTTAAGGAGAGAGACAAATAAAAAAAAGAGTAAGGGAATGGAATTGGATTCCACGGATACGGATGCTCTAAGTGGGGCCAAAAAAAAGAAAAAGAAAAGAAAAAGGGGAGAAAGAATATGGAAAAGACAAATGCACGAAATGTAGCATTAAATGCTAGCTAGTCAAATCAAAAGTTAAAATGAGGGTGTGGAGATGAGTTTTTTGTAAAAAAAAAGTCAAATGTATTAAATCCTATTCACACGTAAAAATTCCTTTCAAAGGAAAAAAAAATTCCGCCTAAAAAACAAGCATAAATAATGCAGTTTCGTTTTGGGTGACATGGTATTTAAGTTTAGGGGACATGTTGTTTAAGTTTGGGTGACACGGGGAATCCGAGTTCCAGTTTAAAGTGACATGCATGGTGTTTAAGTTTGTCTTTCATGGTGCTCATCTTCTCCATCTCTTTTGTCTTAGATTATGATGGGGATGAGAACAAAGGTTCATGAGTATCTACTTTTTGTCATATACGAGGACTACTTCGTCAAATACGCTTACCCATTGCATCTGAAAAACAAAGGTTTCTGGGAAATCAAGGTGACACGGGGATTTTGATCACTGACAAGGGAACCGAATGAAGGCGACAAGTGTTATGCAACTGGAACTGCAAGTCGAGAGCTTGGGGAAAAAAAGGAAAGTGGGTGTAAAAAGGAAGGGGAATTTGGGTTCCAGTTTCATTTTGAGTGACATGGTGTTTAAGTTTAGGTGACATGGTGTTTAAGTTTGGGTGACAAAGGGAATATGGGTTCCAGTTTAAAGTGACATGGTGTTTAAGTTTGTCTTCCATGGTGGTCATCTTCTTCATCTCTTTTGTCTTAGATTATTGAGGGGGATGAGAACAAAGGTTCATGATTATCTACTTTTCGCCGTAGATTAGGAGTACTTCGTCAAATACACTTACCCATTGCATTTGAGAACAAAGGTTTATGGGAAATCAAGGTGACACGGGGATTTTGATCACTGACAAGGGAACCGAATGAAGGCAAAAAGTGTTATGCAACTGGAACTGTAAGTCGAGAGCTTGGGGAAAAAAAGGAAAGTGGGTGTAAAAAGGAAGGGGAATTTGGGTTCCAGTTTCATTTTGAGTGACATGGTGTTTAAGTTTAGGTGACATGGTGTTTATGTTTGGGCGACAAAGGGAATCTGGGTTCCAATTTAAAGTGACATGGTGTTTAAGTTTGTCTTCCATGGTGGTCATCTTCTCCATCTCTTTTGTCTTAGATTATTGAGGGGGATGAGAGCAAAGATTCATGATTATCTACTTTTCGTCGTAGATTAGGAGTACTTCGTCAAATACACTTACCCATTGCATATGAGAACAAAGGTTTATGGGAAATCAAGGTGACACGGGGATTCTGATCACTAACACGGACACGGATTTAGGGTGACACGTGCTCTGCACCTGGAACTTCAGGTCGACAGATTATCTTCAATGGTGGCCTTCTTCTTCTCCAGCTCTTTTGTACAAGGGAGGAAGAAAATGATTGTCTTCTTCCCTCCTCTCTTTTTATAACCAGCAAAACAGAGGGGAATTTCTCTATCACATCCCTCTTTATCCTTTGTACTTTAGGGTGTCTTGTCAACCATTTTTGGCGCCAAAATCTCCCCACCAAAACCACATCTCTCCTGCTCACTTTTCACCTACAACCGGCTTCCCCTGTCACTTTTTTATTTTGCACCAATAGCCATCCATCACAACTTTGCAATTTTCACCAAACCCATGACATTTTTGCAAAGTCACAAATAAAAATTGTCTACTTATGCAAAAAGCCCGATTAAATATACAGTGGTTATAAAAAAAAATCAAGTATACACTGGGTACATCTATACACACACACTCACATTGTAATGCTATGGTGTGTATGTATATACACCGTAATGCTCATATATATTTTTTTAATTTTTTGATTAGGTAAAAATTCGACGTACCGGACAAGCCTGGTGAATCAAGAGGCCGAAAAAATCGACGCCGGATAAACCGTCAATACAATCAGAATAAGGAAAAGTACACCACGGCACAACAGAAAAACCAAATTACAAGAGTGCAGTAACAAACGCAGGCTAGTCCTATCTATAAAAGAACGGAAGCAGTGTGCGACAACTCATCTGCTAGTTGGTAGAAGCACGCAGGGAATCCCTGGGGAACTAAGTGGAAACCTCATATATGGACTCGAATATCAACGAGCCTTCAGGTTTCGATCACATCCACGACCCCTCGCGCACCGACAAAGGAGAATAGCACCGCTCAAATACCGCTAGCCTCACGACCACAACCACACCACAATCAACTCGGCAAACCTAGCCAATATTTTTATTTTTTCCTCTTTTTTTATAATAATAATATTATCCAAATTGGGCCGCTTCGGGCCCAAGGCAAAAGCCTTGGGCCCAAAGAACACTAAGCGGGCCAAAAAGCGGGTCATTCTCGAGCCCAAAGCAAATCCTCGGGCTTGAAGGATTGTAGCCGAGCCCAGGCCAAGAAGCCCCTCCACCGGCCAGAAAATAGCGATCACCACCGAGCACACGGACGACGAAACACCAGCAGCTGACGAGTAAGAGGAACCAATCAACCAAGACGGATTCACAAGGAGGCAGATTTTGCGAGGAGAGATGAGATATTGGGGGCGAACTCGCTACCAGGGCATCAGTAGGAGTCTGAGCGAAACCCACGCTGAGGGCACAGAGTGAGTCGTCGCGGGAGCAAGTCAAACGGGCGATGATCGGAGGCAAATCACTAATCGAAAGCCGCGGAGGAGTCGGACCCCGAAAACGAAGGTCGAAACGGAGGACGAGAGCACATTGGCGGCCATAGATCCAGGAGAAGGAGATTCGATTTGGGGACGATGGTGCAGATTTAGGATTGTCAATTAGGGGTTTTCTGCGCTTGAAACTCAAATTTTCATGGCTCCATCAGGAGGGGTTCTTTGTGACTAATTGGTTGATTAATCAACCAAGAAGAAAAGGGTATGGATTGCAAACGGATGGACAAGGAAAGGGTAGAGGTTGAAGATACACAGGGGAGAGTTTATATACACACGTATATGTATGTATATAGGGGAACCGGTAAAATATAATTTTTTTTTTTATAGATTTATACATGTTACGTCTTTAAAAATTACAAAATATACATGAATTTTTTTATAATCTTTTTTATTTGAGGGACATGGTCCGCCTCGTCTCGATCTCGGTCCGTCCTGCAACAATTACGCGGGACGACCTCATCCCGTTCCGTCCCGTCCCGTCCCATCCCTAGATGTGGCAAGTCGTTAATCCCCGGTTCACCGGAAATGACTTGTGAGTAGTACATATAGGTCCTCGGTTCGAACCCCGGAATGACCGCTCTTTATTTAACTATTCAAGGCAAGTCATTAATCCGGCGTGGCGCGAAATGAGACACGTGTCACAATGATGAGCTCAAAGAGACGTGGCAGAAAACTACTGACGTGAACGTCAATATGTCAAAAGATTTGAGGGCATTTTCGTCCACCAATTCCCCCCTCCCTCTCTCACCGAACAGTTCCCATTTTTTCTTCCTGTCTTCTTCTTTTTCCTTTTTGTTCTTTTTCCTCTGCGTTTATGCCTTCGGCTACCAGGGTATATTCCTGGCTCCATCCATAAAAGCTTCAGATTTAAGAACCCATTATATTGTATAGATGTCACAGCCATTTAGACGGTTGATTTATAGATAGTTTAGACAGCGTTGAGGATCCAGATTACTTGTTGATTCCCACTCCTTCTTCTGGATCCTGAACAATTCATCATTCAATTCATTACAGGTATTCTTTTTTCCTTTCCTTTTTATTTTTTAATGTCTTTTGTTGCATTTCCCCTATTTTAAATTGGTATTTCGTCAATCCTTTTTTTTTTTTTTTGTGGTTTGTTTTTAACTTGATCAAAGTTGTTTTCTTCATGATTTTGATTTTAATGGAGTTCCCCCCCCCCCCCCCCCCCCTAAATGTAGTTAGTTTCTTCATAAACTAGGTTGTTGCATAGCGTTAAGGGATGTGAATTGTCATTGAATTCTCAGAAATTAATCCAAAACATATAATTTTACCTTCAATTTCAGATTAGAATCTGGGTATTCCTTGAAGTTTAAGGCAATTTTTACTTTCCTTTTTCTTTTTACGCATTTACCCTGCCGATCATCTTTGATTTATTCCTTTCTTTCCCTGTGTGCTCATTTGATTTCTTATATTTGGTCAATTTTAGACAACTCTAGACCAATGCATTGTCAAATTCTTGTTAAATTGGTATCTTTTTCATCTGGCTGCTTCTTTTGTACTGCCTTTTTTTATTTTTTACTGCTTTGGTTAAATACACATGACACTGAATTTCTGCATTAAGCAATTTTTTTTTCTCATGACATTTATGTTTGCTGTTGATTGTTATGTCCCATGTAATGGTTAAATTCTAAATATGTATGAAATCATGAGGACTTCTTTTTGGCAATTTTATTATCTTCATATGTCTGCAAATTTGCAATTGCTGATGGATATTTTTGTATGCAGCCTTTACTACCGGATTTTGTGATGGAGTTCTCTAGAGTAATCAAATCTGAATAGAATGTATAAAATAGTGTTGTCTGGCTGGTGTTAAATTCTTCATGAAGATGGCATAGTTTGCAACACAATTCCTTTATTTGGCAGCCATGGCTTCTTTTAACTGATTGATCCATACACTGAGTTGGTTGCTGGCCTTGTACAACTTATTATCTGTTCTACAGCAGTTCTTTCAGTGTCATTAATTTCTCGCCAAGGCTGCTTCAAGTTTGTCATCTTGGGATCGGTGTGGGGGGACTGAATTAGAGTGTGTCAATACCCTTTGATTTTTATCCATGGAGGGAGTGGTTTCGCCTCACGGACAAAAGAATAACGTTCAATCTCGTGTTCATAAGACTTCGTCCGGAGGAAATCAGAAAGATCTCTGGATTGTGGTGAGGGAAGGATCGCTGGCTGATGTCGAGCTCACGTTGGTGCAATTGAAGAAGAGTGGTGGAAATGTTAATTCAAGGAACTCATTTGGCCTTACTCCTCTTCATATTGCTACTTGGAGGAATCATGTTCCAATTGTTAAGCGGCTACTTTTGGCTGGTGCAGACCCAGATGCCAGGGTGTGTTATCTTGATCTTATTTCCACCATATTTTTTCCTTAAAAACATAAATAAAATGAGTGATAGCTTACAATGTTTCCGTTTGATTGGGATAGTAACTACAAGAAAATGAGTGAAAGCAGAAGCTGTAACATTACAAGAAGGGAAACAAATCTAAAAAGTTTGTTTTTAGTATCTATAGGTTGGTCTTAGTTGTTTACCTTATGGCAATATTATGGTTAAAAACTAACATAGATTATTCTCTTTTTATTCATTTGTGGGTAACATGGATGTCACATTTTTGCTGCCTTTTCTGTATGCTCCTGGATTCCTGTTTGGTGCACAAAAAACGTCATTTTTATCCTTTTATGTTTGTTTTGTTGCATATGGTATCAAGATGGACAAGTAGCGATATGAGTTGATAGCGATCTTTTTATTTATTGTGCATATTATCAGGATGGAGAATCGGGATGGAGTAGTCTTCATAGAGCTCTGCACTTTGGTCATCTTGCCGTGGCTAGTCTTCTCCTTCAGTCTGGCGCGTCCATTACGTTGGAGGACTCTAAATCACGAACACCTGTAGATCTTCTTTCTGGACCTGTCTTGCAGATTCTTGAGGATGGGAAGAATTCTGGTATCTACTTTGAAATGCACTATTTGAGTTTAAAACAGTGCAGGAAGTGTTTGTACTGAAGTTTTAAAAATTTATTTCGTCCGAACAGTGGCAACTGAGGTTTATAGCTGGGGAAGTGGTGCTAATTATCAACTAGGAACTGGAAATGCTCACATACAGAAGTTGCCATGTAAAGTTGATTCCCTTCATGGTTCATTTATCAAGCTGGTGTCTGCTGCAAAGTTCCATAGTGTAGCTGTGACTGCGCGTGGAGAGCTTTACACGTGGGGATTCGGAAGAGGTGGCCGACTTGGGCATCCTGAGTTTGATATCCACAGGTATGATGCTCTATGCATGTCTTTGGTCTTCCTGTCTCTTTCAAGAATTTGTTGACTTTAGTTTTCGGATGGAATTATATACTCAAAAATGCTGAAGGTACTCAGAGTCAGTGGTATTTTTTATTCATTTTGCAGTGGACAGGCAGCGGTTATCACTCCCCGACGGGTGATTTCTGGTCTAGGTGCACACAGGATTAAGGCAATTGCGGCTGCTAAACATCATACCGTTGCTGCAACTGAGTCTGGGGAAGTTTTCACTTGGGGATCCAATAGAGGTATATCTATTGTTTTCCTTACGGATATTGGGGTGTCTGGATTCTGGACACAAATTAAGTTTGCCTTTATGACTGATCGTTAGAAGATATGACTTGAAATGGGAACCCAATAGACTCTTTTGGTATCTCGGTTATAATTTTTCTTCGTTATGCTGTATGCAGAGGGTCAACTTGGATACACTTCAGTTGACAACCAACCCACTCCTCGCAGAGTGAGCTCCCTTAAGTCGAAGATAGTGGGTGTGGCCGCAGCAAACAAGCACACCTCTGTAGTGTCTGACTCTGGGGAAGTATACACATGGGGATGTAATAAGGAAGGCCAACTGGGATATGGTACTTCAAACTCAGGCTCAAACTATACCCCAAGAGTAGTTGAATATTTGAAAGGGAAGGTGTTTACTCAAGTGTCAGCCGCAAAATACCACACCATTGCTTTGGGGGCAGATGGAGAGGTATGTATCTCTTCGGCGCAGCTTTATTAAGTAACTGGCTTCTCATTATTTATCTATATAGTATATATGCGATGCCACATCAGCAAGCTTACTTTAATAGAGGAGTCGACAGAAAGACTGATTTTGAAACAAAAGAGCCGAAGTTGTTCGAAATGGAAGGTCTCATTAGGACAAATCAAATGCTAGGGACTTGAACACAACAAAGGAAATGCTGATCCATGAATGAAATGGACCAAAAGATTAATGATTTCACTGAAGTATAACAATCTTCTTGGTTTTTCTTGTAGGTCTTTACTTGGGGTCACAAACTCGTCAATCCAAGGCGTGTGGTCATCACTAGGAACCTAAAGAAACATGGTGGTACACTAATGAAGTTTCACAGGATGGAGCGGCTCCAAGTGGTTTCTGTAGCGGCAGGAATGGTGCATAGCGTTGCTTTAACTGAAGATGGGGCACTGTTTTTCTGGGTTTCATCGGATCCCAATCTCAAATGCCAGCAGGTTAATAAATCATTCACTTGATCTCTTTTTTTCATTCAAAGATGTTGCTGACATGTTTTTTTTAATGGATTTTTGTAGCTTTATTCGTTGTGTGCAAGTAAATCGGTCAGCATCGCTTCTGGTAAATATTGGAGTGCTGCCGTTACATCTACTGGCGACGTTTACATGTGGGACGGGAAGAAGGGTGTAGACAAGCCACCTATGGTCACTAGACTGCATGGTGTCAAGAGGGCTACGTCAGTTTCAGTTGGCGAAACACACCTTTTGATGGTCGGTTTCGTCTATCATCCTGCTTATCCAGTTGATATGGCAGTGGATCTTCCAAAATCCAAGATAAAGATTGAAGACGAATTGGATGAGGGTTTCATGTTTGATGATATGGGTGCTGAAAATGCATCATCCTCCGTCCAAGAGAATGAGTCCTGTGGGGTAGTGCCTAGCTTAAAAAGCCTCTGCGAGAAGGCTGCAGCACAGTTTCTTCTGGAACCACGGAATGCTTTGCAGTTGCTTGACATTGCAGATTCGTTGGAAGCTAGCGATCTCAGGAGACACTGCGAGGTATCTTACATGCCATCATTTTTACGTATGAGCGTTTTCTCATAGGTCAAGTAGAAGCTAAATGGATGTGTACTTCTCTGCAGGAAATTGTTGTTCACAACCTGGACTACATTTTTACGGTTTCCTCCCATGCTATTTCAAGCACACCGCTAGATGTACTGGCTCGTCTTGAGATGTTGCTAGATACAAGGTCTTCCGAGTCTTGGAGCAGTCGCCGACTTCCAACTCCTACAGCTAAATTCCCCGTCATAATTGATAGTGGAGAAGAAGATGATGGTGACTCACTCAGGCTTCGAGGGAATATCATAGTATCAAATGCTTCTGGCAAAATAGACCGCCAGGGATCCGGAAGCTTTCTACTATCCGGGGACGATGCCAATCAAGAAATAAGCAAGCAAGTTCGAGCAATACGCAAAAAACTGCAACAGATTGAGGTTCTTGAAGCCAAGCAGTTAGACGGACACATTCTTGACCCCCAGCAGATTGCGAAGCTTAAGAAGAAATTAGCACTCGAGCACTCCCTTTCTGAGCTCGGGGTTCCAGTTGAATCCACTGAGGTGAAAGTATCTTATTCCGAACAAGGTGGAAACAGTGAGAACAATCCTGACATGTTGAGGAAACAGAAGAAGAAGAAGAACAAACTGAAGCCAAAATCAGAAAAACTGCATTCTGATTGTTCAAGTGAAGTCGGATCAACTCCTCTGAATTGCTCGTTAGATACCGAACTTTGCATTCCAGATGTTGAAGTAAGTTTCTCATACCTTGTAAACTTTTATAATGACATGATACGAATTATCAGCAAATCCAAATCTAGTTGTGATCAAGAGCGTCAAGCATGCGTGTCTAATTGTCATCATAATAATATGAGCTGCATGAATTTAGTCGCGAGAGTTTTTCCATTGCAACATATATACTTGAATAAACTGATTGCAAATTGTGACTGTGGCAGCGAGTAGTCCAGATCATGGACGAATCGGCTTTGGGCTCACAGAAAGCTAGCTCGCCCCGCTTGAACAAGCTGAACTCGTTTCCTGGATCTAAGAAGAAGAGCAGGAAGGGTGGGCTTTCTATTTTTCTGAGCGGAGGCCTTGATGAGCCTCCAAAAGCCGTTACAGTAACCCCACCTTCACCCAGAAGCGAAGGCCCCGCATGGGGCGGAGCCAAGATCTCTAGTGCGGCTGCCTCTCTCCGGGAAATTCAAGACGAGCAAAGCAAAAAATTGGTGAATGTGGCAGGCCGAAGCAAGGATAAAACGGAACAGATTTCCGAGGATAAAAATGTCGGGAAGACTCGGCTAACTTCTTTCCTTTCCTCCAAACCAATACCTGTTGTTTCAACACACTCACAGGGCTGTGATGGCGATAGAAATACGCCTCCTTCAGCTGCTTCTGGGGATAGAAACTCGCCTCCTTGGGCTGCTTCTGGGACACCACCTCTGCTTTCCCGCCCATCTCTTAGGGACATCCAAATACAACAGGTAACTGAATTAGTTTACTACTTTGCAATTGCATTATTTAAATGCGTTTGGTTTTTCTTAGATTACGACAAGATCGGGAAACTTTTAGTTGATTTTTTTTCGGTCTATCATTCGAAATTGTGACCAGGGAAAGCGGCACTCTCTGGCCTACAGCCCCCAAACCCGAACTGCTGGATTCACTGTCACTACAGCTATAGGTTCACCATCTGACTTTGGCAGCCCAAGCAGGTGGTTCAAACCCGACATTGATTCACCCCCAACGATCCGCTCAATTCAGATTGAAGAGAAGGCGATGAAGGATCTCAAACGCTTTTACAGCAGCGTGAAGCTCGTAAAAAACCAATCCTGACCGATCTCGTAAATACAAACCATCCACTCTACCCCAGGTAAACTTTCAATGATGCAAACTTTCAGCTTCGATTCATTCTTGGGTAAAAAATAATTGCAGAAACCCCATAGGAAGGAAAAAATAAATAGAGATGTACATAAGATCCAGTGTAAATTCGGTAGCGTTCTAGTTCCTTAGCCTAGTGAAATTTGTACAGATCCCGTCTTTTAGCCATTTCCAGGTATTCGTTGTTGCAACGTTTGTCGTCTACAATCCCGATACCTGTTACATAATCTTCTTAGATCTTCCCAAGGATTACATTATTTTGTTATAGGGTCTATATAAATGGAAGAGGCGTGCTAGAAGTAATGAAAACCGGGAAATGGGCGAATAAAGCATGTAATATTTATACATGTCTGCTCAGTAGCCAGATCGAGCTATTGGATTTTTACTGTATGTTTAGAAGCATGTTATTTCATTCTTCTTCTTCTTTTATAAGGATGTTTGTACAGAACTAGTGAATATATTCATTCTTGTTGCATTCAGTATCCTCCCCGTTTCTCGTCTTGGTAGGGAAATTTTCTGTGATCTTTGCGTGTTTACTGAATACTCACTTCTTGTGGAGCCATGCAATAAGCACATAGCGAACTATTCTTTCACCTTTTACTAATGAATACTCACTTCTTGCGAAATTGGTGATTCCTTTGACAATTGAGCACTGCAGAGGAGCTTTGAGGTTATGATGATAATCGCAGTGATGAAGCTTATAGTTCTTACTGCCAAATAGCCACACAAAAAAAATAAAAAATATTGATGTTGAGGATTACTTGGAGCCGGCAAAAAAAAAACAGAATCAACTCGAGTATAAAATGTGAGAATCCGACAAACCGGTCGGGTCGTATGAAAACGGGAGTCATGTCGGGTTTTAATTTTCTTATTGTTTATAAGATCGAGATCCACCCCTCAATCAATGTGAAATGGCTATCTTTTTATCCCAACACGCTCCCCTCAAGTATAAAGTCGGTTGGGCCCGGTGGGGCTAAGACAAGCAGGAAGGAAGTCGTGTGTGCAGGCCCCTATACGGGAGACTCGAACAACACATAAACCTGAATGTGTTTATTTCAAAACCAATTGACAATGGGAGGAGTAACCTTCAACTTTGTTCAAGTATTCTCTATATAACTAACGTGGGACAATTTCAAAACCAATTGACAATGAGAGGAGTAGCCTTCAACCTTGTTCAAGTATTCTCTATATAACTGATGTGGGACAACCACATTCCAACATAAAACTCAGTCGGTGAAGAAATTAAACAGAGAGATAGATTCAAATTTCAATACAAATCCAATTTCAATTTAGAGTCCATATGTCGAATCGACTATACGCAAATCCAATTTCAATTTGGAGTCCATATGTCGAATCGACTATACGCAAATCCAATTTCAATTTGGGATTGAATCCAAACTCAGCTGATGGCGTCCGCACAAACAACGTCTTTATTCATATCTTCTACACCTATGATGGGGACGCTAACGAAGTCAATTTACCCAATCTCAAGTTCACCTCCTACTTGGACGAATCTAAGTATCTAACTGTCACATACAGTCCTCCTCCACCTACTCCGTTAACTGCAACCCTGACAACCAGAACTTTGCTAATTACAACAAGAACAACACGTTGTTGGTCAATTCCTTCTTCGGATACTGAGAGAACTCCAACGTCATCGAATCTGGCTTCACTGGCTACAACTAAGCTGGAAACAGAGGCAACGACAATTTGACCCCCTACGGCAATAGCCAGTTCGTTCAGCTGGATGGACTCAACAATTACAATGACAGCGAAAACAACATTGACGAGATCTTCTTAGGCTACTCCGCTACAGAGATCAATCGATCCCTAACCTATAACACAATGAGGCCGCCGCCTAGGAACGGAAAAGGGGTGAGATTTTGGTTAGGAGGGGAAGATCTGACGAAAAACGAGCAAGGAGATACAAGTCTGATGAAAGTGAGCAACTGAGCAAGAGAGAGGTTGGGTACAAGTGTAATGAACGACTGAAAGAGAAAGAGGAACGTAGTTGATGCAGAGTTTCGTAACTTGATCAAGGCCATTCATCAAGCCACTCCAATCAAGTTTCGTACTCGTAAGGACGCTACTAAGACCATCAACAATCATGGGAAACCTCTTACCCATTTTATTTTATCTCTTCCTATCATAATTTTACATCTCATTTGTTTTTTTTGTTTAAATTTATTTTCACTTTTTCTACCTTATCCTAAAAGGTTTATTCTACAATCATGGGAAACATCTTACCCTTTTTCAAATTTATTTTCCCTTTTTCTTTCTCTATATTATGTGTAACATCAAATCTTTCCTTTACTTTTTTATTTAAAAAAAAATGAAAATTAGAAAAGGGAAGAGGTTACCTGTCTCTACCAAGGTAACCTCTTCCAATCTCTTACCTTAAGGTAAAACCCACAACCATGAGTTTACCTTTTAGCAACCTTAAGGTAAGCAAAACTCATGGTTGCTTATGCTCTAAGCGATACCTATGAACTTTTCAAATTCCTCGTGGTACAAAATGATGAATCCCTGTTTTAGAATCTCATTATGGTGGGACCTGGATCAGATAGAGCCTAAATGGTTATCGGACTTACCTGAGGTGTATGGCAGGACCTAGATCTGTGCACCATAACTTGTGCCGATTAGTTTAGAAAACAGATCGAGCCCTACCTTCTTCCTTAGAGCACTTGCATCAGTGAACTCCAAGGCTCATAATCATGCCAAGTGGATAAAATAGGAAAAAAAAAAAACTAAACTGCATGAATCTGGATGTAAGGGTTCATCTGCAACTACCCCATAAAGTGCAGTCCGGATCCTCTACTACTTTCCCTGCACCCCTCAGTGCATCACTTTATTATTTCGACTCTATATTTACATTGAAAAAAAAATAAAAAATATTTTTAGGTTCTATACCCTTATATTGATATGTTTATAAATTTATATTTTAAAAAATCACATTTTTAAAATTTAGATAAATAAAATATCGATTATTCTAGAAAATGTATTTTTTATTTTTCTAAAATGTGATTTTTTTAAGATACAAATTTATAAATATATCAATATAAGGATATAGAACCTAAAAATAATTTTTAGAATTTTTTTCGATGTAAATATATAATCAAAATAATTAAGTGATGCACCGAGGGATGCGGAGAAAGTTGTAGAGGATCCGAACTGCATAAAGTGGGTTCATGGCAACATGTGACATGGAGAGTGGATGAAGCAAAAAGGTGGGTGGAGTATACAACAAAGGGAGAAGGGGGGTATATATTTTTTTTTTCAAATTGATTTTCTGGTATTTTTCGAAATAAGAAAAAAAAAATTATTTTTGAATGTAATTTAATTTTATCTACCCATAGACACTCATATTGCATCTATTTTAGAGAATTTTTTTGAACAAATAATACCCATATGTTCTTTTTCAAATAAGTTAGGAGTTCAAGGTTGGGTTCATGAATGAGGGGTGAAAAAATAAAAAACTGAAATGAGACCCTTAAGTTGATGTGGCGTTGAAAAAGTAATTTATGAGTCCGAGAAGGAATTCACTAATGCGGATGACCTTAGGAGATTCATCCTTTTGAAGAGAGCATCTTAGGCCACTAATTGGAGTCATGAGATCATATTAAACTATCCATACTAGTGTTCAGTAACTTACTTGCGATCTTGGCTATAGGGATGACAATGGGTCGGGTGATGGGTGAATGATCTACTTCTATCACCCGACCCACCACCCAAAACCCTTCACCCTACCCGAGCCATCACTCACCAAATATATCACCCGCCCCGTCCACATATCACCTACCGAGTGATCGGGTGATAATTCGGGTGAAATACAAGACATCAAATTCATCAAAAAAAATTATTGAAAAACATACGTCGAACACATCGACGAATAAACATTAATTAGGAGCCTATTGCATTCACGTTTTTATTTTAATTAGGAGTAAATTGAATTGCATATCTTCAAATAAAAATTGCATAACTTACTTTATGACAATATATTTCCATTTTAATCGTTTAATAAGTATCTTGAATTAGGGTTTAGGGGGTATATTGGTAATTTCTCATATAAAATATAATTATATAATATAAGTCGGGTGACGGGTCAGTTGATGGCTCGAGTGACGGGTGGGGAATGTCTTAACCCGAATCTGACCCGACCCGTCACCCGTTCACCCATCACCATTTAATATCCGTTTTATTTCGGATTTTTACCCACTTTTTCGGGTCAGGTGAGACAGATATCCGTCAGGTGCGGGTGTACGTAATTGTCATCCCTACTTGGCTATGAGTTGTAGCTGATATGGACATGAGTTACATACGAATGTATTTTCATCTGATGATGTTATCCTGATCCGTGGGCAAGTTGGGCAAGTTAATCAACAAACATACAGTCTTGTTCCCTACGCTCTCTTCCTTAGGCTTCTTTTTGAAGATAGGCGCGGATGATATCTTCCGAGAGTCCGTGTGGTGTCGGTATCTCTTGTCATCTCTCCTCTCTTTCAATAGTTCTTAGACGCGGAGAAATCCACTCTATTTTCTGTCTTTCTTTGTCCAAAAGCCCCTTCATTTGTCCCTAAACTTGGTTTATATGCTACTCAAATCATACAGACGTCCAGGTGATAAGTGGCTTATAGAACCTACCATGTGGTGAGTTTTCTTAAACTTGCGTGATGTGGGCATGTGTGTCATGTTGTTCATGTGAGCTGGAAACCACTTTGTATGAGTTTGGTCCACGGGTGAGGAAGTTTCTCGTGAAGTGGGCGAGGTTAACAGGTTTTTCTTTTTGCATTTGGCTTTGTCTACAGATACCAAATCGTGATGTGTTTGTCTCAACTGATTCCTTTGCGAACCAATACTTCAGGTCTTTTTTCCCTCTCGATTGCGACGACCCGATTTTCTCTTCGAGGTTTGACTATAATTGATTTGTTGATGACATGTTACCCCGTGTTGAAGTAGGGTTCCATCAAAATTTGCTCGTGTCACTCATTCGGCATGCTAGAGCTTGAATCGCTTGCGTAGCCCACTTAGCACGCTAAAGCTGGAGCTCAAAATTACTCGTCTGACTCACTTAGCACACTAGAGCTAGAGCTCTACGCTCGTGTGACTCAATCAGCACGCTAAAACTCAAATCACTTGCATGACTCGATTAATGTGCCAAATTAAAGCCACCTGCTCACATAAGATCATTTAATATAGATCATGATATTTAGATTTGAATTACGTAAGTTTGATTCTCCTCCAAGAGATACGTAAACGGCCAGCTAAAATTCGGGTAGGATCAAACAACTAAAAGTTGTATACTGAAACATATATCTATAGCATTCCCGAATCACGAATGTGAACGAACGAAGGTAACTAAATCGTTTTATTGTACCTCAATCGAGCAAGACGCAACTCTACGACAATACCCCAAAATAGCGATGGCTAAGCATTAAATTATTATAACCGAAAGAAGATCATATGATATTGAGAGAGGAGTAAATGGAGGTTTTCCGCTATATAAATTAAACCTCAAAGAGAAAAGATAACGAAATAGCTTGTGTAATTGACCTTAATTATAGTTGAACTTTATGTATAGGATATTTCGACATAACTCCTGGAGTATAGATTCAATCGCGAAAGTCGATT
Source organism: Persicaria tinctoria (assembly GCA_037127255.1). Classification (NCBI taxonomy): domain Eukaryota; kingdom Viridiplantae; phylum Streptophyta; class Magnoliopsida; order Caryophyllales; family Polygonaceae; genus Persicaria; species Persicaria tinctoria. The sequence continues at coordinate 40,854,814 of JBANSL010000006.1, forward strand.
CTTACTCGATCCAATTGGTAAGGGCCCACTAATTGAAGTGTTATAAAAATAAAGCATCACGTACATTTGTATGTTCTAGTCCATGATTGAAGTAAAACATCAAAGTTAATCGCGAAATTCGATCCAAAAAGTACACGCGTAGTCCATGAAAGAATTCATATAGAGAGACATCCATCCCTGAGACTCAAGAGAATGCCTGCTTAAAACCCTGCAAGTCTCCTTTTTTTTTTACCAAGAAAGAATTCAGATAGAGAGACATCTATCCGAGAGCAATCTTTCGGATGAGGTCAAGGAGACCTAAATTGGAACAATTTATATCAATATCGGTAAAGTGACCAAGATGTGCAATCTTGTTTGCCACTCCATTAGCTGATCTATATACATGAGAAAACAATACAGATTGAAATTTTCTCATTTCTAATTTAATATCTAAAAGAAGAAGTTCAGCTTCCCATGGGCACTGGCTATTGTTGTCTTTTAGGTAATTTATCACTATTAAGGAGTCACCTTCTACTTGAAGATGTTTAATATTGAGTTCTAACGCTTTTAGGATACCTAGTTTCAATGCTCCACATTCTGCTTGCAATGGAGTTTGGTTCCCTACTCTTGCAGATCCTAAGGTTGTGATCTGTCCCTAATGGTCTCAAATTATAAAACATGCGGTACTCTCTACACCGTTCCAGGTTGAACCATCAAAGTTAAGTTTTTGGAACTATATATTTGGTTTTTTCCACCTAGCCAATTGTCGTTTTCCAGTATTGCCTTGCAAGCAGTTTTGTGGTTCGACCAGGTTGGTGTTTCCATGGTTTTAGTTAGGATCCAGTTGTCCTTTTGGGTTCGAAGAAATTCTTGGATTTCTGTTTGAGTGGGTATCTTTTTATTGTAAAAAACTATTTTTTTTTTCCTGAAAAACCAGATTCTCCACCATTTTAGAGCCATTTCCTCTTTGTCCTTTGTTGCATTATTTCCCCTACTTTGGCCAACAAATCCTTGATATTAGTTATGTAGGAGCTGAAATTTATGGTTCTTAAACATTGTTGTAAGCCCATTGTTTTTAACGGGTGTTGGTTTGAAAATTTGCAATCCACAAAAAGATGTATATCATCCTCTATAGTGTTATTGCATAAGACACACGAAGGTGTAGTAGAGACTCCCCTTGAACAGAGTCTAGCTTTCATAGGAAGTCCTTGTTGTGTCATTCTTCACATAAAGTTTTTTATTTTGGGAACTGAATCTAGTTTCCATATCCACGAGGTGCGGTCTGTTTGTTGGTCATTTTGATTTGTTAACACGCGTAGCACACTCTTCGTTGTGAACCAACCATATCGATCCGGCCACTAATACAACCTATCCAGGAAAACATTTATCGGAAGTGGAATGCTAACAATTTCTTTAACAATTTGTGACGGTAACATTTTCTCTAGTTCATGTTCTTTCCATTTTCCATCTTGGATATAGTCACTGACCAAATTATTTGGACAATCACCAGAATCTTTGTTTAGCCTTTTGTATAGCAGGGTTGTTGATATCCAATTATCAGTCCAAAATTTGATAGATTTTCCATCTCCGATAGCCCATATAAGTCCTTTCTTAAATGGATTTATAAGCTTGCTAAGTTGTCCCCATGTCCCCATTGCTAGGATAGCCCCCCCCCCCCCCTTTCCTTGTATATTCAAATAAATCTTCTTGTCTTAAATACTTATTTCTTATAACTTGTACCCATACATTGTCCGATTCTGCTAGAATTTTCCAGAGCAGTTTAATTTGTTATGTAAATATTTATGTTGTATGAGTGTATGTAAATATTTATGTAAGTAGGTTTTATGTATGTATTATATACGCATATGGTGTAATCAGCAAACCGCAGACCACTCAAACCATTAAGAGAAGAAAGACGTATACTAATGGAAAGAAAAACGACAACAGTCACTATTCACAGTCACTATTCACGGCAAAACTTACTATGCACTTTTTCAACTTTTACTATTCACTTCGTACTATTCGCAAGAGTCAAAGAGACATCTACCGTCATTTCTGCGGGAAAGAAGACTTCATCATCTACTCAGAGAACAGATTCATCACATGCCTACAGTTGAACTACAAAAGACGTATGCAATGACGACAAATGCAGATCAACTCTTGCCTATATAAAGGAGGATACAAATCGAAGAAAAGGCATCGAAAAACCAGAGAGCGAAAATCCCTCCTGAATTCTCAAAACTCTTGTAGTTTTCTTTCCGGATTTCAAGTTGTTAAGTTCTTATTTGAAGAAAAGTTTGCATCTTTGTAAGTCTTTCTTATTTCTCATAAATTGCTTGTATGTTAAAGTCTTGAGATAATATAAAAGTTGTATATGTTTATTTTTCTCTGTTTTTAAGTTTTATTACTATCTTTATATGTTCATTTAAGTTTTATTACTATAAATTAAATTATAATTATACCTGGGTTCAAATTGGTATCAGATCCATTAGAAGTATTACTCTAAAACTTCAATTATATTTCTATATACTGCTTATCTTACCGTTCACATTAACACTATTAACGTGCGCGTTCTTGGTTTAATCGTAAACCCGCTTGGTTAGCCCGCTGATAGGGTGGTCCCGGTCGATGGTCCCACGCCAACTATAGTGTTAACTCTGAACCTGTAATGTTAACCAGTCTTTAGAAGTATGGCTTTACAGTTTAGACGAATGCTCTCTAGGGGTTCTAGTTCTAATAGTAACCCTGTTGTGCATAGTAATGAAAATTTGTATACAAACGATGAAAACAATATGATTGATTGGTCCATTCCTCATCAAAATACAGAATCCATTTATAGAATTGGAATTATAGACTTTAAATCAGCCTTTAGTGTAAGAAGTCATGAAGAAACCATTAGTCTTAACAAGGAGCAATAGTCTTTACAACTTTTATCCTCTTTATCATTAAATAAATATCAAACAAAAGGTTATAGATATATTCATTTAGTTTTAATACAAGTTGCTTTAAAACCGTTAGCTAGAGAAGGAATTGATACTTCTGTTTTTATAGCCTTAAGGGATGATAGACTTAAATCCTACAAAGACTCTTAAATAGCTATAATTCAGACAAACATATGCAATGGCCCAGTCTATTTTAATTGTTCACCCAGTTTTCATGTTGATCTTACATACCCAAGGGTTACCCAGACACTAACTCTAGACGTAAAAATTCTAAAAGATAGTTTTAAACAACTGTCAAAAAACTTTGCTATAATCTATAGAATTCATTATAGACTTTTAACTTCTCTAACTGACCCAAAATGTTTAATCCCTCCTGTCCCAAGAGAAGAAACAACTTTACTTCAATTAGAAGCTGAAAAATCCACAATATTCACTCCTAAGCTTATTAAATGGGACGATATAACAATCCCACCTACCTTAGAACTTGATCATGATTGTCCCCCAGATAATTTAGAAAAAAGAGAAGTCTCAGAAATAACTGAGAGTCTAGACGAAAAAGTACTTCTTAGATTTAATTCCAGTAGAAGTTATTCAACTCTACCAAGACTAAGAAACTATTTACCTCCTAGAACTTCTCGTTCTGAGTCTTTGTACACCGCTATAAATACTGCTTACAGTAGAAGAAATAATAGTATAGACTTAGGAAGAAAAGACACAGAAGTAATCCTAGACTTCAATAGTCCCATACCTGATCCTATTATTGACCCTATAGATCGATCACCATCCTCTCCTACATATAGTGAAATGAATAGATACTCCTCAATAAATGTTATTACCAACTCCACATTCACAATAAATAAAGAATATCTTAGAACTGACTTTAATTCAAGAAAAAACAAAGATAAAAGAAATTGGTTCCTTAGTTTTGAAGAAAGTCATAGAATTAAAATTAGAGAAATCTGGTATTCTGAAATGGAAAAAACTCAAAGTAATATTCTTTTCTTTACTTGGTTCAAACATTATCTTAAGAAAAATGGAATAGAACACCCTTTTAATCATAAGTCTATAGAAGTACAAACTAGACTTACCAAAACTTGGAATATTCTACCAGAGGGGATTGTTCATTCCATTCACCCTCCTCTCAAAGGAATAAAAATTAAAACTGAAGAAGGAGAAATAACAGAAGAACCGTTTAAAAATGATAGGATGAATCTCTCAGATAATAGAACTTCTACTTTAGAAGACGTTAAAAAGGTTTATCAACAAAATAATTATTCTAATCAACTTCTTCATACTATAGCCTCTCAAGTAGAACTTGTTCATGAAAAGATGGCAATTGAAGATCCTAAGTTTCCTAAAAGTATTTCTAGACCTCATTTTCAAATTCAAGGAATTCCTAAAGACACTTTAAAAAATGTTTCTCTAACTTCACCTTTAACTCTAATTGACAGGATAAACCTAAAATTAGATAAAGAAAAGCAAATACAATGTATAAACGAACAAAATAGTGAATCCTCCTCGAACTATCCTACTACTGAAGAATCTACAGATAATTCAGAAGATTCAGATAATGAGAAAATAATTCATAATATTGAAGGCAATTTTAAAGACGACTCTTTAGAGATAAATAAAATGAGAAGAAATAAAAAGGGATTTCAAAGGCATAGAGGAATTAATAGAAATATGGACACCATGAACTTTTATTCTAGACCTACTCCTCCAGATATTCAATATGAAGAAAGATCTAAATTTAGATCTACAGATTATAACGGACAAAGCATCTATGAATGGAATATAGATGGAAAATCAGAAGAAGAAATCCTAAATACTCTACAAGAAATGGGAATGGCTAGTATAGCCTATAAGTGTTCAGATAAAAGTGACCAGGTTTGTGTATCCTTGATTGTCACTGGATTCACATGACAATTAAAAAATTGGTGGGATAATGCCCTAATTTACCAACAGAAGGAAGAAATTTTAAATTATAAAAACGATTTAGGAGAAGAAGAACCAATGAATCAATTAATTTACACAATAAGTATGCACTTTATTGGAAACCATAAAGAAGAGCTCCAAGCTAATAGAGAGATACTTTCTAATTTAAAGTGTAAAACACTTAGCGATTATAGATGGTATAAAGATGTTTTCCTCTCATATGTATTCAAAAGATCAGATTGTAATAAAGGATATTGGAAGGAACACTTCGTTTCTGGCCTTCCTTCTCTATTCGCTCAAAGAATTAATAAAAAAATTAAAGAAGAATTACAATATGAAGAAATCCCTTGGAAAGACATAGCGTACGGACAACTAACTGCTTTTATTAAAAAGGAAGGATTAGCCTTATGTTCTGAACTTAAAATACAGGCTAAATATGGAAAAGACAAAGGATCACCAAGAAAAGAGTTAGGAAATTTCTATCAAGACTTTGGACTAGAAAAAATCAGCGATCCACCTAGTAAAAGAAAACAATTCAAGAAAACTGATAGAAAACAGAGTTTTAGAAGATCTAGAAATAATCAGCAGAATAATAAAAAATCAAATAAATTTAAAGACAAGATAATTATCTACTATAAATGTGGAAAACCGGGTCATAAAGCCAATCAGTGCAATCTTAGACAAAAGATTTCAGAAGTTGTAAAGAAGATGAAGAACTAAAAGACAAACTAGTTAAAATCCTTATCAAAGATTCATCAGAAGAAGAAAATCACGAATCATCAGACTCTGATGACTCGGGATCTACTCAATTATGTTATGTCATAACAAAAGAAGTAGAAAAAGGGGCTTTATTCCAACTCATAGATAAAATTGAAGATCCAACCATAAAACAAGAATATTTTATTAAATTAAAAAACTTAATTTTCAAAGAACAAAAAGCTATTCCAGAAGAACCTTTTAGTTTATAAAAAATGATAAGCAAAAGACCTTCATCAAGCATATTCTCCTCTATAACTACTAAAGACCTTCAAGCTGAAGTTAATAATCCGAAGAAAGAAGTTAATGCCTTACAAGAGCAACTTATTCTAAGTGAAGCAAAAGACTTAGAATTAGAAACCAGAATTGCTCATCTTGAATTAAATAAACATGGTAGTGATGAACAATCTTCAGACTCATCCTCTAATAGCAGATCTAAAGAAGACATTAATATTAATGAAGAAACTTTTATAAATGTTATTGATCAAATAAATTTCCAAAAATGGTATGTTTATATAACCATAAAAGTTGAAGATTTCGTGCTTAATACTATCGCCCTATTAGACAGCGGAGCTGACCTCAATTGCATTTGCGAAGGGACTATTCCTTCAAAATATTATCATAAAACTACGGAAAAGTTACAAAATGCAAATGGTGTAAGAATGAAACTTAATTACAAAATCCCCAGTACATCTGTTTGTAACGATGGATATTGTTTCAAAAATACTTTTATAATGGTAAAAGATTTAGCACAAGAAGTCATATTAGGAACACCTTTTTTAACACAAATATACCCCTTTAAGGTCAATAGAGGTGTTCATACTAAAATAATGGGAACTAAATTAACATTCAAATTTCTTAATCCCATTACACAATCAGATGTTACTCTACTTCAGACCTCATATGTAATAAAAAATATAGACCTTATTACTAGAAAGTCACTATTAATTAATTCTCTCATTAAAGAGATATCCAATCTTAAAATTGAAGAAAGATTAAAAAATCCTAACCTTCAACTAAAGATAAAAGACCTAGAAGATCTTTTTAGACGATCAGTTTGTTCAGATTCCCCGACTGCATTATGGGAAAGAAGAAAACATCAAGTAACTCTGCCTTATGAAAAAGGATTTAAGGAAATAGATATTCCCACTAAAGCAAGACCTATACAAATGAATTTCGAACTTCTAAACCATTGTAAAGAAGAAATAAAATCCCTTTTAGACAAAAAGTTGATTAGAGAATCTAAGTCTCCTTGGAGTTGTGCGGCTTTTTATGTTAATAATCAAGCAAAAAAGGAAAGGGGAGTTCCCCGTCTTGTTATTAATTATAAGCCACTTAACAAAGTTCTCCAATGGATTAGATATCCTTTACCAAACAAAAGAGATTTACTTAATAGACTTTTTGATTCTAACATATACTCAAAATTTGATATGAAAAGTGGATTTTGGCAAATACAAATAAAAGAAGAAGATAGGTATAAGACAACATTCACAGTCCCCTTTGGACACTATGAATGGAATGTAATGCCATTCGGGTTAAAAAACGCCCCTTCTGAATTTCAAAAGATCATGAATGATATCTTTAATCCCTACTCTACTTTCACAATAGTTTATATAGATGATGTTTTAATATTTTCCAAAACAATAGATGAACATTTTAAACACCTAAATACCTTTTTTCATATTGTCAAGAAAAATGGTTTAGCTGTCTCAGCCCCAAAAATAAAATTATTTCAAACACAAATAAGATTTTTAGGTCATAACATTTACCAGCACACGATAAAACCAATAAATAGAAGCATAGAATTTGCCAACAAATTCCCAGATGAAATAAAAGATAAAACTCAACTCCAAAGATTTTTAGGATGTCTGAACTATATATCAGATTTCTTTCCTAATCTTAGACAAATGTGCACCCTCTTATTTCAAAGGCTTAGGAAAAACCCGCCTGCTTGGACTGAGGAACACACGAAAATAGTTCGTATCATAAAAGATAAGGTAAAGACCCTTCCTTGTATAAACATTCCTTGGATTTTCTCATTCCCAAACCTCTATTTGCTTTTGATTTACATATTCGGTCCCAACTAATTAGGGGTTTATGTTGTAGGTCTTTGTTCCAAAAGGAATATCTGTTAATTTGATCTAACTCATGGTGTATTTTTGTTGGCAGCATAAAACTTTGCATAGTATAGATTAGTTTTGCTGCTAGATTAGCTCTTATATGTCAAAACTGATCTCCCTTCATGGGAAAGAGCAGAAGCTCACCACTTTGTAAGTTGTTCTTTACTTTTACATAACGTTTCTTTATTTACTCTACCATTAATGTTTGGGCAGCCTAAGTATTTGTCCAAAGATCTGGAGTTGGGGATTTGCAGTATGCTATGTAGTTGCATTGTTCTTTAGTGGTCTAATCCCGAAGATGTTTGGAATGCATACTTGTTAAAGTTAACGACTTGACTAGAAATTTGGCAGTATTCATCAATAATTTTGCGGATTGTTCTAACAACACTGTCAGTTCCTTTTGAGAAGATAATAATGTCATCCGCAAAGGCAAGAAAAGGTATCTTAGGTCCAAAACGACCAAAGGGGAAGCCAATGTGTTTTGTTGGGTTTCTAGATTCTGCTGCAAGTCTTCTGGTTAGTGTCTCAGCTCCAAAGATAAAGAGAAAGGGTGACATTGGGTCACCCTGTCGTAATCCTCTAGAAGGTTTAAGAATTTCCGTTGGTAGGTTATTTACTAACACTGAGAAGGAGACGGTTGTGATACACTCCATTATCCACGAAACGAAAATATGGTGAAAACCGAACTTTTCCAATACTGTCTACGTGAATTCCCATTCAACTCTATCATACGCCTTTTCCATGCCCAGTTTGATGGCCGCCCAACCCTCTCGACCCTTCCTATTTTTTAGGGAATGGAAAATCTCGTGTGCTATTAGAATATTATCTTGAATAGCTCTATTTGAGACAAAAGCTCCTTGAAGTGTGTGGATTAATTTACCAATAACCTTTTTCATTCTTTCATTAATAATTTTGGAGATTATTTTATATATTATTGAACACAGACTGATAGGTCTGTAATTGTTTGTTGCAGTTGGATTTTCATATTTTGGAAGGAGAGTAATAAATGTATGGTTTACTTGCTTGAGTAGTCTACCTTGTTGGAAAAAGGTTTTAACTGCTTTTGTTACAGATGGACCAACTATATCTCAAAATGTTTTATAGAATTCGGTTGTCCAACCATCTGGACGTGGCGATTTGTTATTACCAATGCTAAACACAACATTTTTTATTTCGTAGTTTGTTACTGGTTTAGTTAGCTCTCTATTATCGGATTCAGTGATTTCCGTTTGTACCGGTCTAAGATATTCTTGTAGCAAGTTTTTATTAATGTTGTTTTTAGTAAATCTTGTTTCAAAATCCCTTTGTATTTCTTTTCTAATAGTCTGTTCTTCAAATATTTGGGTTTCTTCTCTTGTGTTTATTTGTCTTATAATTTTTCGATTTCTTCTTCCTGTGACTACTCGATGGAAGTAACCAGTGTTGGAATCAGCAAGACGAACATGCTTAGATTTAGCCCGCTGATTCCAATATGTTTTGTGAAATAGTAGTAATTGTTCCTTTTTCTTCAGCAGGTTTTCCTGTAGTTTTACCTCTGTCTCGTTATGGCTTCTTGAACTACTCTGTATTTGCAGAAGTTTGTCCTCTACTTCTTTCAGCTGATTAAAGATGTTCCCAAATGTTTTTTTATTCCATTCTTTTATTTTCAATTTTAACATTCGGTGTTTAAACATAAGATTATACATAGATGATCCTGAACAGGATGATCTTCAGGATTGTTTTGACTATATGTAAATAGTCCTTCCTTTATAACCAGAAGTTTTTAAACTTAAAAGGAGGGGCCAAGGAGGGGCCTTAAATTCTTCTAACATGTGAATGTCAACAGTTATCGGATAGTGGTCAGACGAAGTAAAGGCATGATGTTTAGTTTGAATTGTTGGGCAGTGTTGGATAATTTCTCGTGGTACAAGGACTCTATCAAGTCTCTCAAGAATGTTATTTGGTCCATTAGATTTTTTCCTCCAAGTGAATCTATTGCCAATGAAGAGGATATCGATCGAATTGGAGAGGCTTTTGAAATTACTTAACCTGTCAAATCTTTTTGAGTTTGGTTCCGCACCTCCTTCCTTTTCATCTGGATACATAATTTCATTTGTATCAACAATGACTATAGACGACGGGGTGGAATTGTTAACCAAGGAGAGTAAATCATCCAAAAAACTATCCTTGCCTTGTGGTTCAGGTGGGCCATAAATAAAGAAAATATTAATCAATGTTTTAGAATTTGTGTTTTCATATTTTATGCCGATAATCCTAGGCGAGCAAATAATTTCATTTATCTCCTCACAAGGGAGATGATGGGATTTCCATAGCACCCCTAAGCCACCAGAATGGCTAATAGAGGGCACCCAGATTGCGTTGTCAAACCCCGTACGCTATAGGTGGTCACAACCCAGCATTTAAAGGCGTGAGAAAATACAGCACTCACAACCCAGCATTTAAAGGCGAAGAGACGCCAGTTAAACCAGACCAAAGGGGAATAAAACCACTAGAGACCCGTACCTCCAAACCCTTGAAATTAATCTTCTTCATTACTTGTTTCTTCAACATCTCCAAGTTGTCTATCACCTTGAATTCGCACAGGAGGATTGCTTCGTATGGAATTAAAGGTGGTAAGAGCCAAGCAAACTCCCACCACCACCAGACTGACAGACTCTGATCTTCGTACACCATTTCCCATTACAATCTAACTACTTGTTTTTCGAATTGAATGCGACTCGAGTGAACAATGAGAACCCTCTCTTCGAACTGGGAAAATTTGATTTGTTTCGACCATAATCATAGTCGGGATTGGTATTTGGGACTATAAATTCGTGAATTTGAGATTGATTTTGTACCGAAAAGGCATAAAACGAAGCAATCAAGTGCCGATTTGATCGGATTTTGAGGCTAGGGTTATCTGATTCATGGAGGAAGGGGAAAGGGGATCTTTTCTCTCTCATTTTCAGAGTGTTCCTTCCCTTCAAGTCTCCTCTTGTTATTATTACTCCATATATTTGTTTTTGTCAATGTTATATATAAATTAAAGTTGAACTTAAAGTTGAACTTTATGTATAAGATATGTCAACATAACTCATGGAGTATAGATTTAGGGTTTGTATGGGACGAGGTTAATAATTGACTAAAATTATAAACAGGGTAAAAATTTATAAACTATTGGTAAAAGTAGTTAAAAATTTATGAAAAATATAAACTCTGTATGGGGCGAAAAACAGTTTATTTGTAAAAAGTGGAGTTTATTTGGTTTTTAATAGGGGTATTGTGGTACTTTCAAACCAAATAAGATAAAAGAGAAGGGGTAAATAGTAATTATGAAATATAAACCTCAAAATAAGCTTCAATCTGTAGCTTATTTATAAACCCTTTTTTTTAACTGACTATAGCTTATTTGTTGTTCCCATACACCGTTTAACCCATTTATTTTTTTAACAGCTTATAATTTCACACTTTTTAACTGGTTTATATGGCAGCCATACACACCCTTAATCGCGAAAGTCATTTGTTAAGGGGGAATCAAGTCTAAATAAATATAGATATATAAATTCAAATCCAAACTTCGATGTCCAAGCAAATAAAATACAAGAATCCCTCCCGCTATAGTGGTAGGGAATCAGGATCGAATCCACGAGGAAGCGTGTCAACGCTCTCCTAATTAGTTCCAAAATAGCCCTCGAAATCGACTTCAGAAGTTGACTCGACGTTGACCCAAGCTGTCGAGTTCCTGTAAAGCTGCACAACAAAAGACGAAAGTAGACTCGATGTCGAGTGGTGGCACTCGATGTCGAGTCGGTTAACTTGATGTCGACTCGGGTAGTCAATGTCGAGTACGTCAGTGCAGAAAAACGTAACCTTACAATAAATAAAAGTCGAAAAAGAACGTCTGAAGAATAAGAGGATGGATAAGAAGATGTATGAGCAGAAATAAACACAGATTTGGGGTTTTATAAATCAATTAACCAAAAAACTTCCAAGATCGGGGATTCAACGCCACAAAAATAACCATGTAAGAATTATGCCAAGTTATGAAAGATTTTGCCTTTTCATCAAATAACTTTCGTCATTGACAATTAAGAATGTAGAGGATTTGGGATTTCGCATAAACCCTAATTGTCATAGAAGAATTTCGCATTAAGATCACTTTCACTTCAATAATACAAATAAGGATCACCTACTACTGTCGTAAAAGAATCATGCAAATAGGGATAGAAGATGAAATCGCATATAAAAATCATACCTTTGATGCATAACCCTACATGACTACCATCGGGTTCACCCCGATCCTAGAAGTAGGGTGACTTCTCGCTTCTCATCATAGTAACAAACATTAAATTTATAAAGGAAATAACTAGTTGCATTAAAATAAACTAAAGCTTACAACCGAACTCTTCAATGTCTCTTCAAACTCGACCCCAAGCTCTCTCTCTACTCTCAATGTTATGTCTTTCCAAGGGATTTCTTCAGGTTGTAATTCTTCTTTAATTTTTTTATTAATTCTTTGAGCGAATAGAGAAGGAAGGCCAGAAACAAAGTGTTCCTTCCATTATCCTTTATTACAGTCTGATCTCTTGAAAACATATGAGAGGAAAACGTCTTTATACCATCTATAATCACCAAGTGTTTTACACTTTAAATTAGAAAGTATATCTCTATTAGCTTGAAGCTCTTCTTTAGGGTTTCCAATAAAGTGCATACTTATTGTGTAGATTAATTGATTAATTGGCTCGTCTTCTCCAATATCATTTTTATAATTTAAAATTTCTTCCTTTTGTTGATAAGTTAGGGCGTTATCCCACTAGTTTTTTAATTGTCTTGTGAATCCAGTAACAATTAGGGATACACAGACTTGGTCACTTTTATCATAACATTTATAGGCTATATTAGCCATTCCCATTTCTTGTAATGTATTTAAGATCTCTCTTTCTGATTTTCCATCTATATTCCATTCATATATACTTTGTCCATTATAATCTTGTTTTTTACTTTATTGCCAAAATCCATAGGGGATTTGCAAATATACCTTGTTTTTTACTTTATTGCAAAAATGCCTAATTTTATTGTAAAAATGCCTAATTTTATGCATGGGTTATTTTGGCAACTAGCACATTATGAATATCTAATTAGCTAACTAGCACCCAAACAAAATTAATTAAATAACCTAGCACCCTTCCCAAATTGACTATTAAGGTCAACGGTCAACCTGTTTGACCGTTGACCGGTCAACGTTGACCGACGCTTTCAGATTTTTTTTAAACCAGTGATGCCACTTTTTTTTATGCCATTTTTATATGATGCCATTTTTTGCCGCTTTGATGCCATTTTTTTTATTACATTTTATTTTCGCTTTGATGCTACTTTTCTAATAAAATTGATTGATGACACTTTTTTAATGCCATTTTTTACAAACCTTGATGACATTTTTGTTTACTGTGATGTCACGTTGACAATTGATGTCATTTTTTTTACTGTTGACTACTGATGACACTTTTATTGTACCGGAGACCGCCAGATTCGAGTTATCCAATCGATCGTCTTCGGCAGCCGCGCCAACGCCAGGATCTCCTCCGAGCAGGCGTTTCTCGTCCACCGACGGAGTTGCCTCTCCGGCAGTGCAACTTACAAGGTTAAGCCCACTTGAATGAGAAATCTCCATGGACGTCTCTCCAGATCTGAGGGGGAGAATGAGAGGAAAGAGCTAAGGGGCTAATTACTTACTTTTCAACGAATGCTAGGAAGGCTAATTAAATTTTAAGAGTTGCTAAACACCTAATCAAATTAGCAAAATGTGATATTTTACCAAAATTTCTCTAATTTTATTGCAAATGTGCCCAAAAGGAAAAAAATATGTGAAATAAATAAAAAATGAAAAAATAATAAAGAAAGAGAAAAAAAAGTGTAAAAATCTTTTACATAAAAAGTGAAAAAAAAAATAGAAAAACAAAAATCTCATCTCTTCTCCCCCAGAACAACGAGCGAAGAGAAGAGGGAATTGGATCCTCTCCTTATAAAAGTTTTCCTAATATTTTTCTAACAAAGAAATCTTAGCCCTTGAATCAAATTAACGGTTAAGATTAATTATTAGAATTAATAAATAATTAAATTGATTAAATCTTATCCCAAATCAATCTTCTTCCTTCCATCAAATTGAATTGTGGATCAAAATCAGTGCTGAATTAATCATCAATTAATCCGGTCATCTTCTTCTTTCCGCTCGTATTATCTATCGTTTAAAAACAAAACAAAAAAGTATATTGACCACAATAAAGATGAGCTTGAAATTGATTTTCAACCAAACTCAACGTCGGACCATAGTGTTGGTAAATTTACTTGATAGCTAGAACCTACTAATTAGGTTAGGGATGAAGATCTGGTAAAATTAATTAAGTAATCATAATCTTGGTAATTAATTTATACTTGATCCAACCGGTCTTCTGGTAACCGTATTCTCAAGAGCAAGCAGACCATTTTGGAAGAGAGGCCTGAGAGATGGCATCGCCAACACCAAACACCGGTGGTGGATTGTCAACCCCGTCCCAAAGGTTCGAGACCATGGGCGAGTCCTACACCGAAGGTGCATTGCCATCGCAAATATAGAAGCCTGATTTGACATTAATTTGATGGACGGATTGTAGGAGGAAGATGAATATGAGATAAGGATGAATTAATTTAACAGTAAATGGTAGTGGATATACCAAATGTTTGGGCCCTTTGCAAAAATAACACTCTCCTCTACAATTTGCAAAAGTAGCAAATAAGCCCAAAAATTGACAAAAAATAACCGGTTTCATTACCCCCTTTCACAGGTCACCATTCCTGTTGAACCAAACCCTCACCCCCCGCCTCCTTCTCTCCGGCCGTTCCCTACCCTCCACGAGCCACCTCCGGCCACCCAACCACCCCCGTTCGAACCGTCACCCTCACCCGCACCCCCGAGCCCAGAACCCACTTGGCTCATGAAGTCGACGACGAAGGGGCTGGGCTTGCGGGATTCCTCGCGAGTTCGACCTAGCGCCGACACCAACCACCCAAATCCACAAGGAGTGGGGGTCCTCCTTCTCGCCGCCACCGGCCGGCCACGCATCCGACCACGACCTCCTGAATCCGCTGCGAGCAAGCAGATCAAAAATGGGCGCTGGTTTGTCGACGCATCAAACCCCCGACGAACAAAGAGAAATTCAATCACAAGCAGCTTCCACGGGCTCTCTCCCGCTGCTTCAAAAGACCTTCTCGTCACTCTCCGATCCCCAATCCAATTTCACCCCCCATACTGCCCTTCAGGTACTACTTCCCACAATTTGGGATCTTTTATCGAAAATTCATCTTCATGTAGCTTTCCCACAATTTGGGATCTTTCAGTAGAATTGGGTATTTCGTGATTGATGATGATTTTTGAAGTTTGATTTCTATTTCAGCAATGCTTCAGTCCCAAATATAGAAATATAAGATGCGAAGGGGGAATTTGCCTACCTAATGGATTCCATAATTACTGGGTAAATTGGGTGCCAGCATTTGTGAATTTTTGTTCTTACATGAAAAAGAACAAGTTAGTTGGGTTGAATTTGTTAGAGGATATGTCAAGTGTTGTGAGAGGATGTCTGAATCTTCCTTGCTGAATACATTGTTCAGGGTGATTGCCTTATCAGCTGAGAAAGTTCGGATTCCTTTGAAGCTGCAGTTTGATTCCGATGATGCTGAGTGCAAACCGAGTGGATTGTTTTCTCCCAAGGAGTTGGGAATGATTTTCTGGGTTTGTTGGGTTATGACATTGAGCTCAAGAGGTTGGAGCTAGAGTCAGGAACAGGAGGAGTTGATCCTTAGGATGCCTAATCCATCCTTTTACGCCACCCTTACTTATTTGGTAGAAAATGAATTCAGACATTGAAAAAGTACACGAAAAACATTACTGGAATGAAAGTTGTTGAGATAGACGAGATCCGGATGGGGTTAATTCTAAATTGGCTAAGACATCGTTGTCACTGGCTAGATAATAATATTTACTGGCTAGTAAGCATACATCACATTGGGTTATACTTGTACATCGTTGTAAATTTGTTTCTATGTGTTGAAGTATGTTGTGATTGAAACCATTAATGTTACACTAGATGATGTCATTTGAGAGTAATACGGGTTTGTTTCTAGGGTTGTCATATGTGTATTATATAAGTGTTTGGTTTACTTGTTAATAAACAGTTGAACTTTAACCAACCCCGTTTTTCGGTTAGACGTGGCGGCTCATCAACTGCTCATCCAGAGGTTGACAGGAGGAAAACTGCTTTTATCTTACAAGAAGAAAGAAAGGGCATCGAGAGAGGAGGAATCCGGCGAAGTTCCTGAGGTAGACGAGATTCGGCAGGGGTTACTCCTATATTGGCTAACACATCGTTGTCACTGGCTAGATAATAGTATTTGTTGGCTAGTAAGCATGGATCGCAAATATTCGGGTTTCGCATCCGACATGATTGTATTGGTTAAGAACTTTAGTACTTCTTAGTGTTTGGCTTAGGTCTTAATTGTTTAATCGTTTCCACCTTTTAGATGACTTGTGTCTGATTTTATTGGGTAGTAAGATCCAGCAGGGGTTACTTCTAGATTGGCTAAGACATCATTGTCACTGGCTAGATACTAGTATTTACTGGCTAGTAAGCATACATCGCAATGGGTTATACTTATACATCGTTGTAAATTTCTTTCTATGTGTTGAAGTATGTTGTGATTGAAACCATTAATGTTACACTGGACGATGTCATTTGAGAGTAATGTAGGTTTGTTTTTAGGATCAGTTATGTACATTCAAAACCACCAAAACCCCAAAGTGTTAGTGAGTTAGAAGCAAACTAACAAAATACTAAATTCGACTACGCAAAAGAAGAGTTATCCCACTAGACATCGATTTCTTCACCTTACCATCACACACTTGCTTATGTCCTCCGACGTTTCCGGCGAAGGAACTATCTTCGAGACGGGTACTTGCTTGTCTCCATTATCTTGCTCTTGACGGACCCAAACGACATGCTCTCCTCTATGAGCATTGCCCCCTCCTCCATGTTCACGTCGGCAGCTTTACCTTTCATCTCCGGAGCAACGATTTTCGGTTCTGCTCAGATTTTCTGGTTTATCTTGCCAGTTGTGTGAATTTCCGTGCCAACTAAATTGTTATCTTTGCCATCCAAATGGTTATCCATGCCATACTCCAAATTGAGATCAAGATACGATGTACACCCAACTGTAGTTCGAAATATTTTTTTCCATAAACATATATAAAGTGGGTGTCTATAGATAGATAAAAGTAAATTAAGTTCAAAAATAAATTTATTTTTTTATTTTAACAAATAAAAATGGCAGAAAATTAGTTTAAAACAATTAAAACTTAAGTTTTGCCACTTGTCACCATCCCATTTGCCCTCTCTCCCTACAAATCTTTTTGTTTTTTTTTTGTCAAGTGACCTGCTACCTGCTGAGGGAAATTTGCAAAACTAACATTTTGACACTCCCTTGCAATTTTTACACTCCATTGACATTTTTGCAAAGTTGGTATTTTTTTGGTATATCCATGCAAATTGGCCTTAATTTAATCATTACTGTAATTAACTATATATATGGATTTAATTTTGACCCTTGATTTAATTTAAAGGCTAAGATTAGCTTATTAGGAAGTTCTAAGGAACCTTCTCATTAGGAGAGGATCCACTTCCAGAGAAGAGGCTCCTCCGCCCCCAAGCCACCATCACCACACCTTTACTCTCCGGGCACCGGCCGGCCTGCGCACCACCACCGGATGCCCAAACTTTAAACCGCTCCGTTTAGGGTATCGAGTTTTCAAAAGCGGGAAGCCTTTGTTTCCACTGGATCCGTTTCGTTGGGAGAGACTCGCCTGGCACTCTCTACAACCTTTGCACTGCTCTATTCCAATGCCGCTTGCTCACCACCGCTGCCACCGGTAAAGCCCTTAATCTATTCTTTCTTCTTTTTAATCAATTTCCCGCTCGGATTCATCTTCATCTGCTCCTCTCGACAGTGTTCCGCCCGTGCTGCTCCTTTTGCCCCAAATCACCAGCCACCACCGTTTTGTCGACACCGTCGTCTCATCCAAAAAAAACATCGCCCCAAATCATCAACCACCACCTCCGCCCCAAATCATCAATCATTTGCTCCTATCGACAGTGTCGACCTCCTCTAGGTTTGTTACTTGATTCCTCCATTCTCTTATGTTTATTACTGTAGTGGCTAGTGCATCTCAGACTTAGGGTAGGAGTTGATTGTTGATGGGATGTTAATTGCTTGTCTCTGCTTTCAATTGCAATTGTTGATGATTGAAATTCGAGAAACCCTAGGTTTGTTACTTGATTGCTCTATGTTGTCTCTTGACTATTCTCTATTTTGCAATCTTGCATGCTCTCAATGTTTCTTCTTTTGGCACTTCTTGGGATATTAGACGTGGGTGGTACATCTTTCTGTCATGATGAACATTTGGCTGGATTTCCTTGTCTTCATAGAGTGCTTTCATGTGGTGATTCACAGTTGAAAATTTGTTAGTCTACGAATTTTGGCATTATGTATATTCACGGATGATGCATTGGATCCCCATGTTAACTTTCCTATACTGTTTCCACATGATAAAGGATTTTGGTAAGGAAAAGAATAAAACATCATATCCATTAATGTATTTGCTTTGGTCTTGAACGATTCTCTTGTGTGAAGAGCATTCAGTCTTGTTCTTCTTGATGCTTAAAGTTTAGTTCTGATACGCAATCTTGAAATGCAATTGATAGATGTATAGAAGCTTGGAACTTTGTAGTATTTGCTTATTTCGCGCCTATTCCACTTACATAGTCATATTTATAATTGTCATTTGTTAGTTTTCTTTATCACTAAAACCAACTTGGATAGTTCAATGACAATCGATAGAACTACATATTTGCAATGTATATGCAAGCAAAAACTCTTCCAATATACTGGTGTTGTATTCATGTCCAAGTGATGTCTATTTGTCACTGTCAGATGGCATGTCAAAGAGGAAGTTTCAGTCCTTAAGAAAGTAGAACCTGATTGCTTTTATGCCAAGATTTCAAACTATCCTTATTCAAATATGGCATAGTGTAATCTTGACAATGCATTGCGAACATTTTTGTCACTATGCATTGCGAACATTTTTTGTTCACAAATGTATGATAAGCATGTGATCTTATCAGCTAACGTGGGATTATCAGGTTTACATCCGCAGGGGACGCTTGTTAACTTTTGTCATTCGTCTCAGCGTAAAGCTGCAGACTTCTCCTACAACTTTGTCGGGAGCATTATCAAGTGTTTAAACTATCTAGCACGGTACATAGCATATTTGACATCTCCAATCATTAATTCAAACGATCATCCATATCTTAAATATACTAATCTATCGTCTTATCGCAAGTGAAGCTTTCAAGAAAATTGCCTAGCCTCGAGGAGAAGAATGTGAAACAACGGCCCAGTTCACAATATGGTATGATTCAAGCTGCTATCACGGTATACAAAAATACCCGTTAAAGTATATAATGAAAGTTCCAACTCTACAGGTGCAGCTCCTCCCTCTCCCACGAAAGGTCATCCAACTCCTAGTAGCTCAACGCGCCACAAGCGACAGGAGAAAGGTGCGAAGCATCCCGACAACTCAAAATCGGCATGGATTTTAGTTCTGGAAGTAGTGATCGGAACCATGGTGGGGGTGATAGAGCATGATTAGTGTTGCATTATAGAACGCATTTAGCATAATTTAGTCGTGAATAGTGCATATTTTAGTTACAATTACATGTTTACCTGTGGTGTTGGAAGAGTCGGAATCTATGCAATTTTATGGTTAATTTCAGGTAAATGTGGATCCGACGAGGAATTAGGAGACTCTTGGATGAAGGAAGATTCAAGTTGAGGAAGAAAAGTGAATTGCACGGGAGCGGAGTCGAATTTCGAGAGCCTAAGTGAATAACAAGTCATCAAAAGTTGGCGCCAGACATGTTGAATTTGTTTCGCACTTTCTGGAGGCCTCGGTGGTCCGATTGACTATTATAATCATGCGTTGAAAAGCTCTCTTCGAGATCTACAACTTTTGTGTTGACATCGAGACCAAATTCAAAACGGAAAAATCGCTGTGAACAGTAAAAGCCGCTCCGCGGCCCGAACCTCTGACGAACGATTTCGCTGATCGCCGGCCGCCCCGCGGCCCTCGCAGAAACACGCCGTTCAGAATTGGACTTTAATTAGGGTTTTTGTTTTATTCTTTGGCCGACTTGTTAGAAGCTTTATAAGACTTTTCTAGTTTATTATTTCATTACCTTATGCACATTATTCCATTGTTGAGAGCGTCGTTGAACATGAGCAACTAAACTCTCTAGGTTTCGCCTACAATTTGGATCTTTGATTGTTGAATTGTGAGTTTCTTAATCTAGTTCTTATTTCTATTCCAATGTTTTGACTTCTTTGTGCTTAATTGCTTGAATGTGTTTTATTCTCTCTGGCCTGGCCGACTAGTTAGAGTAGATTCATTCAATTGCTAGGGTTTTGTAGATTCCTCGTAGCGAACCTTAACCCAAGTGGCAATCATATCCCTTTATGACTCATAGGACTAATTGGATGTGTAGGAAGTTGAATACATGTTGAATATCCACTCGGAGCTTGATATTATGTGTACCTTGGTTAATTCATAATCTTAATGCCATCTCTAGGTTGAATCTTAACCGTGTTAGGGTTATTTAGAGAGAAGGGTTGCTAGGACTCGTAGGACTAGTAATTTACCTAAGATCTGGACAAGGACATTGATAGGAAAAGACAAGAACTAGAGGCTGAAACAAGGATCGAATTCATCAATCGAAGTGATAAATTGTAGGTGAACCTATTTCTCTCCACTGCATTCTACAATCTATTTACTTTGTTTGCTTACTTCCGCTTTGATAAAAGGCGGACCTTTTACACACCAAAAACCCCTCATATTCTCTATTAGCGATTAGAATTATACTTGAATTGAATAGATTTTCCTGTGGAGCGATCTCTTGCTTATACACTATACTAGTTGTGAGTTTGAGTATTCTTTGACAAGAACAACGACAGGTGTTCCTCTTGTCAGGGGGCTCTTTTTTTTGTCGCTATCTTTACTACATACCGGAGGTGTAGTAGCAAATCTGTCATTATGATCCCTTGGAAAAAATCGCCAGGGGACAAGGATCGCTTAACTGTATTTATAGGTACATTTTCCACCGAAAAGTGACCAGCTAGTCTTGTTTTTGTCATTAGTTAAAAACTTTATCCTTTTACAGATCCGGATATGTTGAAAGATGTTCCGAGATACAGCAGGCAAGATCTTGAAGTAGCCTGCAAAGATTTTAGCAACATCATAGGGTCTTCTTCGGACAGCGTGGTTTACAAGGGGACGATAAAGGACGGGCCTGAGATTGCAGTGATATCCTTTTGCATCAAAGAAGAAAATGGTGTGGCTATTATGAGCTGTATTTTGGAGGTAACCGACTAACTGTCAAGCTTTGCTAGCATGACCATGCCTCTTACTAAAGTAAACTATCCGACTAGATTCGAGTAAACATCATTTGTCTGATTTTAGGTTGTGGGTTTGGCTAGATTAGACCATGAGAGAACTGGGAAGTTGTTGGGCTATTGTCGGGAGAGATCTCCGTTTACTAGGATCTTGGTGTTCGAATATGCATCCAACGGGACACTATCCGAACACCTGCATTGTAAGCAAACTCCTTGTTCTATCTTTAGTTCTATTTTTAGTGCTAACTTATCAATTTGGTCATTCTAAACCTGAGCTATGTCTCTCAGCCATGGCCATTACAAGAGGTGGGAAGGTTTCTACCCCTTGTCGATCGAAGGAGATGAAAGGAATTGACGGTGATGAAGCAAAACAACGGAAGAGGAAGCGGTAAGAGATACTATCAAAGTGTTACTTTTCAGACGAAAAGAGTGATGAACACTTTGAAAACCTTAGGCTTAACATTCGTGGGTTTAGTATTTTGGATTTTGAACTTTGTACTAGACTCGACTCGTATGATTGTGACATATCACTTCCTCCTCACTAAAGTATAAAATAGCAGTTCTTACTTTGAGTTACTAAAATGATCGATGAAGGGTGGTTTCTGATCACAAGGATATGCAAATGCTAACATCTCTAACCTGACTGGAAAAAATAAATACTATGACAAGGTATTCATATCAACATGACAGGATTAAAGAACAAATCTTGACAGGATGGTATCAAAGTCCGACTCGGACCGATGACTGGGGGTCGTGTGCACGGGCGCACATGCGCTAGTAGCCTAGCACACAAGCCGAGTGAGGTTCCATTCTAAAACCAATTGGCAATAGAAGGAGTAGCCCACCGACTCATATACTAGGGCTTGATATGTTCAACTTTTCGATGTGGGACACTTTGGTCTCATTCACATCTCTAACAGATGGCAATAAAATACTAACAGGAAATTTTTATAAAAATATCAGGATACATAACAAAATGGAGTCAACTTCAATCAAGCAAATGTCGTCGTCGAGCAGTGTACTCGGAATCATGGTCTTTTGTTCGGTTGTGACATCATTCACCGTCGGTTTTGACACTTGAGGAACACACCTACAACCTGACAGGAAAATTCAAATACTACGACAAGGAATTCTTATCAACATGACGGGATGACAAAACAAATCTTGACAGGATGCTACTAAAATACTGACAGGAAATTTTTATAAACATGGCAAGATACATAACAAAATGGAGTCAACTTCAATCAAGCAAATGTCGTAGCCGTGCAGTGCACCCGGAATCTTGGTATTTTGTTCTGTTGAGACATCATTCACCATTGGTTTTGCAACAACCACCCGACAGGAAAAAAACAAATACTTTGACGGGATATTTTTATCCACACGACAGGATGAAAAAATTAATCTTGATAGGATGTTACTAAATTAAAATACTGACAGGAAATGTTTTTAAACATGTCAGGATACATAAATCGTGAGTCGTGAAGGGCCTCCCACGATTCGTGGAACTTCTCAACATGTCACAAAACAGTCAGAATAGACCTTCACGACTCGGGAAGGGTTTCTCACGAGTCGTAGGATTTCTTAGCAGCTCACAAAACAACCAGAATAACTTTTCACGACTCATGAAGGTCTCCCCCGAGTTGTGGAACGTCACTTGAGCTCCATAGAGTGATTCACTTGATATGCTTGCTCCATGAACCGTCTCTTTTGCTTGTTTTTCCATCCCTGTCTATGAATCATGGTCTTTTATTCGGTCGGGATATCATTCACCTATAGTTTTGCATTTGACAGGATCACACCTATAACGTGACGGGAAAAATAATTTATTTCGACAGGGTATTCTTCTCCACATGACAGGATGACAAAACAATTATTGACAAGATGATACTTACATGTTGACAGGATATTTGTTAGACATGTCAGGATACACACCAACACGTTTTCGCAACCCTATTTTCCCAATTTCCAAAAATCTATTTTTTAATATATTTTTGAAAATCTGGGTTTTTTTTTCGAATTTCTGTTTTTGTAAAAAAAAATCCGAATTTTTGTTTTTTTTTTCCATTTTCCATAATTTTATTTTTTTAGATTTCAAAATCATATTTTTTGCATTTTCCAAAAATATATGTTTTTTTTTATATCCAAAAATCATATTTCTTAATTTTTAATTTCAGAAAATACTAGTTTTATATATTTATTTTAATTTCAAAATTGATTAAACACACAATACTTTTATTGCAAATATGCCCAATTAGGCATCCTTTGCAATTTGAGAGAAATTGGGGTATTTTTGTAACCCATTTTTTGGGTAGGGTATTTTCGCAAATTCACCTTTTTTAATTGTCTTGTGAATCCAGTAACAATTAGGGATACACAGACTTGGTCACTTTTATCATAACATTTATAGGCTATATTAGCCATTCCCATTTCTTGTAATGTATTTAATATCTCTCCTTCTGATTTTCCATCTATATTCCATTCATATATATTTTGCCCATTATAATCTGTAGATCTAAACTTAGGGGGTGTTTGGCATCCATTACTGGGAATCAAAAAAGGTAATGGGAATGCTTGATTCCCAATTTTGTTGTTTGGTATTGCTAAAAATCGGAATGGGAATGATTACTGGGAATTAACTCATCCCCAATTTTAAGCTGATTTCATCCATGGAGAAAAGGAGGGGATCCTTTCATTCCCAACCCAAAAACTTGCCCCCACTGACTCTCATCGCCTTCATCCTCTTCCCTCATCTTCCTAGCGCCGGAGTCATCACCGTCGCCGTCGCCGTCACCACCGCCACCACCTCTCAGTCTCAGATTCGTCGATGTCGCCATCGCCGCCCCTGTCTAGATCTAGCGCTCTCTCATCGTCCTCCGCCGTCCTCTTCCCTCATCGTCCTTCGCCGTCACCACCGCCACCACCACCATCGCCGCCCCTGTCTAGATCTAGCACTCTCTCAGTTTCGTCGATGTCGCCAGCCTTCATCCTCTTCTCTCATCGTCCTCCGCCGTCCTCTTCCTTGCACTACATCTGACCGTCTAGATCTAGCGCTCTCTCTCTCTCTCTCTCTCTCTCTCTCTCTCTCTCTCTCTCTCCTCGTTGCAATTGTCCGCCCTTCCAGATTCGCCACCACCCAGCCATGGTTGTTGTCCTCTCCTGCTACCCGGATCGCCATCGCCGCCCTCCTCCCGCCACCGTCCTCTCCAGAACACATTAGGGTTCCAAATCCCCAAATCTGGAAGCAGGTTCGAAATCCCCAAATTGGGAGCAGATTTGATGAATTTTTGGAATGGAAATGTTGAATTTGTATAATTTGATATTAATTTTGAGAAATTGGGAGCAGATTTGATGAATTTTTGGTAGATTGATTTTGTATATTTTTAGGTTGAATTTGGGAATTTTTTATTCCGACATTATACCAAACAACATGCTTGAGAAATGACTCATTCCCAATTTTGATTCCCATTCCGATTCCCATTCCCATTCCGATTACCACACTCATACCAAACGAGGCCTTAGATCTCTCTTCATATTGAACATCAGGAGATGTAGGTCTAGGATAAAAGTTTCTTCTGTCCATGTTTCTATTAATTCTTCGAAATAATTAGCTAAAAAGACAAAATTCTCAAACTAATTAGGGAAGTAGCCAAACTTTGAAACTATTTAGGAAAATAGCCAAAGTGCTTACTTTTTGACCTTTTAATTGTAGAAAGATATCTCTATTTATACTAAATTACGAATATTATCCGAAATTTCTTAGATGTTAAAATATTACTACGAACTTAATATTGATTGTTTAAAAAAAATGACTTTTGGTGGTACTAACTACCATAATCTACTAACTATATTATGAATAATAAGTTTTCTGTGGTTTTAAGCCCACCACGCTCTGCAACTAAAAACTTTCAAGCTAAAGAGGTTTGACCCATACCTGAACTTAGTTACTCTGGACCACCGCCGTTCCTTAGCTTCCGGCTTTCTAGAGGTGGCTAACCTTCAACCAGGCCTCCCTTAGTCCAGATTGAGCACAGATCTGTTTCGTTTCCTACCTCAGACCGTAGTCTCTAGCTTTTTGTTTTGATTTTGAGAGGGTGAAGGGATTTGAATCAAGAAAACAAAGTATTCAAAACATAGTGTTCAATTAAGTAGCTTTCCCTTTCTTAAAAACAAACTTTATTGAATCTGGGAAATATTACAACACACAAGCACTCTTAACTTAAAACTTAAACACACTTAACACTCATACCAGAAGATCCATTGAAAAGTTTTGAACTTTAGAGTGATGGAAACACCAATCTACTCAAATTCAAAACGTTTCTATTTTTCTTTCTGATTTACAAACTCTCTTTCTCTCTTTGAGCATATGTTTTCTCTCCCTGGAATTCGATGCTCTTGAACACCAAATGGATGCCCTATTTATAGAACAAGTCGAAGGGCATAGGATACCTCTCCAACGACATAATTATATGGCCTACATGATGGCCTGATAAAGCAAACAAAAGCACACAGTACACAGGTTCACGTGATAAAAGCAAAAAATCGTAAAAGCAGGAAGTACAATAATTGTGTTTGGTGGATGATGATGGCGTTCAGTTGTCCAGGTTCTGGACCCCTTCGTCTCCCATATTGGCTTCCAGGTCATCATCATTGTAATCTTGAACTAGATCTAGAGTATTATCAAACTCCAAATCTTGTTCATTGTCTAGATTGAGATAAAGCATTAATCCTTCAGCGTAGTCTCGATCCCATGCAATTAGTAAATCGATCATCCTCTCGTGTCCTCTTTTGTCTAAAAAGTGACCGGCCTCTATTTCTGCTAAGTAAAGACTAATGGATTCAGTTCTGTTTATGACTTGCTGCATTAATGAATTGAGTTGTGAGGTTACGATGAAGGTTGTATTTCCGACTTTGAATATCCCACAATCTGTCTGTCTGAACTTGGTGATGTAGTAGTAGATGTAGAAGAATCCTTTTGCTCTTGCCTCCCAAGTATGTCTTACTTCGTCGATTCTTCCTTCCACTACTGGATCTATCACGTACCAGTAGTCTTCCCTCATTAGTATGAAGATTAGGTAATGTGGTAGCCGGGTTTTTCCCTGGCTAACATCTTTGCAGGCACTGATAACACGGCAACAACTTATGTCTTCTATTTTTTCGAATTTTGCTGCTCTGAGGAAGACCTCCTTCTGGAACTTAGTGAAATACTTGTACAAGATGCTTTCTTCTTCTTTCTTTGGCCATGGTCTCCTGTTATTGTGGATTCCATTGCACATTCCATATCTCCACGAATTTAAATAGTCTGCATCTTCATTTGGCATGAGGGGTAATGATAATCCTCCCAATCCGGCGCCAGTGGTTACACAGAAATGGTTACACCATTCCCTTATCGTTGCTGGAGTATCGTGATCTCTCAAAGTTACCATCCAGTAGAAGTTGTCGAAATCTCTCATTTTCCATCTTCTACAGATGTCTTCCTGGAGCTCAGTAGGTAGCTGGAGAACTTTTATAATTATCTCTAGAGTTAACATTCTTATAACCGCTCTGTGTCTCGTTTGTAGGAGTCCACGACGGAATCTATTCTCAGTAAATCTTCCAAAATCAACAGAAATGGAAAAACTTGGAGGGGAAACCCATCCTTGGTATCCTCTTATTTCTCCTAAGATATTAACGTCCCATGGGTGGAACACTCATTGCGGATTTTCCCACCGCGTTTGATTTCTCTGATCTATCAGCTAACTCTCTCGTTAAGCTGTCAGCTAAAGAATTTTTTGATCCCTGCACATGTTCAATGGTAAAAGTGAATTGATTAAGGGCTAATTGCCAACGCAGGAGTCTCCCATGCGCTTTCATATTATCAAGATTGTTATTTATAAAACCCAATATTCCTTTACAATCTGTTCTGACTGTAAAAGGTTTAGGAGCTAGGAAGATTATAAATTTCTGGATTCCACGATAAATTGCAAGAATCTCCTTCTCCATGACAGTATAATTATACTCAGATTTGTTGAAGCTGCCACTGCTATACCTGCAAAGCTTGTTATCTTTCTTTATTTTTAAAACAGCTCCCCAATGATAATTACTAGCATCTGTTTCAAGAACTAACTCATCATCTTCATTAGGTAAAGTCAATATTGGAAGTTTTTCACATCTTCTTTTAAGTTCTTTGACTATTTTAGTATCTAATTGAGTCCAACTCCAGACTTGATCTTTCTTTAACTTAACCTGTAGAGGTTTTCTCAGTTTGGCTAGATCTTTAATAAAATCAGAAGCATAAGTAAGACAACCTAGAAATCTTTCTAGTTGTTTTCTATCTTTGATTTCATCAGGAAATTTTTCTACTTTTTCTAGAATATGTTCTTGCAAAATAATTTGACCAGCTTTAATCTTTAATCCTAGGAACTCAATTTCGGGCTCAGCATAAATGCATTTCTTCTGTCCTAAAATGATTCCATGGTCAATACATTTTTGGGTTATAGCTTTCAAGTCATACTTATGTTGTTCTATAGTTTTAGAGAAGATTAAGATATCATCAATGTAAACAAGACAGCAATGTTTAAACTCTTTAAAGACATTGTCCATTCTTCTCTGAAATATTTGTGGTGCATTTTTCAAACCAAAGGGCATGACTACCCATTCATAGTGTCCTTGTGGAGCACTAAATGCAGTAAGTGGAATACTTTTCTCGTCCATTCTTACCTGCCAATAATCACTTTTACAATCCATTTTAGAGAACCAAGTGGCTCCCTGTATTCTATTAAATAAAACTGTCTTATTAGGGATATAATATCCGTCATAAACAGTATTATCATTAAGCTTTTTATAATTGATAACCATTCTAGCTTTTCCTATTTTTTCTTCAGCATGATTCCTAACCATAAAGGCAGGACTAGAATGAGGACTTTTACTTTCTCGAATTAAACCCTTTTTTAAGAGTTCATCAATTTGTTCTTTAAATTCTTGTTGATCCTTATAAGTGTAAGCCATTTGTTTTACTCTAATGACCGCTTTAGGATCTATTAGCTCTATGGTAGCAAATGATTTATCTTTTTCCCAAAATTTTAAAGGATTTTCAGAATATAACTCCTTACACATTTTTTCTTGTTGTTTAAGAATTTTATCTTTTAATGTTACTTCACATATAGATAGTGCAAATTCTCTTTGTGTAGGAAGAATATATTCCTCACCACGCTTAGTGCGCGTAAACTCTATTGCTTGGTGTGTATAAGCTTGTTTAATCTTTTTGACCCAAGCATCTTCACCATTGATGTTGAAGACCATCATATCTAAATGCTGAGTTAGAGGAACATGGAGTCTTTGGAAATTATTTCCAATTAACATATCATGCGAGGGCTGATTAGTAGCCCAGAGTGTAGGAATTACACATTGGACTCCTCCTATCATGATAGGTACATCAAAAGCTAATTCTGAATGAACCATAATACTATCATCAGCTATTCTGACCTGAATTGGTCTACGAGACTTCTGCCAGATAAACTCAGGAAATAAGGCCTTTTTACCAAAGCATACTGAACATCCAGTATCTACAAAGGCACATAATTCATATTTATTAAACCCTTCTAAGCAAATACTTATCGGTATATAAATGCTATTGGGGTTGGTAATCCTATAATTTTTCTTTAGTGATTCTCTACTGACATGTTCAAAGCTTTCTTCTACTCTCATATTATCTCCATAGAGATGTCTGAGGTCTATTACTTCCATTCTCATTCCTAATTCTTCTTCAAATAAAGAATCTGTGAGAGATTCTTTTAAGTCTTTAGCCCCTGGATCATTCTCATAGATAGGTTCACTAATGGTTTTAGTTTGATATCCTATTATTTTTCCTTTTTGTTCGGAACTAGATGATCCTTCTTGATTTTCTCTAACCTTGTGAACTATTGGAGGAATTGCTGTTATTGACTCCTTAAAAGGATAAGAACCTAGATCTACACTATGTCTGGGTGGTTCTTTTATAATTCTATTTTCTAACCTCTTGTTTAATGCCGCTATCATGCTTACTATGTCTTCATCTACAACAAACGATTTGTCTTTTCTACTAGTGGTAGCTCCCTGATTCCTCGGATTAATACTAAGATTAGGATTGAACCTAAAACTAGTGTTTCTGGATAAACTTGGACATCTAGAGAGATTGACTGGTGGTTTAGCATTCGTATGGATTCTACCTTCTTCGTCTATGGTTAAAACCTTATTACTACTAGTGCCTGTAGAATTTTCGAATGCGTTTACCCAAATGGTCTTAAGTCTTATTTGATTAGGTTTTAGTTTAACAGGTACAACCTCTTTGCTTGGACCTACCACCTCGTGTTTCTCAGCTTCTACTATATGGCACTTTTGTGGAGGATTTGTAGTATTTTCAAGTTTATAAACTACCTTCCATTTTAATTGTAAAGGACAAGTTCCCTTATGTATACTAATACCTTCTGTTAACAATTTTATAGCTAAGAATTTAGATGCATAATGATCTTCTAGACTAACATAATAGTTAGGTCTACAGATCCAAGAAACTGCTCCTTGACTCAAATTACGGACTATACCACTGATGCATTGATAACTAAACCTTTTATGTCTAATGTCACAAACAAAATTAATGCATTGCACATCTTTTCCATAGTCTTGTAATGGAGTTATAATTACTTGGATGCCACATATGAAAATATATTTAAATTTTTTATCTTTGTTATGTTTCTGAATGTTTGCCCAATTGATTAAGTTTACTTCAGTTGCTTGATTTTCATTATTTTTGACAGTTACATCTCCAGACATTTCTTCGCAAACATATTTAGCATATTTAGAGAATAATGATTTTTTAACAAACTGTTCTTTAGCGATGATCGGGAAATCAACCCCTGATCTCGTCATCTCTTCAACTTGTTCCTCATCAATAGAGGTTTCAGCTTGCTGAAGTTGAGCTAAAGTAGTCATTTCATATTCATCAGAGAACTCACTATGAGCTTCTCCTTCCATCATTTCATTAATTTCTTCACCTTCTATTGACTCATTTTCAGATTCTATATCTTCTTCAAGCTTTTCTTCTATTATTTCTACTATTCCTTTGTTATTTCTTAGGGCTAGATCTACTGCTTCATCTTCAGATAACTCGATATAATCCAAACTACCTAGGGCTTCTGCTAATCTATTGTTCTTCTTGTTTTTGCATTCATTAGCATAATGACCGGATTCTCCGCATGCCTAACACTTACAGTTTTTCTTTTTCTCGGGACAGAACGAGGCTTTCTGAAAAAACCTTCTGTTTTTAGAGAATGGTTTTTTATAATACTTCTTATAATATTTTTCACCTCTCTGTTTATTGAAACTTTTTCTCTTGTAGTTTCGTTTTCCTTGGTAATCTCTATTATTACATCCCCATTCTGTTGGCGTCTCCCAACACGTTAAAAATTGTTTTTTCATTCTTTGCGTGCTTCTTACGTCTCGACATTTTTTCTCAACCCATTTCCTAACATAAGAAATTCTGTTACCAAGAGTATCTTTATCTCCATTTTTAATTAAATCTCGATACTCTTCACTTATTTGTTCATTAATTGGGGCAGGAAGTTTATCAAAGAACATTTGTAGATTAGTGCTGTTTTCCCCTATCTTATAGTAATACTTCTCGAATTCTGTTATATAATTATCGACATATTTCATGTTACAGATTTCAAGATTGTTTAAGGTTCTTTGCCATTTTAAAGCTTCCTTATCTTCATCTTCCTTTTCTCCAATGAATTCGTCTTCTATTAGTTCACATATTAATGTGAACATCGTCACTGGACTTGCTAGATTTCTAAGTTCTTGTTTTGGGTCATCACCAATAGCTCCATACCAGTCGGCAATACATCCATAGAAATTATGCTCTATGTAATTAAGGAACTGGGAAGAGTTCCAGCCTACATTCATGTTTAATACACTCATCATACTTTTCTTCCAGAACTCTATAATTTCACGCCTATTCCTTACACCATCTAGGTTTAGTTTATAACCTGTTTCACTTATGGGTTCTAGATTAATTTCTCTTTGATTTGGTCTATGGTTTGGCATAATGCTTACTCCAAATCTTTCTTTCTTTCTTTTCCAGAAATTCTTTAGGCTTTAACCTAGGTCTATAATTGCTGGTAGAACCATGTTCATATCGTTTGTAGTGTCTTCTAGCTTCATTTTGTTCTACAGTTTCATTCTCCCTCGGCCTTCTTTGTCTTAAAATTTCATTTAACCTTTTTTGGACTCTAGATATAGGAATGTTTTCCATATCTTTTAGGTTAATTAATCCCATTTGTTGATATACAGCTTCTTCATCCGAATTCTTTTCAGACTCGTCGTCGCTCATGACCTCTTGGTTCATAAAGTTGGTTTCAATGGCTTTTTGTTTCTGTAATTTCATCTTCCATTCTGGGTCATCTAACTTAGTGCTGAATCTCCTTGTTTGTCGAAGTAGATGGTGATTCATTCTTAAGATTTTCGTTTTCGTCTTGATCTTCTTCTACTGTTTCCTTGTTCTTTATATTATCTAATTTAGTAGAAAACTTCTTTTTGGATTTTTTACATGGGTAACTATATTTAAAAGGATCTCCTTTTTTAATTTCACCGCCTGATGTTAAGCTTACCTGATGACTGATCTCGTTAATGGCTTTTAGATTTGTTGAGTGATGAACTTCGCATGTTTCTTTTACAGTCTTAAATATTTTACTGCTAATTTCAATATATAATTGTTCTAATTTTTTAACTTCTAATTTTAGATCTATATGTTGGTCTGAAATGGCATTTAAAATTGCTCCAAAATGCTTATCGTTTACATCTAAATGTAAAGCATGAGGATAAGTCTTATGGGGGCAATTAGTAGACACCTCCAGATTGTCTTATAGATAAACACATATTATTTTTAATTAACTTGGCTCTGATACCAAATTGCAGGATCACACAGACTTAAAAAAATACTAAATATTATTTAAGCGGAAATAAGAAAGATAATAACACAAACTAAGGATATAATTTAAACTTAATAAAAAGTTGGGTTTATTTTTATAATTTTTTGGTTTTTATGGGGCAAAGTTTATGATTGTAAAAAAGTGAATAGTGACTTTTGTCTATTCTCCAAAATACTTTGGAGATTTGGCTAAAGTCCTAATATTTTTGGCTAAAGTTCTAGTTTGTTCTAATTCTTCCATGTCCTTGAAATTTGTTTTTATTTCTTCTCATTTTATTAATTTCTAAAGAATCATCTTTAAAATTGGCTTCAATGTTATGAATAATTTTATCTTCTTCTGAAGTATTTGATGATTCTATAGATTCTTCATAACTAAGATAATTTGAGGAGGTTTCACTATTACTATACTCATTTATGCATTGTATTTCTTTTCCTTTTAAAGATTGTATACCAAGTCTATTGTCTATTTTTTCAATAATAGTTAAAGGTGAACTAAGTGAAATATTTTTTAAAGTTTCTTTTGGGACTCCTTGAACCTGAAAATGTGGTCTAGAAATATTTCTAGGAAACTTGGGATCTTCAATCGATATTTTCTCATGTGCAAGTTCCACTTGAGAGGCTATAGTATGTAGTAGTTGATTAGAATAATTATTTTGTTGATAAATCTTTTTAATGTCTTCTAATGTAGAAGTTCTATTATCTGAGGGATTTATCTTATCATTTTTAAATGGTTCTTCTGTTATTTCTCCTTCTCCAATTTTAATTTTTATTCCTTTGAGAGGAGGGTGAATAGAATGGACAATTCCATCAGGTAAAATACTCCAAGTTTTGGTAAGTCTAGTTTGAACTTCTATAGACTTATGATTAAAAGGGTGTTCTATTCCATTTTTCTTAAGATAATGTTTGAACCAAGTAAAGAAAAGAATATTATTTTGAAAATTTTCCATTTCAGAATACCAAATTTCTCTTATCTTAGTTCTACGACTTTCTTCAAAACTTATGAACCAATTTCTTTTATCTTTATTTTTTCTTGAATTAAAGTTAGTTCTAAGATATTCTTTATTTATTGTGAATGTGGAGTTGGTAATAACATTTATTGTGGAGTATCTATTCATTTCACTATCTGTAGAAGGGGATGGTGATCGGTCTATTGGGTCAATAATAGGATCAAGTATAGAACTATTGAAGTCTAAGATTACTTCCGTATTGTTTCTTCATAAGTCTATACTATTATTTCTTTTACTTTCTGCAGTATTTCTAGCGGTGTAGAAAGAGTCCGAAAAAAGAAGTTCTAGGAGGTAAAGAGTTTCTTAGTCTGGGTAGAGTTGAATAACTTCTACTGGAATTAAATCTAAGAAGTACTTTTCCGTCTAGACTCTCGGTTATTTATGAGACTTCTCTTTTTTCCAAATTATCTGGGGGACAATCATGGTCAAGTTCTAAGGTAGTTGAGATTGTTATATCGTCCCATTTAATAAGCTTATAAGTGAATATTGTGGATTTTTCGACTTCTAATTGAAGTAAAGTTGTTTCTCGTCTTAAGACAGGAGGGATTAAACACTTTGGGTCTGTTAAAGAAGTTAAAAGTCTATAATGAACTCTATAGATTATTGCAAAGTTTTTTTACAGTTGTTTAAAATTATCTTTTAGAATTTTTACGTCTAGAGTTATTGTCTGGGTAACCCTTGGATCTGTAAGGTCAACATGAAAATTGGGTGAACATTTAAAATAGACCGGGCCATTGCATAAGTTTGTCTGAATTATAGCTATTAAAGAGTCTTTGTAAGATTTAAGTCTATCATCTCTTAAGGCTATAAAAACAGGAGTATCAATTCCTTTTCTAGCTAACGGTTGTAGAGCAACTTGTATTAAAGCTAGATGAATATATCTATAACCTTTTGTTTGATATTTATTTAATGATAAAGAGGATAAAAGTTGTAAAGATTGTTGCTCTTTGTTAAGGCTGATGGTTTTTTCATGACTTCTTACACTAAAGGTTGTTTTAAAGTCTATAATTCCAATTCTGTATATGGACTCTATATTCTAATGAGGAATGGACCAATCAATCATATTGTTTTCATTGTTTGTATACAAATTTTCATTACTATGCACAACAGGGTTACTATTAGAACTAGAACCCCTAGAGAGCATTCGTTTAAACTGTAAACCCATACTTCTAGAGACCGGTTAACATTACAAATTCAGAGTTAACACTATAGTTGGCGTGGGACCATCTACCGGGACCACCCTATCAACGGGCTGACCAAGCGGGTTTACGAATAAACCAAGCACGCACATTAATAGCGTTAATTTAAACAGTAAGATAAGCATTATGTAGAACTATGTTTTGAGGTTTAGAGTAATACTTCTAATGACTCTGATACCAAATTAAACCCAGGTATAATGATAGCAATGAAACTTAAAAAACTGAGAAAAATGAACACACAAAACTTGTATATTATCTCAAGACTTTTACCAACCAAACACCCAACAAGGTTATTTTTAGAAATTAACCTCAACATTTTCCACCTCCACCGCCTAAAAAAATAACCTCCACCTCCACAACCTAAAAAAAATAACCTTAACCCCTTTAAAATAACCCGCAGACAAACACGCCCTAAAAGAAAATTACAAGAGTGTTTGAGAATTCAAGAGGGTTTTATGCTCTCTGATTTTTCGATGCCCTTTCTTCGTTCTGAATGCTCTTTTATATAGGCAAGAGGTGATTTCAAGTAATTAACTAATATTGGAAGATTGGTCTTACTTGTGTAACTTACCATGATTCATTGCCCACTATATAGGACTATTAGAGCAGCTCAAGTATTTTTTTTGTCATCGTCATCAGCATCCCTTTTTGGTCATCCTTATCATCCTTCTAATTGTATCAACATCAGCATCCCTCAAAAGCAAAGCTTTGTTAACTACAAGTGCATTAGCACTATCAGACTATCTTTTGATGACTAACTAGATCTCTCTCTCTTTTGTTTTTTGCATAGAGAGAAAATCAGCATAATGGTTTAGTTCAAAGGAGTCAATGGTTGTAGTGTTTTATTTGTGTGAACCAGTGTTTGTCTATGAAAAAGATATGCAAAATCCCATTTGTTTTCTCAGTTGCCCCAAACTTTATTCTAGTTATCAATACTTTAGCCTATGTGGGAGTCGAACCCACATATTTGTGCATAAACACAAAGCTCTACTGTTGAGCTAATAGGCATTTATAACTCTACAAGCACAGCTCAAATGGAGATTGAAAACACAATTCAAAACTATGTTTGGATAACCAATAAGTCATCTAACTCAACAAAGAATGCAAATTCAAGCTGTAATAGATCGTAAATCCAGCAACTAAATAGTGGTAGCTACAATTTTCAGAATACAGAGACACCTTCAAAAATTGATAACCCCAAAAGATTTCAATTCCATGCCTGACAGTAAGATCAGGGACGGTTAAATTTGTAAACATTCAATCCAAATTAAGGACAACTAAGCATTCTTCACCTACCAATTCCTACCACGGACTCTGAATTTAATGGAAAATCAGCTCAAACAAAACACATTAGCACACTAAACCTTGTGATTTTGGGGCAAGCAAGAATCAAAATGTCAAATTTGTCTCATACGCAAAAAAAACAAACACCTTGTGTGCATCGATTGAAATGGAAAATGAAGAAGGAGAAGAAAGAGAAATTACTTAGTCTCTTCTTCGGTCGTGACAAGAGGGTCGTCCTTCTTGATATCGTACGGGTACCAAGCGGCGACCCTGTCACCGATGAGCTTCTTAAGGAGGAGCTTGCGGGCGGTTCACTGGCAAGTTGGGTTAAGCACATGCCCGAATATTGAAGCCCTAGCCTCCGACACTACTCCTCCACCGCCACCGCCAACGTTGCTTTCAAGTTTCAAAGATGCGCCGACGCTCATTCTCCCTCTTCTTTTTTTTATTCGATCTCTCTCTAATATGACTTATGGGCAATTCTCTCTGTAACTTGAATATAGATTTCAAGGGTGGGATAAATGAAGAACGAGGAAGGAGTAAAATGTGGTCATACTGTTGACCTTCAAGTTGCCTAAAATTACAAAATTACCACCGTATACATGAGAGCCGTTCAAATTACATCCGACGTCTCATATCTTTAGTTCTTAGTTCCCATCTAAAAAGGCAGTTCTCATGTGAAATGCCCCCTATATATACATACATACATACATACATATATATATGGGAGTTTCATATGCATTCACCTCTTAGAATGCATTCGTGAGACCTTTTATCAATCGTCGGATGGTGAAGATTTGGATTGTTAGATTTAAATATACATCCAATAAATAAAAAAAGAAGGAAATAAATATAAATAATAAATTTATCTCTCCAAATTTCTTATTTATCTCCTAATCAATAAATCATCCAGGATGATGAATTTATCTCTTCAACCCTATCAATCCCTACTTTCTGCATAAATATTTGGGTGGGAGGATATTAGGATGATGAATATACGTATAACATTGTATATTCATCTGAATATTCAAATGAATATTCAATGAATACGGAGATTCAAATGAATATTCGAATATTCATCTGAATATTATTTGAATATTCATCTGAATATTTATGAATATACGTATAATGTTGTCTATTCATCTGAATATTCAAATGAATATTCAATGAATATGGATATTCAAATGAATATTCGAATATTCATCTGAATATTTTATTAATATTCATTTGAACATAATAACTTATATTCATATGAATATTCAAACATTTTGAACGTGAGAATAAA
Organism: Persicaria tinctoria; assembly: GCA_037127255.1. Classification (NCBI taxonomy): domain Eukaryota; kingdom Viridiplantae; phylum Streptophyta; class Magnoliopsida; order Caryophyllales; family Polygonaceae; genus Persicaria; species Persicaria tinctoria. Next base: position 40,891,769 of record JBANSL010000006.1, read on the forward strand.
TTAATGTTTTACGGTCATATGAATATTTTCTTAATGTTCATCTGAATATTCAAAATTTTTGAAAGTGGGGAAAAAAATAATGTTTTATTATATAGATGAACTATCCAATGCATTCATCTCTTAGAATGCATTGGTGAGGCCGATCCTCAACCATTGATTAAAACCAAATGAAGGGATGTGATTAAAAGATAATTTTTTAAATTACTTTAGTTTAGTTAATATTATTCAGATGAATATTATCAAAATAATTTGAGAATAAGAAGATAGTGCGTGGTTTTGCTAGAAATTTTTTTGATGGTGGTTTGGATTTTATTTTGATTTTGGGTAAGAGATATAGAGTTGATGAAAATATATGGTTTTGATTTTTTCGATAAATTATTATTGTGGGTTAAAAATTAATTTTAAAAAATTATCTTTTAATCACATCCCTTCATTTGGTTTTAATCAATGGCTGAGGATCGGTCTCACCAATGCATTCTAAGAGATGAATGCATTAGATAGTTCATTTATATATAATCACATCAATTAAAAATTAAAAGGATCTTGAGCATCTTGTGTGGAATCCTCTTTTATAGATGGACTGTTTTGAGAACTTGAAACAGTGGACATATGTTTTTGGGATGCAAGATATTGCTGAAAGGTTTGAAACTCTTGCCACAGTTGTTCAAGAGTAAAATTTGGGGAATTTGGTGGTGATTGAGAGACATTTGTTTGTGGCTTTGGGTTTGGGCTTTGTGGCTTGTAATTGGACTTCTTTTTATGAGAATGTCATTGACCTTTTGTGTTGTGAGAACATTAAGGTCAAAATTTTCCCACCATCTAATTTTATATTTTCTGCACAGGGTTAAAGGAAAGGGCTTTGGGAGAATTTGTAAGGTCTCGTAGGTCCAGCAAAGGATCCATGCTAGACCAGTGTCTCTGTGAAATCGTAGTGGTCTAGTGAAAGGTTTGTCAGGTGAGTGCTTGTAGTAGTCATATGCGAGTCTGGGAATATTTCAGTAGTGGCACCAAAGTGATGCCCCCATTGATAAAACCACACCGGAATGTTGTCATTACATCTTCTATCAAAGAATATAAACCATGAATGGTTGAAGGGCCTCACGAGTAGACAGTAGCTCTAGACCATTTTATAATCCATGTAAGAATATCCTGGAACTGCTTGGGAAACTGAAAATGGTCCAAGTCCCCAAGGGTCAGACCAGTGAGAGACTGATAGAACCTGAAGGATTTTGATCTTAGAGAAGTTGATTTTTGTTGGATCTGCATCGCACATTTTGTGATGAATCTCTGCAGAGCCAGAGTCTATAAGGATAAGTTTATAGAATTTTCTAGTCTTTCTGGTATCATGAGGGAGCCACTGAAAGTCTTTACGGAAAAGTTTTGTGATAAAGGGCTCTAATTGTGTTTGGCTTAAAATTTCATGTTCTGGAGTAAGAGAGAGTACTTCATGTATATAGGACTTGGTTTGGTAGCATATTTGTAGTAAGGGGTCTCTTTTTTGGGATTATTTTTGGCAGGGATTCTTGGTACGGAAAGAACTTCTTGGTATGAGAGAGGAGGATATTGCGAGAGGGATTGAAACTTATTATGGACTGGGACTATAGATGAACTTGCTGGAACAAGCTCATAATCTTGTGGGACTTGTTTTCTGTTGCTAGATTCCATTAGAATGGAACTCTCGAAATCTTTTATCTGGAATTTGTAACCTTTGGTCAATAACTAAGATTAAGTCAAAATCTGGAGCTCCTCTTATCATAGCTAGTCTGAACATTGCCCGAAGAAACGGTATTTGCAAATTTTGCTCTATTTGTTCTCTCACTTTTTTGAAATGAGGGTTAACAATAATAGTCTTCATGTTAAACCATGTACAAATTCTTTTGTAAGAAAATAATTGTTAAAAGAAACAATTATTAAAATGGAATCCTATTTAATATTTTGGGATATTTGCATAGATAGACCAGTTTAAAAAAGGGTTTGCATGGATAGACCATGTTTTGGAAAAATGTAAAAGTGTGCTAGGCAAGTTTGGCAAAAAAATGGTCATAAAAAATGGTCTATCTATGACCATTTTGCCTAATCTTTTCTTGGCCTCAAATTCTAGTTCTTTGAGAAAAGCAATCATTTGTTCATTAGGATGGCCATGGAGAATAGAAAGGTAGATAATTTCTCGGACCGGTGGAATCCAAAGATCCCGTTCAATCTTCTCCTTCCATAAATTGTAAATAAATTTCATTGTGCTGTTTTTCCCTATAAAAATTCTCTTGTAAGAAAATCGGGTAAAGAATTCTTTTCTCCTTTTATGAATTCTATTTCAAAATCAAAAACTGAGACTATTGCCCGCCATCTGGCAAAGATCTGTTTTGAAACAAGGTTTTGAACATCCTTTTGTAAAATTTCTTTGGCTGATTTACAATCAACACGAAGTAAGAATTTCTTGTTATAAAGATCATCTTCGAATTTTGAAATACATGAAACAATAGAGAGTATTTCTTTTTTAACGATACTATAATTCTTCTGTGGTCCAAACCAAACACCAGAGTAGTATCTGGCTAAGGTTTCTTTAGATTGTTCTAGTAACCTCTGTTTTAATATTCCTCCGTAACCTATTTCTGAAGCGTCTATTTCGACTATCATATAAGCAGAGGGATGAGGTATGTTTTATACAAGGAAGAGTCTTGACTTTATCTTTTATTATTCGAATTATTTTTGTGTGTTCTTCGGTCCAAGGAGGTGGGTTTTTTTCTAAGCCTTTGAAATAGGAGGGTACACATTTGTCTAAGATTAGGATAGAAATATGATATATAATTCATACAACCTAAAAATCTTTGGAGCTGGGTTTTATCTTTTATTTCATCTGGGAATTTGTTGGCAAATTCTATACTCCTATTTATTGGTCTCATCTTCTGTTGGTAAATGTTGTGACCTAAAAATCTTATTTGTGTTTGGAACAATTTTATTTTTGGGGCCAAGACTGCTAAACCGTTTTTCTTGACAATATGAAGAAAGGTATTTAGATGTTTAAAATGTTCATCTATTGTTTTGGAAAATATTAAAACGTCATCTATATAAACTATTATGAAAGCAGAGTATGGATTGAATATATCATTCATGATCTTTTTATATTCAGAAGGGGTGTTTTTTAACCCGAAAGGCATTCTTTTATTTGTATTTGCCAAAATCCACTTTTCATATTTTTGTTTTGGGTAAGTTCTTTTCGTTTCTTCTCTGTTATTGTGCATTCTTGCTTTGAATCTATAGGTCTATGGTGTGTTTTCCTCCTCTACCTCCCCACCTTCATTTAAGAGGTGGAGGGGGTGGAATTTCACCCCACCTCTTCCACCTCCTCTCACCAAGGTAAGAGATTTTGCCCCACCCCCACCTTCTTTTACCCACCTACATCTCCTCCACCTCTTAAAAAAGAGATGAGAAAAACACACACCTAATCTTTTTCCTATAGGTACATGTTTCTTCCCATTCATGTAAATTAATGTGGTCACTTTTCAATGTTCACCTATCTTGAGTTCTAGTACCCTAGCAAGAGAGCCATAGGCTATGAAATGGTCAACATTACTGTTGATTTATTTTTGTTCATAGAAGTGACCATTATATAGGGCTCTATGCTTTCCTTTTCTTTGAGCATGTGCTTGGGTGTTCTTGCTTTGAATGTATAGGTCTAATCTTTTTCCTATAGGTACATGTTTTTTCCAATTCATGTGAATTAATGTGGTCACTTTTCAAGGATTGTTCACCTATCTTGAGTTCTAGTACCCTAGCAAGAGAGCCATAGGCTATGAAATGGTCAACAATACTGTTGATTTCTTTTTGTTCATAGAAGTGACCATTACATAGGGCTCTATGCTTTCCTTTTCTTTGAGCAGTGTGCCTGTGACTATCTTCGCTGTCTTTTTTTTTGTTTCTGTACGTGCAGTAGAGCATTCTCTTTCCATGCTTTAACAACAAGCTGAAATTTGTTCTTGTCACTATTTGTCGTGGTCCATGATTTTGTTTGAGTTATTGTACAAAGTTTGTCAAAGTAGCCAACAGAGAATCGAAGGAATGTCACAAATTGATAAGACTTTGTCACAATCTTCGATCTAAAATATTAAGACCTCGAGGACTTGGGGTCATGGTTCGACTTTTTGTTCAACTTATTTCCTGGGTTCATAATGGGGTCATGGTTCATGTATACGAGCCTTTGGGATGGAAAGACACACCACCACAGGCGAGCGCGCCTCCCTACGCCCGGTACAAATCTCCTATAAACTAGGTGTAACCTTCGGGGTTACACTTAGTAATTTACGCTATAAATTCACATTAAATTTTTTATAAAAATTATATTTATATTCTATACACTTATATTAACATATTTGTAAAATTTTATTATCAAAAAATGTTAGTAAAAATGAGAAAATTTGGTGAAAAATCACCCTTTCCTAATCTAATTAGGTTATTAGCACCTTAAGTTTAGATATTGGCCGTTCTAGCAGTCATTCAATTTATTTTAATTGACTAGCATCTTCCTATTTCCTCTCTCCCTCGGGTAATCAGATCTTGCGTCTGGGGAGACGTCCATGGCGGCGACTAGAATCTTCATATTTCATGATCTACGACCGCCTGGCCGAGTCCATCAAATCCAAGATCGGTCGCCTCGAGAGCCCCGATCCACGCTTCCTCCCGCACCCGGTCGTCACCGATCACACAACGGTCCTCTCCTCCCCGGAAACTCGGATCACCACTCTCCCTAACGGCCTCCGAGTCGCCACCGAGTCGAATCTCTCCGCCAGCACCGCGTCAATCGGCGTATGGATCGACGCCGGGAGCCGATCTGAGAGGGAAAAAGTTAACGGCGTTTCCAATTTGTTGAATCGTTTGGTTCTGAAAGGAAAGGGGGACAATGCTAGGGTTTTGGAGGAGATGGAGAACATTGGAGAAGGTAATATCCGGATTCGTAATTTCTTCCATCAATCATCAAATTCAATTCATCAATATTGCTACTCATTGATATCAATTGAAAACTCCATTGTATATCGAATGCTTAATCAATTTCCTGAATTGCAGTTAAACTCAGTTATATAGCTTTGTTTGATTACGAATTGCAAACCTTAATCAATTTCCAAAGATGTGAAGAAATTCAAGTGATCCAACTTCCGAGCCCAATTTTGTGGATGGAGATTGCAGGGCGAAGAGGAAAAGATCATGGCATCTTCCATCTACGGACGAACTAGTAAATCTGCCTTTTTATTTTTCTCTGTTTTTCGGTTTGCTATCAACTTTGGTGTGAAGTGAGATCTTCCCTTTCCCCTGTTACTATCTGTCTCTGTAACTCAAGTTTTTGGGTAAAGTGCATGTTTAGCACTTGGCAGATGGGGCAATTGTGTGAAGAATCCATGAATGTAACAAGAGTTTTGGTGATATGTTAACAGCGACCGGTGATAGTAATAAATTTGTGCTGGTATAAAATTTGGTATATTCTACTGTCATATCTCTTTCCCTGTATAGTTGTGGTGGACTTGTGGCTGTTGGTGTTTTGTGGCTGTGTGGTGTTGGTGTTGTGTTTTTGTGTGACTTGTGACTTTGTGAGCTGCTGCAGAAGTAGAGTATAGTTGTTGGGAGCTGTTGCAGCATGGGCTATTCATGTGACTTGCAAGTTCAAAGGGGTACTTGCTCGTGAAGTGCTCAAATCTGTGAAGAAGGCGGGGTCTGAGTTGGATGAATGTTTGGTTGTTGCTGTCATAAGGGAGTTTTCAGGAAACATTGTGTAAAGCTTCTTGCTCAGGTGTGGGCTGAATTACACATGCCTTGCTCAAGTAGTGCATAAGTTGCATAGTGTGATATATAATGGCTGCAAGAGGGCTCTCATTATGCATTGCTGTCTCTGTTTTGTTGGAGGTGCAGTGGGATACATTAGAGAGGGCAAATGATTGATGCCAAGTGCCAACACACTGAAATGGAGAGCTAGCCCATTGAAATTCAACATGCTTGCTTGCCTTTGTGGATGCAATGTAACACATAAGAGCATTGAAATTTTGCGGTTTATGGTTTGTTTTTTTTACATTGTATACAAGCTTTGGGACAAAGCTTTTTTAAGAGGGGAGCAATGTTATGATCCCATATATTAGGTATTATATTAGATTAGGGTAGCTTAGGGTATAAATATACCCATATACCTTGTAATTGGGATATCCAATCAATAATGAAAATATTACTCTTTACCTCTCATCTAATCTCTCTCTTCCAATCTCTCCTTTCTCGCTCGTTCTATCTCCCTGTATACTACATCTTCTTCCTCTAATTCCGCTCTAATCTCATCTTTCTCTTCAATCTCACCCAAGATCCTATTAGGATCATAACATTGTCTTGCTAGTTTTAATTTGTTTATTGCAAAAGGGGAAGGTCATATGAGTTGTAGGTGGACCTTGTAAATTGCAAAACCATGTCCGTGTCATCAAAACACTACTTTGAAAAAATATGGCATCACGGTAAAAAAAATATCATCAAAAATTGACATAAAAAAGTGTCATCAGTAGTCAACAGAAAAAAAAAATGGCATCAAAACACTTTTTTAATGCCATTTTTTTCAAACCTTGATGGCATCAATAGTCAACGTGATATCACACTAAACAAAAAATGTCATCAAAGTTTGAAAAATGACATCACACTAAACAAAAAATAGAATCGATGAAAATAAATTGATATACAATTGATTAAATTAAAAAAAAGTGGCATCAAACGATTTGATTAAAAAAATGGCATCAAATAATTGCATTAGAAAAAATGTCATCAAAACATTGCTTTTAAAAAGTTGCATCACATTAAAGAAAAAAATGTCATCAAAACATTACTTTGAAAAAATATGGCATCACGGTAAAAATATCATCAAAAAATTGACATAAAAAAGGTGCCATAAGTAGTCAACGGTAAAAAAAAGGCATCAATGGTCAATGTGTCATCACAGTAAACAAAAAAATGTCATCAAGGTTTGAAAAAAGTGGCATTAAAAAAGTGTCATCAATCAATTTTATTAGAAAAGTGACGTCAAAACGAAAATAAAATGTAATAAAAAATGGCATCAAAGCGGCAAAAAATGGCATCATATAAAAAATGGCATAAAAAAAGCGGCATCATAGGTAAAAAAAAAAAAAAAACTGAAATAGCGGGTCAACGGTCAACGGTCAAACAGGTTGACCGTTGACTTTAATAGACAATTTGAGAAGGGTGCTAGGTTAATTAATTAATTTTGTTTGGGTGCTAGTTAGCTAATTAGATATTCATAACATGCTAGTTGCCAAAATAACCCAGTAAAAATTATGAATAACTAAAAGATTGATTATTTTGGAAAATATTTTTTTTATCTTACTAAAACATATATTTTAATAATAAAAATTTATAAACATGTTAATACAAGTGTATAGAGTATAAATATAATTTTTAAATTTTTTTTAATGTTAAGTTATAACAGAAACAATAAAATGTAACACCGAGTAACACACAAAGTGTTACCTGAGATCCAAATTGCCCTACACCAAACTTGTGCATATTTTCTTATGTTAAAATAAGTTGATTATCTTTTTCCGAAAGACGAATAAAATACGAGAAAACTGAGAAAAGGCAAAAGCAGCTCGCCTTCAACTCCCTGTTCCTCTGCTCTCTCACAGTCAGTTCTCCCTCTCTCACAACTTCTCCCCCCTCCCGCGCCGTCGCGGCGCCGCCCCAACCGCCCCAATCACCACCGCCACCAATTAACCATCTTCCACCAGTAGCTGCTTATTCAGAGGGAGTGAATCTCTCTCATACATACGCTGGGGCCTGGAGGTAAAACCCTAGAAACTCAGATAGTTCAATTTCTTCCTTTATCGCTCTTCAGATTGTCCAGTTGGTACGGTCTTACACTCGGATACATCAGAACCCGTGCAGGAGATTGCCATGGGTCGACCGGAGCCCTGCGTTCTCTTCGCTCAAACCTTCGTCCATCCTCAATTGGACGAATACGTCGACGAGGTTCCTTTCTCTTTAACTTCTGTTGATTGCAATGAAGTTCCACTTTTGCTTTTGAATTCGTGACATTGCAAGAAATTGATTCTTTAGGGCAGTTTGATTTTCTCTGCTGCTACAATGGAATTATTTTTTCCAGTGGCGTTCATTTTGATTAGGGTTCGCGATTTGAGGTTTAGAGTAATTAGTTGGTAAAAGCATTGCCTAGGGCTTGACATATCTTGGCTTTGCCTGATGCTGCTTTCCCCCCCTCTTCCTATAATTTAGGTTATATTTGCCGAGCCTGTTGTCATTACTGCATGTGAATTTCTGGAGCAGAATGGCCCGTCTGCTTCGTCAGCTGTCACGCTCCTTGGGTATGTCAGTTCCATCCTTGTTCTCTCTGGCAAAATCGTTTTTGTTGTTGTTTAATGGTATTACTTTTAAGCTGTCTGAATTGGAAAACCATGCTGGTCATGGTAACGGTTCTGTGATGAACTGTTTTGTCTGTATTTGTTTGATGTTAGGTTGATTGAAGAAGGAAACTGTTTTTCTAGGTCTTATATGGTTTTGTTTAGTTTACTTGTGCAATGATGGTAGAGGAGTTCCTAGTTCTTACCCATTTCAAAGTCGGAAGGGGGGTGATGGAATGCTCGAGTAGAAACTAAATAAGGGATATTGTTGTTGAACATTGACAAGGGAGGATTATAACCCCAAAGAGTACGCTTATCTTTCTTTTGATGGCATGGAGGGAGTTAAGAGCAGTCTCAAGGTTTGAACTTTGAGGGTGCGATGTTAGAAGTTGAATACATTTGTTTGTTGTTAATTAGATGTATTATGTTTTTTCTTCTAGTCTTTATGTACAATGTGAATGATTGTTTCTGTGGCTGTGGTCAGTTTTCTCTACCTGTCATCTTTTTTTTTTTTTTTGGGCACTTTCCTTAATATTCTCTTTTCTTCTTCACATATTTGTTCAGAGCTACATCACCACCATCATTTGCATTGGAAGTTTTCGTTCAATGTGAAGGTGATACAAGGTTTAGGCGCCTTTGTCAACCTTTTCTATATTCCCACTCGTCATCAAATGTGCTAGAAGTTGAGGTAATTATGCTCTGTTTTTTCCTTGGCTGGTGGCTCTAATATTTTGTACTTTTGTTTTGTGTTGAGTTTTTCCATTGTAGAGCTGTTATTCTTAATTTGAAGAATTCATGCAATACTTGGTTAGGATTCCTCCCCACCCCCTCCCCCTCCAACCCCAGAGTTACAATGTGACAATTTAATCAAAATTGGACATTTTCTATTGGAATGCAACTCATATGCCAAATTTCAGGATAATAATGTTTTCCTCGATTATGTTGCTTCTGTTGGTGGGACATTAAAGTTTTTTTCTAGGTTACTTTGGTAGCATTCAGAGCCTTTATTTCTCTCTCTCTTTTTTTTTTAAAAAAAAAATCAATGATAATCTTTTGGAATAGTTGATCTGTCGATAGGGAATGCCATTTTATTAGAGTACTGCATGCTACATCAGGGTGTAGGGCAACCTTATCTTTAAACACGCATATGTAATGCTTTTGTCTTGTTTCCTTTTATCATGCTCATAAACTCTCTCTAAATATGTGGTGTTTTATAATTGGCTACTCTACCTATTTCCGCAGGCAGTTGTAACTAACCATCTGGTGGTGAGAGGAAGCTACCGTAGCCTAAGCTTGGTCATATATGGCAACACCGCAGAGGACCTGGGGCAATTTAGTTTAGAATTTGATTTAGATAGTTCTTTGACTAATCTTGTATCGTCTACTGAGACAAAGCTAGATGATCTACTTCCTCTATTGCATGAAAGAAATCAAAAGGTTGAGGATTCAATTTTGTCCTTAAAGGCATTGCCGTCATTGCTTCCTGCGTCTGATATTTCTACTGAGATAAGACGGTTTCTGCAATTGATTTTTAAGATATTGGACATTTCAGAACTAGGTGATCTTGTCCATACAGTGGTTGCTACTGTTTGCTCTGTAGCAGCTTCTTTCTTCACAGAGGACTTGCTTACGATTGGAATTGATGTGAAAAAATTCAAAAGAGCTAGCAATAATGAAGAGGCTCAATATATTTTTGTTGAAGCTGGGAAGGCTCTTCTGGGCCACTGTAAAGAACTTAAAGAAGCAGGATGCATATGTGTTGATTTTTTGCTAGATAATAGTTTTCTTGAATCTGATACTGAGCTGGCTACATCCAAGCAATTGGTGGATGCATTATTCCACCACTTCCAGTTCAGTGGAGATTATCCATTTGTAAGACATCCACAATTATCACAGGTAATAGAAAAATTGCTTGTTTATACGTCTTAGCTATATATATATATTACACAACAGTACAATAATGTAGAAAAAAATTGATTATAGGTAAGGAAAACATCATTTTCTGTTGCTGTATGTTGTTTTGTCTTTAAAGTAACACTAGGATTTTCAGATAGGGTGTATCTATCTTTCTTGTGGATCCTCATTCTCATGTGATTGTTTCTTTTCCTGGGCCTTTTTTTATACAGTATTATTTGTGTGGGTTGCTCGGAGCCTCTTGGAACATATGTCATCAGGAGATCTTGATTCGCCATCTTTTTGTTTTTCTTGACAAAATGATTCCCTATCCACTGATATAGTCTCTGCTGTAAAGTGTCTTCGCTAAACTAACCTTTTGTTTCTTGAAAGTAATATTAATATCTTCACCATTAGATATTTGTTTTTGAACTTTTGTGTTAAAGTGCTATTCTTACTTTTATTGTGGATTCACATTGTTAGTTTGTTGATGCTCTGGGTGTGGTTTTGTTAGCACAAATAAAGTTCTGTCTTTCTTATCATTGTAGCCTTCTATGCTGTTGGGTTGGTAGGAAATCTTGAAACAGGAAGCTGTACCTGATAGCAAGTTATTTTCAATAGACAACTATCAGGATTTGGGCTTTTGATTGTTGGTTAATCCTGTCTGATAAGGATTTAGTTTTCTACAGTTTAAGGTGATGTCACAATATTGTGATGGTTAATTGTTTGTGTGAAGATTTGGGCACTAATTTTTGAAATTTTGGTCAAGCGGGCTCTAATTCAGTCCTGGTTATCTCCTTTGTCATTCCAGGGCAAGACCATAATGCTGTGGCTGAGTTCGGTGCTTCTATTGTGCTCCGGAAAAGAGGGTTGCTTTCACTTTGTTAATGGTGGGGGAATGGAGCAGATAGCTTGTCTTCTTGGCAATGAGATGCATACCTCTAGTGCTTGTACATTGGCATTGCTTGGTGTCTTTGAGCAGGCTACACGGTTTTCAGTTGGATGTGAAGGCTTGCTAGGTTGGTTGCCTCGTGAAGATATAACTGTTCCTTCTGGTGTCAGTGAGGGTTATAGTCGGTTGCTGAAGTTATTGATGCAAAAACAGGGCCACGATGTTGCTTCTCTTGCAACATATATCCTTCATCGCTTGCATTTATATGAAGTTTTATCACGATATGAGGTTTATCCCTGTACATGCCCTTCTTGAATGTCTGCAATTTTTTTCCTGGTTCTCATTTGTTTTATGTGTCAGTGTGCAATATTTTTCTGGTTCTCATTTGTTTTGTGTGACAGTGTGCAGTGCTCTCTGTGCTGAGAGAACTCTTTGGTGCAAATAAGGTTACACATCTAGCATCTGACGTGTTTGCCAATCTTAGAATGCAGCTTAAGAAGATAATGGTATTTTATTTAGTTGTTGTTTCTCTCTGTTTGGTTTTCTTTTTTATTTCTTTTCATTTGTATTGAGGGTAACTGCTCTATCTGGGGCTTTTGACTTCTGTTTATGCATGTTTGTATACCTTACTGAATAGTCTTAATGCAGAAATTGGTAAACTCATTCAGACCTGTAGAGGATCCTTCGCCTGTTGCATCTGCCACCAGATTGTTGCTTATTGGACAAAATGAAGGACTATTATCCTACAATGCAACTAGCAAATTGATTGCATCTTCAAGTTGTTGCTTTTTGAACCGGGACATAGACTCAAACTTATTATCACTCCTGAAGGTATTTTGACTAACTCAATTTTTGTGTGTGTCCATCCACCTGTGGGCATTTTTATTAATATTTGCATATGAAGAGTCCGACCTACCCTTTATAGGCATATTTTCCTAGGATCTCTAATACATATTGTTGATCAACACTTCCTTTAATTTTATGAATGCTGTTTGCTTTTTACTACACCTAACTGCTTCAGTTATTTCACGTTGTTGCTGTGCTTGTATTGCTCCTTGGTGTCTTAGATTCAGTTCTTCTCCGAGTGCTGTTTCCTTCCATTGCCATCTGTCTTTGATTTTATGTTCTTCAATGTACCCTTTGGTTAATCTGGCATATGCCTAATAGATTTTTTCCCATGCCTTTATAGGAGAGGGGTTTCCTTCCATTATCAATTGCACTCTTGTCTTCATCGAAGTTGCGAATTGGTTTGGGACATTTTATTGACGGTTTTGGCGATATCGTATTATCTGTTGAAGCGATGGCACTTCTACATCTTTTTAGTCGCTCAGGTCTGTCAGTTAATTTTTCAGGTCTGAAGTTTAATTTCATTCAGGGGATTTACAAAATGTATTTGAATTTGGCAGGTTTAGTTTTCTTGCTGCATAATCCCGATCTTTCGTCGTTGATGACTCGTGCATTGAACGAAGCAGAAAATTTGAACAAAGATGAGTGCAGTCCTCTTCGATATGGGTATACACTAATTTCAAAGGGGTTTCTTTGCCGTCCACAAGAAGTTGCAACAAATGTGGAGATCCACATAAGAGTGGTATGTACTTTACATCTGTACCTAGCAGGATTTTTGTCTTTGTTAGTACAAGTTATCATTTCATGCTCTTGAATAACATTGATATTTAAAAAAAAAAAACTAATGGCTTAAATTGTTTATTTCATTATTAGGTAAAAGGTATTGCACGCTTGATTACCCCAAATCTGCATGCTGAAGAGCTTCTCTGGGTACTTTGGGAGCTTTGTGCACTTTCCAGGTATGAATTTTAAGTCTTTTTGTTAAGTTTTCAAAACTGTGTTCATGCGAAGATAATCCCATGTGTTTTACTCCTTCTGTCCCATATTAAATATCATTTTATACATTAGCAAGGATATTAAAAACATTTCTTATTGAAAACATTAATAGAATATATAGTACAATTTATGCTCTTAAAATAAGAGAAATCCTTTTTTAAAGAGAGATGGAGGAAGCAAGTACGAAGTACTTATAAACCACTGGCTATAATTACACTAGTGAGGGGAATAGTACAATAATTTTTACGTAGAAAACACAACTATGGAACCAAAAATATCTTGTAAAATGACTTTTAATATGGGACAGAGGGGTTAACTGCCAAGCATTTTCTCTTCAAATTATACCTGATCCATGTTTTGGTTCTTGTTATGGGTGCTTTTATGGGCTTTCTGATTTGAATTTGACCAATCCATTGATGCATATTTGTATTCTGTGTTATTTGTTTTGTATCATCATAGAATACCTTGACTTCTGCTCCTTTATTTGATCATCTTTGATAGACTATCACTCCCTTTTACTAAAATACCAGGATGGTCACTTTTGGCATTTCAATAGTTCTCATGGTCTTGATCTGTTTTCATCTTTAATTTGAAATATGTACTTTTTACCTCCCAAGAATTATTGTCCTGTCCAGTTTAGCATTCAAAATGATGTTTTATGCTGCTCATGACATAAAGCCAGTCTAATAAACTTTTGCTATTTCCATGGAGCATTGATTTTATTGGCTACTTGCTTAGGAATTTATGATTGATAAAATCGACTGTTCTGAACTTCCCAGGGAGACCAACAGTAGATGTGTTTTCTTCTGCATAATGGATGCACATATGACCGAATTATTTGTGAATTGATTGATTATATCATTATAATGTTCTATTACCTTTCTGATTTGTATGACTCATATTTAGGACTCCCTGTGGCCATCAAGCTTTGTTGATTATTGGACATTTTCCCGAGGTAAGATTTAATGCATTCTGAATGATTTGATATGTTGAAAGTTGAAACGTGTGATTGTTAGAGAAGCAGTATACATCCTTGGTACAACAAGCTAGTATATTGACCGTTGTGTTTGGATGACCTTCATAACCATGAGCAAATGTGATCAACTCCTTGATATCCATACTACTACGTGTTTATCTATGCTCTCTTTGACCTTTTAGGGTTATAATATGTCTAATTATCACTCCCTTTTAATTAAAAGATGTCATTTTAGCTTTCCCTAACATTATTTACACATCTCATGATAAGCCAATGAATGAAGAGATTTTCCATAAAAAGTCTCAATATGTTCAATTCCCAATAACAACAAAAAATACAGTATATCTTGCTCAGCGCAGGGGGTTGAGGTGTACGCACCATTTCATCTTGAGGGTGATTCCGTGTGAAACAGAAAAACAAAAAACAAACCAAAAACAAGGACAACCAAGAAAGGGCAATGGAGAAAATGATAACAAGGAACAAAAATGAAAAAGATCAAGGATACGACACCAGCCATCCCTAAGCCGCACAAACTAGCCTTCCTCGACTCAGATAGCACCCCTCCACCATGTGTGATCCATTTCCATATCCCCACCTATCACCAAAAGTCTCAACATGTTCAATTTTCAATAAAAAATGTCATAATTCACTAGTAACTTTTGCCTGGGAAATGTAAAATGACATCTTATTTTTTTAACGGAGGGAGTAGCTCGGTAGCTTTAGATTGCATGGGGTACATAATATTCATCAATTGGGAAATAGATGTTGCATCTCTGAGAACTATAGCGTCCGTACATGTGTCCTTGAAACCAGTTCATAGTCTTCAGTATAGATATCTTCTGTTTACTAATTATTTTTCACTGGGACAGAGTTATTGTCACTCAACATCTTGAGGACACACTGACTCATCAAAATGAAGATCCAGGAAAGACTAAAAACTGCAACAAAGGGTTAATGCTATCGTTTGAATTCATTTCTAGCTGCATTGCACCCAGATTCAAAAAAAAGAAGATTGGGTGTTTATACTAACAAAGGACAGTCTTTTCCTTAATCTTGGTATGCCAGGATATGTTAGCTGCAGTACACTTTGAACCAGGGGCCAAGTGGGCCAACTGGTGGTCAATCTTGTGCTTGAATGAAGGATTTATCTGCAGTACACTTTGAACCAGGGGGAATCAATGTAGCATGTAGGATATTTAATAACATAGCTGTGTTTGCTCAGTGCCGGATGAACCCACAATTATAAATCTGTTGCAGGAGCGTATCTGTGTTTGCTCAGTGCATTCTAAGTCATAATGCTTTTGAGGTCGAGTTAGGATGTGTTGTACGGACATTTTGTTAGTGAACATGTTTTGCTACTTCATTATTTATATCATCCCTTCAATTATTCAATCCTAGTCTGAATACTTTTTGCCTAATATGAATTTCTTTCATCTTCAGGCCATAGTGGTGTTGATTGAAGCATTGCGCTCTGCTAAAGAGTCGGAGTTAGCTGCCTTGAGTTCTGGTATCTCAGTTTATATTGCCTTTAGTTTTTACAAAATTATTTACATCATATTTATCATCAACTACTGTTTATTTTCAGGGACACCTCTAAATCTGGCAATCTTCCATTCTGCTGCTGAGATTTTCGAGACACTTGTTATAGATCCAACTTCATCTTCGATGGGTTCTTGGATAGATCATGCAACAGAACTCCATAGAGCTCTTCATTCTTCCTCTCCTGGATCTAATAGGAAGGATGCTCCAACACGGCTTTTGGAGTGGATAGACGCTGCAGTTGTATATCACAAAAATGGGGCTCTTGGGCTCTTACACTATACTGCTGTGTTAGCATCAGGGGGAGATGCTCATATAACTTCAACAAACATTTTAGTATCCGATTCCATGGACATTGAGAATGTAGAAGGAGATTCTTCTAATGGCCCTGATGCAAGTATGGTAGAAAATCTTCTTGGGAAACTTGTTTCTGATAAGTCCTTTGAGGGTGTTGCTCTTCGTGATTCAGCTGTGGCTCAGTTGACAACAGCACTACGAATTCTAGCGTTCATTTCAGAAAATGCGGTATGAAAGTGCCCGATTTTTCTTTTAATTGTTTGAGGTTTCTTACTTTCTTTTTATGGAGTGTACTTCCCATTGTGCTAGATTGTTAGCTGTGTGCTTCAGCTTTTGCTAAGATTATTAAACCTGAACTATATGAGTTTTGAATAATTAAGTGCGACATTAGTGGTCTACATTTGAGGATTTGAAACATGCAAATAGTGGGAGGGCCTCCTTGCTTCTCTTGCTGTTTTTTTTTTTTTGGATATTTTTTATTCCTTGCCTTTTGGCCAAAGGATGTTGACAACCTTACTGCATCTGACTGGTGTAGGATGTTGCTGCTGTTGTTTATGATGAAGGTGGATTGAAAGTTGCCTATGTGGTCCTTCTCAACTGCAAACTAATGCTTGAAAGGTCCTTTAACAACTACGGTACGTGATGATGTTGTCATGCCTAGGAAATTTCCAATATGTGGCCTTTTTTTCCCTTTTCAATATGGGTTATTCCTGTTACAACACTGATTAGTTTAGAAGTTCTGGGCACGCTTTGGTGTTAAATAAATTTGAGGGCCTTTCTACAAAGGACAGTTTCAAATTTTGATTGTTACAAAAAAAAATCTTTATCTCTCACGTATATAGAGGAATAAAAAGGTTCACATGACTGTAGTTTGTTTTGCTGAAGTAGGTTTGAGTGCTAGCATTCCGAATTAGTTTTCTCCTTGATCTTGAGTAGAAGATATGCAGGAGAATATTTTGGTCTTTTATTCTGTTGTCTACCAAGAATAGATTTTTCATGCAGTTTTCATTTGTCTCTGATTACACGATTCACATGTTTTGGCTTTATTTTGTCAGCATCAAAATTTTCATTGTATTTTTGGGTCCTTGGGAGATTTTTGAGTTTGATCTTTTCTCTCTGGACTAGATTATCTTGTGGACGAAGGCACAGAGTCCAATTCTACATCAGATTTGTTGCTGGAACGCAACCGTGAGAAGTGCCTGCTTGATGTTTTAATTCCTACACTTATGCTGCTTATAGAATTGTTAAAGAAACTGAAGGTGAGTGGAAGTCTAATTTATTTTCTAAATATTTTATTCTTCACTATATCTTATTCTGTTACTATAATCAAGCAGAAAACTTGTATACTTTTGACAATATGCCACTTGTGTGTTATTTGACACGACTTTTTGTAACATTCCGTTCAATCTTAGATCATATTTGTAGTTATTGGTCCTGCTCCTTGTCAGTCTTTTGGCACTTGGCGAGTTGGCATGGGAATATAATGCCTGCTTGGAAACAACGGGCGGGTTGTTCTTCCCATCACCCTGCATCCCTAAACCCACCTTTAAAAAGTTTTCTTCCTTTTTTCGTGTAAAATATGCAAGTTAAACAAATATCTCATATCAGTAGTATTCTCTATGATTTATATGAGGCTAAGGCCTCTATGACATCTATGTAGCCTAATATAAAATAATCTGTGTTTTCATTTTGGGACGTATCGTTTCCTGCATTCTTTTGGAAATTGCTATTTCCCATATCTGTATTGTTTCCATTGCCATGTTCCAGTTCTGTTTTTGTGAAGCCTAGCGATCAAACAATTTGGTCACAGGTCACTAGTTGTGGTCCTATGAAGTATAATTTAATGAATTTAATGAATTTTCAGTCATGTGCTCTATCCTATTGGAGTATCTCAATGAGCTTTGCCTTTTGTAAGAACTGTGAAAATTTTCAGATTGGCATTAGTTGCCGAGTTCTTTTCTTGAGAACTGTATGAATATGAGACTAGTGGAATAACCAGATACATGAGTTGAACTGCATTTACCTCCTGCTAAAGTGAGATTCATGAAGTAGCAATCAAATTATTTCTTACTGTTAATTAATGACGAGAATACTTGTTTGAGGTTAAATATTTTTATTTTCTTTAATTATGGTATTGTATCCTCTCGCAATATGTGGCATGTGCCGATACTATTTTTTGAAGCTGATATTAGCTGTGCCTGTCCTTGTTTTTTCCCTGCTAGCACTTTCTCACTTTCAAACTTATTCTTAATCTTCTCTTCTATTAGGAGACAAAGGATCAGCATAGGAATACCAAACTGATGAATGCCCTTCTGCAGCTGCATCGTGAATTAAGGTGATATATTCAATATACCATTCAGTATAGTTGCATTTCTAGTCTATTTCATTATTGACTATAAGATGGATATTTTTCCAGCCCAAAATTGGCCATGTGTGCTGCTGATCTTTCGTCCACATACCCTGAGTATGCACTTTCACTGGAAACAGTCTGCCATTATATTGCATCAGCTCTTGCTTACTGGCCTACACTTGCTTGGGCTCCGGGTCTTTTTCATACTCTTCTTGATAATGTTAATGCTGCATCATTGTTGTCTTTGGGCCCAAAAGAAGCGTGCAGCTTGTTTTGTTTACTGGTACGCAGCACTGCACCTTCCTCTCTAATTATCTTATTCCCTATGTTCAAGCTGATTTTTTAAATTTACATATGAATTGTTATGTATTGATAAATGAAGCATTTTATGACCTCCTGTTCTCTTCTGCGATAGAATGATCTCTTTCCTGAGGAAGGCATTTGGCTTTGGAAGGATGGGATGCCATTGTTCACTGCTCTTCGATCAGTAGCTGTTGGTTCACTTTTGGGTCCATATAAAGAGAGAGAGTGTAACTGGTACTTAGAACCAGTATGCACTGAGAAGCTGATTTCTCAACTGGCACCACATATTAAAAAAATTGCACACGTTATATTGCGCTATGCTGTTAGTGTACGTATCCTTCTATGATGATTATACTCTGTATTCTTCTACTGTTTGTGCATCATATATCTGTACCAAACCTCAGTTACTGAACACCCGGTTCTGAGGGTTTTGTTTAGCTGTAATTTTTAGTCTACATCTGACTCTTTTCTCAATCAACAGACTTTGTCAGTCATGCAAGATGTGATTCGAGTATTTATAATTCGTATAGCTTGCCAAAGAGCTGAACTTGCTGGTATGCTGGTGCGACCCATTATTTCATGGATTCTTGATCATATGCCTGAACCCATCTCTCCTGCAGAAACTGATACTTACAAGGTATATTGACAGCGACCCATTTGTTCTGTTTATTTTTCAAGATATATTGACTATCGAGGCTCGGTGCATCATCTCACCAAATTTCAACTTCATTTTAGGTTTACAAACTGCTTGTCTTTCTTGCCTGTTTGCTGGAGCATCCGCTTGCTAAGGTATTTTCATTATTATGCTTTGCTTTCTTATTTCCATCAACAGCTAGATGTGCTTCTAACTCATTTCTTCCATTTTAGACATTACTTTTAACGGAGGGCGCTGTTCCAATGTTGATTAAAGTTCTACAAAGGTGTTCCTATGCTGGAGGGGGGCAGTTCCTTGATGTTCGAAGTTCTGCGAGGTCTGGGTTCAACTTGTTCTCTTGCTGCCTGCCAACATTGAAATCTATTTCATTGATCTGTGATTCTGAATCAGCTGCACAATATCCCGGGTCTGATGACAGGTATATACCTTATATTTTCGTCATTAAAAGGGTGCATGCTGTTTTTGTGAGGCCAATGGTTGTGCTACATATTGGAAAAAGATGAGACATTTCCCTCTCAAAATCTGGTAATGAAAAGTAAAAGAAAGATCAGTAGTGATAGAAGGACTTCACTGTAGACAAGAGACTAGAGTGAGAGGATTGGGTAATAGCAAAATGGAGGATGGACAGACTTTGAAATGCGCATGTAATTTCTGTATATGATCTTTTTCTTTTATCCAAATGTAAATCTGTATAAATGACAAAAAATAAAAACAAAGTATATACATAGGTGGGGTAACCCCAGTGAATCCAGGTACCCAAAGGACCAAAATACACAAAATGGCCAATACCAGTGTTTGACCCTTTTAGATAAACATTGTTGTAGCCCCACTCTCTACATTTTTTTTATACGAAAACATTTGTAGGACAAATCTGAGAATATAATAAGAGGTTGAAGCCATCAATCCAATACTAGATTTGCAAGGGAGTTTAGTTTCCTCTTGTTTGTTGTTGTCGGTTGGATTCTTATGTGATGATTTATCATGGCCATATTCATTGATCACGAAAAATGGGTTCTGGTGCCTTGTGCAATGAGGTTGAATATTACTAGTATTATATAGTCTGACTGCTTCCCCCCCCCCCCCAATTATTATGCCTTTTTTACTCCCAAGTGTTTGCATTTTCCTTTCTCTATGATGTTTCTGATGTAAATGAATCGAATCTTTAAATAAATTAATATGATAAAATTCGACATTTATGGAGGTTAAAGGATTGCATTTTTGTTCCTTACACGGTGTTTTGTACGAAAGAACAATAAATGTCATTCATGATTTTGCCATGATCAGGAGTTGGAACCTAAAGCTAACTGTGCCACCAAGAATTTCTTTTCCTTGTCTTGTCATGCCAATTCATCTCTAAGCTTTTTCTTCTTGCAACCATCACGGTGCTTCTTTAATTACACAAGTAAAATTCTTTTTGTTTATTTTGAAGGCAATGCATGTTGAATTTCGAGGACTCTACTCTGATAATCCACCATCTGTTTAAGCTGTGTCAGGTACCGTCCTGTTCTATTTATTTTTATTTCAATTATATATGTAGATCTCGTAATTGCACTTGGTTGATAAGTAAGTATATGGATCTTGTCATATGATCCATCTTTCTAGAAAGTTGGGTCGCACTATTGATGTGTACCTAGCAGCTCAAAAGCGAGAGTGTACTTTACTGCTTTCAGTTGATTGTATGATCAATATTATGGGTTGAATGCTTGATTTTGTGATGACTGATTTGTATTTCACTCTTCAATATTGATACAATTTCCAGATTCTTCCCGTTGAGGAGGAATTAGCTGCTTGCTTAGTGGCATTCAAGGAGCTGACATTTTGTGCTGAAGGTCAGAAAGGCTTGCTTGAAATTTCCCTGCGTGTTAAGTCAAGTGAATTTGATCATGACCAAGCGGTAAGAGAGCATGAAAGTCATGGAAACAATATCTTTAGCAATGCCGACTGGAGCAAGCATCCTCTGCTGTGTTGTTGGATTGGATTATATAAATCAATTGAAAAGGATGGCTTGTCGAAATATGCAATTGAAGCTCTGCATGCACTCTGTTTAGGCGCTCTCAAGTTTTGCATTGTTGGCAAAAGGTATTCTAACATGCATTTTTTCCTCTTTCTGAATGTCATGTTATATGTCAGTTTTTTTTTTTTTAGATATCATAGTCGCATTCTGAGAAACTGCTGATATAAACTGTGTATGTATCTTGATGCTTAATTTCATAATCATACGAGGAGTATAAGTTTTAGCCCAGGACAGTCTTATGAAGGAACACTATAACTTCCTACAGATCAAAGTGAATTAGTAGTGCATCAGAGAGGCTTATTAAGAAATGTTGGTGAATATCTGGAGAAGTAATATACTATATGCTTTTCATTTATTGGATTTAGCTGGGAAAGTGGAGCATTTTGACTTATACCTTGGGTTATTTCAAATTGTTAGGATGACAAGCTGTTGAACGTTTATCTGTTAGGTCTTGCTCATCTTTCTTTTGAAATGGTTTAGGGTTACCTCTTATAGACATAATGAACAAAGTTTTAAAAGAAACTTCTGCTTCCGATGCACCTTTGACAATCCAAAGTGCTATTATTATCAATAGTTCCAGATCAGTGCTCTGAGCCATCTACTTCTTTTCACTGTTGTCATCTGGAATGGTTTTTTGGTATTTCTTGATTCAGCAATGTCCCTTTTTTGGTGTTTTGCTTATGATTGATCGAAGATGATTTCAATATTTCTGTCCAGTTTCAATGAAGATAGGATTGCCGCGTTAAATTATCTGTTTGGGCTTTGCTATGGTACGAGTGGAGCCAATTCTGAGCTGCAGGAGCATGTGAAGTATATCCACCAAATGTGTGCGCTATTGCAGTCAAAGTTTGCTGGTGATGAGGATCTGCCTCATCCTATTACAAAAACGACTTTGCAACAGGTGTGACTTATTGGCTTTTTGTAAATTTTGTGTTTGTGTTTTTTCTGTAACCATCACTTATTCAATATTGTTCTTTCATATTTATGCCTCCTATGCACAAAGGTTTTGGAGTCCTCCAGGTTGCTTTCGTTGTTGATGCAAGAGGAAATTGACATGGCTAAGATGGATGATAGTGTATCTAGGGCCATGAACTTGCTGACATTCAATGTCCCCCGCTATTCTAGGAAACGAGTTTTCAGAGATAGCAGTTCCAGAAAAGCTCAGAATGACTTGTACTATGGAGAATTAGGAGACGACTTCCAATGGGAATGTCCTGAAAACTTGCGCAACAGATTGTCTCAGGCAGGTGCTCCTGGAAAGAGGAAAATATCTTCATCAGATGGATTGAACAGGCATGGTAGAGGCGATAACTCCCCTAACGAAGTTCCAAGTATGTTCTCACGAGGTTCAGGGATGTCAGCAGCTCCTTCTGGTCCAACTAGAAGGGATACTTTCCGGCAACGCAAGCCAAACACTAGTAGACCACCTTCTATGCATGTAGATGACTATGTTGCTAGGGAAAGAAATGTTGATGGAACAGTCAACTCCAATGTTATTGCAGTCCCGCGAATAGGATCTTCTAGTGGAAGGCCTCCATCAATCCATGTCGATGAATTTATCGCCAGACAGCGGGAGCGTCAGAATACTGTGGCTATGCCTGGTTCAGAGACGGCATCCCTTGGAAAAGGTGTTCCTTCTCCAGCTGAAGCTAATGCAGATAAATCTAATAAACCAAAGCAGATGAAAGTTGATCTTGATGATGATCTACAGGGTATAGATATAGTCTTTGACGTTGAGGAGTCTGCACCTGATGATAAATTACCTTTTCCGCAACCAGATGATATTGTTCAGCAGGCAGCATCTACTACAGGGGAGCAAAGTCCTCCAAGGTCAGTTGTTGAAGAAACTGAGAATGATATGAATGACTTGGGGGCAACTGTAGCATTGAACCGTGGCGACAAGACTCAAAGCGAACTTTCTTCTAGAATGTCAGTATCACGACCTGAGATGCCACTGACTCGTGAACCAAGTGTTTCTTCGGATAGAAAGTATCTTGAGCAGCCCGATGAGAAGAAAATGTCTCTTGCCATTCCAAATATGGGTGCTGTGGCTGCAAATGTTGATGCTGCTACCGCAACACAGGGACAAGTTTCAACTGATTCAAGGTTGATGCCGCCTACTTTCTATCCACATAACAATTTGCTGCAATCTGGGAATATCCCTGCAGTAAATCCTCAGGGACAACATGAACCAAAATTTTTGCCAAATCAACCGCCACTACCTCCAACACCTCCCCCTCCTACCATCTCACCAGTACGGTCCATGGCCCCTGACCCTGTCCGAGCTCCTTCATCTCCATTTATCAACTCCATGGTAGATGTGCAGCCGCTACACCATAACACATATCATGTAAGCATATTGAATTATTTGGTTTAATGTTCTTGTTTCTTGCAGCTATTGGGTTCACTAATATTGATGAATGGCTTTGTTGCCTTTCTTGTAGGTACAAGCAGAGCGTCAAGCTGCATTTAACATTCCAACATCATATTCACGGGCAGTACACTCCTCATCTGGTGTCCCGGCTAGGTCTCTGCCTCCACTTCCTTCAACTCCACCCCCTTTTGCGGCAAGCCAATTTACTGTACCCTTGCGAAATTCTACATTTGGAAAGCAATCTGTTACTGGATCATCTGAGATTTTGCAGCCTTCTGTTGCACTTGGTGATGATGCTCAATTAGGCAACGTTATGCCATCAGGATCCAGACATTCATATCCGTCCAATATGAGTGCTACTTTTGGTAGGCCATCAGCTGTGCCCAACACAATGCATGGAAATATCCCAGCACAGCAGTCATTTGATAACCTTCCCAATATTTCTCTGAACAATCTAGCCTCTCAACCTCCCATGCAGTCAATACAATCACTTCCTCAGTTGCAGCCTTTACAGCCTCCACAAGTTACTTTCTCTCAATTTCCTCAGTATCCAAGACCAACAGTGCAGGGTCTGCAACAATTGGATCAAGGAGCAATTACACAGCCTCATCAAATGCTACAACAGTCGCAAGTTCAGCAGCAATATCAAACGTATTATCAACATCAGCGGCAAGAGAACTACTCACAACTACCGCTACATCTACAACAGCAAGCAGAGCAATCTCAGCTTCAATCTAATAATCAACAAAAAGATGGAGCGTCCCAGGGGCAACAAGATTCAGCAATGACTCTGCAACAATATTTTAGTAGTCCAGAGGCAATTCAGGTATTTAGCATACCATATAATCACCACCAGTATTATGCTTTTGTGTGAACATTTTCTGATCAATTATGCTTGGGACAGACTTTGTTAAGTGATCGAGATAAGCTATGCCAGCTGCTAGAGGAACATCCAAAACTAATGCAGATGCTTCAGGTTTGATTTCCATATACATGCTGAAATATTTCTCAGTTATTCTTGAAGCTTCTTTCGTTAAATTTATTTTAGTGGCTTTCTACTTCTCTCTTTTTGCTTCATAAGTTTGTGCTCCAAATGAAAAGAACAAACTCCTAATTTAGTTCTGACTTTAAATTGGCATAAACCTAAAACTATACGGTAGCTGTGCAGCTGCTGACCGCAAGGATGGCAACTGGAGGGTTTTCCCTTAACCTCGTGGGGAACCTGGTCATGGGAACTGTGGTGCCCCATCTCGTTAACTTCAGTATAGGGATGTAAATGGGGTTGGAATTTCCCTCACAGGGACTGGGATGAGGATGGTAATTCCTGCCCCAAATCTGACCTGTTACTCTCCTAGTTGGCACCCAACAGTAGTTCTGTTGATACATGCTGTTTCGTGATGTTATTCCTTTTTAGTTGACCAAACTACCGAGGGTTGGAGGTGTTCAGCTTTAGGAGTTGTCAGATCTATGAAACCAACAAGAAATTAGGCTAGATACTAGCAAGTTGTTAAACTGGATTGCCGATTGTCTCCAAGTAGAATCATGCAAGCAATGTGTTCTTTTGATCTTCACAGGATTAATACTATTGAAGTGGCTGTTTAAATTTGTTAAGATGTTTGGCGGAAGGAATGAAAGGAGCTATGACCACCTGATTGTCGCTTTACTTCTTAATTTTTCTGTATAATAGGCTTGACGTAGTCAACCAAAATGTGATTGTGATTTTGTGGTTTACAGGAAAGGTTGGGGCATTTGTGATTGCAAGGAACATGGACAAGCCGCTGGATTCCATTGTTGACTCATGGAACCATTTCAGCCAAGCGTGGAATCTCCTATTCTCGAGAAGAATATCGCATGTGGCTGCTGTTTGTGTAACATGAGATTTTGGTCCGAGTTGTACATTTTTGCCTTGACGTCATCCAGTAACCATTGTTTGATTCAATGTAACTTCTAAAGTTTCCACCCTCTGTACATTTAATCGTTGATCGATGTTGAGAAAATTGTTCGTAGCTCATTCATTCATAGTTCCCGAGAGCTGTTGGAAATGCAGGGTTTTGTTAGAGGTTGAAAGCTGCCCGTTGCCTTATCAAGGCAAAGCCTAGGACATGCCCTTGGCTTTATATGGTACTGCGACATTGCATCGGAACTTTGTTGTATGTGATGATATACAATTGTTCCGTGTTTGCAGATAATATATTAGATTATCTGATCCAGATAATATATTAAGAACAATGTTGAAGTGATTTGTATGTCATTCATTCTAATTAGATGATCAGATCCAAGTTCAAGGGTCTTCCCAAAATTGACACATGTAAAACACTGTTGCTTCTCATACCGGGAACTGGGTTAGTTTGCATTGGTATCTGGGTTGGTTTGCATGGGTAACGTATAAGCTCGTTTGAGACCTTATTAGTGTAAACAAGCACAAACCATCTAGTTTGTTTGTTCTAAATCCAAAATAACACACTATTCATGAAACGAAAATTGAAACAATATTAACATGAAAGTACATATTAATTTGAAAATTGAAACTATACCATGTTTAAGCAACTTTGATGGTGACTTGATTGATGTCTCAGATTTGGTTCATAGTTCACTACAAACCCTTCAAACAAAGAGCAATGTCATTGATACAGTCACTACAAGCCCTTCAAACATAGAGCAATGTCATTGATACGGTGATGATACATACACTATGTAGCTAGAATCTTTCTTGATTGCATCTAACTCACCACTATCACAAGAAAAGCCTTTAATTAGTACTCCCTCCGTTCAACAAAACTTGTCGTTTACTATTCACGCACACTTTTTTAGAATGATAAAAACTATATAAAATATTCATTTTTTTTTAAATTTTTTTAACAAGTTTGTACTTATTAATAATAACTACGAAATTGTTAAAAAAAATTATTTCAAAAGTCAATATTTTATATAGTTTTTAGCTCCTAAAAAAGCGTGCATGAATAGTAAAACGTCAAGTTTTGTTGAACGGAGGGAGTAATAGCTAACTTATCTACGACTTTCGCAAAAAGTTCCAACATCCACATATATTGATCACCATATGAGTTGATTTGCTTAGAGATTTTGATGAGTACGTCTACTCCAGTATAACCTTCCTGAATCGGTAAGTGAAGCAATCCTCGAAAACAAAAGGTCGGTCAGGTTTATGACCGTAATTAATTGATTCTAGATTTGTTTCCGTGATATTAATCAACATCAAATATTTCCATCACTTTCAGCTCTAGTGCACATTCACTCGCAAGCTACTCTAGCTCCCACTTGTCATATGTATACCTCGTAAAATGTGAAACGTGTATCATCTGCACCACATTGATAAAAAGATCCTAATAGATCAAAGCTCCTGGTGCCGCCTATTTAACAATAAATCAGTTTTTATTTTATAGTTACTGTTTCAATATATTAAGGAAAACAATATGAAATATCTAGCTAGGTTATTCATATTCTTTCTTTTTGAATGTTAATTTGATTTTACTTAATTCCAGTTGGGTGGCATCATGTAGCGTATTGAAAGTTAAAAACGATTCGATCATAATGTTGCTTGGACAAAACAAGATGGCTCCTCATCCTCGTGCAATCCACACCGGCTATAAACCTAGCATGAGATCCTCGCAAGCTACTCTAGCTCTAACTCCGGAGTCCGGAGTGATGAAGTTTCTATTAGACAACTCAAAGATGTTTTGTTATTGACTAGTAGTAATGAACAATTTAAAGATGCCAGCAAATTATGAAACAAAAGAGGGGGGGGGGGGGGGGGGGGGTTTGAATTTGAATCCCAAATATGCTAACGATGAACAATTCGAGTGTGCCTTAGTTCCTCATGAAACAAAGAGGGTGTTTGAATCCCAAAGACCTTTCTACCATCAAAGAAAATATGGAAAAAAAAGAAGATATAACCCACTTGATAGTCTTAAAGATGAGCAATGTAATGACTCATTTCATAATCATCTAAATTCAAAAATAACACACTACTCATAAAGTAGTGTGTTATTTAACGCGAAAGTACATATATTACCCCGAAAGAAAATGTTGAAAAAGAACTTTCCATTGACATCACTTCTTTGTTCAAGAAAATAATACTTAACATGAAAGTGCATATTACTCGTGAAGGGTTGACAGTGAATTAGGAATTCCCTTTCTTAAATCTGAGATACCAAACTCACTCAAATTATAGTTCCCAAACTAGAATATATATACTGTACTATCTTAACTGACTTTGATGGTGTCTCAAACTTCAAAAATGGAGTTTCTAAATCACTGCAAGCCCTTCAAGCACAAAGCAACGCCATATCCATGACTTGTGTTGAAAAGAAGCTTGTACTCGGTGATATTATATCGATTGCTACCTACACAAATACACAATGTAGCTTGAGTCATTCTTGTATGCATATGACTTCTTTGTAGGCTTTTCTTGTGGTCCACAAGAAAAGCCTTTAATTAGTATTAGCTAACTTGTCCACGATTTTCACAAAAAGTTCTAACAACCACATATATTGATCACTATCTGAGTCGATTTGCTTAGAAACTATGATGAGTACGTCCTACTCCAGTAAAGCATCCTTTCAATATCGTTGATGAGTGCTTCCCCTCGATGAGCATTCCTCCTTCTGATATCGTTCCTTCATGCCCTTATGAAGCTCGTTACATTCGTGAAACTGATCAGCATCAAATACATCCATCACTTACAGCTCTAGTTCACACTCACTATCGCAAGCCACTCTAGCCCCCACTTGTCATACATATATATAGTTTTATACAAGTGAAATGAAAATTACTTATAAGTTTAATTAAAATGACCGAAATGATGACATTCACCTATCCTCTGAATGAAATGTGGTTGCTAAGAGGTTTGAGCCATAAACAAACTAGCTGTCCAGTAAAGCGAAGAAGGATAAATCTCCATCCCCAACTACGAGTATGATCTTTGAAGCATCATAAAGTCAAACCTAAGGATTTCTTTTCAGGAAAAAGTAACGGGCATGGAGCAATATAATATATATACTATATTTACTAACAAACATCAATGATTTAAAATTAATGTCTTAACTAATACACAAATTATATGCAGTCTCATGAAAAAGTAACTAGCTAAACGTACTGATATTAATTCAGCCACATAATTTTTCTCCGTTTGATTCAAAAGGTAGCAATAAGGTTGTGTTGATTGGGTTAAATATTGCAAATTAAGGTCCAACAAGAGGAACTACATCAAAGTAATTACGTACATATACAATCCAGCAAAATAGAGTGTTTAATATAAGAATTGACTAAACCTAAAGATCGGTTGTCGTCAGGGGCGGAGGCAGGGGGGTCATGCGGTGGCTCAAGCCCCCCCGGAAAGTTGGTTTATATATATATATAGAAGAAGAGTAGTGTATAACATATGAACATTCTAGCACACTTGGTTGTAGGCAATGCCAAGGAACAAGCTGACGGGAGTTCGATTCCCACATTAGAGACCAACACATTCAATAAGATAGTGCACAACTTTCATCTGACCCTAAAACATCAAAAATATTCCAAAACACACAAAAGTATGTACTAAATATATCGATAATTTATATCTCATGAACCAGAACCAAAAGCATACACAACTGCATCTAAACCCCTTGAGTTATGCTACTCCACTAACATTCATTTATGAGTTGATTAGATACTAGCTTGATTACACTACCACATAGTTAGAGAACTTGATAAGATAGTTCTTATGATCAGAATAACTCAAGCATGTCTCGTAATGGCTAGCCATGGACGAAAAGACGCGAGTCCCTATAGCTGTACAAACCCAATCCTTTTCAAATTGAAATGAAATGAAAAGAAATAAACATAAGCAAAAATTTACAAAAAAGTTAAAAAAAAAAATAGTGAATTTAGTTTTAAAAAAATAATAAAGACCGAGAATAAGAGGGATCATAGATAGATGGGCACAGAAAATCTAGAGAGAAGGCCTCTGTCTTCTCTCTAGAGTTGAGTAAAATGTCACCCAAAATTTCCTATTGATAACCCTTATTTTCTACCCGTTCTGGTCTTCCTCCCCAAATCAAACTGGATATTGGCCAAATTCATTCCCTCTCAACCCAGTTCTTGGTGTCCCCTCTTGCTAATCGTCTCCTACATGTATTTGCAGGTCATTTCTTGCTATTTCTGGTTGCCTCCTCCCTCCTGGTGTCGGGTTTCGTTTTCCGGTGAGGGGTGTTTGTCCTCCGGCCGGCTGGTGTGGTGTCGTCCAATGGTCCTTGACCTTCCTTCAGTCGGGCTGGTTTGGTGGCTCTGAGTCGGATTCTCTTCCGCTCGGGCGTCTCCTGCCGAACCCAATTTCCCCCAAATCTGTCCAAATCTACCAGTTTTACCCCAATTTATTATGTCCTGTTATGCCTCTGTTTTGGGGCTTCGATCGATCCTGGTTTCCCGTTGGGTTGCAGGTCTCCTCCTCCCTCTTCCTTTCGTTCCGGGGTTGGCGTGGTGGGTCGCCCCTTTCGATTGGTGGTGTTGTGCTGGGTTGAGGTTGGTGCTCTCCCTCCCTCCCGTCCTCCTCTTCTCGCCTGGGTTTCGGTGCCATCGACCTCTGGCCTCGGCGTCCCCGCTTGCTTCTTCGGCGCCTGGTTATTCCGGTTGTTCGCCGGCGCCGATCATCGACAATTCCTTTGACGTGTGCTTGTGTACTTTGCAGATGGCTTGGCGTGCAAGGTTAAAATTTTGCCTTGCACGCCAAGGACTAAAGTAAAAAAAAAAAAAAAAAAATTCTGCTTTTTTATTTTATTTTTAAAGTAGAATTTTGCCCTGCGGCTCTGCTTCCAATGTTTCTAGGAGACCTTCTGTTTGATTGGGGGGCGTGGAGTCTGTAGTCGGGTCTGGCTGGGGTCGTGGTGGTGCGCTCATGGCGACTCCGTATCCGGGATAGAGTTTCCTTGGAGATCGTCTGCACTACCCACAAGAGTTAGTGTCCTGCTGTACTACCGGCCCGCGGTGCTACTGTCTGGTGGTGTTTGGCTGCGTTTTTCGGCGGCTTCCTCAACCTTTTGGGTGTTTGGTCTTCTTGGAACGTTTGTTTGTAGAGTTTATTCCCGTTTGGTGCATTTCACTTTTATTTGTATTTCGGTTTTTAGATTGTATGCTAGACGGTTTGCCGTCTGCCGACTATGTCGGCCTCTAAAAAAAAAAAAATTGATGGGCACAAAAGCATATGAAGGACCGACTATTTTTTAATTAATGATTAAAAACGAAGTATACAAGAACAACTTAGCTAGCTAAAATCCCATTACATTGCAATGAACAATCCTAATCCTCTAGCCTTCTAAGCAAAAACCTAACCATCTTTGACTAGTGGAGGAAGGAGACGAAAGAGAAAGGGGAAATGAAAACTTTAAATTAGTATGTTATATTAAAACTTTAAATTAAACGCGAAAATTTTAAATTTAATGCTATAATTAAACGCGAAAACTTTAAATTAGTATGTTATATTAAAATATTTGAAAGCCGTGAAATAAAATAGGCACGATTTATGTTTTTATTCTAGTTACACATTCAAAATATTGATGATTTTTTCGGACAAAAAATAGGGTTTAATTTTCCGCCTCTTCAAAAAATTGGGGTGAAGGAGGCAGTTGGGTAGTTTTTTTTTTTTTTTTTAAAAAAAAAAAACACTTTTTTAGTATTGTGAGATGGACTAGGTTTGGATAAATTCCCCTTGAGGGGTTCCAATGAATATCATTGACTTATACAACAGGATTGATAGAATCCGTTATTACCGGATAGAATCCGTAATTTCCGTATTATATTATTCTGTAGATATTAGGTATTATACGTTCACACTTGTAATCTCTTTATATAAGTCAATGATATTCACTGGAATCCCTCAAGGGGAATTTATCCAAACCTAGTTCTTCTCACATGGTATTAGAGTAACCGATCCCTCTTCCACGAAACCCTAACTCCCCTTATACACAGCCGTTGGCGCTACAACCCTTCTACCGCCGCCGCCTCCTCCTCCTTCCGTCCGACACAGCCACCAATAGTGGATATACTCACCTACTCTCGCTGCCACCGCTCCTCACTCATGGCAATAGACGGAAAATCCCAATTTCACTCCACTCTCGCCGTTGCGAATTATTCGTAACGTCGTCCCTCTAACCCTAGACAACACCACCACGCCCTATGCCTCCTGGTGTGCTCTCTTCAACGTCACTACTAGGGCTCACCAGGTTGATTTCCTCATTGATCAGACTGTTCCTCACCCCGACTCCATTGATGACGTGTTGTATAAGCAACTCAACAACATTGTTCTTCAATTGATTTATGCAACCATCCCCACCGACCTCCTAATTACCATCCCAGAGCCGACAAACACTCCTTAATCGGCCTGGGACAAACTCTGAAACTTGTTCGAAGATAACAAATCCACTCGGGATGTCCAACTGGAGAACGAATTATCAAACTGTAAGTTGGCCGCATTCCCATCCATTGACGCCTATTGTCTTCTCCTTAAGTCTCTCTCCGACCAATTGACTGCGGTCGGATCTGCACCAAGTTCAACGCGACTTGTCCTCCAACTCCTCGTTGGGCTGCCTCCGGAATACAACGCTGCAACGACTTTCATTCAACAAACTGAGCCCTTTCTATCATTCAAGAAGGCATCTCAACTTCGTCTCGAAGAAACCAACATCAACCGGCAAGCGACATCGGTTCAGGAAAAGCAAGCTCTTATCTCGTCGTCTGATCTCGACTCCATGCCAGATCCAAACCCACCACCCATGTCCATCAACAGGGGTCATGGTTGTGGATGTGGCAGGGGTCGTGGATGAGGAAGAGGCCGTCGTTGTGGCCACCAACAACAACAGTCGGCGTTCGTATGGCGGGCTCCTTATGGGTGGGTCCCTAATGCTCTCCCACCTCCCTGATCTGCATCTGCACACATGCCCACTTCCCAGTGGTCAACACCCCCATGTCCCTACCCGACTACAAACAGCCCCGACATATATCCTTGGTCCACCACCAAGGCCTTCTTCCCAGGGCAACACTCGGCCTACATGGCGACGGATATTGATCAGGCTTTCCTCTCAATGTCACTCAATCCACCGGACAACTAGTGGTACATGGATACTGGAGCCAAATCTTACATGACTAATGGCACATGTAACCTTCTGTCCAATTCGATTAAAGGCACTTTTAACTCTGTCATTGTTGGTAACGACTCGCGTATTCCCTCAACCGGCCTTGGATTAGCCACTATACCCGCCAAAACCCAACCCCTCAACTTGAACAATGTCCTCATCACCCCAAATATCGTCAAAAATCTCATTTCAGTTCGAAAATTCACCACTGATAACTGGGCAACCGTTAACTTTGACCCGTTTGGTTTTTTTGTGTAGGATATGACTACGAAGGTTACATGTATGAGATGCAATAGTCAAGGAGAGATTTATCCCGTGTCCACCAGTTCATCTTCACTCCAGTCGCCTCCACACGTTCCACGTCACGCACTTTCTGTCGAGTCGTCCGATCTTTGGCATGCTCGTCTGGGCCATCCTAGCAAGTCTGTCTTGGATCATCTTCACCGAGTTTTTCCTTTTGGTTGTAATAATGAGCGGATGTCTACTAGTTGTCATGCTTGTCAACTAGGAAAACATCATCGTCTCTCGTTTAGTCGATCGTCTTCCACTACGCAATCTCCTTTTGATATCATTCATTGTGACCTTTGGACATCTCCCGTTCCTAGTCGGGAAGGGTTTAAGTACTATTTGTTTTTTTTGGATGATTTTACTCATTTTCTTTGGGTGTTTCCTCTAAAATTTAAATCTCAAATGTTTGACCTATTTGACCAATTCCACACATATGCCAAAACTCAATTCAATCGGAATATCAAGTCATTTCAATGTGACAATGGAAGAGAATTCAACAACAACCAATTTATCCAATTCTTTACCAAACACGGGATCCAATTCCGCCTCTCATGTCCGTACACCTCCGCCCAGAATGGAAAAGCCGAAAGAGTAATAAAAACCATATCTAACATGATGAGGACCATCCTCTTCCATGGTTTTTTCCCACCCTCTTTCTGGCCTCATGCCCTACTTGTTTCGTGTTATCTCATTAATATACTTCCCACTACTACCATTAACAACAAATCCCCCACTCAATTGTTGTTTAATGTCACACCTTCACTTTCCCACCTAAAAGTCTTTGGTTGTCTTTGCTATCCTAACCTTACACCTACTACTTCCCACAAACTCCAACCTCAGTCAACTCCGTGTGTCTTTCTTGGATACCCTTCAAATCACAGAGGATACAAATGCCTAGACCTCTCGTCCCACAATATTCTCATCTTCCGTCATGCCTCCTTTGACGAAAATCAATTCCCTTTTGCATCTCGTAACAAGTTTCCCCCCAAACTCAATGAGGACACCCTGCATCCTCACATGTAGGACCAACTTCGGGAAACCCAAACCACCTCACCCCCTCCCTGACCCAAATGCAGCCCCCACTCCGCTAACCGCAGCCCCAACCACGTCGAGCCCCACTTCCATCGAGCCAGCAACCGCCCTTCCCCCACCCCCCCCCCCCCCTACTCGACCGATTACTCGCAACCAAAATGGAATTTTTCAACCCTGGAAACCAATTGGCCCTTACGGCCTCTCATCCCAAACCGTCTCCCCCCACCCAACCTCCAACACCAATTTCCTCAGCAGTAATGATGCGTTTAAGGGCATGGAAGTGTGGTTCTCATGGATCATGATGCGTTTGAGACTTTGAGGGCATCAGTATTCCTCTTCGGCATTGATCCACGCAAACCACACTTTCATGCCCTCAAACCGTCTCCCCCACCCAACCTCCAACACCCGTGTCTACTTCTCATCTTTACTTTTGGACCATATGGAGAGCGGAGAAAATAAGATTCCTAAGGTGACTAACAATGGCGATGAGAAGATGGAGGCGGACTCGGCGCCGGAACCCCCCTCCTCCCGGGGATACGGGTGAGAAGAGTCAGTCCCCGAGCAAGACAACATCGGCACCGACGATGGGGCCACTGTCGTGGAGGGATAGGGTGTTGATGGGAGGAGCCGCCCAGCAAAAGACGTCCTTGGGGGCGGGTTTCCTACAAGATAGGATTTCGATCTCGTTTTCCGACGGGGCAGAGGGGTGGCCTGGTCATCACTATCGACCATCTTGTGATCAATACTCTGGCTGGAGCATGGGAGAACTGCCTAGTTGTCAGAATGCTGGGTGTTAGGATACCGCTGCACATAATAGAAAGAAAGCTGAGAGAGCTATGGCGTGAGTGTAGAATTCTTCAGGTGGTTGATCTGCCATTTGGTAACTTCTTGGTTAGGTGTGGAAATGGAGAAGACTGTATGAACATCCTTACTGGAGGCCCTTGGTTTGTCTTCGAAAGGTGCCTGATCCTAAGGGCCTGGTCCCCGGACTTCAAACCTTCGGACGCAATCAAATCGGCCCCGGCGTCGGTAAGGATCATTGACCTCCCGATTGTGTTATACCAAGAAGAGGTTCTGATGAAGATCGCAGAAAGTCTCGGGAATCCCCTAAAGGTTGATCATCGCACGATATACACGAATAGGCGTAATTTCGCCCGAGTTTGTGTAGAGGTGAACCTCGAGAGAAATACCTCTTGGAGTACGAGGGTATATCAAAAAATTTGCTTCTTTTGTGGTATGGTTGGTCACTATAGGTGATATAACAAAAGTAATTCGATAAAAGATCCAGGGGCATAATCGTCATTTACACGGTAAACCCTAATCGCAAACCCTAAACTCTCATTATATATATGATCGATTTACTAGGGTTAGGGGAGGCTTCTGAAACAGCCGACAAACTCTAACTTGAGCGTCGGAGGCTCTTCCGGGGAGCGAGCCCCGCCTCTTCTTCTCATTCTAATCTATGCAGGAAGATGGATCGGCGGGGAAGAATCGACGCAGATTTGATGCATTACATTTGGCGCCGTCTGTGGGAATTCGATCGAAAAGCCAGGAGATCGGATCTCCCAATCTACGAAGCAAAAAAAAAATCAACTGTTGATGGTGACGGTGAGCCGGCGGACACTCAGCCTTCACCTACAAACCCTAGGAGAGAGGGTGCCGACAGCTTCGGAACCACAAGGTAGAGGGCGCGACTCGTCAGGGTCGTCATCTCTCCATCTCTTTCCCAGTGCCGCCGAGGAAGACATCAACCATGGAGATCGAAGAACCCTACCGTCGCCGAGGGAAAGGGGCAGGGCGAGTAATCACGCTTGCCACCGCAAATGCAACCAGATCTCTAGCGTGTGAAGGGGAGTGAAGGATCGACGGTGGAGCCGGTGAACCTCCATGGAGCAGGCCGGTGGAGTCGTCCCTCGGCAAGAGTCTCGGCCGCAGATCTCATGGCTCGGGGCATGATCGCCATAGCCTTGGTTGTCCGCACCAATCGACCAGCGTAGATCGAAGCCTTCGCTGTGGCGGGGCCACGTCGCCGTCACTGCAAATCGCAAGGAGCCCTCGTCGGGAGTGCTTCTGTCGACTGGCCTCCTCTCGCCTTCACCCACAAATCAGGAAGCGACAGATCCTCGGGAGCGCTTCGGTCGACTGCCCTCCTCACAACACCGCTTCTTCACCATCGAGGTTGATGCGGGCGGGCTTGCCGAAACTACACAGCCCCGCTCTCAGCTGCTAATCGCAATAGGAGCGTCTCCACCTACCCGACCTCGATCGCCTTTGTCATCGAGTCGCAACCGGGCAGCAGCGACATCATCGTCCAATTAGCATAGCTGAGCCTTAACCAGACTACGAGCGATGTCGATGGGTCAGACGTTGTCGAGCGCGAGGCCAAAGGATGTACAGTGGCCGGGGATACCATTTAGAGTTTCTGCGCCGCTGCTTCCACGAACCCTACGAAGAAGACGTTACATTGCATATTTTGATTAATTACCAATAATTAATCCGAGACGTTACTTTGCAAATCGGGACTAATTACGAGGTCAGCCCATAGTTCTTGAAAATCACAGTTTAGCCCACACATTTAAGCTATTTGTGGAAAAAAAGTTCCAACTTTTATAAGGCAAGATATCTCACTTGGAAGTGCAGCGCATCGTGCCCGGCCGGTCCAGCATAAGAGACCCAAAAGCTAAGTTCTCTGTCCTATTTTGATGAAATGTTTACTCTTTAGTTAATCATATTACATGGTTAATTGCATATTGAATCTTAGCTTTGATCAGTGACATATAAACTCTTGAAATGCTTATATGCGCATCTCTATATATAGAACACCATTATATCAAAGCCTTAAAAAACAATTAACGAATCACTCAAGGCCAATAGATCGCCACTCATGGCCAACGAATCGCCACTCAAGGCCAATAGATCACCACTCAAGGCCAATAGATCGCCACTCATGGCCAACGAATCGCCACTCAAGGCCAAAAGATCGCCAATTTTAGGCCAATAGAGCGCCACTTAAGGTCAAAAGATCGCCAATTTCAGGCCAATAGAGCGCCACTTAAGGCCAAAAGATCGCCAATTTCAGGCCAATAGAGCGCCACTTAAGGCCAAAAGATCGCCAATTTCAAGCTAATAGAACGCCACTTAAGGCCAAAAGATCGTCAATTTCAGGCCAACAGAACGCCACTCAAGGCCAATTGAGCGCCACTTATGGCCAAAGAACCGTCACTTACAACCATTTAAAGCCAATTTTAGGTCATAATAACCCCGTTAAAGGCCGACAAAAGTCAAAATCAAGCAATGAGATTGCCATTTAAAGTGAAATGCTCAACCCTAATGAAAATTTAAAGCGAAATGCTCAACCCTAATGAAAACCATCGAATTGTCAATCATAAATAAAAGAAATAATGATATTAACTAGCACTGCCTCTCGTTAATTTATGGAAAAAAACCCTTCTAATCATTTTGAGCAGCAACTTTCAGTTGATCAGTTAATAACATACCAACTGCATTATATTGTGTTATTCGATTGAGAATGTTAAAGCTTGTAGGATACAATGAAGACAGGGGCAAGCATCACTAGTGATCTTTGGTCGTAACAGGTGAAAAGTATCAAGTTATTCGTCTTCCCTCATCACTAGATCGTGATAAGGAAACCCGAGGGGCAATTGATATAGAAAAAGTAATTCGATAAAAGATCCAGGGGCATAATCTTCATTTACACGGTAAACCCTAATCGCAAACCCTAAACTCTCATTATATATATGATCGATTTACTAGGGTTAGGGGATGCTTCTGAAACAACCGACAAACTCTGACTTGAGCGTCGGAGGCTCCTCCGGGGAGAGAGCCCCGCCTCTTCTTCTCATTCTAATCTATGCAGGAAGATGGATCGGCGGGGAAGAATCGACGCAGATTTGATGCATTACAATAGGGATGAATGTCCAGAGAACAGCAAGAAGGTCGAGGATCAGAATGCTGCGATCGTGAACTCCGCAGACAAAGGGAGTGAAGCAATGTCGAAGAGGGATAATGCTGCAGAAGAACCAGAAGGCAATCACGGGCCCTGGATGGTAATGGTTAAGCGAAGGAGACTTGGGAAGAAGAATCTGGGGTCGCAGTCGGCAGACACGGCCGGAGGGGGATCGGGTAAACCGCCGGCAAAGATCTGGCAACAAAAAAAAGTTCCTACCGTTGCCAAGAGCCAAAACATTAATGGGCGCGGGGAATGTAGGCATAATGATGGAGCTATTGAAACTCCCGTCGTGAGCACGTCTGTTATTAATGATAATAAAGGAAATGAGCAATTCAAAGACAAGACCGTTACCTCTATCGGGCATGAGGGGAAATCGATTAAAGTGGGAGAAGGTGTGAACCAAGATATTGAAGGTGATGGGGCGGTTACCAATGGGAACATGGCTTGGGACCTTGGGAAGAGATGGGCCAAAGGCCAAGGTAGCCTAGAAGGTCCAAAAGTTAACAAAAACTTTAAAGCCCGCGGAGACTGCAATTTTAAAAAGAAGACTCATAATAAAAAGAGTAAACCGAAGGCCCAAACCCGGAGTAAGGGCTTGGTGCAAAAGGGTGCCCTGAAGGGAAAAGGAAATAGGCAGATAGTTGACAACTTCCCAGATTTTGTCCCATGGCGGGAGCATGTGGATGAGTCTGGCGTGAATTGGAGTGTCATCCAGGACCCAATTCTCTCGGCCCCCATCACCGAAAATTTCTGGAGCCAGGGGGTGAAAGTGAACATTGGAGAGTCGGGAGAGATGGTGAACCTCGGGGTTGTTGCCAACAATGGAGAGACGAACCCTGACAAGGGAGTGGTCGCAAATAATTCCTAATTTTATCCCTGCGCCCGTTTCTGTTTTCTTGCTTTTACCTTTCCCAATGGATAAGAAAATTAATATTTTGTTCTGGAATTGTTTTGATGCAAGAAAGAAGAGCTTTGGGAAAGCTATCAGATTCATCCGTAAGAGATGTGCCGTTGACGTTCTCGCTCTGATGGAGACCCGGATTTCTGGGGAGCCTGCTGACAAAGTTTGTAAGAAGCTGAATTTATCGAACTTTACTCGCACTAAGGCTTCTGGTTTCGCTGGAGAATTTTGGCTATTGTGGAATGATGACAAATGCAAACTGGTTACCCATGAGAAAAAGGCGAACTTCATTCATGCGTTGTGGCAATCTGGGAGTGCCAAAGTTCACCTTATCACAGTTTACGCGCCCCGACTGTGGCTAGAAGGGTGCCCTTCTGGGAGGAATTGAGTTTATGTCTGTATGAGATATCTGAGCCACCGCTGATAGGGGGAGACTTTAACTGCATCATTAACCCCTCTGAGACTCATGGGGGGTACTGGAGCGATGAACAGAGACTCTAACGTCTTTATCGACCTGATCAATAAGTATAACCTTGTGGACCTGGGTTTCTCCGGTCAGGATTTCACTTGGAGCAAAGAGTCTTTGGGCAGAAGAATCTTATCTAAACACTTGGACAAAGTCTTGATTAACATCGAGGGGCGATTGAAATTGCCGAATGCTAGGGTCCGGCCTCTCCCTCGTTACTCTTCGGATCATTGCCCCTTCCTCCTGGAGCTTTATTCGAAGTTGTTAATAAGGAAGGATCGTCGACCGTTCAGATTCGAGGTCACTTGGATGACTCACGAGAAGTTCCCGGAATTAATTGATGAGAAATGGAGAGAGGACTACACCACTCCGGAAGCGCTAGAGGCTCTCAGATTAGACCTATCAGTGTGGAATAAGAAGGTTTTCGGGTTGATCCAGTCTAGAAAAAGTGAGCTCATTGTTGCCATTGATAAAATTCAGAAAAAGCTCGCTAGGAATCCCACTACTGATAGTGTTCGGATGAAAGAGAAGCTTCAGAAAGAGCTGGACGTTACCCTGGAGCAAGAGGAGATTCTTTAGTACCAAAAGTCTAGAGAAAAGTGGCTTAGGTTCGGAGACAGAAACATGAGCTACTTCCATGCTTCGACTATTATTAGGCGCAACCAGAATAGAGTTGAAGGGCTTAGAACTGATGATGATAGATGGATCGAAGATCGACATGAGGTTGAGGACCTGGCGCTTAGCTACTTTAAAAACCTTTTCAAGGAGTCCTTAATGGAGGGACATGGGGTGGCTTGTCCTAGCGATTTCCCTAAATTGGCTCAAGATGCCTGGACGGAGATCTCCGGCAGCCCTTCTGAGGAAGAGATTAGGAAAGCTTTGAACAACATGGGGGCTTACAAAGCTCCCGGGATAGACGGATTCCATCCTGCTTTCTTTCAAAGATGATGGAATAATGTTGGAACTTCTGTGGTAGAGTTCGTCAGAATTTTTTTCAGATCGGGTAGGCTGTCGGTTGGGGTCAACGACACCTTAATCCTGCTTCTTCCGAAAGTGGGTAAGCCAGAGAAGATACAACAATTCAGAC
Source organism: Persicaria tinctoria (assembly GCA_037127255.1). Lineage (NCBI taxonomy): Eukaryota > Viridiplantae > Streptophyta > Magnoliopsida > Caryophyllales > Polygonaceae > Persicaria > Persicaria tinctoria. The sequence continues at coordinate 40,932,157 of JBANSL010000006.1, forward strand.
CCATCACCTTATGTAATGTGATCTACAAAGTCATTTCTAAGATCCTCTCTACCCGGCTACAGCCGCTCATGAGTTCTTTGGTGGGCCTGATGCAAGGAAGTTTCATACCCGGGATATACATATCCGACAACATCATCGTCACTCAGGAGTTCGTCCACTCGATGCGTAGGAAACAGGGAAGCAAATGGTGGATGTGTTTGAAACTCGACCTTGAGAAGGCCTTTGATAAGTTGAGTTGGAACTTTATTGAAGGCACCCTCCGAGAGGCGAGGTTGCCTAGTGTTTGGATTGAGTGGATTATGGAGTGTGTGAAATCTCCTAGAATGCAGGTTCTTTGGAATGGGGAGGTGACCGAGCAATTCACGCCGTCCCGGGGGATCTGCCAAGGGGATCCGATATCTCCTTATATATTCATTCTTTATATGGAGAGGCTAAGCCATATTATCTCGGAAGTTGTGGAATCCGGTCCGCATAGCCAGGGGAGGGCCGAAGTTGTCCCATCTTTTCTTCGCGGACGATATTATGCTTTTTGAGGAGGCTTCGAGAGCCCAGGTGAAGACTATCCGGGAATGCCTTGATACTTTTTGCAGTTGCTCTGGACATCGGGTCAGCTTTCTGAAATCTAAAATCTATGTCTCGAGGAATGTCACTCCTGACCTCCGGAAACGGATACACGAAGAGAGAGGAATAGAGGTTACTTGCGATCTTGGGAAATACTTGGGAGTTCCGATCCTCCATAAGAGAGTCTCTAAAGGCATATTCTCGCCGGTTCTTGAGAACTTCACCTCTAAGCTCGCCGGTTGGAAAACACCCCTGCTTAATTTCGCCGGGAGGACCGCCCTGACTAGAGTAGTTCTTTCAACGATCCCTATTTACTCTATGTCTACTATGCTCTTGCCGATTGGTACTTGCAAGAAGATGGAGAAAATGTATTGAGGTTTCATTTGGGGTTCCACCCCGGATAAATGCCAGCTACATAAGATCGCTTGGAGTGAGGTGACCATGCCAAAGGAGTTAAGGGGATTGGGAATTAGGAAGATGGAGGAGCTTAATCTACCCCTGGTGGCGAAGGTTGGCTGCATACTTATCACCAAAGAAGAGGGGATCTAGAGCGAGATCCTCACCAGCAAGTATGCTAGGAAAGCCCTCGGTAGTTCCCCTGGAGCCTCTCATATCCGGAAAGGTTTGGTGAAGGCTGTGAAGCTGGTAATAAAGCCAAATACCCGCTGGAATCTTGGAGATGACACGAACATCCGATTTTGGTCCGATAAATGAATGGGATCCCAGGCTCTTTCATTCGAGCTAATCGGAGGCGAACCCCCGGAGATAGATCAGAGGTTGGTGGCAGAGATGTGGGACGCATGAAGCGGATGGAGGTGGAATGAATTTGCCGGCTATCTCCCTTACTCGACCGCCCTTCGTTTGGCTATCGTCGCTGTTTCCGATAGAGAGGACACGCTCGATTGGATTCCGAGCAGAGACGGGAATTTCACTGTCAAGTCCGTTTATCTAGGAGCTAGAGATCTGGACAAGACTCAGGGAGCGGACAAGTCTTTCTTCCAGGCTATCTGGAAGCTCCGAAGTATCGAGAAGATTAGATCGTTCATCTGGTATGCGAGCAAAGGAGGATTTATGACGAAGGAAGAAGTGAAGAACGCAAGAGAAGGCACATAGGTAACGATGATATCTGTCCGGTTTGCTCTAAAGTTTGTGAATCCCTTATACACTTATTTAGGGACTGTGATTCTGCGATGGAGTTCTGGCTGCAGGTTGAAGACACCCAAAGAGTTGTGGGCTTCTTTACACTCCCTTTTGCAGATTGGTTGAGATTGAATGTCCTAAACTCAACTAGGATCACTGAGGGGATTGAGTGGAACACCTTCTTCGCGGTGGCGCTTTGGATGCTTTGGAAGAGGAGGAACAAGTTTACCTTCAACAGAGGGCTTCAAGCGCATCTCTTGGCCTCGGAAAGATGCAGGATCTTGGCAAAGAAGTATGGGAGCAGCAACAAGGGAAGGAAAGAAGTGGTTGGGAAACAGAAGATAACGAGGGATGTCAGATGGTGCCCGCTGAGCCAGGGTTGGACCAAAGTGAACATTGATGGGGCGGTGAAAAGCACAGGGAGCGCAGCTGCTGGGGGCGTGATCTGTGATGAGAAAGGTGCCTGGCTAGGGGGCTTCACGATAAACCTGGGAATTTGTTCGGTTGTGGAAGCGGAGCTGTGGGCGATTGCGAGGGGCCTCGAAACAGCGTGAAACAAGGGCTTTAAGAGAGTGGTGTGTGAGTCTGATTCAGAGGACGCGTTAAGGTTGTTAAAGACTCTCATGAACCCTTTGCACTCGTGTGCCAGCATGGTGAACATCTGCCATGGCTTCCTTAGTAGGGGTTAGGAGATCCAACTCCGTCATACTCTCCGGGAGGGCAATTGCCTCGCGGATTACTTAGCTCTGTTTGGTTTTTCTTCTCCTATTGGGTTTTCTTGTCTTGATGTAATTCCGGAGGGAACAATTGGGTTACTTATCGATGATGCGAAGGGGGTCACTAGACCTCGGACGTGCACCGTTGGATGGGTAGCCTGATGGTTCCTTTCCCTTAGGCCTTCGGCCTTGTTTACCAAAAAAAAATGCATCATTCGCTATATCCACGGCACTCCGACATTGGGTATCATCGTCACTCTGTCCTCCAAGACGGACCTTATTGCCTATACCGATGCAGACTGGGTTGAATGTCCGAATACTCGATGATCCACTTCGGGCTACTGAATGACACACTCATCTCCTAGTCCGCTAAGCGTCAGTCCGTGGTTTCTCGCTCCAGTGCAGAAGCATAATATCGGGGAGTTGCTAATGTGGTCTCTGAGTGCTCTTGGCTCCGGAATTTTCTTCTTGAGCTTCATTGTCCCCTTCGTCGAGCTTCCCTTGTCTACACTGACAATGTATCGGCGATGTACCTTTCCAGTAACCCGGTTCAGCGGGCGAATCACATAGAGGTTGATCTTCATTTCGTTCGTGACAAGGTTGCTTTGGGTCACGTTCGTGTGCTTCATGTTCCTTCTACATTTCAATATGCTGACATTTTTACTAAGTGATTACCTAGACAATTGTTCTTAGACTTTAGATCCGGTCTCACTGTTTGGCCTCCTCCGGTTTCGACTGCGAGGGTTTGATAGAATCTGTTATTACCGGATAGAATCCGTAATTTCCGTATTATATTATTCTGTAGATATTAGGCATTATACGTTGACACTTGTAATCCCGTTATATAAGTCAATGATATTCATTGGAATCCCTCAAGGGGAATTTATCCAAACCTAGTCCCTCTCACAAGTATATTTTTAGGGTTTTTTTTTCAACCGTTCATTTTTTCTCATCTAAAGACCTACAATTGTCCCCCGTTTCATAGTAAAGGTATCCTCACCGGAAAGCACACCTATATATATAAAAAAAAAAAAATTTAAAAAGCTTGTTTTATTTAAAAAAAATACACATGAACGAATCTATGATCCGTTACTTATATTGAACGGAAACGGTTCAAAGATCTATTTGTTCCTTTTTTAATGTTGGACACATATCAGGCCAAAGTTCAACGAATCGTGTGAGTGTATATAGCCCTTGTTCTTGAATTTTTATTTATTTTTGATTAGGTAAGAATTCAAGTTCAAACATATCTGAAACTCGAGGATCGGACAAGCTAGTAGACGGGAGAACCGTCTAAAAACAAAGGCATACAATACAACAATACAAAAATGTGCAAACTCAGGCAAACGCACTCTACAAACAACAAAACCTAGCAGATCAAAACCAGACTGGATATGGACGAAGACGATAGACGAAGTCAAGCACATGTTCTCAAGAACATGCATATAGGCTATAGCGGAGCCTTGCCATTATCGAATTAAAAAAAAATTCTACCAACGTGAGTTCTCTCGAGTTTAAAAATCCGACTTGAAGTTGTTGTACGGAGTATTCAACACTTGAAATAAACTACTACTCCACTATTGAGTTGGCAGATTATGTCATTCCAGACAACAATTACCTAATGATGACACCTAAATGAGATCTTTTCACACACAAACAATAAAATAAGTAGTATTTTTTTAAAACTAAACCTTATCCCCTCCACGGCTCCACCCAACACGTTCTCGACTTCCACCCAGTAGGGAGGCGCCGAGGCAGCCTATCTCAACATTCAAACTGCAAGGAAATTTCAACTAAGAAACGTAAAAACAGAAGTATGACACATGCTTGTGGAACAAAACCAAACATTCATCTAACAAGGTACAATGAATTCATAAAATGGGTTAATCCCAAATACCATAAAAAAAATAATCCAAGCAAAACTCTCCAGAATATGACAGATGATCAATCTTACCTGTAAGAGTCTATATATAAAACGAAGAAGGTACGTTTCGTCTATGCTTGTCTATGAACACGTAACTCAGATCAAGATTCTACTACAGTTTATTGAATTGAACTACGAAAGGAAACATAACCAAGATAACATAAAGAAACACTTCACTGATAGATTGACTTGTCGAAAATCCTCACCTTTCCTAGCAGGCCTCAACCGAACAGGTTTTTCTTGAGAAAATGGTACAGATAACAGGATGAGCAGCAAAATTCTTCCAATTATGCTCAACGGGTGGATCACCTGATCTGTGTTTGGGAGCAGAGTAAACCAGAAGCATCAGCCCCAATCACTGAAAGCTCACAAACGCTACACAGATGCCCCTCCAGACCGGGTACGAAATGTGAACTACAGTATGGGCACAAGACATCCTTCTGTCCGCGGTAAATCGGCACATACGTAGCCCCGCAAACCACAAATGGGTTTCTGAAGTCATAATTCAGCTGAGCTGCATCGACCATGTTCCTTTCTGCACTTTGTAAAACTTGCCGAGCTGTCCTTGCTTGATTCTCGACAGTGGGGTTGGTCTCGATAAGTCTTCTAGCAAAGTTTGCGGCTGAGCTCAGGTTTTTTGCCTTGAAGCAGACAGACATAGCATTCAGCAGGGCGAGCCTCAAGTGAGGCAGTTGAAGATTGCAGTGAGTGAAATAAGCAGCAAGCTCCTGCTGACGCACTGGATTGTCTTTGATATCTCTTCTCTTGAGCTCCATTTTGAGACCTAAGACGTATTCCTTCACGATAATGATTAATTCCTTGACTTCATCAACTTCTCTCCGGGATTCAACAACTATCAGAGGTATGGTGTGGAGAATGCTCAAAAAGATTCGGAGTGCCTCTGTGAACTTCCCTGCTGTTGTGGCCCTGTAACCAGCTTTAAGCTTCTCCTCCAACTGGGAGAAATTGAAGATGAGGGCAGGGGGCCCCCTCACATTAGGGCTGGCTGACTCACTCCATCCCCTCTCTATGGCAATTGATATCACTGGTGTCGATGAAAGTGCCCTCATATAGGAATGACTACCTGCATGAAGATCAAGAAACATAGCTTTCAAAGGGGTAAAGTTTCTTATTCCCAGCTGGCGACTCAGCAACCGCATTGCAGTGTCAAAGTTGCCTGCAGCTGCATGTTCAGCAGCAAGCGACGATCTCTGAATCCAAATTTGGCTCACAGGCATCCCAGGGGGTGGCGCCACAAAAACCGAAGATCGGGCATGAGCCTTTGGAGTAGTTTCTTCAGGTGGAAGATCCAAAGCCTCAAGATCCCACCCTCCCTCTTCCTCATCCTCGTGTACTTCCTCAGGTGCCAGGTCTGATGCAGCGTCGCCATTTTGAACATACTCAGCACTGGGCATATCCAGCTCTTCAACCCAGTCCCCTTCACCGCCCTCTTCTTCTTCCACAACACCAGTAGTAGCCCCCCTGGCCATGTTGTCCAGCCCTCCCTCAAAAATGCCCCTCATTACTCTAAGCAAGGGCCAATCCCAACCAGACAAAACAGGTGCTGGAGGCATCAAAAGGGAGGGTTTTTTTCCCTCTGGCAAAGAGGGAACCTCTCCCAAATCAGCTGCTATCCTCTCAGCAACATCATGCATCCCATGAGTTGAAGCTGTAACATAAGCCAGAGGCAAATGGCCAGCATTTTCCAAGATCTTAACACGCTCACGTACATCACCAAGATAGAGTGCATTATGGAACTGGCCCATGATGTCATTCTCAACCTCACAGATTTTCAGCATTTTGGCCAGCTTATCCATGTTCCCAGTTATCAAATACAAAAAGGACAGTCGCTCAAGATTCTTTGTTCTCTGATAAGCATACTCAATAATTCCAGCATTGCCTTGACGAAGAGCCTCTACTCCCAGTCTGTACCAGTAATCTTTCTCATCGATTTCCTTAGCTGAAGCAACTGCAATTTGAATATTCCCACTCTCCAGGGCCAAATTGAAACGAGTTCTCTCATCTTTCACAAAATGCAAAGCCACTTCTGGGAAGCCCTTCTGCTGCAAATAAGCAATCATTGCCTGACCCACAAGTGGAGAGCTTCTAATCATACTCATAACATGGTCGTATCTCTTCTGTAACAAAGACAGCTTGAAAATATATTCTGTAGCATCAATAGATATGGCTTTGTTTTTTGCATCTCTATCCAAGCAAAAGATAGTATTTCCAGAAACCTTAGTAATATAAATTGGAACATCAAGTGTTCTGATTATCCCGCTATCCCCATTAGGGAGACAGTATTTGATGTGATTCAAAGTTGTGTAGATGAAAACCCCATTGTCATCCCAAGCCCCACTTTTAACACGAATGGTCTCATGAATTGTGCAATGATGCACAAGGCTCTTGTTTGCAATCACTATAGCATGTTTGCTGAGCAATGCAACTCTGTCCATGTCCTTCGACCAAGCAATGTATTTTACAACAGGTGTTTGAAGCTCCCCAAGAACTGTCCTTTGTTGAAGATCAAATATAATAACTTTATCATCTGCTTTGCACAGCAAATTACCTGTTCCAGCATAGAAAATTGTATCAGCAGCAACAGGTAGAGTAGTCTTTTTAACAATCTCATTCTTCAGGTTCTTGACTAGCACTTGGTTGCTGCTCTTGTCAAGCACAGCAAACCTGTTACGAGCTACAAAAACAGCTGATCCTCCTAAACCTTTCTTTGCTTCTTGTGCTGTGTCACCCCTACCAAAGCTATCTTTAGGTATAACATAGAGCTCGTAGGACCCACCGTCGACATCAGAACATATGATAATAGCATTCTCAGTAGGACTGTATGACAGTGTTCGTGGACCCTGATTCAAAGTGTTGGAACCCGGCCGACGGATCGGAATTACTTGAGTGTCCCTTTGAGTAGAAAATTCAAAGAACCTCAAGAATCGGTCCTTGGTATAAAATATGGTATCACCACTCACAGAAAATGCAGGTCTTTCTCTTTCTAACTTGAATACAAGCATCCCGCTGTCATGACCAGCTGCTAGAAGATTCATTTCTGGATGAGCAGCAAGAATCCAAAACCGATCATGCTCTCGTCGGAAGGTCTGGATACCAGTTCTTTTTGTTACATCCCAAACACGAATACTCTTATCTTCTGAATTAGAGATAATAATATCCTGCTTTGCATGGAACATAACACATGAAACATTATTCATGTGCCCTCTAAAGGTGTCAACCTCCCATGCCTTGGTATCTGAAATAAAGAATCACACTTGTAAAATGATTGCAAGTTTCATGATGAAAATCTTAGAACCCAGAACCCATGAAACTGTTTGACATATCGACATGAGAAGTCAACATCCATTCAGTAAATTACACCTTGTTTGATACTAATTGTGAATTGCATTCAATGTCCCAGTTAAGAGTACTGAGTGCTTTAAACACACAGTGAACAAAAAAATAGTAGAAACTGTAGCTTGGATATACTAGGTTCTTGTTTGATACTTTGTTTCTTTTCTGCCAATTCCATTACATTGCATCAGATGAAAATTAAAATTATATACAAATATCAGAGGATAAACAGATCTAGAATTTGGCATTAAAAAGTGGAGGGTTGTGGGTTCAATTTACCATTCATTCGCCACAGCTTAACCTGGCGGTCATCAGCTCCTGAGACAATCAATGGAAGACTTGGATGGAATGCAGCCCAATTCACTCCCCTATCATGTCCTTCCAACACATATTTAACTACAACATCAATTCCTCCAAAAAGATCGCTATTCATTTGACTCAATCGTAGAATGTCATCTCCAGGGGATGCTGACTTCTTCTTAAGTGCCCCGATATCCCACACACGGACAGTTTGATCAAGAGAGGCTGTCACAATAAGATCATCTTTGGGGTGGAAGGTAGCACACATGACATAATGATTATGTCCTGTCAAGACTGAGATGCATGTTCGTGACTGCCAGTTCCATATTCGAATAGTCTGGTCATCACTCGCACTTACAATCCATGGATTCTCATGGTGAAACTGCACCGTACGGATATAATCAAGGTGCCCAAGAAGTGTAAATAAGCACCTATGCAATTTGTAGTTCCAAACTTTAATTTTGTAATCATCTCCTGAAAAAATCAAAGATAAACATTAAAGAGATTCATCATACCAAGTCAATGATAACTGATTGGCAAGCGACATTAAGGATTAAAAATGGCTGCACTGATTGCTATTATAATAATTCTTCCAATCTAAAAAAGTGATCATGAAAAACTAAAAGAAGATAATGTCTATGGGTTACATCATCAGTATCACATGAAGAGTACCATAACAGTCCCTTTATGACGTTGTCACCCCAAATAAGTAAATTAAGTCATTGTAAAACCACCCTTGAGGTAGCAAATAACCTAGTGCACCATAAACCAATAATATTATGTACTCTGTAGTAGTAGTATTAAAACAATCAAGATTTTTATTTTATGGGAAAATCAAGAAATGTTGGCACTGTATTGCCAAGTTAATCTTTATATGAACTAGAACTGGTCAAGATTCACCTAGGTTTTTAAAGTTTCTCTATGAAAATTGAGAGATACTGAGAGGACTATATTAGGCAAATGTGCCAGCCCAACCAGCATAGGCATATGAAAGTCGTAATGTATAAACATTTCAAAGAGTATCAATGACAACTACTTCCCACGAACTGGTAGTCCATGGATCCCCATGGATCCCTGCAGTAAATGATCAGACTGTGCAAATTCACTCCATGAAAACAAAGAAACTTGAAAGACCACATTTTGCTGGATCGTACAAAACTGAATCATTTGCACTCAGATCTAAAACTAATCAACTGGTGTCAATCACACAAGAGGTCACATCTCCTGATCTTAATGTATAAAGATTACAAAGAGTATCAATGGCAAACACAGAAATATCATTTGAATCATTGGAGAGAAGGAAATGGCAAAGAGCAAGTGGATTGCAGTCAACGTACCTCCAGACACAAAAAGCGGTTGAGAATTGTGGAAATGAACCCCACGAACTGGGCCCTCGTGCTCATCGAACCGATCAATAAGCGTCCCCATCCTGTAATCCCACAGCTGAATCACTCCACTGTGAAGACTCGCCAGGATCCATGGTCTCTTGGGGTGGAAACTCAGTCCCTTGACCCGATTGCTCTTGGTCTCGAATTTAGTCAACATCGTAAGCCGAATCAACGATCTCCGCAGCTCTCAACACTATCAAAACAAAAACTCAAACACCGACACTCAATCAAAGCGAAACTGGAAGCGAAAAGAATGTAAAACCCTAAAAAATACAAGATCGAAACAACAACAAAAAAATACACAACTTGCAACACCAAACTTGGCACGATCTGCGGAAATCAAATCAAATCCGTCGAATTATACCGATTAAGCATACAACTCAATCGCACAAAATCGAAATAAACACCGATCAAACACCATAGAAAACTCAATTTACGAACCGAAATTGACATCAAAAGGCAGTGAATGAGAAGATCTGGAATCTTGAATTGAGCAAAGAAGGGAAACGTAGAGAGATTGGAAAGGTGCTCACCTCAGAAGGTCAGATCTGAACCATAAGAGTGGAAAGAGAGGAGAAATTAATGACCAGCGTCGCAGGGGAGATCGGAGAGAGATGGAGAGAGGGCAACCCGATTTATACCTGAACTCAGGATGCAGGCGATGGGATTTCTTCTAAAGATAATTTACCTTTGGGGGAAATTGGGACGAAAGTAAGTTAACTTAATTCAATTTTTTTTTTTGCCCTCGATAATGAAAAATAAATATATATCTTATTTTTCATTTTCGAGGGCAAAAAAATGAATTAAGTTATACTGTATTTACTTTCATCTCGTCTAAATGCACAATTTCAACTCCAATAATTTTTTATTTTATAAATTTTTGCATTTATTACATACGATAAATATTCTATGTTTAAAATAATTTAATTTCAGTTATCTTTAAATTTTGTACAAATCGTCAAATAATTTAATATAACTAAATGAACATAAATTTTAAGTTAAAAACTTTTTAAAATGTAAATAAGTTAAAGTGAAACATAAATTTTAATCTTTAATCTTAACATAACTTACAACACCTTTCAGAAGAGTCGTGGGAGTTGTAGGTGGAGGTGTGGGGAGTTTATTTTCCCTGAAAATGGAAGATGAGGGAGGGCAGCTTCGGGGAGTTTATTTGGGAGGTGTCAAAATTAATCACGTTTTTGCCCTTACTTTTCAATTGCTTTCGATTAATGGGGTGGGAAGATATCAGCCTGTACAACCATTGGCAACGAGGGTACGGAGGAGGATGGCGGCACGGAAGGTGGGGATGGTCGTGGTGGGGGTTTGCTACTCCGGCGTTGGAGGAGAATCTCTTGCAGCCAGGCTTCTTGTGGTGTGTGCCGGACTGCGAATGGAAGGAGGAGGAGGACCTCCATGCCAATTCGGGCAATGTCATCGATGGCCAGTAGAAACTCCAATTCGGGCGAAGTCCTCTTTTCTATCGTTCTCTCCGTTCGTAAATGGCCACGACAGAGCTATCGACGGTATTGATGTTGTTGTCACCACCATCCTACAACCAATTCGAATATGAATTCTACAAATCCATTGCAAGTCCAAGTTCACCCTCTTATATCGCCCTCTCTCCTTCTCGTCAATCATCGAACCCCCGCCCAAACCATCGTCGTCCACAAAGCAAACCACCCCGTGTTCGAGTACCCACAAGTAGACCACCCGTGTTCGACCACCCCGTTGCGAACCCCTTGGCATCAACGAGGCTGAACAATGTGCCGTCGACCAGACCTAGGGCTTCAAAGATATGGCTGATTGTTGAAGACAGTTCAGTTCAAGTACCCATTTAACATAGATGGGACTAATGATAAGAGATATTTGTGGAGGGTATTTTGGACTTTTCTATCAAAATACCAATTTATAAACTTTATAACCATCAAACACCCTTCAGGCTTTTTACAAGGTTATTTTGGAAAATAAACTCCACCTCTCACACCTCCATAAACTCCAAAAATAATCTCCACCTCCTAAAAAACACACAACCCCTAAAAAAACCCATTTTGCCAAACAAGCGCTAAATCTAGCAAATCAGGGACGTAGACTACATACGAAGTTAAAAACCATCATGAGACTGCACCATTGATGGATTCCATTGAATTTGCATTGGTATTGAGGATAATTAAATTTCACAATTTTTGTTATTTTTTTCTCTAAATTTAGAGAAATTTTTTCACTCTCGTAAGGTTTCTCTATTTTGCAAATGAGTATTGAGGTGTTTGGACATAAAAAAACGACTATTTTCTCTAAATTTTACAATTTTCTCTATTTTACAAGAGCGGTTAGAGTTGCTCTTAGCCGTGTTTACAAAAGATATTTTTTTTTGTTATTTTTTCTCTTTGTCACATCAATTTATCAATAGTGTATTTAGTATCCCAAAAAAATTTTCCCTCCGGTTCTTTTTACAAATATATTCTTCTTCAACAATTATTTTGACTATTTCTAAAAGAAATTATTTCTATTTTATGATTATATTGTTATACTCGCTTTTAATTAATAAAATATTATTATAATTATTTTATTATTTATAAAACAAATCGGGCTATATATATAATCCAATATTTAAAATAAAAAGAAAATATCAAACTTCACCTATTAACACAAAGGAAATTACAATATCGATAAAAAAAAATGGAATTACTAAAAATTAAAATGTACCCAAAAAAAATTAAAATTTTGGTCAATATATTAAATATTGTGTCTATGTTTAGGGAAAAATAAATATTTTTTAATTAAGTAAGAATTCGAGATCAAATATATCTGAATCTCGATGTTCGACAAATCGACATAAAAAAAACCGTCAAAACATACAACAGAAAACAAAAAAGGTGCAATACAATAGAGAAATATAATTTTAGTATTATGGTAAAAAAAATTACTGTTAAATGGAAAAAATATCATTAATTTCAAATATATAAATTGCATCGATCATGATTAAATCCTAACCGTCTAAGCATATATTATTCACATGTTGTCAATCCAATGTCTTTTTTTTTAGTGAGACAGAAGACAACACATGACACCCTTTCTTTTCAACTTTGTGTTGCCCCGAATGAACTCCATACTGCGTTTTACAGTACATTTTTTCCCGATGCGATGTCATTTCGGTCTCATCTATTTGCAAAAAAATGCCACGTGACTCCTCTAGTATTCTAAATTTTGTGGTACCAAAGCATGTATCCGAAATAGAGATACTATAGGCTTTTACATTAAACAATTCATTTTTCTCTCCCTTAGACCCTGTTTTCTTGCACCCTCATTTAGGGGGTGGAAGGGGGTGAAATTTTGTAACCGGAGGAGGGGGGGTTTGGAGGGGGTGGAGTGGATTTAGACCATTTTCCCCGACCCCCTTAAATGAGATGGGGAGGAAAACACATCCTTAGTATTGTACAAAACCATTTGATAAAGTTGTCATTGGAAAGGTAGTCTAAGTGGTTATCTATGATATAATGTTAAGTGAATATGGATACGACATAATGATATGATTATAGAGTATAATATTTGTAAGACCTTGTTTAATTTCAACACGTACAATAAATTTTAAAATATACTCTGTATTACATTAATAGAATGATATGAAATTGATTTAGGAAAACTAATTAAGTTCAAGGTATATTTTTTCATTCATCAAAGTATTAGCCTACTTACTATTTCTACCATGATAGATAAATTTAAACACAAGATAGCTCAAACTCAAACATTCTTAAATATATTGTTTCACACTTATTATTTTATTTTGAATACAAGTACATTTGAATTTCGTATAAACTCGACATTATTATTGTTCCTCTACAACCCTCAAGTTAAGATTCGATTCTTGGTAAGAGGGAGAAAGGTAGCCACGGGAGAAGAGAGTTGAGATTTCCGTTGAGGGATTTTGAGAGCAGCCATTGAAGAGAGATTTTGAGAAGAAGGTAGGAGAGGAAATTATGCTTGGAGTGTTGAAAGGGAGCTCTTGTTCTTTCATATCCGAAATAGGAGGAAGGGAATAGTGGTGACGGTTAGGGTTCCAAGTCTACTATATATAAAGAGGATCTAGGATTTCGAAAATTTATAAAATTATCCCTCTTTTCTTAAATAATAAAAAAATAACACCACATTTAGTTCTCAAAAATAGTTCCAGATTATTTTTAAATCATTATCACATTAATTTACAAATTCAACCAAATAGGTTTTATTAAAAGTGAAAATGACTTGAAATTGCCAAATTCTTCCATTATGGTTCCTCCTTCCTTTAACTCCTCTCACCTCCTTGCTCTCCCACTCTCGTTTTCTTTTGCGCTCATCCGCCGACACAACCGTCAGAGGAAGGACCCTGCCGCCCTACCTGCAAACCAAGGCTCGCCTGAGTGCCTTCGACGACCACCCTCACAACCAGGGGCAGAGCTTGGGGGGCTAGGGGGTCACGTGCTTTCCTCATTTGACGAAGTACCTAGTAGTATTCTCCTCATTTCTAGCTTCGTTATGACATATAATACACTTCAATCCGACATCTGAGTAAAAAAGTTGTGAATGTTTAAAAATTAAAGGTATATTAATCACTTTAATTTTATTTCAGTGGACTATAATGCTTCTATATTTTACTTAAATTAACATTCACATACTATAATTAATCTCAAGAGCTTCGAAATGAGAGGTTACACTAATCATTTTGACAATTAAATAAGAAGTTACGCAAATTTAAAATTGTTATATTTGGTTATACATTATTATATATTATGATTGCAACAAGATATATATTAACTAGGGTTGTTATTCGAGTCAAACAAGTCTAGTATTATTTGATTATGTTTAGCTCATTAAGAAACAAGTCAAGCTCGAGTCGAATGTATATTTGAACCTGAGCTCACACTCGACTTGTTTAGTAAATGAACAACTTGAGTGAGTTTTTTTAAGTATCATGCAAACTTTACTTGCTCATGACATAGTAACTTAAAATAAAATTGTTAAATTTCATAAAATTATTGCTATTTGAGCTTTAATCGAGCGGAGCCGAGCTTTGAATTGAGCATAAAAATGTGCTCATAATCAACTCATTTTGTAAATCATATGCTCGTGCCGAGCTTTTATTGAGCAAAACTCAAGTCATGTTCTAGCTACTTAGCTCATATAACAACCATATTCTCAACTTAATGTTTATTATATTGCGTTTCCTATACTTATTTGGTCAATTTTTTTTCCGGGTATTTCATTTATATATTTATATTCTTTTTTTTAGGCGTGAAAAAATGATAGAGTGTTATCATAAACCGATGAGATTTTATCTTAAAATAACATTATTTATAATCAAATTATATATAGTTTTTTTTGTCAATTTAATCCAAAACTGTATTGTATATATACATTGTGCCCCCTCCGGAATTTTTCTACCTCCGCCACTCCTCACAACTGAAGATGAAGGCTCGATGGTGCCTATTTCCTGGGTCACTAAGAGTACATTTATTGGTGAGCCTTTGGGCTCACCAAATTTCCACATCAGCTCAAAAAGAAAAAGAAAAATGGAAAGCAAGATGAGCCCAGTGGGAAAGGTTCAACTGCAAGAGTTAGCCTCATATGCAGCTTTTGTGGTGAAGGGCCAACCTAAGCATGCCACATGGCATTGCTATGTTTCTTTTTTATTAAATTCAATTTCTTCTTTTTTCGTTTATGTAAAAAATTATTTTTGAATGTAATTTATTTTTATCTACCTATAGACACCCATTTTGCATATGTTTTTTTTTAAAAAAAAATCAAAGATATCCATGCCCATATTTCATTCTTTAGAATCTTTACCCATTAAAAAGTTCATTTTTCATCTCATTTTTCCCCTTTAAATTCATTGTTTATCACATTTTGAATATTTTAAAAAAATCAATTCAAAGATATCAATATTACTAATATTTTTATTTTTTTTATAAACTTGCTTCTATTAACCAATTACTATTTACAAGAAATTAGTGGGTAGCCGAGATACTATCTGGGCACCCACTCCCTTAGCGATAATAAAACCGAGTCTAATGAAAATATAAGCGGCAGCACGAGCCCCGACATCTTGAGATACGGAGAATTTCTGAATCCGCTTCAGCAAAGCAACTGCATCCGTATCTAACTCCCCTAACGAAGAGAAGGAGAAGGGTATGAAACCATAACGAGTCGCCGTGCACAAATCTCGATACTCGACATACTTACGCCGAGCAGCATCAACAACAACACGACCAGACACAAAGTCAGACATCCCAGACCGAGTCAAAGGGGAGGATCCCGTCAAATCGACACAAACATCCCGCCCTCTGTCCCAGGAATAAAGTAGCAAATCCGCCAGACGAAAAAGATTATCATGCCCATCAATCAAACCGATATCAACCTCATTACCGGCAGAAATCCCAGACCTGTAGCAAACATCCAATAAGGTGTCGGGAACGAGGTTATGTCGATGTTTAATGCCCATGGAACCAGCGCAAGACACACCATGGTCATCGTAGACATCACCATCAAAGACCCGAGAACAAGCGGAACATGGGCTGGACACCGCGAACAATGGAACTCCCAATCGATAGCTAAGCACACTACGATAGGTCCTTCCATTCATAGTCTGCCCCAACCCAGAACTAGGAACTGCACGCAACCAATCAAATGAGTGAGCACCCTGCTGAGACTTCCATAATGCTACATGTCGCGGAGTCAATGAGAAAACAGAGTCTGATGTAGCAGAAACCTTCGCGAAATATATATCTGTCAGTTTCTTCATAAGTTTGGGGACAGCAATTTCACTAGGATCGCGTAGAAGATCATAACTCATGACCTCATTAAAAGAGCGACAAGCATCATCAAAAGTAGGCCCAATAATAATGATACCAGAAGAACGTAAGATTTTAGCCTGCAACTCAACAGACTGCAAACGAAACGCCAAAAAAGCATAATGTATGACATCACCAACAACATACACTCCAAGCCCACCAAAATGAAAAGGGAATGTGGCGAGCCTCCACTGTCAATCTCCAAACTCAGGTCCAGACGTAGTGACAATACGTTCCAAACTAGAACGGAGTGCCTCGTCAAAGGAAAGTTGGGCCGACCCAAATACACGCGGAGAACAAGTATGCAAGGAAAAGTAAAGCTTAGAAATACCCGTACAAGCCCGAAGCAGAAGCAACTCACATTGAGGGTCATCAATCCTCGCGACAGAATACATAAGCTCTATGGTCCTAGTCACTCTCCTTGCCACAATTTCTCTGTTGAAATCATAGCATACACTAACAGCCCCCCCCCCCTCCCCTCCCCCAAAACCTTGACACCGCGCAATGGCCGAGCAATAGAGGGGGGGGAACGAGGAAGCCGACTCATAGGATCTTCTGTAGGCCAAAAAAACTCGGTCTTATCCATATTAAGATGAAGACCAAGGGGGGGCCATCTTCCATAATCAGATCCGAGATCGGTAGCGAGTGCGAGAGAGTGAGCGGGAGCACGCCTGAAAGAAGGAGCGAGGGAGAAGCGAGAGTGAGCGCCGGAGAGCAATGGAGCCGAGGAAGGGTGGACGGAGGAGCTATCGAGCTCCGGCGGCGCTCCTTGAACCAGACGCGCAGCGGAAGCCAGAAGGAAGATAGAGGAAGAAGGAGAGGCGTGGGCCCGTGACAGCTGGGCGTGGGCCCCCTTTTCCTTTCTGATTTCGGGTTTCGGCTTACAGCCTGGGAGAATGGAGATTTAACTTGTTGGGCCTTTCTTTCTAAAGAAAACCAAAGGGGAAATTGGGCCTGTTTTAAAAGTGATCATTCTTTTCCATTGGGTTAGTTTTTGAGGAACATGAAACAAGGCTCGGTTTTGGCATCTAAATAAATAAGGAGGGTCGGTTTTGGGATTTTGCAAATATAAGGGCGATTTTGATAAATTGAAAAGGACTGTTTTCTTTATTAAATAAAATGGTTGGGATTTTAAAAAAGGAATTTATAAATATTTTATGAAAGTGTTTAGGATTTTAAAAAAGGAATTTATAAATATTTTAAAAAAGGCATTTAAAATATTATATAATATCATTGGGATTTGAAATATAAGATATCATTTTGAGATTAGGATATAAAATGTGATTTTGAGATTAAAGATATGGTGATTTAAAAATATAATATTACGAGACTTAGAGATTTAAAAGGGCAGAAATTCTAAATAGTCGATTCGGATTTTGAAGCGGTTTCGGGACTAACTTGGGGAATTACGTGATCGATGACTAACTAGCATGTTCATATGATTGATTGGCTAATAGCATGATTTGTGTGAATTAATGGCATGAATGAATGACTAACGGCATGATGAGATGTTAGAATTTCGTATCGTTTGACTTATTCCTCATGAGCTATGATTAATATGATGAAATTTGGAGATATACGATCATGCGGATATATGAGTATTATTGCAAATATACGGATGTGGCGAAATGGAATGATGAGAATGACATGGTCTTATGGAATGTGATGAAATGATGAATGATTGAACTTGATGAGATGATGATTATGATGTAGTTATGCTTTACTGAGTGATGTGTGCTTGCGGGATTGGATGGTTAAATGTAGACTTATATGGACGTTGTGATATGTATCTAGGTGATCTTTAATCTATCGTAATGCTTGTCTTGTTGTTCTGCACCGCCAGGTAAGTCTCTTCGGAGCTTACTCAGATTGAATAGAGTTATTCCCTGCTTTAGGTGCATGATATACTAGGTGCTTGCATTCATGATCAGCATGCCATGTAGTACCATGCTAGGTTGCATCGACCGTGAGCATTCTATTTCTTTATGCGTATGTAAACAGAACGGCCGTTATCTGTGAAGTAACTAGAGTCATTGCTAGGGTCATAGGGTAGCCCAGCCTCATCGGGTACCCTGAGTCAATCGAGTCATGCACTTCCTTATATTATGAGATGCCTGCGGGCTTTATTGTGGAGCGGGTTAGGCATGCGTGCTGCCCTATTATGAATGAATGCATTCACGAGCTGGCCAGTCTCCACCTATCGGAAGGGGTGGAGGTAGGAGAGGGATATACCACTTGGTATTCTGTGCTAAGGCCTTATTATTATTATGTACTTGATCTTAGGAGCATGTTAGTGTGTTAATATTCCGCCATGCATCTAGAAGCATCTTTATTAGGAATAGCGTATATGTGTGCTTATGGTTGGGATGCAGAGTTAAGTGGGCATCGATCTGATCCCGCCCCATATCAATTTTTTTAGGTATTATTTATGTTCCTCCTATCGGTGTTGTTTGCTTATTGCGCGGGTCATTTTGTCGGCGGAGAGTGAGCGCTGGAGTATAGACTTCACCAGACTCTGATTATATTTTGGATTTATACTTTTGACTCCGTTTTGACTCGGCTCTGCCGTGGCACCCTCTTGTATTACACTTATTTCCGCTAGTCGCACTATTTCTGATTTCCACGCTTAGACTTACGACAGGTACAGGGGACTTCCCCGGGGATTCCAACGATCCCTTCGATTTTGGGTATGAAATCCCCCTTTGAAAACATTAAAGTAGGATTTGAAACCTTCAACCTGTACTCGGGGCGCAAGGTCCTAACGAGGGGTTTCATCCCTCGAAACGTAACTCGGGAATCATAATCCCGGGCCGTTACAAAGGGGTATCAGAGCTGAGGTTTTGCAATCCGAGTATGATAGGTTGAAGTGGTTTTGAAAATGGCCCGGATTTTTAAATAATAAATTTTAATAAATAATATAAATGGATTTGAGTCGAAAAAATAATAAGATAAAATAAAATAAAAATTCGGATATTTCAAGAAAAACTCGTCCTTAATTTCCTAAATCGAAATTGAAATCCTTAAAACGAGTTCCGGCATTATTTAATTGGAAATTTATAATACGTTATACTATGCTTTTATATACCGAAAATTTGAAAATAATAATTGGAGTCTTATATTAAGTTCGGTTTTGAAAAATTAAGAAGTATTTTAAACGCGTCGGAATAAGGTCGAGCGAGCGGGTTTTAAGTCTAATTCTACTAGTTTGAATTCTATTGTTTTGGGGGGACCAATTCTATTTATTTTCTTTTCCCTTTTCATTCCTTCTCTCTCCCTCCCTCTAGTCGACAGCCTGTGGCTTCTTGTCCTCTTCCTAATGCTAGAAAACACCACCAATGTTGCATCCTTATCTCTCCAATGATTCTGAATATCTCCCCACAATTTCACTTTCTACACAAAGAACCAAACACACCTCTCTCCCCTTTTGAGGGACATCTGAGAGCAAAGGGCTCCCATTTCCTTCTTGCTCAGCTGCCATCACCACCACATCTCACCACCACCAGGACCGTCACCGCCACCGTCGCTGACCGCCGCCAAGAACCGCAGTCTTCACTCCCCCCTGGTTGTCGAGAGATCCCGAGCCACTCCACCTCCTGTTTTCCGGCAGCCACCACCAATCGCCGCCGTAAACCAGCCTCCCACCTCCGCCAAAACAGTAGCCGCCATCCCCCTGTTTTCCTTGAGAAACGTCGAGCGCCCTCAACACCCCTTCCTTTCCTACTCCTTTAGCCAGCAAGAGCAGAGGCGTCCATTGCCTCCCCGGAGCCGCCAGAAGTAGCTTCAGCAGCCCCAGCCTCGGCTCCGACCACAACCCGAGCGCTTTTTCCCCCAGCTCCACTCGAGAATAGTCGGTAAGCTCCCTCCCACATTCGATCACAAATCTTAAACAAGGTTCCTCCTTTCTCACTCTCACCTTCAATCTAGGCCAAGCCAGCACCTCTTCGAGTCCCCGGCGAGCCAATCGAACTCCGGCGAGCTCCAATTGCGCACCGATGACGTTCCTCGGCGAGTCGAAAAGCTCGGTGAGAATCTCTCTCTTCCTCCTCTTTTTCTGTGTGATTCCGTGCCTCTGGGTTGAGGAGAGGGCTAGAGCCCAGTGTCGCCGCCGGCGAGAGCCCCTTCTCTTCCTCCCTTCGTCCGAATTCCACCAGAAGCGGGGTTGAAGAAGGAGTCCGGTTCGGCCTTTTCTTTCTTTCCCTGGTCCGGTTCAGCTTCAGTTTAGATTAAAAAAATTTGGAACCGGTTCGGTTCATTTAAAAGGAGAAATGGGGTTTGAGTGCATTGGGCCTATTTGTGTTTTGCTGGGCTTATGGATCCGAAAATTTAGATTGGATTTGGGCCTTTTCTAATGGTTTTAAATAGTTACTCCTTTCATGTTATGTGTTACTAGTGTTTATTTAACCATGTGATTATAATTATTAGTATATATTATGAAATTATTTTAAAGTGATTTATTGGGGTCAATCGATTAAGTAAATTATTTTATAAATAGGGTTTATAAAGATGGACCTATTTTGAGAATGTTTAACAAATGTCTTAAGTTACTTGAAAGAGTAAAGTCAAGGTTTTGGAAATAAAATGCCGGAATTATTTCTATAACATGATTTTGAGATATTGGTTTTAAGATTTAAATGTTAATGTCGGGATTCCTTGTCTTGGTTTAATTATATTGGTTTTGAGAAAGAAATTGGAAGTAAATGATTTTGGTTGATGTTGATCGTATCGAAAAGGTTTTGGAAAATGGTTTTACCGTCGATTGGTTTTAAGGATGTTGAGAACTTGGGTTTCGTGTGTATGAATGATGGACCGGTAGCTCATGGAAATGGTTTGATGATAGGTGTGTATTGCTTTTGGATTGTCTTGGACTTGCATTTGGGCCCTTGCTTGTGTTATCTTGCTGTTCTGCATCTTCAGGTAAGTCTCTTCGGAGCTTACTCAGATTGAATAGAGTGATTCCCTGCTATAGGTGCATGATATACTAGGTGTTGCATTCATTATCAGCATGCCATGTAGTACCATGCTAGGTTGCATTGATCGTTGAGCATTCTATTTCTCTATGCGTATGTAAACAGAACGGCCGTTATCTGTGATAGTCCTAGAAGTCTTTGCTAGGGTCATAGGGTAGCCCAGCCTCATCGGGTACCCTGAGTCAATCGAGTACTTCCTTATATTATGATATGCATGCGGGCTTTATTGTGGAGCGGGTTAGGCATGCGTGCCGCCCAATTATGAATGAATGCATTCACGAGCTGGCCAGTCTCCGCCTGTCGGAAGGGGTGGAGGTAGGAGAGGGATATGCCACTTGGCATTGTCTTGGGCCCTTTACAGTATTTCTGCACAATATTATGAACTAGGAGCATGCTAGTGTGTTTGAATTTCGTACTGCATTAGAGCATCTTTATTAGGTATAGCGTATATGTGTGCTTATGGTTGGGATGCAGAGTTAAGTGGGCATCGATCTGATCCCGCCCCAAATCAATTTTTTTAGGAATTATTTATGTTCATCCTATCGGTGCTGGTTGCTTATTGCGCGGGTCATTTTGTCGGCGGAGAGTGAGCGCTGGAGTTATAGACTTCACCATACTCTGATCATATTGTTTTGGGTTTATACTTTTGACTCCGTTTTGACCCGGCTCCGTCGTGGCACTTGTATCTGTACTTTACTTCCGCTTTACTTCCGTTTGAAATGGTTTCCGCGACATAGTCTTAGGACAGGTTAAGGGTACCCAACGGCCCTACGATACTTTAGGGTTTGAAATCCCTCTTTATTACTGACCTTTGAAATGAGTTGAAACCTCGACCCGTACCTGGATTGCAAGATCCGAACAAGGGGTTTTATCCCTTGAAACGTAACCCGGAAATCATAATTCTGGGCCGTTACAGTTATGAAGTCATTAAGAGCTCTAAGGCTCAACCTCTCTTTTATCGTTCGATGATCTATCAATTATCTCAAAGGACCACCTAATGCCTGGGCTATAGAATCATTAAAAGCGTTAGTTCAACCTCACTATACACTTGCCATAGGAATGGGAGATGTGTATATCATATGAGTCTTTCAATGGCTTGCGTTCGACCAAATTAATGGTTTCCGCCACATATTCCTCATCTCACGGGCTTTAGCCCCATGCCCCTCGACGTGTCAAGGACTAGCCTTCTGCAAAGTCCCTTGGTCAATGGATCCGCGATGTTCCTCTCTGACCGCGCATACTCTAAAGAGAGTACCCCATTTCTAATCAACTGTCTCACAGCCTCATGTCGGATGCGTATATGCCTCTTCTTACCATTATACGCTCCGTTATTTGCTACTCTAGTGGCAGCCTGTGAGTCACAGTGTAGAGAAATCGCAGGAGCTGGATGCCCCCGCATTGATATATTGCCAGTAGGCTTCTCAGCCACTCATCCTCTTGCCTTGCTAGGTCTAGAGCTATGAACTAAAACACCATCGTCGATCGGGTTATGCAACTTTGCTTTGCAGACTTCCATGAGACAGCTGCACCATACAATGTAAAAACATATCCACTAGTGGAGCAAATTTCATCAGTCCCACTTACCCAGTTTGCATCACAATATCCTTCTAAAGTACAGGGAAAACCCTCAAAATATAATCCCCAATCAAGAGTGCCTCTAAGGTATCTCATTAATCTTCTAAGTGCAACCTAATGTTCTTTGCTAGGATTATGTGTATATATACTGAGTCTACTTACCGTATAAGCTATGTTAGGCCGAGTATAGTTCATTAAAAACATTAGACTCCCAATAACTTTATCGTATTCCTCTTGGGAAACACCTATATATACCTGGGTTCTTCACTAACTCTATGGTAGCATCATATGGAGTCCTAACTGCGTCACATCATAGTTATTAAACTTTTTCAATACCTTCTCTACATAATGGGATTGAGACAACGTAAAGCCATTTTTCGTTATAGTTACTTTAACATCTATAATCATACATGCTTCACCTAAGTCTTTCATTCAAAACGAGAGGAAATAAACTTTTTGGTTTCATTTATCACATGCATGTTAGTGCCAAATAACAATATATCATCAA
The DNA here is from genome assembly GCA_037127255.1 of Persicaria tinctoria. Lineage (NCBI taxonomy): Eukaryota > Viridiplantae > Streptophyta > Magnoliopsida > Caryophyllales > Polygonaceae > Persicaria > Persicaria tinctoria. The sequence goes on from JBANSL010000006.1 coordinate 40,955,411, forward strand.
CATATAGGCACACAATAACACAACCAGAATTGTACATCTTGGTATAAACACATGCATCAGATTCACTAACCATAAATCCAAAACTCAACACAGTGTTATGGAATTTCTCATACCATTGTTTAGGTGCTTGCTTTAGGCTATAGAGAGATTTCTTTAACCTACAAACCGTATTCTCCTTACCTGGAACCACAAAACCCAAAGGTTGTTCCATGTATATCTCCTCATAGGTGTCAAAATAATCTACTCCATGTTTCTTTGTGAATCCTTTGATTACTATTCTTGCCTTAAATCTTTCTATAAAACCATCCATGTTCTAAGTTTTCTTTTAAAGATCCATTTACAACCAATGACCTTATAACCTCTAGGCAAATCAACTAGTACCCAAGTGTGATTACTTGTGATAGATTCAATTTCATTGTTTATAGCATCTTTCCAAAAACTAGCGTCAACAGAACTCATGGCTTCTCTATATGTTTTAGGTTCATCCTCTATCATGTGAACATAAACTACCGGGAGGGTAATAAAGTCGCGCTTAGCAGCATCCTTCATAATTTCTCTGATTATGAGATTAAACATGTCTACCGTGAGGGTAATGAAGCTGCTAATCGACTTTCTCATAACCTATCCTCTTTCTCCGGCTTTGGCCTTCTCTCTGACGCTGCGGTTAGAAGCATCATCCTTCGGGATGCGCTTGGTTAGTTGCTTGGCAACTTCCAAATTCTTTTCTGTTCAAAAAAAAAATTGCCCCTCCCTCCCGTACTACCCCCTTCTCTCTCATTTCCTCTCTCTCCCCCTCTGCCTTTTCCCATCCCATCACTCTCCTTTTCATTTTTTTTATAATTTGGTAAAGTCGTCGACTCTACCCATATATATATATTTTCCACTTTTTTCTCTTAATTATAAATTTTACCAGAAAATAAAACATATATATAAAGTCGTTGTTTCAAACATCGACTTTAATATTTGATTGTTTTATTTAAAAGTTGAGGTAAAGTCGTTGTTTGAAACAACAACTTTATCCTACTTTGGCTAAATCCCAAAATAGTTTCGGATTTTGGCTATTTTGTAAAAAAAAAAATCCTTTTTTTTGGCTAATTTGAAAAAAAAAATCTTCGTTGCACCCCAACAATCCAAACTTCATTCCTTCAATATTTAAACAATTATCTCAATATTTAAACAACAATCAACAAACCCCCTCAAATAATGAATAACCACCCGAAAAATCACCCAAATCGTTGATTAATTTCGGTTTTACGCATCAACCACAATATCTTCACTTAAATCCATCAATCCCACATAAACAACACCAAGTTGACGAATAATTTCATTAAACAAATCAAATCGTTGAACAAATCAATACTCCCTCCGTTCCATAATACATGTCATTTTGCTTTTCGGCACGCTTTTTGAAGGGAGTATGAACTTAGTCCCTTCAAAAAGCCCCAAATCGTTCCCAAACCTTAAAAAAAAATATTTGTGCTTACCCATCAATGGCGATCCTTTCTTTTTCCTTCACCCAACCCTCGTTTGATTACGAATTTTAGCCACTTATGTCGCCTGAACAAACGCCTCTATCACTGCTGCTCCCTCGATGCGCCGCCGCTAGAAGCGCCATCGATGATGCTCCGCCCCTAGAAGCGTCGTCGATGTAGCCGTGCATGTAGCCTTCGTTGCTGGTGATGGATGCGCGATGCGAATTGCCTGGTCGTTTGTGATGGTGATCTTCTTCTCTCTTGGAAGCTTCGGAAGGTCCCAACTCCCAACACATGTGAAGAGTATAATACAAAAAGGCAGGCCTAGGGTTTTAATTGAATATGACTTGCACGCGCCTCACGCTATACATATTAGATGAAATGTGCGGTTTCCATTTTTTTTTTCAAAAAGCTAGACACGTGGCGGAATATAGGCCATCTATTAATCTACAATTAATGGCCCAAATTTGCGTACAACGTACATTCTAAGGGTTGAGTACACCTGAATCACACCCTATATATATAATATTAAATATTAATATACATCGGGCCAGGTCTACCGGCCCGCTTGGGCCTCATACTCGACTCAAGCATAGCCCGATATGATAATGCCCTAGCAAATAGACGCTCTAGAAATTCAATTTGAGCTTCATTTATGGGTCATCCAACGCAAAATATAAATGGCACGAGAACAAAATTTCGTGATCGAGACAACAAAACGCTCCACCATCCACATAAGTATCGCGATCCCCACTAACGTAAAACATTCACCAATATCGCGACATGTCTTTTTACCCTTCTAGGTCTTTTGCTTGCCCAAAAACATCGTGATCCGGAAACCAATGTCCTCTTAATTACCAAGCACTCATTGGCTCATTCTGTGCGGCGCCCGCCACAGTTAAAACCACGTCATTTTACTATGTCAACACAATCAACATGTTGGCAAGGTAGCACCTCGCTGGCAATACCCCACAACACCCATTCCACGTTGGCAAAAGTTCATGAGGCCACGTATCATGCCTCAACCATGAGGTTGCCACGAGTTGCTCGCTTACAAGTCCTATAAATACCCCTCTTTTCACTACAAAAAATAATTAAATTTGTCACCCTTGTTAGCTTCGGCAGATGTGTGGCGTAGCCATTGGTACCCTTTTGCTACGGCATTTGCTACGGCAGGCGTTGCAACTGGAAAAAAAATCAAAACAGGAGCTTCAGGGTGATGTTGTCGTAGCTAAATACAAAAAAAAACAGAATTTGCTACGGGTGGTAGAAACGGCAAGGATCGACTGTCGCAAAAAAGAGGCGGTTTTGTAACATTTGCTACGGCTCCGTTGCCTACGTAGCAAAACAACCTTTTTTATACGGTGAAAAAAAACACACAGTTACAAAACAACCTAACCAAGCCCGACCTCTCGGTATCTCTACACCAGAAGAAAAGAGAGGAATGTTGCTCCCACCGTCATCCCTAACCCTAACCAGCTCGAAGGTCGGCATCGGTCGCCGGAGACTGTAGATCGAAGGTCGCCAGCGGAAAAGTCTGTACATCCAAGGTGCCGGTCTCAGTCGTCGGAGACTCTCCTGCAGCAGGTACTCAATCCCCCTTTTCTTTGTTCGATTTTGTGTCGAAGTAAGCGGTAGTGGAATATGTTGGTTAGGGTTTAATGTGGGGAAAGGGTTTGTTCGATTTTGTGTCAAATTACTAGGTAATCTCTCGATTTGTTCCGAATTAGGGTAATCTGTCTCCATCTAGGGTTTTTCAAATTTGATCCGAATGTGGGGAATGAAATAGGGTTTTGATTTGCCAGTTTTTGTCCACTTCGCAGAGCTCAATTGCATAATATGAGCTTTCTTTTTTCCTCTTCCATCCGGAAATCTTCGCCCTAATACCTCTGTTCTCTTTTCTCTTTGCAGAATGTGAGATTGCGATATCCATATGCTTGCCGATCATCTCCAGTTGAGAATCTAAATTAAGTACATTAGCTTCCGAGTTGAGATGATTACTCTCCTCTTTTCCCCCTTTTGTTCACAGTTCCTGAGCTTTCATTTGGTTTTTTTTTTAATAATTTTCACTCAGCTATTGCACAAAAAAGGTGCAAGCATAAAACCATTAGTTTGATAGCTTCAATATTAGGTGTTAGCATGTGTAAGGAGACTTAGAAAATGAACGAGAGAGAAGCTTACTCTAATTGTGTTTGACACTCTTGAACCTTGATTTGTTAAGCTCAAGTGTCATCTCCTTGTGAATAGCCAAGTGGCTACCTTTAGTGTTTAGGAAGGATTTTGCTGTGTGATTTAGGTATATTGTTTCCAGACTTTCAGTATGTGAATATGGTGAAACCAAAAATACATGTACTATAAAATGAGACAATTAGAATTGTTATATGGGGAAGGGGGGAAGAACTGATGACTTTACATCTGTACCTAGGATGATGATTAATGAACAATGCTCCTCTCTACATATGACATGGTATATTGCTGGCAGACTTTCATTATGTTATTCTGGTGAAACTAAAAGACCTATACTAAAAAAATGAGACAGTAAGAACTGTTATATGGGGGAGGGGGGAGGAGTGAAGGACTGATGAGTTTATATCTACCTAGGCTGATGATTAATGAACAATGCTCATGGTATTTCTTAGAAAGGTTGAGGCTTTTGCGGCTTTTTCTTGTTGCATTAGCATGTGCATAACATTTCATTAATCTTTTGATAAACAACTCTAAGTAAGTTTGACCCCATCATACTTTTTGACGCAGCCTTTGTTTCTCCGATGATCTTCTCCAATACCTTTTTACATTCTTATATTTACTTTTGATCTTAGTGTTTTTACATTCTTATATATATTTACTTTTGATATTAGTTTTTATACTTGAATGTTTCATAAGTCCTAGTCTCCTAGATTTCTTAGTGTGTTTTTAAATTGTTATATTTATTTTTTATCTTCTCCAACACTTTTTTGATGCTGAGTTTACCACCCTTGAAATATGTGATTACAATGATTGTGTGAACTATCAAGAGATCTCAAATGTGTCTATTTTGGCAGGCTTATTGAAGGTCCTTGTTGCTTTGAGAATAGGTACTCAGTTGATCAAGTATAGCAGGAAACTAAGGACAGTGAAATCCAAGTTCAGCTTTTGATGAAGACTTTCCACGGTGAGTTCATTTTCCTTTTACTCATGTTTGTCATGTCCAAATTTTCTATTCATCTGTTAATATTTTCCTCACATTTGAAGCATGAATTGTTAACAAGGCTTCAAGTCACATTAGCTTAAAAATATTATATTTATGGGACTAACCTTGAATCAATTTTCTTGTCCTTGCTTAAAACTTAGTGTAACTGTGTGTGTGTGTATATATATATATATATATATATATATATATATAAACTTAAAACTGACTTATTTGGCCAAAGTAAACATAAAACTGACTTTTTTGTGGTAATAATCTACAAGTTTGGCCAAAAAAGTCAGTTTTAAGTTATAGGTGAGTAGGTAATGTAATATTAACCAAACTTGCTTATAACTTAAAAATATTATAGATATTTCATCTGTTAATGTTTTCCTCAATTTTCTTGTCCTTGCTTCTAAAACTTAGTGCAACTGTGTATATATATATGGAGAGCATTTGAATACAGTGCTTACTTGGATTTTTTGGTTGATAACTTATTTGGAGAGCTTACTTGTTAAAAACCTTTATTTCATATGATTTTACTTCCTACAATTGCCAGGAAGCTTTTGGTTGATGCCTGGACTTGCATGAGTTTTACAACAAGTACATCAATTCAAAGTTTTGAGAGCCCATTGAGTACACTACTTACTTGGATATCTTTTCAAAACCAGAAAAGGACCCTCGTAAACTGAAAACTACAAGGTAGTTGTTCTTTATTGATCTCTCTTTTCCCCTTATTATTATCTCCTTGAGTGTTTCTTATTGTTTGGGTTGTCTTATGTTTTTGCAGGCAGTACAAGGAGTACATATCTGAGCTGTTGGAGTATCTGATGTCTTTTTCGAGCGTACAGAGCCCTTGAAAGATCTTGAAAGAATATTTTCTAAGGTTAGTTGCCGATATATTTTATTGGCTGTTTTTTTTAATCTGCTCATAGTTTGGTATGGTTAATGACTTAAAAGGTAGATAACCCTTGTAAAACTACATTTCTATGTTGCAAAAATCCTCTTGCTGTGTTTGACTAATATCTACAGTTTGTGCTGTGTTATAGGTTCTTTTTTCTTGCCTAATTATATAAATAAGTGGAGTCTCTTGCTTATATCCTTTTCATTTATTATAATTAGTTGGCATAAAAACAGAATTAATAAAATTAGTTGAAAAAATATACCTTTTCTTCCATTTCATTTTTGGGGCAGTCTGTCAGCTATGATGTGTCCTTTCAATTGAAGTTATTTCTGCATGTCTCTTCCATGAACGATTTATGTTACTTCTATCTTGTCTTGGCTAGACTTCATCATTCTCGTGTTTGGGTTGTCTGGTTAATACACTTAATATGCCTTGTAGTTTTTTATGAAGGTATAGATTAGTAGTTTAGTAGTGACTTTAGTCGCATGCATATCGTTTAGTTATGGTCTTATGGACACTCTATTTTAAGGATGGCAATTAAATACTGGTCATATTTTCTCAAGTGTAAACTGAGAGAAGATTATCTTCAAACATTAAAGCCATTTATTTGAAGAAACCGACAATAATGTGCCATAATCCAACATTAATAGATCAACATTAACCAAACAATCAGTAGCAAAATACCATAGGATTACACAACGACATAAACTTTTAAAATCATCCAACAAACAAGGAAGGCCATAAAAAACAGCACGGATAAACCAATACAACACATTCAAATAGTAGTCTATCGTAGCAAGTAACGAAAATGGGGTTGCGTGGTCCATCTAGTTCCATTCCACTCGAAGTGTGGGCGCATCTCACGGGCACGATAATCATGTGTATCCCCGGTCATCGGGAAGTAGACACTATGAGTTGGAATATTCTCAAGCCATTGACTCTACCCAACGACACGACCAGTCCAAAACCCATCAAGGGCGTGGCAATCGACGCGGTCATCGATTGTGTAAACCAACCGAAACCTAACCCGAGGAGGTTGTGGACGTAGTCGTCCAGCCTGCACTATTTCCATAAGTGGCTCATTGTTGTCGCCTGTGAGGGTGATGTACTCCACTTCATAGTGGCTAGGATCCACTCTCCTTAGAACGGTCGCCTCGTACAATGACCCTAGCATCCCGGCTTCTGCCCCTATGACCTCCACTCTCTGTTTTGGCCGGAATGGCCCCGGCATTGGTGCTGCATACAAACCAAAGACAAGCTAATTTAGGAATACACTAGTGTAATACCCGTTCCTTGAAGGCACGGGAGCTTGATCCATTTTAATTTGAACATCATTTTATATATCTATATAATACTATATTAATATATATATATATATATATATATATATATATATATATATATATACAACAAAAATATGTATAAAGTATTTTTTTTATAATTTGTAAATTAGTTGGGAAGAGATACGATACAAATTTTGAAAATGATTTAATAAGGTAATTAAAGTAGTAATAATACTCAACACACATCGCCTAATATAATTTAAAATAAATATATAATTATTATCATTAGCATAGATCTAAAAAGTAAAATATAAGCTCTCATACAAATATTAAAAAAATCATAAGCACATGATTGTGTGAATAATTTTGAAGTTATGTAGATATACATATATAACTTATTCATTATTTTCATGAGAAAGAAAGAAGGTTAGAAAAAAAGGGAAATAAATAGTGAAAATAAAGGTAAGATGGTAAAAAAAAAAGATCCTTAAAAGATAGAAAACTGATCTAAGAAGCATCATTCAAGATGTAAAATAAGCAATAGTAATGCTTGTGAGTCTTAATATATTATTTATTTTTCGATAGTCGTTTAAGATGTCTAAAATAATTAAATTATAAAAAAAAACTTTTTTTTGCTTTAATTGATTTTTATAATTAATTTTTGAAATCGAATATTTAAAAATTGATTATTACATGCTTGTTGTATGTAGACATTGTGGGGAATATTTCAATCAGTTAAATATGATAAATCAACGATTTCAATATCCAAGAATAAAATCAGCCAAGACTTGACGAATGTTCAATGTACGTAGACGATTAAAATAGATCATAAATTGACATACAACACATCAAATTAAATAATATTTTAGTATAAAATTAGAAAACAAATATGTTTAAAATAGGAAACAGATATTTTAAAATTTCAACAATAATATTGATCAATGAGAAAATACTATTTGAATAAAAAATTCAAGTTTAATTGTGGACGTGACACATCAGCAAAATGATAATAGAATTAATATTATTAATATATTACCTATTATCGAAATTAATTTATAAAAAAAATTTAAAAAATAATATTTTATATAATTTTTACCATCCTAACAAAGCGTGAATGAATATTAAACAACATATTTAGCTAAACGAATAGAGAGAGTAGTAAATTTTAACATGATTGGGATAAATGTGATATAATAACCAAATATTTAAATGAATTCAATCCGTTAAGATAATGAATGCAGGCAATCCGAGTACATATTTGATTAATTTATTTGAAAATGAAATACTTGCATGGTTGGTGAGAAAATATGAACATATGTGAAAGTTAATTTATACTCCGTAGCATTTTATAAACGGACAATTGGATATGGGGGTCTATGTAGAGTATAAATTTCCAAAAATAAAATACACCAAGATTCAAATTTAAGTGCAATGTATGTAGACAAATTATGAGAATATTGCAATCGGGAATCAAAATTCACGGTAATATAATAAAAAATAAATAAAAAAGGGAATGGATTCGAACCATACTTAAAATAGGAAACAAATATTTTAAAATTTCCATAATAATATTGACCAATAAGAAAATTCAATTTGAATAAAAAAATTCAACTTTAATTGTGGGTGTGACACGTCAGCAAAATGCTAGCAGAATTAGTAATATTAATAGATGTAAAAAAATGAATATTAAACCGATAAAATAAGTTATTAACCTATGTAATCATACCCTTCGTCCGAGCTATCGGACGATATATTGATGAGGACGAGGCGGGGAGGGAGGCCTGACGAGTAGTCGTGGTGTTATGAAGAAGATTCCATCTTGTTGAAGGGGAGAGGTTATGAATGGGTAGAAATTTGTAGGGGAGATGTTATGAATGGGTAGAAATCTGTAGGGTACTAGTTATGGATGGTAGGATATATATAGATTTTAAATATGTAGGGGAGAGGTTATGAATGGCAAGGGGAGAGGCCAATGTTCAGCATGTGACTATCTTTGACTCGGTTTTTGTTGCTTTTTTGTGGCTTTTTTTTTTTTTTGCTTTTTGTATGCTTTGTAGTTGTTTTTTAGAGCATGTCATCAGGTTGTTTACAGCTGTCTCCATGTCTCCATTTGCTTTATTGTTTCCATGTATTTGTTTTGTTTCAATGCATTAATTGAGTGAACATACAAAGACAAGAAGACAAAAATGAAACATTACCAATGTAGGGCTTCCCTCACTATTTTCGATGGCCACTCTTGGAGTTTCCTTTTTCTGTTTTTTTTACTGTTATTATGTCCTCAGAAAAGGACCAATAGCCATGTCACTGTTTTTCCTTTTTCTGAATTTCCTTTTTCTGATTTTCCTTTTTCCGTTTTTCCTTTTTCTGTTTCTTCCTTTTTCTGGTTTTTCCTTCTTCTGTTTTTTCCTTTTTCTGGTTTTTCCTTCTTCTGTTATATTATCACTGTTATGAATGTTATGTAACCATCAACTGTTTTTCCTTTTTCCTTTTTCTTGTATTATATTTTTAATTACCCCCTCAATATTTTCGATGGCCACTGATTTCCCTCCTTTTTCTATTTTCTTATGGCTGTTTTGTACTCAGAAAACAGTAGCATGGTTACACAATGACAGTGTTGATGTTTCCTTCTGATTTATGCAGGCAGGTCTGTGAGGCAAAGGCATTGATATACAACTAGCAAATACTTAAGCAAGAACTCTGTACCTCAACATCTCTGGTATCCTCTTGTGTTTTTGTATGTACAATTTAATGTTACTAAATTAATGATATTACTAGAAAACGGGGATCAACTCTTGTAGTGTATATTACAGAAAAATGAGTATTGTATAATATAGAAATCCGGTATTAATAAGAAATTTGGTATCCTCTTCTGAATGAGTAGTGTATATTACAGAAAAATGAAATTACATAATGAATATAAAGAAAATGAAATTACATAATGAATATAAAGAAATCTGAATGAGTAGTGTATATTACAGAAAAATGAGTAGTGTATATTACAGAAATCTGGTATTAATAAGAAATGTGGTTTTGATTAATTGGTATTCATTGATGCAAAGAGAGTTGTGTTTGTTTGTAGATTATTAGTTACTAACTTGTATAACTCTAATAGCATGCCATGCCTTATCAAATCTCGTCTTTCTCGATGTTCATTAAGAAGGAAAATCTTCCCTCCTTCTAACCATCAAATCTTGTCTTTCTTGATCTTCATTAAGTAGGAGAATCCTCCTCCTTCTGACCTGGAAAGATTGTCTTTCTCGGCTTCATTCATATCATTCCTTCTGTAAGCATTTTAGTTACTTACTAGAATGTTTACCGTGTTCGATGTAGGTTTCCTTAATTAGTGTCTCTATAGGTCATGACAATGCGTATGGACAAGTCGTGGATTGATTGGAGTACTAGGATTTCTGAGACATATTTTGCAAAGCTAGATGAATTTTTAGACTTTGCATATGCCAACAAGGAGGTTGGGAGTTGCATATACTGCCCTTGTAGGAAATGCAAGAATAGGGTACTATATGTTAGAAAAGTTGTGCGGAAGCATCTTCAAGACAATGGATTTTTGGTTAGTTATAAGTTATGGACTAAACACGGGGAGACCATTCATGATATGATCGAGGAACCACAAGAGAGGAATGAAGTGCCACCTGAAGTCGATGGGTATATGGATGTGGGTATGGAGAGAATGGTGGAAGATGCTTTCGGAAGGACTAACGTACCGACGTCGGAAAATCTAGACCATGATGGCCAACGTGATGGTGATACTCCTGCTCCAACTGAGTGCACTGACCAGTTTTTGAAGCTAATGGATGTCGCTAATCTTCCTCTATATCCGGGTTCTAAGAAGCACACGTCATTGTCCTTTGATGTCCGACTCTTACAAGCAAAGAGTTTATACGGATGGACCGACCACTTATTCAAAGATTTGCTAGAGATATTATCTGAAGTATTGCGAGATGAGGTTCACCTTCCGAAATCTTATTATCAAGCGCAGAAGTTAGTGGACGATTTGGGCTTCACTTTCACAACTGTGGACGCATGTCCTAATAGTTGTATGCTCTTTCGAAATGAAGATGCAAGCCTAGATGCTTGTGCAATATGCAATGAATCGCGCTAGAGGCAAACAGTTGATGGTTGTCAATCAAGCACACGAAAAGTTGCACAACAAGCTAGGTATTTTCCGTTGAAACCACGATTGCAAAGGTTGTTTGCAACAATGGAGTCTGCCACCCGTATGAAATGGCATTACTTAAACCGTGTTGATGATGGTGTGTACCGACACTCGGCTGACTCTCCTGCTTGGAAGCACCTTGATGCCAAACACCCTAGTTTCGGAGCTGAGATGAGGAATGTGCGCTTAGGTATTGCTTCTGATGGATTTAATCCTTTTGGTAATCAAAATGTCAATCATAGCACGTGGCCGGTCATCCTAGTTCCTTACAACTTACCACCTATGTACATCTTGAAGCAACCGTATATATACCTTTCTGTGATTATTGATGGACCAAAAGGACCTGGGGATAAGATAGATGTGTATTTAGAGCCTTTGATAGAGGAGCTAAAGGAATTGTGGGAAGTGGGTGTAGAAACATTTGATGCTTCTGCCAATGAAATGTTTCAAATGTGTGCTGTCGTGCTATGGAACATCAATGACTTTCCAGCCTATGCAAATTTGTCGGGGTGGAGTACTAAAGGTGAGTATGCATGTCCAAATTGCAACATAAGGCCAGGTGCAACGTACTTAAAAGCTAGCCACAAGTGGTCATACGGTAGGAGTAGGCGGTTCTTGCCATATGATCACAAGTATCGAAGAGATATGAAGTCATTTTATGATGGACGGGAATTTGATTCCGCGACTCCTAGAATGACCGGGGCTGATCACCTCTCACAACTTGATGAAAATAGAGTGCTTACTTGTTATAAAAAGGATGACATGCTATTGAGAAAGAAGATGGGACCTGACAAACCGGAGAGGGATCCATCCAAAAAAAAGAGGCGTAATTAGAAGAAGAAAACCATCTTGTATGAGCTACCGTATTGGAAAGACAATATGTTGTCATACAGCATCGATGCGATGCACTCCGAGAAGAATTTTGCCGAAAATGTACTGAATACAATATTGGGAGTGAAAGGTCGAACCAAAGACAATGTCTCTGCTCGTCACGACCTTGAGAGACTTGGAATTCGCAAGCAATACCATGTGAAGCTCACATAATTGGGCATTGAGGTATATGAGAGGGCTGAATTTGAGATGGACAATGTCGGGAAGGACAAGTTCTTGTTAGCCTTATCCAAGGTCAGAATGTCGGATGGTTTGTGTTCTAGTATTGCACGGAGGGTGAACTTAAGGGATCGCACCATTGTAGGGCTTAAAAGCCATGATTACCGCATTCTTTTACAAGAGCTAATTCCGCTTTGTGTTCGGAGTTCCTTGCCAATGAATGTGGTATCTGTTCTGATTGACGTTGCAAAGTTCTTCAAGGTGTTGAGTTCAAAGGTTAATACAAACACTTCATTGGAAGAGGCACGTGCTAAGATCATTCTAACCCAATGTGAGATTGAGAAGATATTTCCCCCATCTTTCATGGATGTGATGGAGCATTTGCATGTGCATCTCGCGGAGGAAGCATTACTCGGTGGAGTTGTACAGTTTCAATGGATGTACCCTATCGAGAGGTTTCTACTCACTTTGAAAAATTATGTTCGACAATAAGCTTGCCCGGAAGCATCACTAGCCAAAGGTTACATCATGGAAGAGTGCATGAACTTTTGCACTCAATATCTACAAGATGTGGAAAGCAAGTCGCAAAGACCACCAAGAAGAAAAGATGATGCCGAGAAGAAGGGGAAGGGCTTCATTCTACCCGAAGTGACGCGTAGCCAAATCCACCGATGGGTATTGTTTCATGCTGCTGGAGTGACACCATATCTGGAGTAAGTCCTTTTCAGACTAGGTTCATTTGGTTTGTTAGGATATCAAACCAATATTATATGACTTGCTAACATTATACCCCCTTCTTAACATTAAAGGGAACATTTGGCATAGATTAAACAGCACACTCCTTTGGCAAATGAGACGTCAGTGGCATCAATTCATTTCAACGAGTTCCCGCAATGGTTCAAGTCACACGTGAGTACCAACTTCAAGTTTCCAAGTGTAATTAATGTGCTTTATCATATTCGAGTAATATGTAAAGTACTTGCCAAATGAACCTTTTACCTTTACATCTTCAGGTTTCAGAGTTGCGTCGGGCAGGGGATGTGTCCTTAAGTAATGAAGTTATCTCATTGTCAAACTTCCCGTCCCCTGTGGCAGCACGGTTGACCTCATACACATCGAATGGATATTTCTTTCGTATCAAAAGTGTTGACACAAAAAGAACGAGACAAAATTGTGGGGTGTATTTGCAAGGAGATTCTATACCCTATTATGGGAGATTAATGGATATTATAAGGGTTACATATGCCTCAGATATCGAATACGTATTATTTAGGTGTGACTGGGCACATCCTTCAACAGGGGTTAAATTGGATCATTTTCAATGCACCTTAGTAAACTTTGATAGGTTACTATACCCACGTGATAAACTTGGGGATGAACCATTTATCTTGGCATCGCAAGCTCGCCAAGTGTGGTATAATCACGATGCGTCTGGACATGGATGGTTAAACATCAGTGAAGTTGAATCTAAGGACTATGCCCGTGTAGATGATTGCAATGTGGACATTGATGATGAGTTGGAGCTCGACCAGAGGTCTGTACCATTTGTGCTCCTGTTGCATATTTTTTTTAGAACACAAATGTGTGTTTTCTTTGCTTTTTTGTTGTTGTCATGTACAATGTCTTAGGATTAATGAAGATGTTAGGGATTTATAGTTTTGATTACAACGTACAATCATCCTTGTCACTTGCAGGCAATCATGAAGAAACGAAAGGGTGGACCCGGCAAACCGCGAACCATGGGTGAATTCCTAGTGTCTACTGACTCACGTGGCTCTCAGAGTGGCTCGTCACCGTCCGCATCAACAGCTGGAACACTTCCTCCCACAGCTCCACCACCGGCTACATGTCCAACCGAAGAAAATGTTCGTTGGTGCTCCCACAGTTCTTCGATACTTGCCCATTCAATCAAGTCATGAGACTTACCATATATATTTGTAATGACTGTCTAACTATATTGTATTTGTGTTTCAACCATTAAGAAACAAAAGGGTCGACCAGGGAGACCGCGAACCATATCTGACTTTCTACTGCCTGCCGGAGATACATCCTCCCCAAGTGTGTGCTCAATGTCGACATCAGCAGCTGGAACCCTCCCTCCCACGACTCCACCACCAACTGAAGTTCTTGCTCTAGGACAACCTTAGTCACTTGATCCCGTCATTTTTCAATCGAACACTCAAGTGAACAATGTACTGACAACACAGGCAGATGTAGCTCCACAATCAGCTACACCGGGTGATGCAGATGCTCCTACTGATGCAGACCTCAACGTCGATTCATCTGGTTAGGCATTAATTTGCATTTCAACCCTTGTATCTTCCTCAATCCTTTATAGTTGTATGAACGAATAATAAAATATATGGTGTTTCAAGATGGATGTGAACGCCCGACCCCTAGAGGTCATAGCAACGGTGTGTTGGGGTGGAACACATGAGCCAAGGTTGTAGTCGAATTCAATGACAAGTTCCAACCAGTTAGACCTAACGCCAAGCACCTCAAATCCCAACTGGGGATACTAGTGTGTGACGGGCAACGACTTCCTCTTACTATGCTGGACTGGACCTCTTTCGGACAAGATGTGATGGATGCATATGGGAAGAAGTTAAGGTATTTTCTTTCTCCTTTCTACTTTGTCACTTTTATAATATGGATGATGTTCTTTCTCCTTTAGACTTTCTTTTTCAGCATGTACTAACTTTAACCTGGCCATTTGCTTCTTTTTTATCTTATTGACTTTAACACTTATAGAAAAATTTGGTGGATCCTCCCGATGGGTTCAAAGAGGTGTGCTTGAGAATGTTAAACATCATGTGGAAGGGCTATAAGTAGGGTTGTGCATGATTCGGCCCAAACCGAATTTTGGGCTGAACCAACACAAACCGAACCGAACCTAACCGAACCGTGTTTTTCGGTTCGGCTTTCGGTTCGAGAACTCTCAATTTTTCGATTTCGGTTCGGTTTGTGTTAAACCGATTTTTTTATATTTTATATTTTTTTTATCAAAGGCTTATAATTTTACTAATTTCATAAAACTTATAAATATATAATCCATATAAAACTTTTTTTTTAATGTTTTATCACATAAAAATATAAAATTATGTCTACAACCTTTGATAAAATTATGTTTGTTCAAACATTTGTTCAAACAGTAGTTTAAAATCCATATATAACTTGTTATTACTGTATTTGATTATTTGCAACTTAGCAAGTATGCAACTAAGCAACTATTTGCAACTTTTCCATATTTTGCACCCATATGGATATGGATTGTGGTTGACACTTGACAAGTTGTTTGTTATGCAACTATGAATTCGGTTCAATTAGGCTAAAGCCGAACCGAACACAAACCGAACCGGTAAATAACCGAACCGAACCTAATACTTTCGGTTCGGCTTTCGGTTTGGAAATTTAAGATTTTCGGTTCGGTTCGGTTCGGTTTTAGGCCGATGCACACCCCTAGCTATAAGTCTAAAACAAAGGCGAAATATTTCACTTGTTGCCAAGATGACCCTGAGCTGGAGAAGCATAATCCTCCAACTTTCCTCCAACCTGATTGGATTACGCTCATTGCGTATTGGAGAAGTGAGGTTGCCCAGGTATTCTTTATTTCCCCCTTATCTTAGATGGTTGAGTTAAAAGTTTGGTGCATCCTATTGTAACATATTCGTGTGTCCAGAAACAATCCGTCCAGAACTCAAAGAATAGAGATAAGCATGGGTCGGTGCATATTACCGGGCGAAAGTCATTCGTTGAAGTTAGACACAAGGTCCGTATGTGCACGTTGTCTGAATTAGTGCATATCGTTCAATTTTTATTTATTATTAGTTCTTGCACTTTTAGTACTTGTTTGTGTATCAAGTCCATGACATTCATATTTAACTTGAGTGATTTCTGCCATTTAACTAGCGGGGCAAAGCTGGGCAACCTGCTGACAAGATGAGCATGCGGGTTTCTTCTCGAAATGGAGATGATCCTGATGTGATTGAGACCGTTGTAAGTTTCTTTGGACCCTTTTAATTTTCAACCATTATTAAACTGCTTATGTTTACTTGTTTTACTCATATAGAAGGACTTCAACGCCCTCTTGCTGATGGAACCTGAGGATCAGCGAGATCTTGACGAAGTGAAGGATAGGATATTCCATCGGCTTATTGGAGAAGATGGTCACGGATACTGTTGGACCTATGGTGCCAGTGCCCCTCCGCGTTTGGTGTATAACTCCTCATCAAGAGCTCTCGGTGTTCAAGATATGCGCGAGATTGCCAAAGAGTTTGTAGGGGGGAGATTGCCAAAGAGTTTGCAAGGGACCTCAAAAGCCACTTAGAGAACCATATAGATAAAAGATTTGAGCACTTTCGAAATGAATTTATGAACACTTTCCGGCCCAATGACGGGGGAGGCTCACCTTCACACGGACAGGTTAGTCATCATTTGTTTGACCTGAGTGCTAAGGTTTCCTCTTGTGTTTGATTGTGATGGCCTCTTGTGTTTGATTGTGATGACTTGACTTTTGCGTTTTTATTTGCCTTTTCTTTTTTTTCACATTGTGATAATGTTGTAAGAACCCTGGGTTATTTCGTATGCTTGGATTTGATACATCATGCTAGCGCTTGATCCATGTTACTTAATCATCTTATTGTTTCTCAATCTAAGTACATGACTCATTTGCATGTTTGATATTATTTCAAGCAAATATTATTTGGTCCATGATGTCATTTCCCTACCTGATTTCACCATTTAATGATATAGTTGCAATCAAACTTGGCATTGGCCATGTACACTTGATATTTCAAAGTTGAAGGATAAAGTGCTTTTGTGCATGATGTCATTTCCTTGGTCATCTGATTGTTTCTCAATTTCATATCTTGTGAAATGCTGTCAAAATGCCCTATGATGAATAATTTAGCAGCTGATTTTGATGTCCAAAATAAGCCTCCCCTTCATGAAAATAATTTGCAGCAGTTCAAGCATCGTTAACTATCACTATCAGCAAACATCTCCATATGTTTATTGACATCTTTGTCTTTCCTTTTCTCCATTTTCCAACTACTATGTGTTATCACTTCCAGCAGTTCAAGCAGTTGATATCTCGCTTGTTCTTTTATGTATTGTAGACAAGTGTTCATCAGACAAATCAAAGGGAGTCAATTGGAGACGGAGCTCTTGTTCTATCCACCAACGATCAACCTCTGAACACATCAACTCAACAATCTGCCCCCGGACTGAAAAAATAAGCCGATGAGGATTAGTCACTTGAAGAAGAAGAAGACGAACTCTAGCACACTTGGAGACGAGCTGCTGAGGATGAGACAAATCAAAGGTTGCTCTAAGTATGTTTTCATTATCTTGCCCTTTTGTTGGCTTAAGACTTGAGGTGTTAGGCAATATGGACACTAGATGTTAGGCAATATGTAGGTTTCAGACTTTTGTTGCATGGCTTGGCGTAAACTTCGGACGTCAAATACTTTTGTTTACTTGAAGTACTCGTTGGACATCAAATGTGTATGCAAGGGACCTTTTGCTGAATTCACTTGTGATGAATGCACTTGAATGTTGGCGTCATTTGCTTGTGCAGATTGTATTGCCCTTTTATATAATTTATACAGGGTGCAATTATATATATATATATATATATATATATATATATATATATATATATATATATATATATAATAAACAAATTTAGGGTACCATTAACCGTAGCAACGGCCACGAGCCGTGGCAACTATTACAAAACGTTCAGGAAAACCATTTATGAACGTAACTACGGCAGCTACGGCAAATTACCATCGCCAACGTTCCCTCCCAAATTTCACCCAAAATTGGCGCCATAATTTGGCGCCATAAAAAATATTAGCTACGGTTGTGGCCGTAGCAACCAAGGGAATTTGGCGCCCCCAAAATGGCGCCATAAAATTGGCGCCTTCAATCCACTTTCGACGGCTCCCTACCGTAGGGATGCCGTAGCAAAGTGGATGTTTTTTCCTCCCGTAGCGATGCCGTAGCAAAGCCATAGCACATATATTTGCTACGGCTACTTGCCGACGCTACCAACTTTTGCGACCCCGTAGTTCGCCACCCCCCCCCCCCCCCCATTTCCCGTAGCAATGTCGAAGCTAATGGCCTTTTGTCACACCTGGACAGTCTTTTGCTACGGGTTTTTGCCGAAGCTAAATTAATTTTTTTTGTAGTGTTTCTCCACAAGAAAGGGATCCGATTTTGGAGAAGCTGAAGGGAGCTTTGCAAATCACCTCCTAGATCTAAAACCCTCGGATTTAAGTTCTCAAATCTCTCGATTGGAGAAGAACGCTTTTAGAATACACAGTCATCTTGTAAGTTCCCTCCAAGACGACGAATGAACAATAGCATTAGATCGCGGACTCTTTTATCGCGAAGGGCATAGGTTACGTTGACTAAATCATTATAAGGTTAATATTGACAAGTATCTATCTGGATTACGCAGGTAAATATAAAAAATATGTCGTTAGCATGACGGAATCAATTAAGATGATTTCCTATGAACGTTTCACAGCGCATAGGTTACGTTGACTAAATTATTATAAGAAGATTTTATCCAATCCCGCCTTTTTTGCCGGGCGAGTTGGACGGGCCGAGCGAATAAGCTCACGTCTGCTCATGTCTACTATACACATACCTTTATCACATCTTCCACCTTGATTTTTTTTTATTAGGAAAAAATTCGAGGTCAGACAAACCTGAACCTTGATGGCCGACAAGTCGGCAGACGGAAAATCGTCTAAAGAAATACAAAATACAAAGATGGTGCCAGAAACAAGCAAAAACACTCTACAAAGGCGAAACTAAAAACAACCAGACCGAAAGGGATGAGGACATAGACGAAAGACGAAAGCCAAGCACTCCCCGACGACAGCACCGCATGCTAGCGACACATCAGGAGACTCCTGTGGGCAGTGAAGACGAACCTCCAATGAAACAGCATTCCGGAAAAAGGAGACGTCTCGATACACACTGCCACGGCCCCAGCCTGTCCCGACTCCGACTGCAAGAACCCCATCACGCGGAAAGAAAGTCCAGTCACGCCAAACATAGAGCCATACATCGCTTGAAACGAAACGCACCAGAGACCCTAACGGGAAATAGCTAACCCGGCCGAGAGTTATTTAATATGATTAATTATTATTAGTACCAATTCTAATAATATATATGAAAATATATTTGAGCCGATAAATTTCCAAAGTACAGAAATTTATATTTTATTATTTGTTTTTATTGTAATTTTTATTAATCATTTTAATTACTTGGGCAGCAAGGCCCAAAACAAAATGCTTTGCCCAAAGTTAGGGGTGTTATTTGAGCCGAACAGCTCGGGCTCGGCTCGAAAAAACTCGGCTCGGGATCGTTCGTAGAGGCAAAACGAGCTGAGCTTGAACATGTTTTTAGGCTCGAGACGAGCCCGAGCCTAGCTCGGAAGCTTGGTATACAATATTACTAAAATGCCCCTAGGTTAAGGGAGATGAGGGATTTAAGGGTTTTGGGGTTTCTCTTTCTCCTCGCGGCTCGCATCTCTCTTCCTGGGTTTCTCCTCTCTTCAGCGGCTCGCATCTCCTCTTCTTGGGTTTCTCCTCAAGGGCTGAAGTCGCCCATCCTTCCGAGCTCGGCTCAAGCGGCACCGGTGAACGGTAGTAGCATCGACTTAGATCTGTGCGGTTCTACTCGGATGCATCTTCTCTTGGTTCAGATCTATGCGGTTCTACTCGGATCCATCTCCTCTTGGTTTAGATCTGTGCGGTTCTAATCGGATTCATCTTCTTGTTGGAGAGTTCGGGCTTAATTAGTTCGTCAGTCTTGTTGAGGGTTCATCGGGGTTCCCCTCGGATCTGGCCTGGGCGGCCGCCGGCCTAGTTCGAGCGCTGGCAAGGGTTGTTTTCCCGGCAGGATTGGCGTGGATCTGGCCTGGTCTGACGGTGCTGTGGTTGGATCTTACCGGATCTGTTGCTTTCCCGCTGGTGCTGCTTCACCGCCCTCAGATCTGTTCGCTTACTCCCTCTCCCCTCAATTGATTATTTGAAGAAATTAAATAAGAGTGACCAGATAACGTCCCTAGTATTACTTGATAATTTGTTCCCTTAATTGATTATTTGATTTGATTTCAATTTAGTATTTGTTCAGTGGTTGGATGATTTAGTATTTGATTATTTTGATTTGATTTGCTCAGTTGTAGGTTAATTTAGTATTTGTTGTGTTTTAGTCCATTGTTATCTAAAAGTTGTAATTTTAATTCAGGCTAGGAACCGAGCTTGAACGAGTCGAACGAGCCCAAAAGGCGAGCTCGAACGAGCCTGGGTTCGTTCGTTCGGCATGTTCGAGCCTTAACAAGCCGAGCTCGATTTTTATTTTGGGCTCGCGAGCCGAGCTTGAGCATGAAAAAAAGCTCGAATAGATTTTAGGCTCGAGCTCGGCTCGTTTACCGTTCGAGCCAAGCTTGAACATGTCAATTTCGGCTCGTATATCACCCCTAGACAAAGCCCCCAAGGAGTAATCTACAAGGCCCGGGCAACCTTCGGGCCCAAGGAAAGCCCGAAGGCAAAAGAGGGCAGGAGCCCGTATGAGGAAAGAGGCCAGGGAAACAACGACCAACACAACCCTAAGCCGAAACGCGCGAGAGCGGCCAGAGAGAGGCACAACCCGCGAGGGATGAGGCCGGAACCACCGAGGTGGCGCCGGAGAGGTCAGTTCCGCCACACCCAAGGCGAAAGGATGCCGAGGAGGGATAAGAGAAGTAGGTGCGGGCGAGGGAAGGCCGAAACCACCGAGGCGGAACCGGGACCTGGAGTAAAAGTGGGGAAGGCAAAACCAAGAAAGGGCCTAGCGGTGACGACCACCGAGCACCGCCCGGAAATAGAGGCACCACCAAGACGGCACCGACAACGGGATTTAGAGATCGAAGCTGATGAATAGTAACTGAAGCCTTGGATAGAGATATGAGATTAGAAGATGATGAATAGAAACCGAAGTCTTGGATTGAGATATGAGATTAGAATCCCAAATAGAACAAAGGGGAGATGAAAGCGGGAAGAAAGTCCCAGAATCACCAAAAGCCCCAAATAAAATTTGGATTTTGTCGACAAATACACACAGGGGATTAAGGAATATTTATGCTGAGAAGACGGATTGATGACTCCCGAAGGAGATTTAGGGGCTTCCGAAGGAGATTTAGAGACTCCCGAAGGAGATTTGGAGATTTATTCCTCTTCCTAGAGAGGGCCAGATACAACCACGAGCCACCAAATTGGAGATGGATCGGCCGCCTTTCCACCGCTCCAACACTTGTCTCATTCCGTTGAACAAAAGCTCATTCATTTTTTTTTTCCTCCCTCTCTCTAGAATAATGATGTTGGAATGTGTTTGGATTCCAATTGTATTATGCATTTATGCTTATAATACAAATTGGTAAGGTAGTGTTTGGTTACCATGATATTTAAGGTGTTTAAATTAAGGGTGAATATAATTATTTTATCTTGATTTATGTAATTATTTAATTAAATTACTTTTGTACCTCGGTTTTTATGAAAATTTTTATTTATACAACTAAACTCTCGCATAAAATGAGATAAAATAATTGCATTATAATTAAGGGTTTGTTTGGGATGGGTATATAGATATAGGCTATGGGTATAGAAAGCCCAATATCTATATAGCCCGTTTGGTATAATTATCCAAATTAGTATATAGATATGAATCATATATCTCCATCTACTTATTCTAAGGTATTTCTCCCTTTTGGATATCTGATCAATTTGGGGGCTATAGGAAAAGAGGGAATGTGCAATGAGCGATTGAGCCCTTCTTCTTCTCCTCTTCTTCGATTCTTCTCTAGCGACCTGCTCTTCTTCTCTATGTTGTTCGATTATGCTTGCATCTATTCGAATTTATGCTTGCACATCGACTGTGCTTTTCGGATTTTTTTAGGGTTCGAATAATTTTTTTTTTCCGCTTCCACCTCTGTTCTTCTCTATCCTTGCATCTGTTGTTCGAAATCGTTGTTCGAATTGATGTTCATCTCTATGTTGTTCGGACATTGCTGATCGAATTTGCTCTCGGAAATTGTTGTTCGAAATTGCTCTCTGAAATTGTTGTTCGAAAAACCTACAGTTCTTCTCTATTCTCTTCGAATTTTATGGGGTGTGAAAACTTCTGTTTGAACGTCAAAATTGCTGCTCAATGTTTTTTATGCTTGCATCTGTTCTTCTGTTTGAATGTCAAAATTGTTGTTCGATTTTTTTTAATGCTTGCATTTTGATGATGAACTGAGATCAACTTATCAGATTGCCATGAGAGAGCAAAGAGAAAGAGAGAGAGCTCTGGATTGTCAAGTATGTATTGGATTGAATGAATGTCGACAATTACAGAGGACTCTCTTATTTATACTATGGAGGGAGAGTTTGTTATGGGAGATATAATCCCCTGCTACACATCACATTTGTTCTTCCGTTTGAATGTCACTTGGATATTTTGCAACACAATCATATGGTATTTGATGAAATATTGTGGTATTAGTAATATGCTCGTAAAGTTCTCGAATTTTGATAATTTCAAAAGTTATAAGGTTTTTGGTTCATTTTTATTACATTTTCTCTTTTTGTTTTTATTCTGATATCTATATACCATTTCCAAACATTAGATATAAATATAAATCTCATAATACTCGGTCTATATATCCTATTTATATATATCCTTTCCAAACGGGCCTAATTAATTCATCTAATCTTTACTCTTTAGGTGACCGGACGGTCCTGACTAGGGCTAAGATATTTCCTGCGATTGAGCTAAGGCGCCGGTGAGGTGATTCAGCATAGCACGAATTAGCAATGGATACCACCGCTGAGCCAACCCACCCCCGCGTCCCCGACGCCGGCGCCGATGACGAAGACGACGAGCCGCCAACGCTGAGCGCGTTCGCTCTCCAAGCTCTTAAAGAGTTCCTCGCCGAGCAGAACGACGTCGCCACAGCCGCCGTCGACCCCGGTAGCCAAGAGGTTTCGCTTCTTTCGGAGAATTGGAATCTCAGCCAGTTCTGGTACTCGCCAGAGACGGCCACGGCTGTTGCCGAAGAGGTTTTCCATCTCTGCAACGAATCCAGCGCTAGCGACGACGGCCGCCGCCCCAGCGTTGCTTGTGTCGCTTGTCCCACTCTGTTTGCTTACCTCAAGGTGAATATCCCTTCTTCCGTACTTCTAGTTTTTATAATGGATCTGATTTGCTATCGGTCTCAGTTATTGTGCATTTTCTGCTTGTTTCTTTTGAAATGATTGATCTTTGGCTGGATAGTGAATGATATTGATGGCCAATTCATGATCGAGAGGCGGAGGAAAGCAAAGGGGAAACATTCTTTTGATTTAAGGGGGCACTCGGTAGATCATCAATAGCTGCTAGGGTTATTAGTGAGATGTGAAATCAATGCTTTGTATGCCTAGGCGCCTAGCCAGTATTTCTTTTTTCAAATTCGACTGGATGATCATGGCAGTTTCTTAAAGGACATACACTATTTTCAATCTAGAAAATGGAGTCAGAACAATGCTTCTTGAAACTGCACTTTCTCTTATGCTCTTTTAAACAGGATTTGAATAAAATGGGTTGTGAACCATGGCTACCTTGTTCAACCACTTTTTTTAACTTTTAAGATGTACATTCATCTGGCGAGTATTGTGTGATCTCTTAAAATTGGCCATGAATAATTGAATAGCACCCTTTTTGAAACAAAGATTTAGGATTTAGGCCAATTTGCATGTTGCTGCCCTTAATTATTAGATTTTCGTTTGACCACCCTTAATTAGTATTCGTCAATAAATAGTCATCCTGAAGCCTAAAATTGTTTGAAAACCATTAGTTTTTCCACAAAATAAAAAAAATATCAGTCTTATCAAGGATGATAAAGTATCCACCCAATAATTTTACAAAATACAGATGACATATCATGGGTGGTTAAATTAAAATTTCAAAGTGGTTATATGAAGTTTACCCTTTAAGATATGACAAAACACAGTTTTATTTCTTTGGAGAGTATTATTGTTAAGGTTCCAGACAAGTTTAGGAGAGTGCTGGCTGTTTTTTTCTCCTAAATTCATTTCTTACTTTTGATTGCTAACAAATTTTCTTTATTTTTTTCTTTTATGCAAAACAAGAACCGTATCCAGTGATGTATAGAGGGATATACTAGGATTACAAGTTTTGTGGAATTACGCTCTATTTGTTTGGAGAGTATTATGGTTAAAGTTTCATTTCCTGAATCTTATCCTGAGTTATTTCCTTGAATTTCAGAAAATGCATCCTGATGAGTCTGCTCGACTTCTTGAATACGACAAACGCTTTGAGCAGTATGGAAGTGACTTTACATTTTATGACTACAATCTACCTGTAGATCTGCCACAGGAACTGAAGCATGGTTACCAAATTATAGTCATAGATCCTCCATATCTGGTAAGAACTAAACCTCACAGCTGGCCTACAAAGTACAAACATTTGCACTTGGTCCATCGTTCATCTGCATTGTGTCTATCCTTGAATTATATCTCTTTTCTGTTAGGTGTGGACCGTGTGGTTCCATAGTGAGTA
This sequence comes from Persicaria tinctoria, assembly GCA_037127255.1. NCBI lineage: Eukaryota > Viridiplantae > Streptophyta > Magnoliopsida > Caryophyllales > Polygonaceae > Persicaria > Persicaria tinctoria. Next base: position 40,980,054 of record JBANSL010000006.1, read on the forward strand.
ATTGAGTCTATTAAAAGCCCGACTGATTATTGGTTCAATATTGTCTCTTGTACATGATCACGCTCGACTATTTCCTTCAACATATACTTTGTTCCAGTGTACACCTAATTATTTAATCCCAGGGGTAAAAGTTTCTTGCTGTCGCCCTTTGTCACATATCCTTTTATCCGTACTCGTCTGGATTTTTTGAAGTCCTAAGAGGACTAGGAGGAGTCTCAAAGAAGTCACTTTGAATGGAAGTAGATAAGGGGCTTCCATTTGACATCAGAAAACCTACCTTCTTTATGGGATAGATTAAATTTAATTGCTGCCTTGTGTCTATATTATGAGTATTACGCTCACAATCTTTATGCCATGACTTGATTTGGATCCGTGTACTGGTTAGCAGTTCCTCTCATAATATATACTTAGAATAGATATGTTGTTTATTATTCTAATTTTTGACGTAGCCCATTTATGGGATTGCAGAGTAAGGAATGCCTGGAGAAAGTTGCCCAAACTGTAGCATTCCTTGCAAAGCCTGGAAACTTTTACTTGCTCTTGCTAACAGGTACTGCTGCTCATTCATATAGGCACATTAGTTATACGTGCCAATTAACACATTCATGCTGCTAGCACAGTAGATTAAAATAAAAATGCTCAATGAAATATGAAATTTGTCTGTTTGTACAGGAGAAGTGCAGACAGAGAGAGCTGCTAAGCTCTTGGAAGCACACCCATGTGGTTTCCTTCCACATCACTCCAATAAGCTTGGTAACGAGTTTCGACTATTCACAAACTATGATCCTGGGAAGAGACTAGGCGGTTGGCGACCTCAATAAGTAGGTAAACTGCACTGATTCTTGCCATGCATATTACACTCTGTAGCTGCTTGATATTTGTGTTTGGATTTATGTAGCATGAACTACTGTTAATTGAAGTAGCTGCTATTTGTGTTTTGATAGGCAGCATTTGTGAAACTTCCATACAATTTCTCTAGAGTTTGTGGCAATTCAGTTCATATGATCCGAGTCTCAGCACACAGGATTAGCATGAAGGTGTGCAAGAAAATGGCGACATAAGATATTCGCACAAGAGGCCTTCTACTTCTTACTAGGATGCTGATTGCTAAGAGGCTGAAACGAGACTATCATGTCATTTTTAAAGGAGGGTTTTGACTCTTGGCAGTTGTTACTGTGTAATTTAATCCCTCTTTTTGAAAGGGTTTAAAAATGCGACTCTCTTACTTTTTGATGGCGCCTTTAAAACCCCGTAAACCCAAGTGTTGCATCTCCAGGGATTTTGCCCATAAACCCACAAGGCTCGGCGCCAAGATATCAATAAAAGCAAGAAGAGATCGAACCCACAGCCCCCCAAGTGTGGCGCACATTTTACTCGCACAACCCTTTTTTTTTTCTTTTTTTTGATTAGGTAATAATTCGATGGCCAGACAGACCTGGCTCATCGAGAGGCCGACAAAGTCGACAGACGGCGAACCGTCAAACATACAATCATATATATATATATATATATATATATATATATATATATATATATATATATATATATATATATATATATATATATATATATATATATATATATATATATATTGATTAGGTAAGAATTCGACGCACCGTTCAGGCCCGGTAGGTCGATAGGCCGAAAAAAACCGGCGACGGATAAACCGTCAATACAAGCAAAAGACAAAGACACTACAACAATGCATAAACACCAAAATACAAGAGTGTAGTTACAGACGCAGGCTAGTACTATCAAATACAGAAACGGAAGTCGTGTGCAACAACTCTTCTATCAGTTGGTAGAGGCACGCAGGTAATCCCTGGAGAACTAAGTGGAAACCTCATATTTGGACTCGGATATCAACGAGCCTTCAGGTTTCGATCACGTCCACGACCTCTCGCGCGTCGACAAAGGAGAAGAACACCGCTCAAATACTGCTAGCCCCAAAGCCGCAACCACACAACAAGCAAATCGGCATATCTAGTCAACCCAAGACTGGGATTTTTTATTTTTTTTTCCCTAGTTGCCTCGGGCCCAATGAAAATCCTTGGGCCCAAAGCAAAAAATCGGGTCAAATCAAACAATGATGGGCCACCTCGGGCCCAAGGAAAAACCTTGGGGCCCAAGGCAAAACGAGAGCAGCCCGACCAAGCAGTAACACAGGTCGGAATCCCGTCGGCCAACCACCGATGATCGGAGACACAAGAAGAATCAGACAAACAGGGGAAACGGGCAAGTAGAAACAAGACGGAGGCCACCGAACTCCACAAGCCCCAATCCGATTTCACAAATTGAGGAGCCCCGACACACCATCCCGGACAGCACCAGGCGCGCGTACGTGAGGTTGCCGGACTGGAGGAGTAAGATGACAATCCATGGACGGCGCAGAAGGAACCGTGACGCACCCATGGACCTGGTTGAGACTTGGGCGGAAACCGTCGGGTGTTAGACCGATGAGGAAGCGGGACAAAACAACAGCCCACCAAACATCGGGGGAGGCCATTCACAGTGAATGGATGAGCAAGATTAGAAATTGGCAGTGAAGATTAGACCGGATTGATAGGGGAAGAGGATTGAGAAATTTGGGATTTTGGGTGATGCTTCACAAGGAGAGAGAAACTCTCGATTATTTTTCGAGCTGGTGGGTTACACTATATAAATATATAAATAAAGAAAATACCCACTTTATTTATATATTTATAATTTTCCTTTTCTTTTTTCCAACAACTCCGAGCCCTATACACACAATAATAAACTAAGTTTCTCTCTAATCTTTTTATTTTTTATTTTTCCGTCATCTCGGGCACCTTTGGGCCCAAGGGAATGATCCTTGGGCCCAAAGCATGATTATGGGCCCAGCTCTATCAAATTCGGGCCACCATTGAGCCCGGAGAGAAGCCAAAGCAACGGGTGACACCATCGACCAAGCGGAAATCAGAGTCGAGCCAACGGAGGGTGTGACACAAGCGAAGGGGTTCAAGCACCAGCAAGAAGAGGACGCCTGCAAGGGGGAGACAAGTCGGGCGTCGGCCAAGAGGGGGGAGTCACGGAACACCGGGTGCGTAGCGACACCAGCCTAGGCGGCGCGAGTAGTTGGAGACCCATGTCGGAGAGAGATAGGGCGAAGCTCCATCGAGAGAGCGAGACTTCGAGGCTCCCAGATCGGAGACGAGACTCAAGCCGAGGAGAGGGGAGGCCAACTCCGACAAGCAACAGTCCGATGTACCCCAGATGAGTCAGCGACAAACTACCGGAAGCAGGAGGATGAGGATGCTTTGATAGCCACGGAGAGCCGATACCACAAATTGACAACTGAGATAGATAGACTGGAGGAGGGATTCAAGATCAGCCTAAAACAAGGCTGATTGGGACACAAAGAAAGTGGATTGAGGATGATCCATCCGAAATAAGGGTTTGATTTTCTCAATTGGGGTTTTCACAAATTGGGTCTACACAAATTCTAGAGAGAAGGAGAAGCCCTTCTCTCTAGAATATTTTGCGGGCGAGTATAACACAACCCATTTCTCAGTTTTGACTTAGGCAAGCTACCAAACAATATCCAAAATTATGAAACATAATGAGTATTTTCCTTTATGAAATAAATTTAGGGTCAATTTGCACTAATACACCGGCACATTTCCCTGTTTGCAACAATAATTAAGGGGGTTTTAAAATGCCTCGACCTACACATCCCAAGGATTCCTATAGAAGGGGATTCGCTAATAATCATTAATCACATGAAGGTTAACAGTTCTTGCCCCTGGAAAATTGAACTAATTATGTCTGATATTAAACTCATGCTACAAAATCTGAGAGATGTTTCTTTCTCTCATGTGCCCCGTTGTAGGAATAGAGTGGCTGATAAGGTTGCACACCTTTGCCACTCGTTCCTCGGGGACGATGTCTTGTGCGATTCAGGTCTTCTAGACCTCATCCGTCAGGATGCTATCGGTTAGCTTATCCCTAACCGAATTCTTTCCTAATAAAAAATAAAATAAAAATAAGGGGGGAATTTTTGCAACTGACCACAAGTGTATAGATTTACGATAAAATAAAATAAGATTGTGACCTTGGCAGGTCAAAGGTTACTTTTTTTTTTCGAGTAGGCAACCAATAGGACGTTCTTTTAAGAAAAATCATCCATGATCATCCATGCGGATGATGTTACAAAGATCCATGTTCAAAGGGAGAGTACATAGATTAAAATCAGAATTACTCCTAACGATATAGTCTGCAGCTGAGTTGGCTTCTCTGAAGCAGTGTTTAAATTGAACCAAGGAGAAGTCTGGCTTTGATCTTTTGATGTTTTCCATTACTTTTAAAATCTCCCAAGACACTTTTGCATTGTCTTGAGTAGCCTTGATAGCTTCCGCGTTATCGCCCTCAATAATGATCTTCTGCCAACCTTTGCTTTTGGCTAGCTCTAGTCCTGTGAGCATGGCCAAGGACTCAATGTGAATTACGGATCCCTTAGCAGCTTTGCTTTTGAAAATTTCCACAACGTGACCATTCCAGTCTCTGGCAATACCCCCAATACTGCAATCCCCATTCATTGCAATCGATCTATCTACATTGATTTTGTAGACAGAAATTGGGGGCCTTGTCCATTTGATGTGTTTGTCTTGTCTTTTCTTCTGATTCTGATTGGTGGTTTGACTAGCCCGTTTCCCGTCGGAAATACATTTTATAATTCGTTGAGTAATGGTATTGTTGTCATCTTGTTTGTTCTTGAAAATGAGTGAGTTTCTAGATTCCCATATGTTATGCCATATTACTATATTAGGCATAAATCTTCAAATCTCCCGTTACATCTTTTAAATGGCGGAACTTTCAAAAGCCAAAATGCTAAATGAAATGAAGATCCACAATGGGATAAAATATCCACCTAATTTACACTCAAGATCTCCTATATCACTATATGCTACATTCCCTACAATACAAAAATATTTTGATATTTATTTAATCTTTAAAAAATTATGCTTTTATTACTAACATCTATTTTTATATATTTATTAAATTATATTTTTAAAAATCATATTTTAAAATTTTTAAAATTTAAAAGGGCAATATTTAACAAATTATGAAAATTAAAATTTTCAAAACATGATTTTTCAAAATAAATTTTTATGAATATATAAAAATAGATATTAACAATATAAATATAATTTTTTTAAGATTAAATAAATTATAAAATATTTTTGATTAGGGAGTGGAGTATATAGTGATGCAGGAGATCTTAATTGCCCAAGTTATGTTGCAAATGGCATTAGGGATATGACATATGAACAACGTCACACCTATCTTTTGGAGGCTCGGGGTAAAAAAATAATAATTAAGGACCCCTCATTTACTATAAATATCTTCAATATTAATTGAATGTAATTGATACCTTACTTGGTTTAAAGTGTGGATTTGGAGAATTGATGATGATTTGAGTTTGAGTTAGACGGAAAGAGAGGAGAGACGAGAGAGGCATAAACATCTTTGGATAGTGGAGTTTGAAGGACATTTGGAGAGTGGAGTTTGAGGGGGAGAGAGGGGTAAATGCGGACGAAAAATGAGGTAATGGGTTGCGGCGACCGCTAGAGTGCTAAGTTATATTTATCCTTTAATTTAGTTTTTTTTTTAAATATACAAAATAACTGTTCCAATACGAGATTCAAACCCATCACCTATCACACAAGTGAACAAAGCACGTTCCGTCCCTAATATTACTATTATAATAGATGTAGATTTAAATAAAAAAATAAATAAACGGTTCGTGTTGGATATCCGACAAGGTGAAATGCCAGATCCGAACACGACACGGTTATTGTCGTGTTTTACTGGTTTGTGTCATTTTCGTGTCGTGTCTTTTTTTTCTTGTTGAATTGGCGTGTTTTCGTGTCGGGTTTATTCTGCACACCCCTAACGAGCCACTCAACTTCCCTGATTCCAAATGAACTTTATAATATAGTATTAATTATAAATTAAAAAAATATTTGTGTCGTATATTCGAAAAGAGGAAATATGTGATCCGAAGATTCCGAAAACGATACGATTTGTTGTGTTTTATCGGTTTGTGTAATTTTCGTGTCTTTATCTTTTTATGTTCCACATTTTTCATATCGTATTGTCATGCATTTGTGTCGTATCAGTATAATCGGTCAATATGAGTGGAGTCGTTTCTTGTGTGCGACTAACTTTAGTTTTCGGATGAAGTTATAGTCTCGTGCGCCCTGCTGTTCGAATTGACCGTGACAGTGTTCGTGATCTTCCCCTGGAGATGCCTTTTCAACTTATGAGTTTCTGTCTCTGTCTCCCCGTCGAGGCATCGTGTCTGTCCTTTGACTTTCCCATGTTCTCGGTATTCACAATCTTCACCTGATGTCATTCGACCCTCTCTGTGCTGGTCTTCTTTGCTGAGATTTTTTGTATTTGGGTTTTTTCTTCTTTATTTCAATTCCCTTGGTTGTATCATAACGGTTAGACCCTAATCGCTCTGCCGTTCCATCGACCTCACGTTTTTCCAGAGATCTGTAGTTATATGAGATTTCAAATTATTTCCTTGAATCAAAAAAAAAGATTTCAAATTATTTCCTTTAAAAAAAAGGAGTATAGTCGGTCCGGTCCAATTGATTGTCGAGTCGGTCTAGACCGCTTTTTGTTGTTCTGTTTTGATTTTTTTTAAAAAGAAAAAAACCCTGAAGATTTTAGTCTTCTTCAGACTTCAGTCAAACCCTAAGCCCCCCGCTTCTCATTCTCTGATTCCCAATTTCCCATTTCCCATTTCCCATTTCCCCTCTTTCCCTCAACTCGCGAGCGGAGAAGACGACGGGAGGCCTGGAGCAGTCCTGTTCCACCGTCGGCAACTCGGCACCCATTCCAGTCCCACCGCCGGAAGCGGCTCTCCGCGCCGCCTTGCTCTCTCACCGCGTCGCCGGAGAAGACGATTGGAGCAGCTCCGGGCCTCCAGTCGTCTCTTCTGTTGAAATTCAGCCCAGGTGTTGTGTTTCTCAGACCGTGTTCTGTCTGTGCTAGCTCCTGTCCTGGTCAGTTTGTGCTGTATTTGGCAAGATCATGTTTTATCCTAGCATTTTGGTTTCTTGACACCGCATTCAAGAACAAAACTTTTCAACTTTAGGTTGTTTGCTTTAATATGCCATCCGTTTTATTTTGGTGAATTTTCTTTGCAACAAGTTAGCTTGGATGGAGAAAGCGGTTACTAATGGCCTAGAGAGGGAGCCTGAATCATCCGCTGCACGTCCTAATGCGCGACAGTCGCCATCTGTGCCTTCTAGTAGCAAGGTTTTGATGCATAAAGATAAAGATTCAACTGTAAAGGATGACATCAATTATGCAAACATTCTTCGAAGTAGGAACAAGTTTGTGGAGGCCCTTGCAATATATGACAGAGTCCTGGGAAAGGAGAAGGAAAATGGAGAAGCTCTACTGGGGAAAGGGGTTTGTTTGCAAATACAGAATTTAGGAAGGCTTGCATTTGAGTGTTTTGCTGAAGCCATAAAGCTGGATCCACATAATGCATGTGCCCTCACCCACTGTGGTATACTGTACAAAGATGAGGGTCGCTTGGTGGACGCTGCAGAGGTTAGTGCTTAATATTAGTTCATATTTGATATCTCACTAGTTTTATGGCCCCTTAGTTTATCTGTTTTATGTCCTTTTTTTTTGTACTTCTGAAAGTGCTTTATGAAGTCTGGTTAGTATTTAAATATCTCATAGGTTTGATGGTAGATGCTACAGAAATTAACCTTTTAGATGAATTCTCCTTTTACTCTTTGTCCTTTTTACCTTCCCTATTTTGATTTGGGAAGGACTTGAAGGGATTCCTTTTTGATTGGTTTGTGAATAGTTAAATGGTCTTTTCCTTTGATTAGAGCAGTCCTTACCTGAAGCGCTCTTTTTTATACGGAAGTAAATTTATTGACGGCTTGAAGTACAAGGAGGATGGTAAAAAGAACTTGTGGATAATAGTCATAGGTCCCCGGTTCGAACCCCGGAATGGCCGCTCTCTATTTACCAATTCAAGGATGGTAAAAAGAACACCCAGTATAAAAGGAGAGCAGTATAAAGCAGAAGAAGACGCAATTAGATCTTTGTTGGTTTTTGTGGTAATGTTGAATTCAGATAACCCTTCTTGCTGACTGATTTAATGTAATTTCAATCATCAAAAGCCGAGTTTGCTTGGTGAAGATTCTTTCTGAGGTCAGAAAATGTAATCTTTAGGATTGTCTTTGTGTTGAGAATGTCAATACTTATGCTGATTTTGTGGTGAGTGAAAGTAAGACAATGAATCAGGTCTCTTCCTTCAACCCTGTCTATTTGTTTTCAATGCCAGCAAGATGTGAATATAGGTTAGTTCCAGCAAATTACATGCTGAGTTTTGCTTATCCTAGACTCCTAGTCTTAACAGGTATGAGGAGGTTATGCTTGCAGCATTTCACCCCACTGTCTATGTGTGCTGCTGCACTTTTGTAGCAGTTCTTGGTTTCTTGCTTCACTTCCTACCTATTTGAAATCCAGTATGTGAGTTGATTTTTGAGTGGCTTTGGAGTTTTGTCTTGTCGTGCTAAGATGCTCTTGATGAATGATTGGACATCTTGCCATCCTGATTGAAACTGACTTCTTTCTGTTTTGATGTAGGCATATCAGAAAGCTCTGAGAGCAGACCCATCTTACAAACCAGCAGCAGAATGTCTAGCAATCGTGTTGACTGATCTTGGAACGAGCTTGAAGCTTGCCGGAAATACTCAGGAAGGGCTTCAGAAATATTATGAAGCTCTGAAAGTAGATCCACATTATGCGGTAATAACATTATGATCTTACCAACAACTACTTTCTACTCAGTATTTTTTTTGTTCAAATATGTGCTTTCTTTTCCTGTTGTGCAGCCTGCATATTACAACCTTGGAGTTGTTTACTCTGAAATGTTGCAATATGATACAGCCCTTACTTGCTATGAGAAGGCTGCAATTGAGAGGCCTATGTATGCTGAAGCATATTGTAACATGGGTGTAATATTCAAAAACCGTGGTGATCTTGAGTCAGCTATTGCATGTTATGAGAGGTACCCATTCTTTTGGGAAAATAATAAATCACGTACATGGTGCAAGCCTCATTATTGTCCACCTATTTTAATTTATTTATCATTATTATTATTTTTCTTTTCTTCATTAGGTGTTTGGCTGTCTCTCCCAATTTTGAGATTGCAAAGAACAATATGGCAATAGCATTGACAGACCTAGGAACCAAGGTGAGTTGTGATTTTTAATTTGGCCATCCGTCCAGCCAGTTTGCTGCTTGGATTTTTGGCTTGAGAGCCCTTCCATGTAGCCTATTAAATTGTTTCTAGCTATAATTTAAGAAAATATGACCAACCTTTTTTTTTTAAGTCCTTCTAGTGGAGGAGTTGTATATGGGCTGCCGATGTTTAGTATTTTAGGCTCTGCTGATGTGTTCTTTTGTCTGTGCCTTCTTTTTAGCTTCTTTACTGTCCTTCTACCTTCTGTAGCCTTGTGGTCCTTGTTCCGTGTTGTTATGGGTCTTTCTGAAACACTCTCCCGACCTGGTTGGGAGAGTGTTTCCTAACCCCCCAGACCCCGCTTAATCGCGGGATTTACTAGGTTGTTGTTGTTTGTTTTTTTTTTTAGCTCATCAAGCCTTGATAGTTGATACGATATTAATATGTGGTTACTGTATGATCATTTGAAAATCGAGGGTTTTGATGTGATGGATTCACATGTATTTGGAAATGTTGATGTGCAATTTTTAGTTGATTGCTTATAAAGATTTTGGGCAAAATTGGACCTTATCTCTAGTCACCTACAATCTGCCACTATATCAATTTTTGGTAGCATTTCCATTGTAATCTTTGGTAGATTGGATGTTACTGTCATATTATTGAGATTGCTTGCTTATTTTATGCTCAGGTTAAACTTGAAGGCGACATAGTTCAAGGTGTAGCATATTACAAGAAGGCTCTCTCTTATAATTGGCGCTATGCTGATGCCATGTATAATCTTGGTGTTGCATATGGTGAAATGTTAAAGTTTGACATGGTAAATTTAACTGATTTGTTTTATAATCTGGTTTCTAGTTCATCTTTTGTATTCTTTTCCTTTTTGTGTCTTTGATCTGTTTTAAAGATTTGATGTTTAATATTTTCAATCACTTACAAATGATATGATGTGAGTTGTTGATATGTTGGAGGGAAATCAGGGAAGCGATGGTACTAATAGGCAGATTTAAAATCCTTATTAAAATATCCTGTGAATAATGTCCCTCCAACTAATAATATTTTTTGAATACTTCGATATTATCAATTTGCATGAAATTATAATATTTTAGGATATTTCTATATACAATTTGGGATAGACTAAAACCTTAAAAATGAGGGCATGCAATCACTTGACCAAGATAATGGGATGTCAAAATACAAGACGGAATACCATGTGAACAAGTTCCATAGTAGAGAGGCACCAATCGTTTTTATTTTAAAAAATATAATGAACATAAGCAAACCATGTGCATCACAGTGAAAATTTCAAACCATAAGAACACTGTTAAGTATTCCTTATACTGTTATTTGTATGGTTGTGAGATCTTCTTGATATATGTTTTAGGGGGCTCCGCATGCTAAAAGACTTATTTTGTTTCTACAGGCAATATTCTTTTACGAACTTGCTTTTCACTTCAATCCACAATGTGCTGAAGCCTGCAACAATCTTGGAGTCATTTATAAAGACCGGGAGAACCTTGAGAAGGCTGTTGAATGTTATCAGGCAAGTGAAACGTATTCCCCTGATCTTTCAGTTTCCGCTATCAGAGTGAACATCCCTATCTTGACTGTTGCCATCATTTTAAATGCTGCAGACTGCATTGTCAATCAAGCAAAACTTCTCGCAGTCGCTGAATAATCTTGGTGTGGTTTACACAGTTCAGGTAGTTTCTTATGGGTGTTGACAGATATTGATTTGGCCTTTCACTGGCTCCTAAATATTATGATGGTATAGGGTAAAATGGATGCCGCTGCTAGCATGATTGAGAGGGCCATACTTGCAAATCCAACATATTCTGAAGCATACAATAATCTAGGTATTTACCTTCTGCCATGTAGTGCTGCTTGGTTTGTCATGATTGCTTGGATCCTAGAAGAACCATTATTTGTAGGGAACTATAGATTTATGAAAAATCAGTCATTGATGTTTCTTACTATTTCTTGACAGGGGTGCTCTACAGAGATGCTGGAGATATTTGTCGTGCTATTGAAGCTTATGAACAATGTCTGAAGTTGGATCCTGATTCTCGCAACGCAGGGCAGGTATTGCTCTAAGGTGGTCATTTGTTTTTATAGGTAATTGAATATGTATATATCCTAGAGATCAATCTTATAATAGTTGGCATTTGGTGGTATTGAAAAATCAGATACAGAGCTATATAACTGGCCAAAAGTTCTCTCCTATTCTATCTTTTAGATTTACTAGGAAATGTATACTTATATCAGGAAACATATTGGAAGTTGAATGTTTATGGTGGCAATTTCATGGATACTTATGTTTTACTTTTCGCATAATGAGAAATCATGGTTAAGTGGTTTGGCTGTCAAAAAAAGAAAAGAAAGGAGAGCACTGCATAAATCAAGCAGTTTTGCCTATTCGCTTTTGATGTTTTTGCAAGATTTGAATAGCCCATTTTTGTTCTGAAGACACTGATGTAGTACCTGATTAATATAGCTCCACAAATTCAATTTTTTTCTCATACATATAACCTATTGTGCGGAGCAGGCAAACACCCTAATCATATTTCTGAAGGTAGGATGTGCCTACTGACTAATACTTAGTTCCTTGATATTTTAGGGAGCATTATATGATTAACTCTCACCTGGATTTTGTAAGTTGACTAATGTCAAATTAGGGTTTAAAAGTGACATCTTAAGTTAACTGTATGACAAGTGTTATGCACTTCATAGAAAGGGCTCTGGAAGTTGATAGAAACATCTAGAACATTGGGTACCAAAGAGGAAGGTCAAGTGCTAGCCTAGCCGGTTAGAAGGGAAAGACAACATCACGGGCTGTCATAAGAGTATTAGGTCACAGTCTTTATCTAGTCTAGTATAAATAAGGGGCATTGTCATCCCATTTGATGATTTGAATCATGCAGTTGTTTTCATTTTCTGAGTTGTAAGAGATGTATCGGTCTTATAGCTGGGAGTATCTGCCCTACGAGGGAGTATCTTCCCTATTTCCATTGTTTCCCTACTTTCTGTTGAATTCAAAGAGGTTACACCTCATCATTTCCATTGAATTCCGTGTGTTAGTGTGGGAATCTATTTTTCTTAGCTTAATCCAGATTTTAGGTCTATCATTAAGATATTCAGAAGTTGTTTCCCTTACTGTTTCTATTGTGAGAGGATACCTACTTTAGGATATTACTATTCTTTCTATCACCTTTAGTGTTCTACATTATTCTATTCTTCTTGCAGAACCGATTGTTGGCAATGAACTACATTAATGAAGGCCAAGATGATAAACTATACGAGGCTCACAGGTTTGAGCTAACCCTGATCTGCTACCTGCTGTTAACTATTTTATGTAATTGAAATATTTTTTACTGATGATTCTCTATTGGTAGTTTTCTCTTGTTTTTTATTGTTTGGGAGAACTTCCTTTTTTACCTAGTTTGTGCTTATGAAAGTTTAGGTTGTATATGTAGTTATAATGTAATGGTTCACAAGCTTATCCACGATATGAAAAAGAAAAAGAAAAAGATGGAAGATAGACTATTGATGTATATGTTGTAATGTGAAATGGTGTGGTAAACAGGAGGGTTTAGCATGGGAGTGAATCAACGAACAAAAAAATAGCATCTGATTGATTTTTTTTTAAATTTTTATTAACATGAGGTAAATTATCATCTTGTTGATGATTAAGGTTAGAAATGAAGCTTAATTTTGTGGTGCTTACAAATCTGTCAGTCAAATACCAGTGTACTTTTGGTAAAGCTAAGTTTTACTCATTGATATTGAAGAACCATATCAATATATCATGCTATTTATGGTGTCTTCATTTTGCTTCCACATTTCAGAGATTGGGGGCGGCGCTTCATGAGGTTGTATCCACAATATACATCATGGGACAACCCAAAGGAGCCAGAAAGACCTCTTGTTATTGGATACGTGTCCCCTGATTTCTTCACTCATTCAGTGTCATATTTCGTTGAAGCTCCTTTAGCTCATCATGATTACTTGAATTTCAAAGTGGTGGTTTACTCAGCAGTTGTCAAGGTAAAAATTTATTATGATTGCAAATGTTCATGATAATAATTTATTATTTCATTATAGCTTTTCTTTGATGTCCTTTGATATTTTACCATCTTTGGTGGAAAACATTTCTTTTCCTGTACCAATAGCTACTATGCTACATGCAGCCAACTTTTTACCAATTGTTCTTGTATCTGCACTGCAGGCTGATGCAAAGACCTTTAAATTTAGGGACAAGGTGCTGAAGAAAGGGGGTCTATGGAGAGATATATATGGCATAGATGAGAAGAAGGTTGCCAGTATGGTTAGAGAAGATAAGATTGATATTTTGGTGGAACTCACGGGACATACTGCCAACAATAAATTGGGGATGATGGCTTGTCGTCCTGCACCAGTTCAGGTTAGAAAAGACTATAAAGGTTACATTCTTTAACATATCTATTTGCTGTAATTTGTTCGCTGTAATTTGTATTAGGTGACTTGGATTGGCTACCCAAACACAACTGGTTTACCCACCATCGACTATAGAATTACAGATGCATTGGCTGATCCTCCAGATTCAAGACAGAAGTATGGTTAACTCTTTCTACTTGAATAGTTCCATTCTCTCTAATAATGATGTTAACTTAGTGTAAGACTTCTTTTTTTTTTTCCTCATTGAAAATCAATGACCGGTAGTTCTGTGGTCGTTTTCTATTTGTTAGGCATGTTGAAGAGTTGGTTCGATTGCCTGAATGTTTTCTGTGTTATACACCCTCTCCCGAGGCTGGTTCTGTTTGTCCCACTCCAGCTCTTAGTAATGGTTTTGTAACTTTCGGCAGCTTTAACAATTTAGCTAAGGTACTTAAAATTGATAGCAAAAATGAAATGTGTTTTTATAGCATTTGTCATGGCAAACAATATTAATCACAACTAATGCAATGTATTCCTTCTCTCCTGCAGATAACACCCAAAGTATTGGAAATTTGGGCAAAGATATTGTGTGCCGTTCCACATTCACGTCTCGTAGTCAAGTGTAAACCTTTTTGCTGTGATAATATACGGGTCAGATTCTTGACAACATTGGAGAAATTGGGCGTGGACCCAGTTCGCATTGATCTTTTGCCATTGATTCTTCTAAACCATGATCACATGCAAGCATATGCTCTTATGGATGTAAGGTGTGTTTACAGTTCATTAATTCCTAAAATTACAGTCATTTATTATATATGGCACTCGTGTTTCTCCAACCACCTTTAAGTGACTTAATTTCTCCATGATTTTATTTCTGGAGCCATTTGCAATAACCTAAGTGTACACTGAGTTAATATGTTTGCTGGAAGAGTGTCTATTCGAGTAGGTGTTGGGGGTTTAGTAGGACGGTAGGACTGCTTGCTTGTTGACTGAGTTGATGCAGATTTCGATTTTTCAACAAGGCTTAGGTGATCAAAATAGAGTTGATCATGAAGTTATGGTTCTTTGCGGTGTAATTTTAGAAAAGTAACATAAGAGCATTCCAACTAACCAAGTATGATTTATGAAAGCCTATAGCACACGTACATTACTAGATTAAACTTTTAGGAATGGAAAATCATGAAAGTATGCTTGAAGCTTTTAGTATATGTGATATATGTGCTGACCATTGGTACACCTGTGTTCTCTCTTTGTAGTTTGGATACTTTTCCATATGCTGGAACGACAACAACTTGCGAGTCCTTGTACATGGGGGTGCCATGTATAGCTATGGCAGGAGCGGTACATGCTCATAACGTTGGTGTCAGTCTTTTGCATAAAGTTGGTGAGTTTGCACCCAACCGCTCCTCTTACAATGATAAAGCATGCTAATTAAATCACTAATCCATGGTGCGAGTTTGGTGAGTTAATCAAACTGCATTGATTTTTCAGGGCTAGGTCATCTGGTTGCCAAAACCGAAGATGAATATGTCCGGCTGGCAGTGCAACTGGCATCTGACATGAAAGCTCTCTCGGATTTGAGAATGAGCCTGCGAGAACTCATGTCAAAGTCACCCGTCTGTGATGGGCCAAAGTTCACTCTTGGTTTAGAGGTGGCCTACCGAAAGATGTGGCAGAGGTACTGCAGGGGTGACGTTCCCTCTCTAAGGCTCATGGAAGAATTGCAACAGCAGGAAACGTCTACAGCAACGACAATGCCAGAGCGTCTATCCTATCAGTCGTCTGGCGTTGGCGTTATATCATCGAAGGGTGCCTCTGAATCCTTTCCCATGAGCAATGGGTTCATTCCAGCCTCAGCACCGACGCTAAATCTCAATGTACCAGATGAGGCAAAGGGCCCTAGCTAAACATAGGAATCCAGGTATGTTATCAAATCATTAACGAGCTTGATTTACTGTAATTGGTGGGGTTACTCCATTGCAACGAGGTAACTTGCTTTTGACCGGATTGAGTGAAATGTAGTAGTAGGGCATGAGTCCCATGTTCCGGGACAGGGAAAACCGAGAGGGGGAAACAGGGAAAATGAACAGTGGCACACCCTTGAGCTGTGATCGCGATTATTGCTACAAATTTATCCCCATTGTAATAGATTGAAGTTCCGCCTGTACGACTACAATGGGTAAATGATTCTTATCCCATCCCATTGATTCTAGAGGTCAGGTGGCTTGAGTTGTACCGTGTATGCGTTTGTTGAACTTTGAACGCGATTGAGTTCGTTTAAAGTGGCAAGTGCTACTGTATTTTTTGTGGGTTTTAGTTGGCGGTGTAAAAATCATCCATTGGATTCTCTGTGATGCTACACTTTGATCTTGTGATTTTGGTACAAACTAGTGAAATTTCACTCAAAATCACAAGTTTTGGGTACACCAACCTTAAAATCACTGAAAATATAATGAGGTTTTGTAAGTTGCGTCACTAAACGCACAATCTACGCTTGAAATTGTCTAATTTAATGAGAAAACTCAATTTAAAATTGTCCTCTTGGAGTCATGGTACCTCTGTAGACGGTTGGTCAATTGCTCCCCGTGAATAAAAAGAGTTTTATAATACGTATGGGTTTATGGGTCATCATTTCCATTTTTAGATATTTTTTTTATTAAAAAAAACCTGGTAAATTACAGAAAATCACCCTTAAAATAGACGAGTTTTCACAAAATCATCCTTGATTAAAAAAAAAAAAAATTCAGAAAACCACCCGTATAGTTTTTTTTCCAAAAGAGTGGACTACCCACTACCATTTTAATGTATAAGGAGTTATAAAAAAATGTTTAGTATTCATATTTTCTTAAATGTTTTGGTTAATTTATTGAATATTTGGGTTATATTGAATACAAAATGTGAGAATTTAACATTTTTAAAGCACTTTTTACCAATTTAAATGGTCATGGATGGTTCTTTGAAATAAAAATAAATTTATGGGTGGTTTTCTGTAAAACTTTATTTTAAGGGTGATTTTATGTAATTTACCCCACTTTTTAATTTATTAGCTCCTAGCACTATTGCACACAATACTAGGGTTTTTGTTCCTGGGTTATTTAGACGTATTTTGTGAAATGGGCATGTTTTTTTTTTTTTGATAAGGTAAGAATTCGGTTGGAAAAACCTAACCGATAGCATCCTGACAGATGAGGTAAGAATCCAGTGCCGACCTGGGAACAAAGCGGCTGACAACGTTGCAGTGCCGACCTGGGAACAAAGCAGCCAAGGTGTGCAACCTTGTCAGCCGCTTTGTTCCCCTCTCTGGACACATGACAGAAGGAAACATCCCGAAAGGATCGAAGTAACCCTTGGATGTCTCCTAACATGAGCTTTATTTCCCAGGGGCATGGGCCATCGTTAGTAAGGTGCTTTATAATCGTGAGCTTGTGAAATGGGCTTGATCAATGTACAGTTGAATTTGCGGTGACTCATGGGCCATCGTTAGTAAGCTACTCTAATCCCTGATTTGCGGTGTATTTAGTTATCGCGATTACGAATTCGCAACTGCTAATAGAAATGTTAATGAAACGCACAATGTACAGTTGAATTTGTCCAACCTCTGTAGAGTAGAGGCAGAGCGGTTTGTTAGTGCTCCTCGCGACTGAAAAAAGAAAAGAAAAAAGAAAAAAGAAAGGGTATTATTGCTGTGTTCTGTTGGATTGCCCAAAAGGTATGGCTGCTACGGCTATCCTCCTACCTTGCCTTGCCCCCCTCGTTTTTTTAATTGAAATTTCCAACATCTTGGACTAGCTTCAACCTTATCAAATTCTATAGATAAATTTCATTTTATCTTCTGATTGATTTTGGACTCAATCAATAATGATCACGGTGTTTTTTTTTTATGATATTCTTGATTTGTGAACCCATATTTTATTATTTTGTCCTCGTTTGCAGATGGAAATCTACCTGGAAATTTCCTGAATTAAATATACAACTTGTTGAACACTACATTATACTTATAGTAGCTTGGATCTGTAAACTTCAGCTGAATAAAAACATCCTTCAAAGGTTTCCAACCATAACCCAATCACTACATTATAGTTGGCCCCGGTTACTTGAAAAGTTGAACTCCCATGGTAGTTGTAAAGTGTGAATAATAATGATTAATTGGAGCTTTAAACTTGAATCCATTATTCCTTGGAGGAACCCACCTTGCCTGGTATGCTATTATTGAGGATATTAATTTGTTTAAATCCAATTGACCTGTCAAAACATGATCCAAACTAAACATCTGATAATTTTTTGGGTTTGAACCCGATATTGTAGATCTGGAATCCGAAAACGAGCAGAACTCGAGGGATCCGGAATTTTAGGGTCGAGGCTCGGTGACCCGTTTGATCAAAATCGACTCAATGAGTCCTACAATGTATATGTCGCACATGTAGACTACACACGGATTCATCATGCAATTGTGTTCGTTAATGTCACTTATAGGTTAATTGCGTACATATTTTATAATTATAGTATATTTAAAGCACTTACTAGTGTAATACCCGTGCCTTGAAGGCACGGGAGCTTGATCAATTATTTTAATTTGAACATCATTTTATATATCTATATAATACTATATTAATATATATACGTGTTTACAACAAAAATACGTATAAAGTATTTTTTTTATAATTTATAAATTAGTTGGAAAGAGATACAATACAAATTTAAAAAACGATTTAATAAGGTAAAGTAGTAATAATACTCAAACACACCACCTAATATGATTTTTTTTTAATATTTGTAAATTAAAAATATTAAAAAAAAATCATAAGCACATGATTGTGTGAATAATTTTGAAGTTATGTAGATATACATAACTTATTCATTGTTTTCACGAGAAAGATGGTTAGAAAGAGAGGGAAATAAATAGTGAAAATAAAGGTAAGATGGTAAAAAAAAAAACCTTAAAGGTAGAAAAGTGATCTAAGAAGCCTCATCCAAGATGTAAAATAAACATTAGTTAATAGTAATGCTTGTGAGTCTTAAAATATTATTTATTTTTCGATAGTCATTTAAGATGTCTAAAATAATTAAATTATATAAAAAAAACTTTTTTGGCTCTAATTGATTGTTATAATTATTTTTTGAAATCGAATATTTACAAATTGATTATTACATGTTCGTTGTATGTAGACATTGTGGGGACTATTGCAATCGGTTAAATATGATAAATCAACAATTTCAATATCCAAGAATAAAATCAGCCAAGACTTGACGAATGTTCAATGTACGTAGACGATTAAAATAGATCACAAATTGACATACAACATATCAAGTTAAATAATATTTTAGTACAAAAATAGGAAACAAATATGTTTAAAATATGAAACAGATATTTTAAAATTCCAGCAATAATATTGATCAATAAGATAATACCATTTGAATAAGAAATTCAAGTTTAATTGTGGGCGTGACATATTAGCAAAATGATAGTAGAATTAATATTATTAATAGATTACCTATTATCGAAATTAATTTATAAAAAATTTGAAAAAATAATATTTATATAATTTTTACCATCCTAACTAAGCGCGAATGAATATTAAACAACATATTTAGCTAAACGAATAGAGAGTGGTAAATTTTAACATGATTGGGATAAATGTGATATAATAAACAAATATTTAAATGAATTCAATCCGTTAAGATAATGAATGCAGGCAATCCGAGTACATAGTTGATTAATTTATATGAAAATGAAAACTTGCATGATTGGTGAGAAAATATGAACATATGTGAAAGTTAATTTAATTATACTCCATAACATTTTATAAACTAACAATTGG
This sequence comes from Persicaria tinctoria, assembly GCA_037127255.1. Classification (NCBI taxonomy): domain Eukaryota; kingdom Viridiplantae; phylum Streptophyta; class Magnoliopsida; order Caryophyllales; family Polygonaceae; genus Persicaria; species Persicaria tinctoria. Next base: position 40,999,527 of record JBANSL010000006.1, read on the forward strand.
ATATGGGTCTATGTACAACATAAATTTCAAAAAATAAAATATACCAAGATTGAAATTTAAGTTCAATGTATGTAGACGAATTATTAGAATATTACAATCGGGAAAAAAAAATGCAAACTTGTCTCAATATTTACGACAATAGAACCGAAAATTAAAAAAAAAGAAGGAATGTATTCAAAATTTCAAACCATATTTAAAATAGGAAACAAATATTTTGAAATTTCCATAATAATACTGACCAATAAGAAAATCTCATTTGAATAAAAAATTCAACTTTAATTATGGGCGTGACACGTCGGCAAAATGCTAGCAGAATTAGTAATATTATTAGATAGATAGATATATAGATAATAGATATATTGCAATCGGAAAAAAAAAATGGAAACATGTCTCAATATTTACGGCAATATAACCGAAAATAAAAAAAAGAACGGATTCAAACCATATTTAAAATAGGAAACAAATATTTTATAGTTTCTATAATAATATTGACCAATAATAAAATCTCATTTGAATAAAAAATTCAACTTTAATTGTGGGCGTGACACGTCAGCAAAATGCTAGCAGAATTAGTAATATTAATAGATTTATTTAAATCTGAATGATTCAATTGACAGGTCTAGCTCTATACGAGGGTGATGTAAAATATAAGACGAGTGTGTAGGTGATGTAAAATATAAGACGAGTGTGTAATATCGATCTCATAATATAGGTATATGTTGCATGGTAGTTTCTGACTCAATTGTCAAAATGAGAATGTGAACTCCCATTTTAAATTTTCATTGTAATATGAGAATATTAAATTAGGTAGAACATAAAAGCGATAAACATATATAAATGTATAAAATGATCAACATACGTTTAATTCTTTTTTAAAAATATTTCTAAGTATATTAAAAATATTTCTAATTGTATGATATTCTTTTCACTCAATACATTTTTTTTAATCTCATACTATTATATATGTATTACTTTAAATATAGAACTAATGTATGTATCAACGTGGTATATTGCTATGATGCTATATTTAATATTGTTGATTTTTTTCTAGTCTATTAATAGATTCATACTTTCATTAAATAAAATATCTATATATAGATAGAATATTGTGTTTCATTGTGACTTTTCAGAAATTATAACTAAAATATTATTTTAATATATGTTATTTGCATGGGCAAATTTTCTCAGGATTGACCACATAATGTAGGTATATATAAGTTGGTTCTAATGAATAATCGTTCAATACCACCAAATAATTTCATTCTAACGAATAATGACATAGTACCAACGAATAATTAGAAGTTACTTTTAATCTCATCCATTGTTCTTCTTATTAGGGTTGTGTACATATGATATATTATCTCTATATATATATAAAGAGAGGAGGAAATCCTATGTAACGGTGTAAGCAAATCTTATTGTGTAATTTGTGAGCAAGTATAGATCGTCGAATTAAGAAGATCAAATGACTGAGATTAAAAATAACTTATAGTGAAATTATTTACAAGTGCCATAATATAGTAAAGTATATTTGTATGTACAAATAAGGGTAGTTCTTCGTGCGTACATATATATGAATAATCATGTTGTTAAATATGAATAATCAATTACCTATAAATAATTTCATTGTACATAAGTTACTTTTAATCTTTGTTGAAGACTCCACTTTAATTGTAAGATCTTGAAAACTAACCTACGGGTCTTTGAGAAATGTTGATGAAAGACAAAACAAGACCCTGGTTTCAAGGTCTTGACAGTAAGGGCAAATTAGACTAATTGGATACGTCGAATATTTTATATATTTATTTGTTAAAGATTTTTATGCGATTTTTATGTGCAGATTTTATATTAATTATAGCAAATATTTGAAAAAGTTGCTGAGTTTTTTTATGCAGATTCTGGAAGATTTGGTGGCTGGAAAATCTTCTAGAAAGAGCTGAAATTTTCGATTCAAGACTGGATATGATATGAAGATAAGGAGAAGATTTTTTTAAGATTGTGGGATGATTTTGCGAAAAGAAAATATTTGATAATTCAAATTCAAACGTTCAAAAATCAGGCCCTACAGCCTATAAAAGAGACGGTACAAGCGGAGAAGAAGAGCACTACTCGAGCATTCAATCTACAAGCAAAGCGTTCTCCATTGCAATCATCCGCCATTGATTCTCTCTTTCTCCATTATTGTTCTTGCTTTATCTTTTGAGAGGTTGAGAGTTTCTAGAGTTTCATTGTACAAGTCTAAAAAGTGTTATACTAAGAGTATACATATCTACTCAAACGTATTCGCTAGGCTATTATTTCAGAGTGTTTTGGTTTGACTAGATAGTAGCGGGTGAGGCTATAAGTTGAGAGAAGGGTTGTTCTTCTAAGTTGTATCTAGGACTCTAAGGGATCTGAGCTGACTAGATAGAAGCGGGTGATCGAGGCTTCGAGTGTTTAGAAGAAGGAAAGATCTTCTCGGTTGTATCTAGGATCCATAAGAAGTGAAATAATAGAAATTTTGAATCATACGGGTTGGAGAACCCTAGACAGGGACGTAGACCAAGTTGTGTTGAACCTCGTTAACAATTCGTGTGTTATTTGTGATTTTATTTCCGCACTTTATATTTAACAAGTTTACTTTTATATAGCTAACCAGGTTTCTGGAGTTGTTTCAAGAACTTGAAATTGACTCTGCAAAATATTTATGAAAATTGTCCACGTTTTTATATTCCATTTACATCACCTATTACGATTCTTTATTAGTCATTTAATCTTAATTCTTAATTCGCTCTAAATTTACACACAGAAGAATAGACAGACCTGCTTACACATACATGATCCTCTCTTTACGCTATTGCTTTTGATAATGAAGATGATATGGTAATCCACATGAAAGTTCCTAGTGGCGATCTTTTTTATTTATTAACACGCTAACGATAATCAATGAAATTGAGTACTACCTACTTCCAATATGATCACTACTATTTAGCGGTCTTATATATCTACTTGGAACAGATATAAAATCATGATATTTGAATTTTTTTTATTCAATTCACATACGAATTAATGTAAAATAACATTAAAAAAGTTTACATATGTTATTTTTATTAGTTTTCAATTTTGAAATTTTTTTAGTTACTCATTGCTCTATAATTATGAAATAATTTTTTTTAAATTATTAAAATTATATACTACAAACAAAAGATTAATTATTTACAAAGTTGTGTTTAATTTTGTTAAAAGCTAAAAAGTTGAACTACCATGCCGAACACCCCTTCATTTGGGCACTTAATTTGATTTGTAAGATCATCCGCAACCATGGGGTAACCTCTTTCCCCCCTTTTTCCCTATCTTCTTACCACAACTTTACAACTCATTTATTTTTTTCTTTAAAATAATTTTTACTTTTTCTACCTCTTTCTAAAAGTTTACCTCTACAACCCTGGGAAACCCCTTTTACCTCTTCCCAAATTTATTTTCATTTTTTCTTTTCCTTTATATCTTTCCCTTTATTATATGTGTACCATCATATATTATTGTGAATTATTTTTATTTACAATTTTATAAATAAACAAAAATAGCAAGTAGTTAATGTAAATATATTTTATTACGTCTAGATTAAAATAAAAAAAAAAGTTAAAAACATTATAAAATACGTAAATACTAATAAAACTACCTATAAATTCGGATCATAGCCTTGGAATTGGTTCCACAAGTGTTTGATGAACTTCGAGTGGCACTCCCTTGAACACCCGGAGAATGCTCAAAATGTTGTTGGTTTGGAAAAAAAAAAAGAGGATTGTACGCATTGGTAGGATTATGTGGGGTATAGTTTGGATATTCGGGTGTTGAAGAATTGTTAAACATTTGCAACATCACTTGAAATTGGGGATTTTTTAGAAGATTTGGATCAAAAGACATATTTGGAATGGGTGGAGTATTTGGATTATTGTGATCCATGGTTAAGAAAATAGGTGCAACTACAATAGATCAAGATGAGGTTATATATAGGATAAAATTGGGCTCAAATTATAGAAAAATAATAATTTAAACCAATGTGATATTTTATTTTAAAAAATAATGAAATATAAATATATTTTTATTTCATTTTAAATCCTACTACAACTAATAAATCCAAATGTGAAATATATAAACCTACTTTATCATAAAAAAAAGGAAAAGAAAATTACAAATGGGAAGAGGTTACCTCTCTCTACCAAGGTAACCCTTTCCCACCTCTTACCTTAAGGTAGAGTCCACAACCATGGGCTTACCTTTAGCAACCTTAAGGTTGCTAAAACTCATGGTTGCTCATGCTCTAACCACCATCAATTAATCCATATCAATATTAAAATGTTTCGGATATATACATCACAAATCTGCACGTTAATTACGACGTGCAAGCACGTTAATTACAACGTGGATGCACGTCGTAATTAACGTGCAGGTTGGAAGGTACCCCTAGCGTGCAGACGTGCATGCACGTTTTTATTTTTTTAAAAACGTGGTTGCACGTAAAAAATAACGTGCAAAACTACACGTCCAACCTGCACGTCATATGCACGTCCAAAACGACGTGCAACCACGTTTTCTAAAAAACCAAAAAACGTGGCCCGTCGTCCCCACTTCCACATCCCAAATCAACGAGAGAGAGAGAGAGAGAGCGAGGGTTGCCGGCGACGAGAGAGAGAGAGAGAGAGAGAGAGAGAGATGGAGAGAGAGCCGGAGATGGAGACGGAGGTGGTGGCGCCGATGACGGAGGTAGAGGCGATGGAGAGAGAGATGGAGACGGATGGAGGTGAGGGTGTCGTGGTGGAGGGCGTGGCGGTGGAGGCAGTGGAGGGTGGTGGTGGTGGGGCGGTGGAGGTGCAGAAGGTGGTGGCGGTGGAGGGTGGTGGTGGTGGGGCGGTGGCGGTGCAGGAGGTGGTGGCGGAGGTCGAGCATGCGCCGACGGAGGTGGCGGCCAGAGATCTGAAGCCATCATCTGGGCGACACCGACGCCTCTCCCACCTAGATCTGAAACCATCATTACTAGTTGAAACCAACGCCGCTCTCGCCTCCACCCGATGGCATCGATGGTTAGTCGTTCCCTCGCCCCTTGTTGAGCTTGAGGTTGTCGCAAGCTAATCTCGTTCTCCTTGGCTTTGATTCCCTAGATTTGATTAGGGTGCGAATTTATTTATATTAGGGATCTAATTGTGATATATTTATCTTTCGATTGGTCGATGGATCTGATTGTTAAACTTTGCATCTACTATTCAAGTAGGCATCTCTCTAGACTCATTGGTTAAATAGGGATTTCTTTCAATTTTTCAATTCTTGTAAGCTGTTTCAATTTTATATCATTCAAATTCCTCTTTTATATAAAAGGAATCCCATATCTCTTAGTTTCAATCGAAAATTTAATCAATTTCATTGTCTTTGTTCATGTTGGTATGTAATTAATGGAATTTGTTTAATTTTGTAGAAGGAGTGAAAGACGATAATCCATAAAAGGATAACTAGGGAATAACTGATTGTTGTTAATCTTTTGGGTGCAATAACAAGATTTAATGAAGTATCTCTAAGACATCTTCCCTTTTTGCATCAACCACCAAAGAAATATTCCAGGTTTAACTATTTATTTTTCTCTTACCGGTTGCACCTTCTATTGTTCATACACTTTGATTTCCAAATATACATTGCTAACAGTTAGAATTGATGGTGTTATAGGCCTATATTGAAGCAGATGAAACAATAATGCTACAAGATTGTGACTTTAAAAAAATTCATTGGGTCCCCTAAATCTACTGTAAGTATTTTGCATTACATGAAAGATTACAAAAAGATCTATATATCTTGACTCATTGTAACACTAACAAGTTGATTCACCTTATCACCTTTTTGTCCCAATAGTCCAATTTCATTAGCTTTCTAGTCTCATTTGTGTTTTGAATGATAAGTAATTATATATTACTACTCATTATTACTTTGTGGAAGATAAGTATTTAAATCGTATTGTTTATTTCTAGTACATTTTCCTAGTAATCGTTGGGTGTGGCATTGCTCTCCCATAGATCTTTTTTTATTACTCGATGACATGTTTAGATTAATTGTTTCTTTCTATTATAAAACATTGATTGGAATTGAATTTTTGGCAAAACAAAACTAATAATGGTCGAAGTGAGGTAATTGGATGATTATCTATATAGATATATCAAGTATAGATGGATGCATTTGGATCAAATTGAGATGCAAATGAATTTGTACGTTTTGGATCAAATTGGTGCCATTTGGTTTAGTTTAGGACAACACTTGCATCATTGCTTTAATTGAATATTTGCTTTGGATTATAGAAAGTTTAAATGTCTTGATTAAAAAAAATCTAAATTATGAGATGAAGTTTGAATTTTTATTTCATTGCGTTGGATTATAGATAAGTTTAAATGCCGTCCTTATACTTGATTTCTATTTGTATTATTTATCATGTCTTTTTTTTAAGGTATCTAGATTTTTTTCCACAAAATTGCTCGTTGCTTTGTAATATTTATAATGTCCTTTTTAAGGTATCTAGATTCTCCCCCTCCCCCCCCCCCCCACACACACAAAATTGCTCGTTTGCTTATCAAATCCACATCACTACAAGTTTAAGTATGGATTAGGGTTTTTATTATTTGTGTTTTATGTAAACTTAAATAATTGCTTGCCCCTCTTCTTATTTGTTTTTCAATTCCTGGTTTTTTGAAATTTAAGTAGGATTCTTCTTCCACGAAACTTGTCTTTTCTCTAATTGCTTGAGACTTGTCTATTTTTTTTATTTCCTATTCAATCTATTTAGGTAATGCCAATTTGATATGAATATCATCTTTTAGTATTTTTAGGAGTTTTAATTTAAAATGATAATTTGCACTGGTTTGTGGTTTCCCTTGCTATCATATAATCTTGGTATGCAATTGGTTCATGATTCTGCGTAGGTGTGTACATATTGCATTATGAAATGGTTGAAGTAGAATATGAGATTGATTTTGTAAATGGACTTTATTATTCTCATGGTATATTTGGTGCTAACTAACTAATACAATGCGTTCTCAAACAAAAGTATGATCCTGATATGGTTTACGTATTTGACTAAACAAAATATAAGAAACTCAATTGGAATACAGTAGAATTGATCTTTATGGTTGATATCCTTATTTGAGTATACTCTTATAATAATTACAATGTGAGAGCATTATATAGAATTATAAAATTTGAACTTCTTATGTTATAAGTAATTTTAATTTTTTGTCAGACATGTTTAATTGATCTAATTTTATCATATATATAATGTTTTGAAAATTTGTATTGTAATTTATATCATCTTTTTTTTACAGGAATTTAGTGTGTTATATCCTTCTGAGCTTGTAATTTATATGTGGTAAGTATATGGTGAAGTAAATGGAAGTTGTGGCCAAAGAAGAGAAGACTAGTTTGTAGGACTTTAGTTATGCCTTATGTTCTTTTAATGTATGGATGACGAATTTTTATTTTTAGCTTTTACATTTTATTGTAGTTCTTTTAATGTATGGATGACGCATTTTTATGTTTAGCTTTTACATTTTATTGTAGTTCTTTTAATGTATGGATGACAAATTTTTATGTTTAGCTTTTACATTTTATTGTAAAATTAGTCCAAGTCTAAATTGGTGATGATTGTATCAAATCAATAATATTGTGTATTTACACTTCTATTCGTGTGCAAATTTATTTTTAAAATTTTAAATTTATTATTTTGTTATTTATAATCACACAGGTCTACATTTGTTGATTTATATAATTAAATAAAAGAAAAAATAGCTATTTTGTGATTGTTATACTACAAAAGAACCGCTACAATAGATATGGAACTGTCACCTTACATGTAGGAAAAACCGCCACCTTAGATTCACACATGCGTCACCAAATAGGATACACTAACCGCTACGTAAAACCCTTGCTGTAGCGGTTATATATGATATTGTAGCGGTTTTGTGGCTGAGATGAAAACCGCCACATTAGTCTACTAAAACCGCCACATTAGAGCTAATGCAGCGGCAGCAGATGTAGCGACCATAAAACCGCCACATTAGCCTTTAGGAAGCGGTTTTCCATCTTTTTGTAGCGCTTTTTGACCGCTACCATAGGTCGTTTATGTAGTAGTGGTATAACTAAATAAAACTATAACTAATTAATTTTCGACACATTAATTAAAAGGGCCTAATATCAATTTTTGAACATGGCCTTTGAAATCATCGAGACGGCCATGTAGGGATTGGCACTTGTTTGAATAAATGTTGGTTCTTAGAAGACCATACTGTCCACCATGAAAAAGCTCGATTTTCCTTATCAGTTTTTGAGAAAGTAGAACCTATGAATTCAAAGATAGGTTTTATTTCGCGTGATTGAGCAATGATGGTGGATATCTTCAATCTTGTAAGGCAAGAGGGAATGAAGTAGGTTCAAATATGGACATTCAATTAAAAGGTGGGTGGCATCATCAACCGCGTTCAGTGTTCTAAAAGGCGTTAGGCGGCCGCTAGGCAGTGGGTGGCCGCCTAGCACCTAGGCGGTTAGGCGGGCGTCTAGGTGGTGTCTAGACACACTTATACTAAATTTGATTATTTCCGTATATTTCAATGGATAGAACATGTCAATAATTTATATAATGTAGTAATATCTATAATATCACTCATAAACCAAATTTGGTGTGTTTAACTAATACTATAAAGTCAATAAATGTAAAAGCGCTCGTCCGACTGATAACTTTAAACCTCCTAAAATTTGAAACCATACACTTGAATCAAAAGTAAATGCATCCCAACTTGGTTGATAAAAAAAAACTATAAGCTTACTAATCACTCTCCTATAAACTAAATCTAAATAATCACCCACCTAGGCGGGGTTAGGCGGGGACTATACGACACCTAGGCGGGCTCAGGCGGAAATCCACCTAGAGACCGCCTAGGCGTAAAAATTCCTAGGTCCCTTGCTGCCTAGTGCCTAGGCGCAATTTTTAGAACAATGACTGCGTTATTACACAAGCATCAAGTGGACGGCACGCCAACACCACGTTGATTTAGGCGAGACGCAGTAGAGAGACCGTACGTTTTGAGAAATTTTCCATAAGAAAATCTTGATTTTGGGAGGAGTGTGGAGCTTCCAAATCCACGCGTTACTGTCAACACTCAAGGAGCTTTGCGAAGACGCTAACTTGTAAGCACTTGACGTTGTGAACCATCTATCTTTATCGGGCCACCAATATAAACGATCTTCAAAGTAGTTAACGCGCAATGGAATGTCCAGAATTTCTTTTATAATGGATTGAGGTAATTTTTCGTTAAGTTTTTTTCGCCCACCCAGAATGTAATCACTAACAAACTACGGAGTATTATATTTTCTCCCTCAACGCATAAATAAATAATAAAATACAATGTATATACTCCGTATTTATTAGGCTTACCAATATGCGATGAATTATTAGATTCATCCTTAATTTCAACCTTTCAACCACGGTTTTAAATTTTAATCCATCACACTTCAATTTTTCAATAGAAAACCACAATTTTTTATTTATTTATAAAACTTTCTTTTTACTTTTCTCTCCATCTTTTTTTTAATCAAGATATTTATACATATTAATCATTATTTTTATCCATAAAAAATTTTTTTTGGATAAAAAATAATTTAACAAATACTCCCTCCGTTAATTAAAACTTGACGTTTTACTATTCACGCACGCATTTTTAGGTGTTAAAAACTATATAAAATGTTAACTTTTTTAATAATTTTTTTAAATAATATCATACTTATTACTATTAAGTATGAATTCATAAAAATAAATTTTTAAAAAAGTTAATATTTTATATAGTTTTTGTCGTTATAAAAAAGCGTGCATGAATAGTAAACGACAAGTTTTAATTAACAGAGGGAGTATCTTTCTGATTTTTGTTTACTTTTTCATTTTCATATTAATTTCTGAAAACATTTTAAAATGACCTGACATAAATACCCCTAACAAATGCACATCTTCTTCCAGCAGAGAACGCAGATCCAGTCTCGAGTCGCAGATGGAAAATTAGGAATAAGTCTAGGGTTTCAAAAAAAAGGAAAAAGAAAAAGAAAAAGCTGCATCTTCTCTCTCTCTCTCTCCCCCCTCCCCCGCTCTCGTTTTCTCCCTCCTTTTCCTCTCTCTCGCTCGCTGGAGATATCATTTTCCCTCGCTCTCTCTCGGGAAAATCTCCGCCAGCCAAACCGACAGGGACATGAAGGTGTAGAGGATCAATCTCTCTCTCTTTCGTTTCCCTCTGTTCTTCATCCACTGACCGTCTCAGATCGCCGAGGATTTTTTCCAATTTTTTTATTTTGCTTGGAGCGTTTGATTCTTCTCGTGGATTATTTGATAGGTACGTGACTTCACGCAGTTATCTCTTATTTTCCCTTTCTGAATCACATAAACTTGTCGTTCTTGTCCAACACTTTTTTTCCCCCGTTTCTCAGTTGTGGATTTGTTTATTTGAGGTAAAATCTACATTTCGTCAGATTTCTGACTTGATTTTTTCGATTTTAGTTGTCTCGATTTTTCTTGTGCGAGTTGGAATGTTGATGTGATGTTTGATTTTCTTGACAAAATTTTGAAGTTTCTCGTGTTTGAGTTATTTTTGTCGACATCTGATTGATTTTATGTGCGGTTGCTGTTGGTAATCGTAGGGGTTTGGACTGCAGTTGGACGGTTTTATAGAATTTTTGGTTGGTGAAATCTTGTGATTGGAGCCAAATCACTTAATTCTACAAAGAGAGAGCAATTGATGGCCCATTCTTTCTTGTTTGTGGCATCATTGATTGTAGAACATGGATTTGTAGTGTCAAAGGGTTTGAGATGACAAATATATAGTTTGGTTTGAATATTGTTGGATCTGGAATTATGCAAATGGATCGAGGAGAGGCATCAGTGTCATCAATGAACATGGTTAAATGCTGTAATTGTGGGTGTAGCTGTGCTCTAACTGCCAGCTCTCAACGAGAGACCTGGATGAGATCGGTGAAGCGGAAATACGATGAATATGAGGAAAAACAATTTCACGTGCCAGGTGTAGATGTTCCACAGGTTGCTCATGTTGATCTTGAGAATGAGTGCACTGTATTACGTGAGACGGTCAGCAAACAGCAGTCGATTATTGAGGAATTGTCTTCAGAATTGGAGGAGGAAAGGAATGCCTCTTCGTCTGCAGCAAACGAGGCAATGTCAATGATTTTGAGGCTTCAGAGAGAGAAGGCTGAGATTCAAATGGAAGCTCGACAATTCAAGCGGTTCTCTGAAGAGAAAATGGCCCATGATAATGAAGAGATATCAGCTTTGGAAGACATTCTATATAAGAGAGAGCAGGTTATGCAGTCCCTTACCTGTGAAGTGCAAGCTTATAAACATAGAATGATGAGCTTTGGGTTAACAGAGTATGAGGCAGAGGGCTTGTTAAGTGAGGATGGTCAGAATCCAAACTTTAATGAGATAGGTATTCAGGTGGAATCTCCCACTTCCACTCAAAATTATCCACCTCTAAGATGCAATCTGAATGATATGCAGTTGACTGAAAATTATGAGGATGTCATAGATATTGAGAAATACCCATTTGTTGAGACCTCTCATGGTCAAGAACATTTGAAGAATCTAGATTACAGGATCAATCAGTTGGAAAGAAGCCCCCATGGCGGTGAGCTTGATGGGGACTTTGCTAGTTCGAAAAACACTCTAGAGAAGGTCATTGTCCAATCCCCGATGCGTTCTAGGAACCCACGGAGAGGTTCCTCCTATAGCCCATTTGCCCCTGGCAGAGAAATGGGTCCAGATTATCCAGTGGATTCACCTAAGAGGAGTACTAGCTTCAAGATGGTGGATTGTGTTGACGAACACAAATGTCACGATGCATCCGATTTGGGAGATGAAATGATGGACAGAGTTTATACAATTGATTCAATTCATCAAGGAGTCTCTCATAACAATCCTAAAGAAATGAAAGGCCATTCGGAAGAGTATGTAACTACACCGGGTAGCTCACTACATCGGGCAGATTTTGGAGATACCGACGTTAAGAAGCTTTACCAGAGACTTCAGGTTCTTGAGGCTGACAGGGAATCATTGAGGCAAACAATTATATCTATGCAAACTGATAAAGCTCAGTTGGTCTTATTAAGAGAAATAGCACAACAATTATGTAAAGATATGTCCACAGAAAGAAGAATGCCTATAAAGAAGCAGTCAGCTCTGGGAAACTTTTCCTTTACAGCAGTTTTCAAGGTATATGATAACGATTAATTTGTTCTTTTTCATGTGCATGATTCAATTTTGAATTTGAAAGTTACAGATTAATTTTAAATGTTTCTTGAGCATATTTGGTAAATCGTATCTGTGTAAGGCAGATGTCTTTCTGTGGTTGAGACAATCAGATTTCTGGAAAATGCAGTTCTAATTGCGAAAAAAAAAAAAAAAACACTAAGTTCAGCATGCACTACAGATTCAATGTTTCTGTGTTTTGCTATACAATGGCATAATAATATCTTGCAAATATAATAAAACAAATAGTTGTCTCCTGCATTAACAGGAGATGGAGATCATTATCCTCCTTAGTGTTGCAATGTTTTCGGATTTTCTCTTAACTGCACAGCCAATCTGTATGATGTAAATTTTTACAGCTGGGTTGCTATGTTTGCTGATTTTGACACTCATAAATGCGCGACAAACCTGTTTAACTTAATTATTTCTGAATGGGTTCCTGAGGTACTATGCCCGATGATGCCTTCTTAGTATTGGATCACATCATGTGTCCATAGCAAAAGGAAAAAAAAAATAACACGAAAAGAACAATCTTGCAAATACCCATACCCATGGTGATATTTCTGTTTCTCTAGTTTGCATATCATCTAGGTTCTATGGGAAAGGTTTGCAAATGAAGAATTTGAATTATGTGAACTTGATATTCTTCCGCATGTTTATGATTAGGAAGATCATAGTTCTGATTTGACAATTAGCTGTTTCCGAGAGAGAATAAACAGAAATTCCATAATGCCATTTCAGTCCACTTGTTATTGCTAGATTGACTATTTTAGACATAAAAACTTGCAATATAACTTGTATTACTTTTTTGAGAACAACTTGTATTACTAATGAATCCTTACGTTCGGCTTCGTATTGGGCCTTGGATTCATTTTGGGCCTTCTCTATAAATGGGGCATGCAAATACTTTCATTCCCTAGTTGAAGTTTTGTTGTTGTCTCGTTTTTTGAGTTGATATTTATCGTCTAGTTGTGACGTGCACACTCCTAAAACCTATTACAGCCAGGGACTCGGAATAATCTTTTGCCATTCCGATTTTTACATTTCAAACTTGTGCGAATGAATGAGCAAGATGTTCATCTTCTTTTAAAAGCCAGTTATATATGTATATATTATGAGATCAAACAAATTTATTATTTTATTGATTATATATCATGATAAGAATTTAGATCAAAGTCATTCTATTCTAACAGTTGGGTTGCTCCCTCTTGTTCAGTGGTGCCTGTCCATTGTTTTCTGGAGAAAAAAGGCACGTCGGAGCAAGTAAGTTGTACTACTTCTTAACCACTATCGATTCTTGTGCGTGGAACCACATGGGGCTAGAATAACATATGGAAAATTTACATATTGTTTTTTAGGGGAATTGATAGTTTAGTGGCTAACTTACTGTCTGGGTGGATGATATGCCTAACTGGAGCCTGTGTTGATGAGTTAGGATAGATAGGCTTTTATATGAATGATTCTTCTAAAATCTAAACAATTGACCGATTTAGCGGAATCTTGATGTTTCTTAGGAGGCTAATGATCCTTTAGTTGGAACTAGGCTTTCATATGAACTGATTTGTACTAAACATTAGATACTAGTCGGAAATACGAATATGTCTTTTTGTGAAAGTCACTTTAGGAAATATAAGTCATTTAAGGTTGTAAATTATTTTTTTATCTAAAATGTTTTTTTTTATAGCTGTATTCCATATTTGTTATTAGTAATAATCAAATGAGTAAAAAATTGTCAGTAGTAAGTAATAGTTGTGTGAGAGAAAAAAAGTACAGTAATAAATAAGAAGGGATTTTACTTATTTTAGAAGTTTGGAGGGAGTATTAGATAATATTGAATTTGCTAAGAATGGTCACTACCATATTAGAATTCAATTCTAATCTGATGTGGACATCTAATCCGAATTCTCATCATTAATATTTGAGCAATATTTGAATTCAACTTTTAAAGTAAATATAGTTGTTTCTTGTAAATAAAAGAACCAAATATTCAATTTTATTTTTGTCCATATTTCAATACGTATTCCTCTCTCAAGGAATTGGTGTAGAACTAGATAGAGCGAAAAGACAAACATTAGCACAAAGTGGTTTGCTGGTAGGTCACAAAACCTTGAGTGTAATATAAATAATTTGACATTTAATTTCACAAAGTATTTAGGGTAGCTTGTTGAGAGCAGTTTGATAGTAGCTCTTTTTTCTCTTTCTTTCTAGAAAGTTTCTATCGCTTTCCATACCTCAAGCCTTTCTTACAGCTAAATAATTCAAATATTTATATCCTAACGCGACCTTGTTGAATTTTTCATTGCCAACTAGGCCAGTTTGCATTCTATTGTTCAGTTTTATCTCTATAAACAGAATGGAGTTAATAGGCCAAATCTCATTATTACAGTACTTCACTATTTCTTATATTTTGGCATTTTTTTTTTCTCGATTTAGATTGTTTGATGAACTCAGCATTTCTACAATATTTATCTTGCAAATTCATGTAAATCCATACATTTACCTCTCTTTTCCTTCACTTCCAGATACATTGGATTTCCCGCAAACAATCTGGGTTTGATAAGCATTCTGGACAAAGGGCCACTCACCAAACACTGGAGGTGTGTAACTAGCACACAACTTGGAAGTCGCAGTTGGTCACCCAAAACTGATCGGCATTGAGGGAAAAAAGTTATATAAAAAAAAAAACTAGAATGTTCTTATTGAGGCTTGCGTTTGGATGTGATGACTTTCGTTTGAGGGGTAACCCGGGATCCTTTTGGGTTACGTGGGTGTTTCTCCCTCTCCCTTTCACCTCTGCACATAAGTGAACCGTAAGACTTGGTTCGAGCTTGATCACCAAGCTGGTTAAAGGGGGAGGCTGGTATTTGCTTTTCTGCATTGTTTTTCATGGCAGGATGATAGGAACAGAGTCGCGTGCGTGTGTGTTTTCATTGTCTTTGATCGCTCTCTGCCATAAGTTCGTCGAACTCCCCTAGTTACATTTGCAGGATGGAATCCCCGTTTGATAAAATGAATGTGGAACCAGTTGATTCTATTGTGTATAGAGTATATTGAAGTTGATTCGTTGTTGCTAAATCCCTCCCTGTTTGATGCTCAAAGGCTAATCTGCATATTCATCAGTCGTCATATTGGGTGGATTTGAATTCTGGATTCTACAGCTCTCCATTCTTAAGGTTGATATTAGTTTATGTATTATCATAAAATGTTTCCCCTCCTTCCAATCAATTTGTATTCAATTGAATTATTATATTTTGTTTTCAAATAATAACTATTTGGATCATTCCCCATTGATGCTATATTATGTCTCACCTTGTCATGCCTATATTTTCTTTGTGATCTGCTCAATTGGTTCATGTCTTCCTCTATATCATATCCAGTCAGGTTTATAATTATATTGGGTCAAAACTGAGTCAGGTTTGGGCCAATTCTGATTTCGGTCTAGACATAAAACTTTACAAATAAGCAAATTTTATTTCTGGATTGAGTTCGGGTCTATTTCAAGTCGGGTTGTTTCGGGTAAGACACAGTTGGTTTTTGGATCATGAGTTTCGATAACAATTCGATTCGGGTCTAAGTTTGTCCGAATCTGGTCGAGTTTCTCGGGTAAGGTCGGATTTGGCAGGACTACAATTTTGGTGTAGGTTGGTAAAACAGATTATAAGTATCCATAAAAGCACATTATTACATATAGACTAAATTCGGAGAAGGCACAGAGACTCAATACAGAAACACAACTGAAACCCACAACGCATTTCACAGCGGACACAACTGGAGACGGAGATCAATGCGAAGCGATCGAGTTGGTGGATTCGAACAATCAGGAGATACAGGAGCACCTGCAGTTAGACATGCACTTCTTGCAATCGGAGAGGGTCGGGTACGAGTGGTTACCGCAATCACACCGTCTGAGGCACTTGGCCTTAGCAGTCCCACTCCACAGGCACTTGGCCGTGCACCTCAGCATCCGCTTGCACGATGGGCAGTCGTACTTCATCCGATCCACGATGCATTTCCCGCAATCCCCGCCATCGTCTGAGCAAGCAGACGCGGGTTGGATGGTGGTGGTGGCTAACCATGTTGACACCACTAGATAGCTTATCAGGACTGTTAGTATTTGCTTCTCCATGTTATGTTTGATCGATCGATGTGTTATAGGTTTGCAAGTACATATGTTTGAGCTTAAATAGAAAATCCGGTAGTAGTATTTGGGGATGGCAAAAAACAGTATGGGGGTGGGTGGGTTTCGATCACCTTCTACATTTAATTTTCCTGCAATGACTTCCCATTTAATGTCTGTGTACATGTCTTGGTATGCGTTATGCGTAGTGCTCCTATACAACAGTACTTGTAGGCAATGTTCTAAAAAACGCTCGGCGGATGCTTGGAGGCAGGGTACCGCTAGCGGTTCTTGGCGGATAAAACGGTTTTTGATTATTTCGTTATATTTATCCAATAAACTATGTATAAAACATATATTATGTAATAAACTATGTATTAATTTTAAGTTTATAGCATATCAAATAAAAAATCATCATGATCCCTTTTAAAGTTGTCTGAATAAAATATAAAATCATATAGATATATTTAAATAATCTCAATTTAAAACCGCCAAGACCGCTAAGCCTCCGTCCCGTGCCCGCCAAAACTCTTCCCCGCCAAGCCCGATTTGCACCTGCCAAGGCCGCCAAGTCTCCGTCTTGCACCCGCCAAGGCCGCCAAGATGCTGTTCCGTTCACGCCAAGGTCCTCCCCCGCCAAGCTACACCGCAAAGGCCGAATTCGGGACGGTGTGGGTCCGCCAAGCGTCTTGGCGCCGTCTTGGCGGATGCCAATGCCCTTTTTTTAGAACACTGTTGTAGGTAGCGAAACCAGAAAATTTTAGGAGGGGAACATAATTATACATGTACGGTACGATATCGTTTTGGATTAAATTGACGTGAAGAATTTTAAATAATACAAAAATGATACGGAGCATTATTTTAGGATCAAACTAGTGTAATACCCGTGCCTTGAAGGCACGGGAGCTTGATCCATTATTTTAATTTGAACATCATTTTATATATCTATATAATACTATATTAATATATATATATACGTGTTTACAACAAAAATATGTATAAAGTATTTTTTTATAATTTATAAATTAGTTGGAAAGAGATACAATACAAATTTTAAAAACGATTTAATAAGGTAAAGTAGTAATAATACTCAAACACACCACCTAATATGATTTTTTTTAATATTTGTAAATTACAAATATTAAAAAAAATCATAAGCACATGATTGTGTGAATAATTTTGAAGTTATGTAGATATACATAACTTATTCATTGTTTTCATGAGAAAAGATGGTTAGAAAGAGAGCGAAATAAATAGTGAAAATAAAGGTAAGATGGTAAAAAAAAACCTTAAAGGTAGAAAAGTGATCTAAGAAGCCTCATCCAAGATGTAAAATAAACATTAGTTAATAGTAATGCTTGTGAGTCTTAAAATATTATTTATTTTTCGATAGTCATTTAAGATGTCTAAAATAATTAAATTATATAAAAAAAACTTTTTTTTGGCTCTAATTGATTGTTATAATTATTTTTTGAAATCGAATATTTACAAATTGATTATTACATGTTCGTTGTATGTAGACATTGTGGGGACTATTGCAATCGGTTAAATATGATAAATCAACAATTTCAATATCCAAGAATAAAATCAGCCAAGACTTGACGAATGTTCAATGTATGTAGACGATTAAAATAGATCACAAATTGACATACAACATATCAAGTTAAATAATATTTTAGTACAAAAATAGGAAACAAATATGTTTAAAATATGAAACAGATATTTTAAAATTTCAGCAATAATATTGATCAATAAGATAATACCATTTGAATAAGAAATTCAAGTTTAATTGCGGGCGTGACACATCAGCAAAATGATAGTAGAATTAATATTATTAATAGATTACCTATTATCGAAATTAATTTATAAAAAATTTGAAAAAATAATATTTATATAATTTTTACCATCCTAACAAAGCGCGAATGAATATTAAACAACATATTTAGCTAAACGAATAGAGAGTGGTAAATTTTAACATGATTGGGATAAATGTGATATAATAAATAAATATTTAAATGAATTCAATCCGTTAAGATAATGAATGCAGGCAATCCGAGTACATAGTTGATTAATTTATTTGAAAATGAAAACTTGCATGATTGGTGAGAAAATATGATTATGAACATATGTGAAAGTTAATTTAATTATACTCCATAACATTTTATAAACTGACAATTGGATATGGATCTATGTACAACATAAATTTCAAAAAATAAAATATACCAAGATTCAAATTTAAGTTCAATGTATGTAGACGAATTATTAGAATATTACAATCGGGAAAAAAATGGAAATATGTCTCAATATTTACGACAATAGAATCGAAAATTAAAAAAAAAGGAATGTATTCAAACCCTATTTAAAATAGGAAACAAATATTTTGAAATTTCCATAATAATACTGACCAATAAGAAAATCCCATTTGAATAAAAAATTCAACTTTAATTGTGGGCGTGACACGTCAGCAAAATGCTAGCAGAATTAGTAATATTAATAGATGTCATTAGTTTATGATAAAATAATATTATTTTTTCTCGTTTAAAAAAATAAATAAAAATAAATAAATAAAATATATGGGTAAAAAAGTTAACTAAATAAGAATAAAAAAATGCAATATAATAAACATTGAGTCAATATTAGGTTTGTTATAAACCTGAGTACCTCGAGCTTTGCTCGGGGTCTTCTTAATAAAAGCTCGGCTCGAGCTTCTGTATGCGCATATTTTTAAGCTTGATTCAATGATTGGCTCAAGTCGATTTAAGCTCGAATTTTGTGAAATTCATAAAATTTCCTTTAGTTACTATGTCATGAGTAAGTATGATTGCATAATACTTGAAAAAAACTCTGCCCGGGCTCATTCATTTACTAAACAAACCCAGTATATGCTCAAGCCCAAATATATGCTCTACTAGTTTCTAAACGAGCTAAATATAATCAAGTAATACTAGACTTGTTCTGCTCGACTAACAACCCTAGTCAATATGTAACTTGTTGTACTCTTAAGATATAATAATATAGAACCAGATATAATAATATAGAACCAGATATAATTTTTTTCCACTTGTGTAACTTATCTAATTGTTGAAAATATTAGTATATAACCTCTCATTTTGAAGCTCACGAGATGAAATATAGTATTTGAATGTTAAATTAAGTAAAATATAAAAACATTATAATCTATTAAAATAAAATTAAAGTGATTAATATACCTTTAATTTTATATATTATCATGACGCTTTTGTGGCCTAAATTTTTTCCATATATAATCAATTAAGCATGTCTTCTGTTGATGAAGCGAACCCCAATCTCAAACTCGAGCCTTATTTTTTTTTAAAAAAGACACTCATCTCAATCGATATTTGTAGTGGATGACTCGGGGTCTTGTAAATGATCAAATTTAGGCATGTGAATGTGTATGGGTGTCATGTTCGTCTTTCACAATTATATAGAGTATGAGAGGGCTCACCTTTTGCTCGCCTATGCAAAAACAAAGTGGTCATGATTATACGATATTGGAACTGTAGGGGAATTGGAAAAGAAACCTTCTGGACTAACATGAATGGATGGCGCTCCCTAGATCATATACAAATGCTAATATTAGCAGAAACAAAGACTGAAAAAGAACCGAAGGAATCTCTATGGAAAAATGCGGGATTCACAAACATGTGTTGGTCCCCGACTTCTGGACGTGCCGGGGGTATTGCTCTATTCTGGAATGAAAACTCCTTCACAGACGAAAACATCTCAGTGATTGTTCATCTCCCAAGAAGTATTGGCGTAAAATACGAGAACATAAAAGAGAACTTTGAGTGCCTAATGCTGTTTGTATACGCCCCCCCCCCCAACCCCTCAGAAAAGATGACTTTTGGAGAAACTTATACAATCTGATTACCCAAAGCAACATTCCATGCTTAGTTATGGGAGACTTAAACGAAATAAGCCAACCATCAGATAAAAGTGGAGGGGCAGAAATTCTACCGAGTAGATTCCTAAGAATAATGGAATTTAAAGATGCATGCTCCTTGTTGGAGATCCCCTCGTACGGTAACCCATTTACTTGGAGAAAGAAACAATTTGGCCCAGATAACATACTGGAAAAACTTGACAGAGTGCTTGTCCATCATGAAATAATCGACATGTTCCCCGATTTGGCAACTAAAAATGGAGCATTCTCTAACTCGGACCATTGTCCTATTTCAATTAACATCTCCAAAAACACTACCTTTAAACCACCCCCTTTCAAATTTGAAAACATTTGGCTACAAAGAAGAGATTTTCGAAATATTGTCAAACAAGCGTGGAGAGGTTCATGTACAGGCTCAGCTATGTTCCGAATTACACACAAGTCAAAGATCCTCAAACAAAAGGCTAAAATATGGAATAAGAAAACATTTGGAAACATCTTCCGGCAACTACAAGACGTGGACGAGGCCCTAATTGAAATACAATCAATCCAACAGACTAATCAAAACCCTGAATCATACATAAAAGAACAAAATCTCTTGGCTAAAAGAGAAAAACTACTCCTTTTTCATAAAACCTTCTGGAACCAAAGAGCTAAATCAAAACACCTAAAGTTAGCAGATACCAACTCCTCCTATTTCCATAGAGTAGCCACAGGGAGAAGAAATCGGAAGATAATTAGAACAATTACCTCAGCAGAAGGAACTAACATAATAGGCGACGAAAATATTAAAAAGGAAATACAAAGAGACTTTGAAAAAAGATTTAGTCAAGAACAAATGTATAGGACTCCCCAATTAGAAGAATATCTTTCAGAAATCTACTCGGTCATTACATAAGAGGAAAACAAATCACTTATTCAACAACCAACAAACAGTGAAATAAAAAAAGCTGTATTCTCAATGGGGAACAACAAATCCCCCGGCCCTGATGGAATGACAGCTGAGTTCTACAAGAAATATTGGGACATTGTTGGCTTCGATATTATCCGGGCTACAAAAGCTTTCTTTCACTCGGGCAAACTGCTAAAACAAATTAATCATACCTTTATCTCCCTTATACCAAAAAATGATAACCCCTCCATGACTACACACTACCGCCCGATTAGCCTATGCTCTACCTTATATAAAATCATCTCAAAGATAATAACAGAACGACTAAAAATGATAATAGGAAAACTTATACACCCACTACAGGGAGCCTTTGTTTCCGATAGAGCAATCCAAGACAACATCCTAATAGCACACGAGATATTCCACTCCTTTCGTACTAGAAAAGGTTCCAAGGGATGGACTGCAATAAAACTCGACATGGAAAAAGCATACGACAGAGTAGATTGGCAATTCACGAAAGCAGCACTCCAGAGATTTGGTTTCAACCAAAGATTTGTGGATATTATTATGGAATGTGTGACTACAGTTTCCTTTTCTGTTTTAGTAAACAACGGTCCTACAGACCTTTTCAAACCTTCAAGGGGTTTGAGACAAGGGGACCCCCTCTCCCCGTTTCTCTTCCTTCTCGGGGCAGAAGTCCTTGCTCGTAAACTCTCGAGGGAGGCAGAATCTAATAAAAAAAGCATCAGATTTAAATTTGGCCATTCGGGCCCTTGCGTTCCGTTCCTGGCCTTCGCGGACGATATAATAATATTTTCGAAAGGAAGTAATTCTGCATGCATAAAAGTTAAAGAGATAATTGAAGACTACTGTAAATTTTCAGGGCAGAAAGTAAACTACCAAAAGTCGTCCTTTCAAACCACCCCAGGAATTACTAGATCGAGAGCCCGAGACCTAGAAGGAATATTGAACATACCCCTAGAACGACATCTGGAAAAATACCTAGGTTGTCCCATCATAAATGGGAGGGTTACAAAGGAAACTTTTGGAGAAATAATATGCAAATCTAAAGATCAATTGAGCAAATGGCGTGCAAATACCCTATCACAACAAGGCAGAGCAACCCTAATAGTGTCTAATCTTTCATCAAAACCTTTATACTCGATGCAGAGCTTCATGCTCCTGGTAGCGGTCCATAAACAATTAGATCAAATCAACAGAACCTTCTTCTGGAACAAAGACGCTCAACATAGCCCATTAATCGGTTGGGACAAAATATGTAAATCAAAAGCGGGTGGAGGATTGGGTATTAGAAAAACTAAGGACATGAATGAAGCCCTCCAACTAAAACTTCTTTGGAAAATTCTGGCTGAACCGGAGAATAACTGGGTCAAAATCATACAATACAAGTATCTGAAAGACTGTCACATCCTTGCCTACTCTAGAAAAGGCAATGCCTCTTGGCAATGGTCAAAACTAAGGTCTCTAATCCCGAAATTTAAAACGGGACTCATCTGGCAGGTGGGGGATGGGAAATCAATTAAGTTTTGGGAAGATAATTGGGTAGCAACGATACCTCTAAAGGACAAAATAGATTCTCAACATAACATTAATCCACATGATTCTGTGAGCGATTTCATTATAGGAGGACAATGGTGGAAGGAGAAACTTGTGTCGGTGCTTCCTGAGCCCATAATAGAGGATATTATGAAAATCTCCTTGCCAATCACCCCCTTTGCAGACAGACTGTATTGGTGGCCCGCCAAAAAGGGCTGGTTCACAACGACAAGTGCCTATAACTTAATCTCCGGACCATCGGATGAACCATCAGATGAATTCTCATGGATCTGGAAACTTGACGCCCCTCCAAAAGTTAAGAACTTTATATGGAAAATAAAACAAAAAGGCCTTGCCACGGCTACCCGCCTAGCCCAAAAAGGGGTGGCGGTACCGAATACATGTAGCTTTTGCAATCAGTTCGCGGAAGATGATATTCATCTATTCATAGAATGTCCCATCAACAATTTCCAACAACAATTCTCTGGACAAATATCTCAAAGTATTAACACTCTTATTTCAGAAAACAGAGATATGGATCAAATTCTACAAATTTTAGGTTCCTCTCTTCCTATGGAGAAGAAACAAAAGATAGCAATCAGATGGTGGACCATTTGGTTTATAAGGAACCAAACAATCTTTCGAAATAAAAACATCCCCTCTGCAGAGGGTATTAAGAAAATGATCATGGACAGTATTGAAAACTGGAGAAAAGCTAGCAGATGGAATGAGATGGAGGATGACGGCTTACATAAACAAAATAAGGGAAGAAGTCTGACCAAGAACAATAGGAAAACCTACCGTTGGAGGAAACCTCCGGTTGGAAAATACAAGTTAAACTTTGACGGATCATTTAAATCAACCTCAAATAGCTCCATTGGATACATTATCAGAGATTGGTGTGGTGACCCTATCAACATTGGTGGTAAAGCTATTGGTGGACAATCACCTCTTATGGAGGAAGCTCTAGCCCTACGTCTTGGGGTAGAAAAAGCTAGAGAACTAAAAATAACCGATCTCATAATAGAGGGAGACTCAAAGATTATCACAGATTATCTAAGAACACAAGTTGGGTGTCCTTGGGAAATAGAAATGGTTATGTCAGATATCCAAGCCTTTCTCCGAGAAATAAATAATGTTGATATATCTCATATTCCCCGTATTGGTAACCGGGTAGCGGATAAGGTTGCACACCTTTGCTACTCAACCAGGGGGCCAAAGCTATACCTGGATACAGGTCTTCTTGACCTCATCCGACAGGATGCTTTCGGATAGGGTATTCCCATCCGAATTTTTACTTAATCAAAAAAAAAAAAATAGTATATATAATATGATACATGCGGTTATTATTTTTGAGCAAATTCAAGTCCTACACAAGTGCTAGCTGACGAAGCCTTGTTGTACGTAGAACACCAAACACATGCTCCGTATATTAAGAGTTGAGTCTTGGACTTGAGAAAATAATGTGTCCTTCTCACCAAATGTATGTTGAATCGATGGGATGAATGCTCACCATGGATCTATGACAAATAAATTTCATCTGTGAGACATTATGTCTTATTCATGCCCATTCACTATAAAATTTGCCTTTGAATTTCTTCCCTGCAATTCTTCATCGAATATAGAAGGTCTATCAAGAACATTTATATCACTGTATGTACCATGGAGTCCCCAAAAACGCGTGGTAAATATAGAGGTAACACGACACAACTCCATCTAGAACAACGATAACTCGATAAGTGACTTATCACTACGTACAATCAATCAAGCATATTGACTATTCCATATGGTTGGACAATTCTTTCAAATCAATTGCATTCAATTGATACATCCGATATCATTCCAGGCCAATTGCTTTGCTCGATCTCCCACATAATGTAGGCGTTGCATGTATGCGTGGTTTGAATTTCTCAGACACTCATCTCCAAATAAGGAGATGATGCCAACAACAAAATAGATGAAGCACATCTGTGTTGTTGTTGTTGCACCAATATGGACATATTCATCCACTAAATCAGCCGTAACTCTGTATGTAATCATATATGCACACAATCACTTTGCATTCTTTACCAACTAAACTAATAACACTTGACATTTTATTACAATTACCTAATTGCAAAGAGTTACTATTGTATTATAAATTTTGTAATTGTTATATTGCAAGCAAGACATTAATGATAATATATCAAAGTTATTTCCTTGAAAAACTTTATTTTCTATTAATAAAGTTCTAAACTTTAAAAAAACTTTAGATTAACATGATTGATGATAGAACTCGATCGAAATGAAATGATAAATTACATAAAACCTTATATACAAATGGAATGTATACAAATCATTTAAATTTGGTATTTTTCCTTTATAAAAACCATTAAAAGGGGGATCTTTCAATTGCCATTTGGTATAAAATTTCAGACTCGGATATTCATTTATAATTGAGCATATATGTTATGGAAAATCTTCCGAAAGGGTTCGACAAAAATCCCAAAAGAGTTGAACAAATCCCTATATGGTATGGAAAATAATTTTATTGGCACTTTCGAACAAGTGATGTGTGGCTCTGCATCCGACGTCTTTAGGAGTTTGTCTGCTTGGTTGGGGTCGTGAAGTATGGAGTCGGGACTGGCTGGGGTCGTGGTGGTGCGTTCTAGGAGACTTCGTATCCGG
The DNA here is from genome assembly GCA_037127255.1 of Persicaria tinctoria. Classification (NCBI taxonomy): domain Eukaryota; kingdom Viridiplantae; phylum Streptophyta; class Magnoliopsida; order Caryophyllales; family Polygonaceae; genus Persicaria; species Persicaria tinctoria. Next base: position 41,024,971 of record JBANSL010000006.1, read on the forward strand.
AAGGAGCTTCTTTAGAGTTTTGTCTGCATTACCCACAGGAGATATGTTCCTGTTGTACCGTTGGCCCGCGGTGCTACCCGTTCGGTGGTGCTTGACTTCATTCTTCACCGGCGTCCTCAACTTATTAGGAGTAGTTCTGCTTGGTCGTCTTGTTGTAGGGCCTTTTCTGTTTTGTTTCGTTGCGTCTGCTTGCTATTTGTATTGTATGTTTAGGCGGTTCTCGCCTGCCGATTCGTTGGCCTCTCGAGAATCAGGCTTGCCCGATCTCGAATTTTTACTTAATAAAATAAATAAATTCATATCTCTTATTTTCTACTATAGATTAAAATGCATATAAATGTTCAATAGTGTTACATCTCGGTTGCCATATAACGTGGGGGGTCCACACATCCGAGTACACATCATGCGCACCCAAGCCGAGCACACAAGACCAGCGGGGTTCCATCCTAAAACCAATCAGGGCCGTTCTTATAATATTAGAGGCCCGGGGGCGAAATTAGATTAAGGGCCCCTACTGACTTGAAAATATTATTTTTTTCAAAAGACTGATAAATTTTTTTTATTTTTTTCAAAAGAAAAATATGATAATAATAATAATAATAATAATAATAATAATAATAATAATAATAATAATAATATATACATAAAATCAAAATAAGATATTTAGATCAACTACAACGTTAATCATTCATTACTTTAGAGTATTGGCACACTTTAAAAACAAAATCTGGGTGCAAAAATTCCTTTGTTTAACCACAAAATCAAAAGCTAAAATCAACAATGTCGATGCAGTTCAATAATTTATAATCCTTTGTTTTGCTGCTTTTCTCTGTTTTCTTTTTTAACTCCCAGATAAATGTTTTTTAGGCAACATTGTGTAAATAATTCAACACAATAATAATAATATAAAAGGAACAATTTGATTAGAACTAAAAAAAATTATAATTCCTAATTCACGAAGAGGTATCAAGTACGAAAGAAAAAAATTGAAAATGCTAACAACAATTTTTTTAAAAAAAATACAACACCACAATAAATAAAATTAATAGAATCGATTTTTATTTTACCTAATAATAGAAAAAGAATCGATTTTTACATGGGTTATCATATAGAAGAAGGAGGCTGAAAAGTGGAACATGCTCGGGCTCACCAAAGGTTTTTTTTTCCTTCTAGGCCCCCAATCCCTTTTATAATTTAGTTTGGGCTTTATTAAACTGATGGGCTGCTACTTATAATCATATATATACCTACCCAAATACTATGGGCCCCTACAAATCGTGGGCCCTAGGCCTGCGCCCCTGTCGCCCATGCTCATGGGCCGGGCCTGAAACCAATTGGCTATAGGAGGAGTGACCCACTGACTTATATGCAAGACTCGGATTCTTGTGTTTTTCGACGTGGGACAAATGTTCCAAGACACCACAACAAATAGTCTCTTGGAGTTTTTAGACTGGAGCGATCTCTTATTTTCTACCAAGTGGAATGTTAAATTCAACACACCGACCATTACCAATCTATGGAATAAATAAGGATGATTTGCAGTACGCGCGTTAATACTTCAACGATCTTTTGAATAGTTAGTTATTATGTTTGTTTTTTCCCCATAAAAATTCTTTAAAAAAAAAAATTCAAAAAGAGAGGAGAAATAAAAATGGAAAGCAGGAAAACGGGGAGGTGAGCCAAAATCCACCCAAAATTTCGATCGTCTTCCCATCCAATCGACAGATTTCACCTTCCAAGCTCGTTTAATTTTTCCTTCTGTTGGTGAAATGCAGAGATTCCATCAGATAATCGTCCGATCGAGGTAATTCGTTTTTGTTTTCATGGTGGATTCGGATGTTAATTCGACGTTCGTAGATCGCTTAGGGTTTCATTTGAATGGGTAACAAAGTCGCCCGCCCCAAGACCGCCTTCCTCCAAACCGTCTGGCGTCCCCGCCAGCCGGCCGCCGGCGACCCTCCCGATCCCGACTCCTCTGATTCCGCCAACACCCCCGCTGTCACCGCCCCCACCTCCCCCTCCGACACCGCCCCCTCCACCGATTTTGCCCCCTCCTCCACCGAAACATCCCCTCCGGAACAAATCGCCAGTGTTTCCGAGTCCAAACCTCCACCGGAAGACACCGCCTCACCCCCGGAAGCAACTTCCGATGCTCCGGTTGAGACGAAGAAACCGGACCAGGTGAAACGGGCGGGCAGCGCGGGGCTCAATTTGGAGTCAGTTTTAGGGAGGAAAACCGGGAACATCAAGGAGGTGTACAACCTCGGGAGGAAGCTAGGGCAGGGGCAATTCGGCACCACCTTCCTCTGCGTCGACAAGGCGACTGGAGCGGAATTGGCCTGCAAGTCCATAGCCAAGAGGAAATTGGTGACAATTGAGGACGTGGAGGATGTGAGGAGGGAGATTCAGATAATGCACCACCTCGCCGGCCACCCGAATGTGATCCAGATCGTGGGGGCCTACGAAGACGCGGTGGCTGTCCATTTGGTGATGGATCTGTGTGCCGGAGGGGAGCTTTTCGATAGGATTATACAGCGAGGGCATTATACGGAGAAGAAGGCTGCTGAGCTCGCGAGGGTCATCTGCAATGTGGTGGTGGCTTGCCATGAATTGGGAGTTATGCACAGGGATTTGAAGCCGGAGAACTTCTTGTTCACTAGTCATCAGGAGGATGCTTACCTTAAGACCATCGATTTTGGGTTGTCTATGTTCTTCAAGCCAGGTAAATTTGATCCTATTAGGTACTTAAGACCATTGAATGATTCGAGTTGAGGTTTGATGTTATGGATGCTCTTTCTTTTTGGGTCCAATTGAGGATAAGAAGTCTGAAAGGATTTGTTATGGTTACAAAATTACAGTTTGAAGTGTTATCTGCCATTGAATTTGAATGATGTTTGCCATTATTTGTGATACATAAAGAGCAAGTAAACCAAGTAGCTTAGTTGATGCTCGCATCCCATTTCATGTATGGACCGTTTTCAATGCTTTATACTTAGTAGTGTAGCGGAAATCATCTTTTCTCTTGCCATATCATCTAGTAACACAGCGAAAGAGCTTGGAGAGACTTCTCTTGCCGTATCATCTAGATGATATGGCAAGACAAGTCTCTTGCCTTATAATTGCATGTACTTGATTCTTTCATGCTTTGTCTGCATAAGATCATTGCTCTACAGAAGTATAGGGTTTGTTTTAACCTGATCATGACATAATGTCAATTATCGTTTAACAGAACTGGTCTTGTAGCTCACTCTGTCAATCTATTAAAGCAAGTCCAAGTTTCATCTCTTTATGCTAGATTACACCTCCTAACAATTCACTGACCCGGCAAAAGTGTTTTACAGGTGCTATGTATGCAGACGTGGTTGGTAGCCCTTACTACGTGGCCCCTGAAGTTTTACGAAAAAAATATGGTCCAGAATGCGACATTTGGAGTGCTGGGGTCATTATTTATATATTACTCAGCGGCGTGCCTCCTTTCTGGGATGGTAAAAACTCTCCTTAATATGCTGGCCTTGTGATTTCGTATTCCTTCTCAGCATATGCTTACTGGTCTGTCATTAAATTTTATGACTCAGAATCGGAGCAAGGAATCTTTGACCAAGTATTGAGAGGCGAGATAGATTTCATGACGGAGCCATGGCCAAGCATATCCCCTGCTGCAAAAGATCTTGTTAGTAGAATGCTTGAGAGAGATCCTGCAAAAAGGCTGACTGCTCATCAAGCTCTTTGTAAGTCTAAATTCATCTTCTGATTTGTTGATTGAGGTGCATCGCTCATTTTCTTTTTAACCTATCATTTACGAAAAAGATTTGTCAATTTGGTCCCTATCCCGGTCTCCCATTTTACTTCATTCAACATATATGATACATGGTGTTGATATTGTCTTCTTTTACAGGCCACCCCTGGGTTCAGGTTGACGGTGATGCTCCTGATAAGCCTATTGATTCAGCTGTCATCACCCGCTTAAAGCAATTTTCTGCCATGAACAAGCTCAAGAAGATGGCCATTAGAGTAATAATGGAACTTTTAATATCTCAACAATTCTGCAAAACCTTATTACAGAACTAATTTTTTGGGATAAAACTTGCACAGTTTAGCCAATCCCCATTTTTATATTTTTATAAATTCTCAAAATTTCTACTAAAACCTTCAAAGTAGGCAACAATTACACAAGTTGATCCTTTTCTCCAACTATCAGTCCTGCAAATCCATATTTCAGAGGCTTTGAATGATTTACTTCTGTTGTGTTTGTTAAAGCATTTAGCAGTCCAGTTCATTTTCACCTGAAAGAAACTTCAACTTGTCTGAATCGTTCTTCAAAAGCAACACATATCTTTTTATCTTCGATACTGAGATGTATTTTTTGTTATCTGATAACAAACAACCTGAGCTTTGGCCTATGTAATTATGTTCAGGTCATTGCTGAAAATCTATCAGAAGAGGAAATTGGAGGACTGAAGCAAATGTTTAAGATGATAGACACTGATGACAGCGGTCAGATCACACTTGAAGAGCTCAGAACTGGCTTGGAAAGTGTTGGTACAAATCTCCAGGATTCAGAACTTATGGACCTAATGCATGCTGTAAGTATCAACAAAAAGAAAACGAAGAAGATAGAAAAAATTCTTGGTATATGCATAACAATTCAGTCATAAGAATATCAGTTGCTCATTCGACTTTGTGTGAGTTTTGAAATGCTACAGCCATATAGATCAAGGTTTAAGAGTTGGCTTGGGCAGTTTCAGGTTCATGTTATCTATGAATTGGGAATCTTTGACTTTGGATTATGAGAGAAAGGTATTCAATAGGTTTGGAAAAGATTGGTTTTGCAAGATAAGTAGCTTAATGTACACATGTTTTGACAGGTCTAGGTGCAATTTTATGATCATACAGTATGTAAAGACATCTTGTACTCTTATGAACTTTATGGTAATATGGATGCAGGCGGATGTTGACAACAGTGGCACCATCGACTACGGAGAGTTCATAGCAGCCATGCTCCATCTAAACAAAGTCCAGAAGGAAGATCATCTCTTCACCGCATTCTGCTACTTCGACAAAGATGGAAGTGGATACATCACTGCTGACGAGCTCCAGCAGGCTTGCGAGAAGTTCGGCCTTGGAGACGTTCAACTCGATGAAATCATCAAAGAAGTTGATCAGGACAATGTAATTGATTTGCTCCCACATATCCTCTATATTCACTACAGTAAAAATGCAAAGTTCTGATCAAACTAACCCAGTCACTCTTTCTCTTCCAGGATGGACGCATCGACTACAGCGAGTTTGCTGCAATGATGCAGGACACAAACTTTGCCAAGATGATCAAGATCTGATTCATCAAAGAACTGGCTGATCAGCACCTGATCCTGCGCCCGAAACCGATCCAGTAAGCCATATCATAGTAAGTTCAAGTAGCATAGGCTTGTTGGGTAAATGGGTAAGTTTTGGTAATATTTGATGTCTGTATTTGTTGTTGATTTGGTTCATATAGTTTAGTTGCTTGTCATTAAAGTGGGGGATTTTTTTTTTTTAACCACTATCATATATAGGAGTCAGCAAGAGGATGAGAAAGATAAAGAGGGAGATAGTTTCAGTTAATTATTTATTGTAACTAGAAATTTCAGCTTTTACCTCCTCCCCCCTGCTGATTATACATTTGTATACTTCAAATTGCAATGTAATTTTGATCTTTGGCCACTAGGGTTCTATGTGGATCCAAATGTTGCAAATTTATGAGGACTGAATTTGCAGATGTTAGGTGATTTTTTTTTGGGAAAACTAATTAAAATACCCCCACCTTTTGGGGTGTGGTAAAAATATATCCTCAATTTTCAAAAGTAATAAAAATATCCCGACCTTTGATAGTAGTGGTAATATATTACCACGGGTTTTCTCACTGGTAAAAAATGCTGATAAGACATCTTACGTTGATTTTTTACAAGGGTTTTTTTGAACGGTTTCTTTAGGAAAAAAATAAAGAGTGGGACTGGCTTCATACACCACGCATTTTCATCCCTCCTATCTTCTTTCGTGATCGCCTCTTGAGCTGTCTTCCGATCTTCCAGGCAACTCATAGTTCCTCTTCAATGACAGTCTCCCTCCCTTGTGATCCGCTATCTTGAGTTGTCTCTCTCACATTTTCTTCCTCTTTGATTCGTTCACGGACTTAGCTGAATAAGTTTTTTTCCCTCTTTGTTGTTGCTGTTGTTTTCGGTTTAGTTTTTTGTTGTCGGTTTGGTGTTAGGAATAGTCGTTTTGTGTTAATTTGAGGCAATTTTGACCGGATTAGTTGCTTGGTTGAATCAATTTCGTTTTTCCGGGTTTAATTTTGCTGTCGGTGCATTTTTTCCCTATGGAAACCGTTTAAGAAAACCCGATTTTAGTACTAATTTGTAAAAAGGCTTCCACGCAGACTGCCTTGTCAAAAACAAAATCAACGTAGGCTGCCTTGTCAACATTTTTGACCCATGAGAAAACTCGTGGTAATATGTTACCACTACCCTCAAAGGTCGGGATATTTTAATTACATTTGAAATTTGAGGATATATTTTTACCATACCCCCAAAGGTGGGGGTATTTTAATTAGTTTTCCCTTTTTTTTTCTAGCTTTGTTTAAAATTTTAATTGTATTTACAAGGTAAGGGGTGTTGCTCATTATAAATTCAATATATAAAGTTGTGAGTTGAAGCATTTTGGGGTTTGAGTTTGTCCCGGGTAATTGAAATAGTTTGTATAACATTAGGATTTGGGTTAGAGTTAGGCATGAAACCAGAAAATAAATTGAGGTGGACTGAAGTGTTCACGGCTTCAACGGTAAACAAAAAGGTATGATCTTTTCCATATACTCTCAATAAAACTCGGCTGTACTCCCCATCAGATTACCTTATGGTATCTTCTTGGTGGAAAGCCAAACCAAACCTTCAACCCAACAAGTCTTAAACAACATTATGCTCAACCTTTATGCAACAAGCAAACCTTTTAAATCTCAGGTTAGCAATTGGCAAACCTCAGAAGCAGAAAATGGGACAACGGACAAAACTGAGACTCCAATCACCCCATCGAATACAGTTGTTGCAAGTACCAGTTCTTCTTCTTTCTACCATTACCAAATTGGAACTTGTATGCACAATCTGATTTATGACCTATGTGCTTGGCAACGCATCTGTATACAACTGCATCTGTCTGAAACCAAAAAATGGACTAGGCACTGGGTCTTGAATGATAAGCTATGTAGCATAGCTATTAATTTTTTCTATGATTAGAGTTGGCTATTGGAACATTAGGGGCTCTAAGAGGCCTCTTCCGTGGCAAGAAATTAATCAGATCAGATGCAACAACAAGATTGATATTTTAGCGTTAACAGAAACAAAGTTGGGTGAGCCTCCTAAGGATAATCAGATTAGGACTTCTGGATTTCATAAGGCCATATGTATCCCCTCCTCTGGTGCTAAAGGTGGTATATAGATCCTTACTAGAAATCATAAACTCGGTGATTCTTGAACAACATCAAAGATTCCTCAGGCTGAAAGTCACCATTGAGCAACTTGATCTAGCCATCATTTTTGTTTATGAACCCTCCGCGGAACAACAAAAAGTCAACTTCTGGCTTGAAGTCATCACCACCGTTAACAAACATATGCTTCCTGTATTAATAATCATAGGAGATCTCAATGATATAGAAGATGATACCGAAAAGGTAGGCTGCACTCCATCTCTATATAGATTTCGCAGAATTAAAGAAATCAAAGAAGACCTAAACCTTCATACTTTTCCCTACGTAGGATCTCCTTTCACCCGGAGAAAAAAAACCAATAATACCTCCAATACCTATGAACATCTTGATAGGGCCCTAGCTCACCAAGAGCTAATGTCATACTTTAAGAACCTAAGAGTTCGTCACCATCCTTTTTCATCTTCGGATCACTGCCCTATCACCTCAATGCCGATCCGTTTTGGATCTTTACCTCAAACACGCATGGCTAACGTCGGGCTCGCCCCAACCCTAGAAGTGGGTGGACTACTCGCGCTTCATCGCAACCTCAGACATTGATTGAAAGGAAATAACAACTTGCATTAAACTAAATTCAAAGCCTTTACAATCCCAGCGATCCAACTCTCGTTGAACGCCAAAATCCTAAAACCTTCGAACTCCTAAACCGTCTCTGTGACCTACTTCTCTAGCTTCTGAATTGGATGGGATGATTCCTAAAATCAGCCCCATGGGCTTTATTTATAGCCTTCTATTCCTTGCTATTCAAGGATAGAAACATCTATCTTTATCTAAATCTATATCTAAAGCATTAAAGATAAATAAATGCCATAACATAATTAAATCTAATAAAGGGAATTATATCTAAAAGGACTAAAATCTCCTCAAGTGGATAGATGTTGATAGATCGGATAGACTCGGCAATCTTCGGCCCCAAGGAATCCCAATCCGAGTAGGACAGCTCACAACGCGTTACGTGGCTTCTGGAAAGTTCCTCGATCTCGAGGAAGTTTACTCGATCTCGAGGAAAATGGTCGTCGACTTCAGTGGCTCGGCATGTCGACTAGCTCTTCCTCGGACTGGCTCAGACATTGGCTCCTGGGGTTCGTCGATCTCGAGGACATTCCTCGATCTCGAGTAACTTGGTCTCATCGACTTGGCCGACTTGGTGTATCGGGTAGCTGGTCCTCGACATGGCTTAGGTGCTGACTCCAGATTTTTGTCGATCTCGAGGAGCTTCCTCGATCTCGAGTAGAGTGACTTCGTCGACTTTGCTGGCTCGGTCATGTCGGGTAGCTTTCTTCGACCTTGCTTCGGACAGCTGTTCAGGGTTTGTCGATATCGAGGACTTTTCTCGATATCGAGGAAGTTTGTCGCTCAGTGTCCGACATGCTAGACCAGTTCGGGTAGCGCTCCTCGGCCTCCTCGAGTAATCTCTCCTCGACTCCGGGTAATCTCTCCTCGACTAGGGTGTGTCCAGGCATGATTTGTCGATATCGACTAAGGTTTGTCGATGTCGAGAAACTTTGAGCTCCGGTTCTTGCTTCTTGATTTTTCTCTCGAAATGGTTCCATATTCTGCAATATTAAACAGAAACTTATGTAGATCTCCATTTCTGACAAATAAACATAAACTACATAAATTTGACATATTCCCAACCCGATATATGCAAAGTGTAAAGAATATGAAACTAAAATATGCGTAAAGACATGGCTACTTTAGAGACATCAGCTACAAAAGAGAGATTAAACAGATATTTCAATAGAGTACCATCTTGTTGTTATTTTTGCAATGATAATAACGAAGACAACAACCATCTTTTTGTCCTTTGCCCATTCACTAGAACTATTATTGCTGCTTATGAACAAATATTATGTAAAAACACACCACTTATACCCAACTCTTATAGCAAAATTAGCGAAATTTGGACATTGGATCATAACAACAAAACTATTGAAGAACTCTGCTTTATATGGCAAAAAATTTGGGAAGCTAGGAACGAAATAATCTTTAGGAACAAAAAGTCGGAAACTCCTTACCAGATGGCCATAAGAGTAATAACGGATCTAAGTGATTGGAATCGTGCAACTAGAACTAAAAGTGTATCCTCAACGCAAAATGTGAAGAGGAGATGTAATTCTAAATGGATCAAACCACCTAGGGCTATCGACAAAGTCATCGTAGATGGCTCTGTGAAACCCACTGGCGATTGCCAAGTGGATTGGGGGGGGGGTTATTCGATCGGGACCATAATGGTTCTGTGATTTATATCTTTCAATATAAAATGGAAGCACCCTTTTCTATCCAAACAAAAGCTGCTGCGTTTTGTACAAGTGTAAACTTAACTCTAGCTAGAGGTTTACGACGAGTCATAGTGGAAGGAGATTGCTTGGAAGTCACCAAGGCAATCAATGACAACAAGTATGTTAGATGGGACATTCTGTAGGAAGTGGAACTAATCAGGAAACTTAGCTCAAGCTTTGACAACATCGAATTCAGACACTGCTACAAGGAAGCAAACAAGACAACTGATTTTATAGCTAAGTATAGGAATACTTGTACGTTTTCGAACCTCCCTACCTGTAGGGATCTTTGTAACATCATCTATATAGATGATCATTGAAATCTTTTTACTAATTAAATTAATTAATTAATTACCCTTTTTTTTTATAGCAAAGGCAACCCTAAAAGGGATTATTCACTCTAACATGGTATCTGAGCCTCTAGGGTGTTATCTAAATTAACCCTAATTTTTTTTCTTCGATCCCTTCCCCGCCTAATCTCCTACTGTCGCCGGCCTTCTCCCCGGTCATCCACGGTCGCCGACCGCCTTCCCTACTGCCGCCACCGGTCATCCCCTCCAAACCTCCGCCGGTCATCCCCTTCCTCCCTTCGCCACACTGCTCTCTCGACCTCCCTTTGGCACGCTCACATACCTCGTTTCCCAGATCTTGACCCCTCCCAGCCGCCTCCCTCTCGCTCTCGCATTGCCAGCCCTTGCCGACCACTACACCCCGCTCCTCCGTCCGGATCTGACCACCGAGCATCACCCCCGTCACCCCGAGCCCAGTACAGAGCACTCCCCTCTTGCAGCTCTCCTCCCAGCTCGCTCGCTGAAACCACCACAGCAGCCCCGTCGCTGCCCAGATATGAACCCTCCGGCCACCACTAGCCCAGATTCGGCCATCCTCTGGCCTGCACACTACCTCCAGTCCCCAGATCCACCGCCCTTCCCCTCGCAGAACCCATCCCTGCACACACCCAACGTCCTCGCCAAATTCCGGGCTTCCCAAATCCGATAACCCCTCTCGCTCTCCATTGCTCTTCTTTTTCTGTCAAACCCTAATTCGGCGGATCTGACACTGTGTCCTGTCACCATTAGCACTGTGTCCTGTCACCTTTTTGTGACGGTAATCTACCTGGCACCAGCAGATCAACGACGATTATGGCTTTCTACAATCCACAACAGCCTCCCGTCGAGGTTATCGCCCCTTCAAGTCATTTACAAAAGGGGGTATTCCCCTATTGGAGCCCTTCCCCAGGGCTACCCGACCTATACCCTTCCGCCTCCCCCATACGCCTCTCCAACGCATCCATATCCGACCCAGCAGGGACTCCTCGGGCCCTCTCTGCACCATCTGGATCAGGCCTTAGCAGCGGGATCATCGTCCTCGTCCCGACACAGCCATCCATCCATCATGACACCTGCAGGTGTGTCAACTGCCGACCCGAATTGGTATATGGGTAGCGGAGCCACTGCACACATGTCGCACAACCCAGGTATAATTTCTGTCCCTGCTTCTAAGAGCCTTTCTACATCCATTATTGTTGGCAATGGTGAACGCATTCCTACCTTGGGTCTTGGGCACACTACATTACCGACCCCTACCACCGACCTAAGCCTTAACAACATCCTCGTCTCCCTCGGCTTAATCAAGAACCTTGTGTCCATTCGTCGTCTCACCACAGACAATAATATCTTCATTGAGTTTGACCGCTTTGGGTTTGCTGTCAAAGATTTCAAAACTGGGGCCCCGCTCATGAGATGTGATAGCGTTGGAGACCTTTATCCTATCACCTCCAATATATATCATGTCACCAATAACATTCATCCTGTTACCTCCCTTACATCAACCAATTTATCAGCAGTTGCCCTTTCGACATTTCTCTGGCACGCCCGTCTTGGTCATCCGAGCTCTCCGGCTTTCGAGTCTCTCAAGTCCAGGCTTATTCCCTGCAATAAAGCCCCTCCCTCTATTAGTTGCCCGACGTGCCAGCTTGACAAACACACTAGATTGCCCTTTGACACGTCTTATACTCAGATGCACGCTCTATTTGACATCATTCATGGTGATCTATGAACATCTCCTATTATCAGTCATGATGGTTTCCGCTATGCACTTGTTCTGGTTGATCCATTCTCTCATTATTTTTGGGTGTTTCCCCTAAAGTACAAATCTGAAGTTGTTACACACCTTATGACCTTCCATAGCTTATTCCGCACCTAATTCAACATCCCCATTAAATCCTTTCAATGTGACATGGGCGGTGTGTTTAACAACAACACCCTTAAATCCTTCTTCACTACTCATGACATTCAATTCCGCTTCTCTTGCCCCCACACCTCCTCCCAGAATGGGAAAGCCGAACGGAGCATTCTCACCCTTACCACTTGCATGAGGACTCTCCTTCTCCATGGGCATGTCCCCCCTGTAGTATTGTCCATATGCTATTGAATCGGCATGCTATCTTATCAACATCACTCCTTCCACAACCATCCAGAATTGGTGCCCTGTTGAGATATTATTCCGAGTCACTCCTAAATACGACCACCTCCGTGTGTTTGGCTGCCGATGTTACCCCAACCAAGCATCTGTTGCCCCTCATAAACTTGCTCCTCGATCCATACCTTGTGTTTTCCTCGGCTACTATTGTAGGAGGAAATCGAGTTCAAAATATAAGAATATAAATCAAACCAGATCTTGCCCACGCAGATAACTACAAGACTTCCTCTCGATGTAGCAATATGAAGTCAGGATCGATCCTTGAGGAAGCTGGTCGGCGGATCTCAGGTAGCGGATGAATCTCACGGACAGAAATCGACTCCAGAGTACTCGACCTCGACTAGGGGTAGTCGATATGGGTCAGGCACAATCGAATCCGAGAAAGCAAGGTCACTGGTGGTGGTCGATTTCGAGGATTTTTGGTCGACGTCGAGTAGATGTCGAAGTCGAGTAAACTTGTTCGATCTCGAGTTTCTGCAGAGACAAAAATGATAGCTATCTTGCTTGATCGAAAATCAGAAGTCGACGTCGACCAGGGTTGGTCGAAATCGAGGAGAAATGTTAGGAGGAAAATCAAGTATGAAATATAAATATCAAATTCTACTCCCTGATCTCCGCAAATTAATTACAAGTCTTCCTCCCGCTGTAGTAGAAGGTAGTCAGGATCGATCCACGAGGAAGCGTGTCAGCGCCGGCTTTTTCAGTTCCAAACTCAACAGAAAATCAAACAAACAAACAGAAATAACAGAGAAAAGCAGAAAATAACACAAAGGCAACAAGCTTTGGTCGATATCGACCTCATAGAACTCGATATCGAGTAGAAAAATCGACTAGCAGAACTCAATATCGACTTAAAACAAAAGCTTAAAAACTCGAAATTTGTGAAATAAATTGATAAAATAAAAGACCTCCAAGATCAGGGTTTCAACACCACAACCATAACCATGCAAAATAACACATAAAGGCATAAAAGATCATGCTTTGCATCAAATAACTTTCGTTATTAACAAATAGGAATATAGAGGCTTTTCGATAAACCCTAATTGTTACTAACACTTTTTCACATAATTAACCCAAGTTGTATTAAGATCACTTTTACTTCAATAACACAAACAAGGATCACCTTCAACTTTCGCAAAAGAATCATGCTCATAGGGATAGAAGACGAAATCGCATCAAAAACTTGTACCTTTACCGCATCACTTCACATGGATACCATCGGGCTCACCCCGACCCTAGAAGTTGGGTGACTACTCGCTCTTCATCATGAATAAACTCATTAAAGATTTCAAGAAAATAAATTGCATTAAATAAACTAAAAGAAAGCTCACAACCAATCGAAGCCAAATCCCGCTCTCGCATTCTCCAACCTCAATCGGCTCCAACTCTCTCTATGTAACTAATTGTAACTGGAATTCAATGAATAAAACTCAGCCCCTAAGGCCTTATTTATAGTGTTCCATGTAGCTATTCTAGGATAGAACAACTATATCTAAATCTATCTAATAATATGAGATAAAACATTATGATAAAGGAAATAAATCTAAAAGGTAATTATATCTAAAAGGGAATTATATCTAAAGTAGATAAATGTCTCTTCCATCTTGATAGAATTCGATCTTGTGGATATCTCCATTGGACTTTGGATAGAACTTTGATTAGAACTCCGACTAGCTCGAAATCGGCCACTATTGGTCAAGTCGATATCGACTAGGACAACTCGATATCGACCTGTAACTTCTTCACTTCACTTCTGACACTCGATTTCGGCTTCCAGGAGACAGATCGACCAACTTCAACTCGATATCGACTAGGCTAAGTCGATATCGACCTTCGTCTTTCCTCTTCAGCTTCCTTGGTCGATGCTGGATCTTGACTCGATTTTGGTCAACTCGATATCGACTAGATGAAGTCGATATCGACATGCTCTTTCCTTCCTTCACTCGATCTGGCTTCTTGAGGGTGGAAATCGAGCTACTTACTCGATATCGACTAAGATAGGTCGATATCGACCAATGTGTGTCGACTCGATTTTCTTGTTTCCAGCTCGATTTGTCCTGGTTCCGCTAGTCCTTGACCTCGGACTTTCTGTAGTTGACTTCGAGCTTTTCCTCCTTTCTCTGAACTGCTATAAATTGCCTCGCTTTCTGCGAAATCAAACAGAAACTGGTGTAGATTCCATAATTTGGAAAATAAGCATAAACTACATAGATTCTGAACTATTCTAGCCCAAATGCATGAAATGCATGCAGAAAACGATATAAAAGTTAGTATAAAACATGGTGAATTAGGCTCACAACTAACACCCCATACTTAAGCTTGCTTGTTCTCAAGCAATACTTTTAATTGTCATTCAGGGGAAGAAATAAAAACTCTCAACATATTACATATTAGATCCATTCTCATATATCCCTGCAATCAATTGTCATCCTCGAAAAGGTATTAGTGTCACAAATCCATGCATGTGCAATTAAAAAGCAACATCTACTCACAAAAGGAGGGTTATGCAAAAACAATAATAAGTGACAAAACATTAATAATCAAGAGGACTTTAATTTAAGCTCATAAAGGAGTAGATTGGTACAAAGCTAAATGTGGGCAAATTTTTGGCAATGTGGTGCTAATGATCTGGGGAAATGGAGTACTTTCCAAACTTTCATACCACATTCCTTCTTCACAAGAATCATCACCTTTTCGCTCATCGCTCATTGCTTTTTTTTTTTTTCAATATTATGCTTTTACCTCTCTAACCTCAGCATTGCCTTCTCGTGAGTCGCAAACATGGGTGTCATCAATGGCCCCGGATACTTAGTGCTTTGGACTCCTCACATTGTGTCCCATCTCGCCGAACTATTATCTTAGCGAGCAGGGTCGATGTACCTTTATCTCCTGAGGTGATCGGATTTTCTTTCACTCATTAAATTTTCCATATTTTTTTTCAATTTCTTGCCAAACTCCAAATGTGATATAAAACAACACAACAACCATATAATAATCTACATAATGTAACTTTCATTCTCAACATAATCCCCGGATGGAAATAAGGTAAAGAATGGGCAATATTTAGATCATGTGGAGCAAAATATGAAATAAGGCTCAATATGGCTTTTGTGATGCATAAGCATAGGTACGGCTAAGGATTATAACAATATGAGCATTATATGGAAATATAAAGTCCTCCATCCTCTTATCATGTGACATGTCAAAAGCAACATCAAATTTTACCTCCTTTCATGGTTTTCAAGAAAAATATGCACTTCATTGTGACTTCCCTTTACTAGGCAATTTCATGCTGTATCTCTAATGAATCCAATTTTGCATCGTCGAGTTCAATTTAATCTTCCATGACACTTTATCAAAAAATTTCAATGGGGGTTATTTTTTCAAACTTTGGAAAACATGCATGTAAGCACATAAATCAATAATGAATTCCAAAATAGCCATGTATAAGCAATTCAAGAAATAATGCACAACTATATCAAATATGCACAAAGTAAGCCCTTATATCACCCCATACTTAAACATTACAGTGTCCTCACTGTATAAAAACAAGGGTAAAGAAAAAAACCCACTAGAAAGATGTGCAGGATGTAAAAAATCGAGTGCTTTGCTGCTGTGGTCCTAGTCGATATCGAGTGTGCATGGTCGATATTGACCCGATGTACTCGAAATCTACTCCTTGTTTTCTTCCTTGTCCCTGAAAAAATTAGAAGAGAAATATCCACCATAGAAAATAATGTCCAAAACCAATAACAAAAGCAACAATGTCCAAAAATCCCAAAAATAAAATGTCTATTTACAAGCTCTAGATTTTATAGTCACTAGGCCGACTTCTCCATTAAGCTCAAGGTGGCATTTGCAGGGCCCATGTAGCTTGGACTTCAAACATGACT
Source organism: Persicaria tinctoria (assembly GCA_037127255.1). Taxonomy (NCBI): domain Eukaryota; kingdom Viridiplantae; phylum Streptophyta; class Magnoliopsida; order Caryophyllales; family Polygonaceae; genus Persicaria; species Persicaria tinctoria. Next base: position 41,041,140 of record JBANSL010000006.1, read on the forward strand.
CCATTCTTGTCCATGGGCTGTAGTCTTGCCGAATGGATATTGTTCACAGCGAAAGGCCCCATCTTCTTCTTCTTGAACTTGTTAGGGAACCAATGATCATTTGATTTGGAAACATAGACATTGTCTCCAACTTCATACTCCTTAGGCTCATCATTGGAAATCCTACATAAACGCACATACCAAGGCAAATCTCTCCCATGTATAGATAAATCATTAATGGAAATAGGAGAAGAAAGATCCATACATTGGCTTACCTTCGCAGAATCGGATATCGGAAGCTCCGGAAGGTTTGGTCGATATCGAGTAGGGTTACTCGATATCGAGTGCTGCTGCTCCGGTGGGATTCCAGTCGATTTTGAAGAAGGCATGTCGATTTGATTTGGTCAATATCGATCTGGGGTGGTCGATATCGAGTTACCTGGCTCAAAATCGGCTGGCTCTGGCTCATCAGGTGGATTCGAGTCGACTTGGGCAGGTCGATATCGAGTAGGGTCACTCGATATTGAGTTGTCATTGTCGATTTTGCCTTGGTCGATTTCTGGCGGGGATGACTCGACATGGGTGGGTCAATTTCGACTTGGTGAGGTCGATATCGAGTCGTTTTCTAGCTCAGTCGATTTTCCTTGGTTGATTTTTACCCCATACTTAAGACCTGGGAAAGCATCCGAAAAATAGTTAGTCCATATCGACGTACCTTGGTCTATGTCGAGTGGATTCTCTATTTCTTCGTTCAGGATGGCCATGATCTCCTCCACCTGGGCTTCCATGTCTCTCTTTTCTAGCTCTTCGGGGGTCATGTTTCTTACCTTAGGCTCCCCGCAAGTGATGTACCCAGCTGATATGGACTTTACCTCTTCCATGGGACCTGTATGCCTTTCGGTTTTATTGAAGTAATACTCAATTATCTCATCACTGATGTTGAAAGTGAGCACTCCCTTCCTTACGCTTATGTTGGCATCCATCGTCGCCAAGAAGGGCCTTCCTAGAATAATTGGACAAGCAGGGTTCTCCGCCATATCAATAACTAAGAAATCAGCAGGGACGAAGAACTTACGTACTTGTACTGGTACATTGTCCACCATGCTTGTTGGGATGACCACCGTGTTGTTTGCCATGTAAAGCTTAGCATCCACAAGCTCTAAGGCACCTATCTTAATCTTGGACCAGATTGATAAAAGCATTATGCTCACACTAGCTCCCAAGTCACATAAAGCATTAAATCTATATTAACCAAATCCAATGGTTATAGCATACTTACCTGGATCTGGCCTTTTCTCAAGTACGTTCATTTGGCTGCACTCCTCTGCAATCTCATCCATTGATCGCTTTTTGCTCAGAATCTCCTTTAGGAACTTGACGTATGACGGCATCTCATTAAGAGCTTCTGTGAAGGGTATGGTGACGTTGAGCCTTTGAAGCATCTTGATGAAGCGCTGAAACTTCTTCTCTGCTAGATCCTTTGGAGATTTCGTCGGGAAAGGCAGCTTTTTCTTCGGCGGAGGTGCTGATGTCGAGGGGGGATGGTCGAAAACGACTGGAGTCTGGTCGATATCGACCTGTGTCTGGTCGATATCGAGTTGATCTGCTGGCCTCGGAATTTGTTGAGGATTCGGGTCGATTTCGACTTGTGGTGGGTCGATATCGACTGGGGACTGGTCGATATCGACTGGGTTAGTCGATATCGACTGGTCTCCAGTGCCCGTTTCCTCCGTCGTTTGCTCTGACGTATGCATCTGTCGCCCACTCCTTAGGTTCATGGCAGCCCCTTGTCTAGTTGATTTACCCTTAGGGTTAGGTTTAGAAGATCCAGGGAACGTACCTGACTGTCCGGGGACGGATGCCGCCATCTGGCCAATCTGTGTCTCCATTGATTTCCGCCATATATCGATTTCCCCAAGCCTAGAGTTGACACCATGCAGCTGAGTGTGGATGGAATTGATAGAGTGCTTGGTGTCTGAATAATTCCTCCGCATTTCCTCAAGGATGGTCTGCAGGTCATCTCTCTTTCCTTCTCTGTTAGGGTGACCAGGAGCTCTGTAGGGAGGGGGATTCTGATGCTGGGGCTGGCGATAGTAGCTCCAATTCTGGTTCTGATGTGGCCCTGAGTAGTGTCCCCCCGCATACCTTACCTCTTCGTGGGTCTCTCCTTGTTGTACTTGATCGACGTGTGGGCATGCAGTAGTGTTGTGCCTCACAGACCCACATTCCAAACAAGGCTGATTTTTAGAGAGAAATTTGACTTGTTCGGTAAGACGGCGTACCTGGTCACTCTGGAATTGCTCCCTGACGTCCGGATAAACCTCCTTTGATGGCACATACAATGGCATGGATGAGGCATGCCTTTCATACCTTTCGTCAGAAGCGGTCGCAGAAGTCCCATATGTGTTGTCGTAGTTGGCTAGTGTCTCAAATACCTCCCATGCTCGGCGTGGAGTGTATCCAAGATACTCATAGTTGGTGTAGTTGTTGATCCGGCCTTTAGTAGGTGCATCCAGGCAATTGAAGATGATCTCCTGGATGACGTAGGGCGGTTGTCCATGCGTAGGACAAAATTTCAGAAGCCTTTTGTAGCGCTCCCAGAATTGTGCTAATGGTTCCCCTGGCTTTTGTCTGAAAGCCGTGATTTGTTGTCTGAGGGCAGATGTCTTTGTAGGAGGAAAGAACTTGTTGAGGAACAGGTCATGTAGTTCATTCCAAGTGAGAATTGATCGTGCAGGCAATCCTTCCAGCCATTGTTGGGCTATTCCTGCAAGGGACCTACGAAAAGCCTTTAGTTTTAAGTATTCAAGATTAGCACCATCAGCTATAGCTTTGCATAACTCTATAAAAGTGGTGACATGCTCTAAAGGACATTCATTAATTCTTCCCCTAAATTGACTCCTTCTAATTTCAGTAATAAAAGAAGGATGGATTTCAAAGTTAATAGCGGGAAGAACGATCGCTGATTCTGGAACTTCCAGAGTAGGATGCAGATATTCCTTGGCGTTGGCTGGGATATGCCCTATCCGCTCCTCAAGTTCCCTTCTCGCGTTGACCTCGCGATATACCCTTGCCTCCCACCGCTGCTGGTTCTGTGCATATTCCGCCTCTCGTCGGGCGTGTTCAGCTTCTCTGGTGGTGAGTGCGTCAATCTGTCGGCGGAGTTGCCCAAGCTTCTGTGCTGGTGTGAGCTGCCCCGCATTCTCATTGTCGGATGTTGGCATGAGTCTCCTTCTAAGCCTTTGCTGAAGATGGAAAAATCGCCTAGGCTCGAGAATTGGGTCTATAGGCGTGCGATCAGTTCTTCGCATGCACATGAGAAACAAAAACAAAAAGAAGCAAGTAAAAATGAACTAAAAAGTAAAAACAAATATAAAGAAAAGTAAAAGAACTAAAAAGGGCGCGATTGATTGCTTCCCCAACAACGACGCCAAATTTGTTAGGAGGAAAATCAAGTATGAAATATAAATCTCAAATTCGACTCCCTGATCTCCGCAAATTAATTACAAGACTTCCTCCCGCTGTAGTAGAAGCTAGTCAGGATCGATCCACGAGGAAGCGTGTCAGCGCCCGTCTTTTTAGTTCCAAACTCAGTAAAAAATCAAACAGATAAACATAAATAACAGAGAAAAGCAGAAAATAACACAAAGGCAACAAGTTTTGGTCGATATCGACCTCAAAGAACTCGATATCGAGTAGAAAAATCAACTGGAAAAACGCAATATCGACTTAAAACAAAAGCTTAAAAACTTGAAATTTGTGAAATAAATCGATAAAATATAAGACCTCCAAGATCAGGGTTTCAACACCACAACGATAACCATGCATCTCCTACCTCTCGCTCCATCTGTTTCGTTTCTTCCTCCACATTCTGCCTAATCTCACACATCCTTTTCCCTATTTTACTAATTTACTGTAATCCAACCAAAAGAGAAAAAAGCCCTAAATTTCACTTAGTGAAACAGTTGAAACAGATGCAATATCTAGACAGGGCTAAGATTTTGTGATTTGAAATTAAAAGAGAAAAAAGCCCTAAATTTCACTTATTGTAATCCAACCAAAAGAGAAAAAATCCCTAAACACTCCAGTGACATCAAATTACCTAGCCAAATAACCCTATACCACTTCAGATTCCAGTTAATTTAAACAACAAAAAAATCATTGTGTGAGGAGGCGTAATGGTGCAGTGGTGGCGCTTTCAGTGGTAGGGGATCCGCTCTTCGCTCATGGGCAGCAGATCGGCGGAGGAGAACGGGAGAAAGGGACAGAGAGTAGCAAAGACTGGATTTTGAGCAGATCGAGAGAGAATGTGAGTGTGAGGGCGTTTATAATAGATAAGGGTAAAAATGTCATATTAGGACATTTTGCAAAATGCATTATAAAAATGGACATTTTGCAAAATGCCCTTATGAAAAGGGACACTTACCAATAAAATCCTTTAATAATTTATGGTTATGCCTACATTACTACTTTTTATCTATATGCCAATACTCTAACTCTAATTTTCCATTCTCATAGATATGGTTGCGTCCTAACGCTCCTATTTCACCGCCTGCGCCAGAATGGGTTGCACATCATCAACCGAGTGTCGAAGGATGGGATGCTCCTTTTCAAGCTCAGTTTGACAGATTCCGAGCCTTACATGTCGATTCCGGTCGCCCTTTACACTTTGTCTAGATTTTATTCCGCGAGTCTATTACAATTATGGATGTAAACCTTTTTTTTTCCCGTGCCTTGTAACATTATTCTCATATTATCCGAATGAAATCCTTAACAATTATTGATTTTTATTCCACATTGAATGATGTTAGTGTTAAACATAAATGCTTAGCATGCAATTTTCACTTGCCAATAAAACTCACCAAGGCTCAATGGCTTAAACCCTAAACCCTAAACCTTAAACCCTTCATTTTTATTCCATCAACCCTAAACCCTAAACGGTAAACCCTAAACCCTAAACCCAACCCTAAGCTTTCAACCCTAAGTACCATCCGCACGTCATTGAAGACGTGCATTCTTGCACGTTGTTAATGACGTGCAGAGTTGCACGTTGTTAATGACGTGCAGCCTTGCACCTTTCCGTCAACGTGCAGGCCGACGTGTACTTAGATCCCACCCACCAAATTTACATGTTAATAATGACGTGCATGCACGTTAATAACGACGTGCAAATCCTTAACTACCACTTGCGGTGTACCTAACAAGACCCTTTTCCTTTTCACACCAAGCTAGAATAAAAATAAAATAAATAAATATTTTATACATTTATATATTTATTAACATAAATATATATCTTTGGAAAACCATCCTAAATGCTTAAAAAAATCCCGAAAGGTTGAGTAAACCCACCCGAAAGGGTTTGATAAAATCAAGTGAGGGTCTTGATAAAATCCCGAAAGGGTTTTTGGTGCGTTTGTACGAGGTTGGTTCTGGCTGCTTTTTCGGTTGTTCTTGGCGATCCTAGTCTGAGTTGGGGCTCTAGCATCCGGTGTCAGGTCTGACTGGGGTCGAGGCGGTGTGCATCGAGATGACTCCGTGTTCTAGAAATTTCCTTGGATGTTCGTCTTCATGTCCACAGGGACTCTTGATGTACCGCTGGCCAGCGATGTCATCGTTTGGTGGCGCTTGACTCCGGATTTAGTCTATGTTGTCCTCAACTTTTTCTTGGTTACATTCATTTGTTCGACTGGGGTTGTTTGATTGCCTTTCGTATTGCACTGTCTTTTATTTTACTTTGTATGTTTGACGGTTCATCGTTTGCCGACTTTGTCGGCCTCTCGAGAAGCTAGGTTTATTTGGTCATCGAATTATTACCTAATGAAAAAAAATTACCTGATAATTTTTTTTATAAATATTTAGATGTTACGAGGTAGATACTCTAAATTTATAAATATTTAGACCATGTCCAACAACTTCTCTAAACAATTCTCCAAAATGGAGAATTAGAAATTACATATTCTGGATTTTTTTGGACTGAATTCCAACAGATTCTCCATTACGAAGTTTACCCCAAAATATATAGAGTTTTCTCCAAATTTAGGGAATGATCTCCATTTTTTTTCCTCATTCTTTATTTTAGAGAATGTAATGGGGAAACTGTTGGACCAAAATCAATCTTTATATTCTCCAAAATTTTATTATGGAGATCAGATTTCTGTTGGGGTTGTTCTTAGATTTAGATGGTACGAATAGATTGATTAATGAGGTTGTTTGGGTATCCAATCACAGATGATTTATTTTGTTGAGAACAAGTAGAAAGACTTCCATGTCTAAACTCTGAAGTTGTTAAGGCAATCCACACGACAAGTGGGTTTGATACATTCACGGTAAATTTTTCGTCAAATGTACAGTTAGATTATCCATTTTCAAAGTTGATAGACAATTTTATCCGAAAATAGTTGTTAACACCGTCTTTCGGAGTAAAACGGTAAAATCATGAATTATGACTTTATAGAGTTCTTAGATTATTAAAAAGAGTGCAAAAAAGTAAAACTATAAAATGACACGAATTATGAGACGGAGAGAGAGTAATAAAGGTTGATTAAGATCTGGAAAAGTAATTGAATTTTTTTGGTCGGAAAAAAAATCTTCCTTTAAGTTACTTTTTAGGAAATTCGTTACATTTTATCTGGTTTAACATGCATGGAAATTATATTAGCAATTTATTCAAAATTACTCTTTATCTTTGAAATTGAAGAATTTTCTCATAAAAAAAAAAAGTAAAACAAATAGGGGATTCATGATAGAGGGAAGTAGAGAGTTGTGGAGCCATGCAGTAAGCACAAAGTGAACTATTCTTTCACCTTTTACCAGAGGGAAGTAGAGTTTATTTATATTTTTTTAATGAAAAATTTGTGAGAGAGGATAAAGAGTGGAGATTTGAAGCCAGTTTACTCACACCTCATGATGAGTGCAACTTCATCTTTTTTATAAGAATTCCAATTATGTGCATATATATCGTTAAAGAGAAATATAATGAAAGAATAATTATGAGACACAAAGGGTTTATGTGTTCCGGAAAGAACTGCCTAGAACACCCTGCAGAGAAAAAAAATCTTCTCTACATCTAGAGTTTCTTATTATTGTGATGTTTTGATGGATATATAGGCACACAATAATTCAACCATGCACCATTTACTTATAATAGATAAATCTTTACAGGTAGAACCCCTATAGATAAACCTATATAGAGATCGATAAACCCTATCTTATCTAGAACCTATTATAGATAAAACTATCTATAATAAACCACATATATAAAACCATATATAGGATATAAGTAAATTGATTTGGACCCCAATCCAATTTATTTGTCTACCTAGAATGATTAATTGTCTCATATACGTAAACAATCTCCACCTAGACAAATAATCTATCTATAGTAACGACCAAAAACAACTTCGGGACCTTTTTTGCTCCAAGTCTTCCCGTGCTCCGTTCTCTGGAGCTCCCTACTTGAATCTCATCAAGTGATGTCGATCAAGTCCAAGTACCGCTGCTTGAACTTCCTCCCGGTGGCATGCCTCAATAGTCTGGTACCCTCCACCATCTTCAACCTTGAGAACCTTTGCAGTAGATACAACTTGTTGGACAAAGACACATATACCTCTTTTTCGATTGAACCCGAATCTTCTTCAAAAACTCCATGTTAATCAAGTGGTATATACCCGCATGACAAAGTCGTATACCTGATGATGCCTTATCTTGTATCTTCTCCCATTCATGATCTTTCAACGAAACAAGTTTCGTCTCTTTTGTCCCCTTCAACATTCCCTTTCCTGCTAGGAGATCCTTCACCCGCAATTGCCGTTGAAATAGGGAACCTTGAATTTCGCACCGGATTCCATCGTCGTCTAACTTGGCACTCTGATACCAATTGTTATGAATTTCTGCGAGTGAATATCATTAAAGAGAAAGAGAATAAAAGAACAATGGGACACATACAAATGATTTCCGTGTTTTGGCAAGAACCGCACAGAACACCATGTAGAGAAAAAACCTATCTACAACATTTCTTATTATTGTGATATTTTGATGGATACACAGACACACAATAATTCAATCTTACACCCTATATTTATATTAGATAAATCTCTATAGGTACATAAAACCTCTGTATAGGTAGAACCCCTATAGATAAACCTAGATAGATATAAACCCTATCTTATTTAGAACCTATTATAGATAAAAAAACGTCTATAATAAACCACCTATAAATAAAGATAAAACTTGTTATACGTAAATTGACTTGGGTTCCAAATCCATTCTAATTTATCTTTCTAGCTGAGATGATTAATTGTCTCATACAACATATGGTGTGTGAGATTTCGAACTATTAGATCAATAAAAAAAAAGGATTTTTTTGGCAAGTGTCCCTTTTCATAAGGGCATTTTACAAAATATCCATTTTTATAATGCATTTTGCAAAATGTCCTAATATGACATTTTTACCCCTATCTATTATAAACTCCCCCGCGCTCACGTTCTCTCTCTGCTCAAAATCCAGTCTTCGCTACTCTCCGCCCCTTCCTCCCGTTCTCCTCCGCCGATCTGCTGCCGATGAGCAAAGATCGGATCCCCTACCACTGAAAGCGCCACCACTGCACCATTGCGCCACCTCAGACAATGATAAATTTTTTTTGTTGAAATTGACTGGAATCTGAAGTGATATAGGGTTATTTGGCTAGGTAATTTGATGTCACTAGAGTGTTTAGGGATTTTTTTTTCTCTTTTGGTTGGATTACAGTAAGTGAAATTTAGGGTTTTTTCTCTTTTGATTTCAAATCACAAAATCTTTTCCCTATCTAGATATTGCATATGTTTCAACTGTTTCACTAAGTGAAATTTAGGGCTTTTTTCTCTTTTGGTTGGATTACGGTAAATTAGTAAAATAGGGAAAAAGGATTTGTGAGATTAGGCGGAATGTGGAGGAAGAAACGAAACAGATGGAGCGAGAGGTAGGACTAGGAGATGGAGGGAAGAACAGATGGAAAATGAGTTATGTATCGTTTGATTTGTTTCATCTGTTCAACCTTATACATTTTTACATGATCAGCAATTAAGGCCGTGGCTTCGGTCATCCATTGATGCGGGGTTGTCTGATCGTTCCAACGAAGGCTCCTGAAAACAAACACAAACAGAAGATTATTAGATGTCGATTGGATAATATGGACTGATAATAGAAGACTCAAAGACATCAGTTTTCGGAAAAAACAAATGTTAAAAATACGGCAGATTCAGTACTGAAAGTAAAGATATGGGGTTCAAAGGCAATCAGTTGGCCGGAATACTTATACCTAAGAGATTAAACCACTCGTCGGCACAAGTCCCTGAGCAAAAGACCTCCTTCTACAACTTGATTCAAACCCGTCTTGGATCAAGAGGACGTGGACTTTCTCCTTGGATCACCTACTCCACGAGACAGATAACCAGAGAGACAAATCAGCACAAACGGATTGAAATCGCAATCGTACGAGCAAGAACACATGAGGAGCTTGACTTAGGGTTTGAGCCGAAAGCTTCTGAATAATATTGAACGTACCTTTGAATGACAAAGAGTTCTCCTTTAAATAACCTTCTAGATTCTATCTAAAAGAAAAGATATATCTATTTTCTTAAAATAATAGAATATCAACTAAAATATTAAAACACTAAATAATAGATATAGATAAAGTTTCTTTAACATCCTTCAGATTCAAACCCCGTCACCCCCTAGAATCGACGACATGCCTTTCGATCCGCTAACAAGTATGGCCTTAGGTCCTGGCCCTAGGTCTCTAACACTCGGCGTGTTGGCTCGTCTCCCCATGTAGCATACCAAGCCGACGAGTCTGTCAGCGATAAGTTTGGCTTGACTCCGAGTCACTGGTCCGGCTGGTAAGGCGGGTGCTTCGGGTGCTCCTGCATCATCCTCCTCTTCTTGGGAAGGATTCGACCTTGAATCCGCTTTGTCTTCTCCCGTCGGACAGGGGTTTAAGTCAGCAACATTGCATGTCGAGCTGACTCCATAGCCGTCGGGAAGTTCAAGCTGATAAGCATTGTCGCCCACCTTCTTCCAAACCTTGAAAGGTCCATCTCCACGAGGCGACATCTTAGACTTCCGTTGATCTGGGAAGCGACCCTTCCTTAGGTGCACCCATACGAGGTCTCCTTCCTCAAAGGCCACCTTCTTACACCCTTTGTTCTTGGTAGCCGCCGTATTGGTGGCCTTTCCTTCGAGGCGTTGCTTGATCCTCTCATGGAGCTCCTTAATGATATCAATCTGCTTACATGCTTCAAAGCTTTCTTTTTCTCTCATAGGATATGGAGTAAGATCAAAAGGGGTTAGCGGATTAAGACCATAAACACATTCAAAAGAAGTATAACCAGTTGAGGAATGCAAAGTCCTATTATATGCAAATTCTACATGTGGCAATGCATCTTCCCAAGACTTCAAATTCTTCTTAATGACATCTCTAAGAATGATGCCTAGGGTACGATTAGTAACCTTTGTTTGGCCATCTGTTTGGGGATGACTAGAAGTAGAAAATAGCAACTTAGTACCTAGCTTAGCCCAAAGAGTCCTCCAAAAGTGGATTAAAAACTTAGTATCTCTATCACGTCACAATAGTCTTTGGCAAACCATGCAACCTAACGACTTCACGAAAGAAAAGACTAGCAACATTAGAAGCGTCATCGGTTTTATAGCAAGCAATAAAATGAGCCATCTTAGAGAATCTGTCTACAACCACAAATATCGAATCTCTCCCCTTCTTAGTCCTTGGCAAACCTACTATAAAATCCATGCTAATATCTTCCCAAGGAGCACTAGGAACCGACAAAGGGGTATATAAACCATGTGGCTTCAACTTAGACTTGGCCCTCAAACAATCTAAGCACCTTTTCACAAAATTTTCGACATCCTTAAGCATGTGAGGCCAATAGAAATGCCTATATAATGTATGATAGGTTTTATCCCTCCCAAAATGTCTCATTAAACCACCTATATGGCTTTCCTCCACAAGAAGTAACCTCAAAGAACATCAAGGAATGCAAACCTTATCAACCCGAAATAAAAATCCATCAAACAACTCTTCTTCGATCTACATCTCATAATTATAATTAGGGTTTAGTGTTTGGATTCCCCTTTATTATAATTATAACAATTATATATAAACTTAAATATATTTTTCAAGTGTTTGGTTATAAAATTTACAATAGGTGTAAAATAACATGAATTTAAATTAGACAGCTCATCAACAACAACAAAACAATATTACTCCAATAAATCATGCGATTAAGCAGAGATTTACTGGAATAATGTACGCACTCTTTTTCCGAACAAATCTAGAGAGTGCTTTCAATAGACCCAGAATAATAGGATACATGAACCATAAGGTACTAGGCCACACATTAAGAAAAGCATCGAACAAAGAAACACAGAAAAGAAGTTAGAAAAGAGGCAAATACAAAAGGACACAACACTTAACCCCGTACTCTAACTATCAGAAACTCGGATGCTCCTCCTCCAGTGGTCTCTATCCAATATCAAATCAACCGAAAAATCCAGAACATTGAGGTCATATCGGATAACTTTCATACAACTCTTCTTCGATCTATATCTCAAAAAGAGTGTAAATCAAATACTCATTTATTGCGGAAAATTTAAATTTACGGTAAACACATACGGTGTAGTAAATTATACAACCAAACAATTGAAAGGTGTTTAATAATTAAATTTATGATTGAATTATAATTATGACGGATTACACGTACACCCAAAATGGTGTCCAAGTTCACAGCTAAGGCATTTAATTATGGATCCAACAATTAGCATAAAATCTTAAAAAGAGCATTCAATTCACAAAACCATTCCTAATGCAAAGAATGGGGACCAAAAGCATGATTTCTTGTTCATTGGAACCATATAAGCAAGGGTGGAGGGAGGGGATGGGGTGGCTCGAGCCCATTGGTCGGAGAAAAATGTAAAAAAAAAAATAAAAATGTGTTTTTTGATAATTTAAGGGTTAAAAAAAAGTTAAAAAGAGTAATACATCAATTGGTATGCTTAACATAGTTGGTGTGGGGTGGTAACTTAAATAATGAGGTCTTGCGTTTGAATCCTTATCCTTATAGATCATATTATGAATTTTTTCCCCTTTTAGATTTTTAAACTCTAAATAGCTACTTAAATCATACATTTAATGTGTTTTCTACTATACAGTATTATTTACAAAATAAAAATAAAAATTGTATCTCATATATGTATATTAAAAAAATAATCCTGATAACATAGTTGAGCCCCCTCGATTTTTTTCTAGCTCTACTCATGCATATATATATATATATATATATATAAGTAAGACATGGACTGGGCGGACTGGATCCGCTCATTTTTTTTATAAAAAATAATAATTATGAAAAAGTAATAAAAATTATATATTGTTTTATTTATATACGGAGTATTAAATTAAGTGTTTTAATCATTTATGATAAAAATTTAGCCTAACTATTGGTGCATGCATATAACACGTACAATTATTTAACTATCAAAATCCGGTTGATCAATCAGAAGGATCACTAGCTAGTCTCACACAGCTAGATAGAGGTACCAGTATCCACATTATATCTGTATGAACTGTTCATGTGACCTCTATATATGTATACTCCTACACAAAAGCATGCATGCTTGTTCATTGGAACCATATCTATTATCTATATATAGACGAAGCTCGAGTTGTACCAAGAACGGTTAAAAGTATGATCGATGAGCTAGGATGAAGCCGGAAAAGGCTATCATGTATCCGAATGATCGAAGAAGTGATAGATGCGAACTGAATGATTGAGCAATTTTGGATTCTAAGGAACCTACCAAGAAAGGCGAGTTACCTGCGCAAAGGGTAATCTTGAAATGAAACGCACAAGTTGACGATCATCTTATCCCCATCAACTGTACGTGTGTGATTCAACAAGCCAGGCCTACGTACTGTCACAATACATTGTGAGGCGGACAACCAAAGTATTTTATCGTCTTCTATAAGATTGAAGGGAAGAGATGACTGAAAACTATCCCTCTCCAATGATCATGGAATTCTCAACCTAATAGGAACCGCAAACAAGCAAATCAGCCGCCAATCGTGAGCCACCTGGACGGCATTGAATCGTCCATGATAGATTACATAGGTTTCATATTGTATAGTGGGCTAAAAGCCCGTTAAGGCCCAATACCTGTGTAACCTATATATATGTTATATCAATGAATGGAAACCCTCGAGGAGGACTTTACATCAATTCCGCTATTCTACATGGTATCACAGCCTTTTCTTCCTAACGGAACCCTAAATTGATCCTCCCTCTTCCTCCGACCTTCCTCCTCTCCGCCGCCTCTCCGGCCCCTGCTCTCGACAACCCCTCGCACAGCGACACCGCCGCCTTCTCCCTCTCCAAGGCCACCGTCGCCGGATCCACCATCCTCGGATCCCCTGCACCGCCACCCTTCCCCCTCCCTCTCTCGGCCAGCGTCGTCCCCAGACGCGCCCGCGCCAGGTTCAACGCGCCCACGCCAGCCCCGACGCGCCCGCGCCGTCCCCCACGCGCCCAAGCCGTCCTCAACGCGCCCGCGCCAGGCCACCCTCCCGCGTCGTCCCCATGCACCCATACTCTACCTCTCGACATGCCGACCCTCACGCCTGTCTGACATCGCCTGATCCAGGCTATGTTCCGCCAGCTCTGCATCACGCCTTCTCCTCTACGCAGCAGACATCTTCAGATTCTTCTTGGTACATGGACACTGGTGCCACCTCTCACATGACGAACTCCTCAGGTAACCTCTCCTCTATTTCTTTTAAGGGCCCTGCCCCCTCTATTATCGTCGGAAATGGTGGTCGTCTTGCTACTTCGGGTATTGGCCACGCCAATTTACAGACCCCAACCCACCCACTACACCTCAACAATGTCCTTATTGCCCCAAAGATTGTCAAAAACCTTATCTCTGTCCGTCTGTTCACTACTGACAACAACGTTTCCCTTACGTTTGATCCCTATGGTTTCTCTGTGAACGATCTTACTACGGGGGTTACTCGCATGCGATGTAACAGCACCGGGGAGCTCTACCCTGTCACACCACCTCCTGCGTCCCGTCAATCGTGTCCGGTCGCCCTCTCGGCATCGTCGTCCAGCCTCTGGCATGCACGCCTGGGCCATCCCAGCGCTGCCGTTTTAGATGTCCTCCGTTCCCAGAACCTTGTCACATGTACTAAAGACCCACGCTCTGGTTTATGCTCTTCCTGCCAACTAGGCAAACATGCCAGACTGCCGTTTCAACGGTCTTTGACCTCTACCCTTGCTCCATTTGATATCATTCACAGCGACATTTGGACCTCTCCCGTGCCTAGCAAGGAGGGTCACAAGTACTACCTCTTGTTTCTGGATGATTACACTCATTACTTATGGGTCTTCCCGTTGCATTTCAAGTCCCAAGTGTTTCCTATTTTTGCCAGATTCCATACCTACATCAAAACACAATTCCACATGTCCATCAAATGTTTCCAGTGTGACAATGGTCGTGAGTTTGACAACAGAGACTTTCACTCCTTCTTTGCCGCAAATGGGATCTCATATCGCTTGTCTTGCCCCTATACTTCTCAGCAGAATGGCAAGGCAGAAAGAATCATCAGAACCATCACCAACATGATGCGCTCTCTCCTCTTCCACGCATCTATTCCCCTTCCCTATTGGCCCCATGCCTTATCCACCACATGTTATCTCCTAAACATTCTCCCTTCCACTACCCTACAAAATCGCTCGCCGGCTCAGACTCTTTATTACGCCGAGCCTAGGTATGATCACCTTCGTACCTTTGGTTGCTTATGCTTCCCTAATCAGTCATCCACTGCCCCCCACAAGCTTCACCCTCGTTCCACCCCTTGTGTCTTTCTTGGCTACCCGTCTGATCATCGCGGTTACATTTGCCTCGATATCAAGACTCACAAGATCATTCTCTCTCGTCATGTCACCTTTGATGAGTCGCGATTTCCCTTCGCGTCTCCCACACCCCCTGTGTCGTCCACGGAGTCTGAGTCGCCTTTCCCTCACTTCATTCTTCCCCAGAGCTCTCCCGGTGCTCCTGCGTCTCCCCCTCCCCCACCTCCCCCGCCACCATCCATCACCAGACCTCACACCCGCAGCGTCTCCGGTGTCTTTAAGCCCCGACATATCGTCTCCATGACCGCCGACCATCACCCCGCTATACACCCCACCTCCCCTCCACCTACATCAGCGCCTCCCCTACGCGCGGCGCCCGCCGCAACCCACTTTGCAGCACCCGCGCCCCTGGCGGCGCTCAGTACACGGCTCCAGGTTGGCGCGCCCGCGCCCCATGCTGGCGCGCCCGCGTCCCCTGCTGGCACGCCCGCGTCCTTCGCCTCTCCTGCCCCCATCTTTCCCGACTCCCTTTCACCCTCTGCCTCCGCCCAGACCTCCCTCTCCCCCGTTCCCACCTCCCACAAAACAGCCCTCCTAGACCCGAATTGGCAGGCGGCTATGCTCGACGAATACAGGGCCCTTACGAAGAATGGTACTTGGGTTCTTGTGCCTCACCCTCCTGAGGCGAACGTCATTCGCTGTATGTGGCTCTTCCGTCACAAGTTCCGCTCTGATGGGACATTGGAGCGCTACAAGGCCCGTCTGGTGGTTAACGGTAGATCTCAACAGGCAGGTATTGATTGTGATGAGACCTTCAGCCCTGTGGTCAAGCCTGCCACTATCCGAGTGGTCCTGAGTCTGGCGTTGTCGCGCAACTGGGGCATCCATCAGCTGGATGTCAAGAACGCCTTCCTGCATGGTCATCTGAATGAGACGGTTTACATGTTTCAGCCTCCGGGGTTTGCTGATGCTGAGCGTCCAAAGCATGTCTGTCTCCTCAAGCGCTCTCTGTATGGTCTGAAACAGGCCCCACGGGCATGGTTTCAGCGGTTTGCCTCTCATCTGCTTCGCTTGGGTTTCACTGGCAGCCGATCGGATACGTCTCTGTTTATCTATCGCAGAGGCTCGGACTTGGCTTTCCTGCTGCTCTATGTCGACGACATCATTCTCACCGCCTCTTCTGATGCTCTACGAACGTCCATCATCTCAAGGTTGAGTGCGGAATTCGCCATGTCTGATCTGGGTCCGCTGTCTTACTTCTTGGGAGTTGCTGTTCAGCGGCATGCGTCTGGTCTCTTTCTCTCACAGAGTAAGTATGCTGCTGAGATTGTTGCTCGGGCTAAGATGGTCAACTGTAATCCCGTCGCCACCCCAGTCGATACATCCAACAAGCTCAGTGCTAATTCTGGTCCTCTGGTTGACGATCCAACATTATATAGGAGCCTCGCTGGTGCTCTTCAGTATCTCACTTTCACCGGGCCTGATATCAGTTATGCCGTTCAGCAGATCTGCTTGTTCATGCATGCCCCTAGGGAACCTCACTTTCAGGCTTTGAAGCGGATCATTCGGTACATCAGCGGCACACTTGAGCTCGACACCACCATCACTCCTTCCTCTAAGCTTGACCTTGTGGCTTACACGGATGCGGATTGGGGTGGTTGTCCGGACACCCGTCGCTCCACGTCTGGTTACTGTGTCTTCCTCAATGACACTCTTGTGTCCTGGTCAGCTAAGCGTCAGTCTGTCGTGTCTCGCTCCAGCGCTGAAGCCGAGTACAGGGGCGTTGCCAACGTCGTCTCCGAGTGCTCTTGGCTCCGCAATCTCCTGCTTGAGCTCCGATGCCCCTTGCAGAAGGCAACTCTGGTCTACACTGATAACGTCTCCGCCGTCTACCTGGCTAGCAACCCAGTCCAGCATCAACGCACGAAGCACATTGAGCTTGATCTCCACTTCGTCAGGGACAAGGTTGCCATTGGACATGTCCGCGTTCTACATGTCCCGTCCTCCTATCAGTACGCTGATATATTCACCAAGGGTTTACCTAGACAATTGTTCATTGATTTTCGTTCCAGTCTCACTGTACGCACACCTCCCGTTTCGACTGCGGGGGTTTGATAGATTACATAGGTTTCATATTGTATAGTGGGCTAAAAGCCCGTTAAGGCCCAATACCTGTGTAACCTATATATATGTTATATCAATGAATGGAAACCCTCGAGGAGGACTTTACATCAATTCCGCTATTCTACAGTCCAAAACGACAACTCACATTCATGGTGTCTCTCCTTTTTTCTTCTTTTTCGTCCACTCTTCCTAACATAGAGTTTTCGAATGCAAGAACTCGTTATTTGGTGACGACATTAGGGGTACTTTTGTAACACCCTCTTTCGTGCCTCGTCATATGCTCCTTTTTAAAGGACGCGGCTATTGATTGGGCGATGCACACCTAACTAACCTCAACCACAAAGGTTCAATTTGTGTGTATATGGTTGTTCTCTCTTAACACATACGGAGTAACTCCTTTTGTTGGAAACTTGTCTAGTATCCTCTCTTCGCAATCAAAACAACATATAAGGTATGCACTCAAACTTGCCTATAATCCATTCCAATAGTTTTTTTCTTTAATTTTATTGAACGATGATGAGATGAGGTTCCAATCTAAAATCAATTAATAACATTACAAACCACCCCTTTTTCTATACAAATAAGGTTTCAAACCAAAATGAATTGATTGAAATTTATATTTTAAACAACATAATCTCAATTATTGTCTTCACGGTTAACTGAATGAATGACTGATCGACCTGAGAAACGTTTCTGCTTCTGCTATGAACAGCGATGGAGAAGGTGAATTCAGCCCTAGGTCTTGGGCGGACGAAATCGGAGCAGCTGGTGGAGACGCTGGCGGCCGCGATGGCGGCGATGAGGTCACCGCCGTCGGGGGATTCGGCGGAGAGCAACAGAGGGGAGGCGTCCAAGCGGTCGAGGCGGAGATCAATATCAGCGGCATCGCCGGGGAGGGTGGGGAGGAGCGGCACACACATAAGGAAGTCGAGGAGTGCGCAGCTAAGCTTTCATGCCGACGATCAGGTGAGCAGCGGGGCGGCGCTGAGCAGAGCTTCCAGCGCCAGCTTGGGGCTGTCGTTCTCTCTCACCGGTTACATTATGCCGCCGGAGGACATGGCCGACTCCACCTCCTTCAGCGACGAGGATAATACCCGTACGTTCCATTTTCTTCGCTATAAATTCAACCAATTTGTTTGTTTCCTTATTACTACTCTGGTAATAAGTTATAGTTTAAGGTTTGATACACTTTTTTTTTTTATGTTAATATAATTTGATATTTATAATTACTGAATTAAATTAAATTATATTAAAAAATTAACAAATTTTTTGATATTTTTATAGTTTTTTACTCATAAAAACGTGTTAATTAAAAAGTTAAACCACATCTATTGATGAAAATAGGGGAGTATTTAATCAATTAATTACTCCTTTTTTTTCAAGAAAGGAGAGGATATATAATTATTTAACAATTCATATTTTCTCTTTACATTAGTTTTTTTAAAAAAAAAAAATTATAAAAGATTCTTAAAATTATGTATCTTATGAAAACAACTTATATTCAACTTTTTTCTTTTATAATAATTATATAGACTATATAATCTTTTAGAAAAATAAAATAAAATATAAATAATATTGCAAATACTAAAATATCTTATACAAAATTTATGTATTAGACGTGTGGAATTTGAAACTACACGATCTATATAAAAATAGAGTATAAAATTAGAAATCTGATAAATTGAGATATTGATTTAAATCGAAAATGCCAAAAATGTTTGATTTCATATAGGAAGGAGATGGAGATGGAGATGGAGATGGAGGCTTTTAAAATGTGAAATCATTTTCAACCATAACAGGAATAATAAATGTTATTTCGACCAAAAAAAAGGAATAATAAATGTTATTGAGGAAACACACAAAAAAAAGATTTGGAAAAGATGAAAGAGCACACGAAACAAACCAACCCAACATGGGATTGGGAAGTAAGAAGCACATATTAAGAGGAAGGTGTATGGCTATAAATATATAGACGAGTTTATAAGGCACTACGTATACCGTAGGGAGTATGGATGACTGGATGAGATGAATTGTGGACCCACCCTCCCAAAAAAGTGCAAGTTTGTCACCATCTACCAACCTATACTGTATTTTTGTGTGTCGGTTGAGTTGAGCTTGGATTAATTAAGCACAAATGGAATTAATTTAAAACAATAGACTTCCAATTGCGGAGATGTAGTTCAATTCAAAGTCGACAAACACGACAAGATTCATTGAAAAAAACAGACACCCAATCCAATTGCGGAGGATACGACAATATTGTTTTAAAGGTTTAAGTCTAAATAGTAGATATAAATCATCATAACATACATATAGAAAACCACATTAATTAATAACATTAAGTCCTTAATGCCGACGAGAATGACCAAATCAAAGTTTTATTAGACTTATTAGTTTCAGTCGATGCTTCCTGGAAGCACTAGGCCGGGCCACTAGCGGCACTTACTCACAGTTGCATTCATTCAGGATTTAGGAGTAGATCTGAGAAGGAAAGAAGGATGAGGGAAGGGTTAGAAGAGAAAACCTAATTTGAAAAATCGATCTGTTTCGTATGAATTTCAAATCTGACTAGACGAAAAAAATCAGAAATAGAGGAATCGTAGCAGTGGTTGGCGGCGAGGGACAAACTCCGGTGGGCGGTGGCCGGGGAGGGAGACTGAGCGACCACCATAGCGCAGCTGCAATTCTTCGAAATCGCAAGTAGACAGTCGACATAGAAAGGAAAGAGAACTGAGCATTCAAGGGATGATTTAGGATTTTATTTTATTAAAATATTAATAAATCCCGTATCGGATACTCGGATATGCCTATCCTACAAGTATCAAAACTCCCTTTAGGCCAGTCAATGATATGTTGACCGTATCGGATACTCCGATACGCGTATCCGAGTCGTATCGGGGCGTATCCAAGTATCGGATACGATACAATACGATACGGGATACGGACCTTTCTAGAAGTATCCGGGTAACATAGATAGAGGTAGGGGTGATATATGAGCTCACGAGCTCGAGTACCTTGTGTTCAAGCTCGGCTCGTTTATAAACGAGCCGAGCTCGAGCTCGAGCTCCATATGAAAACGAGCCTAAACAGGTGCTCGTACTAGGCTCGCGAGTTGGGAAGAGTACTCAAGCTCGAGCTCATGAGCTCGTTTATACTCGAGTCGAGCTCGAGCTCGAGCTCGTGAGCTCGTTTGTTCGGTTATAATTTTTGAGTTATTTTAGCTCGATTTAAGCTCAGTTTTGATTCAATCTTAGCCAATAATACCCAATTTCACAATCAATGACACACAATATATACACAACACAATCCAACAAAGCCAATAATACCCGATTTTAGCTCGATTTAAGCACATTTGTTCGGTACGTTACAATATCACAATCCAGATCTGATGATGATGAGGCGCGACGAGGGGCAACGGTGGGCAGCCGCAACGACCAAGAAACGATGAGAGAGTAAGAGAGATTAGGGGTGGGAGCGTTCCTAAAATAAAAAGAAGGATGGGAGCGGATGGGTTGGGTTTAGGGTAATTAGGTTTTATACCTAGGAATTTAGGGGTCTTCGAGCTCACGAACTACTTGATTCGAGCTCGAGCTCGAATCGAGCTCAGGAATAGGCTTGAACTCAGCTCATATATACATTCGAGCGATCCCGAGTCGAGTTTTTACCGAGCCGAGCCCGAGTCGATCCCGAGCTATTCAGCTCATGTATCAGGCCTATAGAGGGTTCGGGCTAGCAAAGAGGGAAGGTAACTCGTGGCGAAGAATAGGAGTGGGGATGGTGAACAACACGTCCAACGTTTAGATCGCGAATGAGGGGAGGCGTGAGAGAGGGGGTCAGACACGAAACCAGAAAATAAAATTTGAGTGGGCTAAATAGACTAAAATTTTCATATATTAATAATTTCCATTAACAAAACTCTATTCTAATAAAAAAAAAATTATTAATTTTTTCTTTTACCTATTTTTCAAAAATTTAAAAATGGACCCGTGTCTGGCAAGGATTGGTGGTCTAAATGGGGCGGGCGGGAGCGAACCTCGGCCCTCCCTTAGTTACGTGAGGGCTGATATACGAGCTAACGAGCTCGAGTAGTGGGTGTTCAAGCTCGGCTCATTTACAAACGAGCCGAGCTCGAGCTCGAGCCTCATTTTCTCGAGCCGAGCCGAGTCGAGCTCGAGCTACTCACAAAATGTAGATCTGTGATTCAAAGTGAATAGAGTCCAAAAGGCAAAACGGCTGACTTACTCTTTAGAAGAAGAGGTTAAATAAAACCTAGGGATAGAACTGTAATTTCACCTACGAAACGAGATATACGCCCTATTTACAAGGGGTTAAATAAAATTTATTTACATGGGGTTAAATAAAACATAGGGGAGAACTGTAATTTCACCCATAAAATGAGCTATACGAGCTACTCGAGCCGAGCTCGAGCTCAGAATTCTGCTCAAGCTTGGCTCATATTTAATTCGAGCGAGCCCGAGTCGAGCTTTTTTCGAGCCGAGCTCGAGCTACTCGGCTCAAGTAACAGGCCTAGGCCGGTGAGATACTGAGATGAGAGGTGGAGAGAGAGGGGGAATGGGAGTAGGGGTTCATAGAGAATGAGTGTTGGATATTTATGCAAATTACTCAATTTATCTTGTCGATAGCAATTTTTCAATCTTGTCAATAACTTAATGTTTAAGTTGGTGTTTTCAAAAGTAGCCGTAAATTAATTTCAAAATGCATTTATGTACACATAAGATAAAATGCAATTGTTGGGCGCAGCGGAGGATATTGAAGCAGGAAGAGAAAGGAAGAGGTATATTGAAGTGGAGCCTACCTTTCCCATCTACTTAAAGGTAACAACACACTCACTAACAAAACCATATGTTAGTTATCAGTTATGACTTATGATTCGATGAATTTCCGGTAATGCAGTTCACCGATGTGACTTACAAAGTGGTTCTCAAAGGAATTGCTTCCACCGAGGAGAAGCAGATACTTCAAGGGATCACCGGCTCGGTTGACCCCGGTGAGGTTCTGGCTTTGATGGGTCCTTCAGGAAGCGGGAAGACGACGCTTCTTAACCTGCTCGGTGGCAGGCTATCGCAGCTTGGGTCGGGTGGTTGCATAACTTACAATGACCAGCCTTACTCAAAGGCTTTGAAAAGCAGGTAAACTCGTAAATCCAAGCCCGTATGACTCGACCCTAAGGGTATGTGGACGCAACTGTTAAGGCAACGAACGTGTTGTGTTGTTTGCAGGGTAGGGTTTGTAACACAAGATGATGTGTTGTTTCCACACCTTACTGTCAAAGAAACTCTCGACTATGCAGCCTTCCTAAGGTTGCCAAAGAGCTTAACTAGAGAGCAAAAGGAAAATCGGGCCGCGGATGTCATCTATGAGCTCGGCTTGGAAAGGTATATTTCAGGCGCATATGCACTAGTAACCAGTTTTAAACTCTTTGTATAATCGATGTGGGATACAGGTGCCAGGACACGATGATTGGTGGCTCCTTTGTGCGCGGGGTTTCAGGTGGGGAGAGGAAGAGGGTGTGCATCGGCAACGAGATCCTCATCAACCCTTCTCTTCTCTTCCTCGACGAACCCACCTCTGGTTTGGACTCCACCACTGCCCTCCGAATCATTCAAATGCTTCAACAGATAGCTGAGGTCCGTTGTTCTCATTTGGATCCAATAAGATAAAAGACTTGCTAGCTCTTAATGACTTACACAAGATCAAATTGTTGGATTTCGGGTTGTTGCAGGCAGGGAAGACGGTGATAACGACAATCCACCAGCCGTCGAGCAGGCTGTTCCACAGGTTTGACAAGCTGATCCTGCTGGGAAAGGGGAGCCTCCTTTACTTCGGAAAGTCGTCGGAAGCAAGTGCGCATTTCGAATCGATAGGCTGTGCTCCGATGATCGCGATGAACCCAGCAGAGTTCCTGTTGGATCTTGCCAATGGGAACTTGAATGACATCACTGTGCCTCCTGAATTGGAGGACAAAGTGCACACCGGTAGCTCCGATGCTGAGACAACTGTTAATGATAAGCCATCTCCTGCAGTGATCCACCAGGTGAATGCATATGAATTCGAAAAACTCGGAATCTATTGGGAAATAATTAACCTGATTGGTCACATTTTTGTATAATCGATGTGAGATGTTTTCGAATATTGCAGTACCTTGTGGATGCATATGAAACAAAGGCCGCGGAGAAAGAGAAGAAGAAACTCGAGATTCCGATCCCAATGGACGAAGAAGTAAAAACCAAAATGTGGCGGAAACGAGAATGGGGAGCGACCTGGTGGGAGCAATACAGGATCCTGTTCTGGAGAGGAATCAAGGAAAGAAGGCATGACTACTTCAGCTGGTTAAGGATCACTCAAGTGCTATCCACCGCCATCATCCTCGGATTGCTTTGGTGGCATTCCAATGCTAACACTCCCATGGCCCTCCGCGACCAGGCAGGGTTGCTGTTCTTCATCGCGGTGTTTTGGGGCTTCTTCCCGGTGTTCACCGCCATCTTTACATTCCCTCAAGAAAGGGCCCTTCTCAAGAAGGAGAGATCAGCTGACATGTACAGGCTAAGTGCCTATTTCCTCGCAAGGACGACTACCGACCTTCCTCTTGATCTCATCCTCCCCGTCCTCTTCCTTCTCGTCGTCTACTTCATGGCCTGCCTCAAGGCGGATGCCGCGACTTTCCTCTTGACCGTGCTCACTGTTTTCCTCTGCATTGTGGCGGCACAGGTAAGAGTGATCATATATAGTCTTAACTTTACAGAATCTTGAGAATGGAAAAGCTTTGAACCTTATGATAACATACGGCAGGGGCTCGGGTTAGCGATTGGGGCTTCGTTGATGGATTTGAAGAAGGCGACGACTCTAGCATCCGTCACTGTGATGGCTTTCATGTTGGCTGGTGGCTTCTTTGTGAAGGTAAAGAGCTCCAATTTGATTCCAAGATAGATGAAACTTAGGCAAATGTTGACGAAATCGAGTCATTTTGTAACACAATGCAGAGTGTGCCGGTGTTCATATGTTGGATGAGGTATCTCTCCTTCAACTACCATACCTACAGGCTTCTTCTCAAAATACAGTATGGAGATGTGTCTCCGGATATCATAAATGGGACGAAGCTCGACTCAGGAAGGATGGAGGTTGGGGCGTTGGTAGCCATGGTGTTTGGCTACCGCTTGCTAGCCTACTTGTTTCTACGGCAAATGAAGCTGCAAGGTTAAGCTCTAGCACCTGATCGAGCGATCAAGGCTAAGAGACGAGTAATTTAAGGCACAAGGTGTGGCAGCACATTGGGAACTCGGGGGTTGCCAACTCGATTTTCGGTATAGTTAGGAAGATGTCTCGATCGATCAATAAGGATTTTGATTCACTGCTGGGATACTGATTTGCAGATAAAATCTGTAGGAATTTAGAGATTGATGTGATCCGTAGAGATGCATTATCATTAAAAAAAAAAAAGGGCCCAACCGGGTTCGAACCGGTGACCTCTTGATCTGCAGTCAAATGCTCTACCACTGAGCTATGGACCCATTTTGCTCTTATTCTGATTTTTACACTAAATAACTGGAAATATTATGAACAAAATTGACAATGTTTTCATTTCGGTTAAATATAACGAGACGAACTCTTATGAACAAATTTATAATAGAATTATGTTAAACTATGAAATTGTTTTTAAAAATTAAAAAAAAAAAACTTGGGTGTTTTTGTTAACTAGCCTATTTTGAACCTTTTATTAGGTGATTAGCACCCAAACTAATTTAATTAGTTTGAGTTAGCACCCTTCCCAAATGGTCAATGGTCAATTGTTTGACCATTGACGGGTCAACGTTGACCAACTCTATCAGATTTTTTTTTTTTAAATAATGGTTATATATTTTGTGATGCCGTTTTGATGCCACTTTTTTATTACATTTTATTTTCGCTTTAATGTCACTTTTATAATGAAATGGTTTGATGACACTTTTTAAATGCCACTTTTTTCAAACTTTGATGCCATTTTTTGTTTAATGTGATGTCACGTTGAACATTGATGTCTTTTTTTTTACTGTTAACTATTGATGACGTATTTTTATGTCAAATGTTTGATGATATTTTTTTACCGTGATGCCATATTTTTTCAAAGTAGTGATGTCACGTTGACCATTGATGATATTTTTACCGTGATGACATTTTTTGTTCAGGTTGGCTATTGATGCCATTTTTTTTTGTTACTGTTGACTACTGCTGACACTTTTTTATGTCAATTTTTTTATGATATTTTTTTTACCGTGATGCCATATTTTTTGAAAGTAGTGTTTTGATGACATTTTTTCCTTTAATGTGCTGCAACTTTTTCAAAATCGTGTTTTGATGCCATTTTTCTATTGTAGTGATTTGATGCCACTTTTTAAATCAAATCGTTTGATGCCACTTTTTTTTTAATTTAACCAATTATATATCGATATTTTCTTATCGATTCTACTTTTATTCACTGATGACACGTTTGTGATTACACTTTATTGATGCAATCACTTGTGGTGACATGTTTAATACATTTTTATTCATTGATTACACCTCATTGATCTCAATCATTTGTGATGACATTGTTTATTGATGACATTTTTATTGATAACATTTTTATACAATTGATAACATATGATCATAAAATTTGATTACATTTTATTGGTAACACATTTGTGATGACATAAGAATCTAAAAACATTTTGTGGAGCTCTGCAGGGGAACAAAATAATCTCTTATAATTAGGAACTACAATAAAATATTCATGATCCTTAACACATGAATTCTATAGTGTTTCCTATTCAACTGAAAGAAATCCATTAAGCACTTCCCATAATCATCTCTTTCTTCGGTAAGTGTTGAGATACTTCCTGACATCGTCTTCTTTTGATAGGTTGAAGAACTTGCGGATCTTTGATGCCCTCTTAGGACCCCTCATTCTTGGCTTTTCGACATCAGTGAGGCCAGGGAGATCATTGTCACCCTTTTTCACAATAACCAAGTTGAGAACAGAAAGATCATGGCTAACAATACAACCACAAACAGACTTCCTTCTACGCTCCCAATACGCGCCTTCCGTATCCACGGAAGCATGGAGTGCCTGAATTATAATACTCAATATTGGGATGTCATCTGAAGAGGAATCAAATGCACAGATGTATCATAACAAATTGAACATAAAAAAAAACTATTTCACCTACCTCGGTGTAGCAAAAGACGAACCCTGCCAGGAGTGAGAACTCCCTGCTTCATTGGGAAACCTTGCTTGTCACAACCACCCATAATCTTAAATACATAACCCTTGAATTCTTGTTTTAAAAAAAGTAAACAATAAATGAGCTACACAAACATCATCACACATACACAGTGAAGTATGCAAATGCATTTAGGGTGCAGAGCATACCTCCCCAAGGGCATCACCATTGATCTCCTGTGAGATCCTCTTGTCGAAAAAAGCTCGGCTACAAATGAAAATATAGTGAGAAGCTGAGGGACTATACACTGACAATAATTTAACACTCAATGCTAAACGGGAAAAAAAAAGAGAAGCAAGGTCGAGAATTGATTTGTGTCATGTTAAATGTACAAGCTCCTGAGTGCACTAAGTTGTGGATAGAAACAGCAAAAACGCAAGCATTGGATATCTCGACATGAATATTGGCAACACAAGGAAATGAATTCACCATCAAATATTGGCAATCCTGTGATACATGCTGATTGCCATAACAATTTACTTCAGGAGAAATTGGTTGAATGAAATATACAACACACAAATAATGTTAATTAGTGGTGTAGTTGGTTGGATTAATGGAAGAAGGAGAAACAGTATTTTGCTCATATACTCTTCAAGTAATATTGATACAGATTTCATGAACATGTATAAAACACACCAATATCAAAATAACCAACATATTGTCCTAAGCTATCAAACTGCATAAGAATTGCGGAAGACACAATTTTTAACTATGCAATAAAATGAGAATTTCTCTTCTCATTTTATGACTCAAACCCAAGCTAAGGAATGAAAAGCAACAATGCACTTCTATTACCAAAATAATGCAATCAAGCATTCCCTGATCAAAAACTAAATAATGTCATCAAGCTTTCCCAAATCAAGTGACATTGGCCATGGAAAATACTCATGTAAAGACTCTCATATCTAGGTAATGGAAAGCAACTACAAGGAATCAAAGAGCAGTCCAGGTTGTAAGAGTAAGTTAAAACCAGAGAAAATACAATTAAAGGCGGAATACACAAATAGCCCTGAGGGAGTAAACAAATTAAAGGTAAGGCATACTACTTCATACTTTGCAGCTAACACAAACACTTCAATACTTTATCTAACCAATTAATAAGCTTGCAATTTTTGGTTTTTGCTGTTGGCCTACTATCGAAAATACAATCAAAGACGGAATACACAAATAGCAGTAGCACGGTATGGAAAAACACAATTAAAGTCGCGGAGTAAATAAGAACAAACAAATTGCCATGAATAGAGCAGATACTAAAAAAAAACTCAATGAATCTGTGTGTGATGCCAGATAGCAGCAAAATCGATAGGTGATACTGAGACTGTAAGATGCCAGACAGTATCATAATTGGGCGCAAACAGATGCCATGTTTTTTTCCAGTTTTCCTCAACAAAATTTATCAAGTACAATTGGGGAGAAATGAAATTGAAAGATGAAATAGAAAATTGATGTTGCTAGAACGCATCTAAATCATCAACTGAAAACTGGATTGGCCTTGTTCAATCGATAATCCCAAAGCAGGGGCAAATTAAACCCTAATACCTTATAAAAGTCTCAATTGAAGCTTAAAATGGAGAGTAGTTACCATGGATCGAGTAAGATCGTTGAGGGCGGAGGGAGCTTAAAATTGGTCTGATGCATCTTCCCTGCGCATGCGCCAAATAGTTTTCTTCATTGTTGTGCACAGAAGGACACGGATTGCGCTCATACATGAACCAAACCAAAAGAAAAAGATGAGCGCAAACCCTAAGTTAACAATCGAAAAATCGAATTGAGTAGAAAAAAAATGACAAATTGGGGGCGGAGACACACCTGTCGGCCAATTGCCTCATTCTGGAAGGAGGCGGCGCCACCGCTACGTAGCTTGGAGAGCAAGGGCGAGAGGAGGGTGGATGCGAATCCCAGGAAGCGAAGAAGGAAAAGGAATTGAGGTTGAGGAAGCCGGAATCGGAAGCGGAACTGGAGGAGAAGCAACGGAGAAGGAAGAGAGAAGAAGGACGGCACCTGCGAATCCGAGAAGGGAAGAAGGAATGGAGGCTGAAGATCGAACGCCATGGAAGGAAGAACGAAGAAGCGAAAGGAGATGAGGGCAGAGTGGGACGAACGAGGGTTATTGCGTTATGGGCCTAATTAATTTTCAACGGGTGCTTATGCGGCTAATAACAAATTTAAGGGTGCTAATTAACTAATTAAAAGTGAAAGGTGATATTTCACCAAAATTTCTCAAAAAACTTCGTGTAAAATTTTTATTTTTTTTTGGATCAGATTCGTGTAAAAATATATTGGAAAGTGAGTTTTAAAGCAAATTCACATAGTCTTATAACACGGGGTATTGTTTTTTATCAGGTAAGAATTTAAGATATTAAAGAATATATTGTCCGCTAATTTAAGAGGTAGACGAATCAACATATGGTCTATCCGTCATTATAAAACACACATAAAAAACACAGATCAACAAAGATAAAAGAAAAACTTGACACTTCATAAAATCCATTAGCCAGCGAAGAAGTCGGAGAAAACCCAAGGCGAACTAATAAGATATATAAAGACAAGGGCATTTTGTACTATTTAGAAACATGAGGAAGTCATTTGTAATTAGGAAGATTGGAGGGTTGTTAGCTATATATACACGCACCCTCTAACAGACATCCTAACAACTTATTCATTCTCTCACGTTGTAAACTCTCTAATCAGGTTTTATTTTAGTTTATGGTTGATCAATACACAAAGCTTCACATGGTATCAGAGCAAAGAGGCTTTGTGTGATGAGATCTTTTGTGGTTTCATTTCTCTTATTGTTGGAGTTTTGCTTGGTGCGAGGTGAGTTTCGACGTCGGATCTTGGTGATCAAGGATAATAGGGGTTAGAAATGGCAGGAGAGTTCTGCATCAGTGATCTTGCAGGCGGAAGAGTATATACTAACAACAATTATCCTCTCGCTCTGGCCAATTCGGACAATCCAAGTGCGCAGTTAGTTCCATTTCATTTTTTTAGTTCGAATTTCTTGGGATAGAGTGGGGGAATCCAGCTTGACCTAGGTGCTAAGGACAAGTTAGGATTCATTGATTGATCTTGCGAAAAACCTCCGGTTGGATCAGTTGATTTATAGTGGTGGGTTCGTTCAGATTATATGGTGAGATGCTAGGTGTTAAATGCGATGGTTAACATGATTTCAAAAAGCTTCATGTACTGTGGAGTCAACTAGAGATCTTTGGGCAAAACTCTCATAAAGGTATGTTCAAACGAATGCTTCTCTCATTTTCCAATTGAAGAAAGAGTTGATTCACATCACAAAAGGGGAAAAGACCATAGCCGAGTATTTTAACAAATTGAAGAGGGTTTGGGATGAATTGCAAAGTGTGGAAGGGTTTCCCAGCTGTGTGTGTAGTTCAATGGCGAATTGTTCTTGTCAATCGACAAGAAAGGTTTCTGAAACTGAAGGCCGGAATCTTCTAATGAATTTCTTGATGGGATTGGGAGAAGGTTATGAGTCCGTTTGCAACATTATTTTAGCGACTGGTCCGTTGCCGACACTCAACAAGGCGTACTATCTTTTTCAGCAGGTTGAGGGTGGTAAGGGAGTTTTGAATGGGTCAACTGTATCTAAATCAGAAAATATGGCTTTGGTGGTAGCAAGGAAAGGGGATAGATTTCAAAGTACCAAGAAAGATGGTAAGAAAGACTAGGGGTGGGCACAAATCCTGCAAATCCCGATCCCGTCCCGGTCCCGTCCCGATCCCGGTGGGATTTAGGACAAAATAGTGAATCCCGTCCCGATCCCGTCCCGCAAAAATTATGCGGGACGAAACGCGGGACGATCCCGGTGGGATCCCGCAAATCCCGTCCCGTCCCGCATATAATAATAATAATAATAATAATAATAATAATAATAATAATAATAATAATATAATATTATCATAGAATAATAACAATATATTCTTAGTATTATTATTTTGAGAAAATATTATAATTATAATCATAATCTTCCATTTATAATAATAATAATATTTGTTTATAATAATAATATTATTATTTGAGCAAATATTATTTATAATTATGATAATAATTTTCAAATTATAATAATAATTGATTATAATAATAATATTATTATTATTATATAATATTATAATATAATTTAATAATAATAATACTTTATACTTAAATTATTATTATTATTATTATTATATTATTATATCATACTATATTTTTTTCTTGTAAAGTATAAATATTTTATAATAATAACAATAAAAATAAGTAATAATAATAATAATAATAATAATATTATTATTATTATTATTATTATTATTATTATTATTATTATTATAATAATTATTATTATTATTATGAGACAATATCGGGTGAGACAATAATAATAATAATAATATTATTATTATTATTAATATTATAATACTATTTTTTTTCTTGGAAAGGGATTGAGACAAGAGGCAAATAGGTAAATACGGTATTCTTCCATACTATCAATCGATCATGAGACAATATCTGGTGAATCTTGTCTCAATCCCTTTCCGTCCCGATCTAGTAAGATAATGTAGTCAAATATGTTGAACGTTATAATTAATTATATAATCATTGTATGAATTAATAATAGTATTATAATATTATTTTTTTTTTTATTTTATTTTTTTTTATAACTCCAAATAGTATAGAAATCAAACAACCGAATGTTTACAAGAAGTTAGCGGGCAGCCGAGAAACAAGCTGCGCGCCAACCCCCTTAGCAATGGAAAAACAAACTCTGGTAAAAATATGAGCAGCTAGACGAGAACTAGAATCTAAGGCTAAAGAGAAGGAACGGATCCGTCACAGAAGTGCAATCGCATCCCCATCCAGCTCACCAAAGGAGGAGAAAGAAAAAGGCAAAAACCCATAACCAGCAGCAGAGCACACATCCCGATACTTGGTGCACTTACGCCGCGCTGCGTCGAGAACACACCGTCCAGGAGCAAAGGAAGCTAAGCAAGTCTGAGTGAGGGGGGAGGATCCCGTGATATCAACACACACATCTCGACCCCGATCCCAAGAGTAAAGAAGAATGTCAGCGGGCCTAAGGGGTCTGCCAAGACTGTCAACAACACCGATGTCCACTTCCTTCCCAGAGGAGATCCCAGCACGGAAGCAAATGTCGAAGAGGGTATCACGGACAAGATTATGCCGATGTTTGAGCCCAATGGAACTCGAACACGACACAGCATGATCCCCAAAAGTGTCATCCTCAAAAACCCGACCACATGCAGAGCAAGGGAGACCGGCACGAAAAAGAGGGATACCCAAACGATAGCAGAGAACAGACCTGTAAGTCCTACCATTCATGGTCTGACCGAGCCCAGAAATAGGAACTGCTCTGAGCCAATCAGATGAATGGGACCCATGTTGAGACCTCCACAACACCACTTGCCGCGGGGTCAATGAGAAAACCGACTCCGAAGAAGCCACAATCCGGGCGAAGTACACATCTGCCAATTTCTTCATAAGTTTGGGGGCAGCGAACTCGCAAGAATCACGACTGAAATCAGAACCGGTAAGACCATTGAAGTCACACAGCGCAACATCGAAAGAGGGTCCCTCACCCACGGGCAACCCAGCAAAGCGGAGGAGCGAAGACTGCAACCCAGAAGACTGCAGGCGAGAGGCTAGAAAAGAATAATGCATGACGTCACCAACAGCATAAACACCAAGCCCACCGTACTGAAACGGAAGAGTAGCCAATCTCCACTGCCAATCACCAAACCCGGGTCCAGAAGCAGCCACTTTGCAAATTAATGAATAATATAGTTGAGAAGAATATATACCGTATTCAAAATATTATACAAATTAATGAATTATGAAAGCATGTTTCACTTTGCAAATTTATATAATATTTTATTATTTTTATTCGCGGGACAAGGCCCGTCCCGTCCCGATCCCGTCCCGTCCAGACACTGTCCCGTCCCGATCCCGTCCCGAAAAAAAAATGTCAATCCCGTCCCGATCCCGTCCCGTAAAAATTTTACGGGATGAGTCCCGTCCCGGCTCAATCCCGTCCCGTCCCGTCCCGTGCCCACCCCTAAGAAAGACAATAAAGACAAGATTTGCTACCATTGCAGAGGGAAAGGGCACATCATGGATAACTACTTCAAGCTACGTGAGTTTCCCGAATGGTATAAGGGCCCAAAAGATGGCAAACCTGTGTCTAACAATGTGTTTGAAGCTCCATGATGGTTCTTTGAAGTCACCTTTGGATGAAGAAGATAACAAGGGGATGTACTTCAACACATCTAGCTCTGCAGGTCCTAGCAATGATGGAAAGGTTGATCAGCCCTTGGTGAATGCTTTGTGTCAAGATTTACTGAAGGCTATGCAAGATGAGAATCAAGGTAATTGTGCAGTGACAAACATGGCAAGTAATTCTTATGGTCATAATATGGCCTTACTTGCTAGATTTTCTAAAGATACTGATTGGATTATTGATAATGGAGCTACGGATCATATGGCAGCATATGATTATTTGTTTAGTGATAGGAAGTTGCTCAGTAGGCCTATAAATATTGGTATGCTTGCTCGTAAAATTGCTTCTGTTAATGAGATTGGTTCCTTGTGTTTGAATGCTAATATTACTCTTAAGAATGTGTTACTTGTGCCTAGTTTTAAGCATAATCTATTGGATGTTGGTAAATTGGTTGATGGTTCATGTTTAGCAGCAATATTTACATCTCATAATTGGTTTTTCTAGGACCTTGGCACTAATCAAGTCATAGGTTCTGGAGCCAAGATGAATAGATTATACATGCTGCAACCTAATCATCTAAATGTTGAACAACTGCCCTTTAAGATCAATGCTTCTTGTTTACCTGTTTCTATCGTGTTCAATAAATATGTTTCTAGTGTTTCCAGTGGTTCTAATGTTTGTAAGAATGATGAATTGTTACATCAACTTCATGTTAGATTAGGTCATGCTTCTCTTGGTAAGATTGAAAGAAGACACAGTTATTTGATTGAAACTGCTAGGGCACTTCGAATTCATGCTAATCTTCCTGTTAAATTTTAGGCTGACTATGTGCTTGCAACTACTCAAATTATCAATAAACTACCATCTGCTATATTACAGTGGAAATCTCCTTTTGAAGTTTTATTTGGTTCTCCTTCTTCTATGGATGAGTTGAGAACTATTGGTTGTTTGTGTTTTGCTTTAAATCCTTTAGCTAAAACGGATAAATTTGGACCTAAAGCTTTTAGGTATGTTCTTGTTGGTTATCCTTTTCGCAAAAGGCATATAAAATGTTTTGCTTGGATATTCAAAAATATATTGTGAGCAGACATGTTCAATTTTTTTAGGATAAATTCCCTTTTAAAAATGATGATACTGTCATTGATGCACCATCTACTGATGGTCTTCAATTTCCTTTGGTAAATCTTGTTGATTCATCAGATTTATTGTAATCTAACAATGTTCAGCATCCTACTCTAAGTAATGACTCTTACATCCATCCAAATGTGTCTCAGCATAGCAATGTCGTTGATAGTAATTTAGGTGAGTCCTTTACTTATATTGAGGTCTCAGATTCTGTATCTACTGAGAATACCAACTTTGAAGGATAATATGTTCCAAGTTTGGATATACAACCAAGAAGGTCTGACAGGTTACATCAGATCCCTACCAGATTAGAGGATTTTTTGTGTCCCTCTCTTCAAAGGAGTGATTCAATGTCTCAAAGTTTCTTATCTGTTGTTTTGGGTGATACTAATAGTTTTTCAAATGAGTTTGTTAGTTCCTTTGTTAACATGATACATGTTCATGAACCACATACTTATACTCATGCCAAAAAGGATTCCAAGTGGATCGATGCCACGGACAAGGAATTACAAGCATTAGTGAAAATATAACATGGATATTGATATCACTTCCTCCTGGCAAAACACCAATTGGATCAAAGTGGGTCTTTAAGCTCAAATACAAGCCAGATGGTACCATTGAAAGATACAGGGCAAGGTTGGTTGCCAAAGGGTACAATCAAATCATAGATAACGATTACAAGCATACCTTTTCTCCCGTTGCTAAATTTACTTCTGTTAGATGCATATTAGCTCTTGCTACTGTCAAAGATTGGCCAATCCATAAGTTAGACATTAACATTCCCTTTTACATGGTTTCTTAGATGAAGAAATCTATATGAAACCACCAGATGGATATGTTAAGGCTGGTCCAAGCCAAGTATGTCTTTTAAAAAGATCTTTATATGGGCTGAAACAAGCTAGTAGACAATGAAATATGGAACTTACTAAGTTTCTGGTTTCATTGGGTTATGTTCAATCTAAACAAGATTATTATTTGTTTATTAAAATTGTTCCCAAAGGTATTGTGACTGCTCTTGTGTATGTAGATGATTTACTATTGACATGGGATGATGAAGATGTGATCATCAACACAAAAGTACAATTACATAACAAGTTCACTATCAAGGATCTTGGACAAGTCAGATATTTCTTAGGCAGGGAGATATCTCGGTCATCTGCTGGCATAACAATAAATCAAAGAAAGTATGTGTTGGATTTGCTCAAAGATACAGACATTCTTGATAGCAAGGATGCCAAATGTCCTTTTCCAAAAGGATTAAAGCATGAAGGAGTTCCTTTGGAAGATCCAGAAGTTTATAGAAGACTTGTTGGAAGGCTCCTATTTTTGAATATCACACGTCCTGATCTTTCCTATAATGTACATCACTTGTCTCGGTTTATAAGCTCTCCTAAACTTCTACACTTTCAAGCAGCAATGAATGTTCTCAAGTACTTGAAAGGAACTCTGAGTGCAAGCCTATTCTTTTCTAAAGATTCAACTCTCGATTTAGCTGCATACATAAATGCAGATTGGCGATCATGTGCTTACTATGCTAAGTCATTATCTGGCTACTCCATGATGTTGGGTAAGAATTTAATTTCTTGGAAGACCAAGAAGCAGAAAATAGTGTCCAAGTCTTCAACTAAATCGAAATACATGGAAATGTCTTATGTTTCAAGTGAGATGATCTGGTTATATGGGTTGTTTTCTCAACTAAAGATCATCATTCCTCGTCCTGTTCCCATCTACTGTGACAACAGATCAACTCAACACCTTGCAACTAATCTTGTGTTCCACGAAAGGACAAAATATTTGAGAATATAGATTGACATTTTGTCAGGGAACAACAACAAAAAGGATTTCTTATTACTCAACACATTCCTTCTGCACTTCAACTTGCAGATTGGATGACAAAGGCACTTGGAGAAGCTCAACATAAGTTCCTTATAGTCAAGTTAGAAATGATCTTTGAGACCCCTTCTCCAACTTGAGGGGGGTAATGAGATATATACAGACAAGGGCATTTTGTACTATTTAGAAACATGAGGAAGTCATTTGTAATTAGGAAGATTGGAGGGCATTTAGCTATATATACACGCGCCCTCTAACAGACATCCTAACAACTTCTTCTTCTTCATTCTCTCACAATGTAAACTCTCTAATCAGGTTGTATTTTGGTTTCTGATTGATCAATACACAAAGCTTCACACGAACCATGAATGCGGAGATACGAAAGAGTGCACACGACGTCTCGACACCGAGAAGACGAAGAGCAGTAACCCACTATCGGAAAAAATGACACATGCGGAAGTGCAGATCACCAATGTTTGCTCCACCTAAATAAGGAATATTCGAAGACCACAAACACTATCACGATCCACAGGATCAAACAGGACGCTCAATACTGCAATCTCTAAAAAAACTAATCGCAACCACACCAAGGCAGTGACCCATCATCAAAAGACGGGACGGGACAAATTATGTTCAAAGCCCTTTCGATATTTTCGTTAAGCCCTTAACACGGGTATGGTTTTATTTCTTTTTAATAAAGAACTTTTTAAAAATGAACATACGTTTTTTTTGTGAAGGAATTGAAAATACAATTGCTCTCTCCTCTCTCTAGTTTTCTAGAGAGGGAGTCGACACCCTTGCTCTTGCCGGAGTCTTCAAACGGAAACCTCTGCCTGATCTGAGAACCCCTCTTTGGAGGCTAACAACCCCTCTTCAGATGTCAAATTTCCTTCTCATTTAAGAAGCCCCGCGTCGGTGGCTGTCTCTTCCTCTTCGGAGGTCGGGTTTCAATATCGTCGGACCACGGCTTGTTGGCTTGCATCGGCGTCACTCTCCGTATCTCCCATCCTTCTCATTCGCCCTCTTCGGAGGCCGTCTTGACTTTCTGAAGCCGGTTGCGAGATTTGGGTTCCGCATTCATTTTCGAAGGCGGTTTAGTGTTAGTAATTGATTATTCTTGCATCAATCTCTTTCCGATTCAGGTGCTTTGGGATCCATTCCTTTCCCCTCCCCTCGTCTTTCCCGTGGTTGCCCCTTTGGTGGTCCATAGGTGATTGGTGTCTTAAAATCCCTTTTTCGGGCGGATACTGCTTCTCCGCGGGCATCTACCCTCCTCTTCATCTTAATCGGCTCCTCCTGTGCTAGGTGGTGTTCTCCGTCCGTGTGCTTCCCTCGACTGGGCTCGGTGGTGTCGCTCTGGTGGCGGCGCTCTTGGTCTTCCTCGTTGTGGTCGTCTACGACATCCTAATCCCCGGGGGTATGAACTTCAACCCTTCCTTTCGGGCTCCCGGTCCTTTCTGGGTTAGCGGATGCTATTGGTTGAACGACTCCATCCGGGCCTTGGCTCTGCTCCCAACCCCGATTGTTTACTCCCCTTCTTCTCCTGTTTTGGTCGGCGACAACCTGAGCTCTGGCTCGCCCTTGCTTTGTTGCAGGGTTGTGGTTGGCGGCGTTTCATCGGGCATGTTGGATGGGCCAAACATTGTGCTTTGTGCCCAAGGCAACTCTTTTGGCCCAAAGCAAGCCAGAAGAACATAAATTATATAAAATATGGAAAAAAATTATTTTATAATTAATAACTTAAAATAAATAAATCTCGTAAGGGTTTTTAAAATCCCGTTAGGGTTTCTGGTGCTTTCAGTCCAAGTGTTGGGAGGCTCTGCGTTTGGCGTAACTGAACTTTCTTCTCCTTCTGATGAGGTTCTGGCAGTCGGAGTCGGGATAGGTTGGGGTCGTGGTAGTGTGTATCGAAGCGTCTCCTTTTCTCCGGAAGACTGTTTCCTTGGAGGTTCGTCTTCACTGCACACAGATGACTTTTGATGTACCGCTGGCCTGCGATGCTACTTTAGGGTAGTGCTTAGCTTCGTACGTCATCTATGTCCTCATCTCGTCTGGTTTAGTTGTGTTTAATTTTGCCTTTTTTAAGTGTTCTTGTCTGTCCTTTGCACCATCTTTGTATTTTATATTTTGCCAACTTGTTGGTAGTCGAGATTCAAATTTGTTTCACCTCGATTTTTTATCTAAAAAAAAATGAAAATACAATTTGAGTGATCGATTTTGAGTTTTACCGGCTTCCATTTTTTGTCGGATGCTAAAAATTGATTCGCCGTCGCTCAAACAAAACACGAGGCAAGAGCACCCCCCTCCCCCCCTAAAAATAACCGACTCCGGCCATTTTCGCCTCCCTCCCTTTATGAGAACCTCTCTCCCTCTCCTTTCATCTCCCCTCCTCTCGGCTGGATCTGGATCCATCCCGATCCACCTGAGATCTTGATTTTCTCCCACGCATTCCATCCCTCCTCCGTTTCCATTCCCCTAAATCCAGGTGAATTTCCGGCCAAGCGTCCACCACCATGAGCAAGAGGGCGAAGGTGATGGTCCGCCACAAGTCGGCGGTGACACAGCTTCCGGAGGACCGGAAGCAGCGGCGGACGTCATCGTCAGCCACGTCGCTGGCCGAGATGGCCGGGGGGACAACGGCGGGAGTCGCGGCCGTCGCCTGCTGCGCTCCCTACGGCGTCGCGAACCTCGTGGTGCTAGCCGCCTACAAAGTCCCCGCCGGCCTCTGCAGGAAGGCGATCCGCGAGCGGCGCCGCCGGAAGCTGATCAAGAGCGGCGTCCTCCACACTCGATCCTTCTCGCACGGCGACGAGCTGTTCTCCTCGAATACGGTGCTCCCCTGGGCGGAGGATGAGGAGGAGATGGACGGCATCACAGAGGAGGAGTACATGGACCTGGAGAAGGAGATGTGGGACCACTTCTCCGGTGCCGGATTCTGGCGAAGTCCTTCGCTTAAGGAGAACTGATTCGATCCGTTTAATTTGTTCGAGATTCGAATTCATCTAACGAAAGAGTGACGGAGAAGCTGATTAATCGATCGATAGGAAAAAAGGCAAATCTTGATTCTCTCTTGATTTAACGTTTGTTGTATACTGTATTTTGTTTGTGGGATTCGATAGCCGTGGATCTATAGCAGATAAAATCAACATCTGCGTTTTGTTTTAGGCGATTGATAAATGCAATTAAATGTTAAAGTATTTGCTTTTGATTGTGTACTTCACGATGGCCTGAGCTGTGTATGAAATCGGATGTACTGAAATACGTTATGTATAGGGCACTATCTATATATAAATGTTGCATCACTTGATTAAATTAATTAACTCATAACAGTTTTTTTATATAGAAAAAATAGAAACATATATATAATCTTTTTCATGGTAAAAAATATTAAGGGTAAAGAATAAAGAGAAAATTTGGTGAAATATCACCTTTGCTAATTTAATTAGCTAATTAACATCCTTAAAAAAAAATTAGCCGTGATAGCATCTTTTAACGTTTTTTTAACCCTTAGCACCTTGTTCCTCTCTCTTTCTCGCTCATTTGCTCTCCCTGAGCTTTCGATCTCTCAGACGCTTCTCCTCCTCCTCCCAGACGCCACTGCTCCGGGATGGCCACCGCTCTCACCGCGACTCCGTGAGCCACCTCTCGCGGACCGGCAGGCCACCTCTCGCAGACCGGTAGCCGCCGCCGACACAGCAGCTTCCCGCGCGCAGGATCCCCTCCTCTTCTTCAACCTCCTCCCCGGTATGCCTCCCCGCACCCGGTTATCACCGATCACACAGCGACCCCTAGCCCTCATTCTTTTCGATTTTTCTTCAGATCCGGTATGAAATCTCACCCTTAATCTATTTCCTTTAGTTGTTCTTTTTTGATTTGGGATTTCGAGTTGGATTGGAACTACCTAGGGTTATTGGGTGCGAATATTTGCGGAAAAATTGGGGCTTTTCGCCTAGAGTTGATAATGGTGAAGTTTGTGGTTGTGTTGGATTGTTTGAATGCTGAGAAACTAATTTGCCAACAATGTTTACAAATTAGGGTTCTTCTACCTTGATTCAATGTCAATTTCTAGGCTCAAAGAGTGTAGTTTAGTCCTCAGTTGTGCTTTATTTTAGATGCGTACTTTGCTTGTTCAGTCCGAAATTGAAGACCTAAATCAGTAGCTTCTTTGTTTGCTGTGCACTAAACCCAACACAATTTGTCAAAATTAGTGGCTTGAGAGTTGAGTATTGGGTAGCTTGATCTTTTGTGTTCTGCCAAAATCAGTAGCTTACTCAAAAATCACAATCAGTAGCTTCTTTGTATACTTATGGATAATTGGTCGCAAGATGAATTTGGAAGCATCATCCATGTTGACTTGATTTGAGGTTGGAAATTCATTTCTCAACTTCATCTTGCAGGTGAAATCTAGAGCTCATTGGTTATTACTTATTTACTAAATGCAGGTGGCTTGGTTTGGACTCAAACTAAACAGTTAGGCATAACATTTGATGGTTTGAGTGTTTTTGTTTCACTTTCAGCTATATTTCCTTTTCCCTCCTTCTAGATACAGGTTTAGAGTTTTAGCAACAGTTGCAGCGATGATGATACCGTCAGATTCATCGGAGGCTCTCACCCATCACCGCCGAATCCGAGAAGACGATCTCGTCATAGTGTATGAGCGCCAGGGCGTCATGAAATCTGTCAAGGTAACTGCATGATCTGTTTTCCAGAACCGATTTGGGTCATTCAAACACTTGGATTTAGGTCAAGAACGGCATAAGATTCCTGCTCAGTGGAATAAAATTGACAACCTACGACATCCCCCAATGAAATGTCAGCATTAGTATGAATGTCAGCAGCAGAAACACTATTTGCATCT
This sequence comes from Persicaria tinctoria, assembly GCA_037127255.1. Classification (NCBI taxonomy): domain Eukaryota; kingdom Viridiplantae; phylum Streptophyta; class Magnoliopsida; order Caryophyllales; family Polygonaceae; genus Persicaria; species Persicaria tinctoria. The sequence continues at coordinate 41,081,440 of JBANSL010000006.1, forward strand.
CCAACACCCACCCCCGGTAGAGAGATGTCACCGTTATTTTTATCTATATCGCAAGCAAAAGTGATTGAAAAGGGTACCAACTTAACATCAACAATAATAGATGGAGGACATAGAGCATCAGATTCATCCAAGCAAGGATTCACATCAGAATTTCCCCCATCAACTTCAGGGTGAACATCATTCAAATCATCAACGTCAATGCGACGCTTGCCTTCAGTGTCAGCTTCAGGTATTACACCAAACTCAGATGACATTTCATTAGAGAGTAAATTTAGATCAACATTTGAAATACCTACTGCATCTCCTCTATTGAAATCGAAAACAATTTCGTGAGCAACAGGCGAATCAGCCAGTATATCAGAGAAAACGTCATCATTAACTGTAGTACCCGCATCATTATTAGGTATGGAATGCACTGGCTTGGAGACATCAACTGTACATGCGTGCGTTGCAACCTTATTCTCAAGGGAAGTGAACTTCTCCCCAAAAATAGAAAACATGTTAATAATCCCATCTAACTTCCCCATACAGGTCTTAATTTCTCCTACACTGGCAGCCAACTCCTTTAGACATTCAGGCAACTGTTCTAGCTTATCAAGACGCCTAAAAATTTCTTGCACCACCTGAGATGAACTATCAATAACAGGGGCAGGAGCATTAGGATCAAATCTAAAAGGAACATCACCCATTTCATCCCGTATTTCACCTTTTTTGGGAGATGACAGCCCCACACCACACCCATTTCCGGGTACATAGCAATAGGTCTCAACTTCAGGAATTGAAGCATCAATCGGATCATCAACACAAATAGCAGGTTTTTTTGCGTCAGAATCAACTCCCAAAGGTATGTCTTGAATCTCTGGACCAGATGAATTAACATGGGCATGAGGAGACCCAATAGGAGACACAGTTGACCCAGAAGAGTCAACAGAATGGGTTCCCCCAAAGTCATCATCAAGAGCACCCCCAGTTTCAGAGTCAACAGCATCGTCATGTACCCCACCAGTATCACGACTAGAACAAAACACATCACCCTTTTCGATAGATAGTCCATCAGGGGCCAACATATCTGCAGTCGAAGCAACTTGCAAAGATACAGACTTCTCGGCACATTCTGAATAGAATACATTTCTAGGCTCTTTATCAACTGTCTTCCTCTTCTTCACACGGTGATACACAATCATCGCAGGTACAAGCTTCTCACACTCAATCACTGGATCAACCTTGTCACCAGCAACAACAGGTATAACAGACTCTTTGACTAGCACATCTGTCTCAGCATCTAGAAACCGAACCTTCTTACCTGACTCTTTCATCTTCCGCATATTAGTGGCTTTCCTCTTAAATGATTTCTTATCCTCTAAACCCAAAACAGAGGAGGAATGAAAGGTACCTGCAGAGCGACCCCTTCTCAAGGATGTCATCTTCTTTCCTTTATGTACAACATCAAGTTTTACCTCCGAATTGACTCCATCATTCCCAACAACAGCATCTAAAGCAGAATCATTTACAACATCCTGTTTGTTGACCAAATTGACGGCGTCATTCCCAACGACAACAGCTAAGGCATCATTGTGTATGAACCTGTCATTATACGCATTTGTACGCAATCGATGACTTTCATACAGATCATCATCCAGCTTGGGGAAGACAGGTTGAGCAATGTCATCAACTCTTTCATCAGCAACTTCTTCACTATAAACCATCCTTGGTGTTCTTGCAAATTCACCATAAATAGGGAAAAATGGTGCCTACACAAAAATAGAGGAAATATATGATTAAAAGCACGGATATTTACAACAAAACAACAAATATGCTAATAACCTTTAATATTTATGCGAAACTTTGGGACTGCTGACATAAAATGACTAAGCCAACTAAAAGATGTGCACCTACTAGCTTTTAATGATAAAGTGGAATTATATGTTATGCAATAATATTTAAATGAATATGCACATCCAAACCTTCCATCTGCAATTATATTTAAATGACAATCTATTACCCTGCTGACATGTGATCTAAATCAAAATATACTGACACTTATGCAATAATTTGGTTCCTACTTGTTAAGATATATATAAAAAACAAAAAACAAACAAGAGCAGTGTCAAACAAAAATCATTACTGAAACAAAAAATTAAAAGTCTTGCAAACAATATAGTTCTGCTGACAAGTCTGGTGTTTTTGCAACTTTCTACTGACATCTCTGGTATTTTTGCAAATTTACCAAAAGTAGTTGACAATGGTGCCTAAAACATATATTAAATTCATTCACTAACAACTACAAAACATAATAAACTTACCAGCTCATCATCAAAAAGTGCAGAAGCAGTATCATATACGTGTTTAAGCTTACATTCCCAGTGCAAAGAGCATGGATCTCCAACAACCATTTTGAAATCACAGTCAACTTTTGCAGCTATTGATGGGAAGGCTTCTAAAATCCATGACTGTTGCAAAAAAACATAAAGTATTTGAAATATTCAGCCAGAATAGTGAGATATGATAACAAGCAATAAATATGCTGACAGGCTTCAAAATGGATAACAAGCAATAAATATGCGACATTAAAGACTACCTGGAAAGCAAGATTATACCCATGTATATCATAACAACGTCTGCCATGCTGACGATAAGCCAGATCTATATTCTTTAATGTCGTAACCAACTTCGTGTACGAAGCTCTCCCCCAGGGGTAAATTTCAAACTCATTCTCAGCACAAGCAAGGGATAAGTTTTCTTCACTGACAAACTCTGATCTCCTGAATAATAGGACCTTTTCAATAATAAGCAGCTTAGCCATAATCAACTTCTTCTCTGAGGATTTACTCTCGGATTTAAAACACTGTACTAACTCCTTATAAGAGCATTTCTTCTCCCCAAAAAAATTAAGAGAAGACACATGTTTGGGTGGTTTGCAATCATTAGCTTCACAAGGAAGACCAGTAATAACATGGAATTCAGCAAGAGAAAACCGAGCCAAAAATCCATCAACCTTAAACCACAACTCCATCTTCTTTTTGGTTGGAACTCGACGCAACATAATCTGATGCATGAGCTGAAAGTTAGAAACCATATTGGTTCCCTGTGTCAGCACCCACCCAACACAACTATTGCACAATATCTCATAGTGTTTATCCGACAGATGACTTTTGATGAGTTCACAAACATCAGGATAAGAATATCTGTTTGATCTAGAATGGAACCACTCATCCTCAGGAATACAATAAGAAATGTTCTGTTTAAAAACAAGCAAAAATGTCAAAAATAAATGCATATCAACATAAGTAAATAGCACTATATAAACAGACAGGATAAAAAGATCAATATCAAAATAAAAACTCACATCAAATTGCCTTCTGTATCTCACTAAATCAGTAAGTGAACCTGACAAACACGAAAACATAGATATCAGAAGAGGAAAAAACGATAGGAGCATGCAGAATTGTTCAGTAGAAATCGCATATTTGATACTAAAAACAAGAACAACACTCCAGCATTTGCTATCACGACACCAACCAACACTAGACCACACAAAAATCCGTCAAAAGTGCAATAATCGACCGCAGAAAAACAAACCCTAACCAACAGGGAAACGTTCAAGCAGACTCACCACCTGAACTACCAGAGATTTCCGCCATTGACGATAAGAAAGTGCAATAATCGACCGCAATAAACACTCTTTTGAAGGAGATTCAGTCGAAATCTGACAGGAATAACACAGGGACGATCGTCGGGCAGTATCCGCTGGGTTGAGGACGAAGAACGGTAAAAGACGATGGAGGGGTAAAAACGTCAAATACGCAGCGGAAAGTATTAGAGTGGACACTTTTGTAAAATTTACAAAAGGTTGGACGGAGCTGTAATTAGGTTGAAAATTTGTGCCTGCGGCACAAATTTTCTCAAATATCTATTACAATCGGCCGCATTGTTTGGGGTCGACATAGGACACAAGTGAGCGGACAAATCTACACATACACCCGGTGTATGTGTAGAATTATACACCTCCAATCAATAGTTGACATGTGTAATTTAAAAAAAAATCTAAAAAATAAAAACAAACCCACTTTCAACAAAAAAAAACCGTGTTTTTTCAGGTTTAAAAAAATATTAAATTTGAATTATGGAAAAAAATTCTAATTATTAATTTTAGTAACTATATATGTTAAAAATAAATATATTTTATTTATATATTATCAATAACATTTATGGTAATGGAGTAGTTACTTTCACTTAACATTTCAAATCATGAATATTTTACAAATATAAATATAAAATTTAATTCAATATGTTTTTAATTAAGGGTCCACGAAATATATAATATATGTTATGAATATATAGTGTTACAAAAAATACATATGATTGCATATATAAATAATAAATATGAAATTAATTAAAACCAAATTATTCAATTTTATGTATGTATTTGATTTTTTTAAACACTGTATTTATATGATACCTTGTATAATATTTATAAAATATGAATCCTTACTTACAAAAAATTTATTCATATTTTTAGAATATTAACAATTTAAAATGTTAAATGAAAGTAATTAACTTGTTTGATATTATATGAAACTAAATTAAATTTATTTTACAAATATGCATATCAAAATTCAAAACTAAAAAATTACGTGGATTTTTTATTGTTAAAATTAAAAATTAAAAAAAAACGGTTACAAATCAGCAAAAGTAATTGAGATTTAATTAATTTTTCAATTAGATATATCCAGCTTTTAAAAAAAAATCCCTTTAAATCCACATGGCAATTTTTTATTTGAGGTGTAGAAATTTCAAACTATTTGTATCACCTTCCCAAGTGAGCAACAAAAATGAACAATCGTATTTCCCTTTCTACACACGTGCAAGAAATGACAAAACGAATAAAAAAAAGGCATAAACAAAGTAAAATGAACCTCCATAGATTATGTAATGTCGGTTTGTCAATCTACTGATCGGGATTAGTAGGTTGATCGAACTGTAGTTTTGATTCTTTTTTGAGCATTTTGGCAATTCTATTATTAATTTTGTACCATCATGAGTTAGAGCATCTATAAGACTATAACCCACACAATGATCGGGTGATTCGGGTGTCTTTAAGACTTTTTTTAAAAAAAAAAAAATCAGAATAAAATAAAAATGTGGCAAGTGAGTCTTTCTTTGTGAGCAAAGTTTCCACTTTAAGAAACTTTAATCTCACATTATATATTTTATATATTTTTTTAAAATTAAGAAACTCATTTGAGTTTCTGAGTTGTAGATGCTCTTAATCCTCTCATGGATATTATGTTTGTTGCTTATATGATTCTATATTAGATGCACGAATTCACTTACCAAGAGAAATGATCCAACTTATCCAAAAACAAACAAACAAACAAAAAAAAAAAAAATTAGGAAGATTTAAACTTCTATATACAATCTTGATTTTCTTCCACATAACAAAATATCTGTACAAATAATTACTAATTTAATTAGCAAATTTGTCTTTATATATAGTCCCACTGCAAGGCAATGAATAGATAAAGCAAGCAAACCTTTCGACCAAAAAAGAAAACCAAAGATGAAAGCAAATCTACAAGCACGAGAGTCCATATCAAGATTGAGTTTTAATGAAGGATGATTCGAAAAACAACCTTTCTTGATATCAGAGGATTCATGGTTCTTTTGTCGCAATATCTTACATGGCTCAAAATCGAGACATCTGATTAAATGATAAGAGATCCTAAATCAATGATCTATACAAAGAGTATCTAATGCGAGGTTAGGAGATCGAACTGCAATTACCGACATGTTAAGCAACCTCCATAGCCCCAGGGACATCCACGGTGAAACTCTGCGTTCCCTTCTTACCCACCTCAACGTTTTCGAGTTGCATCATGGCAACGAACTCGTTGTAATCAATTCGACCATCCTATACGTTCAAATGGAACTGTTATCAGTTCACACAATCGAGAATAGCTTTACCATAATATATGCACTTACATTGTTCTGGTCTACTTCTCTTATCATGTCTTCCAAATGGAATTCTTTCATGCCAAACTTCTCACAAGCTTGCTCGAGTTCGTCTATCGTGATGTAGCCGCTGGCATCCTTGTCAAAGAAGGAGAAAGCCGCGAGTATGTGGTCTTCCTTGTCGAGTCTATTTAGGTGCAACATTGCAGCTATAAACTCCCCGTAGTCTATGGTACCGCTATTGTCTATATCAGCCTGAAGTGTGGGTTTTCGAATGTTGCTATCTATTAACAATGTAAAGTAAAGACATCAATGTGTTACAAAGGGAATACTTACTGCCTGCATCAAACCATGAATCTCGGATTCTTCAAGGTTAGCACCGAACTTTTTCAGCCCTTCCTTGAGTTCTTCGAATGTAATATGACCACTGCTATCTGCGTCTATCGTCTTGAACATCTCCTTGAGCCCTGCAATCTCTTCCTCGGAAAGCATTTCTGCGATGATCTGAAAGGGAGAACGAGTGGAGTTTTTTATACATTCGTCTTGAAGTTTCATTTGTTCTTCAATGAGCACAAAAATCGCTTACTCTAAGAGCCATTTTCTTGAGCTTAGTCATGGCGGAAAACTTCTTCAAACGAGAAAGGATTGCAGAATCAAGAGGCTTGTCAGGAGCCATGCCATCTGCCTTAATCCACGGATGGCCTGCACAACACATGAAAACCGAGATAAACACTATCATCAACACAAGACATGGTTCACCGAATATTAAGGAAGAACACGAGGAGGAATCTTACATAGAGCCTCATGAACACTCAACCGTTTCCTAGGCTCTCGAACAAGCATTCTTCTGACCAAATCTTTTGCTCCTTCGGAGATGTTTGGCCATGGATCTTCTGAAAAATCCAGATCAGCGTGCAGGACTTCTTCAAATACTTCATCCTCGTTTTCTAGATTAATACGTACAAGAGAAAATGATATATATACAATATCTACAACAATGAACACCTTCAAACACCATTGAAGCAATAAACTTGCATCTCTTACCAGCCCAAAACGGTGGAACGCCACATAAGAGAATGTAAATGATGATCCCTATGGTCCAGACATCGGCTTCTGGACCGTAGTGTTTTTGGAGGACATCAGGTGCCACGTAGTATGGGCTTCCGACCACATCATAAAAAATATCCCCTATAGATAGCACATAACTCAATCAGCATCTAATAGATCCTACAAAGTTTGCAAAACAATTTCATCTTGGATGAAAAGGAAATCAGGCAATTCTTATAGTTCCTGATAAATGTTTGATTTAATTGCACTTATCAATATATAAAAGCAATAGCAGAAGAGAAATGAACTCTGAAAACTTGAAGCAGTAAACTATCTACTGTAGTCTGTAGATAGTTTACGTCTTCAAGTTTTTAGAGTTCATTTCTCTTCTGCTATTCAGCATGTCCAAGATTGTAATTCTAGTTTCGTGCCTATCTACCTGGTCTGAAAAATACGGACAATCCAAAGTCGATGACTTTGAGAGGAGAGTCCTCATCCTCATTGACGAAAAGGAAGTTTTCAGGCTTAAGATCACGATGGATTACTCCCAAAGAATGGCATGCTTGTACAACACTAACCATAGTCCTAGCAAGGTCAGCTGCTTTCCTCTCGCTATAATGCCCCCTCTTGACGATCCTATCAAAGAGCTCACCCCCCGAGCAGAGTTCCATGACAACATGAACCGCGACTGCATCCTCAAACGCCTCCTTGATGGAGATAACATTGGGATGCCCCTTCAAGTGGTGCATTATCTCGATTTCCCTTCTCACATCCTCCACATCGTCGTGGGTCACGAGCTTCCTTTTGGCAATTGATTTACAAGCAAATGACTTCCTTGTCGCCTTTTCCACGCAGAGGAAAGTTGTCCCGAACTGGCCATGCCCAAGCTTCCTTCCCATTGCATACATATCCTTCAAATCCGCGGTCTTCCTCTTCAACACATGCTCCACTTGGAGCCCCATGCTCGATGCTCGCTTCACATGGCCAGGCTGCTTCAGCCTACTACTCTGTTGTCTAAACAGCTTGCTCGCCTGCCTCCCTGCAGCATCGAACCTCAGTCGACTACTCTGCTGTATCAATAGCTTACTCTCATGCCTTCCGATCTTCATTGCTCCGGGCGGCTTCATGATAGCCACTTGAGGGTCCTCAAAGTCCTTTCCGGATGAACCCGGATGCTTTTCTTCGCCATCGTCCTCTCTCTTTAACCTCTTCTTTGCCTTGGATCCCATAAATGACCGGAAAACCCTGATTTTTGCCAGACTTGAAACACAATTGTTGCCCATTTTTTACAGCTCACTATTAACATTGATGATCAAGAACCCAAACCCAATTGATTCTGATAATATCGAATGCCAATCCAATAATCCCAATTCATAGAGCATGTGTAATTGAACAATGAGATACCGTCACAATTGCAAATCGCCCAAAAGATGCCGCATTGCAAATTGCAATCAAGGATTGAGATTGGATGAAACGAAACCCTAGCTTTTCGGAGATTAGGGTTAGAAAGAAATTCAACAAATCAGAAGAAAACTTACGAAATTACAATGAACCGAAGAGGACCCAGATTCCAGAAATGGCAAATTGGAAGTCAAGATTTGGTTGAAGAAAAGAAAATTGGGGGAAGAGAGAAAAGGGGATTTCTGCCTTGCGCGCGCTTAATTCTTCAGAATTGATTTGGAGAGGAGAGAGAACGCGGGAGAAGTAGTTTTTTCTGTTAAGGAGAGGGACAAACCTTTGAAAGTGGGAAGAGGCGCTGGAGCTGGGGATACAAATGGATGAAGGAGACACCCACGATGAATCTATAATTCCAAATTTTAACTCTAGGGCAAACTGTATTTTTGTAATTGTTTTTTGTTTTAAATCATGGATCGGTGCTCGATAGGCTATACTCAGATTGTGGAAAATGTATATTTGATGACTTTTTTTTTATTTAAAAAATTCGAGGTCAGACATACCTGAATTTCAAAGGCCGACAGAAAACCATTTAAACAAATACAAAAAGCGAAGATGGTGCAAAATACAGGAAAAACACTCTACTACAACGAAACTAATGAAAAGGGGAGAAATAAATTAATTCAAAAATAATTTTTCAATTGTGGAGTCCAGGTATCCACCAGTGATCTCAGAGTTTTGGTTGATCGATTCATGTATTCTGGTAACTTGTATTTTACCGTGTAGGAATGTAGGATGACATGAACTTTTATTTTTGCATTTTATTTTATGTCATTTGCTTCATGTAATTTCTTTTCTATAATTTGCTTATATATGGTTGTAAATGATGGTTAGTTGATCTACCGGCTTATCCGGTCTCTTGGGTTCTCTCGATTTTTCTAGAAAATCGAATTTCCTTCATGATTTCATTATTTTTTTAAAGATTTTTATAGGCATATGAGAAACTTTGAAGTAAGTGTTGTGAAAAGGTGAGACTTGTTCTTAAAAGTCAGGAGAAGAGCGTAACACTTTGTTCCATGTCGAATGTAATAAGGATGAGAATGCACTCCCGGAAAGAAAGAGTTGTGATGAGAATGTACTCCTAGAAAGGGGAAAATATGGTCATCAGCATCAGAAGGATTGAACAGGCCGACATGGTAGAGGCGAGGCAATAATGAGTTCCAAATACGTTCTCACAAAGGTTCAGCGATGTGAGCTGCTCCTTCGCGGAATAGATAATGGATCTAGTTGGCCGAAGCGGATGAAAGTTAATCTGCACGGAATAGATAAATTGTCTTTGATGTTGAGGAGTTTTAAGCCTGACGAACAATTTGCCTTTTCCTCAACCATAACATTAGAGTGGAGATCAGATATCTGAAATATGCTTTTGTGTGATCAACAACGCTTCTGTGACAGTCTTTGTTTGAGTTGAGTGACTGAGAGAAGCTGTGTTAGATGCCTTGAGGTATGATGTTAAATACACATATTCATCCTTAATTGTGTTATTAAAAAATTGTGTTAATTTGTTCACTGCTAGTTTTTTTCGTTTTACTGAATTCTCAATCCCACCTGATTCCCTTTGTAATTTGTCAAGCAAAGATCTGGGGCCTATTTCCCCTGCTACTATAATAAATAACTAATAGGCAATAGCCTACCTTTTCATCAAAAAAAAAAAATGTTTTAATTGATCAAAATTCTACTGATCATGGTCTTCTTCTCAAGGGGATGATGGTCTTCTTCTCAAGTACTTGATCTCTCGTCGCTCGGGTTTAATATCTTCAGTTATTTCTAGTGTTAAGCAGACGGATGTGCAACATTCATTCAAGTATACCTTCTCTAGGACTAGCTCACTAGCTGTTTTGGATTCATATATTCATGGTATGTTTGAAACCGTTCATTGAAGAAAGCAAGGAAAAAGACAAGTGTGAACAAGTTGGTATTAAAAATCTCCTGCAATGGCTCACCTTAGGGTTAGCTCTGATTCAATACAAGTTGGATGCTTCAACCAGTGTTTAAAAAAGCCAAAGGCGACACAAGGCGATAGGCATACGTGTAGCTTAAGCGGGCTTTAGAAGCGAAGGCGATGGCTTTTCCATAAAAACTCCAAAAACACCTTAAACTTCAATTTAAATGCTATAAAAACCATCTTGGGTGAAATAAAATTAGATTGAAAACATATTATTGTACTAAAATCAAGTTAGGTGGTAAGCAAGTGAAAAAAAACCCAAAGAATAAAAAGAAATCCGAGTTGAAAGGGAAAGGATGGATGGCTAAGGAGTGGGTCACTCAAAATCATCAATGTCAAGTGCATGATCTTCTTCTTCCTCAATGTCTAGAAAAGAAGCAAAGTCCTCATCACCATCATCCTCGGACTTGTATCCTTCATCTTCTTCTTCTGGTTGAGATCTCAAATGCTGAGTTTGCGAGCCATTGCCTTGCTGAGTTTGCAAGGAGCCACCAGGACCCAACAGCACAAAAGCAACTCCACCGAAAGGAAGAAGGGAAGAGAAAGGAGGGAGAGAAGTAGAGTAGAAAGGGAGAATAGAAGACAAACGTGTGAAATGAATAACAGGGGAGGGTAGAGCAGTGTTTAAATCAGAAAAATCTTCAAAAAATCAAAAAGTTGCTAAAATATTTAAAATAAAGTCAGAAAAATATTTTTTCAACTAAAAAAAGATATGGAAAGATTGTTTCCACAAAAAAAAATTGAATTATATCTTAAATTGATCAAAATAAGGAAAAAACAAAAAAGCCCATAGCTTGGGGCTTTTATTTGCCTGTGGCTTAAGCGTCGCTTTGGCGCTTTGGGTGCGCCTTTCCACCCTGTGTGCGCCTCTGCCAAGGCAGGCGACACAACCTCGCCTAGGGCTTAAGCGCGCCTTGGCCTGGCTTTTTTAAACACTGGCTTCAACACATGCTGGTAGGTGGGACGGACCCTAATAAGAGCATAAGACTAGCAACATTAATCACACCATGATGAACAAACATATTGTATTGGCACAGGTGGAGCCAGATTTACATTCATCGCTCATCACGCATCGCATCCTCCAAGTAGCCACAAGCATCATCTGCCTCTCAACAATTTAGACAGGCAACAGAACTAGAAAGGAGAAATCTAAGCAACCCAAGAGAGCTCTTTGTTGGATGTTACCATAAGTCTCCGCAAGAACAGCTCCCTTCCTTGAAATGGTGGAAGCAATTAGGATCCCTAACGATGATCTCCCGCTTTACTAGTTTAGATATTGCCTTTGCCATTTCATGACAGTTGCGGCAAACATGAAGGTTTTTGGTGATATAGATGGCTGCTCGTTGGCTGCTGATTAGTCCAAAGGATATCGCCAGCATTTCACTGTGCCTCGTCGCAGGACACTCCCTCTCTTCTTCAACGTCATGGAAACTGAAATCTTCTTGAGGAGTATACTCCTCCATTTCCACGATTTGCTTCATTAAACATTGGAGTTCCTGGTATATCCTTTCTGATCTCGGATGGGATTCGTCCCCAGTTCCAAAGACATGAACTTTATTGTGGAACTCTATCCAACTGTAGGCTTTCTTTGGACTCAATCCCATATTTGGCCTGCTTGATAACTGGTCAGGCGGTGCAATATGATTGTTGGTAGGAAGAGGCTGTAAACTGTAGAGCTGCTCAATTACTTGCTGGCCTATTTCCGTCTCCCTGTGAACCCTGCAACCGTCTAAAAGAGCTCTAAGCACCTCCGGGCTCTTTGCAATCTGTTTTTCTTCAATAAAGCCCTTTGCCTCGTCAAAAAGCCCAGCGCGAGCTAGAAGGGACACCATCAAAGCGTAGTGCCTTACTTCAGGTTCCTCGATGAAGCTGAAGTAAAACTTGCCTTCCTCAACCATATTAACCGACTTGCAAGCGTGAATCACAGAAACATACGCGCCCTGATCAAGTTTTGTCGTACCCATCTGTTGCATTTCGCGGAACAACTCAACTCCTTGGGCCCCTTGACCGTGCAAGCTGTAGCCTTGTATCATGATTGTCCAAGACACGGCATCCTTGCATGCCATTTGAGCGAATATTTTGGAAGCTGGCTCCATGAACCCGGATTTCACATACATGTCCATTAATGCATTCTTCAAGGTAAGATTCAGATCAAAATTGTTCCTTATCAAGAACCCATGAATCTGCTTCCCCTGCTTGTGAGCCGTCATCCTTGCACAAGCAGGCAGGATGGTAGAGACAGCAAGGTGGTCAGGCCGAATGCCCTGCACCAACATGTTCTTAAACAACTTAAGACCCTCATTGAAACCACCATTCTTCACATACCCGCGAATCATTTCCGTCCACGATATCACATCTTTAGTCTGCATTCGGTCAAATGCCTTACGAGCAGCCTCCACACTTCCACAATCAAGATACATTTTCAACAAAGAATTGCCCACCAAAACATCAGAATCCAATCCACACGACTGAGCTATATCATGTACCTTCCTCCCCTCTTGCAAAGATCTTATCATACTACAGGCTCCAATAACCGCCATCACAGCCAGAGTATCCACCACAACTCCTAAACCCACCATTTGATGAAACACATCAATGGCCAATCTGGGACTCCCATCCCTCATATGCATTCTAATGAGCAAAGTCCAGGGGACACAACTCCTCTGAACCTCTGGATTATCAAACAGCGACTTCACAGTACTCAAGCAATCAAGCTGTTCATACAATTCCATCAAAGCAGTGATAACATAATCCTTGGAGGAGAGGCCAAACTTGACAGCATGACCATGAAGCTGCTTCCCAAAGGACAAAGAGTTCAAGCGACGAGAAGCCGCTAAAACCCGAGGGATGGTGTGCTTATCAGGACGAACACCTCGAGAAAGCATCTCCTGGTAAATAGAAACCACTTGATCCAGCTCGCCGCTACCGAGATGGGTCTTAATTAGGCCGTTCCAAGGAAAAGAATCTGAGGTAGTCATTTTATCGAACACTTGGTGGGTCAATCCCAATTCTTCAGATTTCAGCACCTGACACTTACAGGTCTGAATATTATACCGGGAAGTAGCGTCATTCCGAAAGAAATTCTGGATTTTAGGAATCGGGACTGTCTTCGGTAACAAAATTGCTTCCATTGTTTAACGAAGTCGAAGCAAAAATTAAAAAATTTCTAAACCCTAGCCTCATAGAACCAGGCCATATAGAAGGACTTACCAAAGAAGAGAAATTCTGAATGGGAGCTTGAAAGAAGAAATGATGCAAAGAATTCAACGCAGCAGATAGCAGGTTCGAGTTCGTTCAGCTGCCAGGCAGAGGTGGGGAGTATAGAAGAAGAAGATGATGTACCGTTGTTTCTCCAAATTTTCTTGCAGCCTTCAGTTTTGGGCCGATTTCAACTTTGTGATTGGGCTCAAAATTGGGCTTGTTGGGTTGATTTATGCGGATTTGTTTGGAGGCCAAATTGCAGGAAACTATTTAAAATGGGTGTTGTAGGGACGTGCATGCCTTGTGACTAATTAACATTTAAAAAAAATTAATTAACCCCTTTTAACCATGTACTACGTGCATGATTTAGGGTGTATATAGCGAGCACGATTTAAAATGTACCCTTGCCATAAATTCTCCTTTAAATTGATATTTGCATTACTTTGCTGTTGAAGGTGCGGCAATATATTTGAGATTTGAGTTCGGACTGGCCGGGATTATGGTGGTGTGCTACTGACAGCTTCGTTTTTCGGGAGAATTCTTCTTGGAGCTCCATCTTCATTACCCACAGGAAATTAAGTCCTGATGTAACAGCTAGCGGTGCTATCGTGTTGGTGCTTCGCTTGATCCTCATCTGTTTCTTCAACTTATTGGTCTCTATTGGCCCGAGTTCCTCTTATAGTGTTGCGGTTTTGCCTGATCAACATGCTTTTTTTTTCTGTTTATTTTGTATGATTGTTGTAATTTTATATGACGACTTCTTCATCTGCCGGTCATACTGACCTTTGAAGTTTCAAGTCTGATCTCGAATTCTTATTTTATCAAAAACTAATTAATTAATTAATTTCAATACGATCTATACTAGAACTAGATTACCAAACCCTTGAAAGACGGAATACAAGTAGGTTAATTTACACAACCATCAAATAGAAAACCCTAGGATAAACTAAAGAGAAAAAATAGCACCCAAATCCAACCAAGGTTACTTAACTAAAACCATGGACGTCGCAAGGCCAATCCAGTCGCCCGAACTTTAGTGTCAAACCCCACCGTTTATCCACTCTTATGTACCTTTTTTTGATAAATATATTATGTATACATTACTTTTTGCACATATATACTTTAGCTCAAATGTTGCTAACTTTGCACACGCACATTTATGTGTGGATTTTCTATGTTGTGCTGTGCTTATAATTATAATTTTGGCTGCCCCATCCCATTTGCTTTCTTGTTTTAATTTGTTTTATATGTTTATAGCTATACAAATGGGATGGGCAGCCAAAACTATATACTTTCCACATAATCATACATTCAAGCTATTATTCGGTCAAATTGAGTAGTGTTTATATACAATCCATATTAGTTAGATTCTTTGAAAAAAGCTGCAATTATGAGAGGGTACTCTGTTTAGCACTTATTTTTTAAATAAATAAAATCTATTAGTGCTTTATTTATTCAAGGAAAGTAATTTGGAAGTTCAGATAAACTTGGAGGTTGGCTGAGAAGTCGAACAAGTCGACAGATGGATTAACCATTATATACCAACCAACATGAATTTAAATGTGAAATCTATTTAGTACACACTCATTTATATTTGGAAAACCTATATTTAGTTGACTTATTGAATTCAAACTATTATTAATCAATCCCAAGCTATATTAATTATGTGAGTATAACGTTTTATTTACTCACATAATAAGAAGTCATATTTATCTTTTTTTTTTTAATTTACATTTACAATATTGATCTTCAATCTCTTTTTAGTTTGTGACGACTCTCCAAATCGATATTATGAAGTCGTCATTATCTCAATGATATATTATATAAACTAACATTTATCTACAAAATAATGCGTTTAATTATCAGTACACAATTCATTTTATACAATTTCAAGCATAGTGTGGGTACTATATGTTGTGAACCTCATATTCAAGTCTATAAAAGGGACTCGAAGGACCAAAGGAGGGGTATGAAGAATATTAACCAATTTCCCTCTCAACCTCCATTCTCTTCTATGTAATCTTTCCTCTCAACTCTACAACTCTAACTCTCTCACCTCCATTCCATTCCATTCCTTTCCTTTCCTTTCTTGCTCGGAGAACTGGTTAGTCAAGCAACTAACCACTCCATTGTTGTGATCTCAGGATCATAACAAATTTGGTATCAGAGCTTTGTTACGATCAGGAGCTCAACCATAGCGTCAATAATTGCGGACCAGACAAGATCAAAAACTTCGGAGGCGCAATTTCAAGAACTCCGAGATGATACGCGAGAATTCATTGCGTCGACTGCGAGATTCATGGAGGACTCCCAGTGCAGGAAAGCAGTGCACGAGAAACAGCTTGGGGAGTTCAAGAAGATGACTGAACAACAATTGGAGCAATTGACGGAGTACATAAGGAATCCACCGCGACGAGATCGAAATACGAAGGATCTTGATACAGGGGCTAGGCAATCGGATCAATCACTGGGAAATCATCACTCGTTGATGGGGTCCAGACCGGCGAATCGTGAAATTCCGGGTGCAAGAAGGTTTGCAGGAGCACTGGGATGATCGAGTAGCAACTCCGGCGGATCCAGTGGCTGGTCATCGGATTGCAATAGGGGACTCAGGTTGCCCAAACTTGATTTTCCCCCTTTCGATGGCAAGAAACCAAGGAGTTGGATCAGGAAATGTGAAAAATATTTCAGTATCTTTGCAATTCCTGAGGAACGGAAAGTGGAAATCGCGACCATGTATCTTAATGATAAAGCCGACACTTGGTTGCAGGGTTATGCGATGCAAAAGCCTTCGGTGAAATGGGCAGAGTTCTGTGATGATCTGTGTGTACACTTTGGAGATAGACAAGAATCTAAAATTGTTGTTGAATTCAATAAACTGGTACAGTCAGACGATCTTGAAGCATACAATGAGGCCTTCGAATAATTGCGAGCGGACATGTTAGCATTCAATAGCCACCTTTCCGAGTCTTACTTTGTCTCGAGCTACATTAGTGGCTTGAAAGAAGAAATCAGATCACTGGTTTTGTTGGGAAGGACTGAGACCATGGCGACAGTGATCGAACAAGCGCGCCTTCATTTCAGAGTTGTTCAGGCTCTCATCAGAGTTACTAAGGCTCCTTGGAGGTCCACACCTCCCACGAGTTCCAGCTATACGTCGCGCAGTAGTGGGTACTCCAGGGATGTAGGTTCTAGAAGTGATTCAAAACCGGCCTTAAGTGGCCCAAGATCGACAACATCTTCCTCCGGGATCAAAAGTGTCCACTGGGCGCTCAGGTGACCCCAAGAAAGGGCTCTGCTATAAGTGTGGGGATAGATTCTTCTTTGGGCATAAGTGTAAGTCACAATCCCTGTTCAGTTTGATTGCACGGGAAGTGCACAAACCAGTGGAGGGCGATGATCATAAGAAAGATGATTGGAAGGATGAAATTAAGCAAGCAGAGACTGAAGTCTATGTCCATTCCTTAACCACCGGAGATTCGGGTAGTACTATCCGAGTGCAAGGAACGGTCAAGGGCAGGAAGATAACTATCTTGATCGATAGTGGGGGCGACTCATAGCTTCTTGGACACTAAATTGGCTTTTGAGACTGGGTTTTACATTGGTAAGGTTGGATTGATGCAGGTCAATACCATAAACGGTACAATGTTCAGCAATAAGATGTGTGAGAACTTTGTGTGGAAAATGCAAGGAGCGAGTTATGAATACAACATAAGGTTGTTAAAGATGGAGGGCGGTGATATGATTTTGGGGACTGACTAGTTGGTAGGATTCAACCCGGTCCTATTTGATTTTATCAAAGTTAAGATTTCATTTGAAAAGAATAGGAAGAAGGTGATATTGAAGGGCATCAAAGAGGATGGTGAGCAAGGCATAGCATTTGTGAAGATGCTAACAGGTAGACAGATGCAGAAGTTGTATGCGAGACAAGAAGTGGATTAGGGTGCACATGTTGGCCAAATCTGCAATCTCAATTCTTCAACAGTTCAGTGCCCAGCAGAGGTGGAGTCGTTTCTACAGGCCTTTGAGGATGTGTTTAGGGAACCCAGAGAGCTTCCCCCCGCTAGAAGGCATGAGCATGTGATTGTGTTGAAAGAAGGGGCTCAGCCAGTTACTTTACGTCCATACAGGTATCCCTATTTTCAGAAGGCCGAGATTGAAAAACAAGTTTCTGATATGCTTTTGAATGGGATTATTAGGACTAGTCACTGCCCTTTTGCCTCTCCCACCCTCCTAGTTAAGAAGAAAGATGGGTCTTGGCATTTTTGCATCGACTATAGGAAGTTGAATGATATTACCATAAAGGATAAATTTCCCATACCTCACATCGATTATCTGCTTGATGAATTAAGAGGCGCAGCTATGTTTTCTAAGTTGGATTTACGAGTAGGTTATCACCAGGTTCGGATGCTGGAAAGTATTGTGTCTAAAACTGCATTTACACACCATGGGCATTATGAATTTCGAGTTATGCCCCTTGGGTTAACTAATGCTCCGACCACTTTTCAGGTGCTTATGAATGATATGTTCCAAGAGATGTTGAGGAAGTTTGTCTTAGTGTTCTTTAACGACATCCTTGTGTATAGCCCTGGTCTGCAGCAACATGTGAGCCATTTGGAAAGGGTGTTAGCAACTCTCAGACAACACTCCTTATTTGCAAAAAGATCCCAAGTGTGAATTTGCAAGAACAAATGTGGAGTACTTGGGACACATTATATCAGGTTCAGGGGTTGCTACAGACCCTAAGAAGATTGAAGCTATGATAGGGTGGCCTGTACCTCAGAATTTGAAGGCCTTAAGGGGATTTCTGGGGCTGACAGGTTATTACAAAAGGTTTATTAAGAATTATGGGGTCATTGCTAAACCACTCACAGATCTTCTTAAGAAAAACAATTTCCAGTGGTCCAACACTGCTCAAGAGGCTTTCTTCCAGCTCAAAGAGGGGATGACATCTCCACCAGTGTTGGTTATGCCTGACTTTTATTCTTTATTTGTGGTGGAAACGGATGCCTGTGATTCTAGTGTGGGGGCATTCTTAATGCAAGGAGGCAGCCCGATTGCCTTCATTAGTCAGGCCTTGCAAGGAAGACAGCTACTCCTAGCAGTGTATGAAAAAGAGCTACTGGCCGGCCTTATTACTTTCAGTGGAAAAGTGAAGGCGCTATTTGGAGACGAAATCTCAAGCTCAACTCCAAGTTCTGTGGCCCTTACAAAATCCTCAGTCGAGTGGGACAAGTGGCCTATCGTGTGGAGCTTCCTCCATCTTCCAAGATTCAACCAGTGTTCCATGTATCCCAACTCAAGCCCAAGATGAGCACAAATGCTACTGCTAGTGCTGTGATGCCAGAGACGGATGAAGATGGGGAAATTTAACACAACCTGAGGCTATTCTAGATACCAGGTTTCATACTTTACCTAATGGGGATCCGGTAACGGAGTGGCTCGTCAAATGGAAGAATCTTAGCCATGAGGAGGCGACTTGGGAACATGTTGCCCACATTTTGTCTCAATTTCCTGATTTTCAGCTTACTAGCAACCCTTACTCCCTTAGTCATCAATTGTATAGATTCAAGCCTTGGGTCAAGGCTTTGTAAGGGTGAGGCAATGTTGTGAACCTCATATCCGAGTCTATAAAAGGGACTCGAAGGACCAGAAGAGGGGTATGAAGAATATTAACCAATTTCCCTCTCAACCTCTATTCTCTTCTCTGTAATCTTTCCTCTCAACTCCACAACTCTAACTCTCTCACCTCCATTCCTTTCTTGCTTGGAGAACTGGTTAGTCAAGCAACTAACCACTCCATTGTTGTGATCTCAGGATCATAACACTATACTAGTTAATTAGGGATAAGATTGATATTATTTTATACACTTCTATATTTTTTATTTTTTATTTTTTATTTTGATCGTCTTTATACACTTCTATATATAGCCTTAATATTTGGCTAGAGATGGCTATTTTTTTTTTTTTGATACAAGGCGAGGATTTGGGGATGGTCAACCGCGGTTGACCCATCGCCTAAGAGCGTCTAGACGAACGATGTCGGCAAACTCAATAGGAACGCGTTCGGCGATAAATGACGGAAGAGAGACCGATATGTGCAAGTCTGTCAGCAAACTGGTTCCCCTCGCGGAAGGTGTGCGAAAAGAAGACCCTTTCGAAGGCGCGACAGAAGTTGAGGGCATCTAAGATCATCATCTCAATCTCCCAATGACACCGCCAGATCCCCTTCATGACGTTGATGAGTGTCAAGCAGTCGCCCTCCACCTCGAGCCGAGAAAAGCCCCTCTTCGTAGCTTCCTGGAGTCCAAACAAAAGATCGAGGCACTCTGCTTGCACCGCGGACACCCTACCGTGGCCTCGGGCACCACAAGAGAGAACTGACCCTTGGCTATCACGAATAACAAATCCAGAGGCAGCAATGCCCGAACCAACCATAGCACCGTCAAAATTGAGTTTTACAAAGTCGTCGGCGGGTTTTTTCCATTTTACAATTTTCGATTTTTTTGTTATGTTTTGGTGGGTATTTACTCTTGTAGTAGGCACGTCATCTTATTGTTCCTCCGATTGTGCTTTTTTCCAGCTTATCCTGTATTGTTTTATATTTTTAAATTTTAATCTATCCTTCCGTATTCCTAACATCATTGTTGTCAAATATAATTTTGTTTCTCATTGATCAAATTCCCTAAAGGGAAAAGGCAATGATCGATTTTTGTTCTGCCGAGATATTTGCAAAAATGTCCGTAATTATATTCTTGTAAGGCTTGTCTTCTTTGTCTGTGTTCCTGATTATTTGCTCAATTTTTCTATCCATTCTTCCGATAATGGATAAGGAAATTTGACATTCAGTAAAGATGTGGGTAGCATCTTCACCATTATAGTTACAAAGAGGGCAATCAAGTGGGACATGAACACCTTTACTTTGTAGTCTGACTTTCGTTGGGGTCCCGTTTAGTAGGTTTTTCCATAGGAAATTTTTTATTTTTTGAGGACAGTCAATTTTCCAAATCCAGCCCAGTGGATCGGAGTTGGTTTTCCTCGTTCTCGTGACATGGTCTATAGCACTCGCGGTTGAAAACCATCCGTTTCTCCTTGGTTTCCAGTATAGTCTATCTTCGATTTCATTTGTGGGGATATGTATTTCCAGGATTCTTTCGACGATGTCCCAAGGGAGGAAGTCTTTTAATCTTTCCACATTCCAGGTTTTATCTGGTTTTAAGAATTGGTCGATCGTTTCTTCTTCTTCACTGTGGTCTATGGCACAGATACTGCTTTCTTTAAGTTT
This sequence comes from Persicaria tinctoria, assembly GCA_037127255.1. NCBI lineage: Eukaryota > Viridiplantae > Streptophyta > Magnoliopsida > Caryophyllales > Polygonaceae > Persicaria > Persicaria tinctoria. Next base: position 41,102,325 of record JBANSL010000006.1, read on the forward strand.
TGTGTCGTAGTTTAGCCAATTGTCCTTCCAGAACCTTATGGTTGTTCCGTTTCCAACCTGCCAGACAAGACCTGAGTAGAAATCTTCTTTAATTTCCATCAACTTCGCCCATTTCCACGATGTGTTCTTTTTCCTCATGTAGTCCAAGATGCTATCTTCCTTCAAGTATTTCTCTCTAACTATTTTCACCCATTCATTTTACGGTTCCGCGATTATTTTCCATAGTAGTTTCATTTGCAAGGCCTTGTTCATGTCTTTCGTCTTCTGAATTCCTAATCCACCTTCATTCTTCGGTCTACATACTTTATCCCACCCGATAAGTGGCTTGTATCGTGGGTCTTTTCCAGAAGAAACTTATGTTAAGTCTATCAAGGTCATTATGTATACTCGCAGAGAGCATGAAATTCTGCATGACATAGCTTGGTTTGGCAGCTCAACTAGCTTTAACTAGAATCGCCCGTCCTTGTTGGGTTAGTTTGTTTGCTCTCTATTTCATTAATTGATTCTTTGATTTTCCAAGGACATCGTCAAAAGTGTTCTTGTTCACTCTGTCGTTAATAATAGGGCAACCAAGATATTTTTCTAAGGCAACTTGGTTAGTTATTTGTAACCAGGATTGGATTTGTTGTTTTTGGTTGTTTGTGATCCCTTTTGTCGCTTGAAATGCTGATTTTTGAAAATTAACTTTTTGGCCGGATATCGCACAATAATCATCGAGTATAGTTTTTACTATTGTACATGCTTCCGGGGTCGCCTTGGCAAATATCATTATGTCATCTGCGAATGATAGGAATGGAATACGAGATCCATTTCTAGATATCTTGAAACCTATGGTGTTTGATGATTGCTCGCATTGTCGTTGAAGCTTTCTAGCAAGAATCTCAGCACCTAAGATAAAAAGGTAGGGAGATATCGGGTCACCTTGTCTAAGTCCTATGTGAGGGCAGAAAGTCTCAATTGGTTCGTCATTCACCAGAATGGAGAAAGAAACAGTTTGGATACATTCCTTTATCCATCCACAAAATTTTTGGCAGAAACCGAACTTTGACATAATCGCAAAAAGGAAGTCCCAGTTCACTCTGTCATAAGCTTTTTTCATATCAAGTTTGATTGCAATCCATCTGTCACAGCCTTTCCTACTACGAAAGGAGTGAAATATTTCATGAGCAATGAGTACATTGTCTTGGATCGATTTGTCTGAGATAAAGGCTCCTTATAGTGGATGAATTATTTTTCCTAGAACTGTTTTCATTCTATCGGCCAGAATTTTCGCAATTGCCTTATAAATAGTTGAGTATAAGCTAATGGGTCTATAATTGTTGGTTGCTCTTGGGTTGTCACATTTCGGGATCAACTTAATAAAAGTTTGGTTGATTTGGGCTAGAGGTGGCTAATGATAATGGAAAGTGGGAAATCATGGACCCGTAATATTTTAATTTTAATTTTCGTTCCTTTCCTTCATGGACCATGGTCCCTTGATAAACGTTTCTTTACGATCCCTTGAGAAACGTTTCGACTATTTTATAACTAGAAAATAATAACAAATGGTTAGTGGAAAAATTATTTTATGAATGAATTTATTTAAACTGGAGAAAAACAGTGGGAATTAAGTGGAACTTCCATGGACCACCTAGGTCTTTTTTAGCATAATCAGATATCACATGTGGCTAAACAGTCCGGATCCACTATAACATCGAGTGTTACACTCGGTGTTACACTTAACTATTTTGGGTATAAATTCGTATTTAAAAATTTATAAAAATTATATTTATATTCTATAAACTTCTATTAACATATTTATAAAATTTTATTATGAAAAAATATTATTAAAAATTATAGATAATTAAAAGATTGGTTATTTTAGAAAATATTTTTTATATTTTTTTAAAACATATATTTTAATAATAAAATTTTATAGACGTGTTAATATAAGTGTATAGAGTATAAATATAATTTTTTTTAAAAATTAATGTGAATTTTTATTCGAAATAGTTAAGTATAACGTCGAGTGTAACACATAAAGTGTTATAGGGGATCTAAATTGGTGGCTAAAATGGAGATTCCCGCTTCACTTGGTGCTTCACTCCATGTAACACAAAATTATTTTAACTTTTATTTTATCTTAAAAAAATTATATTCATATTTCAACTATCTATTTTGATGTGTTTATAAACTTTTATCTTGAAAAATCATCTATTAAAATTTTTTTAAAAACTAAAAATATGATATTTTACAAAATATAATTTAAAAAAAAAATAAAACGTGATTTTTTAAAATAAAATTTTATAAATATATAGAAAACAGATGTTTAGAATATGAATATAATTTTTTTAAGATAAAATAAAAGCTAAAATAATTTGTGTTACATGGAGTGAAGCACCAAGTGAGTTGGAGGATCTCCATTGACGTGGATTATTGATTGTAGGGTCGGCCCTGATATGAAATGTTAAAAGTGAGAAATGAAATGTGTTGATCCTCTACTACTCTAGTATATATGTTTAAAACTAAAAATAAAATCATAATTTTCACCCTTGGAATTGTCACTTGCAATTGCGAAGGGGAGCGGAGAGGAATGTGACTGCTAATTGAGGTCAAGAGAGAGAAAACAAATTAACAAAACTGATTTATTCGGTTTCGACCGAAAAACCGAAACCAAAATTAAAAAAAAAAAAAGAACCATCGAATCTCGACTTGTACTCAAATTGAAACAAAATTTAATTTTTTCAGTCCGTTTCAATTCGCTTTTAGAGACGGTTCACATTCTGAACCACCCTAATCCTTCATTACCTGACAAATAAATATAAGGATTTACTTGAACAATATATAGACGTTTCTTTATGATCCCTTGAGAAACGTTTCGACTACTTTAAAACTAGGAAATAATAACAATATATGGTTAGTGGAAAAAATTATTTTATGAATGATTTATTTAAACTGGCCGCAGAATACTAACAATGTGGAATTTCCATGGACCACCTAGGTATTTTTAGCGGAATCGGATATTACATATGGCTTATTGATTGTAGGGTCGGATTTGATATTTAAAATGGTAAAAGTAAGAAATGAAACGAGTTTTTCTACTACTCTAGTATGCTAAAACCTATAAAAAAAAAATCATAATTTCCGCCCTTTAAATTGTCACTTACAATCTTGTGAAGGGGAGGCGAAGAAGAGAGGAGAGGAGTGACTGCGAATTGAGGTCGAGAGGGAGAAAAACAACAACAATAAAACTGATTTTTTCGATTTCGACCGAAAAAACTAAGAATAAATTTAAAAAATTTAGGATTGTAGTTCGAATCAACTTGTACTCAATTTCAACAATTTTTTTTGAAATTTTAACGTCGGTTTCGATTCAATTTTTAAGTCGATGAACATTCTGAACAACTCTGATCCTTCTTTACATGATAAATAAACCAATATAGGAATTTACTTGAACAATATATAAGTTTGATGGATTACTGTTTTCATTGTCAATTGGTTTTAAGTTATCTCTATTAGATTGACATAAATAAAGAGTGGTCATCCGGGGTTCGAACCGGGGACCTTTGAGTACTACCCGCAACCGCAAGTCCTTTTCGGTGAGCCATTCCGGAATGGTTTTTAAGTTATCTCTATTGAGTTTATGTGTTGGGCTTATTTTCTATATGTGGACCCACACACAACCTTTTTAATCGTATTTGTTGAGAGATGTGAATGAGACATTGAGACCAAAAGAGTCCCACATCGAAAGTTAAACATAACAAATCTTATTATACGAGCCGATGAGCTACTCTTTATTATCAATTGTTTTTACAATGACTTGACTTGTATGCTAGGCTAACTCGCGTGAACGTGTAATTTCACATAGATGCATTATGCAATTTATGTACATGAACATAGAAAACAAGAATTATGTTAATAAAATTTGACGAGCTAGGTCTTGTTTGGTTGAAAATAAGGTAAATGGACAAAGCTAAAAGCCCGTCAAATTGGTTTACCTATAAGGAGAAGGGATAACTTTATTTGACTTGCTCTTTAGTACAATTGAACTAGTCTAACTTTATTTTATTTAATGATACATTTTTCTTTGTTTATAACTCATAACTTCTACCTTCGTACTTGACACATTATAACCAACAACAAACAAGTAAATCAAGCAAACAAAAGAGAATAAAAATATACAAGGAAAGATCGCTATCAAGCAAAACCATCAAACCTAATACTCCTGAGACCTTCGTGTCTCAATGTTTTTTATTCAAGGAAAGATCGCTATCAAGCAAAACCATCAAACCTAATACTCCTGAGACCTTCGTGTGTCAATGTCAGTTATCCTATGCGCTCATTATCTACATTCTTCGGCCCGTCAATCGTTCCTCTCGTTCAACCTCATTTCTACTTCGTTCATGATTTTTGAGGGTTATTTTTTTACTTTTGCTTTGATCGATTGGTTCATTAATTGTGGATCGGTTTGTTTTTCAGTTGTATCATAACAAGTTGTTCGTCTGACGCTCTTTGCACCTCTAGATTTACTAGATAAAGTTTCAAATTTTTACTTGTTAAAAAAAATCAAATCTAATACTCTTTTAATATCAAAATAGGAGTCGTTTGATGTTTTAATATGTTTTAAAAAAAATTAAAAACTTTATAAAATATTAAGTTTTATATTTTTTTTACTTATTAGTAATTAATAAACAATTTGATATTATGTAGAGTTGATATTAAAAAGTCAAATTCCGAATGCACATGTGTAAAAAAGATCGCCATTAATTTTTCATAACTATATCCATTATGTATTAATCAATTATAATTAAAAAAAATTCTCATTAACAACTACGGAGTATTTCTTTTTAGTATAAATTAATATCAATTAAAAAAAAATTATGTTTGTATACATTTTCTAAAATATTTGATCTTTAAGTTACTTTTATTTTTTAAAACATGTTTTTCATGATAAAAATTTATAAACAGGTTGATATAATTCTATAGAAAATTAAAAATAAATTTAATTAAAAAAATTAATGTTAAATTATACCCAAAATAATTTAAGGATGCACCAATAATTATGTGTAATAAAGGATCAAACTAGTAGTGTACTATATATCGTGTGGGTCTGAATTGTTTGTTCTCGATCCGACCCTCCTCTCATGTCCCCTCTCATAAAATATCTTATTTTTTAATTCTTTTAATCTAATTTTTATTTTTTTTATATTTTTATTTAGGTTTGTGAGGGGAGGGTGTTGGGGATATTAGGGGATAGAATGATAAGATGATTTGGAGTTGTACCGTGTACATGTCTATTTTATAAGAGAAAATTTCATCGTTGATCCCTAATGTTTCACTTCACACCCATATCAAATATATCGTCTCAGACATCCTTAATGTTTCACACCCATATCAAATATATCGTGTCGGACATGAGCTTATTATTGTTTTACATATCCACCCCTTATACTTATTATTTTAGAAGCAATCTCTTTGTAAAAGATTGCACCACGTGTCAAACTCTGAGCAACCTAAGAAAGTAAGTAATCCACGTTCTCTTCAACCGTTTGAAGCCATCCCTCTGTTTTCAATTTGTTAGGGTTTGGATTTATAAACCGTCGGAATTGTGAGGAAGCAGGAAACATTGTTAGGATGGAGAGGGGCGTCTCTACCGGAGAAAAAGCGGAGTCTCGGGTCTGCCCTAGACAAAACTAAGAAGCCCCAATTTACAACTTTTCTCCCCAACTCTCTCTTTCAAATTGGATTTCTCTTCCACGTTCAAACTTCTTCCTCACAATTATCTTCTTCCTCAGAAGTGATTGGTGGCAGTGCGCAGTCGGTTAGCGATCGGAGGGCAATTGGTGGGCGGTGACGTAGTCGGCGAGGTTTGAAGGCGGTAATCGGCGATGGATTACTGCTACAACCCTCTCACAGTGTCTGCTGAGGGCTCAGGCACGTCGAATCCCTTCGTAGTCAAACTCGACGACGCTCCCGGGACCGCTACTGCTGGCGGCGACGATCGTGACTCGAACAACTCCACCTCCTGCCTCCAATTCGACCTCTTCAGGAAGTTGAGCACCCCTGAAGTCTCGGAGGATGCCGAAGACGACGGTGATGAAGTCGTCGTAGGTCACCGTAGACCCACCGATTTTGTCATGTGGCAGTTGTTTCCCGTTGCTGGTGACGGCGGAGATGGAAGGCCGAGTTGCGAGGCCGAGTTCCAAGTAGGATCGTCGGATAATCACTGGATGAATCTCTCGGTTTTGGCCTCAGCATCTGGCTACGAATCAACTTCCCTGGCTTTGGAGCAGGAGCCGGAGATGCTGATTTTGCAGCAGCAACAACAACAACAACTGCAGAAGTAGCAGGTGAGGAGGAGCCGGCGAGGACCGAGGTCTAGACGCTCCCAGTACAGAGGCATCACTATCTACCGGAGAACCGGCCAATGGGAATCTCATATTTGATACACTAATCGATTCTGACAATCAATTTGATATTTAGGGATTCACAATTCTTTATAGTTGATTTTTCTAAACCTATTGGGAATCTTGAATTGATTTTGTTGTTGTGTCTTCTAGGGATTGTGGGAAGCAGGTGTATCTTGGTGAGTGATTAAAATATTTTGAAATTTTTATATATGTACTAATTTGGTAATTGTTTACAGGCGACTTTGATACTGCACATGTCGCTGCTAGGTAGGAAATATCTTCTATTAGTTGTTCACTAATGAAACTCATTCTAAGCTACTTTATGTAGTTGAGCAGTCCTGTGCCTTATTTTCTTGCTTCGACGTTTTTTTTACTGAATATCATGGCTTATGATCGTGTAAATTTCTGATTTCTTTGTTCATCTAGAACCCTAATTTGGTTGCTTTAATCGATCATGTATCCAATTTTCCTTTATGAGCAATTATCCTTGCAAAATGTGGCCTTAAAAATTAAAATGATTCATAGTAGATATCCATGTAATTTTGTATTTTAATGTTTATATGTTGGGGGATATTTCATCTTGGTGTGATTTTCATTTTTCCATGATATTTATTTTTTTTAGCATCGACGGTGGTAATTCACAAGCCTTACTATTGATCTTACCCATCTGAATCTAATGGTAGTAGAATTCATCGATCATTTCCTCTTGATTTGAGTTATAATAATGTTGTTTCTACATCGAGTTTAGAAGGAACATTGCGAGGAACTAATGAAGGAACATTTGCGATGAAGGAAGATTGTGAACATATTTAACATTTGAGTAGTTCCTAAGATAATCAAATGTTGGTTCACTTGACGGGCTTGATATTTTTTTTTTTTGTAATCCTTGTGGTAGTTTCTTTTTCATTTTGGGTTTGCTTTTATATTTGATTTGAGATTGGATCTAATTGGAAGGAGTAAGTCAGTACAGAATCGCATCTTCATGTAAACGTTTGTGTTTTATGGCCTTTGTAACAATGGTGGATGATGAGAAGTTGTTCATGCTCTTGCTAAGATGTTAAGGGCAACAAAAAATGGCATTAATACCTTATAGGTTGTTGATTGTTCATTTTTTAAATTCTTTAGCTATATAGGTTTTATACATTTAAACTTAAGGTATCTTTATCAAATTGGTTTTTAATTTAGATCAATTTAAAAGGTGTAGAATGATGTGTAATAGATAAAATATCATAAAGGATCCGAATTCGATTTTCTTAAGCTAAAAATTATAAGGGATTTTTTTTTGCCTTCAATTAGGATGGATATAAGCGTAGAAGCAGGTGATTTACTATTTTTTATTAAATTTGAAGTATCGATTCATGATAATCAAAGATTTCGAATAAAAACATGACAAGAAGCAAGAGCAATATGTTAGTAGAAAATTAATGTGTTGAATATTTTGTTTAAGATATCAAACCTGACTGAAATTATGAGGCTTTTGTTTGTGATTCTGAGTGTTATTGTATCATAACAGGGGTTGTAACTGATAACATGACAACAATTCAAATGAAATAAAATATACTCATGGTGATGCGGATCAAGATGACCTTTTGTGGGTCCAACAATGATCTTGATGCAGGTGAGCTCTCAAGACCGATTCGAGGGCCACTGATGGCAAAGAATCTCGTACTCAAGAGGAAGAAGAAGGCGCCACCATGGAAGAAGGTTCAAGATATATCTCGAGTGGGCCTTGGCCCATGTCGAGTGCTCTTGAGGCCCATGTCGAGTAGCTTGAATGTGTGGGCCGGTTCTAGTCTTCAAATTAGTTTATTATTTTATTAATTATTATTTTATGCAATTTAGATAAATAAGGTGGAAATTGATTATATCTCTTCTAGATATAATCCTTGGCCACCAAGTTATTATATTTCTATCTTCTTAGGTTATATTTATCTTTAAGTTATTTCATTTATCTTAGATAGAATTAATCTATCCAAACCCCTTTCCTTTGCAAGGAAGGATTGGTTAGATCTCTTAGAGCATCCGCATCCATGGAACCCGATTCGGTTCCTTAACTCTTCTTTTTATTTTTCTCTCTCCTTAAGAAATCCAATTTAATTTTTAACCCACATCCATGGAACCCGATTCGGTTCCTTAACTCATCTCTTTCTCTTTCCTCTCCTCTCACACATATCCCCCACCTTCTTTCTTTCTTGGGTTTTTAAGGGTTTATTAGTAACGAACCCGTCACATCGTTCCTTAGTAAAATTTATCTCTCCTTTATTATTTTATTATTAAGTTTCTTATATTTGTCTTTAAAACACCCCAATGTGGATGCTCTTAGAACTTTACTATAAATTCATGTTACACATTTTGAATTTAATCAGATTGAATAGAATTGAGAAACCCCTTTATGGATTAAAGGGTTCTCGATTATCAATACCAAAAGCTATCCGGTTCGTATGTTCTACGGTATTCACCCAATTACAATCTTCATCACCTTCATCCTTCACAATCACCATCACCATCCCCTTGGTTCAACAACACCGGAGTAAGGCCGTCGCTAGGCGCTTGGCAGAAGCAGGTCCAGTCGGCCGCGCTAGGCGCTCGCGCCCCTGCGCTCGCGCGCGGCTCAGTCGATCGCGCTCCCGCGCTGTCTCGCTGCCTCGCTCGTGCGCGCTTCCCGCAGACGGCTTCGCTCTCGCTGTCTCGATCTCGCGCAAGCTCGCCCTCGCAGTTCCCGGTCTCGATCGCATCCACTTGCCCAGCGAACCCGGCCCAGTTCCGCGTCCGCACACCTTGAGGAGTCTCTCTTGTGTGCTCGGTTTCGTCTAGCAAGCGCGCGCCAGATCCCTCGCCCTTTCTCTTCTTCGCAGGCCCGTGGATAAGCATGTTCAGGTTGTTCAACGGAACAGGGCCCCCAAATTTTTTAGGGCCCAATATTATATAAACAACGGCATTTAATTATAAAAAATTTCTTTCTTGAAATAATCATTACATTGGCAGTGGCTCAGTGGTGCATGGCGTGTCTTGTTTACCACACATCATAGGTTCGATTCTTGACCAAACGCGCCTTTTTTCGTTTTTCCTATTTTACTCATTTACTGAGTGTACGACACTTACAAATTTTTTTTTTAAATCTAATTTAAATTTACTGTGTTGTGGTGGGTGGGAGTGTGAGACCTTTTCATTTTATTTGCAACTTTCCATTTCTATTTGTGGAGTTTTGTTTAGAGCACTTAATGAAATTAGTTAAATTTTAAAAATGTAAAAGCAAAACTAAGAAAAATATGTGCATGTATTTTTAAGAACCATCCAAATCATTTTTTTTAAATGTTTAAAAACATATAATGACTATCTTATTCTTAAATATTTTGATAAACTTAATCTAAAATTTGATAAATATAGGAGTAATATATATTTTAATTTAATATATATAATTATAAATTTAGTAAATTAAAAGTATATAATTATTTATCAATACAATCAATTTTAATTTCGCACAGGGCCCTCCAAATTATTGGCACGGCCCTGCTTCTTCGCTTTCTTTGTTTACCTTTACTTTCGCTGTTACTTCGTAGCTTAGGTTTAGTTGATTTACATTCTGTCCACCGGTGTCCATTAGTTTAGAAATTGCCTAAATTAATGTTGCTTTTAGTTAGTAATTCCTTAGTTAGATTTAATTAGTTAGTAAATTTCTTAAGTTAAGAATCATATTGCTTTCGTTAGTTTTCTAAAATAATTTATTTAATTTGTTAATCAGGAGATATTGGAAGAGCATTGCAAGATCGGAGCAAATATACGACGTGGTTCTTGATCTGAAGCCCACAGGCGAAGGATCGGGTAACCCAAACGTATCACATGGTACGAGGGGGAGCGAAAGCAGTAAATTTCAATAAAAAAAATACTCACCCGTACAAGGTACGGCAAAAGTACTAGTTTATAAGTAAAACAAATTGAAATATTTTTTTCATCTTTTAAAAATGAATTTTTTTTATTTAAAAAATGTGTTCAGGCATGTCCGACCGTGTCCCAAAATTGACCATTTTTTACGGGCCTGAATATTATGTCCCCGATTACGTCCCATTACACGGTCCCCTCCCACGTTTTTTTTAATCTTTTTTTAATTTTAATTTATTTATTTTTTCTTTTTATTTGCAGTTTGTGAGGGGAGAGAGTCGGAGGATAGGAGGGGAACAAACTAGAGGACAGAGGATATGAAGTCATTTTTTTTACCATGTATAGTATATGTATGTCTAATCTTGTTGTGAATGTGTCCTCATGTCTAACACGATACAATGCCTTACCTAACTATATCCCTACTACATAGTCTCTAATCTATTAAATGACTTATTTAAGACAATACGTATCTCGTCGAGTTCATGAATAATTCTTGAGTTAAATAGTAAGTTTGACGTTTGAAACGATCCGCGTCAATCATATTGTATATCATATTTACCTTATCAATAAAAAAAAATGATTCACATAAACCATTCAATTAAGAAATTTATAACATTTCATACCCTTAACAAATATATGTTAGATTCCTTTCGATTTAGATCACGAAATCAATCAAAATAGGATCTAAATTTCATATAATTCAACTCTACTATTATATAGAAGACTAATCTCGATCTCTTAGCGTTTTCGTCGCGGAATCAATGAACCGTTGAGCAATTCTCACCCCTCAGCCTTCTCCTTTCTTTATCTCTGATAGATGAGACTTCAATTTCTCTGTTTTTCTCACTTACTTCTCTCAAAGAACAATCGTACAACGAAGAAGAACAAGTTTCTTTTATTTATTTTTTCTTTTCACCTTTAATAAATGTCATATTCACCAATTTTTATGAGAAATGTATCTTTTAATATATTTTAGACAAGAGATGAATGAGTACATAATTACCCGAATTTATTTTTTTAACCGAGAACGGTTTATCATAGTTTCAAGTTTTATATTAAAAGTTAAATATTCTAACAATAGATTTCTAGCTCATAAAAGGAGTTAGGCAAACGTTGTTTTGGTTCGTTGTACAAATAAACCAGAAAATGTAATAATTTTATAGTAGCATTTGTGTTTCCCAAACACAGTAAAGCCAATACCAATACCCAAATTAAACAAACATAAAGAAAAACACCATGAAAGCTCCTCTCTCCCATTGGCCACTACCTTTTTATTATTGTATTTTCCAACTCCTCCTCCATCCAACTCTCCAAGTGCCCACCACTTCTCCTCTTTCCCCACTCTCTCTCTCTCTTGATACCTTTTGGGCTTGCTTAAACTTGAGAGAGACAAACAATGGCTCCTCCCTATTGGGGTTTCTCTCCTTCTTCTGCTTAGGATCCCAACCCTCTTCTCCATAAGTCAGTTCTCTCTCTCTCTACGTATATTGATTGGCTGTTGGTTTCTCTCTCATATCCCCACTCGCTCCATCTTCTTTGGGATGCATCTGATTTGATTTCTTTCCTCAAATCTTTTTGCTACGTCTTTCAATTTTTCTCCTCCTTTTTTTGGGGGTATTTTTCATTGCTTTAATCTTCAATAATCTGTTTCTGAAACTATGAATTTATCCTGGTATCAATCCCTTTTTATTTTTTTCTAAGAAAATAATTTTCTTTGAATTATATATATATATACCCACAATAAATCAGAAATGGTATGTATCTCATATCTGTAGCTGCTGCAACATGCTTTTGGATCTTACTTTATTTTGGTCCTTTCCTCTTTAGGTTTTGAAATCAAGTACATCATGTGTTGGATGGATTTATGTATTTCCAGTACCTTTCTTGTTTACCCCACAAAGTCAAACATGTGTGGGTATTGAGTGTTCTTACAGAAAGTTGAACCAAAAGCTTCCATGAGTTTGATCAATTTGAATCTGATATGATCAATTTTGAACCAATTTGACAGGGACTGTACCAGTTACAAAGCTTGAGGAATGGCTACTTACTACCCAGTGGCACAGCTGGAGTCGGCGCTTTCAATGCCGTGGTGGGGCTCTGTTGGGTCCGTTACGGTTCAGGCTGATTCCGGTGGGCAGCTTAAGTCTACTGATGCCAAGCAAGGGACCCAGGGTTTAACTCAAATCACTGTTTCATGGGGTAATCTTTAATTGCTTGGTTGCATATATAGGGCGTCTCAACTGTCAAAGTGGTAGTTGCAGCGGTTGGGCAAGTGGTAGGTAGTGGTTTCAAACCGCTACTAAGGCCATTGGATACTGATAACTAGATATCAAATATCAATATCTTGAATGATATCTTAATATCAAGTGATACCTCCTTCCAAATTAGAATATCAAATAAGATATAAGTGATATTGATATCGTGTTATACCAAACATTAGATATTATTTGACCAAAAAAATAAACCAACCATTAGATATTAGATATCAACCCTGATATCTGAAATCCAGATATCAATACCAAACTGGGCCAAAGGATACCTCAAATGATACATTAAACGCTATGCCAAACACGCTCTTAGTGTTTCGGAAAACATATTGGATGGAGTTGTTTTTAGCTTTTACAAGAACCAGATCTGCCAAATGGAAGGATGATTGATTAGGTTGTAAACTTGAAATGCATAGTCTCTTACATGTTACAAGTTAGCAGGTAAGGATATATACATTGTTTTTATCATGAAAACTTTTGCTCTTACTCAAGGTTTTTGACTTCAAATCTATTGTTAATCGAGAAAGGCGGGTTGGGGTTAGTTGGTTTGGTAGTTTCAAGTTATGGAACTAGTTATGAACTATATACGATTCTTCATAGTGATCTTAGTGCAATTTTTAAAACTATAATCAGGTGAACAAAAACTTTCAGGGGATGAACGAAAAACCGAACAGCCTCAGCCAGCATTTTCTATGCATTCAACTCTGCCGGATTATCACACTTGGTTGGGAATCGGATATGATCAATCTCCGGTAAGAACACATTCGAAGCTGATAGAAATGACTTATTCTGCTCCCAGTCATAGTACTTATCCTTTAATGTCTTCGGTGCAGATGTCTTCAAAGTATTCTTACGGAGGAGACCAGAGTCACAGGCTGCTCCCATCGTATGAATACGAACCACAGTCTGGGGTGAGTTTTCTTTCGGATTCTGTTAAGAACATCTTCGTCAAAACAAAGTTGTTATGGAGCTTGTGTTTGTGGTCACAGGAACGTATCATGCTGCCTTTGAGCCTGACCACGGATGAAGGACCGATATTCGTGAATGCAAAGCAGTACCATGGAATCATGAGGCGCAGGCGGTCTCGTGCCAAAGCCGAGTTGCTGAACAAGCAGTTACGAGCACGAAAGGTAATTCGCTTAACTCCTCAATATGCATCAAAGATCCAATCGAGCACATGCCTTAAGGACATTCTTGCGTGCAATTGACAGCCGTACCTGCACGAATCGCGACACCTGCACGCAAAGCGTCGTGCAAGGGGCGCTGGTGGCCGGTTCCTCAACGCCAAGGCGCTGAATGCTGCGAAGGAAGATGGCACGAACAAGCACACTACCGCGCCCCTTGGGCAGCCGACAGGCTCCCAGAGCTCAGAGGTGTTGCAGTCAGACAGCGGAAACCTGAACTCGAAGGAGACGGATGCAGGGAACTCAGCACTCGAGGCGAGCAGTGTGTATCCGCGAGAGGAATTCGGGCTCTTCCAGTTCAGCATTCCCCATCCGTCGTCTTCGTTTGTGTTATCAAACCCGGCTGGCATTGGCCACGAAGCGGGCTGCTTCGACCTCAGGGTTTGATGATACGATTGCGGCCAAACGGAGATCGATCGATCGTCTCCGTTTTGGCTGCTGCGCTCCTTTCTTGAAAGGCAACTCGTCCTTGGCTTACATCGGGGCCCTTCGTCTGTTGTTGCTCGTGGGGCTGGGTCGGAAACGGTCTTAGCCTTTCGAGGCTACGACGAATCCTCGATGAAACTAGTGTGTTATATTGGATTGAACTAACCCATAGCGGGTTTCGTTTGGTGATTTTAGTGTTGTTCTTGTGTGTATCGGTTGATGGTGTGATGTGTTATGGGTAGAAGACTAGAAAGTCTATAACCATCATGAAGCTAGATTTGAATATTTGGGCAAGTTTGTATCAATGTTTAAACAGTCTGATCTTGTTGGGCATCTGTTTGCCCGTCTATCCATCTGTATAACCATCATGAAGCTAGATTTGAATATTATGGTATGTCTAACCTATATTCAGTTGTGGATCCAGAAAACACAAGTTGCCAAGAGGTTTTAAGTTCGACAAGTGTTTGATAGGTGTGAAGAGGTTTCGGAGGTTAAAAAAAATGAAACTTTAGAGCATGGTGTTTGGCTGTGTCTTTGTGTGGAGGTTTAAGAGGTTAAGGTGGAGTTTATTTTTGTTGAAAATGGAAGTTGCCCCTAGTTTTGGGAGGTTAAGGTGGAGTTTATTTTTGTGTAGAGGTTTAGAAGGTCACTTTTGCCATCCACTTTCTTTGAGAGGTTAAAGTGAAGTTTATTTATGAAGGGCATTTCGGACTTTTTCACTACAATAACCATTTATAAATAGGGGTGGAAATGAGGCGGGTTATGGGTGGATGAAACCACTCCATCACCCGCCCAGCGGGTAAAAAATTTCACCCGCTTCATCTATCACCTGCAAACCTTTTCACCCGCATCCGACCCGCGTGGGTGATGCGGGTGGAGCGGGTACCCAATGGGTGAAACAAAAAAAAAAATCAAATCAACACAAGTAGTCCAATTCTAACTCAAAATTACAAAGGGGTGGGTTTATGTATTTATAGTTTTGATCGGCAAAGTACTGAAATCACGAGCTAATTGAAATTTAAAAGTGGAAGTGTATATTTCTCTTTACTAATCATATACTAATCCAGTATATTTCTTTCTATAACGTGGAAGAGCAAGCCGAGACCATATCCATTATAATTGAAATTTGGTGGCTAAAACACTAATCAAGGATTAGGGTTTTTTTTGTAGAAGTTAAACTTGAAAAGGGTAAAATAGTAAAATCACACACATTATATATATAAATTTTAGGGTTTTATGCGGGTTTACGGGGCGGGTTGATGGGTGGGTTAATGGGGCGGGTTATGAGTGAAAAATCTTCACCCATAAATCCATAATTCATCCATCACCCGCTAAACCCGCACCTGCTCCACCCGTCACCCACTTTTTTTGCGGGTTTTCATCCGCAAAATTAATGCGGGTAAAACGGGTGGAGCGGGTACCCGCGGGTTATTTCCAGCCATATTTATAAACCTTACAACTATCAAACACCCTTTATTTTTTTACAAGGTTATATTTTTAAAAAAATCTCCACCTCTCACACTTCCTTACATCAAATAAACTCCACCTCCTAAAAAAAACTCAACTCCTAAAAAAAACCCATTTGCCAAACACGCGCTAAATAGGCTACCCGATCTAGATGTAGAGTGAATTACTTAAATGGGCCACATAGTAATCGATTAAGCTATAGAGCGACTGAATCAATTGAAATGAACTAAGATCAAATAGAGGGGTTAAAAAAATTGAGATTTTTTTTTCATGTATGTAATTTTTTAAAAAAAAAATATTAGAAAAGAGAAATATACACGAAATTTTTTTTTAAAAAAAATATTATTTTCTATTTAAAATTAATAATTAAAATTTTTTTTTTCATGTATGTAATTTTTTTCTATTTAAAAAAAATATTAATTTTTCTAATACAAATTAAAGAAACACAAAAATTATAAAAAAAAAATGAGAATTTTTTTATCTGTATATATAGAAAATAATGTTTTGTTAAAATACATTGGATAAAATCTTTTTTTTTTTACAGTTGACAAACATTAGGAGCTGCTACTGAAAAAGTAGCATAACTCCAAGATCATCCTGCAGGATGATGTTACAAAACTCCTTGTGGTAGGGGATGGACTATAAATTACAGATAATTCATTTTCTAGCAATATAATCCGCCGACATGTTAGCTTCTCTGTAGATATGATGGATCTCTGCCATTTCAAACTCCGAAAGAAGAGTAGTAATATCTTCAACTTGTCTCATAATTTCCCATCTTGGATTTTGTTGATGCTTGAAAGATTTAACCAGGACTTGGTTGTCACTTTCCAAAATGATCTTCATAAAGCCTTTCTCCTTTTCTCTTTGCAGCCCCATCAGGATGGCTGACGCCTCCACTTGGATGACTGAACTTTCATTTACTTCTTTGAAAAAAATATCAATAATATGACCCTCGGAATCCCTAATGATCCCACCTATCTGGCACGTGCCAGAAAGGTTGACAAAACCATCTACATTAATTTTAAAATCTTAAATTTGTTATTTAATTAGCTATTATCCCTCCTTCCCAACTTGACTAAACTATCTTTGCGACTTATTACTCATTTTACACTCTTTTTATCTCTAACATTAGTAAAAATTGCAAAAAAATCTCATGATTTTTTTTATAAGTTTTTCTTTCGAGGACTTCAGCCACCTCAAACCCCTCTTGGATTCACCACTGCCTATATTCTTATAATAGTTAAATATTCTTAATTATGAAATATAACGTTGCACTGAAAAAATGGTTGAATACTAGTGTTTTTTTTTTTCTAATACAAGATAAGAGTTTGAGTGGTGTCAAACCTTGCTGACCCACCCATATACGTCCTTATGAATGAGGATAAGAAACTCCCAATGTGACGTGAGAGCTTGAAGGTCCATTGTATGTCCGAGCTTCGCCACTAAATCCGCAACTCGATTCACTTTACGGAAAACATGTCCGCAGGTGGCGTCCTCAAAGCCCTGCATTAGTATAATTTTTTTTAATCAACAAAATTTAGGGAATAATTATTAATTTTCAAATGTAGAAATTTAGGGAGGGATTGGGGATAGGGGGGACACATTTTGGTATCCAATATTAAATTCAACATAAGAATTAAGTATTGGGCAATTTACAAAAATAACCCTTTTGGGTGAAATCTTTGCATGCCTAATCCAATCCGAAATTTTTTTGCTAAAAAGTGGATATCTGGGTGAAGGCTGCAACCGGTAGTCGGTGAGTCAGGAAAGAGGAAAAAAAAAGGAAAGAGGGAAAGGGGAAACAGAGGAAGAAGAATACGCCGGGTGCCATGGTTGAGGGCCTGAGGCAACCACAAGAAGGGAGAAGGTAGGGGGTCGGGGGCGGCGGCTAGGGTTCCGATCTGAAGGGAGGGTTCGAGTCGCTTGATGGCGTCGACATCAACATCTTCACTCCCTCGCTCCTCTCCGTCTGCACCACTGGAACCCTAGCGACATTGATTGCTCCTCACAGTGCCCATCTGGTTGTCGGTGCTCAATTCGGTTGCTGGTGCGATTGAACCCGTCAGTTCTACAACCTTGTGGATGGTAGGTTGTCGAGTCTTCAACCGGAGGTTTTCCCCTGGTGCCCTTCCTCCCTCACAACTCCTGCATCTCATTCCACTCTCTCCTTGCCCTCGTGCCCTTCCTCCCTCACGCAGCTGATTTTACTATCTTCTTCTTCAAGCGATTTCAAGCAATTTCGAGGAGAATCTCCACAAATTGGCTTCGATTAAGCTATTCCAGGAACAATTCTTCACCCTTTTTCTTCTGTGCTCTATCTTCCAAGTCTGTAATCAACTTGTTGGTGTTCGAATGGCTGCTAGAGCTGAGATTTCTTTGCTCTTGGCTGCAATATAGTTGTGGTCTAGAGACATCTAGTCTCTGGATTTTGCTTCTGTGATGTTTATATTTGATTGGTTGGGTGCTTGCTCTTCCCTCAAACATAGGCAGTTGAGAAAAATATGCATTAGGATGAATATAAACTAGAGGTATTTAAATATGCAATGTCATAGAGAAGATCATGCACCAGATTTATATACAAGAATTATATAGGGTATGTTCCAGATTTATTCTTGCAAAAAAAAAAACCCCAGATGTTGTTGTTAAGTTTCTTGCAGTCACAACTTGTATTTAGTTCTTCTTTTCTTCATTTCTCTGTTTGTCCTTGTCTGCTGTAGGAGATAATGCAGAAGGTTGAAAATGTATGCCCATGTCATGGCGAATGCTGTCAAAACCCCAGCTGAATAAATGCCTTGAACAAATTGCAAAGCTTATGACTTGTGTTTGTGTTTGATACCTTCATTTGTAACTCTTTTTGAGTTATGAAAAATGTTGAAGTTATTTTTGTAAGCTAAAGTGGTTGATCCATATATGTGATGTTCTCTTGACAAACAACTGATGGATTTCTGATTTGTTTAACAGGTTGGAGAAAATGAGCCATTTGTACAAAGATGTGAAGATGGATGCTTGGTAGTGAACTGATTTGTGCAGGGTGCAAGATCGGCTGCTGTGTATGCATGTAGGCCGAAGGAGCTGTCATATGCCTTAGTAGTGAACTGATTTGCCTACCTCTTGTACTGTCATAAGGGAAAAAAGAAAAAGATGGAGGTATAGGCAACCATATCTACCTCTTGTTGACTTATTTATAAATGTGTAAATGTGTTTAATATGTATATCAAGTTTCTTCATGAGAGTTAAACCATATACATATACACAATATATCTATTTGTTTTTTTATGGAAATTAGGCAAGAAATGTTTGACTTTTTTTTAAATAGCTTCATGACAGGAGTCAAATTGCACATGACAGTTACGTCTTCTAACATGTCACATGTATAGTACTAAAAGATAGAAACCAATTTTGATCATATTGAAACAAGCTAAGATGTTCTTAAAAAGACAGGTTCAGGTGCAACTAAATAGCCACAAATATTTTTGTGAATCTCCATGCCCCTTGCCGTTGCTTGCCAGTGACAACTTTCAATTGACAGAACGGTACAAAGATATCTTTTAACAAAATAAAGACCGATAATATTATTCGTTGGGTACAAGACTTGATGAAATGGGTTTAGACGGCATGTGTTTGGTAGTTGTGTGAAATAAGAGGTAAAGTATTAGTAAATAGCAATATACAACATCACAATGTTAGCCTATTAGCTCAAATGGAAGAGCGATGTGCTCATGCACAAAGATGCGAGTTCAAATCCCACATAGGCTAATCTAAAATTATGTATAAAAATTTTCTTTGTAAGCTGATTTAATTTTTAGGTGTCAAGTAAAAAGGAATATAATATGTCTGAAATTCAGGTGTCAAGTAAAAACATTCATGTGTAAAGTAAAATACATTATGTGTCATGTAAATCCGGTATGGGTGACATGTAAATTCAGTATGGGTTATCGGTTAGATTTCTTAACCCATAAAAGACATCGGAAAGAGATTGTACTATCTGAAATTTTGTTTTATGTTCTTAATATAAGATGAATGCCTAAAACAAGAGCACTACCATGTCTTATAACACTTTGTTTTCTGAAAGAAAATAACATGACACATAATGCTATTAACATGATAGGTTATATTCTTTAACATGACAGGTAATGCTATCGATCCTCTACTCCTCACTGAAAGAAAATAACATGACAGGTAATGATATTAACATGACAGGTTATACCCTTTAACATGACAGGTTATATTCTGTTTCCATGGCACTATCAATTGTTATCTATCTGAACATCTCAGTATTCATTCCTTGAACATGGTATAGGAGTATGCTATGCTTCAACTCGTGACATATGTATTTCATATTTAGCCATGGCCATTTTTCACTATTGTTTCTTATGTATGACAGAATCGACAAAGCTACTCTCAGATGCTTGCAAAGATTAAAGCATCTCAATCGAAGGAGTCAGATAAGCGGACGGTTACTAAGGGAAGTGGGAACAAAGGACCTGAACTAGGCAATTTGATTCTGACAGTAAAGGAACATTCATAAAGAAAGACAGTTTTTTCCGATTTCCATTTCCGTCAATTGATTTCATAATCAACCGGTAGCAATTAGTGCGACGAAATTAAAAGCAGTTCATGTCATGTACATCGCCTTTGAATGATATGTTAATAGCATTCATGTCATGTATGCAGGATTTCCTTTGATCGATCTGATGTACCAAGTGGGGAGAATTATGTATTAAACATCAATGATTTTGCCATGTCCATATAAGGGAAAAAGTATGACAGCAATGATTTTGCCTATTAATCACCTGATATTGCGGTTTGGTTGGATTTTTATTTCAATTTATTGACTAATCTCAGAATGATTTTGCCTTCTAATCACTTGAAATCGCGGTGTCTTTCGTTACCTTTCACTATAAATAAATCTAGTTAATGAAAAGTCCTATTAACCTTTGGTTTGTTCATCACTGTTTGCAAGGTCAGATGACACTCAAAATTCCTAAAGATCAAGGCATCACGGGCACAAATCATCTGGTTCATTGCACAAGCCCAAGAGCAGGACTCACTCGGGTGATTCACAATCCAAGGACTCTACTTCCGATCCTCGTAGATCCTTGGTACATAGATATCTCTATGTTGAATTCATCAAAAGATGGGTTTTTAACATGACAGGCAATAAGTTTGACATGTCATCTACGTCACTTCACATGACAGTCAGAGTGAGTGGACTTACCCCAGAAATCATCCAAGGCTGAATTTGAAACCAAGATAAAAAAAAGAAGTCTAGTAGAAGAAATTCTGAATCATAAAAAATGAATAGAATATGTCTCAAATTCAAGTGTCAAGTAAAAAAAATCATATGTCAAGTAAAATACATTATGTAAATCAGATATGGGTGACATGTAAATTCCGTATGGGTTATGGGTAGACCTGTCAAAACACAACCTGACCCGACCGATCGGAATTTTTTGGGTCAAGACCCGGAAATTTTGACCCGGAATTTTTTTTCGACCCGAACCCGAAAACCCGGAAATTTTCCGGGTAATCTGGGTTTCGACCCGGTGACCCGATTGACCCAGTAATTTTGACCCGATTTACCCGATTGACCCGGTTGATTTATAATTAAATATAATTAATTTTTTTTATATTTAATTAAAATTTATCGCAAAATTATCAAATTATGATTTTTTTAATTTAAAAAAGAAAAAATTGACAAACCCGAAATTGACCCGAACCCGCCCGAAACCCGGTCAAACCCGGGTTCTAGTCAACCCGAAAAACCCGGAACCCGTTTTACCCGGGACCCGTTTTACCCGAGACCCGGAGTGACCCAACCCGAACCCGCCCGGAATGACCCGTTTGACAGGTCTAGTTATGGGTTATTTTTGGTGCTGTTATCACATAATTTAGTGACATAAGTGCTTGGATTAGCATGTTTCTTTGTTTGATTTTTCATAAACGGAACTCTTTGTAGTCACTAAATGAAAATCATTACGACAACCGTGGTACGAGAATTGCTTTACATGACACGGGAATTGCTTTAACATGATGGTTATACCCTTTAACATGACATTTTATAACCTTTAACATGACAGGTAATGCGAATCGATCCTCTTCTCCTTAATGAAAGAAAATAACATGACAGGTAAAGCTTTTAACATGACAGGTTATACCCGTTAACATGACAGGTTATTTGCTGATCTGCAATCTATAAGCTTATTCGGTAAAAGAGAGACATTGTTCGAGTTAAAGTAGGCAATGACTAAGATGGAAAGCAAGTCTCATTCGGTAAAAGAGAAACTTTCTTACAATAATTCACCATTTTATACAAATTAAACTTGGAAGCAAGAAAAACTTAAATATAGTAAAATCAACCAATTACAAAGTCAATAAACCTATTCAACTGAATCGTTCCAGTGGAAGGTCGTTATGTAGAATCTTCCATTCAGTAAACCTCACCCAAAGTCGTTGAACCTCACTCATATTGAAGATATGGAAGTTGCTAACATTCTCATATGCAGGGAAAAGCTTCAAGTGCAGTTAAGCAAGTTCAGCAGGGAAAAGGTTCAGTAAACCTCGACCATCCTTGGAGCAAGGAATAGAAATTGTATAAGATTTTAAGGAGCACATGCATTCACATCAATAACCACATCCTATGCATCAAACAAAGTTCAGCAGTTAAGCAAGTTCAAGTATAAGCTCTTCAATTCATTCCAATTGAGCCATATCAGCAATAATATTCAATAAATCAGGCTCAACTAAGAATCCAAATGGACCAAATCACTTAATCAAATACTAATAACCTCACCGAAACAATTTATATCCAAATCACTTAATCAAATCCAAATAACTTATTGAATTTTATTGTCAACAATAAACGAGGGATGGATTTATATGACCTGAATACTCCAGCGGCGCAGTCTGATTCAAATCGAACAACAATGGCTTCTTCTAGCACCTGTTGCCGATGTTATCGTCCTCGCTCACCTTCTTCCCACAGGCTCGTCGCCGTTCAAATCTCCCGGATCTGCAGCTTCCTTCTTCTTCGGGCTCACGTTCAACGCTCAATCAGCCACCATCGAAGGTCACTCTCTCCGTCCATGTTCTCCAGCCTCTCATTCAAATCATCACCAATTCCAGATCTGGAGGAATTTACCAGCGACATTGGAGATGAATGGGAAAATAGATGATGGAGAGCCATCGTGAAACACCGTAGGGAAAGGAATCGATGCTGCGAGGAACACCCCTGGGCTGCTCCCTTCCTCCTTGACTCGATCCCCTCCACTCTCAATCTCTCTCTTTGATTTTTCTGCCATCGATTTGGGGCAAGAGAGAAGCAAAGGAGACCGGTTGCTCCAGGTATAGATGACCGCCTGAAGTGGAATTTTTTTAAGGGGGAGAGTTACCCCTTGCAAATAACTTCGGATAGTAGGTTATGGGCACAAAGAAATCCGGGTCAAGAGTCATTTACTACCGATCCCTCTTAAGTATTTACCGATTTATTAGCATGGATGTGGCTATGACAAATCTTGACTTTTCAAGTATGGTCTTCGACTCTTCATTGGGCAAAGACAATGGTCACCAAGATAAAAATTAGGGGTTGATCCATAGAAAGAGGAGTCGACTCGACATGCACAAGTGCACAACTAATAATATTAAAGCCCTTAAACATCCAAGGAAGAAAAACATGCATGATAAGGTTATGTAGCGCAAATCTCCTAGACGTACTCTCAAATTAAATTTTAATGGATCTACAATTGCAAATAATAACAACATAATCCGTTATTGGAAAGAACGTCCGATACATATATGTTATCAAAAACTCGGTAAACAAAGCCCTTTAAAGGCAGCAACTCTTGCTCTTAAGCTAGGAATCCAACATGCGTTACAACTCAGTATTGACATAATTCAGATTGAAGGTGATTCTATCATAATCATAAACCACCTAAACAAAACAACTAAACGACCTTGGGAAATGGAACTAATCTTGCCTGATGTTAAACTCTTATTATCGATTATGAAAGAAGTTTTCTTCTTTCATGTTTCCCGGTTAGACAATAGAGTGTCTGATAAGGTTGCACACATTTGCCACTTTACCTGGGGTGTTGATATTCCCAACGATTCTGGTCTATTAGACCTCATCCGCAACTCCGCAAGGATACTATCGGGTAGAAGTCGCTCGTCCGAATTCTTTCATAATAAAAAAATATATATTAAAGCCCTAATATGCCATTAATTTGCGCAATAATTTTTTTGCCTATAATTGTAAAATATAAAAGAAAAAGAAAATTTACAAATAATCTTACTAATTTAAATTTATCTAATATATTAAGAGACTATACTTAATTATCAAAGTCCGACTCGAACTGATAATTGAAGATCGTGTGTATGGGTGCACACACGCTAGTAGACTAACACACTCTATCTAATTATCGAGCTTGTTAACACTATACTTCTGATGTGAGACACTTATACTTTTACATCTCAATAATACTACTATTAATTATATCTAATAATAATTTAAATAAATTAAGAAAAACGGTTAGAAACATTACTGTTACAAGAACATAAAATCCCAAGGCAAATTTCGTAGAAAATCCCTATACTTTGAATAGTTAAACATATCTACAAACCCTAAGTCCCTAAGAGCATCCGCATCCATGGAACCCGATTTGGTTCCTTAACTCTCCTTTTTATTTTTCTCTCTCCTTAAGAAATCCAATTTAATTTTTAACCCACATCCACGGAACCCGATTCGGTTTCTTAACTCATCTCTTTCTCTTTCCTCTCCTCTCACACATATCCCCCACCTTCTTTCTTTCTTGGGTTTTTAAGGGTTTATTAGTAACGAACTCGTCACATCGTTCCTTAGTAAAATTTACGGAAATTTCGCGAGGTACCCCTCGGGTATTGCAATTTTCGTGAGGTATACAACTCTTTTGCATATTTCGCGTGGTGCCCCTAAGGTTTTGAATTTTTTCGCCTCGTACCCTTCCTTGTTAAATTTAACGGTTTCCGTCAGTTTTCAATTAAAAAAACGGAAATTTCGTCAGGTACCCCTGTGGTATTACAATTTTCGCGAGGTATACAACTCTTTTGCATATTTCGCGTGGTGCCCCTGAGGTTTTGAATTTTTTCGCCTCGTACCCTTCCTTGTTAAATTTAACGATTTCCGTCAGTTTTCAATAAAAATAAAAAGAAAAAAAAAAGAAACGGAAAGAAAGAGAAAGGAAGACGGGAAAGAAAAAAGAGAGATGAGAGAGAAAGTGAAAGGGAAAGCAAGGAAGAAGCCAGCAAACCCTAACCCCTTCATGGCTTCATCGACCGCCGCCGCCGTCGCCGGCCTGCATCCGCGTTCTCAGCCAGATCGAAGGTAAACCGAGGGCAACCGAGAAGAATCCCTAGTGAAAGAGTGTTCCCCTCGAAAACAAAACTCAGAAAGGTGGAATCGAGAGCATCCAAGCTCACCCCAAATATCAAATTGCAAATCCAAAGTAAAAATAGAGAGTTTTGGAGCAACAAAGAAGATAGATCTGAGAATCGTGAGTCAAAATCGATCGGTTGTTTGAGGAAGGAGAAAGAAGTGACGCCGTGACTGCCACCTCTACCACCGACTGTCAAAACGGGCTGTCGGAGTGCTCCGAGCAAACGACCAGCGACGTCGGTTCCGAGCAAACGGCCAACGACTGTAAAAAAGGGGATGATTTTCCGTACAGGGCGGCGGGGACGACGAAGAAGATAACGAGATGATTGATCTTGAATCTCGCAAAATTTCTGCTCAACTATGGAACCAATCTCCAGATCCGCCCACCACCACCGCCGACGAGGTTCGCTTGGTCACTCAATGGAGATCGGTGGTGGCTCCAACTCCGACCTAGCGCTTGCGACCTCCGCATCCTCCACATCGGAGAGGGGGAGGCGACGGAATTGGAAAGAAAGAGGACGCCGCCGGTAAGGACAGAGGGCGGAAGTATATGTCGAGGCGGTGTTGGTCGCCGAAGTTGCACCGAAGGTTTCTGAGCGGAGGAGGACCCTGGTCCCGTCGCTTCTTTCTTTTTCTTTCCGTTTCTTCTTTCTTTAAATTTTTTTAATTGAAAACTGACGGAAATCGTTAAATTTAACAAGGAAGGGTACGAGGCGAAAAAATTCAAAACCTTAGGGGTACCTCGCGAAATTTCCGTTAAAAAAATTTAAAGAAAGAAGAAACGGAAAGAAAAAGAAAGAAGCGACGGGTCCAGGGTCCTCCTCCGCTCAGGAACCTCCGGTGCAACTCCGACGACCAACACCGCCTCGACATATACTTCCGCCCTCTGTCCTTACCGGCGGCGTCCTCTTTCTTTCCAATTCCGTCGCCTCCCCTCTCCGCTGTGGAGGATGCGGAGGTCGCAAGCGCTGGGTCGGAGTTGGAGCCACCACCGATCTCCATTGAGTGACCAAGCGAAGCTCGTCGGCGGTGGTGGTGGGCGGATCTGGAGATTGGTTCCATAGTTGAGCAGAAATTTTGCGAGATTTAAGATCAATCATCTCGTTATCTTCTTCGTCGTCCCCGCCGCCCTGTACGGAAAATCATCCCTTTTTTGACAGTCGCTGGTCGTTTGCTCGGAGCCGGCGTCGCTGGTCGTTTGCTTGGAGCACTCCGACAGCCCGTTTTGACAGTCGGTGGTAGAGGTGGCAGTCACGGCGTCACTTCTTTCTCCTTCCTCAAACAACCGATCGATTTTGACTCACGATTCTCAGATCTATCTTCTTTGTTGCTCCAAAACTCTCTATTTTTACTTTGGATTTGCAATTTGATATTTGGGGTGAGCTTGGATGCTCTCGATTCCACCTTTCTGAGTTTTGTTTTCGAGGGGAACACTCTTTCACTAGGGATTCTTCTCGGTTGCCCTCGGTTTACCTTCGATCTGGCTGAGAACGCGGATGCAGGCCGGCGACGGCGGCGGCGGTCGATGAAGCCATGAAGGGGTTAGGGTTTGCTGGCTTCTTCCTTGCTTTCCCTTTCACTTTCTCTCTCATCTCTTTTTTTTCTTTCCCGTCTTCCTTTCTCTTTCTTTCCGTTTCTTTTTTTTTTCTTTTTATTTTTATTGAAAACTGACGGAAATCGTTAAATTTAACAAGGAAGGGTACGAGGCGAAAAAATTCAAAACCTCAGGGGCACCACGCGAAATATGCAAAAGAGTTGTATACCTCGCGAAAATTGCAATACCACAGGGGTACCTATTATTTTATTACTTTCTCCGTATCGAAAAACAAGTCGTTTTAGACTAGTTAAGTTGTATCAAAATACATGTCGTTTTAGGTTTTCTAGGTAGGGGATAGTAATGATTTGTATTGGTTTTTGTGTTGTTGACTTTTTAAAAGATTTTGATTGGTTAAAAAATATAGTGGGTATTTAAAAACAATAAAATTAATGAAAAAAGTTAGTGGAATGATGATGTTGATTGATGGGTGAGTGTTTTATTAAAACTAGTGCACAATGCTAAAACGACTTGTTTATCGAGACGGAGGGAGTATTAAGTTTCTTATATTTGTCTTTAAAACACCCCAATGTGGTGCTCTAACAAATCCCATTAATGAAAAAATAGCTTATGAAATATTTTTTTTATTGTATTTATATACGAAATCTAATTGAAATTAGGGTGATTTTGGTAGAGGGCCTTTTTTGAATATTCAATTAGTCACCTAGCCCATAAATCAATTTAATTAGTTTTGCCCTAGCCTCTTCCCAATTGGGTGGGTTGGTCAATGGTCAACCGTTTGACCATTGACCGGTCAACGGTTGACCGTTGACCGGTCAACGTTGACCAACCCATTTTGATGCCAACTTTTTTTCTTTTTTTTTTTTTTTTTTTTTTTTTTTTTTTTTTTTTTTATTTAGTGATGCCATATTTTACCCTTTTGATGTCAAAATTTTACTATATTTTATTTTCACTTTGATGCCACTTTTTTATGTCAATTTTTTGATAATATTTTTTTTACCGTGATGCCATATTTTTGATGATATTTTTTCAAAGTAGTATTTTTTGATGACATTTTTTCTTTAATGTGATAGAAATTTTTCAAAATGGCATCAATGGTCAACGTGACATTAGAGTAAACAAAAAATGTCATCAAAGTTTAAAAAAAGTGTCATCCAATAATTTAATTAGAAAAGTGGCATCAGAGTGAAAATAAAGTGTAATAAAATTTTGGCATCAAAACGGTAAAATATGACATCACAAAAAATGTCATCAATGTTTTAAAAAAGTGGCATTAAAAAAAAGTCATCCAATCATTTCATTAGAAAAGTGACAATAAGGTGAAAATATTTTGATTCCACGTTTTAAGCTCTTATGCCATCAATTATATAAAATTGTCACCACAATAATGTTGGCATCAAAACGGTAAAATATGGCATAATTAAAAAAAAAAAAAGTTGGCATCAAAAAAAAAAAAAAGAGTTGGCATCAAAATGGGTTGACCGGTCAACGGTCAACGTTGACCGGTCAACGGTTGACCATTGACCGTTTAAGAGGGCTAAGCAAACTAAAAAAACAATTAATGGGCCTATCTAGCTAACCAAATATGCTTAAAGGTACATTTGAACAAAATCCCTCTTGAAATTATTGTTTTTTTTTTTTTTTTTGGTGAACAAAATTATTGTTTGTTTGTTCGTGTATGTGACCGTCCAATTTAAAAAGTGCACGGTTTGAAAAAGGTGACGGATACTCAAATCTGTCAAGTGTGGTTGAACGAGAGACCGATGATTGGTTGGGTTGGGTAGTATGAGCTCCATCACCACCGCCATCGCCGGGGCCTTTCCAACCTCCATCGCCTCCCGCCGCCCTGTTTCTCTCCTCTGCACTCGATCTTCTGCTTCGCTCTCTCCTCGTAAGTTGCTCTTTTGCGGTTCCTTCTCTCTCCACTCCATCTTCGCTTCTGCTTCCGTACAGTCCTTTTTTCCAGTTACCTTTGATTCGTGCTGATTTCCGATCATTTTCTCCCTTGATTTGGTTTTAACTTTACTCGAATCGGCTTTTTCGGCCTGCATTCGGGATTGAATTGGGAAATTCTGCTTTGCGCGCGATGCTGTTAGGCAAAGTTATGTTCACGATCTGACTGTCCGGATGTTTTTGTTCTCTTGGATCAATTAGTATGCTATTGTTAGGAATTCAGTATTGCAGTTTCTTAATTTGATTTTCGTGGATTGTAATTGCCTAATTTCTTGCGCCGACTGCACGGGAATGAATCTCTATGATGGAAAATGGTGAAGAACGTAGATCAATCATTCAGTTAAGATTTTGTTCGTGATTGAATCCATAGCAAGCGAGTTCCTTGTTCAATTGAGCAGCCAAGTGCAGGGCTCGCTTCATTGTCGGATTCCATAAAAAGTGTTTATCCTCAAAGCTGAATAAATTGTATTGTTAATCAGCTGGACACCAAATGAACCCGATTATCTGTT